>JARWLC010000001.1:153391605-154612855 GCA_033318265.1 Phyllotis vaccarum | reverse complement strand
TACTTCATAACTGTAATTTTGTTACTGTTATGAATGTAATGTAAGTACCTGTTTCTGATGGTGTTAGGCAGCCCTTGTGAAAAGGTTGGTTGACTTCTAAAGGGGTCTCAGCTTCAGTTTGAGAAACACTGCCTTAATAGATTGATTGGTAAGTTTTGCTAGTCTCTCTCATTCTCTCTCTCTTTAAAAAAAAAAAAAAAAAAAAAAAAAAGACAGGATCTCAGTTTAACCTCAATTTGCCACAAACTTACTGTGTAGTCCAGGCTGGCCTTGAACTTGTAGTAATCCCCCTGCTTCATCCTCAGACGCTGGGATTATAGGCATGAGCCAATATGCCCAACCTCGTGTACATAGTTATCATGGGGTCTCAGTCTCCCCTTGCAGTCAGTAATCTTGGAATTTGTGTGTCTGTATACACACATGAGTACATGTACACAAATATGTATGCACATGTGTATATATGCAAAATAATGTTATGTTACTTTTGGAAGGAGTTCATCACAGGATCCCTTTCAAACATTTATTTTACCTGGAAATCATTTAAGTTTTTAGGCGTAATGGGCCATACTAAATGACTTGCTGTCAGTTCTGGAAAGTTTGTTTCCTGTTTGGGTGCAGGGGGGACATGACGCTGGAGCTTACAGGGCAGTCTGGGAGCCATTTCACTTCTTTTGCCACGTGGGGCCCAGGATCAAACTCAGGACTGGCTAGAGGACTTCATCCTGGGGCTGGAGAGATGTTTGGTTGGGAGCATTCAGGTTCACTCAGAACATTCAAGTTCAGTTCCCAGCATCCTTGTCAGCTCACAACTGCTAGTAATTCCAGTTCTAGGGGATCTGACTCCACTCTTCCATGTATGTGGGTCACACACTTTAAAAAAAGACCTTTTACCTATTGAGCCAACTCACTAGTTACTGTGCTTCTATATCTTAAATTAGACTAACTAGACTGACACTAATTTTATTATACAAGACAGTATCTTTCCAGAATGATCTTGAGTGTCTTTTTTAGGTTTTTTCAGTCTTACTATACTAGAGATAGGCTACTGCTAATCTGGTAGTATATTACAGTAGTGATTCTTAAAAGAAGTGTGTACCATGATACTACTTTGTAACATAGCCCCCTCCCATTTGGTAGACGTAGAGAAGTGGTTATTAAGGCCATGCATTACAGTATTGAACACTAGACTTAGATCACTTTCTTTTGTGATGAAATCTGCCTGCTGGGTGTAGTGGCACAGGCCTTTAATCCAAACACTGGGGAGGAGGCAAAGATCTCTTGAGCTCAAGACCAGACTGCTCTACAGGACAGTTCCAGGACAGCCAGGGCTACACTGCCTTATTTCAGCTTGCCTTCCCCAAGACAAAACAAAACTAAAAACTATTAGAATGTGAATGTAGCTACTTTGCTGTATCTCCCTTGTGTCTATAGTACTTATACCCAAACAAGAAACTGTGTGTAAATGGTATAAAATGGTTTATGTGAAATCTTTGACCTTTACCCACGTGATTACTCTCTGTTTTTCTATCCCTTCCATTCATAGGGACCCCCACTGTCTTTCCCATAATATTGTGGTCCGAACATGTCCTGAAATTCATGTTGAACTCTTATATGTTCAAGACAGTGGTTTAAGGAGATTAGATGTTGAATGTAAAGCCCTTATGTGTATGAGATTCATGCCCTTAAAAAGAGATGGCAAACAGCCAGTTTGCCCTTTCTATGTATGTAGTGGCACACACCTTAAATCCTAGCATTCAGAAGGCAGAGGCAGGTGAGTTCCAGAACAACCAGGGCTATACAGAGAAACCTTCTCTGGAAAAACAAAAACAAAACACAAATGCTGTTTATGCATTGACCCATACTACTATGCTCTCGGACCTCATCCTCTAGGACAGTGAGAGATACATTTTTCTTGTTTGCAAGTCACCCACTTGAGGGCAGTTTGGGTAGCTCAGACTGAGACAATTTTGAGCACTGCATTTTGACATTAGGTGCTTTCATATTTACTGTGCTCCCCTTATCGGAACTTCCCACCACTGATTGCTTCAGTTTTACTTCACAAGTCTTAGAATATGTGAAGTCTAATGGCTAGGATTTCTTAGCCACTTTAAATTGATGGAGAATGATTTAATAGTCTCATGCTACTTGGGAATAAATTTGTCAATTTCATTTTTTTCTGATTTCTTCTAGTCCTTATTAACTCAATCGATACAGTTGACTTCTGCTTACTGGAAAATAAAGTATGAGCCTGCCCATTGTTTACCGTCACTGTGGTGAATTTTGTAGGCTAAATCAAAGAAGAATTTTTTCCCCCCCAGGAATCTAGGTGCTGTATTTAACCTTTTCTAGTTACTCTGTTATTTGTAAAGGTTTATTTCCCCCCCCCCCTTTCAAATATACAGACATAAAATGGGAGGAGAAAATAAACTTGAGAATCTCTTCAAGTGTTTACCCATTCCATTATTTCATCACATTTCATTACTGTTAAGAGCCCAGGTACAGTTTTTGCTAGTTTTTTTTTTTTTTTTTTTTTTAAATTATTACTTCTCTAACTTACTATTGGATATTATTCAGATGCTTAGGAGAACTTTTTGTCAGTAATAATGGACTTTATCTTGATACTATGGATCTAATATAAATGCTTGACATTACCTAGAAAATTCTTAAGAATGTTTCATCTGCTTGAATGTGTGTGCATTTCTTGCTTAGAAGAGCATCAGATCCCTGGAACTGGGGTTAGGAATGGCTGTGTACCCCATCATGAGGGTGATAGGAATCCAGCTCCTGTTGTCTGCAAGAGCAAGTGTTTTGACTGCTGAGCTCTACTGTGGCTCTGGCTGCTTGACTTCATTTCTCTTTATTTAATATTCTATTCTTAAGCCCCTTGGATGATTACTGTCTTTCTGTTATGTGGTTCTGTTACCAGTGTCACCATTCCTGCCAATGATAAGATCATCTGCTCCCCCCCTCCCCAAGCTGGCCGTTTTTATATGCTGTTGGTGTCTGACAGTGTAAAGTCTCATGGTTTAGTGGAAAGCTAAAGAATTTCCATTACCTGTTGACTTATTACTTCCTAGCCTCCTATCAGTTTGCAGTTTTTCTCTTCCTGTCTTGAAGTTGTCCGTATGCGCTTTTCCTGTATTATATCCACCAACCAGTAGTTTTCTTAGATTCTCCTTCCTTGAATCCATCCTCCATATAGCTGCCAGAATAATTTCCCCACAGCTTTCAAGTCTCATGCTCCTAATCAAAAGCCCAAGGACAGAACTTGGCTTTGTCCTTTGCACTCTCTACTGTGCTGCTGACCTTTGCATTCACCACTGTGCCAAGCAACATGAACTGAACTTGTGCTGAATAAATGTTTGAGTAGATCAACCCTTTGAATAACCCCGGTAGTCTTCAGTAGTCTGCAGGGTAAAGTCACCTTTTTGATATTCAGACTTTTCCATACCACATACTGCTTTTTTGATCTTATTCATGAACTTCTATTTCCTTAGTGTTCTTCCCTTTTAAAACTTAGATGCTTCTTCATGCCAGGCTCCCTTCAGCTCTCATAGTGATGAGTAATAAGACAAAACTAGAAGCTGCATTTTGGTGAAGGGTGTAGTAGTTTTTAGTGTGGGCTGTATACATCTCTTTGTCTTGGGAATATCAAAAATATTAGCTATTTTTAAGTATTCATTTAATTGTTGTAAATCAGTTATTTTGTGCTATAGAACATAGAATTCATTCCTTCTATCCATTGGAACTTTACCCCCAACCATCCTCTCTACTCCTTCCTGCAACCTTCCTAGGCTTTTGTTACCACTATCCTATCTATTCTTAGAGACTACATTTAACTTCTACATGTAAATAGTTGTCTTTCTGTGCTTGAAGTCTACAAATGACAATTTCATTATTTTTCATGGTGAAATACCCCATTTATAGACCACATTTCTTTATTCTTGATGGGCATCTAAGTTGACTCCATGTCTTGGCTGTCCTGAATAAATAATGGAATAAACTGAGGGCAGCTATCTCTTTGTTATGCTGATTTGTGTAGTCAGAAGTTTCTGGCCCAGTAGCTTTTATGCTTAAATTAACCCATAATTCTATTAATGTTTAGCCACATGGCTTGGCACCTTTACTTCAGTGTAGCATTCTCCATCTGGCAGGTGTCTCTTCCTCTTCCCAGAATTCCCCTTGTCTCAGTGCCCTGCCTATACTTCCTGTTTGCCTAGCTTCTGACCAATCAGCATTTTATCAAGTCAGTTTTTACAGTGACAAATATTTACAGTGTACAAAAGCATATTTCCACAGTTTTGGTTTCTTTAGGATGTATATTCAATAGTTGGATTGATCATATTATGGTTCTCTTTTTAGTTTTTGAGGAATCTCCCATTATTGCTATTCATTTATAACCCTGTCAACAGGGAGTATTTCTCTTTAGTCTTGCTAGAACTTATTTACTTATTTACTGAAAATAGCTTTTCTAATTAGGTTGAAATGGTCTTTCATTGTGGTTCTGGCCTTGGTTTTTGTTTATTTTGAGACAGGGTCTCACTGTCTATCTCTGACTGGTCTGAAACTTGCTTCTTGGAATAGGCTGGTCTTGAACTCCAAGATCCCCCTTCTTTTGCCTGTCAGTACTGAAATTAAAGGTGTGTGCCAGTTATGCCCAGTCTTCTTTGTAGTTTTGACTAGCAGGTTTTTTTTAAAGGTTAATGGTGCTGGGTGATTTTTTTTTTTACTTATTTTTTGGTCTTTATTTTTTGGTGGCAAAATCATGCTGAACTTTATGACACAGATATGCACATTGGCGAGGTGTGTTTGAGTGCATTTCTGAATGGTGCACTGCTTAGTCTCAGCATGTCTGACCTTTCTCTGGTATTAATGAAATATTACTACACTTTAATTCGTAATCTCTAGCCAGTGTTTTGGTTTAAAAGCTCAACTAGAAAGATACAAGTAGCTTTAAAGGGAGGGGGCATCTGTTATGATGAAAAATTCTCTTGCTGTCTTGAAAATACAGAAGAAAAAAGTGCCCAAACAAGACAGTGGTGACACCTGCCTTTAATCCCAGTCCTCAGCAGAGGCAGGCGATCTGAGTTCTAGGCTAGCCTGGTCTTCAGAGCAAGTTTTCAGGACAATTAGGGCTACATAAAGAAACCATTGTCTCAAAAAACAACAACAACAAAATGGTAAAATATAGAACAATTTTTAAAATACGAAGGGATTTGTACCAGTTCTTATTAATTGCTGATTTAAGGCTGTATTCAAATGTAGGGTATTTCAAATTACTAAAACTTTGAATATTAGAAAGTTTAAAAGTCATGTAATAAAACATTTTTAGGTTAATGTTTGTTATTTCCTTCCTTGTTTATCTTTGATTTTTTCCCCTCTTAAGAACCATCGTGCCTGTCTATTATAATTTATTATCAAACTCAATAACTTATTACATACATGGTAGTGATTAAGTTTTTAATCATTTTCAGTTTCTAAATTTTCAAAGCATTAAAATAAAAATAAAACATAGAATAAAAGATTTTATTTTATGTATGTGGGTGTGCCTGAGTGTATGTATGTACAGCACGTGTCTACAGGTGTTTGTGGTTCCAGAAGAGGGCATCATATCCCTTAGAGCTGGAGTTAAGAGGTGGTGAACCACCCAGTGTGAGTGCTGTGACCTGAACCCAGGTCTCCGGTAAAAGCAGCAAGTGCTTGTAACTGCTGAACCATCTCCAGTTCTGTTGTATATCCTTTTGTTGTTATTAAAAAAAAAAAAAAAAAAAAAAAGACTGATTTTTATTTTTAATTTGTGTGTGAGTGTGAGATGTCTAAAACATTGAATTCCTTGGAGTTGGAGTTCGATGCAGTTGTAGCTGCCCAATATGGATGCTGGGAACCAAGTTTGCATCCACTGGAAGAGCAGTAGGTACTGCAGACTTATCTATAGCTCCCAGATTTCTGTTTCTGAGAAGTGTCTGTTAGCATTATCTGCCATTTTTTCTATGTGATAATGAATATTTTTGACTAAGATTCTGACCAGGTTTTTTTTTTTTTTTTTTTTTTTTGTATGAATTTTGTAGTATTGTTTTTCCTTTGATTATACACATATTAAAGTTACAATATTTTTAGTAGTGTGGAGTAGAATGATGTCTTTTGGCATCTGAAACTGAGGAAATAGTTTAGAATAAATTTTTTTTTTTTAGTAACATCTTAAATTTTTTCTTCATGTGTATGAGTGTTTTCCTACAGTGTCTGTGCACCTGGGGTGCGCTGATGTGTGCCTGAGGCAGGAGGACTACTCTCTTCAGATCAGGCTTTCTTTAATCTCCTATTGTAATCAGCACAAGCCTGGGCTCTAACATTGAATTTCCTGATGCTCTATTTCTTTTCAGATTGTACATTTGTAACATTTCTTGTTCTTCCTGCTCCTCTTCATTGTAGACCTGAAGGAGAGATCACTAATAACCGGGCCACATAGTGAGCAATAGGCTGTTTTGAAGTCTCCACAAGGGCTGGGCATGGTGGTGCATTTGGGATGGGCGGCAGAGGCAGGTGGATCTCTGAGTTCAAGGCCTGCCTGGTCTACAGAGAGTTTCAGGACAGCCCTGTCTTTAAAAACAAACAACAACAACACTCCACCAAAGGTATAGGTAATTGTTTTTAATAACAGCCAAACTTACTGCATCATCCACATAGTTCTGAATTTAGAGTCAAAGAATACATGAGTTGGAGGCCCTCAGGCTGTTTGTGTGATGCTTTACAGTCCCCAAGATGCTAGAGGCATAAAATATCTGCTAAAGAGAACTGCACACAGAATGGAAACAGCTCAAGAGAGAAAAGTGTTTTGCAGACAGCAAAGCTGGAAGGGCAAAGCCATCTAAAAACCCTGTGACGTCAGACATGGAGCTATGGGCTTTGGACTTTGCTCTGTTGGGTTTCTGTCTTGTTTTGGTCCAGTATTTCGTTACCCTTCCTTTTGGAATGCCTATATTCTGTGCCATTGTATGCTGAAATGTTTAATTTGCTTTTTGTTTTTACAGAGGGGCTACAATTGCAGAAGAGTCTTAGGACTTTTAAACAATGTTGAGACTGAAAGACTGTGTGACTTCTAAAGTTGGACTGAGTGAATTTTATATTATGAACTGACCAGGGGCCTATGGAGGTCAGGGAGTAGATTGTAGTGGTTTAAATGAAAATACCCTACCCCCCAATATTTGAATGTTTGTTCTCCTGTGGATGGAACTGTTTGGGAAAGATTAGGGAGGAGGTGTGGCTTTGTATGAGAGGGTGAGTCACTGAGGGTGGGCTTGGAGGTCTGTAAAAAAAAAAATCTTAAAACCTTTAATCCCAACACTGAGGAAGCAGAGACAGGCAGATCTCTGGGACTTCAAGGCCAGCCAGCTCTACAAAGTGAGTTTCAGGCCAGTCAGGCCCACACAACACAGTGAGACCTGGTCTCAAGGAAAAAAAAAATTCTTAGATTGTGTTAATACTGTATATATATATACACACACACACACACACACACACACACTCACACATACACACACACACACACACACACACACGCTACAGAACATAGGCTGAGTAGTGCTGTGCCATCATTTAATGCTGGTGAATTATTGGTGGGTCAGATAAAGTAACTCGCTTTAGGCAAGGTAAGCAGGTACTAGAGAAGAGAGAGGGTCACTGATTAGGAACATTGGCTCTGGAGCACAGTGATTTTGAGCAGGTTGGCAGTGCTGAAGTGGGTAAAAGAATGCCATGGAAGGAGGAAGATGAGCCTTCCTCCTAGATTCTCAGGGACAAGGTGTGCCTTCTTAAAAGGCCTTAAGGTGGTAAGAAGGGGCACTTCAGCTGAAATCTAGTGTCATACCACATTTCCTAAAAGAGGATCCGTTATTCTAAGAAAAAGCGTCTCTGCTTTCTATGATTTCACATCAAGGATGTTTGGCCTTGAGTTCTGACATCAAGATTATAGTTGTAGGGAGTGGGGGCCTTCTAGATGAATTGGTTCTTGTATGCTGGTAGTATAGAGTACACATTGGTATAATAATGAACTTTTTGCTAATTTTCTTTCTTTCCCTCCCTCCCTCCCTCCCTCCCTCCCTCTTCCTTCTTTCCTTCCTTCCTTCCTTCCTTCCTTCCTTCCTTCCTTCCTTCCTTCCTTCCTTCCTTCCTTCCTTCCTTCCTTTCTTTTTTTTTTTTTTTGCTTATTTGTTTGCCAAGACACGGTAGCCCTGTGTTTGTGGGTGTAGCCCTGGCTGTCGTGGAACTCACTCAATAAACCAGGCTGGCCCTGGGCTCACAGAGCTCTGCCCGCCTCTGTCTCTGAGTGCTGGCGTTAAAGTCATGTACCCACTGTCCATATTTGGATTTTTTTTTGCTTACTTTCTTTGAGATAACCCTGTGGTAGGCTTTGAATTCAGCCATCTTGCCTCATCCTCTCCATTGCTGGGATGACGGGTTTGTCACTATGTTCAGCTATTTCTTGAATGGTGATCCTTCCAATGTCTTCAAACTAAGGTCAATTCCGATCTCTCCCTTCCTACCCCCCATACTTTCATGTTCCATCTCACCTCATCTTCCCCTGCCCCATGCATGTACACCCGAGTACCCCTATAGACTGTCAGTATTATATTTTATTACATACTTCTCAGCTTCTCCTTCCTCGTTTGCATTGGGCTCACCTGAGTAACCATCTATAAAATCTTTAATGTGAGTCAACACAAGTTCTGGGTGTAGACACCTTTGGGCACTACTCAGCCTATGTTCTGTAGCGTGTGTGTGTGTGTGTGTGTGTGTGTGTATGTGTGAGTGTGTGTGTGTGTGTGTGTGTGTGTATATATATATATATATATATATATATATATATATATAGTGTGACTGAAAAACGTACTCTCTTTGCCTTTCTCTGAGAAACAGCTTCTTTTAGTGTTTGACTTCGCCTTCTGTATCCTGTGCTTCTCAGACTCTCATTGGCAGTTTCAGTCCTTCTCAGGAGGTGTCTGGCCTGCTTCAGGCCTCCTTCCTGGAGCTTCTGTAATATTGCTCCACTGCATTTGCTTTCCACAGCGCTCTCTTTGAGGTCATCAATCGTTTGAATCCTTTCCATTGCATTTATTTTGGGTCCTTATTTCCCAAGCCATCTATTCTTTCTGGCTAGAATGTATATTCCAATGATCTTTATGAAAAAGGAAACCACTGGCCTTGCTTTTGGGATTTTTGAGAGGTCTTGTTGTGTGTCAAACTTGAACTCAGACAAGCTTTGAACTCCTGGCGTTTTTCCCCTTTCCTCAGCTCACCTATGTCTACCTCACAGTGGCTAACTGGGATTAGGGTGTAGGGGTGACAAGAAGGAGCTTGCACAAGGGCCTCTATCTCTGAGGTCTAGCTCCAGCCCTCATTTTATTTCTAAGGTAAATGTGTATTGTATACTAGATGTGGTGACACACATCTCTGTGCCCAGCATTTAGGAGGCTAAGGGAGACAGACAGTCTGAATATGAAGCCAGCCTTGGCTACATAGAAGGCTTTCTTAAAAAGAAAAGTAGATATGGAAAGGAAAAGAATTAGGGAGGAGAGGCCACACCCAAATGCTTAGATGACTTCTGCCTTCTACTTCAGAAGCTTCTCTCTGTTCTCTTAAAACAGAAGACAAAAATGTTAAAATCTAAAAACTTAGCTCAGAGTGAGTATATTCATCAGTCTTTTTGCTTTTGCTCTCTTTGTACGATGGTGACAGCTTTGAGATGTGACAAGATTCTGTGGCTTATGAGCGAAATTCCTTTCTATTTATTTATTTATTTCTATGTGTAAGAGTGTTTGCCTGTATGTATGACTGCACCAAGTGTGTGCAGTACCCAGTGAGGCTAGGGGAAGGTGCCATGTCCCCTGGAATTGGAGTTAGAGGTGGTTGTGAGCCCCTGGGTGGGTGCTGGGGACTAAAAGAGCAAGTGCTTTAACTGTTGATCCAGCTCTTCATCGAGAGTCCCCTTCTCATGAGAGTGTTGACAAATACTGACTGCCAAGAATATTTCACACATAGAGCTGTATACGTGATAATAATATTACATCTTCTTACTATTTTAAAAGAGCTTTTCAACATCTAACTATATATTAGAGGTTTTTAAGCTTGCCTGTAACCTAGTTTTGATGTAAAGATTTTTAGTAGAAGTTTGTTTTTAATTACATGAATAATTGTGTTCATTGTACAAAACAAAATAAATGGGAAATTTTATATTTTTATGCTTTATATTTTATATTTTTGTGTGCATTTGTTACACAGTTCTGTATATTGCATATAAAGTTTACGGCCTTCATTCTTAAAGCCATTATATACTATTTAGAAGTATTTTTAAGTAAAAGTATTAGTTATTTAAGTATGTGTGCTTGTTTAAGCTGTTGTAACCACTAGATGGCACTCAGCACGTATAATTTTTATGAGCTGAAGTAGCTCTAGAGCAGATGAAGTTTCTAGGTGGGTCTTATATGTTTTAATTTAAGTAAAACAATGGTTTATGTTAGGCTGTGATAAGCATTTCCTATACAGTAAATAAACTCAAGGTGGAACATATTATAATGGGTATTTCTGTATTCTCAAGGAGAAAGGGGATAGTAAACTAATGGTGTCACATGCCAATATACAGAAGATTCTGGGTATATTAGCAGTCATTAAAATTTGATTTTTTTATTGGAGAAAAGTAAATGTGGAGCCTTATATTTTAATTGATAACCCTTAATTTTCTTTTTAATATCAAAGTTTCCCCTCCCCCTGAGGATTTAAGATGTGATTATTAGTCTGAATGATCTGAAGACTTAATCCAGTATGTGTATGTGTGAGTGGTGTATATGTGTGTATGTGTATTTACATGTGTATAAACGTGTGTGTGCTTGTGCACAACTGCACATTCATGCATGTATGTGAAGGCCAGAGGTTGAAATTGAGAGTCTTCAGTTGCTCTCTTTTGGAGGCAAGGTCTCTCACTGAACTCAGAGCACTCTGAATTTGGCCAGCCCTATCTCCATGGTGCTAGGTGCTGGGCCACCACATCTACCTGGTACTGAACCACCCCAGCCTCTTGGTCATTTTCATTGGCTGGATGCAACTGAGTTTCTCTAAGAATCAGACTTACTGCATTGTGTTTTCAGATAAGCATAAAATATGCTTGTTGCATTTTGGTATTTTTTGTTAAAGTTTTATTTTATTTGGCCAAGAAAAGGAGAGCATCTTTGATTTTGGTGTTGTTTGATCTCATGGATTTTCTTTTCATTAGAGCTATTTCTACCTTTAATAATAATTTAATTCCCTGTGTTTAGTTGAAATGAAAATAGTAGTTTTGGGACTGTAGAGATGGCTCAATAGTTAAGAGTATATGGGGTTTCCGCAGAGGACCCAGAACACGTGACAGCTCTTGTGAGACTTCTGGTATTCTTGACAGGACCACGAAAACTAGAGCCTTCCTGGTGTTTAATTTCTCAAAGTCTCCCCATATATACAAAGGGCCTCTAGGGGACAGTGTTGCTACTTTTGGGACTGCTGATTTCTTAGTCTAGTCACATGAATCTATTACATTTATAATGTTATAAAAAAATCACAATAGCTTCAGTAGCAGAATCTTAAATATGAGAGGTTGTTTATTCAAATACTCAACTACTCTTCTCGGTGTCCTTAATTTTCTTCCACTCATGTTCAGTAAGGCAGGCACATCAGACTTTCTTCAAAGCAACATTTATTTAGTGAACAGCTGCACAGTGTAATTTATTCCTTTATAGTTTTTGTTTTAAGTTAGGTAAGCAGAGTAGTAACATTATAAAAGCTGTAAAACAGGTAATTTTCCCATAATCATACTATTGGGTTACTTGCTAATATTTTAGAGCTAATATGTTCATGTATGTATTTATAATGTATTGTATGTAGTACTGGAAATATCAACAAGTGATCCACTGATATGATACATGTATATCCCAGTGGAGGCTGTGTAGCCCAGCTGGCCTTGAATGTATGATCCTTTTATCTACTTGAGTCTCACAATTGCTGAGATTATATCTGTGTGTCATCACATCTTATTATACTTTATCCTTTATGCACATGTTTTGATGTTCAGACTATGGCTATTGGCTTAGCATCACTTAAATATGTGTTATATAGCTTCAGACTAATTAAACTTAAGAAAACTACTTTTCTGCCTTTAGATTGTTCCAGAACAACTTATCTATGTTTCCCCTTTAGAATAGGTCCATAGAGAGGGAAAATAATTTAATCGGTGGGTTTTTAGATATTCTTAACATTTTTAATAAATTTGCTAAGTTAAAGCTGGTCCACCTTCACTGCTCAACAGCATATATGGGAGAGCAGTATGTGAATGTGTAAGCTTCACTCACCCTTGACTACTGTAGGAATTACTTAAAATTATTTTATTTCTGTCAGCAGTGCTTCTTGCAGAATACATGGGCATCATGTTTTTTACTACTTTGTTAGATTCTTGTTTATGCTTCCCCATCTTTGAGTCAGGCCTGCCCCCCCCCCCCCCCCCGCCTCCCTCCCTCCCTCTCTCCCTCTTTTCTTTTCTTTCCTTTTTTGCATTATGTAGCTCTGTACTAGCAACTAAAATAGGTATCTGTTGTATAACATGGGTGGTAATTATCATGGATAATTGGAGATTTTTTATATTCTAATATAGATCATTTATAAATACAATTTCTTTTATTAAAAAGCTTCCACTCTTTGTCTAGTGTACAGTTCACAAAAACAATTCTGAAAGTAGAATATTGTGCAGATTTCAGATATGCTAAATGCTTTACAGTCTCTTCCAAACACTTTGCTAATTGGGCCTTTACATTACCGTCTTAAAATCAGAGTATTTTGGTTCCAGCCTTCCTTTCATTGCCCCAAAATATAAAAAGCATTTAAATATTTTTGTTGTTGGTCCCCCACCCCTTCCCAAGATGGGGTTTCTCTGTGTAACAGTTCTTGCTGTCCTGAAACTCCCTCTGTAGACCAGGCTGGCCTTGAATTCAGAGGTCCACCTGCCTCTGCTTCCCAAGTGCTAGCACTAAAGGCATGTGCCACTATCTTCTGGCTCTAAAGCATTTTTTAAATGAGTTGAAATTAGGGAGGACTATACCTATCAGAAGAGAATTGTATTAGTCTGACATTTCAGAATCCTTTCGCACCAGAACTAACATCTTGGTAAAGGCTAGTCTGGACCTTGGACAGAGTAGGAGTCTGCAGGTGGCATCGCTGAGGATCTGAGCTCCAGTGGACCATGAATGCTCCAGCTGCGTAACTCAGCTGTCTGCCAGCCTCTACTTTGGCTTGTTGAGTCAGACTTTTTAATTAGAAGGTTAACATTTGCTAGTCATTCTTGGTGCTAAGCATACATCTTTTGTCCTCGATTTTATTTTGTCTTTGCTTGTTGAAACAAAGTCTTACTATGCAGTACAGGTATGAACCTATTATATTAATAAATATCTTCAAACTCAAGATTCCCTGCCTCCACTTCATTATGTGCTGGGATGTAGACAGGGATATGTGTTGTAGTGTGGTTTTTTTGTCTCAGGCGGCCAGAGGTCCGAGACCCACGGACCTGCTGCCCGAGACCTTTTAGCCGCCCAGCTGCCCGCCACTCATACCCCCAGAAATGACTCAGACGCTTATATTAAGTCCATGCTGTTTGGCCTATGGCTCAGGCACATTGCTAGCTAGCTCTTACATCTTAAATCAACCCATTTCTATTAATCTGTCTGCCATGTGGCCCTTGGCTCACCCGTGCTCCTTACATGTTTCTTCTTGGGCAGCTTATTCGCTCTGCTTCTGACTCCGCCCTTCCTTTCCTACCTATTTTGATTCCTCTTCCTACTTCTTCTATGGTGCCTGTCATGGCCCAAAACAGCTCCTTTATTTAAAGATTGAGATTTACAGCATACAGAAAGACATTCCCACATCAGATATGTATCACCAAGACTGGCTTTTATTTTTAAATATGTAAAAATTTCACATTTTTTTTTTTTTTTGTAAAATTTAAGTTACCCATGCATAGAAGATAGTATGTGATACCAAAGAAAATGAGATAGTCAAGAAATCAGGATTTAAAAAGGAGTTATTGACAGTCTTGTATTTGACAAAGGACCTGTTATCTAGGATGTATATAAATCAAAATGAAAAAAGCAGAAAGACTAATTTTAGAATGAGAAAAATGTAGTCTGGCACTTTGTAGATGCACTCCAGATGTTGCTCTGTCTGGCACTGTGTATGCCAAATGAATTCACCTGGCTGTATAAACACTGTAAGGTGTTTACATCGTATGCAACATTTAAAAACATTTATTTGAAAGACAAGTTTCATTTTAGAGACAGATTTAAGTAAAACCTGACTCAGTGTAGATACTGTGATCAATAGTTTGGATTTTGCTGTATTTTTATAGGAGAAATATCGGCTTTTCCTTTATTTTTTAAATTTTATGTTGTCTTTAATAGGAATTACAGCTTACGTTTCACTGCCTTTTGGGTGTGATGGTGTTTTTACTGTTAAGCTTCAGCATGGTTTCTAGGAAAGACCTTTTTGAAGGCCAGAAGTTTAATTCAGTGTTTCTGTGGGGATTAGGACCTTGGGTTACAGAGCGACTGGAAGGTGAGAGGTAAAGAGATGTTGCAAGGGAGACTTGCAAACTAACAGCAACAAAACACACACGCCAGCCTTCTCACTCTCCACCACAGGGTGTATTGTGAATTCTCTGTTGTTACACACAGGATCTGCTCATGGCTTTCTGTGGTTATTCCTGTGTTTTGCATGGAACTAAAACAAGATAGCTTAGCATAGTTCTTTCCAGAAGTTAGATTTTCTTGTAGTTATCTCTTTTGAACCTTCTAACGTTTCTAAGTATGTAGCACGTTTACTCCTTCCTGGAAGAAATAACCTTTCTAAGCCCTGTCAGTTTCTTGTGCTCTTGTTGAGTCTCCCTCATGACTTTTTACCTGTGAGTGCATTCCTTTTTAGACAAATGTGAATCCCAGGCCCATCTCTTTCTTATAAAATCTCAGAAGATTCCCTCACAGAACTAGTTTTTCCTCTTCCCTTTCCATAGCATATACTACAGAGTTCTAGAGGAAGCTTCTGGACTGGAAACATTCTCACTCCTCAGAATGACTGTCTTTGGAATATGAGCTCTTCTGACCAGTTCAAGTCTTTGTTCACCCGTGGATTCCTGTCTTTGTCTTTCCTGACACATACTCTGTCTGTGTGTCTTCCCTGCCTTCCTCTTCCTCCCTCCCTTGACTGGGACATTAGTCTTTAGAGAATTCTTGAATTCGAGATAAGATCTCTTTGTAGATTTTAGTGAGACATCTGTCCTGCTCATAAGACCATTCAATTCCCTTTTTAGTACTTGAATGGAGTGTGAATTGTGCCTCTTTCTAGAAGACTTAACTTTACACTGTATGTAACAGATCAGAAGACATTATTTTAGAATTTGAACACACTGTATTAGAAAAGGTTGGGTAGATTAGCTTATATTAGCGACAGGACAATATCTTGCACCTTTAAACATTATTTTTATAAAAATGTTACCAGACTCCAATAAAAATAGATGCTACTTTTAATTCTTAGGCTCACTGTACCTGCTACTTTATATCTTCTATCATTTACTGGCCGTATGTGAAGAATTTAAACCAGTTTTACTCAGGTAAAAACCTAGAAAAGAAATTTCAAGAATCGAAATAGAAATTGCTTTGTGTGGTTTTTTAGCTTTAGATTAGCTGTGGCACATTTGAAGGGATAACTGCAGAGGGACTTGGGAATGAGGGGGAGTCTTGTCACAGTGTGTAACGGAGATTCTGCTGTCACTTCATGTGTTTAATTTAGATGTCCCTGGTAGATTTGGGTAAGAAGCTTTTGGAAGCGGCACGAGCAGGTCAAGATGACGAAGTCCGGATTTTGATGGCAAATGGAGCTCCCTTCACTACGGACTGGGTAAAGACTTTCTCTATTTCTTCTTCTCTCCCGCTTCCCTTCTTCCCAGATAAAAATTTGGCAAATCTAGCCAGTATTTATGCTTATAAATAGTGGAATATACGCATACTTGCTTTTGGGAGGGGTATTTGTTCAGATTTTATAAAGATTTTTTAAAATTATTCTTAATTTGTTATGTATATGAGTATGTTCATGTGAGTGCAGATACCCATGAAGTCAGAGGTGTTGAATCCCCTGGAGCTGAGTTACAGGCAGTTGTTAGTTACCTGACATGGTGCTGGGAGCTGAACTTGGGTCCTTGGCAAGAGAAGTACATACTCTTAATGTCTGGGCCATTTCTCCAGCTCCTAGTTAAACTGTCTTCTAGAGGAATGTATTGCTCATATTATTTTCTTAAAAGTAGGCTATCCTATCCAATCAATATCTATGAATAAAAGTTGTTTTAAAGACTGGACTATGCTAGTTTGGTGTGACTAAATATAGTTGCTTGGACTCAATTAAAGATATAACTAACAGGGAGGGATCGATAATTCAGCAAGTAACAAAGATGGGAGCTTTGCTGCTTCCGAAAAAGAAAAAGTTCGCATTAAAGTTGCTGCTTGTGAAATTGCAAGAAATGTGACCAACTAGGAAGGAAGGACGAGAAACAGTTTCTTACAGTCTAGAAGGCAGAAGACACACCTGTCCATTTCAGGGGTAAAGCAAAAGGGATGGTCTTAGGAACATGGAGGGTTAGGAATCTGCATTAACTTTATCATTGATAACAGAAAATTATGATTTTTAATTTTTTGTCTTTACTTATCCTTGTTCTTTTTAAAATTTTCATGTAAAATAAAATTTTTGTTTCAGAATTTTTTTTATGTAAAAAGTTTTTTCCATATCTTCCACTGTTCCCCCTCCCTTCTTCTCCTAGTCCTTCCCTCTTCTCCCTCAGCCCTCATCCCATCCCCCTCCATTCCCCAAGGAGTCCAAGGTGGGTCAGTTCAGACTGGCACATCCAGATGAGGAAGGACCGATTCCCTCATCCCAGTGTTAGGCTGGGTTAGCTGTTTCTCTGCAGGGAATGGGCTCCGAGATGTCTGTTCATGCACAGGAACATAGTCTGTTCTACTGCAGGAGGCTGTACAAACTGCCCATTCCATTTCACAGTCACCTACCTTTGGAGGGTTTAGTTCCTTTCCATGAAGTTTCCCCAGCTGTTATTTCAGTCACTGAGCTCCCAATAACTCGGGTCAGCCGTCTCTGTGGGTCTCCTCCTCATGATCCTGATCCCTTTGCTCATATACTCTCTCCTCTCTCTCTTCAGCTGGACCAGGAGCTTAACCTGGTGCTTAGCTATGGATCTCTGCTTCTGCTGCCTCTGTCTATTGCTGGATGAAGGTTCTATAATGACTATTAGGGTGGTCTTCATTTGATTATAGGGAGGTCCTATTTAGTCACCCTCTCCACTATTGGTTGGAGTCCTAACCAGGGATATCCTGTGGGTTCTTAGAGGTTTCCTTAGTACCCGATTTCTTTCCAACCCCACAGTGGCTCTGTCAAGATATCCATCTCTTTTTTTCTCCCTTTCTGTTGCTCCTCTCACTCAACCATCTCCTTATACTGATTTGTTCCCACATCCCCTTGCTCGCTCCCCATTATGATCCAAATTTACTTGGGAGATCTTCCCCATTTTTCTCTTCCCAGAGGAATCCCTGGATGCCTCTCTTAAGTTCCTTCTGTTACCAGGCTGTTGAGGGGTAGTGATTTGCAGCTTGGGTATTCTTTGCTTTATGTCTCAAATCTACTTAGGAGTGAATACTTAGCATATCTATCTTTCTGGGCCTGTGTTACCTCACTCAGATGTTTCAGAAATTTTTATACAAACATCAACTCTTTCATCTAACTTTAAAAACACCAAATCATGGTAAATCATCTTCCTTCACTAACCTTCTTTGTATTATTTTAAAGCAAATCCCAGAATTCATGTGGTAGGATTGTAGTAAAGTTCAAAAAAGGAAGAACCAAACTATATTATTTAAGGGTTTGTAACTGATAGGAATTAAAGTGGTGCTTGTCAGTTCCGAGGAGGGGCTAGGGGGATGGGTTAGTGGGTAAAATGCTCGCTATGCAAGCGCGAGAATTTGATTTGGATTTCCCGGCATCCATACCACACACATAAAACCAAACCAAGTCCTTTCTTGAGTAGTATTTACCTCAGGGACTAAGGGAAGGGCATGTGGACTGGAAAGGTTTTCCTTCCAGAGTCTTGAAATTGCGTGTGAGTATGTGTGTCGTATGTATTCTTTTCTTTCATGTAAACTTAGTACCTCACTGAGTAAGTCAGTGGTTGTTCACTGGACGGTTAAAGGCTCTCATTAAATATAGAATTTGAGAGTAAAGGAAAGGCCGTAATATGAAAACACAGCAAAGCATGAAGAAGGATTGTTCAACAGTCTCACCTTTGATTCATGAGGATCTGTTAAAACCTTTATAAATGATTTTTTGTTGTAATAAAATAATTATTTCTAAGGTTTGCTCTGTATTACGTCAGGTATGTGACTTTAGGCAAATTGATGACTTCTCTGTATGTTAGGTTCTTTTGCTGCCATATCAAGGTCGTGATAGTACCTGTGCTATGAAACTGGTAAACGGAGGCCTTAGGACAATGCGGTCCAAAGAAAACAATTTAGAAGCTAAGGTGATGGGCTGGAGAAGTGACTCAGTGGTTAAGTACACCTGTTGCTCTTGCAGAGGACCTGGGTTCAATTCCTTGTACCCATTTGGTGGCTCATAGATATCTATAACTTCAGTTCTAGGGGTTATGCCAGATTCACATATCTCGGAAAAACATTCATGCACATAAAGTAAAATTAATCTGAAACAAACTTTAAAAAGTAAAAAGTAAATGTTGCTGTTTAACATTGACAGACTGGCAAACTTCATGTTCTAGTAAAATACCCTTTTGACATCATTGACTGGCAGAGTTAATTGACTTTTTGTGCTTCTTAATGCATGCAATATAATGTCACCTATTTAGCTATACACCTCTGATGAAAAGCTCTTCTTTATTCTCTGGTCATATTTACCTCTAAGGTCGTGTTTCTGTTAGTAACAAAGGGCTAGGCATGGTATATAGCCCAGTATTGAGGAGGGTGAGGTGGGAATTCGAGATTGAGACCTTGTCTAAAGGTAGAGACAGGGAAGAGGAGAAAGAAGAAGAGAATTTTATTTAATTAAAGGAACCACTGACTCGTCACATTAATACATGTATAGGGCCTCTTGAAGGCTTCTGTGAAGGTAAGCCTGAGTTAAGTAGTTTCTTTTGATATTTGAATTGCTATGTCCATAATGTAATATGCATACCATTTAAAAATATAGTTTGTAGTATGATGTGGGAATGTTTTTCTGTATGCTGTGAATATCAATCTTTAAGTAAAGGAGCTGTTTTGACCCATGACAGGCACCATAGAAAAAGTAGGAGGAGAAGTCAGAGCATAGGTAGGAGAAGCAGGGCAGAGTCAGACCAAGCCAGAAGCCCAAAGGAGCAACATGTAAGGAGCACAGGTGAGCCACGGGCCACGTGGCAAAAAAATTGATGAGAATGGGTTGATTTAAGATGTAAGAGCTAGCTAGCAATGTGCCTGAGCCATAGGCCAAACAGCATGAAGTTAATATAAGCGTCTAAATCATTTCTGGGGCCTGAGCAGTGGCAGGTGGCTAAAGAGTCTGGGGCTACAGGTCTGTGGGTCTGGACCTCTAGTTGCCCGGAACCAAGAAACCTCATTACAACAGTAGTAAAAGTATATTAAAAGCAACTAAAAACTGGAATTTCTTTTTTTGTGTGTGCATGTGTATAGCTTGGAACTTCTCCACTTCACCTGGCCGCACAGTATGGGCATTACTCTACCACAGAGGTACTTCTTCGAGCCGGTGTAAGTAGGGATGCCAGGACCAAAGTGGACCGGACACCACTGCACATGGCAGCTTCTGAAGGCCATGCCAGCATAGTAGAAGTTTTGCTTAAGGTATGTCTTTTCTTTTTGGACTTAGATTTGAACCCAAACCCCATACAAACTTTGTAAGTTGAAAAGGGGAAGAGTTTTTATTAAGTGTCTACTTTTTGCTTTATTTTTGATAGAACATTTGTTATAGATGTGTATAAGTCTGTCAGATGAATATCTCCTTAAAGTTTTCTTTGGAGGGGAAAACCTTCCTGTAGATGTATCCACAGTTAATATCAGCCATTGGAAGTCAGTCCTTTGGGTGAAGAACTTAATACAGTTAGAATCCTATACATGGAAGATTAGTCTTGGATGGCTAGCAAGCAGATGAATAAGTAATCTAATTATCTTTAGTCATCTAAATGTCAAAAGGTCACACAGAAGATTGTGAGGCAGAGTGACAGCCTTTATTCTTGACCCTTTTCATGCTTGCCCATAGACAAACCCATCTGGAAGAAATACAAAGAAGCCCAGAGTGCAAAGCCACCTTACAAAGTAAAAACTCATTTTACTGTGCATTTAAAACATCATTTCAGCATGAGGGCAGAATAGAAATCACTGCTGTGATGTTCAATATTCTGTGTGTTATTGAACTCCAGTGCTTGTTGGCACAAAGTACATCTGTACCCTGACAGCTGAAGTATGCTGAAGAGCCAGCCACACTGTGCCTGGTGTACCAGACACTGCCTTAGACAGCTTCCTTAGATCCCTTAGACTGTGCTTGTTATGAAAGCAAAGGGTATATTTAATTCTGAGGGATCAGAGGATTACCCACCATAAATCATTAAAGACTTATGGACAAAAGCTCAGCGCTGCCCTTCACCCATAAGGCCCCTCTAGTTTTTTGTGCCCTTAGCCAAGTAACTAAAAACATAATTGTCTTATTTCAAGAAATTAGAAGGAAAGTAGCCAGGGAAACCAGTATAGTAGGAAAATGATTAAGTTACAGATAACTGATGATTACTAACATAGATTTAACATCCCCACAAAAAAAAAATTAATGGTGCTTTTTCTTGTGTAAGAAGCATTATGGCTGATATTTTCATATCAGGAGTTCTTTATATCTTGAAATATTACTGATTTTGAAATATTTTTTAGCATGGTGCTGACGTCAATGCAAAGGATATGTTAAAGATGACAGCTCTGCATTGGGCAACAGAACATAATCATCAAGAGGTGGTGGAGCTTTTAATCAAATATGGTGCTGATGTACACACGCAGAGTAAATTTTGTAAAACTGCATTTGATATTTCAATAGACAATGGAAATGAAGATTTAGCAGAGATATTACAGGTAACTTGGCTTTGAGTTTAAGAAACCATGAAAGGCACCTTGCAGATGGATGCTCTTTGTCTGTAGCTTCTGTTGGATTCAGTTCTTTTGAATAGGCTTGTTCTCTCCACTTCTCTGTTCATCACTGTCCATCCTCTAGAAGGTTAGATGAGGTGCTAACCATCTGTGCTTTCAGGTTCTGATTTCCCTTTCTAGACAATTACATTATTTTGTTGTACATTTGGATATCATGTTTTATCAAAACAATTGTAAACTATAAAGACTTAGCTATATATCCCTTGGATGAGTGATACAGTCTGGTTTTTTAAAATCATTTTTTATTTGTTTAAAAAATTAAAATTTATTGTGTGCATGATGTGTGGGGGGTGGCTAGAGAATAACTGTGGAGTCACTTCTCCATCTTCACGTGGGTTCTGGGGACTGAACCGCGGTCTTTAAGCTTCTGTGGCAGGCTCCTTTATCCACTGAACCATCCTGAACCCCTTTTTATTTTAAATCTACTTTGTCTAACATTAATATATTTAAAAATTTAAGAATGTAAGTTGAGATCTAGCAAGATGGTATGTTTCACTGTGCAGGGTTTTCATTTGGGCTCAGATGCCCAGGAATGCGAGCGAAACAATTTACTTTAGTTTAGGGCTGAGGTGATTGGCGGGATGACCCTTGTCAGGATGACCCTTGTCCCTTTCATCCCTTTTATAATGTGCAGCTTTTGGGAATTTCCCCAGGCAGCCCTCTCCTCCCAACGGTCTCTTCCCTCAGCACCCAGAATATGGCAGAAGCTTTCAGTGACAAAAACAGTAGACACCAAGACAGACAGTCTCACTGCAAGTGACAAAACTCTGCCCAGAGCTTGTGTTATTGTCTATTCTGGTTTCTTTCTTTATTTTTCACCCTCTGTAAAAACAACTATTTATAGACATAGTTATGTTTGGTGTTTCTGGTTACCAGGATACTTTCTTGCTTTTCTTCTTGTCCTGTAGTCAGGAGAACTTTGTACGATGACCTGACCTCATTGAACTTCCACAGTTTACTTTTAAGATGTACTAGGTGCTGGGAAATTATGAGTTTTACATTGGTTCTTCTCATTTTTCATATCTAGGAATACAATTAAGGGTTGAGATTTAAAGATTGAGAACAATTAAGTGGGAAGGTCATACTTTATGTCATTTTATATATTACCTAATGTGGTAGAAGCAGTTTAAATAATTCTACAGAACATTAGACTGTCTCTCATTTCTTACTTTTCCTGTGTTCTGTACGCCCCTTTCAGATACAATTTCTTCTCCAACAAGGTTTGCTGTCACTCAACAGAAGGCTGTAGGGTATACGTTCATACCTGTACTTATAGCTGCACTAGCAATCCTTCATTAACAAGTCTTCCCATTGTATCGTGTGGCTCTTCTCAAAGACTGTTTCTTCATATGTGCCTCATATACTGCATTGAGAACCTGTCCCAGATGTGCTGCCTGTAGTTCTGAAAATATTGTGATAATTTGTTTCCCAGATTGCTATGCAGAACCAAATCAACACCAACCCGGAGAGTCCTGACACTGTGACAATACACACTGCCACACCACAGTTCATCATTGGACCTGGAGGGGTGGTGAACCTAACAGGTCTGGTATCTTCAGAAAATTCATCCAAGGCAACAGGTATTGAGATGCATGTAGGACAGCTGTTAGGATGTTAAACATTAGTAGGTCTTAAGGAAGGACTGTTGGAGAATGAGGGTAAGAATAACATCCGCTCTCCTGATCTTGTTATCAACAGTATTTTTTTTTTTCCCGAGATAAATGAATCTAAAGAAAGGTAGTCATATACGGTGCATGATAATATTACCTTTCCAAAGCTGATGCTATCCAATGTTAATTAAGACTTGAGTAACACGTAGAAGGTGAGCAGGATGCATTGGGTTAGGGATCCTAGAACTTTAATTCTGTTGTCTTCTCTCCTAGATGAAACGGGAGTATCTGCTGTTCAGTTTGGGAACTCCTCTACGTCAGTATTAGCTACATTAGCTGCCTTAGCTGAAGCGTCTGCTCCGTTGTCCAATTCTTCAGAAACTCCAGGTTAGAGAAGAGGCCATTTGTGCACTGAGCACTTGAAGTTTACCCGACCTTTTCATGGTTCACTTTGTCAGTCAGGGTTTTCCTCTGTGGTCAGCACTGTTTGAATCCTGTTCAAAACCTCTTTAGAGTTTTCTTCAAGAGTCTTTACTTACAAGTTGTGTTTATCTTTGCAGTTCATTCAAGAATTGGTTGGCTACATTTCTTGTTACTTGCTTATTTCTTATTAATTAAAGTTGCTATATCTGATTTTTATTTTTGTTATCAACCACCAGTGTGACACAATATCCCGATCCCATCTTTATTAAAAATAAATAAGGAAAGATACAGGTCCAAGTGCTTGCAGAGGAAGGAAGGCAACAGAGGACTAGGGTGGGATGAAATTGTTTTCAGCGACTATGAAGTAGAATGGGGTCATCTACTGCCTGACTTTCATAAGTGTAGTCATGTGCTCCGGCAGCCCATTTCTCTCCATCTCCGCTCTTTCCCCCTGTATCTATGCTTGCTTGCCATAGGCCAAAACAGTTCTTTTATTATCCAATGATAATTCACAGTGCACAGAAAGACATCCCACATCAGCCTGGGCTACTCAGTAAGATACTGTCTTAAAAAAACAAAGGAAGACAAAACCAAGAGAATAAATGCATTAAAAATACTAAATTTTAATAACAATTAAAGAAGCAGACTTATTTAGTTCACATAAAATGTGTGCTTGCCCTGTTTGCCCCCCCCCCCTTTTTGCTATTTTCTGACTTGTTTAAGTAGAGTAGATAAATACGAATTTATAATTTTGGCAGTCTCAGATAAGAATATTAGAAAAATCTTAAAAGAGTTATCTGTGCCCTGTGTGCTGGACATGGCGGCGACTTTAATCCAGGCACTTGAGTGGGTGGGCTGGGGTGTTGATTTGGCTGTGATTAGATGAGGACATGCAGTACTGACGGGTAGTTGGTTCCAACATGTTCTGTAAGTCAATTGTTTTTCTTTAATTGGGAGATTTTAGGAAAGTTTTGAAGTAGTCAGAGACCATAAAGCCTGCCAGTCATCTTAGCCACTGAGGAGCTGAGGAGACAGAACGGCTAGGTTAAAGCCAGCCTGGGGATTCTGTGCCTTAAAAAAGCAATCCCCCCAAACCTTGAGAAATGTTATTCTAACTGTAGCTTAAATGATCATATTTGGATCATTTGCTTGTAAGAGTAAGGAATAACCTTTTAATTCCTTTTTTTCCAAATTTTAATTAATCATAATATTCACTGACTGCATTTGCTTTTATGTAGGATGTCATTGAGTTTACTAAAAAATTTAAGGTAGACATAAATGAATTTCTCTTTACTTGGAAAAGAGAAAAATCTTATTCCTTTCCCCTTTTCTTTGGCTAATTAGTAGTGATAAACACATGCGTTAGCCTGCTTCTTGTCAGGTCGTAGGATTCTTCTGAATTACTTCTGGCCATTAGCACCTGCAAGCATCGTTTTGACATGCTGCATTTTTAGCTTATACTAGATTTGCAAAAGACATCAAAGACAGCTGGTTTCAGGGCTGGGATAGCAGCTTAGTGGGAGAATGTGTGTTCACTGTGCGTGAGGCACTGGGTTTTATCTTCATCACCATTGAAAAGAAGAAGAAAAAAACTAGAAAGCTTTATTTCACTGCTGGTTTAAATTTGGATCCTTCATACATAATGAAGATTTGTGAGAACTAGGGATGGGAGATGTTGAGAGTATGGTCACATCCAGTGTTCAGGTGGTATGTCACTGAGATGCATACCAATTAAAGAAACACAGTCTTATGACTCAGTTGGCACATGCTCAGTTTTTTGAGGTGGAGGGTTTAATGTAAAAATAGCTTTTCATGGACTACCTCCTTGGGTAAGAGTGCTTGCTGTACAAACATGAGGACCTGTATTTGAGGCCTCAGCTCCCAGATGAAAAGCCAGGTATGGCTTCATGTGTCTGTAACTCCAGCATTGAGAGGGCAGAGACAGGTCGATCCCCAAGAGTTGCCTTGCCAGCCAACCTAGCCAAAAGGGTGAACTTCTGTTCAGTGGGACACCAATAAGGTGGACAGGTGTGGAGGAAGACATCTGACTACCTGCTCTGGACTCTTCTTGGCTTGTAGACACAGAGGTGTGTGTGCTGCACATACACATGCTTTTTATAAAGCTTTTATTTTGTAGCCCTAGCCTATAGTCCTACATTTCTTTGCTTAGTGGTCCATTTATATAATACCTTGATTAAATAGAAATCTATGATTTTCCTTCTTTTTGTATGTAAAATTTTATAATTGCTAGATGTATTTGAACTATATAAAGTGTCTAGTTGTGATAGAAAATTCTCTTTGCCAAAGTGAGATTTGTGCCAGAAAACTCTTATACATTATGCTTTTGGTCTGCCCCCAAAGAGGATTTGTTAGGGGTGAGTGACTGGGTCATGTGAATCTTTCTGGTTTTACTTTTCTTTGTTCTTAATTTCAGGTTAGATTATAGGATTCTACCTTTAAAATACTACATTTTTCTGTAATGTAGTTTCTGCTTTATATAAATATTTCTACATAAAAGTGTTCAGTCTTGGTAGTTTTCAAGGAACGTTTTCTTACCAACCTTAATTTAGCTTATGGCATGGTAATTTAACCTCAAAGGCCTGGTCATTGTTTGGCTCTCCTCATTAGAGCCCAACTTTTATTTTAGATCAATGAATATTTATGATATTACAGTTACTTTTTATTAAGCCAATTTGTATACAGACACACACACTATATCTACAATCTTCTAAAGTTGTTTTTCTTACATGTTCCAACATTTGGCTATTAGGCTGTTCTCTAGGTTTGGGTTGTGCACTTTGTCTGCTATAATTGTTTTCCTTTTAATTTTTCATAAGTACTTTACCATCACAACTTAAAAGAACTTTTTAGATGAAAGGTATTCTATTATTTTGATGGTAGCCACTGCTAACAGTGCAAAGATGAAAGATGGGCCTTGGCCGTGTGTGATCTCAGAAGTTTCTTATATATGCTGAAGCTTTTAAATAGTAATACTTGTAGTTAGTACTCAACCAGTGAGCCTTTCTTTTTCATATGGATATTTTAAAAAATCAAAGCAATAGTTAGTGCATCGAATACTTTAACAGTTATTCTATTGAATATGTTGTTATTGTGTGCTCTCTATTTTGTTTTGTGGCTGTTTTCCTGAAATTGTCGTAGGTACTTTGAAACAAAGCATAGTCATTGCTTAGGCAAACAAAGTGAGAACACTCAAAAGTTCATTTGCAGTTTTAGGGTATTCTTGGTTTGTTTTGTGACCCTTTGACCAAATAACACTGTTGCAGGCTTGAAGCCTGGCCTTTTGGCAGATGTGCCTTGAAAACCAGCTGTTGACTATTGCACAAATTCTATTTAGTATATAATAAAAACCCGGAGCCAGATATTGGGGAAAAGCTGAAATATCAGAGAGACAGAGGAACAAAACAGCCAGTTCTCACCCGGCCCCTCCTCAGACCTGTCTCCATGAATCCTCAGACTGAATGAGTCTGAGTCCTCAGCAGAAACTCTCAGGCCAAGGGAAGGACTTCTGCTTCCCCTCTCCTTCTTTCTTTTTCTGCCCAGCTATCCCAGTTCCTCTTCAGTTTTCCTATTCCTGGGATTAAAGGTGTGTGCTACCATGGCCTGGCTCTGTTTGGTGTTGAACTCCTTTGGATCTCTGCCCCGAGTACTGAGATTAAAGACTTGGTCTTCTTGGCTCTGTGGGCAGCTCTGTCCTCTGATACTTCAGGCTATTTTTATTAAAAATACAATACATCACCACAGTTGACAGATATATCTTTCACTTCATGCTAATAATCTTTGCTGTGATACTTTGGGAACATCTCAGTGTCCTGACCAGTGTCTTTAGTATCTGCTGGAGATGCTTGAGTCCATTGTCATAACAGTATTTAGATCCTCCTCTTTCTGTGTTAGCTGTCACTGTTCTGTCAGAAGTCTTCCCTTCCCTCTCCCCCTTCAAACGTGCTATTATACAGTTCTGAAAAGGTCACTCCGGGAACATTGCTCAGCTCCTAAGAGGAAGCAGACAGTACATGTGTTTTTATTATTTACAGTTGTTTTTGTTAGACTTTCATCCATGCTTTTACACGGTCATTTTGGTGACTTTGTTGTATCCCATTGTATGATAACCACAGTTTATTGCCAATAAGTATTTGGTTATTTCTAGCTTTACTAGGGATGCCAATGAGCATGTCTTTATGCACGTATTTTGTTGGGGGTCAGTATATGGTTGCCTGTGGGAAAGGACTTTTGGCAATATTAATTTGAGTTGTTTGTTTGTTTGTTGTTTTTAAACAGACAAGGCCAAAGGCAACGTTTTTAACTGTCAGAACCCTTCGCACCTCTTAGAAATTATTCAGAACATATTTTGGGACTTGCTTATGTAAACATTGAATTACACATTGCCATATAGTGCCAGCTTTGTTTTCTGCGAGTGACCTCGCTTACTTGGTCCAAAAGGGACTCCTGTTTGTTCTATGTATTCCTTGATACATAAATGTGTTTAGAGTGTAATCATAAAGTTCTTATTGGAAGTGAGTAATTTTATTAAGTAGCTATAACCTTTGTTAGTACCTTCAGTGATCTGATGTTGCACTTCATTTAAAGAAGTGTCAGAGGAGTGAAGAAGGTTATTAAAATGCAGTCATAAAGAGGTGGTTGGAACTCAGTTATAAATTGTGACGCTTACGTTAACTGCTTACATAGATATCTATATCACCGTATGTGGTGACATCTAAAAAACCGTGTAAACTTGTCCAGTCTGAAAGACACAAAGAAAAAAATGAATTTCTACTTATATTCAATGATTTTTACTTTCTTCTCCTCCCTCTAGTAGTGGCCACAGAGGAAGTGGTTACCGCAGAATCTGTGGATGGTGCAATTCAGCAAGTAGTTAGCTCAGGGGGTCAGCAAGTCATCACGATAGTTACAGATGGAATCCAGCTGGGAAACTTGCACTCCATTCCAACCAGTGGGATGGGTCAGCCCATCATTGTGACCATGCCTGATGGACAGCAAGGTTAGTATGTCTGTGTAAAGTCTGTTTCTACTCAGGGCACTGTGTTCAAAAAATCACTTAACTTATGCACTGAATTTTACTCATATAAGCCTTTTATAATGGATATAATTCCCTATTTTATTTACTTAGACTTGTATCAAAATTAGCTTACTTTGTGCACTTGGTATGTGGAATTAACTTCATAATATTCTGTTTGGAAACTGAACTTTAAGTATTGCCACAAACAATACACAAATAATTCACAGTTAGCATTGGACTTTTTAAAAGACCATTTAATGCAATTCAGATTTCACAAGAACTTTAAAAAGATGCCACATAAGGAAAAACTGCTTAAAGTACAAATTGAGGGTATGGCCCAGAGCTTGAAAAGTGTGGGGACAAATGCAGGAGGATGTTCCTGCTGTCAGGATGGCAGAGGTCTTGTCTGTAAGACCAGAAGCCTATATTGCACACACATCCAAGCCAGAAAATTGAGTAGAACTGGAGAGAATTGTGTTTAGTATGCATATGTGAGCTATAGTCTCTTTCCAGTGATACTTAAAAAGTGTTTGGTGCACAAATGAGCATCTTATCCTAAGATGCTAACATAGTAAAAGAGCCCAGATGTAGTTAGTTTCTTTTTTTTAAACACCACCACCAGGAAGGAAATGCTAATCGTATTCTCAGGTGAGTTTGGAAAAGGAAGCACATTGAAAATGAGCTTGAAGACATGAGACAGATAGGCCTTTGCAAGCCTGGAAAACAAGGGTGACTGTAGTCACTGTTGTCTTGGTACAGCAGTACACCGTACAGCTATGGAAGCCGTCACCCAGTGTCTCCTATTCACCAGCGAAGAACCCCAAGAAGAACGCTTCAAAGCCAGAGTAGTTTCTTTGAGGGCACCAAGCAGTGTGTACATGCTTCATGAACTTCACGAGTTAGTAGGGACATGGACAGTTTGGAACAAGCTGTCTTATTATACACATGAAGTGAATGCATCCTGTCAGAGTAGGCTATAGGAGGGCAGACAAGACTCACAGTATCCTTTTCCTGTGTGTGCCCCCCCCCTCCTTCTGAAGGGGATTCCTGCCCTCACTGGCTCAGAACAACTTCCTAGAGAGTTCTACTTTCTTCTAATCCTAGGACAGGGTGAAAATTGGCTATTGTAGTTGAATCCTAGGGTTGTGCCCAGAAGACATAACAGTATTGCTGTATTGGCACCTTATGAGTCTCATTGGGGCCTTGATAGTTAGTGCGCTCTCTCAACCACTAATAAACTCTTGGGTGAACACGTTGAAGGTTTGAATTAGGTGCTGTGATCCAGCATAGCAAGGCCATGAAGAAGGCTGAAATCCTAAGAGTGACAGACCACTTTTACTGGCGGCCTGAGACAATCTCAAGGCATTGTGTCAGTACATCAGAGCGGGAGGAAGGGACATATGGGCACCAGTTGTTTCATATGGCAGATGAACAGACACCACTTTGAGGTGTTCAGGAACCAGGGGCAATCAAGTGTCAAGTGTGTCAAACTTATCACTTGCCACTGAAGCTTCTGTGGGATGTTCTCCACCAAATTAGTTGACTTGACAGTGATAGTAAAAAACCAAATTATATTTCCTGTTAATAGCAAGACAACTTCAAGTCTATGGAACCACTTTTCCTGTTTACCTGCAAACTAATAACACGGTATGCTTGTACTGTGGTCAGACTGTCTGTATGGGCAAGAGGATCACATGCCTTGGTACCAGCTATTCCCAAGATGTCCTGAGTTCCTCATCCACATACTGAAGACCAGAGATCTCAGAGACCATGCTAAGTGCCTTCAGGAGTTTTCTCCCTTAGGAGCCTCATAGCTGAACTGATTGCTCTTGCCTTTCAGTTTATATTTTTTCTAGGCAGTGTTGGCTTTAATGGGCTGCTTGAGTTCTTGATTCCTACTTCTGGCATAGCTCTTCCAGGTATGAAATACATGCCAGTGTGGGACCAGTAATTATGAAGGAGTCTGACTGTGGTGTGGTCTATTTTATCTATGGATATGGATAAGTAGAGACCTGTTGGTAGCTGGCCCTGCTCACTGGGTCACCTTTATATTCATGGCCTATCCTCATTGCTTGTACTGTCAGAGTTAAGTAGTTTCATAGATTGACTCTGAGAGTAACAACGTGCACAGGCAGTTAGACTGTTGGGAAGCCTGGGTGCCCCTCCCTTAATGTCCCAGTTGACATCATGGTCAGTGACCATCTGAACAGAGAGGAGATGTAGAATGAGGGCAGCACTCGAACATGGTATAAATGCTTCAGTTACAGAAAGCACCTGGCTGTGAACAAGGCCATCCCAAGCCAGCTAGTGCAGAGCTTCCTGAAGACTGGATGAAAGCTATACCAGCAGGCCCACTAGGCATCAAAATAATGTCCAAGTGAGAAATGAGAGTGGCAAGTGTTCGTAGAAAGAACTGGTGACTCATAGGCAACCATGCAGCTTGTTTGATATACCGAGACCCTTTGATCTAGTATGCTGGGAGGTGAGCACTCTGTGTCTGCATTGAGCTAGATTATGTGACCATGATTACATTCTCATCAAGAAAGTTGAGATTCTCTTTGGAGAGAGATGGTGAATATCAGTACTATGCTGAAGTTACTGAAGGAAGCCCCAGCAAGCTGTCTGTTCACCACTTTTCCTGATCCCAGGGAGGCTTTGCCACATACCCTGCTGGACCCTTCCACAGAGGCTTCTTATTTGCAAAGGGAGGGTGAGTCAGAGCAGTACCTGCAAAACCTTTTAGAAACTAAAAATACACAACCATAAACTCTTGTAAGGCAGGGGATAGGAATTATTTTCTTACTAGATTGGAGAGAAGATATGAACAGTTTTGTTCTGGGGGGTTTTTATTCGATTGTTTAAGAACCACAAAGCAAATCCTACTAACATTTCTTTAAGTGAAATGAAGTTGCCTTTGTGGTGGTTGAACAAAATCTGTCAATAAGAAAAGGTGGAGTCGGGGCTGCATAAAGTCAGGTTTTAATTGTGGGCTCCAAAGTATTTGGAGCTAGAAGTTGATGACAACAGAGATGAAGGGTTTGAAAACATCGTTGAACTTAGGTTATCTAGGTAGTGTTAATATGTGATAAATTGGTCATGAGAAAGTCCCATTTCAGGTTTTATATGGTCAGTTAATTGAACAATCTGTTAGTTCAGTATTGTAAGCACATTAAAATCCATGTCTGTGCATTACCCAGTGGCATGTCAGTCTGCTGATGAGTCTTCATACCTCTGACTTAGCATCAGCATCTTTCTAGAGAGGTCCATGACAGACACTGCCCCCCTCCATTGATCAAATTTCAGCTAAGATATTTTTTTTAAAGGAGATGGATTAAAGTTTTGTATGTGGGTTTTTCCTGTTGAGGCAGGATCTCCTGTAGCTGAATATTCTCTCAGACTTAGTGTGTATCTGAGGCTGGCCTTGAATGATGATCTTCCTGCATCCATCTATCTGATTTTAGTTAATATTAGGACTCCCACACCCTGCTATATCCCCCCCCCCCCCCCCCGCCCATGTTAAGAAAATCAAGCCAACATGGCTATATCAGATCCCCAAAGACATCACCATGAAAAAAAGCAGTTGCCAGATTTCATTGGGGTGGGGGGGGGGAGTATTCACTTTTTCACTTAAAGTCAATTAAATATTCTAGATAGGATAGATCTTTCATTTACCCATATTTAACCTTGTAGAAAATTACTACTAGACTATGCTTTAGTGTTGTTATAAATTTACAAGTAAGCTAGATTTCTCAAATTAACCTTTTTTTTTTTTTTTTTTTTTTTAAAGCACAAAACAAAACAAAAACAAACCCCCAAACTGACTTGGGGTTTATAGTGGGGATATGGTCGCGACACCTATGAGCTTCACTATGACATTTCCTTTCCCTGCTTTTTCCCTCCCTCCTCTGATTTTCCTCTGGGAACCACAAAGTAGATGAATCAACAGCTACATCTTTAGTGAAATCAAAAGCCAAGAACCAGAAATTCTATATTTTAAGTACCCCAGCACTCATGCAGAGGCAGGCAGAGCTCTGTGAGTTCAAGGCTAGCCTATAGCAAGTTTCAAGCTAGAGTACCACACAGTGAAACCCTGTGCCTAAAGGGGGTGGGGGCTGAGGCTGGTGTCATCTGAGATAAGGGTGGGGAAACAGACAGGCAGGTGGATCCCTGAAGCTCATTGGCCAGCTAGCTAGTTGTGCCACTAGGCTCTACTGTTTGTCCTCTGACCTCTTTATTTATATGGAGAAAGGGTCACTCTGTAGCTCTGGCTGTCCTGGAACTCACTACGTACCAGAGAGATCCATCTGCCTCTACCTCTGCCGCTCAGGTGCTGGGACAAAAGTCATGTCTAAGATTTATTTATTTGTACAGTGTTCTGCCTGCGTGTATCCCTGCAGGCCAGAAGAGGGCACCAGATCGCATTATGGATGGTTGTGAGCCACCATGTGGTTGCTGGGAATTGAACTCAGGACCTTTGGAAGAGCCATCTCTCCAGCACTCCTTCAACCCCTTTTAAGTTTAAGGTGGAGAATAACAAAGAAGGCAAATGATACCAGTCAGAAATTACTCTCTCGTGGCACTGTGTCAGTAGGTTGCAGCCCTCTGGCTTGTGAACGGACACCCTCGAGTTGTGCTGTTACACAGGACACCTTGTGTTATCCTTGTCCTGTCTCTTAAAAGAAATAGAGCAACTCGCATGACTTCATTTTACCTTGATTATAATTCAGGTCCTAGTTCCAAATACAATCATAATCTAGATCACCGGAAGTTAGAATTTTACTTAAAATTGGAGGGTAGGAGGGATATAGTTTAGTCCATGATAAATACCACTTTTGTGTAACTAGCCAGAGGGAGTCTAGAGTTCATGTAGATAGAGTAGAAAAGGAGGAAAACTCTGAAAAATAAATATTTTAAACTTTTAAAGCCTTTATAATTTAAAATTTATAACATGTACTGTATTATGTCCAATGAAAAGATTTCTCCATTCTTGAGCTGTTATGAACATAATATGATATGCATAAAATGAAATAAGACTTTCTTGGCATATTTAATGTTTTAGATACTTCTGTGAGTATGTGCCTACATGTATTTATGTGCACTACATACATTCAGTACTCCTGGAGGCCAGAAGAGGGCATCAGAACTGGAACTGGAGTCACAGACAGTTGTGAGCTGCCATGTGGGTGCTGGAAACAGAACCTAGGTCCCCTGGAGGAGCAACAAGAGTTCTTAACTGCAAAGACATCTCTCCAGCCCCATTTCTGATGTTTTAAGTTACCATACACTGTACTAAATTAATATTATTTTCACTACTTTTAAATTTGTTAGCTTTGTTGCTGACAATTTTTAATGTTTTGACAAAATTCTAAAAAGCATTTCTCCTTGTTGGGAGGAGAATGTATGTACCGTAGCACACATATGGAGGTCCGCACAGCTTGAGGGTCCATTTCTTCTACCACAGGATCTCAGCCATTGAATTCAGGTTATCAGGCGCAGTGGAGCCATAATTCTGGCCATGTTTTGATAATAAATAAGTTAGCATTTATTTAATGTTGACACAGAGTAGGTCAGGCTGGTTTTGAACTCTGATCTACCTGCTTCTGCCTCCTAGTGCTTTAGCATGTGACAAAAAGTTTTGATAATCTTAGAAAACAACTGTAATTTTCCCAATGACTTAAAAACAAATTCAATATTTTTCCTTCTGACTATCAAATATGTTAACCAGGGTATCCTCTGTTTGCTCATGTTTATATGAAAATATCAAAAATGTAAATAATGCTCACTGATCCAGTAGGGAAGTTGTTGTAAACGATGTTCACAATTGTGTGTATTCAGGTAGAGTACCAGCAGGCATTAGAAAGCTCTGTGCTAAGAAAAGATTCCTAAATGGAGTTGGTAAAGCAGATGCAGAGTGTTATATATGTGTTTGAATGAATGTACTTTATGTATGCTTCCCATACATAGTTGTTTTTACACAAATTATTGTAAGAACACACAAGAAACTAGTAAAGGTAGTTATGTTAACAGGTGCTTGAGACCTTAAAATATACATCTTTAATATTATTTTGACCTTTCAGCTGTATGGATGAGTATATTATGTGTAAGATTGCTAACCAGTAGCCACTTGAGTAGGTGGGCTTCAGTGAGAATGTGAAGGTGATAGTAGGGACATCATACAAGAGCAGTGTTTAGACATGCTTGAGGCTGCTTGCTACAGGCAAGTAGTACTAGCAGGATCGAAACTTTGTCTCTTAGTTTCTGGGTTGACATAACGTATACATGTTTTTCATTGTAGTATTGACAGTACCAGCAACAGACATCGCAGAAGAAACCGTTATCAGTGAAGAGCCACCAGCTAAGAGACAGTGTATGGAAATAATTGAGAACCGGGTGGAAACCGCAGAAATTGAAGTAAGGAGCCTTTTACCCGGTGTGTTTTGCTGCAGTCATCCAAAATAAATTATGTTTCTTTTTGTTATTATCATCATCATCATCATTATTTTTTGTCATTTATATTTATTATTGGCCATGCTTTGATAAAGTGAATAGTGTCATTATTTTGTTTAAATTCTTTGGCCTCGTACATATGGCAAGCCCTCAATAAATAAATATTGAATGAATGAATGAATGAGTGAAGAATTTGTTTCTAACAAAGTTTGTTATGCTGATAACACTTGGACTACTTTTGGTTCTTGGACTCCATCCCTGTTTTTTTTTTTTTTTTTTTTTTTTTTTAAAGTTATACATAACATTCTCACAAGTCACTGAAGGAAGATATTCCTTTATAATGAAAATTATTTTCTTTCAAAAGTGCTTCTCCCTGATTGGCCTGGAAATCAAAAAGTTGATGTTTGCTGAACAGATTGTAAATGCAAAAGATAACTGCTTATTTTACTAGTACATTCTTATAAATTGAGTTAACTTAGACTGTTGATAACATCTAGCCTTTTTCCTCTCCCAAACTCATTTGGTGGTATAAAAATCACCATCTCTTAGTTTGTCCTTAGAGGACTATAAATAAAATTTCTTCTACTGAATTTATAGTGTCTCATACAAAATGTGATTCTTAAATAACTTGGAAGAGCAGATGCAATAGAAACAGCTTTGAACTGGAAACTGCTCAAGCTCTTGACCGATCAGCTTTGGTCTGATTTTTATTTTCTCCCAAATTAGAATTGGGAGAAATATGAGTGTTACTTCATTTTAGAGTAATGTCAGCACCTCTTTACCTTCACTATATCCGATGTGTAAAGTTGATGATTGTTTAGCTGTTCTGTCATATGAAGAGGGTTTGTTTTGTTTGGTAAATGAATGGGAACACAATGCTTATTAAAGACAGCTGGAGTCTATCCTTATATGTATTTATTTAAACAGCAGACAGATACATTGCGGGCATAATCACAATATTGAACTAACAGAGTGTAGTTATAAATAAAGTCTGTCTTAAAATCCACACAAAAGAATCTGTGGCTAATGGTTTAACCAATATGTCTAGTAAAAATTTTAAGTTTTAACTATTGACTGACTGTGATGTTTTATTTCTCAAAATTTAAAGTGATACCTATAGGATAGTTCTGATTTATAAACTAAAAACATACTTCACCAAACAGTATCTCATTCCCGTCCTCATTTAATACCCTTTTGTGTGTATGTGGTATGTGTGTGTATGTGTTGGTGTGTGTGTGTGTGTGTGTGTGTGCATCATGTTGAAGTCAGGGATTGATGTTGGGTGTCTCAATCACCCTCTACCTTGATTTTACTTTTTCTTTTTAAAAATCAATTAACTTTATTTTATATGCATGAATGTTTTAATTGTATGTATGTATGTATGTATGTACGTATGTATGTATGTATGTACGTATGTATTATTATATGTACCTCATGTGTTCTTGGTGTCCTCAGAGGACAGGGTCATTGGATACCCTGAAACTGGAGCTAAACATGGTGTGAGCCACCATGTGAGTGCTGCAAGGGCAGCAAATGCCCTAATGAACCATCTCCCCTTCTTGCCTAGCTTTGTTTGTTTGTATTTTGAGACAGGGTCCCTCACTGAGCCTGGAGCTCCCCAGTTCAGCTAGACTGGGGTGTGGGTTGAGGGGATCAGCAAACCTCATGGGTCCTCCTATCTCTGCCTCCTGAGCACTTGACGATTACAAGTGTGCACCACGCTCAGCTTTTTACACGGGTCCCTGAGATCCAAACTCAGGTTCTCGTGGTTGTACAGCAAACACATCACTGGTTGAGCATCTCCCCATCCTAAGGTCCTGTAGCCAGGTGTGAATTAAGGGTCAGTTCTTTGTATTAGTACTCTTATAAAGAACAATATATAAATTTTAAGTGGTGTCTTACCTGATAACATTTTTTTCAAAATTGTTTTTGTTTATTTCACTTACTTTATTTGTTTTCTTGCTTTTGTTTTGCTTTGGGTTCTTCTGTGCAGGCCTGGCTGGTCTGGGAGTAGCCTGTGGCTCAGGCTAGCCTTGAGCTTAACAGTAATCCTCCTTACCTTAGCCTCCAGCGTGCAGCTGTGCTTGGGTTGTCTTCCTTCTGCCAGAATTTCAAGTACTGTAGAGCCACATGCCCTCTATCTCTTCTCAGGAAATTCTTTCTCCAAGCTGGGGAAGAGCAGGGTCTTTTACGGAGAAGGCCAGGTAGAGGTAGTTTTGGCTTTATGACTCCTGCAACTGTGCAGGTCTGTTGTGTGGAGACCTCAGCCATAGACAGTTCAAAGTGAGTGGTGTGGCTGTGTCAAGAACTGTGTTTATAAAAATCAGATTATTGATCACATTTGGACAGTTGATTTTTAGGTGCAAGCAAATAACTCAGACAGATACCTGGCCTAGCTTGGAGTCGAAGGGACAGCTCAGCAGTTAAGAGCACTGGCTGCTCTTCTAGAGGGCCTGAGTTCACTCTCCAGCACCTGCAAACAGCTCACAACTGTTCCAGGGGATATGACACCCTCATCTAGTCTTCACAGACCCCTGTACTTCAGTGCATGTATCCATACAGACACACACATATACACAAAAGTAAAAATAGTTAAAATAAATAAATCTTTAATACCTACCAAGTGAGATATCATAACCACGAAGCTGGTTTTTCCAAGACAAGGCTCTCTCATTTCAGTGCGGATGTGTTGGTTTTTCCAAATGTGGGAAACTTGGCATAATTTGTGGTAGTGGGAGACTGCATTTGTATTGAAGAAAAATGTAGCTAGGGCCTAGGAGAGATGGCTCAGTTGTTAAGAACATGAACTACTATTGCAGGGAGCCACATTCCATTTACCACACTCATGTTAAACAGCTCACAACTGCCTCTAGCTCCAGCTCCAGGGGATCTGACAACCTCTAGCCTCGGTGGGCACGTGCACTCACATGCATACATCCCTACACAGACACATAAGTACCACATAACTAAAAACAAAACATTGAAGTGTGTGTGTGTGTGTGTGGTGTGTGTGTTGGCTGGCAAGGTGGCTCAGCAAGTAATAATTGGCGTGTAAGTCTTGAGTTCAATCTTTGAGACCCATATAAGGTGAAAGGAGAAAATTGGCTTTTCAGAATAGCCTCTGACTTTCACACATGGCACACATGCCCATGCGCACATTATATGTACACTAATAAATAGTAAATATATTAAAATTTTAAGACCCCTAACTTGGGGATATGGATTGGACTCAACTGTAGGTTTAATTTTCTGGTATTTGAGTGTGTGACCTTGGCCTTCTTGATTGCCATTTCAAGCTCCCTCAAGACAAAACGAGTAGCATCAGTAACTGATTGCTTTGAACATTAAGTGAAGGAAAAGCCTGGCGTGGTAGTGCACGCCTTTAATTCCCTCTTGTGAGTTTGAGGCTAGCCTGGTCTACATAGTAAATTCCAGGCCAGCCAGAGCTACATAGTAAGACTCTGTCTCAAAGAGAATGATGAAGTAAGGACAGATGCTGGATGAGGACAATGGTGAACATACATACAGTAAATGCTCAGTGAGTGATACTGATTACCCCTAAAATGTCATATATGTTGAGGTAGAAGATAAGCTATTATAATTATGTCTTTCAGTTTATAATACCTAGAACAAAGACATAAATTTGAGTATTAGGAAATTATGTATTAAAATGTTCAAATTGTCATTGCTTTTAAGGCAGAATTAGAGAATCCTTTTTGAAAATAAAGAGAGCTGAAATCACTTGTTGGCCTATGGTTCTGTCACCTAATATAGTAATTCAGGGTTATGGTGTATCTTGTTGCCATCAATCTTGATTATGACCAGAGTTCAGTTTTCTTACAGGTTTGTGATATTAGACTTTTTTTTTCTCCAGTGCTGGGAGTTGAACCTTAAGCTTTCTGTATGCTAAACAGCTACAGTCCATCTCTAGAACAGTACCTTAACATCACAGATTAACTAAGTTATTGCTACATGAAAATATCAAAATTGGAGGCTGGAGAGATGGCTCAGCAATTAAGAGTAATGGCTCATTTTTCAGAGGACCCAATTTCAGATCCCAGCACTTAATGGCAACTCACAATAATCTTTCACTCCAGTTCTAGGAGACCTAATGCCCTCTTCTGGCCTCCTTAGGCATTGCACACTTTCAGTGCGCATGCATACATGCAGGCAAAACACCCTTGACCATTTATATACAATAACAATAATATATCAAAATTGGGCCAACAAGGTTGCTCAGCAGGTAGAGGTGCGCACTGTGCAAATCTGGCATCCTGGATTTGATCCCAAGTCTGTGTAAGGGTAGAAGGGAAAAAACTGACTCCAGAAAGTTGCCCTCTGACCACATATATGTCGTAGCACATGAACATACATAAACTCGCATTATTAAAAATATCAAAATCAGTTTGTGACTTTTAGGGTTAACATTTATGTTTAAATAAAATGACAGCTGTCAGGCTGTTGCACTATTAATGTGTGAAGCACCATTATGTGAAGAAACTGTCTTTTATGAAGTATGTTTAGTAACTATGACATCAGAAACAAAGGTCTCTGGTAAAATAAATAACATTTTCCATTTCTCAGACTTTTATTTGCTTTGAAAACTGAGGTGGCAAGTAAGTTCTCATTCCATATTCTTGTATTTCTGAGAAGTCAAAGGTACAACACTAAAAGTCTGTATTAATCATATATTCAACAAATACTAAGGATCTTTGTTTTTACATTTTACAGATTTAGACAAAAAAATGCAGCTGAAATGAGTCTTTTATTTGACCTTGTAGGTTAAAGGGAACTATTATTTGTATCAAAATGTATTTTACTTACTGCTCAGTGGTTGAATACTTGCCTAGAATGGATGAGGATTCCCTGTGTGTGATCTCCGGCTTGGGTTTGTGGTGGTGGGTAATGGTGGAGATGGTGGTGGTGGTTGGCAGTAGAGGTTGGTGGTGGTTGTGGTAGTGGTGGACGTTTTGTTGGAGGTGATTTGTAGTGGTGGTGGTGGTTGGTGGTGATTTTGTTGGAGGTGGTTTGTGGTGGTGATGATGGTGGTGGTGCTGGAGGTTGTTGTTCATGGTGGTGGTAGTTTTGTTGGAGGTGATGGTGGTGGTTGGTGATGGTGATGTATGTAAGACTAAGCCATCTTACTTTTCCACTGTTTGTCTCCCCCCATTTGCTGTCATCCTCTGCAGTAATAGTAAAATAAACCCCTTGCAAATGCCAGGTGTTAGTAAATAGTTAATACTAGATGATCCCTTACAGTAAGCTTGTTCTGATATTTCCTGTGCTTATGTATATTTGAAACACTGACCACCAGAAGATTCTATTTCTTAACACATGTAAACTGAAAAGATTTGTTTTTATTATTTTTTTAGTTACGTGCATGTGTGTATTCATAGTGCTGTGCCTGGCGAGGTCAGAGGAAAATTATGGAGTACTTGTTGAATTTGTGTGTTGTCCTTAAGCAAGGGCCATGCTAGTCTCTCTCATTCCGTTTTTAGTGGATGTGTGGTCCAAGCCAGCTAAGCCCGCTCCTCCCAGAAGTAGGTCTTGCTCCTAGGGAAACACAACCAAGCCTGTACCCTTCACCTCTACCCCTGATCATCGGCAAGCTGTAGCCCCTGCGTAGGTCATGCAGCCAGTTCTGGTGTGATTGGTTCTCTGAGGCCTGATTCTTAGGTGTTTCCAACTTTCATCTTTCTGGCTGCCCTCTTTTAGCATTAGGGAAAGGTCTGAGAGAAGGGGAACAGCTGTGTAAGGCATTGCGATAGGTAGGGCTTGGGTATCACTCCAATACCTTTCCTTGGACTTCTCAGGCTCTCCCATATCTGATGAACACATAGTAATCAGAAAAATACTAAATCTAACTTAATTCTCAGGATAGGGCAGTGGGTGGGATCATAGGGTGAGGGTATCTGTGTGTGTGTATGTGTGGGGGGAATCTAACATGTTCCTGGTAGGAGCAATTGAGCAGTAAAGCAGATGCAGTCTTTGGGTGCTTAAAAAATGAGCCTGTGTTAGGAGGCAATAGACCTATAGGAAGAGACCTTAGACTGTCCTCAGGACCTACTTGGCCTTCTGCTCCCTCTGGGCATGTGTGCTGCTCAGTGTAAGCTTGGCCTTTTCTGTAATTTATAGTTAGGATCTGGCCCCTATCTTACTAGCAGATCATAGGTCTTTGTAATAAGTTACTTCATTCTTAAGACAGGAAACTTCCCTGGGCCTGGGCCTGGGCCTGTGTGCCTTAGGTTTTCTCCATATGCTTACTACAGGAATACAAAAGGGTTCGTCTCTTTTTCTTTGATAATTGAGGTGCAGTGAAGAGAAGTAAGTATTCCATTTTTATTGGACTGGGCTTGTATATACTGGCTCTTAATAACCGAGGATTTTTATTCTTGTTTAACAGTAGAAGGTTGTTGAGTAGCCCTTTATGGATTGCCCACTGTATGACTTAGCACATCTAGAGCAGCAGCACCCACTGTGATAGACTTCAGGTGTTTTCTTGGCTAGAGAAGAGGAGTGGTTATTTTGGGATTAGTGACATTTGAATCCCATAGTCCTAGTTGTCGTGTGTTCTTGGGAAGGCTACATCGTTTCTGAGCATCACCTTTTTCTCATTCATAGCCGGACACATGAGTCCTAGAATTCCTTGTAGTACTCAGCTGGGATTGTTGAGCAGAGATAAGGGCTGTGTTTGTATGGTATCTTAAGTCTTCTCCTGCTTTCTTCAGTACATTTGGAAGTACAGGTGCACATTTTGTTTATTCTGTCATTCTTATAAATTAGAAATAATTTTCTTGAAATTAGAGAATAATCTCCATCTCATAATACAGAGAACAAAATTGGGGGCTTACTTGTGAATTGGTCAAAAAGGTGAAAGTGTCTTGCAGGTACCAGTAGACAGAGACAGCTGCTGTGGCCACTGCACAGTGTCTGTCTCTTCTTTCTTTCTTTCTTTCTTTCTTTCTTTCTTTCTTTCTTTCTTTCTTTCTTTCTTTCTTTCTTTCTTTCTTTCTTTCTTTCTTTCTTTCTTTCTTTCTTTCTTTCTTTCTTTCTTTCTTTCTTTCTTTCTTTCTTTCCTTCCTTCCTTCCTTCCTTCCTTCCTTCCTTCCTTCCTTCCTTCCTTTCTCTTTCTTTCTCTCTCTCTCTCTCCTTCCTTCCTTCCTTCCTTCCTTCCTTCCTTCCTTCCTTCCTTCCTTCCTTCCTTCCTTCCTTCCTTCCTTCCTTCCTTCCTTCCTTCCTTCCTTCCTTCCTTCTTTCTTTCTTTTTGAAGGACACATGATTTGTTAATATATTTGTGCAAAATTTGAAAATATCATTTTCTTTTCTAAATTAGGAGAGAGAAGCACTTCAGAAACAGCTGGATGAGGCAAACCGTGAGGCGCAGAAATACCGGCAGCAACTGCTCAAGAAGGAGCAGGAGGCGGAGGCCTACAGGCAGAAGCTGGAAGCCATGACACGCCTCCAGACCAACAAAGAAGCTGTCTAGCCGCTGTGAACTCGAGTTGGATTGTACCTTTTGTCCAGGAAGAATGCAGTCTTGAACTGTGTGCAGTGAGGACACAGCTGTGGGGATACCGAGTCATAGAAAATACTACAGATTGATAATGGGACTTAAGCCATGAGCTCTGAATTCTTGTAACATAAAACTTTAGAACTTGTGAAATGTATTTAAAACTGAATTCTGTAAATAGTTTTTTGGTTTCTTTTTTTTTTTACAGTTACAAATGAGTTGATAAAGATTGTTGAAGAGATCCAAAAGCCACAGTAAGGCACAATACAGGCAATTCTTCTTGATTTGGGTACAGACTTCAATTCTCAGAAACAAGTTTTAAGGGTGGTCATTGTTGGTTAGACCAAATATGTAATAATTATGACGGACCGATGCTGGAAATAACTCTGCAAAGAGATTTCTCCCAAGAACTTTTGTACAGCTCTTAAGTTGTCTCAGGTTCTCTGAAAACATTTTTTTAGGAAGCAGAAATTTTATATTTGTTCAATTTCAGCTACACGCAAGTAGATTTACATGTATATGAAGCAAATATTTTTAAAATTTTGTTTGTACATATTCTGCATGTTTTATGATTTTAAAGTGCACCACTTGCTTAGATATGTTTCCCACAAAGACGATGAAAGTTACCAAGAAATAAAAAAAGGCACCACTGTCGTTCTGTTGGTCACTGAAAGTAAGGAAGCTAGCAGCTAGTTTTATTGGCAACTATGACAGTGTTCTTGGAAGGAGCAGCTTGCAAGAGAACTTTGAATCCACAAAATCTATGCTTTTTTGAAAATTCCATTGTGGGGATGTGAGACTGTATTCTGTGCCTTCCATCAAGATTTCCACATGAGCACTTTGAGGCGCTGGATTTTAAGATAATGTTTTTGGCAAACTCAGTGCATTTGAGTTTCTGAACTATTTCATGGACTTACTCCCCTTCCCCCCAAGAAATTATTCTTATGGAAAATTGCTTTTGTATGTGGAACAGGAACTTTTTGTACTCAGTGATGCTATAGATACGTCTAATGTAACTTTCGCTATTCCCTGTGAAAGCTCCAGGCCTGTGTTGCGGCTCAGTCTCATTACGATGTTGTCCATTCCACAGTGTGTGGACGTTTGACAGACTTTTCCATTCTGTTTTGTAAAATGTAACTTCAAGCTCTTTATTTTTTGTTTTGTTTTATTGCTTTATGAAAATGTTTAACTGCAAAATTACTCTAGATTATCTGTATAAAGAACCAATTATCTTTAAGACTGTACTCTGGCCTCCTTTTCTATTTTACAATTAAATAACTTTCCACATATGCTCAGTGTGGACTCATGTTCTGACTGTATATTCTTCTCACATTAAAATGTGGGTGGTAGAGCTCTGTGGTGGAGCAGGCCCTTGGCACCTTTAGACTCTGGCTCAAATCCCGTCACACACATAATCTGAGCTACATTCTGCCATATGAAAACTATTAGATTCTTTATGCCTTAGATGCCGCCAGAGTAACTTCTTTGAATGTGATGGTTCTCTCACCCAGGTTATCATTACAGGAGGTAATGTAATAAAAGGGTCTGGAACCTGAGCCTGATGCTGCTGCTTTTCGGGAGAGCACAGGAAGTCTCTATGTAAGGACTGTAAGGAAGAGCATTCCTTCTAGTGTTTCACTAAATTTCACATTAAATTTATTCATTTTGAAGTGTAGCCTCACTTCCAGTCTGGTCTCCAACTCATGGATGTATTCTGGTGATCTTGTCAATTTAGTCCACTTGGTTCTGTTGCCACAAGCACGTGACATTACACTTGTGTAGGCCTGGGCTTTCCTGTCCTGACTGCCTGCTTCCAAATAACCAGCAGCCTCTTCCCAAATAACTGAATTGGAGACATAACATAATTATAAATGCGTGGTTAATAGCTCAGATGTCTTACTAGCTAACTCTTTAAGTTAACCCATATTTTTTATCTATGTTTTGTCATCTGACTCTGCCCTTCTTCCCAGCATCCTGTTTGATCTCCCTGCTTATACTTCCTGCCTGGCTACTGGCCAATCAGCGTTTTATTAAACTAGTTCAAGTGACCAATCTTTAACAGGATACAAGGATTATTCCACAGCACATTTGGCTTTGGCAAACATGGAGAAAGATCTCTTGCCGTGTCAAGAGATTTTGAATTGAACTTTTGAATTCAATTGATCCTCTTCCAGGTAGCTGAGACACAGGTGTATCCCTCCACCTTCTTTACATAAATGTTAAATGATCTAACACTAGATTTTAGGGCTAGGACCTACATCTCAGGGGTGGAGTGCTTACCTACTGTACACAAAGCTTTGGGCTCAGTCTCCAGCATGACAAAAGCAAAATGTGTAGTTGCTGAGTTTAAAAAATTGCAAGTCACATTTTAGCTGCTTGCTCTTCTGTCATAAGGCACTGGACAACATGTGGGTCATGTGTGTGGTAATTGATGTTAAGCAGAAAGCTGGTGCACATTTAACTCTGGCAGGCAGTGTTTGGCCACTGTTCAGGGAGTGGCCAGTGCAGTTTTGACCCCAGATCAGAAGAAGCATCTGCAAGCTGGGGTGTGCTGCTTTGACTTCTAGTCTTCGGTTGTGCTGCAGGCTGTGGTGCTGGATGTAATTTGATCTCCAATAATAACAGCTGGCCCATTGATGTGAGAAAGCAATTGGTGATGGTGTATTGAAATTCCGGTGGCTTTGAGTTGGGCACTGTTTTCAGAGTTTCATCTGACTGTGCTGAGAGAGCAATCCTTAGATGAGCCTCTGCAATGGGAACTAGATGCCCCTTCCCGTCCCCACCCCTTTCTTTTTTTTCTTTTTTTTCTTTTTTTTACTTTTAATAGTTTTCAGGTAAGCTGGGAAAACGTGTCGTTCTGTACTGAAGACTAAAAGTGACAAAATATGAAATAAAGTTTTCGGAAATCTACAATTGTTTTCCAATTCACAACAATGGGTTTGCAATTAACAGTTGTCTGGTTGCCGCATCTCATTTGTGTGTAAAAAAGTCCCTCAGGTCAGCCTAGCCTGGAAGAATGAAGCCATTAAGTCTAAGTTTTTTGTTTCCATTTAAGTCTAAGTTTTTTGTTTCCATTTCATCTCTGCTGTGTGCTCAGAATCTTAATTCTCTAGATACTGAGTAGAGCTGATACCCAGTGTGTGTGTGTGTGTGTGTGTGTGTGTGTGTGTGTGTGTGTGTGCGCGCGCGTGCGTGCATGTCTGCACGTGTGTGGAGACCAGAGGACATTAAACCTCTGTCTGCATGTGTGTGCGCACACAAGCCTGTATGTCCATGCTCATGTCACTGAATGTGTACTAACTAGACCATCAGGTTGATAGCAAGTGCCCTTACTCTCTGAGTCATCCTGAAGGTCCACACTTGGCTATTTTCTTTTTTAAAGGTCTTAAGTTTATTTTTATTTAATGTGCTTGGGTGTTTTGCCTCTGTATGTAAGCGTATGTTACATGCAGTGCTCACAGAGGCCGGCAGGGGGCATTGGATCATTTGGGAACTGAAGTTACAGACCAGACCAATTGTGAGTTGCCTTGTGAGTGCTGGGAACTGAACCCAGGTCACCTGGAAAAGCAGCAAATGCTCTGAACCACCCTCCAGCCCCATTTGGCTTTTTAAATGTGGGTTCTGGATCACATTCTGGTTCTCACGTGTGCGTGCTAAGTACTTCGTTGACTGAGCCTCTTCCCCTGCCCTCAGGTTGCTCTATTTCTTGATGGTGGTGGAAAAGTGGGAGAGCTTTCTTGACAGAGAACAAAATTCCTGAGAAAGGACTCCAGGAAATATGTGAACAAATTCTGGTCTGCAAGAAAAAAAATCTATATACAAATATTTGTTTAAAACATAGGCTTGATGGAAAATCTGTGCCAGAATATGTTCACTATCATTTATTTATTGATATTTATTGACAATGGTGTACCACAAACTTGTTATTAAATGAAAACTCAGAGCCAGATATCTGGGAAAAGCTGGAATATCAGAGAGAGAAAACAATCAAATCTCACCCAACCAACTTCTCAAGATAAAAGCTATCTTCCAGAGTCTTCAGCCTGGCTCCTCATCACTTCTACAGAATAAATCTGTCTGTCTTCCCACATCTGCCTTAAATGCCTTCTTTGCCCAGTTTCACTTCCGGGTTCAACTCTGCATTATATTCTAGAGTTAAGATTAAAGGTGTGAGCTACTACTGTCTGGTAATTAGACCTTAAACAGAAACACAAAAAGATCTCTATCTCTGAAGTTATGGGATTAAAGGTGGAGGTCACCACTGTCTTTCCTCATGTTGGGATTAAAGGCATGAGTTACCACTCTCTGACCCTCCTAGATTGACTGTGGGTGCATTTGTTTTCTGATATTCCAGATTGGTTTTATTAAACATGTCACCACATATCCCCTTTTGTGTCAAAAATAAAAAAGGTTATAACATGAAACCACATACAATAGGTACAATAATTATATACAATATATACACACAATTACATGAGTAATATTCAGTCCGTTAACAATTGACAAATTCAAAGAAAATATTCCATTATTTATCCTATTTTGGTAAATCCAAAGGATTATACCTAATTCACTTTCTATCTAACTAGTATTACTAACTAAAATTATATTTTGATGTCTCTCAAACTTATACACTTTAACGTCTAAGTGAGTTTTTTTTTTTTTCTGAAAGTGTCACTAGAAAACTATAACTATCTCATCGTCAGTTCCCTAAGACCTAAGAAGGAACTATTAATTAAATAAACAACATGGACAAGGAAACAACTTCCAAAACATGTAAGAAATAAAACAGCTGGCTGCCTGGACAATCACCTAAGGTTCGTCTGTATCATTGAAGCATCCAACTTCAGACTACAGGCCTAGCATGTGTTACAGACTTCTCTGTGAAGCAGGATATTCTCAATGACCTTCCTGCCTTGTCTTGGCAATGTTCGGCAATTCTTTTGTGTGTGTTTCCTGTCCATTTCCTGTGCTCTTGTCCATTTTGAACATCACACTGTCAGCAGTAAAGGCAAGAATACTTTCTAACTTAGTGGCTAACTTTTGTCAAAAAGAAGGTCAACTCTATATGGAGTTTCTTTGATGTCCATAATCTTCTCTGAAGTAGGTTGGTGCTTCCAGGAGCAGATGTCTCATTGTCATAAAAGTAATAAGAATTTATGTTATTAAAATATCTTAAATACCATATTCTGTGGATCTCTGAAGTGTCTGAAGATCTGTTCATCTAAAATATGTTTGGTCTTGAAAACATATCTAATATGACTACAAGTTTGATTGTAATGTCAATTACATTTCTTGCATTTCTAACTTGCATTTCTCTATATCTTAATTAGTTGGTAATAACAACTTTCATGGACTAGCGATTTGTATTACATTGTTAGATGAACTGTATAGGTACAATACCTTGAACAAGCACAGAGATATATGTACAGTAACAAAATCTCAACTTTATATCAATATACACAATTTGTATGTAATATATAAAAGTCCAATCCAATGTAAAATATTTAAAACTAGTAATTGCTTTTTAAAGGTAGATTCAATAATCTACCCTAATATCCTATCATATCTGCATCCCCTTTTTTCTTTTTTTAACAATAACCTTGAATCTAACCACTCTTGCTTAGCTTTTTTCTAACCATAACTAATAACAATTTTTAACCAATTACCCTAAACAATGACAATCATCCATAACCCAATGAAAGATCAAAAACCATCCACCCCACCTCTTGTGAAAGTGGATGCCATGTTCTTAAATCTACTTCCTGCTGTCTGGGGGTGATGGCATCTTTAGGAGATCCTAAAAAGAAAAATTTTGTTAGTTGTCAAATCCTGAAATAAGTAGCTATATCATTTGTTGTTCAGTCTCTGCATAACAGGAAAGTGCACAGCTTGTCTCCAGTCCTGGCTCTAGTAGTCTGTGAAGCTGGTTCATCACAGCCAACTCAAAATTGTCCTGAGCAGTTTGTAGTCCAAATCTTATCTTTGGTTGGTGCTTGTCAGCCTAGTGGTTTTGCCATAGTCCACGTGAAATCATTGCTGTGGGGCCCCATCTCCCTTTGAGTACTTCAAGTTTTCAATTAGGCGTTTGTCATGGGTCACTGCACAAAACTAATAAGAGACTAAAACCCAACACAATGTACAGGAGCTAAATAGCGCCCTTTCCCCCTAGAATTAATTAGCATTCTATATGAACATCAAAATCATGACCAAAAGTTTAAAATATACATATAACCTTATTTATTTTAATATAAATATTTATCCAGCATAGGATTAGTAACAACAGAATAGTCCCTTATTTTTAGTTATTCTGTCCCATACCAAGTCGCTTTTTTGATATGATACAAAGATTTTGCATTTTCCTTTAACAAGTATGCTTGGGTTTAGAGAAGGAGAGAGCCACACTCCAACTCTAAAGGCAGCTTTAAATTATAATTAAACTGGAACTTCAACTTCTCTTATAAATAAAGGCATGTAGAGGTTAAGCAATGAGATTTTACCCTGTAGAGTATACTGGTACTAATAGGTCCGATATTCTTTTGCTTGCAAATTTTTCTGGATAGCCTCCCTTTTGCTGTAGATGTCTAGATGTCCAAGGTCTTTTGACTTTTTGAAGATGGGTATTTCTAGTTTTCTGTAAAGAAAAATACAAAAACCTGCCCCAACCCTTTGTTTTTCTTACAACTTAAAAACTGTAATATGAGTGGATAAGCCATCAATTCTTATTTCATGAAGTTTCTCTGGTTTAAATTGAGTCTTTATTAATTTTGATGGTATCCATAACTTTTCTTTACCTGTGGAAACAAAAGCAAAACCTCTTCCCCAATGTAGCACATACCCTATCTTCCATTCAGAAGTTAGTACATCTTTGAAGTATACAGGCTGATTTAGTTCAGCCGTTTTTTCTATAGTCCAATGCCTTTAAGCAGTTGTTGTTCCTTTCTCATTAGCATTGAGAAAATTCAAAGTTAATAGAGCATTATGTACTAGGGGGTCTTTGTTATTCCTTCCTTCCTGTTTATTTAGCATATCTTTTAGAGTTCGATTTGATCTCTCTATGACTGTTTGCCCTGTAGGATTGTGTAGTATACTTGTAATATGCTTTATATTATAATAAACAAATATTATTTCATTTTACTAGAGACATTTGCAGGAGCATTGTCAGTCTTAATTTGTACAGGTATTCCCATGATGCCCGTAACTTCTAGCAAATATGTGATTACAGAATCAGCCTTTCTGAACTCAATGCAGTTGCCCATTGAAATCCTGAGAATGTATCTATTGTATGATGTACATATCTTAATTTTCTAAATTTCATAAAACAAAACATCCATCTGCTAAATTTCATTTTATGTATACCTTTAGGATTATTTCCTGCTGGTAATGGAGTTTGGTTATAGAAGGAACAGGTGGAACATCTTTTTATAATTTCTTTGGCTTGTTGCCAAGTGATAGAGAAATCTTTTTTTTTTTTTTTTTTTTTTTGTGGGAGATTGTGTTGTTACATTGTAAATAATTGTCCCACCCACTGGTTTAATAAGAAGTGCTGATTGGCCAAAGGCAGGCAGGAAGTGTGGGCAGGGCTACCAGACTAAGAAAACTCTGAGAACAGAAAGCACAGAGCAGAGTTCGAGAGAAAAGCCGGAAGGAACAGAGGACAACTATGCTGCTCTAAGAAAAGGTACCCAGCCCATGGCTGAACAAAATAAGAGTAATGGGTTAGATGAAGGGTAGACAGTTAGCAAATTATATGCTCAGGCCTTAGGCCAAACAGCATAAAACTATTGTAAGCATTTGCATGTCTCTGCGAGTCTGTGGACCTAAACCTTAAGGTTAGGCCTGAAAGTCTGGGCCGGAAACCTCTTACTACATTTTTTAATCCTTTGCTATTAACATAATGTTTTTTTAATGAAACTCTGAGGCCTCTAGCAATACCCTATTAATAATTTATCAATTTCATCATTACCTTGTGCTAAAGGACCTGGCAGACTCGAATGGGATTGAATGTATGTTATATAGAAGGGATGATTCCTATTCCTGATTATTTCTTATAACAGAATAAATAATAAAGTTAATTCTGACTCATTGTTAATAAAACCTGCAGTTTCAGTGTGTAAAACAGCTCTTTCTGCATACTGAGAGTCAGTGACTATGTTAAGAGGTTCAGTAAAATCCATTAATAACATCATTATAGCATACAATTCTGACTTTTGAACAGAATTATAAGTGTTTTGAGCTACTTTACTTACATTTTCTGATTTGTAGCCTGCCTTTCCTGATTTGTTTGCATCTGTATAAAATGTAGGGGCTCCAGAAATTGGTTTATCTCATACAACACGAGGAAGAATCCAGTTAGTTTTCTTTAGAAACTAAATTCTTTTGCTTTGAGGATATCTGTTGTTAATATCTCCCCCAAAATTACTACAGGCTCTTTGCTAAGGTTCACTTTCTGCCCATAATTGGTCAATTTCTTCATTAGTTAAAGGTACAACAATTTCTTCTTGGTCCATTCCTGTCAACTGACAAAGTCTTAATTTTCCTTTAAAAATCAATCTTTCCCACATGTGTCTTTAACTTCTTACTCAGTTTATATAGTAGAAATATCCATTCCAACATAACATTTTCCATTTGCATTAAAATTCCTGTAGGAGAATGCTTAGAGGGCAAGATAACTAGAATGCAGTTAAGGTCTGGATCCACACAATCCACATGTGCATCCTGTAATTTCTTTTCCACCAAAGCCAGTTCTCTCAGCTTCAGGCGACAATTCTCTCAGACTATTTAAGTCCTTGTCACAATTTAAGGTTTTGAACAAATTATCTAGTTCATCATTTTTAATTCCAATAGTGGGTCATAAATTGGCAATGTCTCCTAACAATCTTTGGAAATCATTTAGTGTCCTCAATCTATCTCTCCTGATTTGTACCTTTTGGGGTCTAATTATTTGTTGACATATTTTGTAGTCTAAATAACTAATGGAATCTCCTCTTTGTATTTTTTCAGAGGCAATCTGTAATCCCCAAGCAGGCAAATTTTTTTCACTTCTTCAAACATTTTTTTCTAAGGTATCGATATTTGAATCAGCCAACAAGATGTCATCCATGTAATAATAAATGATAGATTGGGGGAATTTGCTACATATCTATTCTCATGGCTTTTGTACAAAATATTGGCATAGAGTGAGGCTCTTCAGCATTCCTTGAGGGAGGACCCTCCATTGATAGGTTTTTACAGGCTGAGAATTATTATAAGTGGGCACTGTAAAGGCAAAATTTTCTTTGTCTTGTTCTTGTAAAGGTATTGTTAAGAAACAGTCTTTTAAATCAATAACTATAATAGGCCATTCTTTAGATAACAGAGAAGGCAAAGGAATCCCAGACTGTAGAGAGCCCATTGCCTGTATCACCTTGTTTATCGCCCTTAGATCTACTAACATTCTCCATTTTCCAGATTTCTTTTTAATAACAAATACAGGAGAATTCCAAGGGCTGGTTGATTCTTCTATACGCTGAGCATTTAACTGCTCCTGTACCAGCTGCTCTAAGGCCTGCAGTTTCTCTTTTGTTAAAGGTTATTGAAGAACCATATAGGCTTATCTGTTAGCCATTTTAGAGGTAGTGCTGTGGGTGTCTTTGAAAGATTAGCAGCTGTTGTGCCTTGTTTCTGTACAACCTCAATGGTTTGTGATTGTTTCTCATAATACCTTCTAATGTTTGTTTCTGGAAACATGTATTAGTTTATGGTTTATTTCTGTGTTTGGAGGAATGGTAAATCTGTGTGTTTCATTGTTGTGATAAATCTCATCCTCACAAATTTAGAGCAATATGGCTTTAATTTTTCTCTCTGTCCTTCTGGTCCTATAAACTTAAGCCATCTTGCACTCTGTTTTACCTGGGATAATGTCCCAATTCCCAAAAACTGAACATTTACCTCCTGAAGGGGCCAACTTGGATGCCAAGACTCTGATGAAATTGTTACACCCACCACTGTGTACAACAAAACTTCAATAATAACATCATTTATTTGTGCTTTTAACTTTGGCCTTTGCTCATTAACAGAAGCTTGCCAAAATATTTACTTTATAATTTTTCCTAAATTTTTTTCTTTTTCTATAGATTTTCTATCATTCAGTTTAGCATGTTTTTTTTTTTTTTTAGAATAGGCTTTAATTTCTTTAATTGCTCTGGGAAGGTGTTTCCTCCATGAAGGCAGGGTGAGATTAGACTGGATTTGATATGGGGGCTTTTGAAAGCCCCCCTGGGGGTGTTTTTTGAAGGCATAAAGTTACCTTGTCTGTCCCTTGTTGACCTTCACTCATTAGTCCAATGTCTCCCTTTGCCACACCTTCTGCTTTCTCCAGAAGGAAGGGGCATTCTCTTGAGATTATTCCCAATAAAGACACCATTTCTGGGAGCACCTTGTTTACAATCTCTTTTTATGTGACCTTGCCTTCCACAATTGTAATATTTAACATTTTGACTTCTTCTTATACCTCTAGAAATAACCTCTCCTACCCAGTTATCATCACCGTCATAAGGCTCTAGATTGTTTCACAAATCCAATCCTCCAAGGGTTCTGACCTTGCTTTTAATGGTCTAATTATTCTTTGACATTGTGAATTAGCATTCTCAAAAGCCAGTGATTCAATTATTATTTGCCTAGTTTCTGAATCTGATACCATTCTGTTTACTGCTGCAGTTAATCTCTGCAAAAAGTCTGTAAAAGTTTCTTTCGGCCTAAAATTACTTTTGTGAAGGATTCGGTTTTCTTTCCTATTTCTTCAATCAGACCCCATACATTTAATGCTGCCATGTGGCATAAATCCAGGGTATGCTCATCGTATAGTGTTTGCCTCCCTATATCAACATAATATCCTTTCCCAAGAAGTTGTTCTTGGCAGACTTCTTTGCCTCTGGCTCTACTTCTTTGTTCTACTGTTTTAGCCTCCTCCTTCCACCATATTTTCCACTGTAAAAGTGGCCCAGCCTCTAAAACAGCAGTAACCATATCTAAGCAGTCCTTAGGGATGATCCAGTTACATGATGATCAGAAATTTAGCATTTATTTTACAAATGGTGGGTGCATATCATATGTAATGATTGCTTCCTTGACTCCTAATTCTAACATTTGTATTGGAGCCCAACTAACTTCTGCACAATTTTTATCATGTTGTGATTTCTTTAAGGTTACTGGGTATATTAATTAATATTGGCTGTTTGACAACCTTAGGCTGTTTTTGTGTAATCTTAGAAGACATTGCTGAGATTGGTTCTTTATATTCCTCTGTTTGGGTTTGAATATCTTTGTGTTTTCTCTCAACAGGCTCTTCTAAGACTTCCTTCTTGGCATTCATATTAATTGACTTTTTAAATGATAAAACAAATAATCAAACAAATAATATTCATAATAAACAATATGATAAACATTAGTATAGTCCCATCTACTTTATCTTTTCCTTTACTGGTTCCAATATCAAATTGTCTAGAGAAAGACCAAACACCTTCCATTGCCTTAAACGAATTCCCCCTTTTAAAAAAAAGTCCGATTGACTCACCAAACTTGTCAGTGACAATTCAGATGACTGTGAAGTGAGGCAGCTACCTAGTGTGACAGCAGCTGAAGGAGGGGTCCAGAGAGAGAGAGAGAAAGAGAGAGAGAGAGAGAGAGAGAGAGAGAGAGAGAGAGAGAGAGAGAGAGAGAGAGAGAGAGAGAGAGAGAGAACCCACCAGGAGAAGGAGAATACTGTCTGAAAAACTTACCCAGATGAGAGTGAAAGGGAAACACGTGTGGCCGGTCTGCCTCAGGCTGGAGGCTAACTTGGAATAGAAAGCCTAGCCAGCCCGTAATTACTCCTCCGACCACTTGCTGCTCTGGCTGGCAAGTGGCTTTTTTGGGAATTCGTGCCCCAAAGTTGGACGCCAAGTGTACCATGAATTCTAGTTGTTATTAATTGAAAACTCAGAGCCGGATATTGGGGAAAAAACTGGACTATCAGAGAGAGGAAACAGACCACAGTCAAATCTCACCCAGTCAACTTCTCAGGGTAAAAGAAGTCTTCAGGAGTCCTCAGCTTGGCTTGTCGCTTCTATGCCTGCTTTAAATACCTTTTTTGCCCAATTGTTTTACTTACAGGTTCAAGTCTGCATCATACTGTACAGTTAGGATTAAAGGTGTGAGCCACTACTATTGGATAGTTAGGCCTTGAATTCACAGAAGCACAGAAAGATCTGTCTCTGGAGTTATGGGATTAAGGGCCTACCTAGATCACCACTGGTCTCCCCCCCCCCCTCCCCGGGATTAAGGGTATTAAGGGTGTGAGTTACCACTCTCTGACCCTCCTGCTTTGACGGTGGGTGGATCTGTTCTCTGATATTCCAGACTGATTTTATTAAATATATCACCACACAATAGGAAAAAAATCCTTGGTTACAACAGACACTGGTGCAGTGACAGAAACTGAGGGGACTTTTTGTGTGTGTGTTGCAGCTTAAAGTTGTTGTGCGTTTCAGTTCTCGGAAGACCTTAACACTTGATTCAAAGTAAAAATACAACCAGAAGGAAAACATTTTTAGATAAAACCACAGAGCCGTTCTAGGAACCATTCTGTCATATGGAGAAGCTCCCAAAGCATTAGTATTTGGGCTTATATAGCAAACAGGAAATTTTTTTTTTTCCTACTCACCTGGTTTCTACTGAATAAATAATCCTTTGGTCTTGTCAAATCGACTTAGGAATGGATTCCCTAATAGGCTTGCCGGTTCATTAAGTGATATTTACTGTACTTGGATCTCATTATAGATAACTTACCTTTGTTGTTTTAAGCCGAGCTTGCTATTTGTTTTTTCCTGCGTTAAATGGGAACACCTGATGCACATGGATTTACTTTGTCCCCAGCACTCCTGGTTCATTTTCAGATTGCTCTCTAGACTACCCTGAAAAGCGTAGTATTATCACCAGAAATGTGCTAGTTCCAAATTAAAATTTGAATGCCAATATTTTTGTGACTCCTTAAAACAAATTTCTCGTATGCACAGATAATAGAAGTGGTCCCATGTCTTCTGCTCATTTGACACCTTAAATTTTACTTAAATAAAAATAAGTACTAACAAAATATGAAATGTAATCCAGATACGGTTCCTAGGACCTTTCATTTCTTAGATTAAATATCACTTTAAAAAACAAAAATCCCTTTTTGCTGTTCTGAAAAAAATAGAGAAAGAGCTTTGTTGTGTTGAGATTTTTGGGGAGTTAGGAATAAACATCTGTTCACCCTAAATAGGGTACCAACAACAGAGGAAGGAGCTAGTCCCACCAAGGTCTTGCTAAGTGAGCCAATGAGTTTATTGGGGTTACTAACGGGTATGGGTGACTCACAGGCTAGTGCATTACCAAAAAGCCATCCAGCATGGATGATGCCTTCCCAAAGTTGCATGCCTGGAGCTGTGGGGACAGCTTGAAGGTAGCTGTATCTGAGGATCAATCCCCACCCAACACCCCCATGATTTCTGCTACTTTATGACTCTCTGTGGTGGGGTGGGACTTGAGGTTCCTGTAACTTTCTGAGTTCTGTAGGCCTATGTCTCCTTAGTTTTTGGGACTCCAGTGGGGCATGTCTCAATAAGGAGAAGATAGTCACACAATAAGCTATTTTTCCTAAGGTGCTGTCCACTGTATTTTATTATTTGCTTCCTTGGTTTTTGTGTGAATAGTTTTGATCTTATATGCATAGTTAATTTATGGTGTATTCCTTTAAAATATGCACTACTATATAATACAGCTCCATCCTTATCACCAATTATGTGGACCGCCATTTTGAATGTCATGGATTATTCAAATACCTTGACTGATCTGGGAGAATAATTTTCTTAGAACACCAGTTAAAGGATTTGTTTTTCTATTGCTATTTTTCAGAATTGGCTTACCCATCCATTTCAACTATAATGCTAAGGAATTAGACATAAACCACAGGTCTCTATAGGATAATGCTGTATTTTCAGAAAGCCACATTTGAGTGAAACTACAGTCTCTTAAACAATTCTTAGTCTTCCTGGGAACTGCCTTTATTTCCAGACATTCCTACTCAGTGTTTTAGTGTTAGGGCGAGGGGACCTGTTGCCTCCTCGCCAAGAGTGGACTCCACTTCTAGGTAGAGACAAGCTGCATGCGATGAGTTTCCCTCAGAAAGCTGTAGCTTTTCTTTTCTGTTTTTTTTTCTTTTTGTTTGTTTGTTTTTTGTTTTTTAGACAGGATTTCTTTATATAGCCTGGCTGTCCTGGAATTCGCTCTGTGGACCAGGCTGTCCTCGAACTGACAAAGATCTTTCTGCTTCTGCCTCCCCCTGCCAGACCTTCTGTCTTTTTCTGGTGGTGGCCAGAGCCTAAGTATGCCTGCTTTGGTGCTTTGGACTTCCTTACTCTTTTCTTTAAAGCTCCCCCCCACCCCGTTAGGTCACAAAGCAGGCCCCCACCGCACAGCTGTCAACACCCTAGAAACCCAGGGTTTCCTGCATGCTAGGAAAGCTCTCCACCAAGTGAGGCACATCCCCAGCCCTTATTTACATCTTCACACACATGATTTGTAAAAGTTAATGGGGTTTGTGGTGGGTGCTGCTTCTGCCATTCAAGCTTGTACAATGGTCATGTTTATCCATCTTTCTTTGACCCAGGATCCCTGTCCTGTCTCACTTCCGTTCAGCACCTTTCCTTGTCCCTAAAAGTTTTCCTTGACTTCTTCCTGTTCCCTCTGCCCTTTACCCTTCACCCCCGGTGTTCACTATTAAATTAATTCCATACTTGTACAAATCACACTTACAGTTTCCATACACAAGTGACAGAACATTTGGTACTTGTTTCTCCGTGGCAATCTTTACATCAACATTTCCTCCATTATTTACATATTGCTGCAAACGACAAGATTGCAGTCTACTTTATGATTGTGTAATATTCTGTTGTGTAAGCATGTCATGGTTTATTTTTTCACTTATTTGCCATTCACCTGTTGAAGGACATCTTGGTTGGCCCTGTAAACACGAACTCTCGTGTAGTGATATATTGTATACTTAATAAAAATAGTCTGGACTATCAGAGGGCAGAGTCACCCAGAGAGCCAAGCCATGAAGGTCAGGGAGTGGTGACCCACTCCTTGAATCCCGTCGCTAGGGAGGCTGAGATCCATGTGGATCTCTGTGAATTCAAGGCCTAACAGAGCCAGGTGATGGTGGCACAGACCTTTAATCCTAATTTTAGGAAAGTTGAACCAGGAAGTGAGATAGCTGGGCGGAGACAGAGGAGGGAAGAGTGCCGCTTGGCCTGGTGCTTCCCTTTTTCCCTTTTCTGCTGAGGACTTGAAAGGCTTGTTTGGGGTGGAAGGATTCTTGAAGACAGGCCTGAGGAGCTGGCTGGGTGAGAAGTGGCTGTGGTTTGTTCCTCTGTCTCTCTGATATTTCAGCTTTTCGCCAACAACTAGCTCTGGATTTTTATTATAATACCAAATAAAATTTGTGCAATATTCCTGGAAAGAAGCTGTGTTTGCAAGGCTGGTTAACTGATTAAAGCCTCAATAGCTGTGGAGAGTTTGGGAAGTTGAAGGTCCAGAGCCTAATCCCAGTTTATCATGGACTATCTTTAGTCTCCTAAACAGCCATTTCTTGCCCACCTCTGTGTCAGACCTAGCATACTGTGACTAACAGTGCAATAAGCAGGGGGTGAATGTATCTCACCAGTATAATCATTTCTTCTCAAACACATTTTCATACTTATTTGTGTATGTATGGCATGCTTCTGTGTGTAGAAACATCATTTCCAATTTGTTTTGCTATTATATCATAGTGAACATCATCATGTTAGATACTTAAGTTGGCGTGTTTGCGATTGATTTGGTGAGGCTTTACTTGACTTTATCAAACTGCTTTCTGCAATATCCATGACAAGTAACAGTGATAAGAATTTTTGTTTCACCCACATTGCATCTGGCATTGGTAGGAGTTAGAAGCTAAGTATTTTCTTTTATAGACAGCTATTCAGAGTAACAGGCCACTAGAGAGTCTGGGGCCTGGCAAACTCTACACAGTGAGCATAGCAGCTGGGCTTTAGAAGCTGTGAGTTTTAAAAGCTCAGATTCATCAGTATGACAGCCAATCACAGGTCTGTTCCCTCTTGATTCTAACCCCTTCCTGGAACTTATTGCCTGTTAAGACCTTTTCCTGGTAGGTGGGGTTTCCCTGAGTCTGTTCCCTCATATCTGCGATTTAATTAAAATCTCCCACAGGTATTCAAAGCAGCCAGCCAAGAATGCCTCAGCTTGATCTCTAGTTTACAAGTGACTGAAGTCAGTCAAGCTGGGACATAAATGGATGGGACCAGGAAGTTGTGGCTTATGAGCCTGTATGTTTGTCTATGGCCTGTGTTCGTACCTGGTGACCACAGAGGCCAGAGAGGATGTCAGATCCCCTGGGAATGGAGTTACAAATGGTTGTGAGCTGCCACATGGATGCTGGAAAAGCAGTCAGTGCAATTCATTGCTAAACCGGTTCTCCAGCTCCTTTTCAAATTTTTGTTGCCAAAGCAACCACCTCGTTCCCTGTTCCCTTTCTTATGTGTGGTGTGTTCCCTGTCTACCAAATGGTCCCTGGCAGCCACCAACTGCGTGGCCTCTAGTTCAGTCCAAGTCTGACAATTAATGGAGTCAGTGTGGAGGCTCAGCCTTGCCAGTCTGCTTCAGACACAGGTTGTCAGTAAGGAGTTTGCTGTTTGTGATTGTGAGCACAGAAGGGATTCCCACATCCTTCTTGGGTTTAAATTAATCTGCCAGTGTGGCTTATGGAACTATAGTGAAGATGTTTCACGCTGATCAAAAGGATATGATGCAGGGTACACTCAACAGCTGAATGAAGAGTGTCACAGGGTATGGAGCTGTCTTCTCTGGGTGCTATTCTCCAGGTAGCCCTGTGTGCTCAGTAACTCCAAATTCTTCAAATCTCTTATCTTAGAAGTTCTTTTTTATTTTTGTTTTTTTTTTTTTAAGGAGAAGGTAGGGATTGGGGATCAAACTCTGGGTCTTGTGCATGCTAGGTAAGTGATCTACACCCCTAGCTTAACTTCTAGCTCTGTCTACCCTTCCCTCTGAGCACCCTATGAATTCTGTTGTTGTACCAGATAATGTTTTACACAGAGACTTGCGATTTTGCTCAGGTTGGGCTTGAACTCCTAGGTTCAATCATCTTCGAGCCAGAACCCCTGAGGAACAAAAGGTCCTCGATATAAAGAACAAAAAACTTAGGGTATTTGGGAAACTCCAGAGATTTTTTTTGTTTTGTTTTGTTTTTGGCAGTATTGGGGTTCAGGGCAAACACACCACCTCAGAATATGATTTCAAAAGAAGAGAATTTGTCCATCTCCCTCCTCCCCCAATAGGTTTCCTTTGTGCTACTCTGAGAAGCCTTGGGCACAGAAGTAGCTCTCAAAAGCTGTTTTTTCATAGAAGACATTCAGGAAGAAACCTCTGTTAGGAAAACTGCTTGTTTCAGGAAGAGGAGGGCTCCAGATAACCGTCGTCAGTAGAGATTTTCATCTGACACAGGACAGTGGTTCTCTCCACTTTGAGAACGTTAAGCTTCCGTCAGCTGAAGAACTTCCTAAGTTTGCCTGTGTTATGTTATTTTAAATTGTGGCCCAGGCAAAGAACCCACTATGTAGTCATGGAAAAAATAATCCTTTGTGTCCATTGCCAGCTCCTGCCTATTGTCGATCTCTTTTGAACTCAGCCTGGCTAGCTATGGGCTCCACTGAGCCTACTTTTCCTCATCTCAGAGACACCAGAGCAGGAGCAGCCCAGTTATCTGTGCTACTTCTGAATGCTGTTGGCCTTACTCTGATCTCTGAGCTAGAACCTTTGTCCAAGGCTGGGGCTTTAGTTTCTGAATGTAAGAACAGAGATGACGCAGGGGGCTGGGGGAGCTGCTTGTGGATTTGAGATGGTAGGGCGCCCCCTGATTGGTCTAAAAAACAGTTTCCTCTAGGCCTGTTTGATCAAAGTTCTAATCACAAAGGGCTAGGAGAAGAGAGGCTGGGAAGGGCTCCATGGGGAGGAGCTAAGGTGGAGGAATGGAGAACTCTTTAAATAAGAGGTGCACTGGCTGCCAGGGAGCGCACAGCACAGAGGAGTAGCAGATAAGAAGCCTGGCTGATAGCTGCCTTCCTCTGTCTGCTCAGTCTGTCTGCCAGGAGGAGCAAGCCAAGGGAGATGATGGAGCCGCATGAGTACCGAGCTAGAGGTGAGTGATGGGTACCCTGTGGGTCTTCCCTGATGTCAAGGCTGTGGAAACTGCTGCTGGGGGGCAGGTGAGTGTTGGAACTGCCTTGAGAGCTGGCTTCAGCACTCTCTCTGGGGATGAAGATTGGGGTTTTAAGTGGTACCCATTCTCTGTCCCGCATGTACTTACCCACTTCCACGCACACCACCTGTGTCTTGCATTTTGTTTCCTCTCTACCTGACCACAAATTATTTGCATTTGTGATTCACTTAGTTATCTATGAAAGGGGAAAAAGTCCCAAATATTTAATAGTACCAACTCTCTTAATATTCATTTCTCTGTGTGAGGTAGTTTACTCTGCTTTTGTGTTCACTCCCTAAGTATGTTCTCCAGGTGTCTCTCTTGTGTACAGGCTTTCATGGAAAAGCAAAACCAAACCCGTACCCTGTTTTCAGGCTTGGCTATCTGCAGAGGGGAAATGGGTCGTTACCTAAAGGGAATTTTTAGGAGGACATGTCCAGCAGGGCCACTTGTAATTATGACGACTTTGGTCCTGCTTCTTCCATTTAGCTCCCATTAACTTAAAATAAAGTTTCTTTTAAAAGCCTATGTGGCAGAAGAGAATTTGAGTGTCTTTGTAATTTTGTAACATTCTCATCTCTACTGGGGAAGATTGCCTAAAATGTTGTGGCTGTAAGGTGATATCCTGTTTTAAATCTAACCTTTACTCTCTTCTCCCCTAGCGATAAGTGGCTATTAACCTTTGCAAGCAGTGTGTATTAGAGTATCACCTGCCTTCCAGGGGTTCACTGGGAGCAACGGAGGATCCTTATCCTGCAGTGGGACACATGGTCCTTTGAGACTGTCCCTGGATGAGTGGCAGCTCTCTTCTGTCCGATGGGCACCACTTCTGGGTGCCCAAGGCTGTGGGGGGCTGAAGGAGTCCCGTCCCCTGACTCCTCAGCTTTGACTAGGCCTGGTTCTGTGTGTAGAAACTTCGTAGAAGCTGAGCAGAGAGAATAAGCCAGGCTCCCCTTCTTCTCTCATCTTCTCCTTTGCAGGGAGGAGAGGAGAAGTACTTGGGGGGTGGGGGGAGGGTGGGGTGGGGATTCTGTTGCTCACAGTAGATGCACAACACTGGGGAGGGGAGCAAGTGAATATCAGAGAGCCTCAGAAGACAGAGACCCCCGAAAAAATGAAGGGAAGAATAACTCCCTGCCAATAATTTCTTCCCGAGCGAGTCTTCAATCACTTTGTACATTTATTTGAACATGAAAGGCATGTTCTAAGCCCTGAAGAATGAACAGAATCAAGGAGCTTCAGGCTACACATCTCTGGGGTCCAGGTTGGTTTAGGGGCTCTTGTCTGGGCTCCTGGATGTACTTTAGGCATGTTCCATGTACCTCAGAAGTTTTGTGTGTGTGTGTGTGTGTGTGTGTGTGTGTGTGTGTAAACTTACAGTTACAATCACACTCAGAAAATGTCAAGTACAAAAAAAGAGGAGTCTAGTAAGATTTTTATTTTATTTTATTAGAGCTGAGCAGGGAAACTTTCGACTGTGCTAAGAACATAGTACACGTTAGTGTGTGTGTGAGAGTGTGTGATTGTGTTAGTGTGTGTGCATGTATGTGAATTTGTTAATGCGTGTGTGTGTGTGTGTGTGTGTGTGTGTGAATGTGTGTGTGTGTGAATGTGTGTGTGTGTGAATGTGTAGCCAGTTTGGTGTTCAAAAAGCTATGGAGTCTCTATGTGAGCCTTTAAGGCAATGGATTATAGCTATTCTGTTTCTGTGGAGAGTAGACCATACCAGCCAGGAAGGGGAAAAGGAAATATTTCCCTTTTGTGATAAAGCTTTGCTGTGTGGATTTTCCCCTTTGTTCATCTATTTTCTCACAGGTTCTCTCCATTAGTCACTCATCTCTAGTGTCCTCATTTTCCTACTGAGGATCCGGTCCTGGCCCTCGAATCGGTCTCCTCTCACCAAGTCTTTTGATTGGGATCCAAAAAGGACAAGACATGGATAGGCCAAGGAAGTGTGACCTGCTTCCTCTGTTTCTGTCTAGGGAAAGAAATGGTGGATTATATCTGCCAGTACCTGAGCACTGTCCGGGAGAGGCAGGTGACTCCACACGTGCAGCCTGGGTACCTGCGAGCCCAGCTACCTGTGAGTGCTCCTGAGGAACCCGACAGCTGGGACAGCATCTTTGGGGACATTGAACGAATCATCATGCCTGGGGTGAGATACAAGTAACCACAGGGATGATTCCAGATTTCAGGATACACAGGGATGGATGGTATCCTAAGAAACCCTCACTTGAGTCTGTGTGGCAGAACAACGCATCCCTCATATACTTGTCACCCAACATCACAGCCCATCATCTAGAAATGGGAGGGCTTTGACTTTGTCTGGAAGTAGGTTTCTCATGCCAGTGCTGTCCTGTGGTGCTGGTGGGGAGCAGCAGCAGGGCCACCCCCAGAAGTGTGGCTAGCTAATGGGATGGATGGAGACATGAAGAATTGTTTGAAGAAAAGGGGTAACGGCAGAGCAAGGAAGGAGAGCAGAGGCCAGGGACAGGGCCTGAATCCCAGTCGACAGGGTCTACCCAGTCTCTGAGATCTTACCAAATGGATGGGACACACAGAGAATACCAGCTCCCATAAGTATCCTAGTTGCCAAGGAGGCAGCTGTGAGCCCCATCAGCTGGTCCTTCCACTGTGTCAATCCTCAGGGACGTCTGGTGATTGAGCTGCTTCTTGGGGTCAGGAAAGACTGTCCTGGAATTACTAATGTGCCCCATGCTGGAGAAGGGAGCAGCCTGCAGTGACAGTGGCTTGAGCAGGGGCCAGGCGGAAGCTTAACTCACTGCCCTGGGCTACGAGGGCATCCCTAGCCACCAGGAATGAGGTGCCCCTGCTAATATCATCCCAGTTGCCTTCCCTGCTCTACACAGGTGATACACTAGCCTATATGAGTGGTTTCATTGAATCCTCCTAGTGGCCCATTTGACAGATAAGGAAATGGAGGCTCAGAGAAGTTTATTATTTTGCCTCAGGTCCTGTGTGGCAAATCCAGGATTTTAGTGTGAGCCATCTAACCTTTTGTTTTCTCTCCATACACGAACAACTCTATGACAGATGTCTAGGCCTCTCAAACTGGGCCTGGCCCCACAACATCCATTCCACAAACCCACTGCCCCCCCCCCCCCTTTGCTTGGAACATTCTAGGCTGACCTGTGTGTAAGTAAAAGCTCCCGGTGTTGACTAGTGGTTTTGCTCCCATCAGTCTCCCAAAAGCTTTGGTCTTATAAGTGCCTAGAAGCCAGGATGAGAAAATACTCAAACTCCTCAAAGGGCAAGTTTGCCCTATAGTCTGTTCCACAAGCATCTTTGGAAAATGTCAGTGTGGGTGCAGCTTTCCCGAAAGGCCTGGTTCCTTGATAAGATCATCTCACGTACTTCATTATGTGACACTGTCACCCCGGGGACTAGCTGTCATTAGGAGTGAGACTGAGAGCAACTGTTAGAGCCACTGATGAGGGAAGGAGGCACAACAGTTTCCGGGGGCGTGGCCAAGGAGGCTCATTTCGGGGCTTGGAGGTCTGTCTGCTTTGATAAGGGCTCTTTTGGTTTATCTCATCTGATTATTTTACAAGAACTGATAACTGCATCTTGATAGTGCCAAGGGATGGAACCCTTCTCTTGGTTCCAAGTGTATATCTAAGCACAGTGAGAACAAGGGCTCAATCTTCCAGTTTATCTTCTAGGCAGTGCTAGCCCCCCTAAGAGTCAGTCCGGAAGCAGATGGCCCTTTGCACTCGTATTGAAAACTGTATGGTTGTTCCTTCCTGCCGTTTCCTAGACACTGAGAAGAAAAGGTTTCGTTTTGTCTTAATCCCAGTCTTGCCAAGAGAGGGAGAGCAAAAGAGAGAGCAAGCTTAGTGGAGATGGAAAGCCTGAGAACCCTCAATCCCTGGGATGCACATGGTGGAAGCAAAGAACTGATTCAGACCTACACAAGTACACACACACACACACACACACACACACACACACACACACACACACGCGCGCGCGCGCGCACACACACAGGCACACACACACACAAATGCACAGACACACACAGCCATGCACATACACATACAGGCACACATACACAAGACACACACAGGCACACATACACAAGACACACACAGGCACACATACACAAGACACACAGACATACACACATACAGACATACACACACACAAGACACACAGACAGACATACACACAGACACACACATGGATACAAACACAGAGACACACACCAGATACACACAGACACAGATACACACACACACAGACATACGCACAGATACACACACAGAGATAGACACACACACACATACACACACAGACATACACTCACACACACAGACACACATACACACACAGATACACATAGACACCCCAGATACAGACACACACACAGGTTCACACACAAAGACAGACACACAGACAGACAGACAGACACAGACAGACAGACAGACAGACACACACACAGACAGACACACACACTTCAAAAATTAAAAAGAAACAATATAAGAGACGGACAGAAACCCAGAGAAGGAAGGCAGGGTACCTTTGTGCTTGGGTATTTAGGTGGATTCTGGAGCAGGCAACCTTGGGGCCTGGACAATGTTTGGGGACTTTGAGATGCTACTTCCCTCTGCCAGTTCCATTTCACATCAATAAAACAGAGATGGGATTTGGACCTCATGGGGATGCCGTGAGAACTGAATACGATAAAGCATGAAGGAGGAGAATATTGGAACATCTGCTAGTCTCCCGCTTGTTGGGAACTGGAGAGAGCGGGTTACTGACTGAGCGGCAAGACAGGATACCTGGTGTATCTGTTACCTAGTGGTTAATCCTGTAATGTAACCACCTTACAATTGGCTGCTGTCTTGTTCATGTACCTGTCCTAGGATTTATTTCATGATGGGGAGGTACGGGAGAAGTTCCCGGTTTTATAAAGGATTGAGGTGTGTACGTATTTTGAGATCACCTTTAAGAATAATTAAAAATAGATCTCAGAGTTGACTGACATGGGGCTTTGGAGCTTAAGTTCCTCAGCTTCACAGTACATGAGCAAGGAGCTGAGTAAGGGTAAGGGCAGCTGTGAGTCCTGTGCCCTTGGACCTCACTCTAACTCTCCTGTACGCGGTGTGGGACAGTGTGTAAGCTGCAATGGTGGTAAGAATTTGTTCACACAAAGTGGAATGATGTACCAAGATGCTCTCCAGTGCTGTCAGTAGGGGACACATTCACACTCAGCTATCAAAGTGGGCTATAGGAACTGAGGAAAGACTCATGAAGAGAAACATTAGCTTCAGGGGACACAGCCTCACTGGGAGACAATCGCAGGTGGAAGCAGGCTAGGAGGACAGAACAGTCACTGAGTATGAGCCCAGTGTGTGTGTGTGTGTGTGTGTGTGTGTGGCCCCCTACAGGCGGGTCCTCCCCAGCTCTTCAGCTCCTTGTATCTCTGATAGTGGGCTCAGGGTGAGCCTAGAGTTTGCCTCCCACACTCCTGGGCTATCTGTCCTTATCTCTCCTGACCCCATCCCCACAGAGAAGCTAAGGGCAGCTTTGAACAAATCTGACTGACTCCCAGCAGGAGATCTCTTCCCAGAGACTGATCCACAAAACAACAGAAGCGTTGGCAAGAACCAAAAGAGGAAACTGGTTTGTTTTTCTGACCTTACAATTGCTGCTTCCTTTTGTGTTTTGGCAGAGAATCAGTGTGGGGCTGATGGGAGAATCCCATGTCCATGTTACTGTAATAGTCTTCATTTCTTATAGTTCCTTTCTGATGTGTACAAAGACTTTCTACTGATGAGCTAGCCCAGTCCAGGATATGTGGGAAGAACAGAGATGAACACTTTATTCATATGGACCATGTTACTTAGCTCTCTGAAAAGTGTTTCCCCATTTTTAGAGTTGTTTCTTCTTACCAGAGAGGTTCTCTAGAGGAAGAGATAGCTTTGTGGACATGCCATCTGGTGCTAACTGTGTATATTATGCGTGTGCTCTGTCTCTAGGTGGTACATTGGCAGAGCCCCCACATGCATGCCTACTATCCAGCCCTTACCTCTTGGCCATCCCTGCTAGGAGATATGCTGGCTGATGCCATCAACTGCTTAGGATTCACATGGGTGAGTAGAAATGGCTGTAACTATAGATACCTGGACATAGCAAGGGGTGCCATCTCAGGACAGATGTCGTCTGTTCTTTATCTCTGGAAGGGGTGGGTGTGCCTAATAAAACATAATGGGTTATTAATTGAAAATAAAAACATTAAATATTACAAAGGCTGTATTGTTTAAACTTAGCCTTTATATAAATTATCTTATCTAATCCTATAGAATCACGTGTACTGGCCCCATTTTATAGATGAGGAAATTGAGGTTTAAGTAACTTATCTTGCTAAATTCACAGAGCTTTTTCAGACCCAGATGAGATTTGAACTGATCTGGTCTACTTCTACAGTTTGTGACCTTAACAGGGCACTTGGATGGCTGCTGGGTCACAAGGTCCTCTGGCCTCTTGTCTCTGAAGAGTTACAGATATGCTCCAAGACTTCCCTTAAATTCTATTCAGCTCTGAGTGGCACCAGAAGCCTTATGGAACATTCTTATCTCTTATGCTTGAACTTTTGTAGCCCACAGGCAGTTGGGGAAAGCCCAACTAGGGATGTTATCTTGGGAAAGAATACGGTAATTTCTTAGTAAAAGCTTTCTCTTGAGTTTTAGAATATCAGATGGGTGTTTTAGAGCTGTGGAGAGCCAGATTCAAGCCAATCATTCCAGGACTGTTTTTTCATAGAGCCCCAGAGAATAGACCTCCTTGAGAGCAGCATGGATCCAAAGTCTTCATCACTTCTTTTTTTGACAAAGGAGGATAGGATGGGTGGGGCAGATATGTACATACTGGGCCTCCTGGCCTTGACCCCTCTTCTACAGAAAGTCCCATGAATATTGAGGAGGGACAATGACATTTTGGGGGTTGGTGTGTGTATGGCATCTTTGTGTCCTGGGTCAGTGAAAATCCAAGTCTTTTCCTTCCTTCAGGCTTCCAGCCCAGCATGCACAGAGCTGGAGATGAGCGTCATGGACTGGCTGGCAAAGATGCTGGGGCTCCCGGAACACTTCCTGCACCACCATTCAGGCAGCCAAGGGGGAGGTGTCTTACAGGTGCCTGTGATAACAACATTCCTTCTCACACTAGGGCTGAGCACAGAAAGCAAAGACGAATCCTTCCCCACAATTCTCCTGTTCTCCATGGAGTCACCCGATTGCCACTGTCACCACCATCATATCCTGCACCATCAATGTGTCTTGCACCTTTACTGTAGTCACTGCACATCACTGCCCTCACCACATTCCCTTGTTTGAAATAGATGAATTCAGGATCTGATTATTATAAGACCCCCACTATTATGTCTGGAGAAAAATCTCAGCCAACCTTGTCTATGTTAAGGGGAAATCTCTTTAATGTGGATGGTCTTCATTTGGTAAGTGTCCCAAGTTTCCAGAGGGACAATGTTAGCCCAAGTTGACAAGAAACACTGGAAACAAAAATGTGCCCAAATCACCAGCCCCTGCCCAGCCAGGGTGTTCTCTGAGGAGTCCTTGTGGAATCAAACTCCATCTCCATTCTGGAAAAAACAGAGCCTCCCCCTCTCTTTCCCCATCTTTCCCTTTTTCTCTTCTATTTGTGCTGGGGATCAAACACAGGGTCGAGTGTAGGCTAAACATGGCCTCTCCTACCAAGATGTACTTCTAGCTCCAAGTGTGGTTTTTCTTTTCAGTAATTTTTACATAGTGAGCAACCTGTCCACAAGAAATGAGACACTCTCTTGCTTGTTTCTGTAGTCGCTCTGAAAGATGTTGGCATTAGGTGCAAACTTACTTTTGGAATGCAGAATAGGCGTTTGAGTCAGGGAGGAAGGAGGCATTTTGGAAAGGAGGACCCCCACCTCCTTACTAATAATAATCTCACACACTCACACATTCACATACTCACACACATGAATGCCCTCCAGGGTAACAAACCTGGAGAATGGGGCATGGAGAGGTTGACACAGTTGATAATCCCTCTCCACCACAGAGCACCGTCAGTGAATCCACTTTGATTGCTCTGCTGGCTGCAAGAAAGAACAAAATCCTAGAGATGAAAACATTTGAGCCGGATGCTGATGAGTCCTCCTTGAATGCCCGCCTCGTTGCCTATGCTTCTGACCAGGTAAGTGACTTATACCCATGAAATCTTCATCTACACCTGTGAATTCTGGGTTTTGGGGAAGTTCAAGCCTGGGGGTTGTCTCCAGAAACTCTAAGAAATGCCATGTTCAAATGTGGACATTCAATTCCTTAGTCCTGGTCTTCTGCCCTCCCTAGACATGCTAATCTTGTGACAGCCCTTTTGTGGACTGTTTTTCATGGCCCACATAGGCTCACTCCTCAGTAGAGAAAGCTGGTTTGATTTCCCTTGTGAAGATGAGATTTCTGCCTGTGGATGACAACTTCTCACTCCGAGGAGAGGCTCTGCAGAGAGCCATTGAGGAAGACAAGCAACAGGGCCTGCTGCCCGTCTTTGTAAGTCAGTGTGTAGCCTTGACTATCATAGAACTAACTTTGTAGACCAGGTTGGCCTCTGTCTCCCAAGCACTGGGACTAAAAGTGTGCACCACCATACCAGGCTTGAGGCATTGTTTCATGTTATGTTAAGAAATAAAATTTATGGGTTGTAGCCAGTGCTAAAAAGGAATGGAAAATATCCAATTGCTCTTATGCACCTAGAGTATGTATTGTTTTGTGAAACTTTCATTTTGTTTCATTGAGACAGTAGACCAGGCTGGCTTTGAACTCAGAGACCTATCTTCTCTTGGCTCTTGAGTGCTGGGATTAAAGGTGTGCACTATCACACCTGGTGAAACTCACTTTAAATGTCAAATTTGTGGAATAGGTTGCTGTGTAAAATTGATTCTTACTGCAAGTTATGATAAAATAGAGTGTGAAATATGCCCGTTCTGGGTGTGTGGGGGGTACAGATGGCAGATGATGTCAAGGAGAAAGTCTTCGTTCAGGATCAACATGCCCTGTGTCCCTTTGCCTCTCTCTAGGTCTGTGCAACATTAGGAACCACTGGGGTCTGTGCATTTGACAGGTTGTCAGAGCTGGGCCCCATCTGTAAGTATCTGTCCTCCGTCTTCCATCGCTGGGTATGTAAGTGATAATGGTTGAAATATTTGTGTTAGAACAAGAACGGGAAACAAGCTCCACTTAATTATTCTCATTGGTCAATTTGGTGATGGTAGGAGAGAAATTATCAAAGGTTGTGAGAGTCACTCCCCAGCAGGTCTAGGTCACTGAGCTTTTCCTAGTAGGTGAGATAAAAGCTAGAAATGTATTTTCCACTGTGTCCTGGGAAGCATTAGTCAGCTCCTCCATTGCTGTAGCAAATAATGAAATTATAAAGATAGAGCAAAATTTCAGATAATGAAATTATAAAGAGAAAAGGTTTATTTTGGTTCACAGTTTTGGAGCCTTCCAGTCCACAATCAGCTGTCCTGTCACCCTTGGGCCCAGAGTGAGGCACCAAATGTGGCTGTATGTTGGGGCAAAACTAGTCAACACACATCAGGGAAGAAGAGAGGAAAGAGATCAGCATTCCACCACCTCTTCAGACTACCCCTGGGACTCCCGATAGGCTCCGCCTCTTAAAGGTTTCGCCTTGGCATAGCTACTACCCCTGTCGAACAGGCTTTTAACACATGAGCCTTTAGGAGACATGAAACATCCAAACTGTGGAAAAGTCTCGACTTTTCACATTCTCTCACTTGTAATAAAATCTGTTCAAAGCAGGCTCTATTTAAAATATAAAGTCTATATAAAGATAAGGAGGCAGCAATGCCTACTTCAGCTCCACCTCCTTATACGCATGCCCAGTCACCTCATCTTCATAACCCTTGCTGACTCCTTCAGCAGAGCACAGCATCCTTTTCTGGGTCTTCTCTTTGCAGCCTGCCATGGTGTTGGCTAGGTGAGCGATGTCTTTGGGTGATGTGGGAATGTCTTTATGTATGCTTTAAAATTAAAAAACAAAACAAAACAAAACTATTTTGGCCTGTGGCAGGCACCATAAAAATAGGCAAAGAAATCAGAGCATAAATAAAGAAAAAAAAAGACAGAGTCAGGCAAGAATACTATCCAGCCAGCCAAGAAACAACATAAAACAAAATAGATAAGCCACTAGCCATGTAGCAAAAATAAAATAAAATAAAAATAAGTTAAATTAAAATAAAAAACTAGCTAACAATATGCCTGAGCCATAGGCCAAACAACATAAAATTAATATAAGCTTTTATATAATTATTTGAGGCTAGTCAGTCTAAGACTACAAATCTACAAGTCTAGACCTCTAGCCAGACAAAACCAAAAACCTCATGGTACAGATGGCGTCCCTGGGTGGGCAAAGTGATGTGGGAATGTCTTTCAACATGCTGTGAATAAAGGAACTATTTTGGCCCATGACAGGCACCGTAAAAGTGAACAAAAATCAAAACATAAAAAAAGGCAGAGTCAAAAAAGGACACAATCCAGCCGCCCAAAAACAGAATATAAAAAAATAATAAATAAGCCACGAGTCACATAACAAAACAAATTAATAAATTAAATAATTAAAAAACTAACAATATGCCTGAACCTTACATCAAACAACGTAAAATTAATATAAACGTCTAAGTCATTTTTAAAGGCCTAAACAACGACAGACAACTGGTCAGTCTAAAACTCCAAGTCTCTGGTCTAGACTCCCAGCCAAATGAACCGAAAACCTCTTGCTACATTTGGGTTGGCTGGAAGCTTTCCCGCCTCCCCTCTAGCAGAAGACATTTGCTTTCTCAGGTGCCAGGGAGGGGCTGTGGCTCCACGTTGATGCTGCTTATGCTGGGACAGCCTTTCTGTGCCCTGAACTCCGAGGATTCCTGAAGGGCATCGAGTATGCTGACTCATTCACCTTTAACCCTTCCAAATGGATGATGGTCCACTTTGACTGTACTGGATTCTGGTGAGTGGAGCTCTGAGCATGTGCAAGTGCCTGGCTTCCTTAGAGAGACCTCAGCCGCCACTAATCCCTGCTTGGAACCCCACAGGGTCAAGGATAAGTATAAACTGCAGCAGACCTTCAGTGTGAACCCCGTCTACCTCAGACATGCCAACTCTGGCGTGGCCACAGACTTCATGGTGAGTTTCCCGGCTTCTGAGATGGGAGATATTGGCTGACACCCCCCCCCCCCCCCCCCGAGGTTTTGTATAACTCCTCCCTTCAAGAGGCAGCAAGCTATGAGGTCATCACACAGTCTGCCACTGATACCCTGGCTTTTAACTTGTGCACGAGCCCACAGAGTAAAACGCAGAAAATGAAGCCAACAAAACACCCACAATCCCCTAAATTCACAAACTAAACAACCCCCCCCAACAAAACCCTAGAAAAAAATCACAATTCCTAAATCTCTTTGGCTTGTTTCCTGACCAGAAGTGTTCTCTCTGCTACAGGAAGATCAGCTCCTTCTGCCATGTTAGCTGGTTTTTGTTTGTTTGAGTATTTTTTCTTACTAAGCAGGAGAGTTTGGACCATTTCCTTTGGTGGGCAAGAGGATCCTTGTTAATTGCTTTTGTGTCCCTGCCGGTGATGTAGACCATGCAGGAGCTGAGTAGGGGGAGTGCCTCCAGCCTTCCAGGCTGCCTTGCCTCATCTCTTAGGCTTAGGCTCTCAGCCCATACCAGGAAAGCAAGCTCTTGAGATTTCCTCTTCATTTTAGGAGGGATTTCGATGTAAATAAGCATGTTGCCTATCACATGGCTTGTGAAAGGTTTGAAAGGAGAACATGGTGTGCTTGGCTTGGAATTCTGTGTGTCGGTAGTCAGTTGGCAAACTATTTTAAGTCTTTGAGCCTTGGGAACATGGCACTGACATCATAGGGGTTTGTGAGGTTTTCATGGCAACATACATGTCAATCACTTAGAACAGTGTCTGAGTGGAAAATGCATAAAATTCCAGAAAGGTCTTTTCATAAGTTTCAGGGGTTTGCTCTTGCAACATGGCCAAACACACAAGCGCTAAAGAGAGGTTACCTGTGCTTGAAGCATGTTTCTCCTCTGACTGGCCTGAGTGGCCCTGGACAGCTTGTACGCTGTCTAGGTTTCTCTGTGAATGGAGACAGGCACAGTCTGCCTTCTAAGCTTGCTGTGACAGTTGGATGAATCAGTGCAGTGATACCCTGGTAGTGAAGCCTGGTGACCTTGTTTCTTCTCTCCTTAGTCAGTGAAGTAAGTGCCTTTCCTTTTATTTAGTTCTGTAGTAGAGATACAGGCGGTAAGTTTACCGTGAGGACCATGGGGATGGGGTTAGGGAGGGAGAAAGACCTTCTATAGAAGAATAAAGATTGATGATTCTCTTGCCCTTTCTGGTGGATATTTCAAAAAAATTTAAGTAAAAAAGCCCGTCAAATGCTACAACTGTCAGTCAATCCTGCCTGTGAAATGATGCCTGCAGTTTTAGGAGTTTAGCTGGACTTGAAACTTCTCATCCTGACTCCACGTCCCAAATGCTGGGACCACAGGGGAATGCCATCACGCCTAGTTTTTGCAGAATTGGGAGTCAAACTAAGACCTCATGTGCACTAAGCAAGCACTCTACCCACTGGTCCTTCTCTTGGCTGCTTTGGGAAACTTTCTTCACAGCATCACCGTGGGATCAAGTGGATTTATTTTTCAAGCGTATGAAGAAACTTCCCTAGAGCAATGAGGTTGTTCTTTGTCAGAGTTCTTAGGCTCCTAGAGGTGCTCCAAGCTTCTTTGCACCCAAAGGACTACAGTTTTGAGTAGAAGCTAAATCCAGCTTAGTGCTAGATGCACTACAAAGTTCCAGGTGGTTAACTTGGGGTAGGAAGCCTCTGGAGGTGTCTGGAATCAGGGCCTCTGTCTCTACCATCTGTGAAGTTCCCTCAAACTTCATTCTATACCTCTCCAATGGCAGAGGGCACCAACAGTAGGGAAAGCCATAAAGTCTTGAGGAAACACAGAGGATGCTGGGAGACATCTCTAGTTAAGGAAGTTCCATGCCACTCTTTATGAGCCCAAACTTCCCAGCTCAGCAGAAACTGACTAAGACAGTCTCTAGGTCTGTGTGGTTTGGTTTTAGCAGAGTGATAAACAGGGAGGCACGGCATGAGGAAACCACAGCTGAGTCCTTCTTTACCTCTCCCTAGTCATTTTCCAATCAATCAAAGTGGCTAGCTTACCATGATCTAGAAACTGGCATGTTTAGAGGGAGCGTTCAGCACCCACTTGATATCCTATTGAATGTCCTTAGGACTAGAGTAGGGCAGGCTGTGGCAAGGATTGTCCTTTCCTAAGGTTTTGATGCCCTCTGCTGGCTGACAGAAGTCCTTGAGCTGGCCTTCCACTGGACAAGTTATCTTGGAAATCAAAGATCCCTCCCTCCCTTCCCTCCCTCTCTCCTTCCCCCTCTCCCCTCTCTCTTCCTTTTCAAGGGGTCTCTCTGTGTAGCCCTGGATGTCTGGAACTTGATATGTAGACTAGACTGGTCTCAAACTCACAATGTATACCAGCCTTTGCCTCTCCAGTGCTGGAATTAAAGGTGTGCGTAACCAGGCCTAGAAATTCAGAGCTTTTTTGGAGAACACTTAGTGTCCTTGATACAGGGGTAATGTCCCAGCTGCATCTGGCCTTGGAAACTAGAATGAAGCATGAAGATGATGAGTACATCAGTGAAGAGTTGGCAAAACTTTACAGTGGGGGCAGATGAATGTTCAACAGGATAAATATTTTTAGGGAGCAGAAACTATGATAAAGGCTTTCTGAGACATGAGGAAGTGCTTTGGAGAAAACGTTGCTCATTTGAATGACTGTAAACGTCCCCCAAACCATTTACCATTTTCAGTTTGAGACATTGGATTGGGAATTTTCAGATCCATGCTTAACTGCAACTTTGAACTTTAAGTTCTGTTGGATTTGGTGCCAGAGAATCAATTTCAGCCTGAGGAAGGGTTCTATGCTCATTTGCAGTCCGAATGCTTGAACAGTACAACTGGAGCAATGAGAACCCCACAGGCAAAGCCAGAAGGTGGCAGCGAGGCTAATGGAGGGCTCTCTTGGTGCCAGACAGAGACACAGATGTAATTTGTAGCTCACATGTTCATCATCGAAACAGTCTACACTGACTGGACAATTTCCTCTGAGTTTTTGCATCCATTGTTCCTGAACCATTTCCAGGGAAGTTGCCTTTTGCTCTATGCACCATTGATATGTCAGTGAGGTAGCCCTGCCAGAGTCACACAGTGTAAGGGACAGGCGGGGCTGGAGGGAAACCCAGGGCTTTCAGGCCCCAGTGTCTGTGCTCTTAATCACTATACTTTAGGCCACTATCCATGTTGAGAAGAACCGACACAGAACTTTAATTTCTGCTAGTCGAGGAACTTGCCTGAGTTTCTAGGCTGGAATGAAATACTTAAAGCAGCAGTTTAAGTGAGGTACCGCCCTCGGTTCCAGATCACAACTTGATTTCCATTTGTCCCTTTCCATCTATGGAGTACCACCGGGATAACTTGTCTTGGTTTGCTCCTTAGCGACAGCTTTGGGAGTCATGGCAACATCATGGGTCCCAGGCGGGCTGGGCAGGCAACACATAATGCTAAGAGCGCCCAAGGGACTGGGCATGCTGCTAACCACGAGCTCTGTGTTACTTGTTTCTAGCACTGGCAGATCCCCCTGAGTCGGCGCTTTCGCTCCATTAAGCTCTGGTTCGTGATTCGGTCCTTCGGGGTGAAGAATCTTCAAGCACATGTCAGACACGTATGTTGTGTGAGGGACATGGGACCAAACCCATGCTGCTTTGTGTTTTCATGGGAAGGAAGACTTGTTCTGGTTTTACAAACCTGCCCAGGGGATCCTAGGTGTCTGGCTCAGGTGCTAGGACCTGCAGAGGGGCTTCTGGGATTTGATTACTGATTATCTAGAGGAGCGCTGCGCTCCTCTAATCCCATGGGACTGTCTGTGATTTGCAGCTCACTCTGTTTATCTTCTGAACAGTCCACACTAGACACAGCTTCCTTTGAGTTCTTGGTATCCCTTGTTTTATCACCTCTCTGTGTCTCACCTTCCCTGTCGGGGTCTTGGAGAACGGAGGATCAAATCCTAGCTGTGGAAAGAGAAAGTAAAGTAGGCCAAAGGGCAGTGTGTTGTGTCAAAGTAGGGCCACATCTTTTTCCGGTCAGGGGGGATACCCTGATTGTCACAGCAATTGGTTGAAAATTATGGTCACTATATGGTGATGTCTGAAACCTAGCTCTTTCCACTTGCAGAGAGTCCTACAACCCCACCCCTGCATTGGGCCAGCAGATATTTACTGAAGGCCTGATGGTACAATTTTTTTCCAGTTCAATTTAATAACTCTACAATTATTGTGTATACAGAGACTCAGAGTTAAGTGTCCTGGGCACTTATGTTCTTCATGGAGAGACACTCAGTGAGAACTCAGACCAGCACTATTTCTCAACAACAGGGTTAACTCAAACACGTGATTTTTCTTTCAATCACCTAGTGTATCTTGGCCTTTCCACCTTTTTCCTAGGGGAAATTTCTTGTTTCTCCAACAAATGAGAACAAAGTGAAATGATGAAGGTGGTACCTGGACGGACCAATGAGCAGTTGCCACCTGGCATCCCCCTGCACTTCATCTGTCTCCAAACTCAGGACTGGAGGGTAGTGGGTGGGAATGAAGGTGATGGTGGTGATAGGAATTTCTTTTGCCTGCAGCCTGGGATTGGATATTCAGTTGGTCAGCCTTCCCTCACACTGCCTTTGGATTGCTCTTGGTTTCCCATCACTTATCTACAATCTTAGCAGCCCACATCCTGACTCTGCTTATTCTCATTATCAGCCTGCACCTTAGCTCGGGCATTTCACAGTCATATTCAAACTCCAAACATAACCTACGGCTGCCCAGAAATCTCTCTGAGCATTCCCCCACTTCTGCCTCTCTGGAATCCACAGGGACACTACACTTGGTCAAGCACATTTGAAGGACCTGGAGCAAAGCCCTGGCATGGTGAACACTGAGTTCAATTGCAGTTGTCTGGCAGGGCTAATTTATCTCTTTAAGTTGCTTGTGATTAAATTATCACTTTTCTAGCACTTTGAAGAGCCCATGTCACTCACTCACTGTTAGAGTCTGGAAGTCGCCCAGATGAGGCAAAACTCACAGACAGCACTAACCTTGCTCAAGAGTGAAAGTCCTGGGGTTTTATTGGCACCTTCTCTGTTAGAAGCTCCTTTTTCTTTATTTTTCTTGCTGCCCTTAACTGTGTGGAGGTCTTGAAGCCAGGTTTTGCTTCTCTATGCTGTAGAGTGCTGCTTTGGAGACTTGAAATTTAGTTTTACCCTTCGTTGACCCTGGACAGATTAATCTTTCTGTATTTGCCTGCCTGGACCTACAAAATGATGTGTTAACACTGTTCTTGAAGTTTAAATGAGACGATACACAGGCCTAGCACCTGACAACTGAGCATTCGTCCACGTTCTTTTTAGAGCTATAGTCCAGGCTGGCATCAAACTTGTAATCTTCTATAGCACTCAGCCATTTCCTCCTAATGACAGTGAGTTATCGTTATCCATTTCTTATCACCTGTAGGCGACTGGAAAACCTTTGTAAACAGCAGATGGTCTTTAAAAAATTTATTTATTTATTTATTGTGGCCTCTACTGTCTCTGTCATTGTGACACAATGATAGTATGTGAACACATGGGGGCAGCTGAATGTTTTCCAGAAAATATCACTTCAAAAAGGAGTGGTTCCACATTGGCCCATGGCTGTCGTGGTTTCCTGGGGAGTGTTGTGCCCATGCAGGTTGGCAATGCTGCTCTTGTGGCATCCAGGTGGGCTCTGCAGGGAACACACTGCCTGCATTGTGTTCTCTTCCCCTGGCTGCTCTTCTGTTTTGTAAAGAGCTTGCTTCATAGGAGGGAAGAATGCGACAGGAGAAGAAAGTCTTGGCAACCAGTAGACCTACCTTCTGCCACTCAAACCTTGGGAGAATATCCTTTCCTAAGCTTTTAGAAAGTGGGGTGCTTAGGAAGGTGGAGTCTTATAGGGCTGCTTCTGAGATGCTATGGTGGGACACATAGATTTTGAGAGAATTGACAGGGCACATGGTGAAAATGGGCCTGGAGGGAAGGAGTTGCTGGAGAGAATCATAATCAGGTTAGAAAATGAAGCATGAACACCTAAATAATCCAGGGAACAGTTAGTGTGCTTTCTCTAGGCAGGGCCTATGACTTGCAGATAAAAAGGTCCTAGGGATCAGGTTGGTAGACTGCCTTCTCCCCACGCTCAAAGCCTGCTGTCTGACCTCCCAGTAATACTTAAACCTCTCCTGATGGTGCGCACCTGTAGTTCTAACACTGCAGAGGTGGAGGCAGAAAGATCACTGGTTCAAGGTCATCCTCAGCTACATAGTGAGTTTGAGCCAGTATGGAATACACAAGAGCCTTTCTCAAGAGACAGAAATGGGAAAAAAAAGTTCATGGGGCAGTGGTGAGATCTTGAAGTGGCAGAAAGAGAAAGTAGATCCGATAGGGTTGGTTCAAATGGCACACTCTCCCCCACCACCCCATGACAGTTGGAGCTCCTTTCTTCTCAAACAGAACAGCAGGCGGGAGTTCTAGCCTATAAAAATCACTTAGAGGAGACCCGTGAAGGAAAAGTAACCCAGGCTGGTCTTAGACTGGTATCTAGCCACTGTCCCCCTACCCCCAGACAGGTCTCATGGTGTAGACCAGACTGGCCTTGAGCACACACGTAGAGATCTGCCCACCTCTGCCTACACTGTTCCTGGCAACCTTGAACTCCAGACCCTCCTCCACAACCTCTTCCTACCTGGATTTATTCAGTTTTTAACTGAGCACAGAGTTTTGTACACAGTAGGCTAGCAGGTTGCCATTTGAGCCACAGCCTGCTCCTTCTTCATTCAAAAACTCTGTGTAAAACACAAGAAAACCACAGGAAAATTTAAAAGATCATATAAGCTTTGTAAAAAATTAATATATTAAATCTTTAATTTGTGGTGATACATATACACAACATATCAAACAACTGTGTTTGAGGGTACAGTGTAATGTAATATTGCCTATCCTCAATACTGAATGAGCATTGCTATTTCTAGAACATTTCACCATCCCAAGAAGAACTTCTGCACCTACTAAATAAACACAGGCTCCCCTGCCATAGTATATAGGTGGTGATTCTATATAAAATATAAACTCCCTGTGATGTGTTAGTAACAAGGGTTGAAAAGGCCTTTGAGCTATGAAGTGTGAAGAGCATGGTGAGGTGAAGGAAGTCAGTTGATTTTTTTTGGGGGGGGGGGAAGATGGGTTTTAAAACAGGGTTTCTTTATGCAATGGCTCTGGCCGTCTTGCAACTCACTTTGTAGACCAGGCAGGCCCTGAACTCACAGAGATCTACCTGCCTCTTCCTCCTGAGTGCTGGGATTAAAGGTGTGAGCCATCAAGCAGGGCCCAGTTGAGCCTTTTGAGGCAGGGGTATGGTTCAGCCAACACAGCCTGCTGTGCTTTCCTTTGGGCACTGAGTTGGACCCTTTCTGGCTCCCGTGGCCAGTGAAGAAGCCGAGGAACTGGAAGAGGCTGATTGCTGAGTTATAAGGCGCAAAGCTTTTGAGTTCTGGGACTCAAAGTTGAAAGAGGACTTTGAGATTCAAGGTCTCTGAGTGGGTATGATGTGACAGAAAATTTAACAGTAAAGGTTTTCCAGCTTGAATTTGAGTGAGGTCAAACAGGAAAGACAGACAGACAGAGGCCACATGGGTCTCAGGATTGTCTGTCACTGGTCAAAGTTGTTAAACAGTATCAAAGAGAATGTAGTTGCCTATTAACCAGTCCTTCCTTCCTTCCCCCCTTCCTTCTTTCCTTCCTTCCTTCCTTCCTTCCTTCCTTCCTTCCTTCCTTCCTTCCTTCCTTCCTTCCTTCCTTCCTTCCTTTCTTCCTTCCTTCCCCCCTTCCCCCTTCCTTCCTTCCTTCCTTCCTTCCTTCCTTCCTTCCTTCCTTCCCCCCTTCCTTCCTTCCCCCCTTCCTTCCTTCCCCCCTTCCTTCCTTCCTTCCTTCCCCCCTTCCTTCCTTCCTTCCTTCCCCCCTTCCTTCCTTCCCTCCTTCCCCCTTCCTTCCCCCTTCCTTCCCCCTTCCTTCCCCCTTCCTTCCTTCCTTCCTTCCCCCCTTCCTTCCCCCCTTCCTTCCCCCCTTCCTTCCTTCCCCCCTTCCTTCCCCCCTTCCTTCCTTCCTTCCTTCCTTCCTTCCTTCCTTCCTTCCTTCCTTCCTTCCTTTCTTTTTGTGTGTTTACAATTCCAGGGTACAGAGATGGCTAAATACTTTGAATCTCTGGTCAGAAATGACCCTTTCTTTGAAATTCCTGCTAAGAGACACCTTGGTTTGGTGGTTTTCCGTCTGAAGGTAATGCACTCTTCCATGGCTCCTTGAGAAGAGCACTTCTATTTTAGAGTTGAGTGGGAATTGAGTCTCTTAGACTAGTAAATTCTGGGCTTCAGGGATTGCCTACAAATGGCCTGAGGTAGGCTCCCATTTTCTTTGTTCTTTATACAGGGTCCCAATTGTCTCACAGAAAATGTGTTAAAGGAAATAGCCAAAGATGGTCAGCTCTTCCTCATCCCAGCCACTATCCAGGACAAGCTGATCATCCGTTTCACTGTGACATCTCAGTTTACCACCAAGGAGGATATCCTGAGAGATTGGAACCTCATCCGAGAGGCTGCTACCCTCGTCCTGAGCCAGCACTGTACTTCCCAGCCGAGCCCTCGGGCCAAGAACCTCATTCCAACCAGAGGCTCCAGGGACCTGACCAGTGGGCTGTCCCTGGAGTCTGTCAATGAGGGAGGGGATGACCCAGCTCAGGCCCGGAAGATCATCAAGCAGCCGCAGCAACAGCTGGGGGCCAGTCTGACGAGAAGGGAAGAGGGGTGTGATCTTGAAACCCTGCTGGATCCACTTGATGAGTGCTTCTCAGAAGAGGCCCCAGATGCCACCAAGCACAAGCTGTCTTCCTTTCTGTTCAGATACTTGTCAGTACAGAACAAGAAGAAGACAGTGCGATCCCTCAGCTGCAACAGTGTGCCGGTGAGTGCTCAGAAGTCACTTCACACAGATGGTTCAGTGAAGAGTGAGGGCTCCTTCCGGGCCAGAATCTTTTCCAGGTTTCCAGAAGAAATGATGATGATGAAGAAAAGCGCCTTCAAAAAGCTGATCAAGTTCTACAGTGTCCCCAGTTTCCCTGAATGCAGCTCTCAGTGTGCCCTTCAGCTGCCCTGCTGCCCTCTGCAGGCCATGGTGTAGAGTCTTCGATCAGAACGCGAGGAGGTGCTTCAGGAAGTCCGTGAACCCCTCAAAATTGTGTGTAATTTGTGCGCTTTTGTGTGTGTATCTTGAGGGGAGCAAGTCCATAATTTGTATCATGGTGTCATGGGGTCCATGATGCACATGGACTGTAATTGGGGAGGTTAAGCTAGAATGCTCCAAAGCATTACAGTGGCCTGTCAGACAGAAGGGGCTAAGAGGGTGGTGAGGTCCTAACACTTAAGCTTGTAACATGAAATGCAACCTAGAAATAAATTGTGCTTGTATGGGAAATAAAGCATAGTCCAACTTAACTTGACATCCAAAACACTGATGACTAAGCAAGCAAGCAATGTACTGGTGGGGCAGTGATCCTGTGCCCCGTTCCTGCTTCTCAGAAGGATTTTAATTTAATTATGAGAAAGTAAATTTAGAGGACCTGTTGATGCTAAGCAAGGAAGGTAGCTTGTTAGTTGAGACAGGGGCTTATTATATAGCTCTGGCTGACCTGGAACTCACCATGTAGAAAAGGCTGGCTTCAAACTCACAGAGATCCACCTGCCTCTGCCTCCTGACTGCTGGGATTAAAGGGGTGCACCTCCAGGCCAGAGTGTGCCCCACACCAGCACCAGCAGTTTGTATTTTCAAAGCATCACATCAATTCTTAGTTAACACTGTAACTTCCACTTGGTTTGTGTAAACCTGTGTGTCCTCATTTATAAACTGTCTTGCAATTACCTATGGAGGAGTCTTAAAAACACAACAAAAACAACAAAAACCACTGATTCCTGGGACTGGAAACACATTTCAGAGGTTAACAAGAGCATGCACTGCTCTTGTAAAAAGATCCAAGTTCAGGTCCTAGTAACCAGGTCAGGAGGTTTACAACTGCCTGTAAGTCTAGCTCCAGGGGACTGGACACCTTTGGCTGGCTTCCTCAGGCTCTCTCTCTCTCTCTCTCTCTCTCTCTCTCTCTCTCTCTCTCTCTCTCTTCTCTCTCTCTCTCTCTCTCTCTCTCTCTCTCTCTCTCTCTCTCTCTCTCTCTCCTCTCTCTCTCTCTCTCTCTCTCTCTCTCTCTCTCACACACACACACACACACACACAGATAGAGACATTTTTAAAATGAAATAAATCCTTAAAAAGGTTGATTGCTAGATATATTGGGCTAGTGTCTACAGAGTGGCCTTGGGCTTTGGGGTGCATTAGATATCTAAGATGATACTAATGTACACTAATTTGGAAGGACCACTGTTAAGCTCACTAGTTTCTGAAAGGGTCAGTGTGTCCCCAGATGATTTCAAGGTGCAGGCAAATTTGAGAACACTGTGCTGAGCCAGGATTTTCAGGTGGGAGGGCTTGTTCAAACACATTGCTGAGCCCACTCCCAGGGCTTTTGACTCTGGGTCTAGGGTGGGGCCTAAGGTTTTGTGTCAAGAAGCTCCCAGGCAACACCAGGGGTCTGTAGTGCCAAGACAGGGGTCTGCAATGCCAAGACACTAGTCTCTAGGGCTCTCTCCAGTTCTCTTTATGCCATCTGAGTAATGTCACTGAGCTCTGTGACTCCCCTAGCCCTGAAGCATCCCTCTCCCCCATTCATCACACCTACTCACTGCTCCTCCAGTTCCCTTCAGAAAAGAGCAGGGCTCCCAGGGATACCAATGGACACAAGATGCATTAAGACTAGGCATAAATCCTCATATCAAGGCGGAGGAAAAGGGTCCCAAGAGCAGGAAAAAGGGCCAGAGACACCCCTACTCCCACTGTTGGGAGTCCTAGAAAAACACCAAACTACACAACCATTGTTCTGCCCAGAGAATGACCCCCAGAGAGAGATCACTGGAGTCCAGGGAATCCGAAATGCAAATACAAGGTTTATTGAGTGCACAGTACAAGCCAGGCAGGGAACTTGCCCATGCATTCGGTAAAAAAACGAAGCCAGGATGAGTTCCTGAGTTGAGAATACATGTATCTTTTATAGGCAAAAACCATGAACTGGGGTAAGAATGAAAAAAAATGAAGAAACAGAGTTGACTTGACCTCTCTGCAGGGTGGGTCAGGATTTTCTATTGACTGGCCCCAGGGCAGGATTGAAACATTCTGCAGTTGCTTAACTTTGTCAGGGTGTGTCAGAGTGTCTGGCTTTCTATTGACTGGCCTCAGGGTTGGAACATTCTGCAGCTGGGCTAGGGCCCTGCCCCGGATGTCCTTTTGGATAATATCTTTTGCAAGTTTCTCAGAACTGAAGGGGGATTTAGTCTGAGCTTTCCTTGACCTGTTTGCTAACATGGCTGCTAACTCTAAAATGGAGAAACTTTTGGTTCCTCACCTCTCTCCTTCTGTTGTACCAGGAGCCAATCATGGATCCCTGATTAATAGTTCATAAGAATCATGGGGTTCCATCTCAGTGAATTTGTACCTTGAATTCTTGGTGCCTATTGGTGTGTAGCCCTTTTGCGCCATCAGCTGGATAGTGGCCAGTCGCTGCTTCATGACTTGGACTAACCTGTAAGAATACATGGCCCAAAGGTCAGCAGGAGTAACAAGATAATTAGTGGGCCTATAATTCCAAACATGAGGGTGGTGAAGCAGGGGGACCTCGAATACCATGACTCAAACAAGCTCCAGTTGGCTTCTAACTCTCACCTCCTCTTTAATAGCCCATCCCAAACTTTGGCCATGGTCTGTTTGACTACTCCTGAATGATCTACATAAAAGCAACATTTTTCTCCCAAGGCAGCACATGGAAATTTTTGCTGGAGAAAAAGGAGGTCTAAACTTCCCTTGTTTTGCATAACTACTTCTACCAGAGAGCCGAGGGACTCTTGTAAGTGGGAGATGGAATTTTTAAATTTTTCTATATCTTCATCAATGGACAATCTTAGGGAAGCATAATGCTGCTGTTGAGTAATGAGGGAAGCTGGCCCTGTCCCCAGTCCTGCCAGACTGGCACCCAGGAGGATGCTTAAAGTTAAGGCCGAGATTGGTTCTTGTTTTACTTGGCTGTAACTAAAAGGTGTAAGTGGTAGCTCTCCCTCAGGGTGATACAGGAGTCTGGGGACCAGCTGGACCAGAATGCAGAAGCCTTATGTCTTATTGAGCACCTGCATTGAAATACAAGGGGTTAGACCACTGAAGCAGGCCCACCAGGTGTCATTATGGAGGATCAAGTATCCTGTCTCTGACAGACTGATGTCATAAGTCTGATTACAAAAAGGTTGATATCTGGGGGGAATTTTTCTTATGTAAATTCCCTGCCCTTCTATTTGTTGGAGAGTTAACACAACTTTTGATTGCCATCTACATGTGTGGGGTTCAGTAGACAAGGAATATGTTCCTAAGACAGCAATCCCCTCATAGAAGGGGGTTGGGTGTCATAACACAACCAGCAAGATTTGGTAAGGTCATGTCGAGCGGCATTTAGAAGCAGGAATGATTTTTGGATCAAAGAGTAAAAGGGGGCCTCTTGGTGTTCTGTTGGGGCCCATATGGGGGAGATTGTGAAACTTGGTTCAACTGTTCCTTTTTTAGAAGTAAAGGGGGTATGAAGCGTGGGGTTGGATGGAGGGTTAAGGGTGTTATTGGGCCCCACGGGGGTAGTTCTAAGAGGAGAGGCTACGGTTCTTAGGGAAAATATTATTCCTAGATCCTCACCTGCTGGAACATAGAGTATCAGCCTCCAGGATTTTCCCATCATCCAAGAAGAGCTTTTTCCTTCATTAGTAATGGTTATGTGTGATTCACCTGGTGCTGTCCGTCTGAGCCTGATCAGGTCAGAGTGGGTTGTAGACCATCCGTAAATACTAGACTCACATCCCCATGTGTTGCAATAGAAATGGTCCGGGCCTCCACACTTGGAGGTTCTCCTTCCCCCAGGACATGCATACCAGTTTCTATAGCAGCAGGTTGGGTAGGAATCACTTTGAGTCCTTTCTGTGTCTTTGGTGTCCCAAGAATCTTTAGCAAGGTGACATAGGTCAAAGGTTAGGTCTGGAAACTAGGGGTCCAACGGATGCACACCAGAGGAAAGATTAAAAAGGGTACCAGTTTCCGGGTTACTTATGGTCCAAGTCAGCCTCCTAAGTGGGTTGCTTTAGGTGAGAGTGGAGGTCATCTGTAGTATCAGCATCAGCACCCATGGCAAAACGGGTGAGCAGGGGCGGGCCTTTCTTCCGGTGGACAGTCAGCCTCAGGGGCTTTTCTGGGTCTGGTCTGGCTTCTCACCCTTCAGGTAGGTTGAACGGGGTGGTGCCTCAGACATAAGAATGATGTACCCAGGGAGCAATCCTGTCCACCTTAAGAGCAGTTGGAGTGGTGAGAATCACTTGGAAGGGCCCTTTCCACCGGGGTTCCAGGTTCCTGTCTATGTCTATGGACCAATACCCAGTCCCCGGGGCGGAACCTGTGAGGGTATCAAATGCAGCCTGCCTTTCTTCGCCCCAGGTCATGTGGGAGCCTTCTTTTATGGCCTCATAAGAGGTTTGCCAGTTCAGTAATCCACAGTCTACACTATGGGGATTTAATAAAAGCTCCAAAAGTTTTGGAGATATCAGAGGGATCTAACCTAGTCAGTCTAGGAGGATCAGAGAGTGGTGATTCACACCTTTAATCCCAGCACAGGGAGTATCCTGGGAGTGGTGACCTACACCCTTAATCCAAACTGAGTTCGAGGTCATTTTAGTTTACAGAAGGAGTTCCAGGCTTACAGGCAGGCAGTGGTGGGGCCACACCTTAATTTACCAAGAGGTATTTAAGGCAAGCATAGAAAGACAGAAGATTAGAAGAGGCCAAGAGAAGCCAGGCTGAGGAAGCTGGAAGGCAGCTGGGTAAGATCTGACTGTAGTGTTTACTCTCTCTAATATCTCCGACTTTCTCAGAGATCTATTCCTGAGATTCATTTATTTCTGCAACACTGGACCATCCTGCTGTCCCCAGGAATTCTCTAACTTCTTTCACTGACCTGGATGCTGGTATTTTGAGCACAGTCTCTTTTCGGGCTTCTGAGAGCCACCTTTGGCCCCCCCCCCTTCTAGGATGTACCCTAGATAAGAGACCTGGAACTTGCACAATTGAGCCTTCTTTGCAGATGCTCAGTATCCCAAGTTCCTCAGTACCTTCAAGAGATTTTCCATTCCCGGGAGACAGTCTTTATGTCTCGGCTGCCACCAACAGGTCATCCACGTACTGCAAGAGGGTGATCTGGGGGTGCTTTGTACACTACTCACCCAGGTCCCCATGCAATGCCTCGTCAAAGATGGTGGGGGAGTTCTTGAATCCTTGTGGCAGTCGGGTCCAGGTGACTTGCCCGCTGATTCCAATTTCGGGATCATGCCACTTAAAAGTGAAGTATGCTTGGCTGTCTGGGGCCAAAGGGAGGCTAAAGAAGGTATATTTCAGATCTAAGACGGTATACCATTTCTTTCTAGGGGCAGTATGCTGAGCAAGGTGTAGGGGTTCGGCACAGTGGGGTGAATGTCAGCCACTCATTTGTTCACTTCTTTTAAGTCCTGAACTGACCGATAATCATTGGAATGGGGTTTCTTCACAGGAAGTATGTTCCAGGCCGATTGTATGGAACGCAGAACCCCTTGTTCCAGTAGCTGCCGGATGTGAGGCACGATTCCTTGTCTGGCCTCCCATTGTTATGGGGTACTGGCAGACCTTAACCAGGTCACAATTTGCTTTTAATTCTACAAATATGGGAAGGTGGTGTCTTGCCAGTCCCATCCCCCCAGTCTTGGCCCAGGCAAGGGGAAACTTTTGGAGCCAGGCCTGGATCTGGAGTTTGGGTTCTGGCGCACTCTGGTGGAGTCTATGTTCCTCATGCAGGGGGATGGTTAGCATGACATGGACCAGCTCTCCCACTGGGTGGGTCACTTGAACTCCTTCAACCAAGGAATAAATTTGAGCCTTCATTTTTGCAAGTAGGTCCTGTCCCAATAGTGGGTATGGGCACTCAGGAATGACTAGAAAGGAGTGTGTTACCTGTCCCACACCTAAGTCGACTGTCCTTCGGGGAGTCCATTGATAGGGCTTGGTGCCTGTAGCCCCTTGTACCAGGTCTGTCTTTCTGCGAGGTGCCTGTAGCCCCTTGTACCAGGTCTGTCTTTCTGCGAGTGGACCATTTGGGGCAAGGAACACAGAACTCTCTGCTCCAGTGTCTGCCATGAACTGCACCAGCTCCCCGCCCCCACCTTAAAGGTTACCCTGGCCTCAGGGAAGGCGACCGAGCCCTGTCCCCTCTAGTCACTGTCATCTTCTTTTAAGGCCACCAGGATGGTGGATGTGTGCCCATTTGGCTCCTTCGGCTTGCATCGGTTTTTATCCTTGGGGCATTCCTTGCACAGTGTCCTTCCTTACAATAGGCACATTGGTTCTTCCCCAACCTTGGCCTGGGGCGTCTGTTGCGATCTCGGTCTCTAGCCTCCACTGCCAACGGTACTCTTTCCAACTGGGCTTGTTGTCTCTCCAGTATCTTGGAAAGGTGACTTTCTTGTTTCTTCTCTCTTTTATCCTCTCTGTCCTGTCTCTCTCCTTTCTGTCCTCTGTCTGTTCCTCTGTCTCTCTTTTATTGTATACCTCTTCCTCCACTGCCACTAACTCACGGAGGAGGTTCTTCTTTCCTAGCCTTTCTAGAGATTGCAGCTTCTTACGAATGTCTGAGGAGGCCTGGTTAATGTAGGCTAAAATAACTGCCTGTTTTGCTTCCTCTGACTCTGAGTCATAGGGAGAGTATTGCTTAAAAGCTGCCATTAGTTTTTCTAAGTAGGCAGCTGGGCTTTTGTCTGCTCCCTGTCTAACATCGTAAATTTTGGCCATATTGGTCAGCTTGCATGCCGCTGCTTTCAGACCTGCCAAAAGAGCCTGGCAGTAGATCTAGAGACGCTCCCTACCTTTTGCCATATTGTAGTTCCAGGTAGGGCGAGTGGAGGGAAAGGTTGTCGTGATCAGAACCGGGTCTGTCAATGGGGCATCCATGGGACCTGGCATCAATCGTCAGGCATTCTCCAAGATCCAGCTCCATTCCTCCACGGTGAACAGGACCCCTATCAATTGCTGGCAGTTGTCCCAGGTGGGCTGGTGGGTGAAAAAGACAGTTTCTAACAATTAATTAAATCCTGGAGGTCCTTAGAAAAAAGGGCATTTTGGGTCTTCCAATTATATAAATCACTGGTGGCAAAAGGCCAATAATGAAAGGGTTGATTCCCGTTGTCATCAGGAGGACCTGCTGATTGGAGGGGTAGGGCTACCATGGTATCAGGTTGTGGGGTGCCCCCACCCCCCATCAGCTCCTGGTGGCTTGTGTTGGCCCTCCCTCTGATTCCCTGTGGGAGGTGTACTGGCACTGGAGCAGGTTCCAGCTGTGGAGCAGTGGGTGGCTGTCTGAGAAGTAGAGAGGGGAAAATTTCAGTCTCTGGTGTCTCTCCCTGCAAAACCGGTGGCAACTCCTGTTTTGGCTCATCCATGTCCCTGGGCCTGGTCTTTGATTTGGCAACCAACAATGGAATCATCTGGGGAGACAAAAGAAGGTTTAACCCACGGGAGGGGGCCCTCCAGTCTATCTATTGGCCCCTTCCAAGTAACTATGTAGGAAACCTGGTCTGGGTGGCCAGACAAGGTGAAGACAATCTCTTCGACTCCGATGTATTGTTTCAGAGTTGAATGTGCCCCCAGCTGGCCAGTGGACATTGAAGATCGGCCATTCTGCAGAGCAAAAGGTGATCCACTTTCGTTTCTTGACAATCACACTATTGTTACTGGCAGTATCCCAGACATCCTGCCAATGAGTAAGAGTTAAGTCTAGGAGTGAGGATGGGGTATTCCCCATAGTGAAAGATGAGAGACCTAAACAAAAATGGATGCCAAGAAGTTGCGACATCAAACCAGTTAGAACACAAACAAAATACACAAAATATACAAAGACAAAAATGCACAAAGACTCAACATTTTTTCCCTGGACAAGGCACAAATTACTCTTTCGCTCCTCACGGGGAGGCCAAATTTCACAAATACAAATGCCTCCTCGTGGGGACAAATCAAATGGTCACCTCAGGGGTGGCCTCAACTGGCTTGAAGTCTGTTGGCCCCTTGCCCAAAGTAGGGTTTGAGACATCTCTCTCCCCCTCCAGGATCACTGTACAGGTGTGTCCGCCACCGTTAGAGCCAGTAAAATACAAATGCAGCTGACTGATACAAACTACACAATGAATGGTACTCTTGTTTAAAATATGATGTTTATATAACTAATTTAAATATATAATTAAAAATTACATGTCAATTAAATTTTAACTATACAAAGATATAATTCAGTTAAATAAATAAACTTCAAACACTTCTAAGACCTACAAAATGTAACATTTAAAATACTTTAAAAACAAACTTTTATAGATAGTGAGACAGGTCTGCTCCTGGTAGCACCAACTTACTTAAAAAAATAGACATCAGAAAAACCCATATAAAAATTAATTTCTTTATGACATCAATTAGCCACTAGACATAAACCTGTTCTTATATTGACTACTTAACAATATACTGTTTAAACTAGACATACAAGTTCCATTAAAAAGACCTCTAAACTTTGACAAAACAAGCCAAAATAGTCATTCAAGTTCCTACCTTACAAAAAAACTGCCAAACATTCTTCAAAACTTAAAAAAGTGACTGATAAATAAAGCAGATTTCCTGCTTCGCTAAAATTAAAACAAAACAAAACAAAACAAAAACTACAGGATGAACAAATGAACAGATGGAGACAAAGGACAAAGACTAAGAGCTCTTACCAGTTAAGATGGCCCATGGACCATCAAACCTTTGGGGTCCCTGTGGGGGGTTGGGGAGTGGGAGGTCTCTGGGGGATCCCGGACAAGCCCTCAAATGTTCTGCCCAGAGAATGACTCCCAGAGAGATCACTGGAGTCCAGGGAATCTGAAATGCAAACTCAAAGTTTATTGAGTGCACAATACAAGCCAGGCAAGGAAACTCGTCCACGCACTTGGTAAAAAACAAAGCCAGAAGGAGTTCCTAAGTTGAGAATGCATGTATTTTATAGGCAAAAACCATGAACTGGGGTAATGAGAAAAATGAGGAAACAAGAGTTGACTTGGCCTCTTGTCAGGGTGGGTCAGGATTGGGGTTCTATTGACTGGCCCCAGGGTTGGAACATTCTGCAGTTGGGGTAAGGCCCTGGCCCAGATGTCTTTTTGGATAACATCATTTGCAAATTTCTAGGAACTGAAGGGGGATTTAGTCTGAGCTTTCCTTGACCTGTTTGCTAACATGGCTGCTAACTCTAAGATGGAGGAACTTTTGATTCCTCACCATAACATATATGCAGAGGCCTCCTGCAGACCCATGCAGGCTCCATGATTGTTTCAGTCTCTGTAAGCTCCTATGAGCCCTGCCTAGCTGATTCTGTGGGCTGTGTCCTCATGGTGTCCTCCACTCCTCTGGCTCCTTCCTCTCATCCCCAGGGTTCCCTGAGCTCCCAGCTCTGCCTACTGTTTGATTGTGGGACTCTGCATCTGTTCCCCTCAGCTGCTGGAGGAAGCTTGTCCTATGACAAATGGGCTAGGAGAGCTGGGCAACTTTTGAACAAAGAGGTTTGGCAAGATGCTTTAAAGGGTTGCATTCAGCTCTTCTATGGTGAACCACACATCATATATCTTAGGGATAAACCTAATTAGAGATAAAATAAACAAGGTACATGGGGCTGGAGAGATGGCTCAGGGGTTAAGAGCATTGGTTGCTCTTTCAGAGGCCCTGACTTCAATTCCCAGCAACCACATGGTGGCTCTCAATCATCTATAATGAGATCTGGGTCCCTCTTCTGGGATGCAGGCAGAACATTATATACATAATAAATAAATAAATCTTAGAAAAAAAGAACAAGGTACATCCCAACACTGGCCTTTCTTGGGTCTACATTTTGAGTCCTTTATTTGTAAGAATTGAGTCTCAGAATTAGAGAATTCAGCTCCGAGGATCTAAGTTACGCTAAGTGATCACAAATGATGCATCATTCGGGGTCTCTTTGAATTGTTCCCAATGTATAACCAGCCTTACATTGGAATTTGTTAGAAATTCAGATTCTGATTCCAACTCTGGTGTGTAAGATCCAGAACTCAGGTGATTTTGTGTTCAGGTATAAGATGTGGGTTACTTAACGAGCTCCTTTTTTTTTTCCTCAATAGAACAATACATAATTACTGCCCTACTGTGCATCAGGCACTGATGGTCACTGGTGAGTGACATTTACAGACTCCTGTGTTTGTAAAGCTTATAGCTTCATGGTACATGAAATCTGTACCATGTGAGTAGAATACAGCACCAACCACATATGCACCTCCATCTGATGGTTTGTGTCCTGAGAGTCTGCAGTCAAGCCTGCTACACTAGAACCCTGTTGGCTGTCAGCCTACCTTCCTTAGAATAGTGCAGGATGCTGTGAATAGGACTGCCTTTCTTCTTAGCTGTCTCATGATAGAGTCCATGCAACCACCGGCCATCATGACAATTAGTGACAAACAGTTGTAACATGTGGTGAAGACTGAACTTTGAGAGCCTTTCCAGCCATCTGTCCTTCAGGATATGACCTGCTGTCCCAGAGTCTTAGGTCACACTGGTGTTAAGAGCACCTCTTAGTTTATAGCAGTCCACACTAAATGCTTTAATGTAGACATGGGACCAGGAACATGCTTATTAAATAATCTTATTACATTTTATTAGATTATCTTAATTTTTATAATGATTCTATTTCAGAGTTGACACCTCCTGCTTCCATCCCCACATTATCTGGGTTCATGTAGCAGTCCATCTTGTTGTGGAACAATCCTTTTGTACACTTTGAATATATGTTGCTCTCATTGGTTTAATAAAGAGCTAAATGGCCAATGGCTAGGCAGGAAGAGGTTAAGTGGTACTTGTGGACTGGGAGAGAGCTCTCTGGGATGAAGAAGGGTGAAGTCTCCAGGAGAGCAGGGAGAAGCAAGATGAACAGGCCATGTTTAAAAAAGACACAGAGCCTATGGCAGAATGTAGATAAGAAATATGAATAAATTTAAATGATAAGAGCTAGTTAGAAGCAAGCCTAAGCTATTGTTGAGCATTTATAATTAATAATAATAAGTGGTTATTTGGGAGCTGGTTAGCAGAACAGAATTCTGCCTACATCATATATGCAGATTATAAACATCTACATACTGAATGCTGTATATGAATATTATATTAAGTTAAAAACACCCACTATGCTTTCAGAAGAAACTAGTGCCACTGTTTCTATAGACACATAAATAACCTTCTTGTTAGTGTAAGTAAACTACATATAACAGTGGGTTTCATCATACCATTATATATATGTGTGTGGGTGTATATATGTATATTTTAACCATGTTCATCTCATTAGATCTCCCTCTTATTCTGGCTTATATCATTCTTCTTCCAAACTAGTGCCTTCTACCACCCTCCCCTGTGTGTGTGAGAGAGAGAGGTGGGGGGAGGCTTAGTTTAACTAGGCTTGCATACAGGAGCCTGGGTGAGGTGAGGTGTTTGTTTACAAAAACATGAACATCTGACTAATATAATGAAAAAAAAATGACCCTTTCTCCTCCAACTGCCTATATATCTTCAGAGAGGAGTGGGCTTTGTGAGTCCTTCCATCCACAACAGAATCTTGACAGACTCCATCTCGTGAGGTTTTTGCAGATCACAATTATTGTGAGTTCATTTCTTGGGTGCAGTGGCCATGTCATGTCTGGAAAACAGCTGTTCCATCCCTTCCTGTGGCTCTTAAATTCCTCCTGCACTTTCTTCTACCATGTTCTCCGAACCTTGAAGAAGGTGAGGTAGGTGTTGTAGGTATCGGAGTCATAGAGGTTCTTGTGTTCATAGATAGGCACTAAGAAAAGCAGGAATGTTAACCATGCAGGTTGTCTTTCCAAAGGGAGAGATATATAACCTGTTTTCTGCCCAGAAGGCTGGGATCAGAGGTGGTTAATAGCCTGGTGAACTTGTTGTTTTCTATATGACTGAGACCACACAAGATCCTAAGATGTCACATGTACTTTTACAAAGAGTTTGATGTAATCATGCTTTAAACTTTATTGTGTACAATATCATATCAAGAATTTCCCCCCCAAAATTATGCTATACTGAAATATGCCTAAGACAAACTGCTTGGTGTCATACTCACAAAGTTTGAATCAACATTGGCTAAGTCATGTTGAACTGGACTTCTTTCCTGCCTCTCACAGATCCACACTCTGCGACCATGGTGATTGCAGAGACGACCACATGTGGGCATCATTCTGACCTTATAAAAGAAGAAAGACAAGTCTTTAAAACTGGTTATCTCTCACAGGTGACGGCTTACCTATGCAAACCCAGAGACTGTCCCGCGCCCACTTCTCGCCCGCAAGAAAAGGCACGACACACGTAGGATCCTTCTGCAGCAAAGCTTTAATGCTCCATGAGGGAGAGCATAAGCTTACATAAAATGGAGAGACCACGAGGTAGGAAAGCCCAACTTTTATATAGACCAAAGGCCTCTGCCTTGGACGTGTCACCTTTCTATAGGCTGCAGCTCATTATCCCACATGACGCCACGGGAGAGGCGGAGAGACCAGTCTCGCGAGAGTACCAAACGCATGCGCACTTGCTTTGTTTACTGACTCAGGCGGGTTGGCCAGCACCGGATATCGGCGCCACCTTGAGGAGCTGGGGCCAGCGGCTCCCAACAACCCCCCCCCCCTTTTTCTTTTCTAAGCAATGAGGGAATCCTGTAAGAGGGTGGAGGCAGTGGTTATCCCCCAGAAAACATTGTGGACTTGCGTGGGCGTCATCTCTAATCCCTCGACAGATCGAAATGCCCCCAGCCTGTCCTCTGCCTTTTGTTGGGAAGGGAATTAAGGCAGACACCCTTATGCAGGACAACATACCTCCCAGGACATAGCTATGTCCTGTGCGATGCCCTTGGCTCAACACTCCTCTCAGGAAAAAGGTGCCGAACACTCTACCTAGTGTAATGGACGGACTGTCCTAGGTGTGCAGGAGCTGTTCGAGCTAAAATATCCCTATTGCTTTAGTATAGGTAGCCACATATCTACTGAGGCTCCTGAGTCTAGAGCCATTAAGGCTTGAGCCAAAACTGTTTTGTCTCTCGGACTTTGGATTCTGAGCCTGCAAACCATCTAGAGAAGAATGACCAGTCCTCCGCAAAAGGCTAGGCCAAACATACCCACCCCCACCCATTCCTTGGAGTAGGGGAAGGCTGAGGAAATCCACGGAGAAAACTCTCTGGTCAGCGACAGGTCTAGCCGAGTGGAATTGACCTGGATTATCGCCACCTGCAGGTCACGAAGGGTCTGCTCAAATTCAGACAACCAATTCTGTAACAAAAATTGAGAAAGGCTTCTCGAAAGATTAGCTGCCTTTGTAAAATTTTTATATTGAATAGAGGTTATGCATAAGCCAGCAAGTTTTTGCTCACACCCCAACTGTGCCATTTATTGAGGCGGACAAATCATTAACCGCCTGCGCAGTCTGCACTGTTTCTGAAAGTGCAAGAGCTGAGGCAGTCACCGAGGCCCCCATGGCAGCTGTGGCAACAATCTCTATAATAACAGCAGAGATTCTAAAATTTCTTTTTTGTCTAAATAGCTGCAAGCTATTGGGGGTTTCCACTGGTATGGGCACAAATCGTGGCATGTGGGCCACTACTGCAAAGAACTAAAGCTGAGCATCTCAGCATAAGGCATAAAAGCAATTATCAAATTTGCATCTCAATTTATCTATAATTTCTGAAGCATTGCTAACAATCTAAATAAATGATGGCCAAATTGGGAGGAAATGAAAATATTTTGGGCGTGGCCCAACCTATATTCTTGGATTGGCAACTGTTACATGGTAAAATTGAATTTTTATCCGGCCTGCCTGAGCAAAAGGGAGCCAATTTTGGTTTTATCAAACTCTGTTTCTTTTTGTCAGGCTGCCGAGAAATTTTTTAGTAATATACATGAACTATTTTTAACTAAAACATAAACTTCCCTTTAACCCCAAACTTTTATTTTCTTTAAAGCTAGGCCTAAATCCTTATCAGTGGTATTATACATCACCGGCATTGGCAGAGGGAAGGTGGACATTATCCTCTATCGCTGTTCTCCCCGGGTGTGATATGTTAGTAACATCTAACGCGTCAACTGGAGAAGGCGAGGGCTCTTCTTCTTGCAATATTTTCTTGGTGAGGCGCTCTGGGACCCAAACCGGATTTTTTTCATCCTGTGGAAAAACACAGACAGCTCCCCGGGATCTTATTAAAATAGGATCCGGGCCTTTTCATTTATTTTCTAAAATATCTTTTTATTTTACTAGCTCTTTTGGCCGTTGTGGTTCTGAGCAATGTCGCTCAGCAGCATTTTGATAACATGAAATTTTGTATGAAAATCTTTTGCAGCTTGCAATGGGTCAGCAAGGGCAGCCGCGACCAGGCGTGTGGTTTGGTCAGCTAAATCATTTCCCCTGCTCATAGGGCCCGGGAGTCTCGAATGTGCCCGTATATGGGTAATATAAAAAGGCTCACGGCGTTGCAGTAAACAATCTTGTATGGTACAAAACAGGGCAGACACTGTACTGGAAGGATTAATAACACCGGCCGTTTCAAGTAATTGAAGAGCATTTACCACATAATGGGAATCAGACACAATATTAAGCGGACAATCAAATTTTTGTAAAACTTCTAACACAATTAGACATTTAACAATCTGGGGTGATCTTTGACCAAAGTCTTTAAATTCGGGACCAGTTGTCCCGCGCCCACTTCTCGCCCGCAAGAAAAGGCACGACACACATAGGATCCTTCTGCAGCAAAGCTTTAATGCTCCATGAGGGAGAGCATAAGCTTACATAAAATGGAGAGACCACGAGGTAGGAAAGCCCAACTTTTATATAGACCAAAGGCCTCAGCCTTGGACGTGTCACCTTTCTATAGGCTGCAGCTCATTATCCCACATGACGCCACGGGAGAGGCGGAGAGACCAGTCTCGCGAGAGTACCAAACGCATGCGCACTTGCTTTGTTTACTGACTCAGGCGGGTTGGCCAGCACCGGATATCGGCGCCACCTTGAGGAGCTGGGGCCAGCGGCTCCCAACAAGAGACTGACGTCATTGCCAGGTGCCTCTGTCCACATAGTGGAGCCATAGTGCTTGGCCTGAATGGAGAATTCTGGGGGAAGCAGGAAGCTGAGGGCATCAGCTTTTACTTTCTAACTGAGTAATCTAAATCTAAAGCCTAGGCAGAGGAGGTCAGAGTCCACCAGGCTGCTGCTGCACCAGTTCTAACACCCTAATGGAATATAGGTGGTTTGCCCCGGTGATAGAAAGTAATATCACCACTTTAACTTGTCTTTTGCTGACAATCTGGTTTACTCTGACAGGATTCCATAACACAAAACTCTCAAAAATAGCTTTGGGTTAAAATTCTCACTAGCAGCTCAATCAAGTAAGGGGCAAGACTTTGTAAAATTTTCAGGTGCTGACAAATAGTAAGAATCATTCCAAGTTACTGGAAAAACGCATAAAGATGTAATTATGTTCATTCTAGTTGGCAGGTCCTAAAGTTCCTCATGCATATTAAGTGCTCAGGAAATGTGTATTGCTAGACATAATAGAGGTAGTGATTTGAGTCAAAAGATTTTCTTAGAAGTCACCTGTGAGAGTGGAGGGGTGGGGGCTGGAGAGATGGCTCAGGCATTCAGAGCACTTATTGTTCTGAGGACCTGGGTTCAGTTCCCAGAACCCATATGATGGCTCACAACCATCACAATTCCACTTCCCTTTTCTGACCTCCTTGAGCAGCAGGCACACACACGGTGCACATACATACAAGCAGGTAAAATCCCATACAAATAAAAATAAGTAAATGTAAAACCAAGAGTGGAGAAAGTACTAGAGAAGTTCCTCACATTATTTTTAGTAATGTATTTTTGGTAATGGTGGCCACTCTATTTGTTATTCAAGACTCCTAGGTACAGCTTCTTTCTCCAGAAAGAAATCTCTGCTTCCTCTAAGCAGGCTAGGTGACCTGAGTCTCTTTGTTTACATATAGAATTAGTGATTGTGATGTCCTGAGTAAGGCTAAGGATGCACCGAGCGCATCAACCTCACATCTGCTACTGAGACTGTCACAGCCAGGGCCTGGGCAACAAAGGAGCTGCATGCAGGAAGGAAGGCAGCTCAGTGTAGGGACAAAGAGCTCCCCATAAAGTCCCAAACCCTCCTGGGCCAATGACTTCATATCCTTGGACAGACTCATGCTCAGGAGACTGGAGAGTGGAATGAATTTCCAACTGGGAGATGTAAGGCAGGGTCCCAGGTGCATATGAGTCCTTGAAAAGCCAGGCTTTTCTGCTCCATTGTCACCTTTTGTTTGAGACGTTTTGAAGTTTCAAAATAGTGGGGGTGGGTGGGTGATCACTTCAAAAGGATGTGCGTTTCCAGCTGGGCATGGCAGTAAATGCCTGTGATCCCAGCCATTAAGGGAACCAAGGCAGATGGGTGATGAAATTAAGGATGATTTGGGTTATATAGTGAGAGGCTACCTCAAAATCAGTCTATTCTGTTAGAATCTAATCCAAATTTCTATATGATGCATTGAATAGTGACTGTCCCCATGTTTGCCACTTCCACCGATGATGTTTCTTTCTCTATAGCTTCTACATGGATCCTGAAGGCAAATGTTCTTGTAACCCTTGAAATATCTTTAAAAAAAAAATACTGAGCATCTTTTAAGTGCAGAATTGGAGACAGCAGGCTTAGGCACCTGTGGTGGATTGAATGAGAATGGACAAAAGTCCATGCTGTTTCTCCTTAGTTCTCTGCCTCATGCTTATAGGTCAAATGTGAGCCCTCAGCTACTGCTCCAGCACCATGCCTGCCTGGCCTGCTGGATTCTCCCATCACATGGTTATAGACTCTAGCCAAGAAAGCACATTTAAGGAATAAGCTGACATTTCTCCAACCGTGTGTCTGCACAGTGGTGAGGCTGAGAATGGGAGGGGAAGGCAGGCCCCTTACTTTGGAGTTGGAGTCCCACTGTGTTGTTTGGGCTCACTCCCTTTCCTTTGCGACTCTTTTACCAAGGTAAGCAGGACACCTGTGGCCACTGGCACTTTCTGTTTTGGAATAACAGATGTGGGATTTGCATTTAGAACAGAGAACAAACCACAAGAGACAGCGATGCTTCATACATTAGTGTTAATATAGTTTATTATGTTTTTAAAAAAATAAGGCCCTCTCTCCAAAAAGCTTAGTTTGCAAGGCCAAATGGCAGGCACACATTGAAAAATAATTGTCTCTAAATCTTTTTTACTTGCAAAGGTTCAGGTATAATCAAACGAAACAAAACAAAGCTGTTCCTCTTTTAATGAATAATTTCCTTAAAAAAATTGCACCTTATAATCTTCAATCAAATTAAAGTTGGATTATATCAAGTGGCTACGGTAGGCCTATTAAGTTTCTTTCTGGAAATGTTATGAGATGGTCACCTGGGAATATTCAGAGCTTTAGGGTTTTATTATTTATGGCATTATAAATGTCCTCAGTCATGGGCACATAGGTTTTTGCGGTGTCATCCAGGAAATACAAGGCATCTTTGATGACTGTGAGATTAAAGCCCTCTTCCATCAGGGTAACTTTGCGGTGTTTAAAAGTCCCAGTGATCTCAATGGTATCCTGAAAACGATCAGACAATCCGTGCGTTAGTTGTGCCTTATAGTAAGTAAGGAGTCAGGGTTAGGGTGGAGATGGAGGGGATTGGCAGCATGCTGTGAGAGCTGATGAGTATATCCACACTGCCATTTGCAGAAGCTCTGCGTGGGGGTGGGATGGGGTAGGGTGATGAAGTGGGTGGGGGTGCTGGCTATGTTAGAGATTTGTTTCATTTCCTTAGAGCAGGGTGGGTCTAGATCCCCAGAGAGGTTGCATCTAAGATATCCTGCATGTCAGATATATGCATATACATTACATTTCATAACAGTAACAAAGTTAAAGTTATGAAGTAGCAATAAAAATAATTTTATTTTTAAAATTAAATATTCAACACTACTCAGGACGCTAAGACTTGGTCAAGTCTTCGGGTACATAACTACAGGGCTCAAAGTACCTAACGGGAAGATTGAACCGACTCTTGACATTTCCAAGTTACTGATGATGCTGTTTAAATTTCCCCTACAGCAAGGGGTAGGGTCCCAGCAGATTTTGTATTCTTTAGAATTGGAAACAACATGGCTGTGAATGTGGCTGAGCGCTTGCCAGGCATCAGCAAGGTCCTACATGCTGTAGGACAAAAAAACAAGAAATAAGCCTGAAATAGGAGGATCAGATCATTTCCATTTGAAGTGTCTTTGACACCTCATCAAACCCTGACTTCGTTAGTTATTTGCTAAGACTACAGGTGAATAAATTGGCCTGTTGTTTTAGGAGGGAGGAGATTTGGATTGGATTTCTGTGTGATCTGCTTGTTTCTGGTATTTTCCTGTTCTTACTGAACTACAGATCTTCTTCCTGAAGTCTGTCTCGTGAACATGGTAAAAATCTGGCAAACGGGAGAAGGGGGAGGTTCCCTAAGAAAGGGCCTGGGAGGGAAATGAACTTGGTAAATCTCACTTGTATCCTCAGGAACCGAGGCCTGGCGTAGCTTGGCAGGTACTCTGAGATGTGCTGAAAGAGTTTCTTCCCGTTGAACTCATGGTTTTCTTTCATCTTGATTGAGGCCATCCCAATTCGACCCTCATGACCTGGAAACAGAATGAGAACATTAATTGGTAATTTTATCCACGAGGCTCTGGCAGGTCGGAGAATGATGGGCTGTGACAACAGCAAACGATAGGTTTCCTTTGAATAGTTCTAATTTTTATTTCAAACACGCGTCCACATTATTCTATGCCGAATGCATGATGACTAGGAATGTTAACCAATAGCTAAGTGATGGAATTACTAATAGATTATGTTGACTCTGTAATAGTTGCCATGACCTATTCTCAGTGTGTTCTCATTTAAATGGCAACAGGGCAGATGTTGCCCTATCATTTCATAGATGAAGAAACTGAGATCTAAAGGCATTCAACAACTTGTCCAAGGTCATACAGCAAGGACCAGGTGGCCTCAGAGACTGATCCAGGCAGATCGGCTTTGGCTCCTTTGCTTGTGGCCATCATGAGCTAGACAGAGCTGAGGAGGTCTACAACTGAACTGTGGCTCAAGGGAATCTTTTTTGTTTGCTTATTTTTGGATTCCAGCAAAAGGTCTTACTCCAGCACTGTGAATAACTGAGTTTGGTTTGTCATTGTGCATGCAATGTTGGGTCTCTTGTGCCATGGACACCAAAACTGCTTTTGAGACATAGTCACTCAAAGTTCCCAAAAGCTTTGCTTCTCTGTATTTCAGAGGGGCTGTAGGGCAGGGGATAAGACAGATGCAGGGTGAGATGTGTGTCCTTCCATTCATGCCCAGTACTCTCAGGGGAACCTACACTGCACAGAGAAAACTGATCTCCACAGCAGGCCTGTTAGTGGAGAGGTGATTAGAACAATTACTATTGTTTGCTTGTGAGGACAGTAGTAATTAGGTGTTAATATATTTTCTACCTGATCCAGCAGACCCAGTGGGAGGCCGGGTCCACTTCCCTGAACTACTTAGCTGTAATCAGATAGGAAGGAGCCGGTCTCCATCACCTGGGCCCAGCCTTTGAAATCTCTCCCATGGTGATTATATGTTTACCTATTACTCTAAAGAAGACAAAAGACAGAAGGACATGAGAGAGAAAGAGAGAGAAAGAGAGAGGGGGGTGGAGGTGCTTTCTTCTGACATGAAGGAGGGGGACAGGGTGCCAGCCTCTTTTTAAAAAGGGGTACCTCAAGCTGAATGATAGTGGCACATGGCTTTAATCCCAGTACTCGGGAGGTAGGGGCAGGTGGATCTCCGTGAGTTCGAGGCCAGCCTGGTTTACAGAGTGAGTTCCAGGATGGCTGGAAAACCAAATGATAATAATAAGAAAATAAATGGGGGGGGGATCCCCTCATACCTGTCCCAGGACCTCAAATACCCCTAGTAAGTTGTTCTTGGAATTATGGGGGAGCTAATGCAGCAGGTATGTTTTGCAGATTCTGATTCCTTGCTTTGGTAGTTACAATGCCTAACGCAACGGGAGGTGGGCCTCCTTTGCACTGACTCCTGGAGGTTGCCTTTGACTAATTCAGCTCTAGGAAGAAGGTTTAGCTTAGTTCTAAAGTTCAGACATGGTCCATTCTTGAGCTGTCTTGTATCTGTATTGTCTACTGCCCACATAGAGTTACTAAAACTAAAAATCAATTGTAATTAAGTGAAAGGAAAAATTCACTTTTTCCAGTTGGACTCATATTTTAAGTACTTAGCAGCAATGCGTGACTGTTGGGTACTCCACTGGATATTTTCATCAGCACAGAAAGTTTTACTGAGAACCGGAAGTTCTAGTGAGCACTGGGACTGTTCTTAAGTGACGACTCCATTCTAGGTCCCAAACTAGAAGTTCTTCCCTAGTGCAAAGGTGCTAACTGAGGCTTCCAGTCACTGCTGGTGCATCCGCACCTGACGTGAGAAGGACCCACTGCTCTCCAGGCTTAGGTTAGCTGTCTACTCTGGCTAAGATGTTAGATGGCTATCGGAATGACAGAGAGTACGAGGCTGGGCAGGGCTTTAGAGATCATCTCTAATCTTTCACTGCTGATTCTTTCAGGATTCTCACATGGAAGAGGGCCCAGCCTCTTTTTACATGCCCAGCTGGTGGCCACCCAACGCTGAAAAGCCCATTTGATGGTTGGAACATCTGGTTATGGGGGTTTCCAGCCTCATGTCCTTTTCCTGATCATTTCAAACTGTTTCAGGTGGGCTACTGAACAGCACTGAACACAGCTGTGCCCTGTCCTGACTGTCCGGGGAGGGACCTCTTCCTTTTTCTACACAGTGGAGGCCAACCCGAACTGACAGGCTCACTTGGCAGGTTCTAGATCCCAATTTTAGAATTTTTTGTGTTAGTGTGGTGATACATTGCATCAAAGCTTGCCTGAAGATCAGAGGACAGAGCAAGTCACAGAGTTAGCCATAGAGGTCAGGAAGTGGTGACATACACAGTGCTGGGATTAAAGGTGTGTGTGTGTGTGTGTGTGTGTGTGTGTGTGTGTGTGTGTGTGTGTGTGTGTGTGTGTGTGTGTGTGTGTGTGTGTGTGTGTGTGTGTGTGTGTGTGTGTGTGTGTGTGTGTGTGTGTGTGTGTGTGTGTGTGTGTGTGTGTGTGTGTCTCCCCCAAACACTGGGAACAGAGGCACAGGATTCCAAGTGCTCGGATTAAAGGTGTGTGCTACCACCTCTGGCTGTTTCTCTTTTGATTGGATTAATCTCATGTAGCCCACTATGGCCTAGAAGTTCACAAACTTCCCTTGGTGACTGTGACATTGGTCACATTTTGAAAAAGGCTTCAGTGCTTTTTATACTTCAGTGGGATTTTTGTTGTTGGTTTCTTTTTTTTTTTTTTTTAAGATTGGTTCTCGCTGGTCTGGAATTCACTACTTAGCTCTGCTGACCTTGAAGTGACTTACACTTGTCTACTGAGTGCTGAGATCACAATTTTGCACCATCATTCCTGTTTTTTGTTAATTGTGTAAACTATGAAATTCATAATTTCCCCCACGTCAATGGTGTATTGTCCACTTACTATGTGGTCCAATTACCATACATTCTAGGACATTTTCATGGTGTCTACGAATGTTGTGTGTTATGGGGCAGAAGCCTGTGAGTGCATGCTGGGCAAGCACTCTGCCACTCAGCCACATTCTTAGCTTAGTGTTTTTATGAGTCACTAGAGGGATTTATAAAAGCATTGCTTCCTGGGCTCACCCCTTTAGCATGTCTGGGTGGGCCTGACACATTTAATTTTAGAGAGTTTTCTGGTATGATGACCTTGCCTATCTGAGATTCCCCTTTGAGGAATACTAGGCTTTTAATCCCATTCTGGATTTTCTCAACTACTTAAGTAAAGTTTTAAGATTTAGCACTCAGAAGCATACCCACCACTCTAACAGCCTAGGGTGTCATGGTGGCTGACAACTGTGACTTGGACAGCGTGTTACCTCATCTGAGGCACTACTGCATTTCCTTCCAGACCAATCATCAAGACTCTGTGACCTGAGATATGGCTGTGCCTTCCATTACATCACTGTCGTAAGAGCATAGGGAAACAAGTAAGAAATATAACCACACTGCAGCTGAGGGCAATTCAAATCAGGCCAACTACTATGGAAATCACATGATGGCTTTTTGAGCAAAACTAAAATCAGATCTCACATGTGACCCAGCTAACTCACTCATGGGTGTTTAGCCAAAGGATTCCAACTCATCACAGAGACACTTGCACATCAGTGTGATTACAGCAGTCAGCAGCTAAGGTAGGGAGACAACCCAAGGAATAAGGAAAGGTGGTTTATGCACACAATGAAATAATGTTCAGCCCTAATATAGAATGAGGTCAGGTCACCTGCAGGGAGATGAACAAAACTGGAGATAATCACACTAAGTGAATTGAGTCAGCTTCAAAAGGGCAAATATCATGTATTTTCTCTCATTTGTGTTTTTGAATTTTATATATGATATTAAAGCACAAATCTGGGGGCAGATGGACGAGAAAAGGGAGAACAGAATATAGGGAAAATATACTTTACATAGAATATGTAATTGCATGGGAAAAAAATCTTACACAAAAATAAGATGGCGCAGCATGGTAAAGAACTTTAGATTCAGGAGCTCTCCGCCCCACCAGAGTAAGCAGCGGAGATTGCCCAGAATCACTTTCACACAGCCAACTGCAAAGGCTCGAAGGCCAGACCATCTGCCAGGAAGAAGCAGAAATCAGCAGCCTGCCTGAAAGAGCTCTCCAGCCTGCTGAGCTGCCTGTGGATTGTGCAGTGTGTTCCAGGTCCCCAGCTTTGTGAGCTGTCACCCATGCTGGGGTGCGCTTTGGTGATGCGACTGTTTTTGAGTCATTTCTGCCTCTGTAGGTAACCCCAATAAAGCCCATTGTTTCACTACGCTGGGCTTTGGTGGCATCTGTCAGAGGTTCTCTATCTGGGGTGAGTAGGTGTGCATGTCACATCTCCCAAGGAAAAGTTTTGTCACATAATGTATGGCATTATTAACATGGAGGGAAGGATGGCCTTTTGATTTATAGTTTGAATAAATGGTGAGAATCCCAAACACTCAGTTTTTGGTACAATAAGAGCCTGGCACCTTATATTTGGGCATTGACTTGGAGAATACTTTCTAATATCTTCAATTAAAGTGACAAATACTCTAGTATATTTTTGATAAATATATTTGGTATTTATAAAACTAAAACAAGTTAGTTTTGGCAATTTCAACTGCAAGGCCAGTATTATCCCCAATTTGAGGGTCTTTGTGAAATAGCCAACAGGTGTTGGGGCCAGGTTTCTTCACTCTCAGCTGGCAGAGGCAGATCTGTGGGCACCTCAGTGACTCCACTATGTGGCGATTCTGAAATTCAGGGTCTAGTTTGGTCTGGGAAAGCTGTTCTACAAGAAGAGGCTGAACAAAATTTGCCCCTCCCCATTTTTCTTTCTAGAAACCATAATTATTCCTATTGCACCTTCCACTTCAGAGGCAATACACCACTTTGCAGCCCTTAAAGTAAGCCAGAGAGAGACCCAGAAAGTAGAAGACCTCCTTGCCTGCTGAAACACAGAGGCAGGCCAACATCAGATGGATTACTTTGACAATGGTGCCGAGAGCAGAGAGAAACACCCTAGCCCCTGGTGGTTGACACTGGCTTCACTTTCCAGGCAGGGGGAGAAAGTAGACAGACTTTGGCCTGCTGCTATAATTCTGTTCAGTGCCTGCGTGGGTTTAGCTAGGTTCGCGCTGTCTTCACATACCTGGCACGGGCACTCCATAAACATTCACTTCCTCAACAAAATCAACCAGTCCTAGGATGTCGGCGACTTCAGTGGTAGCTACGTTCTCACCTTTCCACCTGGGAGAAAAGGAAGGGTTAGCTGAGGCCATGCTTGCTTTCTGGTCAGTATTTCTTTTGGATCTTGGTGATGTGGCTGGTATTCCCATACTGGTCCCCTAAACCTCCTAGCTTCCCTGTCGAATTCTGTTGGAGGCAGAATAAGACCTAGGTAGTAGAATGTTATCACACACAACTCAATAGATATCACTGTGAAATCCAGAGTTGGTTATGAAAGTTACTGGATATCAGAAATAAATCCCAGTGTCTTTTAGCTTTGGTCTCTCACTTTCCCCTTTAATATCTTATTTAATTCAGTCAGTGAATTAGATTTATCTGAATTTCTTAGCTGTAGTTCAAGTTCTCACAACAAAACTTTTAGTTCAAAAAAACACTTTTATTACATGAAGATTGTAATGTTAAGGCCCAGTCAGGTGCTTTTTTAATTTATTTAAGAGTTAGGGATTTTATAAAAATACACTTTAGGTTTCTCAAAAGTATCTTTGTGTGTGTGTGTGTGTGCCTTCATGCATGCATACGTGTGTGTATGTTTTATGTAAGTGTGCATATGCATGTGTGCATGGAGGCCAGAGAAGAGCCTTGAGTGTTTCTCCTCAGGCCCTGTCCACTCTTTTAACAAGGCTCAATCTCTCACTAGCACGGGTGGCTGAGTGGTCGGCAGGCTCAGGGATCTGCCTGTTTCTGCCTCCCCAGGGTTAGATTACAGACATTCAGCACCAAGCTCAACTTGTTAAATGTGGGTTCTGGGGACTAAACTCTGGTCTTGGTGCTTGCCAGGCAAGTACGCTATTATCCATCTCCTCAGCTTTCAGAAGTAACTTCTTAATGAAGGTGGAATAAAATCCCAACTCTTAAGAGATAGGTGAAAGACTGATTAACTTATGGCATTTTCCAAACAAAATCTGATCCTTTCGTAAGTCAATTTAAAAAAATGATTACAAAACCTCATGAGGAAGCCTGGGAGTTAGCCCACCTCTCTTTTTCTCAGGCTGCTGGGAAGATGGTGGACATTCAGACCCAACGTGCTTACCAAAAGCAGCCCGCAGTCTTTCAAAATAAGAAGCATGTTCTGCTTGGAGAAACCAGCAAGGAAAAACTCCCTCGGTACTTCAAAAACATCATTTTAAGATTCAAGACACCTAAGGAAGCCACAGAGGGCACCTACATAGACAAGAAATGCCCCTTTACTGGTAACATCTCCATCCAAGGTCGGATCCTGTCTGGTGGTGTCACCAAGATGAAGCTGCAGAGGACCATTGTCATTCACTGCGACTATCTCCATTACATTCGAAAGTATAATCACTTTGAAAAGTGCCACAAGAACATGTCTGTGCACCTGTCCCCATGTTTCAGGGATGTACAGATCAGTGACATTGTCACCGTGGGAGAGTGTAAGCCCCTGAGCAAGACAGTGAGCTTTAATGTGCTCAAGGTCACCAAGGCTGCTGGCACCAAGAAGTAGGTTCAGAAATTCCAAGAGGACTGGCCAACTCCCTAGAACAAATGAAGTTATTTTCCAGCTCAAAAAAAAAAAATGATTATAGCTGTGGTCAGGGCTGTGGAAAGTCTGGTTCTTATCTAGCCTTGATCTTTGTCCTGTGGTTACTTAGCCAAAGCTCATGCCTTCTTGAGTCACTCACTCAGGGGTAGTGACCTGTATCAGACACTGTATTCAATACTGTATGGTGCATTCCCATCACAGGGAATTCACACAGGGAGGAAGCCTCTGCCATGAGCTGGAGGACTGAGCTATCCCTAGAGATTCCTGCCACCATTTAACCAAAATGATTTCCACACTTCCTGATGCTAGCCAGAGGATTTTGTGGGAAACCTGTGGGTTGGAGATGAAGGATGGAAGAAAGGGGGGCTCAGAACCTCGAGCCTCTTCACCCAGGTCAACTTGACATTAATGTTTTAATCTAAGAGATGTCTGATTAGAAATATGTGAAATCCTCAGATATCCTAAGAGCATCCACTAAATACACAGGACATGCAAAAGTATGTCGGGCTCCAGAAACAAGGAGATGTCCTGCCTTCATGTTTATTAGTGCTGTAGAAAAATGCTTTATAGTTCACTCCTTATTCTCTGGGAATAGAGGAGACAAAGGGCACACAAGAGACAGGAAGAGGCCGAAGTATGCATGTATTCATTTTGGGCTCAATAATTCAGAGAAACCAACCGGAATGTATCTCCAACTCTGTCGTGAAAATAGACAAAACCATCACGATCGATCATCAGGAGGTCTCCGCTGTTGAAATAGAGGTCTCCTTTTTTAAAGACATCTCTGAGTTTTTTCTTCTCGGTCTGAGACTTTCCTCCAGCATAGCCACTAAATGGTGTAAGTTGTGTGATTTTGCATACCAGGAGTCCAACCTCCCCTGAGACAGAAGAGAGTAAATTGTTATTTATTTTTGTGAAGAGAGATAAGTATATTTTGTCACCATTCTTAAAACTGATGGCAGAGAGCCCACTGGTCAGAGGCTGGCTGTAGGAAGTGTCATTTCTTGTATCAATATTCATGTATACTATTGTTGTAGTTTAAATGTGACATGTCCCAGCTGGTGGTACTTATTTGGAAGGCTGTGGACTCTATATGAAGTATAGCCGCACTGTAGGGTTCCATTTCCTGTCTGGGCTCTGCTTTCTCATGGCATATGCAATGTGACCACCTTATAGTCCTGCCATTATGCCTTTAGCAGCATGATGGACTGGTCTTTTCAACTGTGAGCCAGGACAAGACCCTTTTCCCCCTAAGATGCTTCCAGTTGGGCGTTTGACCACAGCAGCAAGAAAAGGAACAGATATAGATCATGTGTGTGTGCATGCATATCATGAATACATATATCAAACCTTATTCTGCATGGCCACCCAACTGTAATTACCTTATTGCTTATATTAGCATAATATATAGTATTATAATTACTATTGAGTAAAAGTACATAACTAGACAAATATATAGTGGGTAAAAACATAAATATAAGGTCCACCTAAAGCTTTGTAGCCATATCTGTCTAGACCTTTCCACAAAGAACCTTACAAGCAAGGTGTTCAATTAGCTTAAAAGCATAATTATATGTTACAGTAAGCCAGTGCCTCCTGGATCTTATATTATTTTGGAATATGTCAATAAAAATTGTTCCCCCATTAATTTAAATAAAATTTACCAGCTGGAAATACTATGTTAGTTCATAAATGTTGCTTAGTCAGGATAATTTTGTGCATAGTTAATTGCACAGAAAGTCCATAGTACCTTTGGGGACTTTGATGCAATATCCATTTGCGTCACGGATGGGTTCATCCTTCTCCACATCGTATTTAATCAGCTCATACCTTACAATTTTCTGCCAAAATTAAAAAAATAGCATTTGAGTACTGAGCTTTTCACTTTTTCTACGATTACTTTATTACAAAAAGTACAGAAAGGACACATGCCACACATATCTCCAGTGCAGAGCATGGGTGGAATTTTGCATCTGTAATAACCACCCAGATCCAGATAAAAAAACATTTTCATTTTACTAAAGAAGCTGCTCTCTGCCCAGTTCTTTGTAGACAACCACCATTTTGACCTTTGTCACTACATATTTATTTTAATCTCGATCACTAGGTGTAGGTGTGTATGTCTTATTTTAGTCAGGATGTCTGTGAACATCAGACCACACTGCTGCTCTTCTCAGTGTGTTGGTGGGGGGTTGGTACCAGAGACAGAGCCCAGCGCTTGCGCAGACTACACAAGTTTCAACTCCAGCCCTACGAAGAGCCCACTTTTATTGACATTCAATTTTCTCGTGTATAAATAGATTATACTTTATTCTGTTAATGGATATTTTTAATGGGTACTTGGATTATTTCTAATTTTGGTCTATTATAAACAAAACTATTAGGATTGTTCTTATGCATATTTCTTGGTGGACAGATTACAAATGAATTTAAAGTCATATCTGATAATATATTAAAATGTTACAATCAGATGTATCTTTACCCACAGGGACACACTTTATTATATTTAAGAACCAAAGCAAAAATTATGTGAGGCATGACTATAAAGTTATTAGAAGGCTATCATAGCCAGGAGTGGTGATACATACCTGTAATCCCAGCTACATGGGGTAGTATGATAAATTTAGTAAGAGTTTATCTTAAAATACAAGTTTTTTTGGGCTGGGTCATGGCTTAGGAGTTAATGCTTGCTTAGCATGCTCAAGGCCTTGGATTCAATTCTTTTACTACAAAAACTAAAACCAAATTTAAAGCCAAACACCTGAACTCTATCTTACCACACAGTTTGACAGTGTCAAAGTTTATAGCAACGTAAAACTAAACGTATTATTTTCCCCACTCCCGGAAATCAGGACTACAATAGTATCCAGATATAGCTGCCATGTTTACTGTTCTAGCTTCAAATTCAACTTTATTAAAACCAAGTGGTGTTGGGCAGTGGTGGCACGTGCCTTTAATTCCAGCACTCAGGAGGCAGAGGCTGGCTTACCTCTGAGTTTAAGCTCAGTTTGGTCTACAGAGCGAGTTCCAGGAAAGCCAGGGCTACAAAGAAACCCTGTCCCCAAAACAAACAAACAAACAAACAACCCCCCCAAGCCCCCAAATCCCCAAGTGGCGTTTTATGAATAACAAATGCACAGTGATTTAATGTATATGAGTGTCAAAAGTCTTGTAGTTGTAATTAATGCTTCTTTCCACATCAACTGCTGGGACACCTTATTACTTTTAAAAATTTGTTTTTTTTTTTTTTCCTTTTTCCTTTTAAAGGAGTTTGTTTAGTGTAGAAAAGCTGACAATAAAAACATGATAACCAACGGATGATACGGGAAAGAGCTAGTAGTGTATATGTGTATATGGAAATGGAAGTTTTGGTAGAACAGATTTCCATCACATTCCTCTCTCTGAGGTCTATTGTAGCAATACTGCCAGCTTGCTTGTGTTCAATCTTGCTTCATGGCTGGGCTATTCACAAAGGCCTGACACTAACATCCCAGCCTATAGCAGTGCAGCTCAGTAGGATTGTTCATGATGGTGGAAATACCTGCTCTGCCAGGATGGCATTGGCATGGGCCTACTGAACACTTGTAAGGCAGCTGTTACTGTGAATGATGTACTAAATTTAAACTTAAATATTTACACATAGCTAGAGGCTATCATACTGAACAGCACAGATCTGGAGGGCAGGGATTGAGCTGCACAGTGTAGATTTGGTGCTATGGTTGGAGGGGGTTCTTGGACTTGGGAATGCCTTGTGCTCCCACCAGAATTAAAGAAATGGACGACTTACAACCAAGGTTATTATAGAATAGGAAATTTCCATAAATAACTCAGCAAGTTTCCCCCTTATTAGCCTAGAGTCTGGGCTAGGTGATGGGCTCAATCTTTTCATCTCTGTTTTAAGAAATGTAAGTAACTTCCCAGGACCACTCAGCTAGGATATGGTGGCACTGGGGTCCGCCCTTCAGAGCCACAGCACTTAGCATATGGACTACTTCACTGGCCAATCCCTGGAGGCTTGGTGACAACAGTGACCTTACCGGTCAATGGAAGGCCAGTATCCATCTGCTCTCCTTAGAATAACTGACTGACCATCTAGAAAACAGACCATCAGGGTCCCCAAGAAACACAACTGAGACAGGGGAGAGACTAAGAGGCATCTTTCTGATGGACCTATTCAGAGAACACATGTCAACCAGAACATTCCAGTTCTCTGGAAGGTCTGGGCTGCTGGTCCTAAACTTGCAAAGCTTTTAAAAGCACCAAAGGCATTATCACAGAACAAGCTAGGATGCTGGGGACCTTTACCCTGATATATAAAGGACTCCCCACGTGATTTTATGCACACCTCAATTAAAGGGAAGCACTGCACTTCATAGTGTGTAATAAACTCAGGAAAAGGCAACTTTCAAGTTCTTTTCCCCATGTACAAGTGTGAATGAGGGAAGGATGACGTCATATAGGTTTCAAATGTTAAAAGTAATGAATTCCTATGAGCATGAGATGACCTCAAAATCATCGAACAGAATGGGCAAATTTCTCTCGGTGATACTGATGGAATGCAGTTCTGATGCTGCGCTGTGGTACAGCTTTAGCGGATTCTATTCTGAAAGACAGCTACACTGAGTTCATTTTACTTAACTCTTTGTAGGTAGTTGGCTCTTCCGACAGCACCGACTTTTCTTGGATAATTCAAAAATCCGATATTCCCTTCAGTGGAAGCGTAGAACTCATAAACACGAATGTCCCCAAATCTCTTGATAAACTCTCTCCACACGTCTCCCCGTAAGCCATTTCCCAGCGCTATTTTCACTTTGTGGTCACGGTCATTTGGTTTCTGTGGTGATGGGAGAGAAGGTAGACAGGACATTAACATTTTGAAAGCTTGGATTTATGTATTCACTGTATTCAGAGTCTATGTATCTAATTTAATCTAGTTGTCCTGATTTTAGTTCATAATGTGTCATTACAAGTTCATCTTAGCTTATCACTCAGAGACATAACCCCATCTTTATGCAACATAAGGGCCAGAGTCTGACAGATGGAATGCTGACTTAATAATTTTAAAAAGGATATTATCCCATTTTGATTTAAGGCAAGATGAAACAACCATATGAACCAGGCAGTGCCAAAATTCAATTTTCATCCAGTGTAAAATGTCAATAGTTTTCTTATGAGGCTGGTGAGTGCCAGTGAATTTCCAGAAGGAATGTGCTCATGGGAAACTATCAGAAATGAACACATCCTGGTACCTGTAGGATTCTGGGTATTCCTGTTGGTAAAACAATAGCTTTTACATTACAGTGAAGAAAACTGGGAACCCAAATGAGCCAGGCATAAACCATTGAAAAGCAACAATGTCAGAGACTAGAGCGGAGCGAGTGTGGACCATACTGAGCAGATATGGCTAAGGCCACAAGACCTATTGCAGTTAAACCAATGGGATAAACTGTCTGGAAAGGATGAGAAGGGAAAGAAAGCTAGCCTGAGAGGAAGAGGCTTTGTTAAAATGAAAATCAGAAAGGAAAGTTCCTCTGTGCATAAGGACCCAAAGTGGACCTAGAGACAAGCGTTGAACAGACCATACTGCTTCCCTTGAGTACTTTTGCTTTACTCACTAGATTTCTACAGAGACGGCCCAGCCGATCTAAGGCAAATGGTGAGTTTAGTAGGCAAATTATCTTCTTTAGGAAATTATAGCTTGGTAGAAAAGATAAGTAACTAAAGAAGGTATAATTTTTTTTATTTGTAAATTATGTTTTTATTTGAAGAAAAAATATCCTAAGCCGGTGTAGATGTGCCAGTTAGCAGGAACTCTCCTCTCCCCAAAAGCTAATTTATTTGCTTAAATCAGTATGGCCAGAGGTATTGGGGGCCCCACTGCTGACCTCTTCTCCTTACTGTTCATCACCGACCAAGTCTCGACAGGAACTCAAACAGGGCAGCATCCTAGAGGCAGGAACTGACGTAGAGGGCTGTTGCTTACTGACTTCTTCCCCTGGCTTGCTCAGCCTGCTTTCTTATAGAACCCAGGACCACCAGCCTAAGGACCTCACCACTCACCATGGGCTGGCCCTTTAGATCACTAGTTGAGAAAATGCCTTAGAGCTGGATCTCATAGGGGCATTTCCTCAAATGAGGCTCCTTCCTCCCGGGTGACTCTAGCTTGCGACAAGTTGATTAAAAACAAAACAAAAACAAAAAAACATCCAGTACACTTTTTAAAAAAAACAAACTTTTCTTTGATACAGGGTCTCACTCTGCAGTCCAGCTGGCCTTCAACTTGCAGCAACTCAACTGCCCCAGCATCCTCTAAATGCTGGCATTAATGTGGAAGCCAGCATCTTTGATTGTTCAAAGGACTTAGGTGGTGAAGTCCACTGTGGCTTTTCTAGCTGGAGAGAAGAGACTGTCACTGAAGGAAATGGTCCCCTGAGTGATCTTTTTGGGGAGAATACATGGAGAGTGGCTGGGGTCCTCAGTCACAGTTGGTTGAGGGATTTTGAACCTGTGTAAATCCTGGGTGTTCTGACTGCTTAGGAATATAATCTCTTCACCAGTTCCACAGACCCACAGGTTACTGTGTTCTCTTTCACAATTACCTAGGACCTATCAGGTGGTAGAGAGTATGTCTGTGTGTCATGGCCAACTCTGGCTTATGTTGGCTGCTGTCCTGGAATGCTGATTACCAATCACTTTCTAGTGTTACCATTAATTACAGGGTTCCTATACTCATAAAATGTTATTCTCCTCAGAAAGGACCAGCAGATCTCCAGAGTTTCCTTTCTGCTCTCTTTCATGGGAACTCTGAGACTAAAACATTCTATATTTGAAAAAATATTTATTTTCACTTAAGAACCACCTGATCTTGGTGCTTACCAGTCCCCAAGCCTGTGGGACACTGCAGAGGCCTTCCACTGTATAAATTCAAGCCCTCACGTGTTTCACACTCCATTCTCCACCCACATACTTTGCTTGCTTCCTTGTAATAGCTCTTTCTCTTTGGTTAGATGCGTTATCCTTGGAGACCAGACATATCTCTGAATCCTCCACAGGGCTTGGGCCTAGATTTTGTGTACAGTATAATGTCTGTGATTAAATAAATAACCTGTATGAAGGAAAGCTCAGCATCTCACGGCTGGGGCATCCTCACAAAGGCTGAAGAGGTAAGGGTGCAGGTGCCTAGGTGTGTGGGCAGCTGGCCAGCCTTACAGGTGCAGCAGGGCACCTGCGGGTGGCAGGTAGCTGGGTTTACAATCATAATACCGTGGGCTCAGTTTTCACAGTACAGCCCCGGGATCTTGTTACACGAGCAGAAGGGATTGAGGTTTGAAGGTTAGAAATGTTTCTGGACACAGATGAGGTCTGGGAACTAGGATCAATTTTTACTTTGTCTTGCTTGTTAGCAGTGAGAGTGACTCACACACTTCCTTCCTCTGAGGACATCTTTACCACCTGAGCAGCTTTCCTGAGGAACTGGCTTGTGGGTCATTTTCTCCATCAGTTCTATTTTGCCATCTGCATTAGAGCTGAGAGACAGGCAAGCACACCTGGGGCCTAGGTTCCCACTAGGACTTAATGACTAAATAAAGGTGAGAGGTCAGGGTGGGAGGAATGCAGGGAACCAGAGATTAAAGTAAGCAAAGTATTTTCACTCTGTGTGTCAGCATTTGGCCTGTGTTGTCTTACTTCAGTTTCTAAAGCCCGCCAGGCAAGACAGATCATTAAGTATTTGTCTCATATTTCCACTGAGGAAATGAAGCCTTGCTTGGAAAGCTTATAGCGAAGAGCCCAGGGTTACAGCAAAAGAGTTGCTCCAAGAATCAAATACACATCTGTCTGGAGTCAGACTGAAGTTTTCAGAGGCAGAAGGATCAGAAGTTCAAGGCCATCCTCAGGCTGCTTACAGAGTTTGAGGCTAGGGGGTCAGCCTGGGATACATGAGGCCATGTCTTTAAAAAAAGGAAGGAAGGAAGAAAAAAAGGAAGAGACGACTACGTGAGGGAAAGAGGATATACAGCATAAAAATCGATTAGTACGGAAAGGACTTGTGAATGGAGCAGACTATGCTCACTTCATTGCCCTGTCCCAGCCCTTTGCCCTTGGCGTGCTGCTCGGAGACTTCTCTTAGTCCTTCTTTTTAGTTTCACTCTTCTGGCTTTAATCTTTACATTTCTAACCCTTGGTTCATCAAACTTTACTCCCCAGTAGTTTAGATTTCAGGCCTGTGCAACACGACCCAGCTTGAAAATATTCTTGTTATAAAACAGATTGCTAGTACAGCTGGGTATAGAATTATAGATGGACAGTAACTTTTGCTCAGAGTTCTGAAGGTGTCACACCACTGTCTTCTCGCTTGCAGGGTGGTGTCAGAATTCAACTGTTCTCAGAGAATGAATCTCCCTCCAGTTAAATTTTATTATGGTTTCTGCCTCTTAGGTTTTACCTTTCTTGGCCTTACTGCATTAATCCCCACTATCTTTCAGATTTCTGTTCTATGTAGTTCAAGTTTGCAATATCTCTTAGCTTTAAAAAAATATGTTTGATATGTGTGTTTTGCCTGCATGTATGTATGTGCACCATGTGCATACTTGGTGGCAAATGAAGCCAGAAGAACATGTCAGAACCCTGCAAGAGGAGTTATATATGGTTGTGATCCACCATGTAGATGCTGGGAATCAAATTCTGGTCCAAATGGTCTTAACTGTTGAACTCTCTGCCCAGCCCTTAGTTTTTTAGATAATGCAGCTGTGTACTTCCCCCTTGGCTTCCTTGTTTTTTGTGTGACTTCCAAAAGGTGAACCTGTCTTCATTATCTTCAAATTCCTGAGTCCATGTTCTTAACACCTACTATGTTGCACACAAGGGAGGCTCCACCTTCCTGTTATGTATATGCAAGAGGCCTTTCTCCTTCCTATGAACTCTCCTTACTGCAGCCCCAAACCCTATCTGAAAACACCATCTCCCACCTCACCCTTCCATGAGGGGCCCTTTAGTATGCCGTGTTCACATTTAAGATGCAGCACGCCCCTCCTGGGTGACAGGCTCAGCTTACCTCCAGAGCTGTCTGCTGTTCTAACAATCCAGCTTCTCCATCTATTCCAGATAACCAGAAGCTGCCTTTCTTTGTGTGGCTGGCTGGAGAAGTTGCTCACCCATCACAGCCCATTGCCTCTGGCAAACCTTTCTGATTATCCTCTCTTCTTTCTATCTCCTGCTTAGCCTCTGTTTACTCTGCACCCTGTGCTGGCACACACCACTCTAGCCTGTTTCTGCCAGGAGTCAAAATCTCAAGCTAGAAGAGACCCGAGGTCACCACATGCTCTAAGAGAAGGGAAGACCTCTCTAGGGAGGTAAACCAGGTCCCTCCAGCTCTGCTAGTGCTCTGTTTATTTCACCTCCCCTTCCAGCCTCCTGGAACTCCTCTGGATCCACCCCTTCCTGCTCTCTCTGTTCTCCTTGCCACCCCCCCCCCCTGCAGATACATAAAATCTCATTGAAAATCCATTGCTGTCACTTAGTTCCTAACTAGAGGACTGAAACATTCAGCTTTACCAACATCTTGCACTAATACATACTTTTTTCCTAAAGGAGGGGCTGGAGGGATGGCTCTGCCATAAGGAGCACGGGCTATTCTTGCAGAGAAGCAGGTTTGGTTCTCAGCACCCCAATGATGGCTCACAACCACCTCTAACTCCAGCTCTAGGGGATCCAACTTCCCCTTCTGACTCCTCCTGGCATTAGGCACACGTGTGGCACCCAGACATACATTCAGACAAGACACACATACATATTAAATAAATAAACCTAAGAGGGGAGATTTTAAAAAAAGATTTAAAAAAATATTTTCTTTCCTTAAAGGATACAGTTTTTAGGCAACTACATAAACAACATAGGAGTGGACCAACTTGACAGGAAGATGTGAAGCAGGGTGATCTTTCTTTATACATGAATGCTCTGCAGAACAGATATTACAAGGGAAATGGGCAGAATAGATACAGAAGATTCAATTACACAACCTTAAAATGACTTCAGCCAATACTTTTGCTATCCTGTGTTCATTAAAACCCAGATGAGAGAGACGGATTAACGTGGTAAGAGAAGATGGTCTCATTTCTTCTGTGAACAAGAGGCAGACATTAATTCATTCAAAGACTATGTATGGGCCAGCATATACATACTAGCTGGCACAGAATGTAATGGTAATAATGATAGTAATGGTTGTTGTCATCTGTTATACGTTCACTAGAGACTGATGCTTAGCTACGTGCTTTGTGTCCACCATCTCATTTTGTATTCAGACTCTACATAAGGATCATGTCAGTGTTGGCTCCTGGGAAGATGACATTTCCAGAGGTTGACTATACAGCTCAAATGCAGAGTCAGAGTGCAAGCCTGCAGACTCCAGGGTCCTTGCTCTGATTTAGTATTTTCCTGGGAGCCAAATTAGAGCCAGTGACCTAAAAAATTGTTCCTGGGGTCCCACTCTTCCGTGTCCTCTGCTCTACCAGAAAAGTTACTAATATGGTTAGCACGGAAGACAGTCATATCAGGCTCCACTTTTCAGTGCTGGCCCAGAGTCTCCGGATGAGCCATGCTGAGGGGAGCTGTCTGGTTTGCCCGATCAGTTCTCTGGCTGTTGGTGGTATCGCCTCTCCATGGGCTGCCTGTTTTCCTCAGTGGCTCTGAGAGTGAGACAGTCCTGGTTACACTGATCCTGGGTTCTTTTTTGAGAAGTTCTTTTAAGTCTATCTTTTATTTTAATGATTTCTGTGTATGTGTGGTGTATTCACATGCAAGCAAGGTGCAAGACCTTTTAAAAACTTCTCCCTAAGTGCATAGAATCTGGGTCATCTAGAATGACCCATGATTCATAAAATATCTTCACTCAGGGCTTTTTGAGGTAACCTGGTTCATTCCTTAGAGTTCTTACAAGGAGTCTGCAGACAGGGAGCACTCAGGGGCAATCCACAGCATCCAGACCCAGTCCTAGACAAAAGTCCATACACAGATCATACTACATAGCATGCAGTATTTGGAAAGTTTAAAATCCATCATTGTTTCCTAGCATTTGAGATAAGACCAAGAAAAAAGAAGATCCAAGTGTTAGTCCCTATGAGCCACGCCCTCCTCTAGGCTCTGAAGTCAAGCCCCTTTAAAAGCCAGGTACCACGTGCATCTGCCTCTCTCTTTGCCTTGGTCCTCTCTTGGGAGCTCATTTCTCTCTCTCTCTTCCGTTCTTCTTTCCTTCCATTTCACTTCCCTCTCACTTTCTCTTCCACTATAACATAACCCCTCTGTTGATCATAACCATATACAATAAACTCTTTTCTACATACAAACAGCTGACTCCTGCTATCTGCTGCTGCTTTCTGCTGTGTTTCCCATGTTCTCTCCTGCTTCCATAGAAACCTGTCGCCAGATAACTGGGTATAAGTGAACCATGCCAATATGTGCTCAAAACCCTAACATCGAGTGTGTATATGTTTACACCTGAAGTGCATAAACATGACACAGAAGCATGCTTATTTTCCTCCAGTTCAAAGGAGACTCTTTAAGACAATCAGAACATAACCCCATGGGAGACTTCTAATTGATAAGGCAGATGCTTTTACAGCAGAGAAGAAATGCTGAGTAGAAAGACTCCAGGGATATTTCTGGGGTAAAACAGATGGATATGTAATCATGAGGACCAGGTGAAATACTAGTGGAGAAAATGGTGTTAGGGGAAAGGTCCTGCTTTAGCCCATTGATTATTATTTATGCATCTGCTGAACTTTTAAAACATCACAAGTATTCTAACCCTGAACATTTTGGAAGAAAAAAAAATTACTTCCCTCAACTCAAGTAAACATTTCCCCCACCAGAACAAGAATTTAGAGATTTGATGTACTTGTTTCAAAGCTGGTGGTAGTTTTATTCATTAAACAGCATCAAATACAGGTTTCCTAAACAGCTTTGGTGGAAGGGAGGGTAAGCAAGGTTGAGGAGACAAAACGATTAAAAAGCCACAGAGCCCAGGGAAGACAGGAGGCAAGAACACATGTGTAACACAGGGGCAGAAACATGGACAGGAGGGGTGAGGGTTTTTTTCTAGAGTGACTCACATAGGATAACATATGACCTGTTATTTGAGGTGGTGGGGGTTGACAGTGGCTTTCCACAGGTGGGAAGAAGGAAAGAGGAAGACCTGGGAAGGGGGAAGTGTGAAAACATGTAACAAGACAGAGAATAGAAATTGCAATAAAATTAACAGTCACTGTTCTTCATCAAGGTCCTTCTAGATATTAAGTGTGTTATCAGCGTGTTATTATAACAGACAACTTTCATTTAAACTGACCACTGAGACAGGTGAGTCAGAGAAGCCTGTCACAATCTCAGGAAATTTGAACATCGTATGGATATTGAAAAGATATTAAAACACAGGGAGTTACCTGGGGTGTGTTGCACAGGTACCGAAGCAGTTCACCGATGTACTGAATCACAGTGGCATTGTATTTCCTGCAGTCGTCCCAAAACTGGCTGGCTGAAAATTTGCTCCGCAGAGCAAAAGTAGCTCCTATTAAAAAGCACAGAAAACAAACCTCTCTGCTTAGAAACTTAAAAATGAATGAACACGAACATGTGTGGAGTGCCTCTCATGCAGACTTGTTTCCAACCATGGGAGCTCCTGGTCTGTGGAAGGGGAGAGGATGCTTGAGGAAATCATTCTAATACAACCCAGGTGCCCAAAGGGATGGAGTAGAGGAAGAAGGATCCTAAGAGAGGAGGGAGGGATGGAGGGAGAAAGAGAGAGAGAGAGTGAGCCTGAGAGATGCCACCAGAGCCCATGACCATATGACCTCGTGTGGCAAGGCAGGCAATACGTGGGAAGACTATCTCCTTATCCAACTGTAAATGCGTCTAAAGAGGAGGAAAAATCAAGGGGGAGCCGGGAAGGATGACTTGAAAATGAAAAAGAAACCATGATCTGTGGAGAAGACCAGGACACAGGCGGGTCTGCAGCCCAGCAGCAAAGAGCTGCCTTTAGGGCTTCTGCCTTCCAGAACAATGAGAAAGCAAATCTGTGTTACTGGAAGCCACTGAGCTTCTGGCAATTTGTTACAGTAGCAACAGGAAGCCCAGACCCATCTTTCATGTGATTCACTTATTTTTACTCCTAAATATACCGATGACTAGTGTTGAGACTTTGAAAACCATTTTTTTCCTCCTTTGCCTGTGTCTGTGGTGCTGAAGGTACTTATTCACCATGCCCAGCCATATTTTGTTCCTGAAGGGCAGGGCTAATGCCAGGCAAAGTACTTCAGAGCTGATGAGTCAGTAGATGAAGAAGAGATAGATGCTTGGACTCTGAGTTTTAGTTCAAGCTGCTATAAAAAGTGATCATAGCCAGGTTTAGCTTACACTAAGAATAATAATTTCTCCTAGTTTTGGAGGCCATGAAGTTCAAAAGCAAGGCAATCAGCAAATTCAGTGTTTGGCAAGGGTACCCTTTTTGGTCTGGGAATGGTCATTATCTCTTCAAGTCCTCTTAAGGGGGAGGGCAGAGCCACTGAGGAGACTCGACTCTATCTGCTTATCAGGGCAACAATACGGAGTTCAAAAATACATGGCCTAGCACTTCCAAAGGCCTCGCCTTTAACACTATATTACCCGGTCTTAGAATCACAAACATCCAGCCTATTATATACACGTATGTGTGTGTGTGTGTGAGTGTGTGTGTGTGTGTATGTATATATGTATGTTATTATATGTGCTATATATTTTATTTCAAATAAATGTGTGTATTTTAGAGGCTTATTTAAAATAAAATGTCACACAGGAGAAAAGTTAGGCTACTTATTCCAGTGAAGGAATTCGTTTTCTCAAGATTGAACCTTTATGGGTAAAAGCCACATAAATTCTCCTACACATAAATAGGAACACAGGATGCCGACTCCTATTTGGACAGTGATGTTTGAGGAGGAAAGAGGAGCTGATGGAGGCCAGCTACTCTGACTGATGCCAGGAAGCTGTGGAGGGAAGGATGGATAAGGAATAAGGGCAATGGGGAGATGCGGATGGGGAGCGACAAACAAGTTTCTCAAGTTGGGGAATTATTTACGAACTCTAAGAGAGGGAATTTCTCCCTAGATATAGTGAACAGTTAAGGCATAGAAAAATGGGAATTATTTTAGATGTTTGCTCAGGAACCGAAAAACCTTGTAAATTGATGCTGAAGTAAATCTCGTCTCTGGTTGACAGGAAAGTAACAAGATTTGCTTTTCCTTATGAGCAGATGTGAATGTGTGTCAACTCCTGGTCCCAGTAAGAGAAACAGAACTTACCAATCACAATGGTTCCGTGGAGGCCAATCATGAGTGCTGCACTGTGGTACAGGGGCAAAGTGGTATAGACTGTATCGTGGGCCTTAATCCCACTTGCCATGGCAAGGCCAGTCCCATACCACAAACGTTGGTGGTTGATAGTTGCAGCTTTTGGGAGACCTTTGCAAAGACATAAGAAAAGGCATCAGTGATCTAGGTTGGCCATTTATGGTGCGAGAGGGCAGTCTGGTGTATGAAGATCCCTCCCACCATGCTGGAAGGGATCGCTTGAAGGTGGGTGAGGGAAAGAGCAGTCAGACCATGGGTGTGTATGTTTTCTAATTCCTCAAAAACAATGAGTATGCATTTTAAATTTGGAGGGGTCCGCATTGTTGTGCTGGCACCGAGACTGGCTGTGCACGTACATAAAGGCTTAATGGTGACCCTGCTCTGAGAGCACGTGGAGATGTATTTGATTCTCAAGGCATCGTTTCCTGAGTCCTGAGACAGGCAGATGACGTAGCGGTGATTTGAAGAGAATGGATTCTGGCCTTGGGCTCCCTACTTTGTAAGGCATTTTCAAAAATTTCAGTTTAAGAGATTAATCGAATTTCCTTGTCCAATCCACAGACGAGGAAGCTCAGTTTCTGAGACTCAATAGTGCAGGCCACTAATCCTTTTCTCTGTAATGATCTGAACTTGCCAGTTTCACTCAAAATATGAATATAGTGAAGTTTTTTTTCTTGGAAAACCTCCACATTTATAGATTTGCCTCACGTATCCAACCATTTATTTCTTCCCCCAGCTGCTTCATGTCTGTTATATGACAAAGTTATGATTTGTTTATATAATTTTGCTATTTCAAGTGATGCTACAGTGAATTACCTTGTTCACATGGCGATTCACACTATAGATGATGCTACAGGCCAAAAAGCGTGCTGAATACCTGTTTGTAAGCTGAGGACATACACAGTACACTGCCAGTTACAAGGGGGATCCCCACTCACTCCCTGGCTTGTAAAACATGAGAATGTTTCCTCATAGCCTTGCCAATGAATGCTCAAACACTGGGCTTTTTGCCAATCTGAGAAGTGTAAATGGTTCTTACGGTAGTTTTAGCGTGTTAAACTAAGCACACTTGTATTTTCTTAATAATAATTTGCACAATTAAAGAAAAGACTTTCTTTTAAAAGTATGCTTTCATTGCTTCTCTTGGAAGATTGACTTAGTTGTAAGGAGGAAGCCACTACTTAGGAGCTGAGCTAGGCGCTTAAGACCCAAGTAGGCAACTCTACTTTTTGACAAGGAAGGCAGGTCCCCAAGGACTCAGCACTTAGCCATGCACTGCCCATGTAACAATTTGTTCTGTGGGCAGCAAGCCACCTATCACTATATTCACCTCCTTTGTCAGGTGGGGCGTTGAGCTCACGATAACGCCCCATTCTCTATGAACATTAAGAAATAGAAGAAACCACTGTACCTCCCAGGACAAGATCTTAAATTCCTTTCACATTTTTATTTTTATTATTTTATTTTATCCTGGGGAGGGCAGGGTTAGAAGGCGGATGCCAAGGAACAGGAATCAACCGGATCAAGACACAAGATGTAAAAAGCACATAGAATTCATTTAAAAAATAGAAGAAACCATCAAAAATCCAATTGTGTTTACCACAGGAAGGGATCGTTTAGACAGTAGAACTTCAGAGCTGCATTAAAAAAAAATCATCCTCTGAGCTTTGTGCTTTCAGAACTCTCTTAATTTAAGATTTTATACTAAATAATCAAGAAGAATATTTTGTAACAATTATATAATTTTGTGCTACAGATTTCCCTTGAGGAAAAGGGAACACTTTTGGTCTCTAAGTGCTTAAATGGACTAATTTAATTACTTTACACAGAGTAATATACAGGTATTTCATCCACAGGTAAAACAAGAAAATAAACACCAGTCTTATTGTTTTCCTGTTGAATACCAATGCTGAATTATGGAATTAATTTTCAGAGTGTTAGAAAACACTACTGAACACAGGCTTTCCATTTCCTTGCCCGAACATGTATTGTGAAGTTTCACTTTCCAGTGTTAGGACTGGATTTCCCCATCACCAGCCAGAAGCTCATTCCATCCCAACTGTAAGCAAGGCTTGCAGTCTCCTGTATGTGTTCGATTAGTCTTCTGAAATGAAGGCAGAAATCCCTTATTCTTATTCTTGCTTATTTAGAGAAAATATTCAGTTAAAAAATGACAGCGTGAAGGCTTACCCACCTTCATGTTAAACGGGGGCCTAGTAACTACAATCTATCAGAAGGCTGCTGAGGGCCTATTGGAGCAAAGAACAGAGATTCTGCGGGCTAGTGTTGAGATAACAGGACCAACAGAACCTTCAACCTTCGCCTTAGATTAATTACAAGGAGAATGTGTACATGACTCATCATTTAATTTCCTCATAATAATAACAAAGACCATTGCTACATGTGGGGCTGTCTTCTTGCTTTCTTTTCCACATATCCCATAGGCTCAGCTTATTACATTTTGGTAACACCTTCCCTGGCTTTTGGTAGGCAGACTCTGAATATTTATTACATTATTAGACAGGGTCTTACCATCTTCACTGGATGAGTTAGCTTACAAGGCACTTGACTTCTTGTCCTGGGATAAGAGCAGATGTAAGGGCAGGAGGGGGCTTAATAAGTCATGTCTTTGAGTCCATTGGAGAATGCTGGTTACAGTGACAAGGGACATGGCTTGTTCCAAGTAGCAGTTACAGCAAAGATCCTTCAACAACTCATAACACGCTAGTGCACAGTGAAGGCATCCTACACTTGATGACATACAGTGCTTCAGGCTCTGCGTCAGACTCACTCCACATCAATATCGTATAGAAAAAAACCAGTCCACACACTAATGTAAATATCACCACATAGTTGTCTTCTGGTATGTCTCATTTATATCCACTACATATTACAAACAGATTCTGGATTTAAAGATACAATAAGCACTAAAATACAAAATACAATAAGCACTAAAGATTTCTATCCATCCATTCAGGACAAAATTTTCTCTGTCACCTCGACTACTTCTGTAGTTATTAACTGTTTATTTTTTAGCAAGTGAGTAGGTGTATGAAGCTGGGAAAGGCAAATGAGATTATATGTAATAAAACAAGATCCATTTTCATGAAGTATTAGTTATCTGATAAGTTTTGCTAGGGAAACAGAATATTTAAAAGGCCAGGTCAGTGGTCAGCTCTTCCAGGACAGGTCTGTGTCTTGGAAATCCTCCCTTATTTACCTGTGGTACCGGAAGTATAAATGTACAGTGCAGGCATGGTGAAAGTGACTTCAGATCTCCACGACTCTGGAACAGGTTCCGCTGACACTCCGTCCACTTTGTCCAATAGTGTGTCCACGCCATTGGTGTTAGAAGTTCTGCTTACGTATAAGACGGACACGCCGTCCTCTTTCAGGGCTGGCAGAACCTCCTCCACAGCTCCTTGTAGGTCTTAAGTTAGCGGGAAAAATCCAAGCAAACAACATTAGCTGATTAAGCATGCATTGCGTGTCATAAACTTCATGATAATTTACATTAACTTATGTTTTGTTAAACTGTATGGATGTAAGCAGTACTTAGAGTTATGATTTTTTTTTTAAAGTCACTGTCTCACTATGTATGTCCTTTCTATGTAGACCAGGATGGCCTCAAACTCAAGTTCACAGACATTTACCTGCTTCTGCCTCCCTAGTGGTGAGTCTAAAGGCGTGTGCTACCATGCCTCCCTAGTAATTAATTTTAGCATGGAATTTGATGTGTTTGAACACACATACACAAAATGCCAATATCTGATAGAATGAAGGTTGAGACTGGTTTCATAATCATAGCAGATGGTTCGTGGAAGACATCACAGAAATGGAGGTATCACTAAAATGTTAATACACAGAAATAGGCATTTCCAGACCATGCCACACATTAAAGGTCATTATTGTTGTAAAGTCTGTATCAGTCATGTGAATATACAGGCACCACAAACATCCATTTTTTTCACTGATTTGAAACAAAAAGTTCTGACTTAAGATGCCATCCTTATTTCATACCTGCCATTTTGATTTTCTGCCTTAATCTAAATGAAATCTCTTTTAAGCTTACTCATCTTGAGCTGTAATAACTGAATACATATTAAGTAAATATATATTATTTTAAAAAGATTTACTTATTATTTTATGCATATGAGTGTTTTGCATGTGTGAATATGTACCACATGCATGCCTACTGTCTATAGAGGCTGGAAGAGGGTATTAAATTCCCTGGAACGGAGGTCACAAGCCATTGCCTCCCGACCAGTCTCTTCCCTGTCAATCTCTCTCCGCCTCCATCCAGAGCTGTCTGCTGCACTACTGCTCACTGTCCAGTGTCCCCCATTCATAGTTCTTCAGCTCTTATGATTGAGTCAGTTCTCCTCATTGGGAGATCCTCAGGGTCCGCATAGTCCCATGCCTGCCAGCCTTTCTGATTCCACCTGCATAGAATGGGCCTTTCACTCCTAGTCACCCAGAAAATCCCTGCTCTTCCTTCAAGGTAGCCTAGAGGTAAGTCTTTCCAACACTTTTACTTCTCAGCAGCTGGCCACTCCCTTCCCTGGCTCCCACACTGGTCTGAGCATCCGTGTTCCAGGATGTTTAGTACAAAGTGTAATGAGATTCAAGTCTAGTCAACCATGAAATCCTCGAGATTAAGGGATCATAGTTTATGGCACAAACAACTGAATCAATGTGGAAGACCAGGAACAAGCTGAAACTGCTTATTTAAAAATATTGGTGCCTTGGAACACTTTGAGTGTATGTGCCTTTAATACAATGGAATTAACTGACTTCTAAATTGGAGGCCTCCAATTTAGGTACTTGGCCTATGAGCCTTCTCTCTGACAGAAGGGGCCGCTGTTGTTCCTGCCCAGTATGATTTATGTAGGTGCCATCTTGAGGATTTGGGATCTTGCTTACCTTGCTAGAGATATCCTCCCTCCACTAAGTTAAAGCTACTGCTGGGATGACGGAAAGATTCTGGGTATGAATGTCATCTGTTAGCTATGTAGTTGATATTGACACCTAGGACATGTCAACTCAAATTATCTATTTGTCTCAGTCTGAATCCCTTCATACTGGGAAGCTGAAGTCTGTGTAGGAGTTGTTCTTGGGGCTGGACCTGTGAGGTGTCCAGGGGAAGTAGATGGACGGGGAGAAGTTGAAGCAATATAGTTGCAACAGTGACCTTCCCAGGAGATCATCTCTGGGCCTGGAGTAGACCTTTGAGATTGTCTCACCAAGGCCCCGAAGGAGGCAATAGGGGTCTATGTCAACATTGGCTATATCTGTCATCCTCAATCAGACAAGCTTTACATTTTCATTTGTTTAAAATGCTTTTGTAAGGTGTATATTACATTGATTTCACAACAACTCTGTGATATAGGAACATACCAGTAACCCCATTTCGACAAATGGACATGGACACACACAATAAAAGCAATTACAACCAGGTACCCGGAATTCCAATTTCTTTTGAATTGGAATTCATTTGCCATGTGGTTTAAGTTTTGGATGTGTGTTAAAGTATGTGGACTTCTGATATGGGTCATAAGGCAATCACTGTGCATCTTGATGGAGAGCATAACTCAAGCTTTACCGAAAGCCTGGGAAAGTGAAGGTGAAGCCAGAAGGCTGTGGGGCAAATCCATCAGCTCCTCTTTGGTCTAGGTTTACACTGTAGAGGGAAACACACTCCCAGAGAAGTCAGTAGACACTTGGCTAGGGGAAAACCAAAGGTTGGGCTGGAGATATGAGTGCATGGTTAAGAGTGTTTGCTATGTTAGTGTGAAGACTGATGTGGCTCCAAAGCCAGGTGCAGTCCCATTCACTACTAACCCTAGGACTTCTGGGTAGGGGTTGGGAATGGAGACAAGAGGATACCTCTAGCTTGCTGGTTTCCAGCTAACAAGTTCCAAGCTCAAACTGCCCCTAAAGGAGCAAGGCAGAGTGACAGAGCTAATACCAGACACCACACACACACACACACACACACACACACACACACACACACACACACACACACTGTCCCTGGGGAGGCAGGGAAGAACAGAGAGAGGGAAGGAGGGAGGGAGGGAAGGAGGGAGGGAGGGAGGGAGGGAGGGAGGGAGGGAAAGAAGAATATCAACTGATTTCAACATCTTAATAGAAAAGTTTTAAAGATCTCATGGGGGCAGACACAGGTGGATCTCTGTGAGTTTTAGGGTTACATACATAACAAGACTCCATGGGCTAAAAAAATAACAAACAAATTAAGTTGTACCCTAGTTTCCACCAACTCCTCTTTCTTTTGAAGAAAGAAGAGAACTATCTGACTAAACATGGTCACTCCTGGGGAGCAGAAAGAACCCAATCAACCTTTCTCACCCAGTGTCAGGGTGCTACAGCTAAATCCGAAGCCTCACAACAGGAAACAGACCTCCATTCTAGCAGCCTGATGTACCTACTCACTAGCTTGGCTAGCTGAAGAGGTGATTGACTAAGTTAGTTAAAACATCCCAGAAATGCTTACAAATCAAGTCACTGAAAAGATGCAGGGATGATGGGTGTGCCAATGATTATGAGGCTGCTGGATTATGAGGCTAAGCTCGACCCTTGCATCTCTAACAGTAGTTTGGAGTAGAGGCAACCACATATGCCACATATTAGAACTCTCTTCCAACAGAGACACAGTCTCCTTTCCTTCCTACACAAAGCAAAACACTCTAGGTAGGGAAAAAAAAAAAAGGTGTTTACTTCCTGTTAAAATTTCTAACAGGAGCAACTAAAACACAAAACCATACTCCATCTCACATTGTGTAGTTAAACAATCTATTTGAGCTTATATTTCATTCCTTCAATTAATGCTATTGCTTTCTACTCAGCCCCAATCAAGAGTATTTGCCATCATGAGACCGACAGGATATACCAGGCATTGTATAGAGACTAGCATTTGATAGACATAAGCAAGCATCTTACCTATCAAGCATCGACTTTCTTACTTATCAGAGTCTTCTGGGAGGGTCTTTCAAACATTGGCTTCTCCCATCTCATTAATCCAGAAAAACCTCAACCTTTTCCCTTCAGGTTTGGTAATGTTAAGAGCTGATTTAGAGATTGACCTGTTTAGCCCCTCCTCCCGCCTCTCAAGTCTCAAGAAAATGAACTTCAATCCTGTATATGCTAGAAACACACTAGAAGCTCTACGCTCCCAGTCTTTAGTTCTGAGAGGAGAACATTTGAGAACACCGTCAAGTTAGTTCTCCATTCAGAGCCTGGGTCGCTAGGCTAGGAATCATATTTTCTGAAGATATTACTCACTGGGGGTCTGGTTTAGGTCATTGAACAGGGTCCTCCATAATCCTATGCACAGATGCCAGTGTGGTCCCAGGGCACTCTGTGCTCATCACCCATTCCCCTCTTTGCACTGGAACTCAGAGAGGGCACCTGGATTACTGACAAAGGGGATGGATAGGTTGGTTTGTTAACAGAATGTTTTGGGGGGGGGCATCTGTGAGGCTGAGCCTGACTGAGTTGAAATAGCTTTCCTCACATTAGGATGTAGTTGATTGTATTTGATTGTGTTACAACATTTTTCATGCTTCCACATTCAACTCAAAGGTTTCTAAGCCTCAGGAAAGAAAACTTGTTATAACTCACCAGAATGGGGCAGTTTGAATGCCTACTATGTGTGGGGATATTTTCAAATATAATAAAAAACAGCCAGAGATATCAGAGGACAGACCCACCCCCTCCAGTCTTTGTCTGTTTGTTTTTTGTTGTTATTTTGTTTTTTTCCAGACAGAGTTTTCTGTGTAACAGTCCTGGCTGTCCTAGAACTTGCTTTGAAGACCAGGTTGGCTTTGAACTCACAGAGATTCTCTTGCCTCTGCTTCCCAAGTGCTGGGACTAACAGTGGGAGCCGTGGCTTCTTCTTCCTGCTGTCTTTCTATGTCTGCCTTAAATACTCTCTCGATCAGTTAAGGCATGACACCAGCACTGCTTGCCTGGGAGCCTGTAAACTAAAATGACCTCAATATCAGATTGGATTCAGGGCGTAGGTCACCACTCTTGGGATATTCCCTATGTTGGGATTAAAGGTATGAGTTACCACTGTCTGATCCTCCTAGACTGACTGTGGGTAGATCTCTCTGATATCTTCGACTGTTTTTTATTATATTTGAAAATATTCCCACAACTATATGCTTTCTTTCTATTACTAGGAGCTTATTTAAACACGTGTAAGCAAATCTCATCCTTTAGACAAAGTGCAATGAAGCCATTTAAGGTAATTCCTGGGCTCAAATGTACATTAGAAAATGACCTATTCCTACAAAAATGAGGTCATTGACATGGGCTGTGACTGGATTCTCTGAGTCTACTTTCTCGACATTAAAAAAATGTTCAAAAATCAGCTTAAAATTATCATTATTAAAGTCTGTTTCACTGGTCTTTCACTGAGAAACTACCGAGAAAAGCTGCTTGTGCTATGGAGCCAATCAAAACTGCCTCCAGTCCCCTGTTTCCCAGAATCCCCCCCCCCCCCCCACCCCGTGCTCCTGTCCATCTCCATTGTCAGTCCTTCTCAGATGCACTCTCTAGTCCTTTCAAAAGACTTACAGATTCTCCCAAGTGCCACAGGCCTTGTGGACATGGCTTAGTTCCTTCCCTGGATTGTAAGATTACCAAACTAGGTCATCTTCTTAAGCCTCAACCCAACCATGGCAGCAAAAGTTCACATGGCATGCCTTACCCTTAGCCCCAACACTGGTTTTATTTAGTCCTTTACCTTTTGTTTTGAAGCAGGGCCCCACTCTATTACCCAGTCTGACCTCAAATTCATGGCAACTCTGCCTCAGCCTCCCTAGTGTTGGGATTACAGATGTGTGTCACCTTATCCTGCTCAATACAGCTTTCATGGTAAAATTCTTTTGTTCGAGCAGCTTCCGTGATAAAATACCTTTGAAAGCTACTGTAAATTACAGTTTTAAAGGAAACCCAGTTTTTTAGCTTACAAACAAATAAACAAACCACCACCATCAAACAGGTGAAAGGTATTCCAGACCAGCCAACGGTCTCTTTGGATCTCAGCTTTCCAACAGAATTCCCTTAACTGTTCCCATGGCCTTCAAAAACAAGTTCATTACTAGCAGAACTAACAGGTAGGGTAGATCTGGCCAACAAACTAAGAATGTGCAGGCAGACAGCTGAATTATCCTCCCCACAGATAACTAGGACTACTAATTTACCTGGGGATCAGGGAGAGAGGGAGGCAGGGGGGGCGGGGAGAGGAAGGACAAAGGGAAGGGGGAAGGGGAAGAGAGGGAGAGGGGGAGGGGGAGGGGAGAGGAGGGGGAGGGGAAGAGGGAGAGGAAGAGGGAGAGGGAGAGGGGGAGAGGGAGAGGGGGAGGGGGAGGGGGAGAGAAAACTATTGAGATTTTCTGTTCTATTTGTATTTTGTGTTTGAGTTGTGGAAAAAACAATTGGCCCAGAAATTTTTCTTCTGTCAACTACAACTGTGACAGAGGTTTGGATAGCTGAAAATAATTCCCCACATGGTTAATATAGGTTATACTCTGCTAAGGGGAAAGTTCTTGAAATGTAAAACATAGGAAAGGAAAAAAATCCACATTCTCTGAGAATTCAGACAAGGATTCATGAGCCTCAATTTTCTTTACATAGAGAGAATTTCTAAGTAGTAATTGGGAGGATTTTAAAAAATCTGTTTAGCTTTAAGAGTCTCCAAAAGTCAACCAAGGGTTAATTCTCAAATAAATGTTCTATATGCACGTGTCTTTGCATCAGCTCCTCAGAGACTGGAGTTGCAGAGGGTTGTAAAGTGCCACATGGGTATTAGGAATTGAACCTGGGTCCTCTGAAAGAGTAGCCAGTGCTCTTAACCACTGATCCATCTCTCCAACCCACATACTTGTACATACTTGATCTTTGAAATGAAAACCAGGAATTTTCATCAGCTTAAGAGCTGAAATTTAAAATACAGAGTTAAATTCATCTCTTTGGGACCACAAATAGTCAAAGTCATTTTCAGGAAGAAACGCTGCTGGAGGTATCACACCATACTTGACTTCAAAGTATACTACAGAGCCATAGTAACAAAGGCAGAATGCAGACAAAAGCAGGCACGTAGGACCAGCAGAATGGAAACAGGACTCAACAATAAACACACACAGTTATGGCCACCTACTTTTTAAGAAAGGTATAAAAAACTGGAGAAAGAAAGGATATTCATCTGTAGAAGAGTGAAACAGCTCTAATCTTGCACAAAAATCAATTCAAAGTGGATCAAAAAGACTTTAAGCTGTTGTATGAGGAATGAACTTCAAGACAAAGAGAAGAACTTTCTGAACAGGACTCTAGTGGCAGAAATCACCAGCAGAGTGGGAGAAAATCCTTGCCGGCTACTCCTCAAGCAAGAGTCTCTATCTAGAATAGATGAATGCAGAAATGACACACTCCAAAACCCTGTCAATCAACAAGGCGGGTTTCAAAAGAAGAAACACAGTGGTCAATAGGTATTATTAAAAAATGCGTAACAACCGTATCCATCAGGGAAATGCAAATTAAAACTACTTCGAGATTCTCATCCCAGTCAGGTGATTGAGATTCATCCAGAAGGCAACAGCAAAGAGAGATGGGAGGAATATTTTTAGCTGCCTCTGTCTTCATATCACCTCCCAAACTGGCCCTATGCATTCAAGAAACTTCCTAATAATTAACACAGGTCACTGTGTTATTAAGTTTCTTTTGGGAAAGCTGGGAGAATAACAGGGTTGAGAGAGTCTCCTAGTTATGGAGCAGGAAGTTGTCTCTTTCAAGACAACCAAAGAATTTTGAGAGAATCTTGGAAAGACCATGTTCTTTCTGGAAATGTAAGTCAGTATGGCATTATGGAAACCAGTGTGGAGTTTATGAAACTGCCATATGACCCAGATGTAACCCTCCTGGGCATCTACTAATGGAGCACCTATTCACAACAGCAAGGAACGGAGTCAGCTTAGATTCCCAGCACTAAATGAGGAGATAATGAGAACTTATTGGTACATAATAGAATAGAAAACTGCAATCATGAAACCTGCAGGAGAATGCATAGAACTGTAAAGTATTAAGTTAGATAACTCAGACTCAGAAGGAGAGAATGATGTGTTCTCTTTCACATTTAGATTCTAGCATGTGTGTGTGTGTGTGTGTGTGTGTCTAACAGAAAGATCATGAGAGGAGGAAGCAGAGAGGAAGGTGGGGGAATTGGACACCAGGGCCAGGAAGGCAGGAAGAAGCTGTGGGTGGGGGTGAAAGGGGAGAAGGGGTGTCAGAAACATATCAGAGAAAAGGGAAGAAGAATCATCAACATTTTTTTTTTTCTTTTCTAAGACAGTCTCATGACGTAGTCTTAGCTGGCCCGGAACCTGCTACGCAGACCAGGTTAGCTCTGGACTCACAGAAGCCCTTTGAATGCTGGGATTAAAGGTGTGCACTGCCACGCCCAGTATACAAAAACATATTTTGAACAAAAAGTCAGAATTAAACATAATATGTGCTAATTAGGCATTAAAACAAAACTAACCCACCTGTCTGTACCAAGTGCCCTGGAAGAGAAATGAAAAAAATCTGGGTATGCCTCCAGCTCGGTGTTGCTGGCGTCCACATAAGCCTGACTAAGTGATCTTCTCCTCTGGGCCAGGGTTTGTTTGGCTATAAAACAAGTGGAACTCTGACTGAATCTCAGAAACTCGTGTGTAGATCATCCCGGGCTGAGGTAGGGCTGGGCTGGGGGTGAGATCGTGGAATCTAGCTATTAAAATGAGGATTCTTATACTTACTCAAATTTCTTTTATAAACTTTTTGTAGACACAAACATATGGAGAGGATTTCAGTATCTCTAAGGCCCTGCCTTCCCCAAACAATTCTTAAGAGTCAGTCCAACGGATACTTTTCTATTTGGCTGCATCTACCTAATACATGACTTTGGACTTTGGTACTCTCTCTGCAGAAACTGTTCCAGGCCAGAGTGTATGATGTACAAAGGTGTCACTGTTATTTGGAGAAAAAGTGTTTTTCAAATGCCTTTCTCAAAGGTTAGTTTACACATTTCCACATGGCACAGCGACCAAACACACAACTTTGGACTCTGGTTTTGTGCTCTCAGCAACTATTTTAGATCAGAGCACAAAACTGTGTCACATGGAAAGAAATCTCAGGGATACAGGGGAAAAAAATAGAACGTTTTGATTTTAAGCTGTATCTCTTCTTAATGCTAGCGTGAGTCTGAGGTCCTCCGGCAAGTAAGGGTCAAGACTGATTTCCCAGTAGAAACTTTCAGTATATTCTCCATGTCAATATGGTGTCCAGTGGCAGGCCACTACTGTCTGTACGAGGCAAGAAGTACTGGTTCAGCATCTCTCTAATTTTAAAACTGAAGTACTCCAAAAACTTTTTTTCTTGAGTGTGGCCATGAACCCACAACCCCAAAGCATGTAGCTTCGTCTCCCGCACAGCATTAGTAAGTGTACTATATAAAATTATCTTCATGCTAAGCTTATATGGTGTATATGAAACACAAGAAAACTCTTTGGACCTGGACTCCACCTTTAAGGTGGCCCGTGAGATATATGCAAATATTCCAAAGTCTGAAAAAATGTGAAATCTGGAACACTTCTGGTTCCAGAGTATTTCAGAGCAGGGAGAGTCAACATATAAGTAGTTGTGTTTCTGACTTTATTACAAAACCAAACTCAATTAGTCATTTCAGCCTCGGTCTCTGTCGATTAAACTCTAAGCTCTATGAAGTCCCCTAAACAGAGTAGTTGAGCCTGAGCAGGAGAGGCTGGCGCTGATGTGCTGATGTGCTCTGCGTAGAGCTCAGATCATTAATACCTTCACCCTAAGAAAGCCCCCCAAAAACAACAGGCTTGCTGGAGCCTCCCAGTACAGAGCAGTGAAGTCTTTCCAGACTGCTGGGACATATCTTAAGGCTCGGGCTTTTCCCGTAATTTGGCGCCTTTAACATCATCTCTCTGCTTTTGAAATCTTTTTATGAAGCCCCCATTTTTCATAGTATGTACTTTATGTCACAGGCAAAAGGCTTTTAAATGTCCTGGTTTCTTAGAAGTAAAGCGATGTTTTGACTTTGAGGGGCACTAGGAAAGCTGCTTAGTTTGCCTCAGTTTCCTAACTATGAAGTGAAGGGCAGGGCAGATAGATTCGTGGAGCTCTAACAGGAGCGTCCGTGTAGAGGATGGCACCACGTAAGAAAGAACTTGGGCTTTGAAGATGTCCCTAGGCTAGAAATATTGCCTCAGTTTCCTCAATCATACAATGGAGACATAGTTTTTTTAATTTACTAGAATATTACAGCCATTCCTTGCACATTTGTCACAGCCAGATGAGCATCCCAAAGAGTTAGGACTTGTAGGTACCTCCATATTCTGTATTCTTACTGATGCCTTTTAAGCCTACCTCTGGTTACGCCTCTCCTTCACTGAGAAGCAACAGCTGTCCCCAAAACAGATACACATGGGTAGAGCTCAGAGACTAACTATTGGTAGCCGTAACTCATCAGCTCTGTGGTAGATAGCAGATTCTGTTTCTTTCTGGCCTGAGTAACCCTTTGGCATCAAGTTCTCATTTAGGTCAAAGGCCACACGGATGGAGGAGTCACCGTGGGGCTCCACAGAAGCACAATAGCAGCCCTCCAGTGTTCTCCCTGAGTATCAGGTAGAGTCAGCCTCACTGTAGTGAGGAGCCAGGTATGCTAACAGCACGAAAGATCTCAAATCAGCCTTGAAGACAGAGAAAACGAAAAGGGCAGAGATGGAAATGGCTTTCCCACCAAGGACCGCAGTTCTCACCCAAGACCCTCTGAATTTTAGTGAAAATGTTTTAAGTACTGATTAGAGGAATGAATTTGGAGGCGGATCCCTCTCGTTAACCCCATGACGCACGAAGCTTTGAAACTCTGGGTTCCACTGGTCTCATCTATATGTTCCGTGTGTAGTGAGGATTAAAAGCAACATTGTGCATATACAGGGGTTCCCTGGAAAATATTGGGGTGGGGGAACTGCCTTGTGAAGAAATGGATACACATTTCTTTTTGTCGTCTTTAAACAACACAGCATAAGAAAGAATAGAATAGCAGAACTCAGTGTTGTGTTAGGTATTTAAATAAATTAGACCCCACAATGGAGTACTGAAGTGCTTTGCACACTGTCTCGGTAGACAGGCCACTTCACCTCTGGGTGATTCTGAAGATGACTAATATCTCGAATTGATGTTTAACTCTTTACCCACCTCCCTCACCTCCCACCACACTGCAGTCCCAGACTCAAGGGGCCTAGTCTCCTTAGGGCTAGGGCCGGCGGTCTGCAGCTCACCTGGGGAGGCCAGCAGCACCTTCGCCCCGCAGCACCGAAAGCAGTGCAGGAGAGACTTTGCACGGATGTTGTAGTTGAGGCACGCCATGGGACAGCCCAGTTTGAGCAGTCCCAGCCAGATCCACACGTAGGCCGGCTCATTGCCCATGAAGAGGGCCACGCAGTCCCCCTGTCGCAGGCCCAGATGGTCGTGCAGCGCCCGTGCCACTTGGTTGCTGCGCCGGTCCACCTGGGCGTAGGTGAGCGTCTCGTCGCGGAACAGCAAGAAGGGCTTGTGCGGGGTCTGGTGAGCTCGCTCCATGAACGCCCTCAGGATGGTGCGCACGGGCCGCCGTTGCCGGTAGCTGCGCAACTGCCGGGCCAGGTTGGCCACCCGCAGGAAGTACCGCAAGTCTTGGATGAGATAGGGGCAGCAGCAGGTGAGCAGCAGAGGCAGCAGCAGCAGCCCCGCCAGGACGGTGTAGAGTACCGGTAGCATGGCGGTGACTGTGGGGTCCCAGGTCCCCAGCGGGGCCGAGGGAGCTCTCGGTGCGTGCAGCGCGGCGGCGGGCGGGCGGCGAACGGAGCACGAACTGGCGACTGGGCCGGGCCGCGGGACCTGCTGCGACTGCGGGTAGCCGCTGGGCTGCAGGTGCCTGGGGCGTGCACGGCGGTGCAGGCGGGACGGCCGTGGGTCCCGCCCCCTCGTGGGGAGACTCGTGTGCGCTCAGGGTCCGCCCCTGCCAGTCTGGGTGGCCCAGGACTCCGCAGCACTCGTGTTCAGCGTCCTGAGTCAGGTGAGGTCCAGCTAACGATGCTAGGCGCAAATAGCCTAGGTTGAAAAGGATGGGGGGCGGCGCGACTCAGACGTGGCGCTGTTGCTAGTCATTCTTATCACAGTGCGCCTTTGTTTAATCAAGTACCCAATAAATGCACGGCGACCTTATTATTAGCAGCAGGCACCAGGTGCCACCGCCAGCCCAGAGTCCCACCTCCCCTCTTTAGTCCCAAAGGCTTTCTGCCACATCTCTCTTTGTTTCTCACATTTGCTTCTCTGCCCCGTGGTCTCCTGTGGCGAAGGTTGCAAGATTGAACAAAAGCAGAGATGGTCACATTCTGCTGTTTTCAACCCCTGCCACCGCTGCTGCATCAGACAGATCCTCTAGGTATTGCAAGCCTCGCCTGATGCGTGAAAAGCAGTGGGAAGTGATCCGCTTTCCGTTCACAGCATCGTGGACCCAGTTCAACATACAGTTTCTTCAAAGCCTAGATGCTTGTTTCCAAGTAGGACCAGGACCTAAGACATACTTCATTGTCATGCTTCCTGTCCTGTGCTCATCCGCCTTCTGTTGCAAGGCAACCACAGTTTTGGAACTGCAGAGTTAATCTCACATGATATTTTCATCCTCACTCACTGACAAGAAAGGGAGATTTAGAGCGGTGGTAACTCGTAGTCACAACGGGACCACAGCACAAATTCACAGCAGCCTTCTTTTCCTGCACAAACTCTGGAAAGAGCTCACCAGCCCCCACCCCTAGGTGGTGTGGTTCCTGGTAGGTCGACCTGCTGCTACCCCTACCTAATCCACGGTTTGCTGTGGACATGCGCCACACACACACACCCCCGGGTAATATTGAAAAAAGAAGAGAGTATCAAGATGAGGGTGGAGACTGGACCTGGAAGAGATGAATATGTTCAAAACACATTGTATGTGTGTGTGAAATTATCAAAGAGTTAATAAAAATATTAGACTAAGAAGATACCTGTAGAGGACTGCACACCCTCCCCCCCCCTCCGAGAAGCACAGAAAGGTATACAGGGTAACATAAGTCACAAGGAAGTGGCCTTTCGTTTGCTGTTTAAACATTCCATACTGTTTTCTCCATACATTACCCAACAGGGTGCTCAGAACAGGATGTGAGAAAAGTTACCGGGAAGTAGAGTATGCAAAACCAGTAACCACAGGCTGAGGGTTAAGATAGGTCAGCTTAGCAGTGAGGTATAAACGCCCTTGCAAAACCTAATAAAGTGGCATTCCTTGTTCAAGAGTGACCCACGTCTCTTGTGTCTTTCTTAATCTCCAGACCCTTGCCTGACTTCGGCTCATTCTGCGCAGGTGTCACAGATACCTAGTAATGCATGAGATTTGAAACAGTTTGGTTCCAGGTCATTGGCAACTCTCAGCATTGTGACCCACTGTGCCATTTTATCTCCTTACTCCTTAGGTTTCCATCCGTATCCTCTTATTTCCACTACTAAAAAAGTGTCTTTTATAGCATTCTGACCTCTTTCAAATTCTTGGGGCCATCTCAATCAACCCTTTCCAGGGGCCTGGCTATATCTCCACTGCTGGTCTAGCTATCATACAGTGAATAGTTCCTGGAAGAGCTAACGGCTTCATCATCCCTGAGGAGAGGCCTATGGCAGAACTTTTTGTTTGTTTGTGTGTGTGTCTGTGTGTGTATATGTGTGTGTCTGTATGTGTGTATGTGTATGTCTGTGTGTGTGTGTATCTGTGTGTGTTGGCATGCATGTGGTGGTCACAGGACTACTTTTGTGGAGTGGGTTTTTCTCCTTCTACCTTTATGTAGGTTCCAGGATCCAATTCAGGTCACCAAGTATCTTTTCATGCCGGGCCCTCTTGCCAGCCCTTCCACCCCATTTCAGTGTAGCTGTCCAACCACATTTCTCTTCCTAGAGGTCTCTACCCAGAAAGCTAGATTATCACTGTCTTCCTTCCCCCCTCCTAGGCAATCTTTCAGTGCTGAGTGAAGGCAGGCAAGGCCCAAGTGGCTTAATTAGAAACAGGAATTAGGCAGGAACTGGTAAATCCAGCAATTACATAGGTTTCAAGGGGCTTAAATTTTGAATCTGGACTTATCTTCCCTTTCTCTATTTCTTTTATTGACCACCTCTGTTCATATACAGGCTGTCCCTCATGATTCCAGGATGGCTGCCTGAGCCCATGGGGTGTTACTTCCTGGGTCAGTGTCAGAGAAATACCATACTCTTCTTTTTTCCTTAGAAGTCTGCATTTAAAAAATTTTTTAACTAGCTTATATACGTATCCCAGAACGAGTCCTCTGTAGGTACTGGAAAAGAGAATTACTGGTTGGTTTAACCTAACCAAGGCACACCCACAGAGTTGGGTGCGTATCAAGTTTATCTACAGCAATGCTTCTCAACCTTCCTAATGCTGTGACCCTTTAACACAGGTCCTCATGTTATGGTGACCCCCAACCATAAGATCATTTTTGTTGCTATGTCATAATTGCAATTTTGTTACTGTTATGAATCATAATATAAATATTTGATATGCAACTTCCAAAAGGGTCACAACCCACAGGGTGAGAACTGCTGATCTGGACCGTTTGTGGGAAACTTTAAGGTATGATGAAAAGAAGAGACAGAGCTGGAAATATGTCCCAGGGGTCAAGTCAGAAAGCTCACAGCTTCCGGTAACTCGATTGCCATGGGGATTTGATACTTCTGGCTTCTCAGAGCACCTGCACTCACAAGCAAGAACACAGACCCCTCCCCCCCACATACAGAGACAGAGAGACAGAGAGACATATACACATGCACATACAGGTATACACACATAGTTAAAATAAATCTTAAAATCTGTGTAGGAGAGACAAAGGAAAACATGCTTTCCAGGGAAGCTTATCAACACATGCCTTGGGGATCTTCAACCCAGTGAGTTTAACTTAGAGCTTGGAATTCACCTTTGCTCTCTCCCCCCAGTTAATAGTTTTCCCACTTATTTGTAACATTATAACAAAACAGCATGAGCTTTGTAGCTTCTACAAAACAGAAATTTATTTCTCATAGTTTTGGAAAACTGCAAAGTCCAAGTTTGCTGTCTGGGGACAGGCAACCTCTTCACAGATGTTGCTTGAATCTATGTCCTCATCCGGGGGAAAGGCCAATGGAGCTGCTTTGCACCTATTTTATCAGGACAGCAGTCACACCAGAAAAGACTATACCCCAATAACCACCTCTGTGGTTGAATTCAGCATGATGTGAAGGTAGAGGAGGCACAAACCCCAAAGGGCTTCTGGGAACGGGTCTCTCATAGGGCAGCTCTAGTACTCTGTGATATCAGTGGCATCTCATTCCCCTCCATCCTGTTTACACACATATTTAGAGACAATTGGTTTTATGCAGCATTCTAGAATATCTTGGGGCTGGAGCTGCCTAGGCATTGGCTCCTACTTGGCTCCCTCAAAGTGTTACCAGTGTCTTAGTATATTGAAGATCTACTCACGGCACTATTGAGACATTATAATCTATAACGTGGAGCTCAAATTTGGATTTACTCTCCCAAATCTGTCTCAAACTTTCATTAACTTAATTAACATATACTTATTGAGATTGCATGATAAACCAAATATAACCAGCAATGAGCATCTAATAGTGAGCTCACACTTAATTCTAGTGGCTTCTTTCAGAAACACCACTTTAACCAGTCCAGTTATGTCCCAATGCAACCCCACGGATGTTCTTCTGCAGCCTGCTCCTTACTTCTGTTTCTTTCTGGGCTCTGCCTCTTAAATCCAAACCTGCCTTAGGAAGTGCCTAGATTTCTGAGCTCAGCAGCATTTTAAAATAAAGCTTGGACCTCAAAAATAAGATAAGCAGCTTCACATTTTTTTCATTTAAGACTCACTCCTGTCCTCAACAGTATATTTTATTATTTAGCAAAAGATATTTTAACACCAAAAGAAAATAGACTCTTGCTGCACACTTAAAAATGGTTATTTTGTATGATGTATCTTTTACCACAATAAAAATTATATCAATTATGCATTACATCAACTTATAAAAGATAGAAGCCAAGCCCAGGGCATGTATGTATGTATGTATGTATGTATGTATGTATGTATGTATGTATGTATGCATGCATGTGTGTATGTATGCATGTCTGTGTATATGTATGTATGTATGCATGCATGTATATATGTGTGTATGTATGTATGTATGTATGCATGTCTGTGTATATGTATGTATGTATGCATGCATGTATATGTGTGAATGTATGCATGTGTGTGTATGCATGTGTGTATGTATGTATGTGTGTATGTATATATGTGTGTGTGTATGTATGTATGTATGTATGTATGTATGTATGTATGTATGTTAGTCCTTCTGTAGCTGCTCATAAGGCTGAGGGCCAACGGGGAAGTCAAGGATTGCTCAGTCACAGTGATCTGCCATTTCAAATACAAATGGAAAAAAGTAAAATAATTTTGAAGGTAGAAAAAACACACAAGGTTTGTCTTATACATACAAGCATTTTTAGAAAGAATTTATTTCCTATACAATGCTGTCCATTCTAAATTATAAATTTAATGCTGAAATATGACACAGAGCCCAATATTAGGCTTTAATGTAACTCAAGACTGCACTGGTGTGGAGATCTCAAATGTAAAGTGTCACCTCTTTAACAAAACTTTAGGAAGATAGAAGTTAGTTCCAAACTCTGATGAGCCTTCTCATTTTCATTATCAAAACTGTAGATCCCCTTCAAAATTCCAAAGCAATTCTTCACAGAAATTGAAAAAAAAACCAAAATCTTAAACTTGATATAGAAACACAAAAGTCCCAGGATAGCCAAAAGTACCCTAAACAAAAGATCAAACAAAACCCAACTGTCTGAGCTATCTATCACCTTAGCTGATTTTAAGTTGTGTTGCAGAGATACAGTAATAAACACAGCATGGCATTGCCATAAAAACAGACACAGTCATCAGTGGAAGGTAACTGAGGACCCACGGATAAGCCACACCCACAAGCCATTGATTTTTGAGAGAGATATTAGTGATACACACTACAGAAAAGGCAGCACTTCAACAAATATTGCTGATAAAACTGTGTAGCTGAATGTAAAATAACGAAACTAGATACTTGTTTCTCATTTGACATGAAACTCAACTTCAAATGCCCCTCAAGATAAGTCGTGATGCCCTGAATTTGACTGACAAGACAGTATGGAATATAATTCAATTTTCAGGCACACAGAAGGATTTTCTGAAGAGGCAGGACCCCAGAAGTACGAGCATTAAAACCAACAATTGATAAGTGGGGTCCTGTGAAACTAAAGTCTTCTGCATAGAAACGGACGCCATCGGTCAAGTGATGATGTAGCCATCAGAATGGGAAAATATCATTATCAGCTCACACATCTAATAGAGGGTTAGTGTTCACATATACAAGGAACTAAAAACCTGAGCACCAAGAAAACAAATAACCCAACTTAAAAATGGGTAAAGAACTAAATGGTTCTCAAAAGTTGATACAAACAGCTGAGAAATGTTTTAGAGAATGTTCAGCATCCTTAGCTGTCATAGAAATAAATGCAAGTTTATTTGAAACTAATTTGAATTTTCCTCTTATCCCTGTCAGAATGGGGAATGTCAAAGCAAAAATAGGGAACGGCACTGGGATGCACATGGGAAAAGTGGAACACTTATTCATTCGGATGAGTGTGCAAGTGGTGGCAGTCACTATGGAAACACATGTGGCTGTCTCCTTAAAAAGCTAGAAATAAATCGCCCGTATGATCCAGCCATGCCACTCTTGTACATACACTCAAAAGACTGTATATCCTCCTACAGAAACACCTGGTCATCTGTGTTCGTTGGACCCCGTGGCCAGATAGGTCATAGTGTTATGACGAGAACCTACTCTCATTACCTTGCTAAATGGACACAGTGTTATACTGACTTCTAATGACTTACTGTTACACTGATAAATGAGTATGTCTCTCAATCTGCATCAGAGAAACTTCTGTCTTCAGTAGACATGGAGCCAACAGGAATCTCTGGGGTTCTTGGCCCCAGGTGAAACAGTCGATATCACACTCCCTCTTTCCAAGGTTGGGGGATCATTACAGAAGAGGGGTGGTGGACATATTGTAAGGGGCAGAGGTGGTGGAGGATTGTAAGTAAACAGTGTTTTCTGTATACAATGAGGCAGTTGTATAAATGAATTCACAATAATTGAGCCACCAGGCACAAAAACTGTGTAAGCTCAAATCACACAAAATCACAGTATAGCAAATAAAAACCGGGACATGACGCCCCACCCCAGCTAAGGAACCATTTATAACCAATAGCTGCTGGGAGAGAGTCAGTTTTCTTTAAGGGTCTGATTGGCCACACTCCAGTGAAAAGCCACACATCCAAGAGTGTATGAACAGCACAAATTATACTTCATAGTTTTAAAAATACAGCACAAGGTTGAGAGGGTAGGGAAAGGGGAATGTATGAATCTGGGAAGAGTGTGAGATGTGAATTGTATTGAATTCTCAAAAAGATAATAAAAATGAGAAAAAAGACTCCTCATTGAGATAGAAAAGGAAGGAATGCCACTATTTTACAGATAGTCTTACTCTGATACCAAACACCAAAAAGATGCAGGAAAAAAGAAAATTACAGATAAATCTCCCCAGATAAACATGGATACAAAAATTCTCAACAAAATACTTACCAATGAAATTCAAGAACACTTCAAAAAGATTTTATATTCTATAATCAAATTGACTGAGTTACAGAGATGGAGGAATCTTTCAATATATATAAATCAACACATATTATCAATTACCTAAATGATCACAAGGACAGAAATTATATGATCATCTTGATAGATGCAGAACAAGTTTTTAGTAAAATCCAATATCCCTTTATGTTAAAAATTCAGAATAAATCTGGACTAAAAGGTGTGGTGGAATTCAGGTGTCAGCTGATAAGGTCCAAAGACGCTTATCCAGGGTCCGGGCTCCTGAAGGGGGCGTGGAAACCCCATTGATAAGGGGCTTCTGGGACACGAGGATGCCCTGCCTGGTTCCTGGCAGAGGAACCAGGATCGGAATCCATCGTCCGTCCATTGCTCGTCCACCGTTCCAGACTCCAGTCCCTGCTCAGGTGCTACTATAAACTGTTACCTGTACCGTGAGTGTTGGTTTATATTTTAATAAATATCTATCCTGCACTGGTGCCTTCTAAGTAAACTTCGCCTACAAAAAAGGTACATATCTCAATACAATAAAGTCTTTATATGACAAACCTATAGCCAACGTTAAATAAATGGAAAGATGAACAAAGTATTGCCACTAAAATCAGGAACAAGATAAAGGTGTTCATTCTCTCCATTCTTATTCAACACAGTATTTGAAGTCTTTGCTAAAGCAATAAGACAAGAGAAACAAGCATGAAATGGAGAAATAAAAATAAAAATCTCCATTTGTAGATAATATGATTCTATACGTAAGAGACCTTTAAAAGCTGTACTAGAAAACTCTTGAAACTAATAGACATTTTCAGCAAAGAGGTAGGATACACAACTAACTTACAAGGATCAGTAGGCACATTACATATCAGTGGTAAACATACTTAGGAAAAAGTCAGAAAATAACTCACAAGGGCCTTAAAAAACAAACAAACAAACAAACAAACAAACAAACAAACACGGGAGACCTCCAAGCCTTCTGGTTCACAGCTGACTAAAAGCCAACTAAGACCCTACCAAGAACGACCCCTGTGACAACTGGAGACACACAGCACCTTGGCCTACAGCCAACTAAGAGCTGAATAAGAACAGCCCCTGAAATTACTGGAGACATTCAGCCCCTAGGCTCACACCTGAATAATAGCTGACCAAGAGTGAACCCAGGCAACAATGGGCAGATGCCAGTGCAAGAATACATATAACAATATAAAGAACAATAAGACACCACCAGAAGAAGCTGGTGGTTCTACAACATCAAGATCTGAGCATAACAATGAAGAGGAAACAGAAGGAAATGACCTTAATAACAACTTTATGAAGATAATAGAAGCTTTAAAAGAGGATATAAAAATTCCCTTAAAGAAATAGAAGAAAATTCAAACAAAAAATTGGAAGAGATGAACAAATCCCTGAAAGAAAGAAAGAAAACCAAGGAAAAGAAAACAAACATGTGAAAGAAACATTCCAGGAATTAAAAATTGAAATAGAAGCAATAAAGAAGGTACAAACTGAGGCAAAGCTGGAAATAGAAAACCTGAAGAAACGAACTGGAACCACAGATGCAAGCATAACCAAAGAATGCAAGAGATGGAAGAGAGAATCTCTGGAGTGGAAGAGTCAATAGTGGAAATAGATACATCAGTTAAAGAAAATACTAAAACCAAAAAATCCATAGCACAAAATGTCCAGGAAATCTGGGACACCATGAAAGGACCAAACCTGAGAATAATTGGAATAGAAGAAGAAAGAGAAGGAGAAGGAGAAGGAGGAGGAGGAGGAGGAGAAGGAGAAGGAGAAGAAGAAGAAGAAGAGGAGGAGGAGGAGGAGAAGGAGGAGGAGGAGGAGGAGGAGGAGAAGAAGAAGGAGAAGAAGGAGAAGAAGGAGAAGGAGAAGGAGAAGGAGGAGAAGGAGAAGGAGAAGGAGAAGGAGAAGGAGAAGAAGAAGAAGAAGGAGAAGAAGGAGAAGAAGAAGAAGAAGAAGGAGAAGAAGACCAGCTCAAAGGCACAGAAAATATATTTAACAAAATCATTGAAGAAAACTTTCCCAACCTAAAGAAAGAAATACCTATAAAGATACAAGAAGTTTACAGAACACAAAATAGACTAGACCCCCCCCCCCCAAGAAGAATCTGTTCATCACATAATAACCAAGCCACTAAACCTACAGAACAAAGAAGAAATACTAAGAGCTGCAAAGGAAAAAGACCAAATGACCTATAAAGGCAGACCCATCAGAATAACACCCAACTATTCAATGGAAACAATGACAGCAAGAAGGTCGAGGTCAGATATTATACAGACACTAAAAGAGCATGGCTGCCAACACAGACTACTACTATACCCAGCAAAACTATCAATCACCATACATGGACGCAACAAGATATTTCATGACAAAACAGATTTAAACAAAACCTATCCACAAACCTGGCCCTAAAGAAAGCACTAGAGGGAAAACTCCAACCTAAGGAAACCAGATACATCCATGAAACCACAAACAATCAATAATCCCACAGAAGAAAAACCCAACAAAGAGAAATGCACACAAACTACCACCAAAAATAAGAGGAAATAACAATCATTGGTCATTAATATCTCTTAATATCCATGGACTCAATTCACCTATAAAAAGACACATACTAACACCATGGATACAAAAACAAAAGCCATCCTTCTGCTACATACAAGACACACACCCCAACTTCAAAGGCTCAAAGTAAAGCATTTCTAATCAAATGGACCTAAGAAACAAGCTGGTGTAGCCATCCTAATATCTCTCTAACAAAACAGACTTCAAACTAAAATCAATAAAAAGAGACAGGTCAGACACTACTTATTCTTCTCAGAAAATATCCACCAAGATGAAGTCTCAATCCTGAATATTTATACCCCTAACACAGGGGCACCTACATATGCAAAAGAAATACTACTAAAGCTTAAACCTCACATCAAACCCCAAATACTAATAGTGGGAGACTTCAATACCCCACTTTCACCCTTGGATAGGTAAACTAGACAGAAACTCAACAGAGAAATAAGGGATCTAACAGATTTATGACCCAAATAGATATATATAGAACATTCCACCCAACCACAAAGGAATATACATATTTTTCAGCAACCCATGCTCTAAAATTGAGCACATACTCTGTCACAAAGCAAATATCAATAGATACTAAAAAATAGATGTAACTCCTCGTATCATATCAAACCACTATGGTCTAAAGTTAGAATTCATCAGCAAAAAAAAAAAAAAAAAAAAAAAAAAAAAAAAAAAAAAAAAAAAAAAACCACAGAAAGCCTACAAATTCATAGAAACTGAACATCTCTCAATTTAAGCACCCCTGGGTCAAGGAAAAAATTAAGAAAGAAATAAAAGACTTCCTAGAATTTAATGAAAATGAATCCACAACATACCCAAACTAATGGGACACAATGAAAGCTGTGTTAAGAGGAAAACTCATAGCACTAGATGCCTATATGAAAAACCTAGAGAAATCTCACACAAGAAACCTAACAGCACAGCTGAAGGCTTTAGAACAATTAGAAAAAAAATTGACCTAGAAGGGTAGATGGCAGGAAATAATCAAACTTAGGGCTGAAATCAACACAATAGAAACAAAGAGAATAATACAAAGAATCAATGAATCAAAGAGTTGGTTCTTTGAGAAAGTCAACAAGATAGATTAAACCCTTACCCAAACTAACCAAAAAGGAGAGAGAGAGAATCCAAATTAACAGAATCAGAAATGAAAAGGGGGACATAACAACAGGCACCCAGGAAATCCAGAGAATTATCAGGTCATACTTTGAAAATCTATACTTTGGAAAACCTAAAAGAAATTGACAGCTTTCTGGACAGGTACCACTTACCAAAATTAAATCAAGATCAGATTAAAGACCTAAACAGACCTATAACACCAAAGGAAATTGAAGCTGTTATTAAAAATCTCCAAAGTAAAAACATCCATGACCAGACTGTTTCAGTGCAGAATTCTACCAGACATTCAAAGAAGAACTAATACCAATACTCTTCAAACTGTTCCATAAAGTAGAAACTGAAGGAACATTGCCAAACTCTTTTTATGAGGCCACAATCCCTTGATTCCCAAACCACTCAAAGATGCAACAAAGAAAGAGAATTACAGACCAATATCCCTCATAAACATTGGTGCAAAAATACTCAATAAAATTCTGGCAAACTGAATCCAACAACATATCAAAAAAATCATCCACCATGATCAAGAAGGCTTCATCCCAGAGATGCAGGGATAGTTCAACATACGAAAAATTGTGAATATCATCCATCATATAAACAAACTGAAAAAAACAAACAAACCATACTCATCTCATTAGATGCTGAAAAGGTCTTTGAAAAAATCCAACACTCCTTCATGATAAAAGTCCTGAGAGATCAGGAATACAGGGAAAATACTTAAATATAATAGAGGTGATAGATATACTGCAAGCCGCTAGCCAACATCAAATTAAATGGAGAAACACTCAAAGCAATCCCACTGAAATCAGGAACAAGACAAAGCTGTCCTCTCTCCTTATCTATTCAATATAGTTCTTGAAGTTTTAGCTAAAGCAATAAGAGAACAAAAGAGATTAAGGGGATACAAATTAGAAAGGAAGAAGTCAAACTATCTCTATTTGCAGATGATATGATCATTATACATAAGTGACCCCAAAAAATTCTACCAGGGAACTCCAACTCCCACAGGTGATAAACACCTTGAGCAATGTATCAGGATACAAGATTGGCTCAAAAAAGAATCAGTAGCCCTCCTATATGCTAAGGATAACAGGGCTGAAAAAGAAATAAGGGGGACATGACCCTTTATAATAACTGCAAATAGCATTAAATATCTTGGCGTAACTCTAACCAAAGAAGTAGCAGAACTGTTTGAGAGAAACTTTAAGTCAGTGAAGAAAGAAATTAAAGAGGATATCAGAAAATGGAAAGATGTTCCATGCTCCTAGATAGGTAGGATCAACATAGTAAAACTGGCAATTTCACCATAAGTAATCTACAGATTCAATAAAATTCCTATTAAAATCTCAACATAATTTTTACAAACCTTAAAAGAACAATACTCAACTTCATATGGAATAACAGGAAACTAAGGATTGCCAAAACAATTCTGCTCAATAGAAGAACTTTAGGAGGAATCACCATTCCTGACTTCAAGCTATACTATAGAGCTACAATAAAAATAATAAAAAACAGCCTGATACTGGCATAAAAACAGACTTGTGGATCAATGGAATCAAATCAAAGACTCCAATTTTAACCCATTCACCCATGAACACTTGATTTTTGACAAAGAGACAAAAATATTCCATGGAAAAAAGATAGTATCTTCAACAAATGGTGTTGGCATAACTGGATGGTAGTATGCAGAAGAATGCAAATAGATACAAACCTATCACCCTGCACAAAACTCAAATCCAGTGGATCAAAGACCTCAACATAAACCCAGATACACTGAACTTGATAGAAAAGAAAGTGGGAAATACCCCCCAACACATTGGCACAGGCGACCACCTCCTAATATAACACCAGTAGCACAGACACTAAGAACAACAATCAATAAGTGGGACCTCCTGAAACTGAGAAGCTTCTGTAAAGCAAAGGACACAGTCAATAAGACAAAATGACAGCCTACAGATTAGGAAAAGATCTTCACCAACCCTACATCTGACAGAGGACTGATCTCTAAAATATATAGAGAACTCAAGAAAATAGAGCCCCAAAACCTAAATAAACCAATTAATAATGGGGTTCAGAGAGAGTTAAAAAGGGAATTCTCAACCTAAGAATCACAAATTTAAGTGCTGAAAGACACTTAAAAAATTTCTCAACATCTTTAACCATCAGAGAAATGCAAACCAAAACAACTTTGAGACACCACTTTACTCCTGTCAGAATGGCTAAGATCAAAACCACAGATGACAGCCTGTGCTGGAGGGGTGTGGAGCAAGGGGAACACTCCTCCATTGTTGGTGGGAGTGTAAACTTGTACAGCCACTCTGGAATGTAGTATGGTGGTTCCTCAGAAAATGTGGAATCAATCTCCCCAAGGATCCAGTAATACCACTTAGGCATATACCCAGAGGATGCACATTCGTACCCCAAAGGCATTATCTCAACTATGTTCAATAACAGCATAATAGCAAGAACCTGGAAACAACTTAGATGCCCCTCAATCAAAGAATGGATTAACAAACTGTGGTACATCTATACAATGGAGTACTACTCAGCAGTTAAAAAATGACATTCTAAAATTTTCAGGCAAATGGATGTATTTGGAGAATATTCTTCTGAGTGAGGTATCACAAGCCCAGAAAGATAGTCACGGGATGTTCTCACTCATAAGTGGATTTTAAACAAAAAGCAAAGAATACCCAAGATGCAAACCACAACCCCTGAACAGCTTGGAATCAGAAGGAACTCAAGAGAGACATCCAGGGATTCCCCTAGGAAGAGAAAATAGAGAAGATCACCTTAGCAAATTGGGGTCATAATGGATTACAACCAAGAAGAGTTGGGAACAAATTATGAGAGAAGGAAATGGTTGAGTGAGAGGAGCAACAAAGAGGGAGAAAAAAAGAGATGGATATCTTGATAGAGGAAGCCAGTGTGGGGTTGGAAAGAGACCGGGTGCTAGGGAAACCTCCAAGAACTCACAGGATGTTCCTGGCTAGGTCTCCAACCAATGGTGTTAGGGGTGCCTGAACAGTACTTCCCCTATAATCAAAGGAACCCTAAGTGTCATCACAGAATCTATATCCAACAATGAATAGAGGTGGAGGCAGAGATCCATGGCTGAGCCCTGGGCAGAGCTCCTGGTCCAGCTGAGAGCAGGGGAAGAGAGTCTGTATGAGCAAGGGGATAGGGTTATGAGAAAAATTTCCACAGTGATGGCTGGCTGGAGCTCTGGGGAGCTCACTGAATCAAGAACAGCCACTGGAGATCTATCAGGAAAGGGAGCTAAGCCCTCCAAGGGTAGGCAACTGTTGATTGGCATGGGCAGTATGTGGAGCCTTGAAAGGTGGGATCAGACTGTGCTCCTGTGTGTGGGCTGGCACCTTGGAGCCCATTCCCTGCAGAGATACATCTAACCCAGTCTTGACTTTGGAATGAGTAAATTGGACTTCCCTAGAATTGACGTGCCATGTTGAGTTGACCTACCTTGGGACTTGTTGCCCTTTTGGGGAAGGGGATGGGGGATGGGAGACTGAAGGCTGGCTGGGAGGGATTGGGAGGGGGGAAGGGAAGAGGAGTCAGGGGATACGTGGATAAAAAAAGATATTTTTTTAAATAACAAAAACAAAATTAAGAGAAAAGAGGTCACTTTTGCAAACAAATGTGAGGAACTAGTTGAGAGTATCTAAGATTTGCAGCCACACCCATCAGGAGGCCCCCACAAAAATTAAAAGAACAAAACTGAAATAAAACCACAACAAAGAAAAGTAATAAAAAGCCAAGACAAAATAAACAAAACCCAAACCAAAGACTCTTAAGTAACCTTCAACTAAGGCCACGAATGTTCTTACAAGGACTTCAAGACACTGAAGAAAGAAATCACAGCAAACACAGACGTGGGAAGATCTCCTAAGCTTGTGTACTGAAAGAATTAGTATTGTGGCCATCCTACCAAAAGCCATCTTCAAATTTAATGCAAGTCCTACCAAAATTCTAGTGACATTCTTCACAAAATTGAATAAATAATCTTTCTGAACAAACCATCTTAAAATTAGTATGTTGTATACATTTTAGGTGAGTACAAGGTTATAAGGCTCCACGAGGCTTTATCAAATAACCTTCGTGTTCTTTGACCCTCCTCCTCCTTTGGTGACCTCTGTCCCCTTTCTCTAGTTAGAGCTCCCTCCCTGTTTTTCCATTTACCTCTTCATACCATCTGTATTCTGCCATTACCGTCTCACCTACCCCCTGCAGCCCCTTTATACTTTCCTGGTTTCTGTGGTTCTACATACTATATAGTCACATCTGAGGATTTGGAGCTAGGGGCTGCAGACAAGCAAGAACTTGCAGTGTTTGTCTGGGTTACTCAATATAATATTTATTGAGTATGTCCATTTACCTGAAAATTTCATTTTTCATTCTTTCTATGTACTACAATTACGTTGTCTATTCATTTGTTGAAGGACATTTAGGTTACTACCATTTCTTTGCTATTGTGAATAGAGCAGCAATAAACATGGCTAAGTAAGTATCTGCAGAATAGAGTGCTGAGTTTTGGGCATATGCTAAGGACTTATTCAACTGGATCGTGTGGTAAACTTATTTTTAGTTTTTTGAGGATTCTCCATACTGATTTTCACAATGCATCCAAGTGTATACATATACATGTATAAGATACACATACAAATATGTATGTATGTATGTTTGTATGTCTGTATATATGTATGTATGTATCTTTTAAAGAAAGTAATGCTACTTGGGCTGGCAATCCTCCACAAGAACCATAGATTAACACAATCTCAGTACCAGGCATCAGAAATTTCTCTCAAGTAGTTGGTCAGAGAAGCGCAAATGATTCCCCTAAAATGTGGACTATTGCTATTACCCTTGGTTTCTCCTCAGAGGTTGAAGGTAAAGCTCCCTAATGCTAAAGACCCCTGAGGACATAGGACTCAGATTATTGGAACTGGATTTAACCTGAAAGACATTTTTATGCAGTCTAGTTCCATGGTATCAGCAAATATTATAAAGCTTCTAAGTGATTGAAAGAATTGTTTTACTGGAGATGCCTAAAAGCTGTGATGACCCTCAGAACAAGATGTCTATAAAGGTGTAATAAGTGCGCTCACATGTTGGTGGTTTGCATAGCTTGGTCCTCAAAGCTTAACTGGGGTGACAAGAGACCAAAGAAAGGACAGTTATGAGTACAGGAAAGCTGGGGTCAGGAGGACTGTGGTCACTTGGATGGAATGGTACCCAACCACAAAATAACTAGAACCTCAGTGCATTTACTACATATATCACAGGGGGAGGGGTAAGTTAGCCTCAGTAGGAGGCCTCTCTAGGTGAGCAGTCTCAGGCTGTAACCATTGGGGGAGGTGCGGGGGGAGCTGTAATGAATGCTTTCTGGACACTCTGTCAACTTTTGCACATGAACCAGGAAAAGGTTTGCCAATTCCCAAGAGCGTGAAGCATTGATTTTTGTTAATAATGCACATTTACTTAGGGCATCAGCCACTCCTTATGAATTCTCTCAAGACTTTCTCAGCTCCCCACAAGTGGGTACCAATACATGTACTATGGTCTGCTCAATAAGGACAGAAGTCACCCCTATTACTAGAGAGCTCACTAACTTCCAGGGGCTAGTGAGGCCATGGATCTTAGAGAAGAATCCACTACTTCCACTTATTAGACCAGAATAATTTCTCGAACATTCTAAGCCTTATCTTTATACCCACAGAAAAGTGTAGCTCTTACCAATCACCAAAGAAGCCTCTTTTTACAGCAAATGAAGACCATTACAGAAGCTCGCAACTGAACAAAGACAGGGGGTTTGGGCAAATGGATAGATCTGCAGCATAGTCTCCTGCATGCATCCTTGGCTCAAGGAACACAGCAGAAGAAGTCTAAAGACAGAAAGAACCAGAATATCAGGAAGTCTGCTGTAAGACCATCTTTCCTAGTGTGACTGCATAAACAACACCTAACCATGACAATGTTAATAGACATACTGACCCAGAAGGGAGCAAAATCTCACAGGGTCTCACCCCATGCCGAGTACCAACTAGTGAGAGCTAGAATGAGCCTCTGACTGGCTATCTAATACAAGGTGGTTAGACTCAAAAACACATGCACCCAAAACCCCAAACTGAAGCCAGCAGGTTATATTTATGCTTAAACATATGCATACATGTATATGTAATGGGAATAATAAAAGGAGCTGACATTTTGAGAATAAGGGGAGGGCACAGAAGGGATTGTAGGGAGGGGACTTGGGAGAGGCTGAAGGGAGAAGAAGAAAGAGGGAAATTGATGTGATTATATTTTAGTTAGAATGTATAAAACGTTGATATGGAAACACAAGAATTTCCAAACCAGTTCTGAGCAAAAATAAAAATAAATACTGTTGGAGTTACCAGCATATTTGATTTCAATTGAAGCTGCAGAGCCACACATAGTAATAAAAACCGCATGGTTCTGCCACAAAAACAGACCTGCCGGTCAGTGGTGCAAAAGAAAGGACTCAGACTCAAGACCATGGGTTGTGTCCATGTGGTTTTTGATAAAAAAGCAAAAAAATACACAATGGAGAAAAGACGGGGTCTGTAACAAATGGTGCTGGTCAAACAGGACAGCTACATATAGAAGAATGAAACTAGATCCTTATCTCTCACCCTGTACAAAAATTAACTCTAGATGGATCCAATGTCTTAAACCCGGAACCTCAACTTTGGAAACTGCTGTAGGAGATACTGAGGAAGAGAAGTAAAGATATGGGCATAGGTAAGGACTCTCTGAATAAGGCTTTTCACTCAACCTCCCCATGACATGAAAAGGCATATGTTCAGGGAAGAAAACTTCACCAAGGGCAGATACAGCCTACAGAGTAAGAGAATATTTACCAGTTATCAATTTAAGAGGGGAATATTATTCAGAATATACACAAGAAGCCCAAATAACAAAAAATAAGCCAGCTGATTTTAAAAATGGGTTAAGAAACTAAAAATAAAATCCCCAAAGAATAAATAACAACTCCCATAAATATTTGAAAAAGTTTCAACATCCTTAACATCAGGAAAATGCAAGTTAAAAGTACTTGGAGGTTCTATCTCACTTGAATTAGAACAGATCACCGAGGAAACAACCAACCAGGAGGCTGGTACAGTTGTAGGGAAACTGGACCTTTATCTACTCTTGGCAGAGGCATAAACTGGTGTAGCTACTATGAAAATTTGTGTGGAGATTTTTTTTCCAAATGCTAAAAACAGAACTTGCACATGACTCAGCTATTCCACTTTGTGTGTACACCCAAAGAGCCATATCCTACAGAGGAAATTATTTATTTATGCTTATTGCTGCATTATTCACAAACAACAAGAAAATGGAACCAGCATAGATACCCATGAACAAATGGGTGGTAAGTGAAAATGTAGTACATATGCACAATGGAATTTTACTCAGCTGTAAATTTCACTCACAGTCATGAAACTAGAAGGTAAATGGATGGAGCTGGAAAATAGTTTAAGTGAGGTAACAGTTTCAGAGAAACAAAGTCCACATGCTTCTTACATATGCACCCTAGTTCCTTTCTACCATGTGCATTATGTGCAAGTGAGCATATAGAGACAAGCTAGAAAAGACCCCATGAGAGAGAGAGAAAGGAAAAAAATCCCCAGAAGGTTGTAGAACACAAACGATGTGATATGCAAGTTGGTGAAGCCATGAGGAGACCTGATACTTGATAAGCTAATTAACAAGTTTGAAAGGTGGTGCCATTTGGGTATGTATAAAACTGCTCCCGGAAGCCACAGGCTATGAAATGAAAATTCCAGGACTAGATAGATGTGGGCTCTCCCTATAAGGGCTATCTAAACAAGGTGAGCAAACTGCGCCAGCACCCTTTGCGCACCAGAACAAGAGAATGAGACACTGTTGCTGAAGATGCCATTATTCTGTCGTCATAGATCATGGAGAAAGCAAATCATAGCTAGCCTGAATGAGCTCCAGAAGACAACATAGGTCGCTGCAGGAGAACCGTCAGCTCCAGACACACTCTGTGGATCTCATGTGTGGCAATACTGACCAGCCAGGGGAGGTGAGCATAGTGGCAAGTCTGTTAGGAAGTAACCAGCTGCTTTCTGATTAGATTGAGGCTTGCTTTGGTACTTTTAATCCTGTCAAAGCTCATGATCATAGACTCTGTGAAGCTAGCTACTACTGCTGTTATGATTAATGAACAAGATGTTTATGCCCACAGATCAGTGCTGCTGTCAACTTTGTAGGAGAAACTCCTTCAAAGAAACATTATGTGGGGATATGTTTCAAATTTAATAAAAACCAGTCTGAGATATCAAAGAGTAAACTTCACAGTCAGATCTCACCAGCTGTCTTCCAGCTTCCTCAGCCTCGCTCCCCCTGGCTTCTTCTACCTGCCTGTCTTTCTATGCCTGCCTTAAATACCTATTCACCCAGTTGTTTCACATCCAGGTTAAGATTAAAGACATGGTGTCACCACTGCCTGCCTGGGAGCCTGAATCTCCCTCTGTAAACCAAACTGGCCTCAAACTCAGATTTGCCAGAATTAAGGGCGTAGGTCACCACTCCTGGATATCCCCTGTGTTGGGATTAAAGGTGTGAGTTACCACTGTCTGATCCTCCTAGACTGTGGGTAGATGCCTCTGATATCTCAGACTGGTTTTTATTAAATTTGAAACATATCCCCATAACATTAAAGTTGTTTTCCACTTATTTATTTTGCCGTGTATCTGGGGGACCGGATGTGGCATGTTGTGGGTCAGAGGACAGCTTGTGAGAGTTGGTTTTTTTCTTCCACCACGCAGGACCCAGGAATGAAACTTAGGTTGTCAGGCTTGGCAGCAGCCCAAGAGGGTTCTTTCTGCAGTAGGTAGTGGTGTAGAGCAGTGCTCAACACACTAAGAACCAGTGATTGTTGAGAGCTCAGCCATAAATAGAGACCAGGGAATGTTGTCAAAGGAACAGTAAGAATTTGAGACCCCCAGGAGCTAAGTAAGGGTTGGAGTATGGCATCTGGACTCCCAGCAGCTGCAATCATCTGCATGAGATGCATGTCAGCATCCTGTCAGAGCGGGAAGAGTCTCATGGGGACTGACTTTCCTCCGAGAATTTATATGTAGCTAATGGTTAGTGTAAGTGTTTGTGGGTACTAGAACGGCAGTAAGGTATCAGAGTTCTGTAAACAAGCCTTCACCTATGATCCTTTAAGTATTATTAAGAAACTCATTGGACCATTTAAAAAAGGCATTAAGTAGAAGAGAGATAGGAGGGGAATTAATGAATGGGAGGGGCCAAGACAGAGTGGGAGGGGCCAAGACAGGGCAAAGCAGTGAATATGCTGGGTACATATCATATGCTTGTATATTCTTATTATTAATTATTATCATTTTTATTTATTATCTATAGATAGATATAGATATCATATAACTATTACCATTTTTGTTAATATGTGCCAATAACATTTGAAAATAGTCATGTTTTGGGTGGGTGTATTCTCGTCTCCTACAGCCATTTCTTGGGGTGGCATATTCTTAGGCCTTCAGTTCTCTTCCCTTTATTAAATTAGTTTATGATTAAATATTGTATTTTTTTAAAACTAGGATTTCAACTTGATTTATTTTTTGCTTATTTCACTAGGATTTTTAATCTATATTTTATCTATTTATTTGTCTATATATCTGTTTATCCATATTTACTTGAACTTTCTTTTATTTAAGTATTTTCAAGGTTTTGTTGCTAGTTACGTAACACCTCAGACAGGGTCAATTAGAAAAGAAGGTTTATTTTGGTTCCCAGTTCTGGCCCAAAGTGTACGGAGTCATACAAGGTGATGACCTTTTTGCTGGCAGCGTCCCAAGATGGCTCAGGGCATCATCACATGCCAGGAAACAGTACTGCACTTCTGTCTTGCCTCTCTGTAGTAGGAGGTTTCTGGCCCTGACTTTCGGGCCTAACCTCAAGGTTTAGGACCCACAGACCCACAGACCCACAGTCTTTCAGTCCTGCAGTGACACACAGATGTTTACAATTGTTTTAGGCTGATTGGCCTCAGGCCCAGGCATATCACTTGCTAGGTCTCTACCCTTTATCTAACCCATGATTCTTGCTGTTCAGCCATGGGGCTCGGTACCTTTCTTTAGAGCAGCATAGTTGTCCTCTGCTTCTTCTGGCTTCTCTCTGGCGTTCTGCTCTGTGCTTCCTGTTCTCAAGAGTTTTCTTAGTCTGGTAGCCCCACCCACACTTCCTGCCTGCCTTTGGCCAATCAGCGCTTTTTATTAAACCAGTGGGTGGGACAATTATTTACCATGAAACAACACAATCTCCCACACCTCTCATCCATTCTCATAAAGCCATCAGAATTCAATCTGAGATGACTTTGTCTTATGCTAGGTACTATCTCTACACACTATTGCTGAGTTCTTTCTATCTTCTTAATATTTCACATGTGGTAGTTTGAATGTAATTGCTCCCTCTTAGCTCACAGGGAGCGGCATTATTAGGAGGCCTTGTTGGAGTAGGTATGGTCTTGTTGGAGGAAGTGTGTTACTGTTGGGGTAGGCTTTGAGTTCTTATATACTCAAGCTACCCTCAGTGTTACAGTTGACTTCCTGTTGCCTTCTGATCAGGATACAGCCAGCAGCATGTCTGCCTATATGCAGACATGATGATAATGGACCAAACCTCTGACACTGTAAGCAAGATACCCTCAATTACATGTTTTTCATAGAAGGGTTGCACAGCAATAGAAACCCTAACTAATACACTCATATTAGGAATTAAACTTCCTTTTAAAAGAGATAAACCATACTAAAAACCATAATCTAGAGCTCTTTCAGTTTGAGAATTTTATTTAGTTTCTGTATTTTTTAGATTTGTATTTGGAGTTATGAATTTGTTTTCTTGTATCATTACTCCAAATGTGTACTATAAGTTCTAATATACAAGGCTTCAGCGATTTTTACAACTATTATTTTAACTCAATTCAATTTTTATACAAGATCTTTTATATTAAAATTAAATTACTAGCAGGGTGTGGCAGTGTACACCTACACTTGGGAAGCAAGTGGATCTCTGTGAGTTAATGCTAAGCTTAGTCTACAAAGTGAGTCCATGCCTGTCACTGGGACTACACAGTGAGACCCTGTCTCAAAAAAATGTCTCTAGCTTTCCACTCCTATTTCTATGAAGTTTTCTTGGAATATTTTTGTGTTAGATAGATATGAACATATAGAGCACATGACCGAGTTGTGTACGTAGGGCCAGCTTCTCCATCTCCACCTTGAGACAGGATGTATTAGGGTTCTCAAGATTAGCAGAATTTACAGAATAAACTCTCTCTGTGTGTCTCTAACATATATTATAGAAAGAGGATTTATTAGAATGATTTATAGGCTGTGGTCTAATTAATCTAGCAATGACTAACTATTAATGGAAAGCTCAAGAATCCAGAGTTGCTGGATGTCTCAGCTGGTTTTCAGAAGACACTGGAATCCTAAGGAAGTAGCTTTAATACCAGTGAAGCAATGGACTCGCTGGCAAGGTGAGGGCAAATAGGCAAAGGGCAAAAGCTTCCCTTTTTCCTTGTCCTTATCTAGGCTTCCAGCAGAAGGTATGGCCCAGATTAAAGGTGTCCTCCCTTCCCTGGCTCAGGATCCAGATAAAAAACGTGAGTCTTTCTGCCTCGAAATCCAGATGAAAGATGTGTGTCTTCCTACCTCAAAGGTTGGGACTAGGGATGGATTCACTCACTTCAAACCAAGCAAAAAAGTCTCTCCCAGGTGTGCCCTCTATTTTTGGATTGTAGTTCATTACAGATGTAGTCACATTGACAACCAAGAATGGCCATCACACAGGGTCACTTACTGAAACAAGTTCACTCTTCCAGGTAGATTGGCTGGCCAGGGAACTCAAGGGTCGTCCTGCCTCCTCAGCCCACAATGCTAGGCTAACAGAGAGGCACAGCTATGTCCCTTACATTTTTACATGGGCTCTGGGGATCCAGACTTGGGTCCTCATAATTGCAGATTAGAAATCTCACGGCCCCTTGGGTAAATTTTTAAGCATGTGTTTCTCCACCATGCAGATTTTTCTTCATGGACATCAGTAATACAAATGCTCAACCCTTCCTCTTTTACCTATTGCTCATTTCAAATACTGTGATCCCCCTTTCCATTTCTTCACCCCGTATTTACCTGCTTGAAATTGTGGTTTCAGTACCTATAATAGAAATTTCGTCTAATATTTCTAATAAACTAGGTTTCATTAAAAATTATTTCCCTCTTGAACAAATTATTGTTAATTACTGTTATTGCTGAAACAAACTCCTCTGCATAGCTGTTTTCTACCTCATGAGTGGTCTGAACCCTACTCTCAGAGTGTCTTCAAGACTTAGGGTACATGGGTGTGCACCCCACCATTGACTTTCGTTTCACTGTAATATTAACATTCTATTAGGAAAACAAGTCTATTCCTGATTTCAAGAGGCAGAGAGGTCAGCTATCTAAGACTCCAGTAGTGATGCTGGCATCGCTTCTATCCTCTGGACCATGGCTTACTCCCTCATCTTTTCTACATTGGTGATATGACCCAGACAGTAATGGGAACTAAATTGATACAGACCCAACCAATCAACCACAACATCCTCTCAGGCTGTCCCAAACATGTGTCAGAACTATGATTACAGTTCTCTGCATTGCGGCAGACATAACTTTTGATGGTGGTTCTGCCTATCATCTATGTTGTCCTGACCAATGAAGCTTTGAAAACAGCAAGATATTTGTTATTTATTTATCTTAACTGGGCTGTGCTCAAAACCAGGGTCTCCCATTTAATAGGCAAGAACTCCATCATGGAGCTATACTGACTCATATGTTGTTTTTAATAGAAGAGGTTCTCTTCTGAGTCCCATAGTAAAGTGTTATTGAATTATTACCAATTCAGTTATTATTCTTCATTATATAATTAATTATTAATTATTAATGAAGTGATATTGAATCATTCTAGAGATATGTATATTTTTGTCCCAGGCAATTTCAGCACATATCACTAAAATACAAGAACATATTTCAGTAATAGTTACAACACTTGAGAAATCTAAAACGGATGTACTTTTAATATTAATTTAATATATGTCATTATTCACATTCCTCCTTTACTTCAGTGATGTCTGTCTTTGTGCCTGCTACAGCAGAATACTTGAGACCATATAATTTATAAAAAACAAAAATTTGTTTTTCTTATAGCTCATGAAGCCCGGAGACGTAAGACAAAGTTCGGCAGTTTGGTAAAGGCTGGGTCCTCTTGGAGGAATGATGGGTTCTGTGCCTCACGTGAGAGAAGGAGCAGGAGGCTCAGCATGATGTCAACCTCTTTCCAAAGAGCCTGCATCCCATTCATAGCCCGACTACCTTTTAAGGGCCCTAATTTCTGATACTGTCATACTATAAATAAATACATTCTGGAGGGGACACATCTATTTTTGGGAAAAAAAAAAGCTATCACAAAAATCAACCGAAGAGTATATGTGAAATTGAACCACCACATGCACGTCTTTTGTCTCCTTAACCAAGAGAGGTCTCTGTCTCTGTCTCTTATGACATTGATGTCTTTAGAGTCCAGGCCAATTATTTTCTGAAATGTTCTTAAAGTTTTGTTTGACACTCCATTGTAATTAGTCAGAGCTTTGCAGTTTGGGCAAGAATACTACATAAGAAGCACTTTGCTGTCTTATGTTAAGGGGTGCCTGCTGTCACACTGTCTGGTACTAATGTTGGGGTGGCTCAGTCAGAGCCCCAACTTGCAGATTCACTCCTTTTAAGGATTTATACACTTTCTGTTAAATATTTCAGATTATATACCTAACCATCTAAAGAAAGCTCTGCCCCCTCTCCCCCGTGATGTATATGCATGGCTGAAGGCATGCTGTGCATCGAGCACATGTGGAGGTCAGAGGACAACCTTTGATGTCATCCCTCACCTTTCACCTAGTGTTGCTGGCTCATGAGCTTTTGTAGATTCTTCTGCCTTCACCTGGGTATGCTGAGATTATGTGACTTCTGAACTCAGCTCCTCATGCGTGTGTGACAAGCATATTTACTGATCCATCTCCCCAGTCATAAAATATTCTTGTGTGGATCAGTTTTCTTAAGTAATTTTAACCCCCTTTGGTGAGTTTTTGCAAGAATCAATTCTTAGCAATTCTAAGAAAATTACTGTTTGCTTAAAAATTTTCTTGTGTGTGTGTGTGTGTGTGTGGTGTGCCTGTGACATATGGGTGAGCAGGCCCTTGGGTGTGCATAGGCCAGAGGAAGACACTGGATGTCTTGTGCTGTCTTCTCTTGGGATGGGGCTTCCACCAAATCTGGAGCTGAGCTGGCCAGCAGCAAGGCCAGCCATCTTCCGGCTTCTACTTCCACCCCCTGCACTGGGACTATAGGAGTGTATGGCTATGCCAGGCTTTTATGTGGGTCTTAGGGACTTGAACTCAGGCCTTTAATATTAGGCAGCCAGTGTTTCTACCCAGTGGGCCATCTCCCTAGCCCATAATTACTGTATTCCTATTACTCCTTTAGCATGTAGTTATTGACATCCTTTCTTCTTTTTTTTTTTTAAATGTATTTCTTAATTATATGTACGCATGGTGTCTCTGCATATGTTTGAGAACATGAGGTGCATGTACCTGTGAAGGCCAGAGGAGGGACCTCAGGTGCCCTGAGTGGAGTTACGGGTTCTTATGAGATACCCAACATGAGTGTCAGTAACCAAACTTAGCTCCTCTGCAAGAACAGTACTAGCTCTTCACGCTGAGCCATCTCTCCAGCCTCCCCTTTCCCACCGACAAAGGATAGGTGCTGATTTATGAATTAAAAAATTTAGTATGTTATACTTTTTTTTTGAGGTGCTGGGGATCTAAGAAAGGGCCTTTCACATGTTCTACGGAGCTGTGCTGCCAGCTCCCTTACTGATCTTGGCTGGCCTCAGTATTCTTTGGTAAGTCTCAGTATTTTTTAAATCACATTCTTGTTCTCTGAAACTGACAGTGTTCTAGTACATCTTGTGCCCAGTCTTATTATCTCTGTAACTGATTATTTCTCCAAGGGACCCTGCACCCACCTATTGGATTCTGCCATTTAGACAAAGTGGCTAGAATGTAAGGTAACTTTTTGTGTAGGACGGCCATTGTACTAGGTTCTTTTAGTGTTCAAAGCTAGGAAACACAATATTTCCCACCTCCTAGCCTAAGATCACAGGGCTTGCATCGTCCTCTGTTCTGTATCTTAAAAAATAAAATAGACCTTCTTGGTGGGAAAACTGGAGCATCATTTATTCAACTATTTGGCATCTGAGACCACACCAGGCTGTTTTCAATGTTCCTCTATCAATAACAGTACTAGCGACACACTTACCTTAGCAGCTATAGTTCAAGATTTATAGTCGGACTTTCTTGTTAGGACTCCCATGCCATAAACAATGACACAGGGAGTTATTAATAATTCTGAAACCTTGGCCTTATCTTAGGCTTGTCCCACCAGCTCTTATAACTTAAATTAACCTGTCTATTACTCTATGTTCTGACACACGTTTTTTTTTTTTTTTTAAAACCTGTTCATTCTGTAGGTCTGACTCCCTCTGTGTCTTGCTGGCATTTCCCAAACATAGATTCGTTTCCTGAATTCCCTTTTCCACCAGAAGTTCCACTTAAACTCTTCTGCGTAGGTATTGGCCTTTCAGTTCCTTATTAAACCAATCAGAGGGCACCTTGGAGGAGATACATCTTCACATTGTACACAAAGATTATCCCACAATGAAGATCTTCTTACACTATCATGCTTGGGATATTCTCCAGAGTGGACATTAGTGTTTTATACTCAAAAATTATTTCCATTAATTCCTTCCCTTGTCCTGAGCAACTGCATTATTTGTGTGAGTGATGTGGAATGTGTTTAGGTTGACCAACATTTATGGGTTTTATTTTTTAATTCTATTTTTATTGATTGTGTGAAAATTTCTCACAATGTATATTTGATAATATTCACCCCTTCTCCAGTTTTTCTCAGATCCACTCTCACCTCCTTACCCCCCAACTTTAGTTTACTTCTTTTTATGGTGTACATTGCTCACCTACTCTTGGTTGGGTGAGGGTGAGGGGGGCTGCCTTGTAGTGTGGTCAAGGCATCAGGGTCATACTGTTGAAGAAGAGAGATTCTTCTTCTTCCTAGTAGCTATCAGATGCCACTCAGCAAGGGGTGGGGTTTCATTCCCACCTCCTCTTCTCTGTGCTCGAATTCTGTCTAGTTTGAACCAGTCACTTGCAGTCACGCTCACTATGAGTTCATATGTGCAACTGCCCTGCTATGTCTTGAAACACTGTTCCTTGAACTTACCTACCACCTCTGGATCTTACCATTTTCCTCCTTATTGTGGGGAGAATATGAAATGAACATCCCATTAGGGATGAGCATTCTACAGTCTCTTAATCTCTACACAGGGTTTAATTGAGAGTTTGTACTAATTCACATCAACTCCTTCTCTGATACAGAGATTTCCTGATCCATGGGCATATAAATAAGTCATTAGGAATCGTTTTAATACTATGCCCTTTTAGCACAATAACAGTAGCAGTTTCTTCCCCAGGCCTTTGACTATCTAACCATAGGTCTTGGCACAAGGCTCAGAGTCTCTTGAGCTGGAACTCCTCCCCAAGGACTAGCTTTCACAGTACCAGAATGTGCCATGCAAGCTTCCAAAGGAGAAAAACCTCCAACAGGCTTACCTTGCTATGATGTTGTACTGGTTAGTTCTGTGCGTCATCTTGATACAAGCAGAGTCATTGGGGAGGAAGGAGCCTCAGTTGAGGAAATGCCTCTATGGGATCTAATTTGAGGCATTTTCTCAGTTAGTGATCAATGGGGCAAAGTCCATCCCATGATGGGTGGTGCCATTCCTGGGCTGGTGGTCCTGTATGATATTTTGTTTGTGGTGTGACAAATAAAGCTTGCTGGGAGAAAAGGTGTGAGCTACCACCTCCTGGCTCTGTTTCTCTTTTAGATTTAATCTCATGTAGCCCAGGGTGGCCTCAAACTCCTGATCTTCCTGCTTCCTTCTCTCAAATGCTGGGATTAAAGGTATGTGTCACTACTGCTTGGCCTCTACTGTTAACTAGTGTCTAGCTCTGTCCTCTGATCTCCAGGTAAGCTTTATTTGTCAGAAACACAAATAAAATATCACAACACTGGATTCATTAAGAAAGCAAGCTGAGCAAGCCAGGGGAAGCAAGCCTTTAAGTAGCACCCTCCAAAGCCTCTGCATCAGCTCCCGCATCCATGATTCTGCCCTGTTTGAGTTTCTGTCCTGACTTCCTTTAGTGATGAGTAGTGATATGGAAGTGTGAGCCTAAGAAATCCTTTTCTTTCCAACTTGCTTTTTGGTCATGGTGTTTCATTGCAGTAATAGAAACTCTAACTAAGACAGATACCATGAACTACATCAACTACCAGCATGGCATGGTAACCCTATGGTACAATAGTAGCATGAATGCCTTGGAGGTAACCAACAGTTCTCTAGTTGAACTTAAGACCTATTCAACAAGAGGAAAATTATGTCTGGTTCTGGAAACCTAGCCAACTACCTAGGGCTAGTGAAGTCATGGATTTGAAGGAAAATCTACAACCCACCATTTTACTAAATCAGCCCAATTCCTAACTACACTCTAAATATTTGTCCTTATATCTGCAGATAAGTGTACTCCTCAGCTCCCATTAAGGGAACTTCTCTTTCAACAAGTGAAGATCATCACAGAAAACCACAATCAATCAAAATGTATCTATGGCTCAGGAAACAAACAAACAAAAAGCATAAAGATTGTAAGAGCCAGAGGTTCAGGGAGTTTGCCCTGAGATCCTGTCTCCTGGGAAACTATGCCCATAAAGTCTTAGCAACATGAGTGTCTAAATGGGAGTGAGCTGATGAAGGACTATAAACGTGCTGAAGTGACTGGGAGGGGAGACCAGAGGCCTCAATCTTAGTCGAAGAACTACAGACAACTGAGGAATATGCTGTGAATGGGAAAAACAGTTTTCCCCAGGGAAAAACACAGCAACTGGTTATTCAATCAAACGGTCAGCCTTGGAAACATATACACGAGTAACATTACCCAGAGCAGGTTGTATTTATGTATTTATACATGTACATATACACATATCCATGTAACAACAATTGACAAATGAATTTGAAAAATGTATGGGAGGGTTTGGAGGGAGAAAAAGAAAGGAAGAAATGATGTAATTATATTATAATCTCGACAAAGAAATAATTAAAGATATAAGATGCTACAGGAAAAATAGGCTATGGATCCAGACAGAGAGTTCTCAAAATAAAATACAAAAAAATGGCTCAGAAATACTTCAAAGAGTGTTGATTGTTCTTAGCAAATAGAAAATTGTAAGTTAAAACAGTTTTGAGGTTTCATCTCACCCCAGGCAGAGTGGCTATGCTGAACAGAACATCTTATGGGAGGTGCTGAGAATCCTGGAAATCAGTATGGAGAATCCTCAGAAAATGAAAAATAAATCCATCATCTGACCCAGATATGCTACTCCTGGGCATGACTAAAGGACTCGACATCCTACCCATAGACCATGTTCATTGATGCTCTACGCTCAATAGCTAGAAAATGGAAGCCCCTATATGCTCCTCAGCAGATGAACAGATAGTGAAACCGTGGCACACACACATGGAATACTATTCAGCTCTAAGGAAAAAATGAAATCATGAAAAGTTCAGATAAATGGATGAACCTAGAAAAGATTATAATGACACAGAAAGACAGGCAGGATGTGTTCCATCTCCTATGTGGCTCCTAGCTCCAATGCAACATGGAATAATCACAGAAACCAGGAAACCATAAAGGAGCATGGGGGTATTAGGAAGGGGTTAATAGAGTACAGGGGTTAAGGAGAAAATGGCAAAAGAGGAAGGGGCGCCAACTAGGGGTGGAGGGAGGTCACTGCAGAAAGAGGAGGGAAGAGTGACTGACAGATTTTACACCAAGGTTGTTTGATAAAGCCTCCAAGAATCATATTATTTTTATATTCACCTAAAATTATCTATATTAAATGAAGTTATGTTACGTGTGCTGACAACACTCTCAGCAAGAACCATAGACTAACAAAAACCTCCAGTACCTTTTTTGAGTGGTGGTCAGTGACTCCCAAAACAGCATAGATTATCGGGGAGGCTTCTCAGGGGTTGGGATTGGGTCCCTAATGCTGAAAACACTACACACTTAGGACACAGGACTAGAATGATTTGAAGTGGATTTAACCTGAAAGCTTCCCTGCTGTGGCCTGGCTTCAGTACTATGCAGCTGCCAAGGGAAGAAAGTAATTGGAAGTGTTTTCCCCCATTGTGATGGTGTCTATGACCCATGACAGCAACCAGCGTGACAAGATATACATAAAGGTTCAGTAAGTGCCACTCACAGTTTGTGGCAACCAACGGCTGTCTAATTGGACATTAAGCCCACTCAGCAGGAAGAAAATCATGCCTGGTACTGGAAACCTTGCCAGCTCCCTGGGGCTAGTGAGGTCTTAGATCTTAGAAGAGAATCTGGTATCTTCAGCTTACTAGACCAACAGCATCCTAACTATATTCTAAAGCTTATCCTTAGACCACAGACAAGGTTAGCTACTATCCACGATCTGTAACACCATGTGGAGATGTTACAGAAAACCACACAGGGACCCAAGACAGGGAAAATGGTTCTTGGGACCCTAGTGCCAGTGGAAATATTTGCAGCATCTCTATCTATGGTTCAGGGAACGAGGAGGAAGAGGTGGGAAAGAGAGAAGAGCCAGGATACCAGGAAGTCTGCTGTGAGACCGGGTCTCCTAGAAATGGCTGCCTAACAGAGACCAGAACGTTGGCGATGTCGGTAGACACACTAACGTGGAAGGAAGAAAAACTCCCGGGCAAAGATCAGTAGACAATGATTGCTAAGAGAGGAAGAACTGGCTTCTCCCTGGGGTGAGCCCCTAAATGGTTACCCAATACAAGACAGTCAATCCTGAAATCACACCCACACAAACAAACACGGACTCAGCAGCCTGTTCACACACACACACACACACACACACACACACACACACACACACAAAGTGAGAGGAAGGACAAGGTTTGAAAAGAGGGGACTTGGGAGGGGCTGGAGGGTGTTGTAATGAGGTTTCTTGGTCCCAGGCGGCCAGACGTCTAGACCTATAGACTTGCCGCCCCAGACCCTTTAGCCGCCCACAGCTGCTCAGGCCCCAGAAATGACTCAGACGCTTATATTAACTTCATGCTGTTTGGCCTATGGCTCAGGCACATTGCTAGCTAGCTCTTACATCTTAAATCAACCCATTTCTATTAATCTGTCTGCCACGTGGCCTGTGGCTCACCTGTGTTCCTTACATGTTGCTCCTTTGGGCTTCTGGCTCGGTCTGTCTGACTCTGCCCTGCTTCTCTTACCTATTCTGATTTCTCATCTTATTTGATAGGTGTCATCTCTGTCATTTCTAGATTTAGAAGTTGCTTGCACTTTCGGTTTACTAGGTAAATATATCCTTCTGTGGTCTTTGATGTGGTTGAAGATTAAATAGTTATAGGTATAGTTTTTCTTAGCCATTTGTAAGGTATATTGGATATGAAACTTTAGATTCATAAGGATAAGGTAGATAATATAGTATTTTCTTTAATTTTGCTAAATTCAAATAGACTAGATATTGTAACTGTAATTCTTGCTTAATAGTTATTTTGTTATATGTAATTTTGCTATGTTAAAATTGAAACCTTCCTTTTTGATTAGACAGAAAGGGGAAGGTGATGTGGGAATGTCTTTCTGTATGCTGTGAATATCGATCTTTAAATAAAGGAGCTGTTTTGTCCCATGACAGGCACCATAGAAAAAGTAGGACGAGAAATCAGAGCATAGATAGGAAAAGTAGGGCGGGGTCAGACAGACAGAGCCCGAAGCCCAAAGGAGCAACATGTAAGGAACACAGGTGAGCCACGGGCTATGTGGCAGACAGATTAATGAGAATGGGTTAAGATGAAGGAGCTAGCTAGCAATGTGCCTGAGCCTTAGGCCAAACAGCATGAACTTAATATAAGTGTCTGAGTCATTTTTGGGGCCTGATCAGTTGCGGGCAGCTAAGGGGTCTGGGGCTGCAGGTCTGTGGGTCTAGAACTCTGGCTACCCAAGACCAAGAAACCTATTGTAACAGGAGGGAGTGAAAGAAAGGAGGAAATGATGCAATTCTATTTTGATTGAAATGTATTAAAGTCACTGAAACCCTGTCCTTTGCCTGTCATTGCACACTCCACACTCTTTTCCTGAAAACTGCCAGTATCATTAGTTTCTGCACAAACTTCTTGTGCTTTCTCTTTGCAAAAATAAGCACGTGAGCACCTTTTGTCACCTTTCTTATTTCCATTTTGTTCTTCAAAACCACTTTCATTCTGAATTTCTCTCAAATGTGTTTCTGCTGTTTGCTCTCTTCAGAACAGGATTTCTCTGTGTAGCCCTGACTGTCTTGAACTTGCTCTGTAGACCTTCTGGCCTCTAACTCAGAGCTCCTTCTGTGTCTGTCTCCTGAGTTCTTAAAGGTGTGCACCACCAGGGCTGGGCCTCATTTGTGTTTCTAACAACGAATTTTTGGTTGGTTCATTTTTTGATGAAGAAAAAAGGTTCTAAATTTCAAAGAAACCTTAAATGACCGATAAAATACTTCCAATTTTTGTTTTACATGTCAAAAGGGGGGCGGGGAGGGCAAAGGTAGCCGATGCAGGTAGAGAGAGGGTGGAGAACATTAGCCTTAAGCCGCATTTATTCCTATTGTCCACTAGAGGGAAGTGACACTCTGAGAATAGCATTCCTATGGGCTCTGGGACTCTGGGATCTTCAAAAGCTGAGCTATGCAGCGTGCTTGAGACTGTTCCTCCTGTGCAGAAATCTTGTAAAAACACATTCTCTTCAAGTGGTAAGGATTTATCTGTAAATTCTCTTCATTCATTCTTCGGTAACTTATTATTACAGTTGAAAAAAAGATTGCTTGTAAACCAATTTATTATTGATGCATGATTTGATAGCCTTTCACATCAGGTAAGATGCTACCAAGAGCAAAATAACTGAATTAGATTCAAGTTGTATTTTTTATACTTATTAAGATCTCGAAGTATTTTTGTCTTCATACTTTTTACTTCAACTCTGATAGTGATATTAAAAACTATTGAAAGAATAGAACCCTCACTTAAACGAAACATCAAGATCCGTTCCAACTGAGATTGCAATCTCAGCACCCTTTCAGGAATACTAGAAGAAGCATCACCGTTCTGGCTGACTCTACAGGTCTCTCTCTTGTCCCGGCTTTTCTCTGTGGCTTTGCAGGATGCCGGCTCCAAGGGCCTTCTCTGTACAAGCTAACTTCAGCATCAAGCAGGACCCCGAATTCATCCTGCCTCATAAACAGGCTTTCTGAGGCTCTGGAGGGCAGCCTGCCATTTACAAGCTGCATGACATCCTATGGTCACCTGCTCTCCCTGCTCCTCTGTGCTCTGCCTTGTGCTAGCTGCTGCTAAGAGCCCAGTTGGGGTTCCCGGGGTGCAATGGGGACACTTAGAATCTCAACCAGAGGAAAAGCCACCACAGGCTTCAGGAAATAGCTTAAGACAAGACCCACTATTTACTGGAATGATGGACATGGAAACCTTTTATATAGGTGTGAAGCAATCTGAGGCCATCAGAGCAGTCTGAGAGGCTTCTAGGGGCGAGTGGGTTTTGAAAGTGTTACTGATGGGAGTAGCTGACGAGGCTGTGGTTGGAAGGGGCAGACACCGTGAATAGGAAGAAAGATGTAAAAGAGCTCACATAACTGCAAGGCATACCATCATTTACAAGCAAGCTACTTTCCCCATCAACTAAACGTACATGGCTCAGTTATGAATGCAAGAGTCTATTTCACCCACTGAGTTATTCGAGGTTACCCACATCTCTTCTCTTCTGCATCAGCCTATAGGATTTCTACTCCTAGAAATGATCCAAGTCACAGTGATATTCTGGCTACTTATTCCTTCTACTCTCTGGCTGCTACACTGTTTCTAGGCCTGCCTTCCTAATACGTGATGCTGACTGTGCATGCTTCCTTCATTGGCTTGTCTTGCAAAGGGTCCAGTTCCAGGGCACAGCTGTTTTTTAATGGGACATTGTGACATTTTATGTTTTTTATATGTCTATGTGCTGCTGAGAAAGCACCATTTATATTTATATAAATTTTGTGTTCCTTTTCTAGATATGCAAGGTGGTCCACAATGTCCATCTACATTTTCTGGTCTTCTCCCCCTCCCTGTCATAATCAGTTTACTGATCCCCATCTAGCCAAATTGGCAGAGATTGCTTATAGCACTAGGGTTGAATCCGATGTTCGGTGGCTCAGGAGTGCAGAATGACTTCCTATTTCCATGCTTAGGAGGTCCTTTTACCTTTGTGGTAGCTGTCTTCAAAGATGACCTCTGGGAATCCTTGATGCCTTGAACCCACCCTGTGACATTCCCACACTGAATCAGAGCTGACGCTGACACCAGACAGCTACAGTGAGGACAAAGATGTGTCCCAGCTGAGGATCACTCACTTTGGGAGGAATCGGTGCCTACAGCAGCTTTATGGGGAATCTGAGGTTTCCATTCAACAGCCAACAACACTTTGCCAACTATATGGATGAGTACTCAGGAGTCAACCTTCTCACTTAGGGCTGAGTGCTCCCAATTCTCCCACTGACTGCACACTGGCCAGTGTATTGATTGCTATCTACTGTAAAAAGCTTCTCTGTTAACGGCTGAGCAATGCATGGATCTATGGGTATAGCAACCTGTCATTAGGAGTCATTTTATTCCTATGTTCTCTCAGGAGAAAGATGGTATTAGGTTTTCCCCGAGGCCCATCTAGACTCAGGTTTTTGGCCACTTTAGCAATGTCAGACATGGGTTCCATCTCACAGAGTGGGACTTTGCTGAGTGGAAACTTGCTAGTTAGCATTGCTGTTGCTCTGGTTACACAGCTGGATCTGTCCAGTATCCATGAGCCTACTAATGCTCAGGAGCTCTCATGGCACTGCATTCAAGCTTCCCATGACATAAGAGGAAAAAGCCTTACTTGAATTTTCTTAGCCAGCTATGTTTCGTTTTTCTTTGAGGCTTTTAAAATTTGAATTTTATACATATAGGTGTTTTGCCTGAATGTCTGTCTGTGTACTACATACATGAATGATGTCTTCAGAGGTCAGGAGAAGGTATTGGATATCCTGGGACTGGAGTTACAGATGGTTGTAAGCTGACATGTGGGTACTGGGAGTTGAACCCGGATCATTTGGAAGAGCAGCCAGTGCTCTTAACTGCCTTCAGCTGCCCCACTGAGGCTTTTGCTGAATAATCTGTAGAAATTGCTTCCAGCATCAATTTTCTCTCCTAGTTTCTTTTCTTTTTTCTCCCCCCCCCCTTTTTTTTGAAAAAGGTTTTCATGTAACTCAGGTTTTCCTTGAACTCATTGTGTAGGTGAGGGTGGCTTTGAATTTCTGTTCCTCCCGCCTTTACCTTCTACATACTAGAATTGTGTTGAAAAACATGGCTCCCATAGGGAGAGGCACTATTAGGAAGTATGGCCTTGTTGGAGTGGGTGTGGCTTTGTTGGAGGAATTGAGTCATTGTGGGGATGGGGCTTTGAGGTCACATGACACAGTGTCACAGACTTCTTCTGTTGCTTGAAGATCAAGATGTAGGACTCTCAGCTCCTTCTCAAGCACTGTGTCTGCCTGCATGCTGCCATGCTTCTTGCATTGACTATAATAGACTAAACCTCTGAACTGTAAGCCAGCCCCAATTAAGTGTTTTACTTTATAAGAGGTGTCATGGCAATGGTATCTCTTCATAGTAATAGAAACCCTAAGTAAGACAGAAGTTGGTACCAGGAACTAGGGTATTTCTGTGATAGGTCAGACTATGCTTTTGTTTGGAGAAATGTGGACTTGAAACTGGGTTAGAAAATCAGTTGAATGCTTTAAGAGGGACTTAATGGGCCATACTAGTAGGACATGGAAGACAGTGTTACCGAAGGTGATTTGAACTGTAAGGGCCTGGCTCAAGAGGTTTCTGTGGAGAGAAATTTTTAGTATGCTGCCTGCCTAGAGATCATTCTTGTGATATTTTAATTAAAAACGCGACTGCTTTATGCTTCTGTCCCAAAAGTCTGCCTGAGACTAAAGTGAAGAGTTTTGGATTAATTCCATTAACAGAGAAAATCCCAAAACAGCCTGGTATGGACTCTGTCACATGATTATTAATGGTCATTCTGATGCAGATCTGTAATGAAAAGGAGTAAGCTGAGAAAGGAAAAATGCAAAGTGTACAATCTGAGAAGAAAAGGGACACTGGGAAGTAGAATACAGCTAAGTCCTATGTTCAAGAAGATTAAAAAAATTTTAAAAGATTGAAAAAAGGAAGTAGTAGCCTCAGAACAAAACCCCATCCAGCTAAACTTTCATCTTGTGAGAAGGAATTAAGAAACTTCCTCTACTCTTATTATTCTTAGGTTCCTTTTTTTCATAGTTTCCTAGATTTCCTGGATGTTTTGTGCCAGGAAATTTTAGATTTAGCATTTTCTTTGACTGACATATTGTAACATTAGGCTTCTGACCTGCCTAGTACCATAGTTTGCACCTGCCTGCCACTGCTTATCTGGACTAGTAATATCAACAAAGATTACATTATGTGCCCAAAGAAACAGACAGACACTTATATTAATCTCATACTGTTTGGCCTATGGCTTAGGCACATTGCTAGCTAGCTCTTTTATTTTAATTTAACTCCTTTTAATTAATTTGTCCAGCTATGTGGCCTGTGGCTCACCTGTGTGTGTTACATGTTGCTTCCTCAGTCGCTGGATGGACCCTACCCTCCTTCTCCTACCTGAGCTCCTGCCTATGGCTACAGTGTTTGGCAAGGGCTGAAACAGCTCCTTTATTTATATCCACAGCATAAAGAAAGACATTCCCACATCACACATCTGCTTCTTCTATTGTATCTTCAATGCCCGAGAGTCTCTTATCCATCTCTCGTATTCTGTTGGTGAAGCTTCCTGTTCTAATTCCTAAATTGTTCATTTCCAGACTTCCCTCGTTTTCTTTATTGCTTCTGTTTTTATTTTCAGATCTTTAATGGTTTTCTTTCATTTAACAGCTTTTTCTTTGCTTTCTTTAAGGGATTTATTCATTTTCTTCAATTGTTTGTTTGTGATTTCCTAGATTTCTTTAAGGGATTTACTCATTTCCTCTTTAAGGGCTTCTACCATTTTCATATAGTTTGTTTTAGCGTCTTTTTATTGAGCTTCAGCAATGTTGGAATATTTAGGGCTCGCTGAAGTACGATAGCTGGGCTCTAGTGGAGACATTGTCCTGGCTGTTGGTTGTATTCTTATGCTGGCCTCTAGGTATCTGGGCTTGGGGTGGTTGTGAGTCTAGGTTCTGACTTCTGAGTTTTTCTTTGTTGGGTAGGTATTTTGTTCCTTGGATTCTGTCTCCTCTTTAGATTTTCAGAGAGTGTGATGGCTGTTTGTTGCTTGTTGTACTTACCTGCTGGGCTGGTGTGTTCATAGGGAATTCCTGGTGTTGAAGTCTGAGATCCGGGGATATGTGGGGGTCAGGAGGGATAGTTGATGGGATCCACAGAAGACATAAACGGGAGGGGATTGTAGTAGATGTTCTCATGCAGCACTAGGGAGGGGCCTGAGGGATTAATTCTGGAGGAGGAGGGAGAGTGGGGGAAGGGTCTGTGGGAAGCCTCTCTGGTCTTCTGGTAGGCATGGCCTGTGGTTGAACAGAGGGTGTCTGTGGTGATATGTTGCATATTTAATAAAAACCAGTCTGAAATATCAGAGAAGAGATCTACCCACAATCCATCCAGGAGGATCAGAGAGTGGTAATTTACACCTTCAATCCTGGAGTGGTGTTTTACACCTGACTGGGAGTGTTGACCTATGTCCTTAATCCCAGCAGATCTGAGCTTGAGGCCAGCTTGGTTTATAGAGGGAGTTCCAGGCTCCCAGGCAGGCAGTGGTGGTGCCAGGCCTTTAATCCCATAACTCCAGAGACAGGGGAGATGTTTCTGTGAGTTGAAGGCTAACTACCAAATAGTAATAGCCCACATCTTTAATCTTAACCTGGATGTGAAACAACTGGGTGAAGAAGGTATTTAAGGCAGGTGTAGAAAGACAGATACAAGCAGTAGAAGCCAGGAGGAGCGAGGCTGAGGAAGCTGGAAGACAGCTGGGTGAGATTTGACTGTGGTGTTTCCTCTCTGTGATATCTCAGCCTTTCCCTGAGATCTGGTTTTGAGTTTCCTTTAACACAACCAGAATTCGTGCAGCAGGTGTCCACTGGAGATTGTGGCTGAGACACAGCAATTAAGTGGAGGGAGGGAGACCAGGAGGAGATGGTCTATGGGATCCACAGGAGATGATTGTGCCTAGGGGATTTGCATCTTCAGGAACAGAGAAAGTTTAAACCTTTTAAATTAAGGCAAAGAGGAGCCAAATGCTAATGTAAAAGAATGTTAGTGACAAAGACTGAAACTGGATGCATCTGTTGCCCATATGAATCAGCATCTCATAGAGTCGTTCTGATATACGAGACACGTCTACATCACAGCTTGTGCTCAGGGGAACATTGAGGAAGTGGGGGCAGAAAGTTTGTAGGAAGTCGGCTGTGAAGCAGTCTTTCCTAGAAATGACTACATAAACAAGACCAGAATAACTGTAATATCAGTGGGCATGCAACATGGAAGGAGTAAAATTGCATGAGGTCTCATTCCTAGGTAAAGAACACTGACAATTACTGACACCTGGGAAAAGCAGGATTTGCCTTTCCCAAGGGTGAGCCCCCTTATTGATTGATTGTCCAGTGCAGAGTTGAAGCCATATACATATAAACAATGAAAACGGACTCAGTAGGGTGTGTGTGTGTGTGCATATCTCTATATATCTATACGTGTACATAGATATCTTTGACATCTGTACATCTGACAGAGGTTCAGTGTCTAGAATATACAAAGAATATTAAAAAAAACCCCATAAATATCAAGAAACCAAATTAAAAGGTAGGCAATAAAGCTTACCCAAAAGTTTCCAAAAGAAAAAGATAAATGGCCAGGAAACACTTTAAAGTGTTTAACATCCCTTCTTATCTCTGTCAGAATGGTTATCATTAAGTATATTAATACCCATGGTACTGGAGAGATGGAAGTGGTTAACAGCACTGGCTGTTCTTCCAGAGGACCCAGGTTCAGTTCCCAGCAACACATGGTGGCTTCTTTGGGCTCTAGCATGTGGGACACATACATACATGCAGGAAAAACATCTACACACATGAAATAAAATAATATAGACTAGTAAACCAATAACAACAAAGGCTGGTACAGATACAGAGAAAGGGGAATCTTGTCTGGTTGGTGGGAATGTAAACTGGTGCATCTACTTTGGAAATAAATATAGAAGTTCCTCAAAAAACTAAAATTAAACTACCATATGACATAGCTATATCACTTCTAGGCACACACCCAAAGGATTCTATACTCCATGACAGAGATACCTTCACTTCTGTGTTTATTGCTGATCTATTCACAATAGCTAGGAAATAGAGGCAGTCTAGACATCCAACAACTGATGTATGAGTGATAATGATTACACACACACACACACACACACACACACACACACACACACACACACACGCTAGCCTAAAGGAATACTTCTCAGCTGTAAAGAAAAATAAAATTATGAAATTTACAGGGAAATGGATAGATGGAGTTAGGAAAAATATTCTGTAAAAATATTTTTTATTTAAAAATGTTTTTATCTTACATACCAACCACAGTTCCCCTTTCTTCCCCTCCTCTCACTCAACCCTCAGCTTCTCCCCTCCCCACCCCCATCAGAGAGAGAGAGAGAGAGAGAGAGAGAGAGAGAGAGAGAGAGAGAGAGAATAAGTCCTCCCATGGAAAGTCAACAAAGTCTGGCTTATCCAGTTGAGACAGGATCAAGCCTCTCCTCCCTGTATCAAGCCTGAGCAAGGTACGCTCTTTAGGAAATGGGCTCCAAAAGGTTCATGCACTAGGGATAAATCCTGGTTTCATTGTTTGAGGCTCCACAAGCTGTCCAAGCCACACAGCTGTCATCTGTTTCCTTGCTCTCCACCCTGTTTGTGTTCTCTTCCCACCTCCCTTTATCCCTTCCCTCCCTCTCCCAATTTATTCAGGAGATCTTATCTATTTGCCCTTCTCAGGGGGATCCATGGATGTCTCTCTTAGGGTTACCTAGCTTCTCTGGGGTTGTGGATTGCACCTGGTTATCCTTTGCTTTATGTCTAATATCCACTTATGAGCGAGTATATGCCATGTTTTTCTTTCTGGATCTGGGTTACCTCATTCAAGATTCTCCCCCCCCCCCCCAGTTCTGTCCATTTGCTTGAAAATTTCAAGATGTCATTTTTTTTTTCCTGCTGAGTAATGCTTCATTGTGTAAATGTACCTACCTCATTTTTTTTTTAAACTCCATCTAGGTTGTTCCCACATTCTGGCTATTATGAATAATGCTGCTATGAACATATTTGAGCAAATGTCCTTGGTGTCTGAATGTGAATCATTTAGATATATGCCCAAGAGTGGTATTTCTGGATCAGGAGGTAGATGGATTCCCAGTTTTCTGAGAAATCACCATACTGAGGGAAAAAAAATATTCTAAGTAAAGAAGCTCAGGTTCTAAAGGACAAACAAAGCTTGTTTCTCTCGTATGTGGATTCTGCCCTCTGTACATACTGAAAATGAGTTCTCCAGATGAGCATCTAGTCATTTTAAGAAATGAGAAGTTGGGTTTAGTGCTTCGAGCCTTTAATCCAAGCACCTGGGAGGCAGAGGCAGGTGGATCTCTGTGAGATCGAGGTTAGCCTGGTCTACAGAGCGAGTTCCAGGATAGTCAGGACTATGTAGAGAGAGCCTATCTCAAAAAATCAAAACCAAAACCCAAAAAAATGAGCAAACAGTGAGAGAAGGGAGGGGGATTTTGACTTACCAGTTAATTAATTAAGCACCACTTACTAATAAAGGGAGCAACATCTTTGTTCTAGAAAAATCCAAACTAAAATATAAGGTACATTCTCTCTGCTTGGGCTTCGTTCCTCTTTAGGTGGTGGACTGACTGGCCCTTTCACCCTTCTCCTTGGCATTTCCTTGTTTTAAAGGTACATAGAAAACTTGTGGCCAGCCCTCAAAATCCAAAGTTTCTGCCCATTGCTCATCTCCTTAGTTCTCACTGTGATAGCAAGTTCTTGGAGAGCCAGGAGCTTTGAAAGCCTTAAAAAAAATCCAAAAATTACATGACAATATTGTTCATGTGTCTTAATTACTGTTCTATAGCTATGAAGAGACAGTATAGCCAAGAAGATCTTTTAGAGGAAAGCATTTAACTGGGATCTGGCTTACAGTTCTGGGGCTGGGGTTAGTTCTTTATCATCCTAGTGGGGAGCATGGCGGCAAGCAGGCAGGCATGGTGCTGGAGAAGTGGCGGAGGGCTCACATCTAATCCAAAAGTTACAGGTAGAGAGGGCCAGAGTGGGCGTGGCACAGCTTTTGAAACCTTAAAGCCCGCTCCAGTGCCATACCTATTCCAACAAGGCCACACCTCCCCATCCTTCCAAACAGGTCCAGTAACTGGGGACCAAGCATTCAAACATATGAACCTATGGGGGCCATTCTCCTTCAAACCACCGCAGTGTGTAGTCACTATTCAGAGCAAGTGAACTTTACAGAAGCACCAGAATGGCTGTCAATCCTGAGGTAAGTGCAAAGATGGCTGTACCTAAACTCCAGGATGCTGCAGGTGTTATCCCAGTAATCAAGAGGATCAGGGCATCCAACCGCTGCTTTGAGTGTACATTGAAAAGGAAGGGTGAAGTCCATGTTCAAGGCTGGATTAAATAAAATGGCTCCACCTTGTACTGAAAATGAAGTCTGAGGATGAAGGGGTTCAGTTTGGGAGTGGCTTTATTAGTGAGAATTTAGCATTCCCTTAGAGGCCCTTTGAAGTTACATCTGCATTCCTTAGATGCCTTTGAGGGGGGACCAGTGCCCCAAGGGCACTGGGATTTAGTAACAATTTTATGATTTCAGGTTTCAATTACAAAAACCTAAGCAAATGAGTCCTGGAGTCTGTAGACTTCAGTTCCCTGCTTAGTGGAAAACATCTGTTCACTGTGTTGCCAGGTAAAGTGCCTGTTAGAATTCTTGCACTTGGATTTCCAGTGTGCCCCCATGCTGCTTAGAATCTTAAAGAATGTCTAGTTGCCCAATGTGCCTGTGAAAGGTCAGTTGAAGCAGGACTTCCCAAACTTTTTCTTCTCAGATTCCTTTACATCTGAGAAATTCCATACAGCTCCAGGCATGCTGATATAGAAAGTGGTTATACAGATCAAACATTTACTGATAAAAATTGTAAAGAAGCTTAATTTAGAACAATTCTTTTATATTCATATATCTCCAGTGACATATTTCCTCCAACAAGGCCACTGCTCCCGAAAATCCCAAATAATAGCATCAATCAATATATATCAATATCGATATATATACCAATATATATCAAACATATATCCCTTCTCCAGAGTAGGGGGAATTTCTCTTACATTTGGACTGATATTTCCTTTCATACAAAGAATTAAAGCTCACTGGATTTGCAGCTAGTTGAGTGCTAAGAACAAGAAACTATTGAGTGCTCAGCATCATCTGGTCCTCACATCATCCCCTTCAGGGCTCACAGAAGAGATAATGGAAAGACTGTAGAATTCAATGACAGGATGGGAGTGTCACGCTGTGCTCACGCAAGCAACCCTGGTTAAACCAGTATTTGATTTTTGGTCACAATATAAAACCAAAATCAGAACAAGGCATGAAGGTGGCGTTGGAACTGGGTAGGAGGACGTAGGAGGAGGATTGGAGAGTGTGGTGGGATGATTGTGACCAGAATATTTTATATACATGTATGAAATTGTCAGGGTGAATTAATAACAAAAGATTAAAGCTTGGCTGCATCCTTGGTATGTAGATCATATTTAGATATTTTTAAGAGCTGATTGATATTTTTAGTTTTATAATTTTATTGCTGAGAATATTGCCTCAAATAAACATGTAATACAAAAATGGCAAAAATTATTTTTATGGCCACTTTGGAAATTGCTGAGCATTTCTGAAGCTCAAGAGCATTTCTAAGCACTTACTATTTATTGTGTGTATGTATGTTTGGATTAGTGCTCAGATGCTGTTGTACTTTTGAGGAGGTCAGGGAACAGTTTGTAGGAGTTTATTTCTCTTCTTCCATAATGAAGGCTTTGGGGATTGGGCTCAGGTGGCCGGGTGTGGCAGCAAGCCCCATTTGAGAGTGTTAACTGTAAATCATGGCGTTGAGTCAGAAGGTCATGCAGCAGGAAGCCCAGAGGTCACATCTCCACCACACACAGGAAGCAGACAGCAAACTGGAGCTAGGGTGAGACTATACATTCTCAACAGCTGTTCTTGTGACATAATTCCTCCTCCTAGAGGCCTCACAACCTCCCCAATCAGTGCCACCAAACAGGGGCCAAGTGATCAGGTGAGCGCCATGGTGCATAATTCTCATTCAAACCATGCCAGCTCCCTTGATCAACTTACATGATGAAAACTTGTCAATAAATAGTTAAAGTAGACAAATGTAGGGATATTTTCAAATATAATAAAAACATTTGGAGATATCAGAGGGAGTAAACACCACAGTCAGATCTCACCCAGCTGTCTTCCAGCTTCCTCAGCCTTGCTCCTCCTGGCTTCTTCTGCCTGCTTTATCTTTCTATGCCTGCCTTAAATACTTGTAAGGCATGGCACCACCACTGCCAGTCTGGGAGCCTGGAACTCCTTCTGTAAATTAAGATGACCTGAACTCAGATTGGATTAAGGGCGTAGGTCACCAGTCGGGATACTCCCTGTGTTGGGATTAAAGGTGTGAGTTACCACTGTCTGATCCTCCTAGACTGACTGTGGGTAGATCCCTCTGATTGACACACTTGAAAAATGTTTAGAAATGAATGGCATGTTCTGCCTACATCCCAAAATATGCTTTTAAATCTGGTGCCTTCCAGAAGCTTGGCAACAGGCATAGTTCATGTCTCTTCTGGAACCTCTCAAGGAATTAACTTGCTTGATACCTGGTTTTGAACTTTCCAGCTTCAAACCTGTGAGAACAAATCTCTGTTATTTTAAAATCACCTGGTTTATACCCATGTGGGGGTCATGTATGTATATATGTTCATATATATATATATATATATATATATATATATATATATATATATATATATATATATATATATATACCTGTAATTTCAATGCTCAGAAAGCCAAAGCAGGAGGACTTTGAGTTTGGGGCGAGCCTGGGCTACAAAGTGAGGCACTGCCTCAAAACCCACCTTGCTTGTGGCACTTTGCTAAGGCATTTCTATGATGTATGTTGGAATGAATTTGACTCTTCCAGGTAATGGCAACAATGAAAAGAGACAATGTCTTAGTTTGACTTCCCATTGCAGTGACGGACACCGCGACCAAAAAGCAAGTTGGAGAGAAAAGGGGCTCATTTGGCTTACATTTCCAGATCATAGTCCATCCCTGGAGGAAGTCAGAACAGAAACTCAAAGAGGGCTGGAACCTGGAGGCAGGAGCTGATGCAAAGGCCATGGAAGGTGCTGCTTATCAGCTGGTTTGCTTCCCCTGGCTTGTTCAGCTGCATTATAGAACCCAGGGGTGGCCCCACCCACCATGGGCTGGGACCTCCCTCATTGACTACTAAAAGAGAAAATACCTTCCAGCTGGATCTCATGGAGGCCTTTCCCCAGCTGAGGCTCCTTCCTCTCTGGTGACTCTAGCTGTGTCAAGTTGACATAAAGCAGCCAGTACAGACGGCTTTCAATGGTAGAGGCGAGTAAACCAGGCTTATATTTTATCTTTGCTATTGTTTTAGGCCCTTAAAGATGTAATGGCTTAACTCTGTAGCAGACTGGCTGTTTTTCGGGCTAACCTGTATCCCCTGAAGGGTGACTAGGGAGAGAAAGAGTTCATGGCTAATTCTAAGTGACCAGTTTCCTCGTCCTGGTTTTCTAGCCCACACAAGGTCCTCTGGTGATGAGTCTTTCTCAGGCTGTTGGGTGATTTTTCCTTCTGTTCTTCTCCAGGAAGGGACTCCACAGGACTTGTTTGGTTTTAATAATGGGGGGACAGCAGCAGGAGCCTGGGCTTCCAGGGATTCTCTCCTGTGAGACTGAGTGACTTGATGGCTGTGTAGATGATGGAGACACCTTTAGAGGGTGTCCTTGTCACTCAGTTTCACAGGATGGTCGTAGCTGATGATGGGGAGGCAGGGGTCAAGGCAAACCCAGGGTGAGAGGGTTTTTAAAGAAAAACTGTGTAAGTGGGGTGTTATACATCTTGGCATTTCAGGGTTGGGAAAAGGGGTATGAGGTACAGTAATTCTTGGAAACTATTGGTTAAACTTTTTGGAGGGAAACTAAGTTTTGAATCTCCTGGATGAATTTTTGGCATGAAACCAATTTTTGAATCTATTGGCTGTCAGGCACATTCCTGAGATTTTTCCTAGATTCTTCTTAGACCTGTGTCCTGCCCTCGGGCACTAGATGTTCTAGAAAAAGGTCTTTCCTTGATATAAAGGTAAATCTATGCCTTCCCAGGTCATGGTGTTTCTTTGCAGCATAGACAATGGGGATGGGCCTAATGGCTGGTTGTAATTTAGCCTTTGTTATGGGAATAGAGGTTAAAGACTGGTGAATCCTGGTGAATGAACATTTATGAACATTTATATCCTAGAGTCCTAGATTTCACTTCTCTCTAACAGACTTGGTTTGCATACTGTTTACTTTTGGAATATTTTGGAGGCAGCTCCCTATTGCACAAACTCTAGTTAGAATATAATATAAACCTAGAGCCAGATGTTGGGGGAAGCTGGAATATCAAAGACAAATCACAGCCGCCCAGCAGCTCCTCAGGCTTATCTCTAGGATCCTCCAACTGAATGCTCCTGAAACCTCAGCAGAAATGGGGGGGGGGGGGATGTCTCTGGGAAAGCTGAAAACCTTTTTCTCCTTCTCTGCCCAGCTCCCTTAACTTCCTTTTTCCACATTCCTAAAGCTGGGATTAAAGGTGTGGGTCGCCATTCCCTGACCTTCACTGATTGGCTTTGTGCTTGACTCTGATATTCCAGATTAATTTTATGAAATATATCACCACAAATCCCTTAGCCAAATTCTACTTTGTGTGACTTAATGTCTTCTAAGCAAATCTATTAATAAATCCTTTATAACATCAATTCTATTAGTTCAACCTTTCCTCTATAAAAGGTGAAGAACTTGGCTTGGAAAATAGTGAAGGACGGCGCAGAGAATAACTGTGTTCTTATAGGTTCATAGGCAACTGTCAGGCAAGACAGGCCAAAATGTGAGGAGAGGAGGAGAAGACCTTGGTTAAAGTTATTTTACTCTGGTCCTCTTTTTGGGATTATAGTCTGCTGAAGAGAAACTAGTGCATGTGTGTGTGTGTGTGTGTGTGTGTGTGTGTGTGTGTGAGAGAGAGAGAGAGAGAGAGAGAGAGAGAGAGAGAGAGAGAGAGAGAGGCTGTCTGACTCCCCTTGTATTAATGGTCTGGATGGCAAGGACTCTCAGAGCCCTGAGCTGATCCTTGGAACCATTCTTCCCATCTTATTTTCTAGCAAGCATTGTTGTGGCAGGAAGAAAATCTTAGGATGTTTATTCATAAAAATACAGACTCAGATCCTCTCCTGGGTCCTCCTGTGCAGAGAAGGCACCATGTTGGGAAGTACTTCTCTTTCTGGAACCATCATTCTGTTTCAGGATCCAATTTTGGCTACAGAGTGGATGACTTTACTAGTTGCCTGGCTTAAGGTTAGGCTGTCTGGGTCTGGAACACAGAATACATCTAATGGGGCAAGTTAAATGCAAGTCACCTGGTTCTAGTGAATGGGACTTGGAACAAAGAGCCACAGCTTCATGTTCTGTTTCCTGCTCAGGCGCTGACGAGATGAGAACTCCAAGAAAGGACTGTTGCTTTCATTGTTCCTAAACATCCAGAAATTTGATAATCCTCTTAATTATTTAAAAATCATGCCATATTAATATTCATGTAACGGCAAATTTACATTGTTTAGTTTCATTTTAATTCCTGGAATTTTAATGGAATGGGAAACATGTATGCTTGTGTCCTTAGCTTTAAAAGAGATATTTTATACTTGAGTTCTCTTAATTTTTTATTTCTGAATTGAGTAATAAATAAGATTCAGCTGTGCATCCTTTCATAGCGGGTGGAAAATCCCACACAAGATGCTGTGTGGTGTTCCCTTTGTTTTGGTGAATGTGGTCTTCTGGGTGCCGGGATCACGGGCATCAACTTTTACCTGCAGCTTGTCTCATCCTATCCCTGGTACTGTTTTATATGGAAAAGATAGGAAAGGACAGCCATGGAAACTTTGGTCTTAGAGGGCAAGGAAGGCAGGTGGTTAGATCAGGCTATTAAAAACTGGAGCTGTGGAATAGATTATGGTACAGACACATTCCTTCTTTTCTGATAAAGCCCATGTGTCTGCCACTGAGAAGGTTCTGGAGACAGTAGACACTGGTTTGCATTAGGAACAGGCACACCAGATGTGGTGGGTAATATGTGGCTTTTTCTTATTCAGTTCATAAATTTGTTTGCATACTAACTCATTAATTTGTTTGTTGCTCATTTAAGGGGGTCTTTAATATTGATAAACGGCTTGAGAAAAGGCCCTATGCTCTCAGTTTACCCACTATGTATGGCGCTGAGACTCAAGTCTGTCAAGACATTTGCACAGCAGCACACTTGATAGCAAAATTCTCCTCCTTTTGCTCCCTGCCGCTGATTTCCTTGTCTCTTTTGGTAACTGTAACTACTGGACTTACGCTATTGGCCTGTATAATGGGTTTAAAAATGGTACAGAAGCTATGGTCAACTTCTCACTGTAAAGTTTCTCATTTTAATCCCTTTAAAGAGCTTGCTTTGTTCCTTAAGTTGTTCCTGGTCCTCTGTGGCACATGAGGGACAACCTTGGGTCTTATTTCCAGGAATCTATAGTTTTGGGAGGTGCAAGAGGGAGGGACTGTAATTTTTGTCTATCTGGCTTGCTATGAAAACTGGGATGATGATATTACAGGACAGAGGAGTTGAAGCATAAGGGATCACGAGGGACTAGCTTGCTCTGGTTATAGAGATATGGTTACACATACTCGGTTCCAGTGCTTAACTGGCAAATCTGATGTGACTTCTGGGAAACATCTTGAATATCTTAAGGTATGTTGAAAAGGAACTACACCACCCCCCTTTAAAAGTAGCCAGAACAGTATGATCTGAAGACATCAATGATTTCACACACAGAACTTGGAAGAATCAAGCTACAGCTGACTGGGAAGCCTCCTACCTGAGGGCCAGCTGTCATAGTAGATAAAGATGCTGTGCAAGATGCCAAGGGCGAAAAACAATTAATAGTCCTACCTAACTGTAAAGCTTAGGAACCATAATAATGGACCAGCAAGGCAGGTATACCCCATGGTCCACAGTGGCACTTTTATCTTGGACATAAACAGCAGCCATCTAACTGGACTTTAGGACTCCTCAGTAGGAGGGGGTTCATACCTGGTACTGTACAGCTTTCTAACTATCCATGACGGGTGAGGACAAGAGAACCTACTGATATCACACTCCAAAACCAGCAACATTCCCAGCTGCATTCTAGAAAGGTATACTAATGTCCATGACAAGCACCGCTCTCACAGCTCACCAAAAAATGCTTTTTATTTTTTTCAGCAGATGGACACCACCACAGAAATCCACAACTGGTTAAAATGCAAAGAAATGAATGTGGGGTGCCTAACCCCAATTGAGATATCTACAATACAATCATTACACCTAAGGCCCAGGGAACATTGCAGAAGGGGTGGAAAGACTGTAAGAACCAGAGGACCAGGACATCTGCCACAAAACTGTGTCTTCTAGACATGACAGGGAAGCTGCCCATGAAATCTTGATAATATGGCTGGCTGCTTAAACAAGACCCGAACAATGACAACCACGGTAGGCATGTCAGTGTGGATGGGAAGAATCTCACAACCCTCCACCCTTAGATAAAGAGCTACCCACAATTAGCTGATGAGAGATGAAGATTCTGTCTTCTCCAGGGACAAGCTCCCTGATAGGTTATCTAGTCCCAAGTGGCTAGTCCTAAACACAAACACATATGAGCAACACCAAATAAACTCGGCAGGTTGTATTAACACACATGCACACACACACACCCCAATAATAATAATTATTAAGGAAGAAGAGATCATGAACTTGAGAAAGAGTGAGGGGGGCAAGGAAGAGCTGACGGGGAGGAAGGGGTGAAAATGATGTAATACAGTACTACTCTATGTAATTTACAAAATTGTGTGGAAAAAAAATCAGTCACAAACTATCAGGTGTGGTGGCACATAAGTAAGAGGTAAGTGGATCTCTGTGAGCTGGAGGGCTATATGGTGGGGGGTGGGGGTGGGAATCAAATCCAAAAACCTAAAATATTGTTTTCATTTAATTCTACTTAATAAACCAGAATTTCTCAAAAATGATTGCAAACTGAAAAATTAAGATCTATGTCCAGGAAGCCGATGAAAGGGTTAAAACACTGGCGCCCTTCGCATTGAAATCAAGGATGTTGAGAAAGAAGTATTGCACTGTGCCTCAGATGTTGCTTGCACATGCTTAGCTTTCATCCCTGAGAGAGTCCAACTCCCTTTGTGGTGAGTTAACCCTCATTGCTGGTTCTTAAATCTCCAGGAAAACAGGTGGGAACTCTAAAGGTGCTTGCCTGTCTTCCTCGGTCCAGAGCTGTTAGAAGTTTGGCTAGCAGACAGGTGCCTCACTGGCATGTATTGATCACCCCCACCTTGAGTCGCTGGTTCGCACAGAGGAAGCCATCCTCCATTCAGTCTCTAGGGAGTCCCCTTTTGTTGTAACCAGTTCTGCCTGGTTGAGGTAGCAGGCACCCGTAGGAGATGATTCTCGCCACCCCCAACCTTATACCTTCCCCCGCAGCTGGGGAAACTGCTCTCTTGAAGTGACAGCATCCCTTTCTGAAGACTGTTGATTCAGTTGCTATCCAGCAGCTTCCGGTTGTGGTGGGGTAAGTGGTCAAGTGGTTTTTTCTTTTCTTCCTTTCTTTTTTCTTTCTGTGAGTTGAGCTTTCTCGAATGCCCCAGAGAGTCATTTTGTTGTCTGTAAGTACTGAAGCCTTCAGCCCATCCCTGCCTTGCGTTGGGGTGCTCACCCAGAGGGCACCTGTCTGCATTGCTGGGAAGACCCTTTCTTGGGGGAGAAGCTTAGATCCAGGTTGAGGTGAGTAGGTGAGGACTGCTCCATAGTTAAGGAGATCAAGTGGAGTTTTACTCTGGACTAGTTGAAACTTTCTTCCAAATTTCTGTTTGCTTTGCTGTTTTTGTCTGTGTGGTTGAGGTTTAGGAAATAATGTGTGCGCTATTCACCTTGTCCTAAAAATAACTTTTGAGGATATTAGTTGTGGATAGGACATTCTCTTTCCTTTATGCTTGAAATTTCAGGTTTCTATTGTGAGCATCTCATCTAAAGTATCAGATGGGGGCTGCGTAAAGAGCACCTTGGTTGTGGAGTGTTTGGTAGTGGGCTTCTTCTGCACAGCTTGAGGTCCTGTTTGGTCTATGGTTAACTCATGCTTCGGATGTATGGTTCTCACTGACCTGTGTTTCTGAGGCTCAAGGGATAGATTTTCAGTTCTAGGATTTGTTTGAGGAGGGAAATCTTTTGATCCTTTAGTTGATTTGTTCATAGGAAAGCATTTCAGGTCTTAGGTTAATAGTGAGCTGTTTGAGGAAGAAAAACACTAGTAAGGAAGGTTAATTGGGGATTGAATTATTTTAAGCAAAGGATGAAGAAATGGGCTCATGTGTGGTATAACCGCCTATGCCCATGAACCTGCCCATCTCTGAGATGCAACCTCGTGTCAGCCTCCGCTGGGGATGGAAACCCAGAGAGATTTTTAGTGGCCTTTATTTGCTCATGTGTTTTATATTGTCTGATATTGTCTGAATACATCGACAAAAATGGGACAAGTGATGATATTTTGTGCCTTGGGAGACTGTGTGCTTGAGCACAGGAGTGTTCACCCCACAGCTTCAGCACTTGCTCATATGCTGACTCTCCTCTGTCCACACATCTGTCCCGTCTATTGGGCTTTGAAGATGATCAAGAGGCTGATGTAATCGGATTGGATTTATTACTGTCCTTTTCTGCTTCTGCTGTTCCTCCTTCTCCCTTGACTGCTACCATCACCGTCAATGCCATCTCTGTCCCCTTGGTACAGAAGTCATCCAGGTACCTTTCTGTTCTGTAGTCCCACGTAAGGTCACATATAGATGGTGGCAATTTAGTTACAGAGACATATTTTGCATCTAGTTCTGCTCTATGATTACTGTCATTGCCTTTCGAACTCTCCCCACATGGTCTGTGCTGTGCTGTAATCCTTCAAGCACTTGGCCTAGGGCTGGAGAGATGGATCAACTGTTAACACACTGATGTTCTTGAAGAGAGCACAGGTTCATTTCCCAGCACCTATACAACAGCTTGCAACCGTCTGTAATTCCAGTTCCAGGGAATCTGTCTGACTACCTCTTCTGGCCTCAATAGGTATTGGGAACACAAGTGGTACACATGTAAATGCAGGGGAATACTCATACATAACACTTTAAAAATTCTTGAGAATTAATAAAAAATGTATATAGTGGACTGGTCTAGGGAGACAGGGCACAACAGTGGGCAAGTTGGGGCTGGAATTTAACTATTCAATTTTTATACATCTCTCTTATCTCTGTGACTGGCAGGGTCAACCACAGGTTCTTAAACATATAAACATTTCATTTATAAAATGATGGCTCCTGTCTTCAGAGTTTCAGTGAAGATTGAATGAGATAATATAAGCCAAGGGCTTAGCCTCAGACCAAGTACCCAGTGGATTTTTTTTCTATATTGTGTATCAGGTCAGTAGGAATTCTTTATATTATGTTAAACATGCAGCCATTAGCAGTCCATAAAACATTCAATCCCTTTCTCCTTCTGTTGCCCCCCCCCCATGTCTGCCCTGTCTTTCTGCCTCTCGGTGCTTCCTGACCCTCCTCTGGTCCTTTCCCTTCCAGACATGCCTCCCTGCCTTACTCATCTTCCTTCTTCTCATTTCCCTGTTTCCTCACTGGTACCAGACTCAAGCTCCTCAGATTGGATCCTGATAACCCCTAACCTCCGCACTTCTCCTTCATCAGTGAACATGGCCCGTCAGCATAGCTTGGCCTGGTCATGAGAGAAGCAAGGAAGAACTTCCTTCAGAAGCCCACAGTCTGGAGAGGGATAAGAACAGCCAGACTCACAGAAGGATCTTTGGGATAGTGAATACGGAGCTGAGGTAGATGAAAATGCAGGAATACGACATATAAGAATAAAATAATTTACTGTTGAGGCATTGTAATTAGATATAGTTGCTAACTAACATAAGGGTGGCTGCGTTAACCATCACTTCACACACACACACACACACACACACACACACACACACACACACACACACACACACACACAGAGGTAGGCTTAGTTTTTTCGCTTCTATGTTAGTGTACTCTGTGAAACTTATCAGCACTGTGACTGTGAATAGCTGCCATTGACACAGAATGTGATGCATGCATCCTCCATACCTTCCACCTTCTTCCTCACACTTAGTTGAATTCACGCAGACCAGAAGCCTGGTGTTCCCTTTCTCTCTCTCTCTGGCCTCACTTCCCATAGCTCAGGTTCATTAGGATCTCTCATGTTAAGAGTCTTAGAGTGTACCTGTCCCTTAAAGGCCTGGCACCAGGTTCTTTGGGCCTACTGTTAAGCTGGCACAGAAGGTTGACTATAGCTTGATGGCCAGGCCTTCTCTCTTTTGGAGAGAGGAACCATGAGACTTTCACTTCTCATCTCTGGGAGCCTGAGGGAGACCAGGGTGAGTGAGGATGATGGGAGACACTGAGAAGAAAATGCTTAGTCCAGCCTCCTAGGCTTCCAACTTCAGGCCTTACTCCTTCTGAAGGTGAATTTTCAAGGTTCACCTAAACATCTAACAGGGACACAAACCAGCTAAGGAGAAGAAAACCCAGAGAAGTAGTAGAGGAAATTGAGAGATTAAAAGAAGGCAGGAGGAGACAGCATTATGGTTTCCATGTTCTGAACTCAGAGGTTGAATCTTAGGAATGTGGCTCCTCAAGGCAACATGTTTCTTTAGCCAATCTAGGTTGGTCAGACCAAGACTTATGGAGATTCACCCTAGGCTCTGTAGTCAGACAGTAGGTAAAACAGGAGTCCCAGATGTCATATGATAAGCTTCTAACCACCCTGCCTCCTGGTCTCAACCAGGCTTTGTCCACAAAAGACCTTTTGTCATGTAGACTTTGGACAACACTTTAATAGGACACCAGAAACAGAAGTATCTTTCTGAGGCAGACAAACGCTAGTTCAGGACATGGAGATACACAGCAAGAATGGCAATTTATTAGTTAAAAACATGGAATACAGCCACTGAGAGCACCAGATATTCACTTTAACATGACTGGTGTGTTCTTTCCCTGTAGGCAGGCTTCTGTAGAAAGCAATTTATTACCAGCAGGTTGCTTGGTGAGTATGGAATTAGAGCAGGGGGAATTGTCTATGATAACCTAACTGCTGAATGGACGCCCATCATTAGAAGGAATTTCTAGTTTAACCCTTAGCTTAAAGCTCCAAGTCACCTGTACCCAGGTGTGTCCATTCTTTCCCAGGTGTCTTATTTAATCATCATTTCAGTCAAGAAGGCCTTATTTACCCGGTGTTAGTTGACATCTCCCTTTGACTTTGCTGTTTGTTTCTTTAGAACAATTATTTCTGTGACCAAGTTTCAGAGCCCGAACTTAAAATGGAAAGAGTAAGGGCTAGAGGTACAGCTCAGGGTAAAAAAAGGCACGTGTGTCAAAGAAAGTTCTTGAAAGTGAAACTGAGTTTTTAAAAAATTCACCTACTTAGTTTTAAAATGAATATATATGCACATATATCACCCCTCTTTTCTGTTTTCCTACCTAGCTTTCATTTTCACTCATATGTATATGTATATGCACTTGCCTACTGGTATCAGTCTTCTATCTACTGTCTATCTCCTGAGTTAGCTGTGTATCTACCTCCCTATCTATCAATCATCGATCTATGTATCATCTATTTATCAATCATATACTTATCTACTGATATCTACTGGGGTATTGAGCTATATCAGTCTTCTATCTATCGTCAGTTTATCTATAAATCATTTCTGTGTTACTAGAACTTCTGTAGGAGAAACTACTATATTGATCATTTTGTATGACATGAAGCCAAGGGTGTATGACCTATCCCACAGTAATATATATATATATACATATATATACATATGTAATTTCTTATGATTTAAGGTAATTTTAAAAAGGGAGCATATTTATGTGACTCTCATTTACTTAAGTACTTTATAAGTGGCTAAATTTCAGAACCACAGGTTCCTACTTCTTGGGCGAGTTTATTTCTCACAGACTCTGTCCCCCAGTTGTGTTTTCTGTACTCCCCCAGACCTCAAGGGATCCAAAGTTCAACAAAAGGCAACTTTTTCTTTCCTCTGACACCCGTTGAGGTGGAATAAGTGTCACGTGGGTGTTCTGGAGAGTTGATGACTGTGCAAAAAGGAAAAAGCCCAGGTGTAAGCAAGGAGACAAGAGTTTGGATCCTCAGAACTCACAGAAAGCCTGCGGTGGTAGCATGTACCTGTAACCCCAGTGTTCCTATGGGAAGACAGGAAGTGAAGGCAGAAGACTCTCTGGATGTCTGCAGGCTAGCTAGCATGGTTGATGCAGTAGTGACTAAGAGACCTTGCGTCAATCAAGGTGGCAGGCCAGGACTAACATCAGACATTGCCCTCTGACATCCACATGTGTGTCATGCTCCATTCATACTCATGTGCATGAACACACACACACACACACACACACACACACACACACACACACACGTGTGCGCATGCACATCCTAAAGAGAGAATGAAGGTATTTCATCTCTTCTGCTGGCCTCCATCCTTCCATACATTACCTCCTACACACCCTTAATCCAGATGAGTAAGAACATCTATGTCTGAGCACATTTTGATAAGGAATAGGAAGAGTAATAAAGCAGGATTAAGGGAAGTATTTTTTTTTTTTTGAGTTTGACAGAAATCTGCTGCACTGACCTCAGTATTCCATAAAATCCACCTGCGCAACCACTGTCACAAGGAGAAGACTGGATCGGTGGAAACAAGGGCTTTAAAGGGAATTCTGTAACGTGAATTCTTCCTTTTCTCATTATAATGTTTTAGAGATTAGAAAACGTTTAAGTAAGAGTTCCATTGAGGAAAGGTTTCTAGAAATCACGCCGAAGTAGCTTAATTCACACAGCAGTGATGATGTTACCCTCTGAGTTACGGAGCAGAGAACATTCCTATAAAAGTAAAACTGTTTGAAATTTTTAAAAAATGATTTTATTCCTCATCTTCAAAATGAATTGTTTCAAAGACACGTTGGAAGGTGGTGGCGAGAAGCTGAAAGTAACAGCATTAAGTGCAGTATGAAATAAAGAAACCTGAGCAGGGATGAGGCATTCTTTAAAGCCCTGTCGTCTGGGAGCTTTGGAAATGAAAACTTGGCAGAAATCTCTAAAATAAGAGAAAAGCTGCATGGCTATTTTACCATAGTTTCTTCTATCGTCCCCAGCTTCATCTTTAACCTGGTTATCAGTTAGTGCTGTCCTTTCCGTCCATCTAGCAGACCAATGAGGAACATTGGCCTTGTGGGAACAGAGCATGCTGATTTAGTCCCCAGAGAGGATTTTCATGTCTTAACAAGTTGGCTTGGTCTTGTTGATTGGTCTCTCTCTTCTGGCCAGATGGGGCCCCTAGAAGCGCCAGATGCCATCCTCACAGGCTTCATGTGTTCTCACTAATGACATCTAATCTCTGCTCTGAGTCCTTTTGGGTGACTTTCTTGTGAAACAAACAAGTGACAATGAAAAACTGTGTGGTGGAGATACCTGTAGTCCCAGTAACCGGGAGGCTGAGGTAGGAGGATTGTTGTGCGTCTGAGGCTGGTCTGGGATAAACAGCAAGTGACAGGTCTTCAGGCCCTGTATTAAAACAGACAAATAAGTAAAAAGGGGAACAAGAAGAAAGTCTTTTATAGGTGAGGACTGCTTTTGTCTGTTATTTTTCCACAGAAAAAACTTGCATACCACAAAAAAAAAAAAAAAAAATCCTGGATTAATTCTGTGGTGGAGATAGCCATGCCTTCGGTTATGTAGGCAATGAGTCCACCAGGCTGCAAGAGGTAGTGTGAAACCTGTGGCTACACAGGTTAAAATCAGGGGGTCACAAAGCAAAAAGGAGGCGTGACTGAGGGAAAGAGGGGAGGAAGGAGGCATTAGAAGGGGAGGAAGAAAGAGGGAGGGTGACAGGGTGAGAAGGAGAGGGAAAGGTGTGGGTGAGAGCCAACCAAATACCCTATCCACAGTTTTGCAGTTCTTACCAAATTTAACCAACAAGAACACTCATCCTGTGAATCTTCTTTAAGCTTTAGCACCCTGTTTCCTCCTCCAAGATTTGACCACTTCTTTCTCCCGATCTTCAACTTCTATAACACCATATGCTCCTTCTTGGATGTTCTTCCTCATCTGCATTAAGAGTGCTTAGGATATATGGTGGTATATAGAAGGACAGGGGTCAGAGAGAGAGCTTAAATACCCCCTAGAGTCCCAGGAACCCCCAAATAGGGATGCCAGATCGAAGCTGCTTGGGTGCTTGAGCCTTAGAAAGGATAGTCACTCAAAAAAAGAGAGGGTCTTTTATTTAGTACCTGTGTGCCCAGTTCTTAGGGAAACGTAAGTCATCATTCATTCATACTCAGGAAACACATGGAGCAGTACTGTGAGCCAGGCCATGTGTGAGATGACAGGGCCACAACCATGGACCAGATTAAGAGGTTCCTGTCCCACTGGAGTCTGTAAAGTAGTGATAAGAAGGCCAACATAGTAGACAAATACAGTCTAGAGTGCCATCGACTCTGAGATGAGCAGTACCAGGTTTTGTAGAACACCTAAGAAGAGGCCCCATCTTTGATTTCAGAGGGTCACTGAAGGCCTCTTGGAGGAAGTGCCACCCACGTGAGTTGATATAGAAGTTGAGGAGGGTGGGTCTGTGGTTACTTGGCTATAAATATAGGTAACTGGATTGGTAAAGGTCCCCAAATGGAAAAAAAGGAGGCTAATCTGAGTATTTCTGAAGTACAGACATAAGAAGAGATGTGGAGCAGTGAGGGAGGGAAGGAGAAACCAGGTAAGAAGCATGAGCAGAGATTGGGTAGTAGAAGGTCTCAGCTGTCATGTTAAAAATGTTTTCCCTAAGGCTAGTGTGAAGTGTTCTGGGTTTCTGAGCAGGGTCAAGATATGACAACTTTCCAAGTCTGAACCAAGGCAGATCTGTGAGGATAAACACAGTGGTCAGCCAAAATGTCCTAGATCCCCCCCCCCCCAGTGCCTAGACAGGGACATGGGTAGTGGGGGGCTTTGGAGGGATGGTCTGGGCAGCCTGTAGCCAATGGCATGGAGGGGAACAGGGAAATGTCTAAGGGTTATATTTGAGTAGTTGAGAACTTCTGATTCTAGCTGCACATGGCAGCAGTAACCAGCCTTCCCTCTTAGACTCATCTGTTTTGGCACCAGGGAGGTCTAGATTCCAATGTTGGTGCCTCTTTCTGTCAGGCAAACCCAAGCATGGTGACAGGAAGACAAATGGATGGTTTCTGGTGTTTTGGATACCAAGGGATCCATATTAGGACAGTGGGCGTTGATGAACCTTCTTTAAAATATCTTTTCTTGTAACTGTTAACCAAAGGCACCACTCTACTTATGGGATGTCTGAGTGGCTGACCACACACTACTTCTTTAAGTACCCTTAGTAACTTTGCATGGAACTTCTCTGAGCAGGAAGTAGGTACATCATTTTTCTTTATAATCAAAAGAATGCCAACAGTTTCAAATGTCTGCTTGTTCTGCTGCGTGTCTGCGAAGTTACCTGTGTTCATTTCCACAGGTTATGAATGTTCTGTGTAATCTGTGCATTTGGTTGTGGTAAAAAGCTAACAATGGTATTATTTTAGTGTTTTGGCTAACAACCAGAAGAAGGCCATATGTACAAATAAGCGAGTGGAAAATTGTGAATTGTGTTTAGTTGCATCCTGGTCAACAATTCCCTCTTATGTGTAGTTGCTACATTCCGGAGCAGTCACCAGCTCAAGTTGTGGGAAGGAATTATCAAGCACATTCCAGTGAAAGGCAGATGCTTGCACAGTTTCAAAGGATTCCAATTGCTAGTGTTTGGGATGAATTAGAAGAGTCAACTCAAATTTAACACCAAATTTAGTGAATATATGTGCTTACCTGGGGTTTTCATAAAGTCTTTACTGTGAAATCCAAAGTTTCACTATGAAGTAAGGCAATAAGGCAAACCGACAGAAGTTGACAAAATGCTGTGGACTTTGGTGTCACAAATGATCCTGGGTCCTTCAAGGTGAAGACCCAAAGAAAGATTCAGGGTAAGCCATTCATTTTCATGGGGGGCTTCTGAGAGCAGAGTCGTGTGGCTCTGTGATTGGACAGAGAAGGTCTCAACCAACAAAGATAATGAAGATGCTCACAATATCTATCCATCCAGATTCTTCGTAGCTTTTATCTGTGAGGTTTCTTCCACCAGGGTGTGGGGTTGAACCGTTTAGGGAATGGGGACAGGGATTTTATGACCTTTAGTTAAAAAACGTCAGAAGATTTCTTCACAGACAGTTCTATACAGAAATATGATTGGCGGTGTTTAGGGACAGTAATTCAGCTTTTATGGCTAGATTTGAGGGAAAGGATCTCTGGGTTCTGTGACCTGTCCTAGGGAGGAGGAATTCTGACTTCTGAGATTTCCTTGGGCTGTAGGAGAGAGGAAATGAGGGCTGAGAGCTTAGAGGGAAGAGGAGGGCAGGGATACACTTTGCTTCCAAAGTCTTCACTTTGAAGTATGGTTTTCTGAACCCCCAATACATTTTAATACAAACACGCATTTTTAAGACATTATTATCATTATCTGGTTAGAGTTAAGCATGTTAACCTAAACTTATTGTTCTTTATTATATCATGAACTTGCTATCTAAATTTGTGTAGGATGATGGTTGGGGGTGAATGTAAAGATAATGGGCATCTTTCAAACTAAAGTGTATTTCTCTTTTTTAAAAAAATGTAGGTCAGCACTCGTGAAAACTGAGGGGATGATGTTCTGCAGGAAGAAGAAGGTTCCTGGTAAGGCTTGAGTTTTTCAGATAACACAAAACAATAGAAACTGTAATCTTATTTTATATTGGAGGTGCGATTTATTTAGAAAACACATACATTCGTTTTGAGCTAAAAAGCAAAAACTTTGATAATTGTATATACCCTTGCAACTCCTGAGGGCATGTGAAAAAAAAACACAAAAATTTCTATTATCCCAAGTCCCTTGTGTTGCTGTGGTCATCCTCTTGGGATTCCCAGCCATCTTCTGATCTCTGTCAGCTTTCTACTGCCTGTTTTAAGGTAAATATAAATGAAACAATACAGCGTGTATTATTTTACTGTGACTCTTTTCCTTACTGTGAAGGTTTCTCTGTATATCTGTGTGCTTGTATCTACCTGTGGTTTGTTCCTCACTTTTTCGTTTCAAAGCAGTCGTGTAGTGCATGAATACACAAATGCTTAAAACTGAGTCCACACAAGACACATGAGTCTGGTTGAGGTAGCATGCTTTTTTGTTTGTATAGTTTTGTTTTTTTGTAAATCACTTTCCTGAAAATAGGTTAAGTATGGCTTTTTCTGAGATATTTTGGGCCAGACAGAAGTACTTCTGGGGTTTAGATTTTGTACTTCTTGTTGTTTTTAAATTTTTTTTGTTTTTCAGATTTTGGAATATTTGCGTAGGTCTTTACCGGTTGAGTACTCCTATGTTGGAATTGCAAAATCCGAAATCTCCAAAAATCTGAAAACTTTAAAATATCCTGTTAGTGGTCAAGAAGTCTGAGGTTTTTAGAGACTTTGTGCTTCAAGATTTCAGGCACAGGTGCTCAGCCTGTGATAATAATGGCATTCCAGGTTCAGAGAGGGTCCTGGTCAGGGTTCTATGGCTGTGAAGAGACACTGTGACCACAGAAACTTTTATAAAGAAAATCATTTAAGTGGGGCTGACTTCAGAGGCTGAGTCCAGGGAGCATGGCTGCTACAGGCAGACATGTGAGCAGAGATGAAGGAGTTAAGAGATCCACACTCAGATACCAGGATGAGAGAGCAGCTTCTGGGCTACCATGTGCTTTTGAAGCCGCAGAGCCTACTCTCATTGACATTTCCTCCAACAAGGCCACACCTCCTAATCCTTCTCAAGCAGTGACACTTCATAATGACTAAACATTCGTATATATGAGCCTATGGGGACCATTCTTATTTCAAGCACTACAGAGACTATTGAATTTCCCTTTATTTCTAGTCAGTCAATGATAGCTACTATGTAGTTTTTGTTTCAGTAGACATTCTACATCTTATTACTAAGATTTTCTTCATTTTTGACTATAGTTTTTTTTTAATTAATTTAGATTTTTACATGTGAGTGCTCTGTCCAGAGGACATCAGATCCTACTATAAATGGTTGTGAGGCACCATATGGTTGCTGGAAATTGAACTCAGGTCTTCTGAAAAAGTAGCCAGTGCTCTTAACTGCTGAGTCATCTCTCCAGCCCCATAGGGTTTTTTTTTTTTTTTTTTTTTTTTTTTGGTTTTATTTGAATTTGACTTTATTCAATGTCCTATCTCTTCTGACAACATCTCTGGAAGGTGGTTGGCTCCTCCATCTATAGTTATTTCATGATGCATCAGTTCTCTTATAGGACACATTGCAATGTTCAGCCTCATAGTGAGATGAATTCTGTCCCAGTGTGGTATCTATCTGAAGGTTTTATTTGTGCCCTTTGTAGAGGATCTGCCGATATTCCCAATGCCAATATAAGACTCTAGAATTCTCCCAATCTTTTTTTTATTGTCACATGAATGCCTTTATGCAAATTGTTGGTACAATCTTTATAGTGTAAACACAAGGTTAACCACCTCGAAGGTGGTTGCTTCCAACAAGACCTGGTGTTTCAAGTCTTTGCTGTGTTAAGACCACAGTCCAAGATCTAGGTCTAATTCTACTAATATTTGAAACAATTTCTATGTACACATGTAGACATGAAATAGTGGGTAAAATTTTATAAATTAAAGTGAGGCAGGAGAGGAAGAAAAAGATAGCAATGGAATGGGCTGTATGCATCCTGAGCAGGGGTTTCCTGCTGAGATGCAGCTGAATTTGATGAAAGAGGCCCTACCTGCACTTTCTGTTGTTGAGCCTGGCATAAATCAACTTGTAGTTTCCTAGTCACCTTTGCAAAATACCATTCACCATTTTCTTCTCAGACTCACTGCCAAACCTTTGTCATTAGTGAGATAGTTCTGTGCTTTAATCTGATCCCAATGCATCATCTTCCTCTGGCTTTGCTTCTTTATTTGTAAAATGGGGTTTGGAATAGCATGTGCTTTTGAGGATTATAGAATATTGTTTTGAGAATTCCTAAGATAATGCCTGTGAAATACATTAGTTTGTACCTACCTTTAACAAGGGCTCAACAAGCACCACCTTTTGCCTTTATTATTATAGTAGGCTTAAGTCTCCAGCCGTGAATCTATTTGAATAGAAAACAAAATGCCAGGGGCTTATCTAAAAATTTTATTTGTAATTTATATAATCCAGTCCAGGTATACCAGAAGGATGAATTTGATGGGAAGCTATAGGAGCCATAGAGGGAATAAAGCTTCCAATAAATTGAAATTTTCAACTCTCTGCACCTGATGGGCATATTTATATTAGTTTATGAAAGAAAAAACAAACCCAAAACCCTTTAGCACTTGTTTGGATCCTTTACCGTCATTTGCAAGCTCTTTTGTGAGGACACACACACACACACACACACACACACACACACACACACACACACACACACAGTATTGTGGAAAGTTTTTTCCCCCTTTAGTTCTCTATTTAAATATCAACAAACCCCAGAAGCTGCAGGTCACCAGGAAACCTGCGCGGGTGCATTTCTCAGTTGGATCTGGATGGAGTCAGGTCGGGAAGTCTGGAAGCTGGCCTCATGCTTCACAGCTTTTCCCTCTCCTGTCCTTCTCTGTCCTTAGTGAGTCGCTTTGGCTTCCAACTGACCAGATTTTGATGAATGAAAGAAGAGAAAATTAAGGAAGAGAAAGACTTAACAATCTCACACCCTAAATGATACTTCATGTTTGGAGACATTCTTTTGAGTTTTGACGCCTTCCAAACTTACTTGAGAATCTCAGCTTTTGCCATCAGGGTTTCACACAGGGAACCCCAACTTTACTGTGGTATGTCATTGTTTAATGACTTTGGGAGAATTTTGTCCCCATGTCTGAATAGAGCTAAGTGTCTGAATGCTGTCTTCACCATTGGCCAAAGGGAAAAATGCAGTGTAGGTAATTGAAGGACAGTTGTGTTTATTAATTCTGTACTTCCTCATGGGTTCCCCTCTCACTAGTCTGAGCACAGAGTTCCTGTTCTCATTAAGTAGTGACCGGTGCAGAATGGTTAAGATCTCTCACAGACAAACTGGTTAAGCAAAGGTATAAGTGACTTGTGCTCTTTTCCTGACTGGAAGTGAGAGAGAGTGAGTTTGTAACTTATTGTGTGCAATTATGGAAAAGTGCCCAGATTAGGAAGAAGTAAGCATTGCCTTCAAGGACTGGAGCAGAGCCGATGATCATTTGCACATTTTTACTGGAAATGTTTAGAAAACTACTTCAGGATTCTCATGGGAAGTAACACTAGCTTTTGCATGATTTTTTCTCCTTTACCGATTTTGAGTTTATTTTTTTAAAAAAGACTTCTTGTGTGCTTTTTTTTTTATTTGAGAATTTCATATGTTCGTATAAGTTTTATGATATTTTTTTTTCCTGTTTAAAAAGTGCTTTTAATGCTTTTTCTAGTTAAATGATTATCACATGAAGTGGTGATACTTCCCTGAGAAGTCAGAGTCAAGGAGAGAGGCTCTCAGCTGAAGGGCCTCTTCCCATCTGCAGGATTTCCTTTTCTTCTTTTAAAGCCTAACTCTAATTTTACGGGAACTAAAATCTTGCGTACAAGAAATGGCATCTTAATTGCACTTAGATATTCTCAGCAAATAGTGTTTTGAGTCCCTTGCCCCTTCTACATTTGTGTCTTACTTGATTTGACAACACTTTCAGATGTATTGAATAACGTGTGTTGTCCCACTTAGACTTCCAAGCACAGTGAAGTAGATTTATTTATTTATTTATATGAGACAGAATTTCTCTGTGTATCTCTGGCTATCCTGGAACTTGCTTTGGAAAATTAGCTGTTTTCTAGAATGTTCACTTCCAAGCTCATGTGGCCTTCAACTCAGAGTTTACCTGCCTCTGCCTCCTGAGTGCTGGGATTAAATGCATGTGCCAACACCGCCTGACAGTTTTTTTTTTTTTTTTTTTTTTTTAAGTTTAAACTAAAAGTCAATTTAGTAAATCATTAGTCCCACTAGATAATTACTTTGGGGGGTAAGGTAGGATTGGCGACTATAAGCTTATCATCCCTAGACAAGGTTAAATGCACCAGGATTCTCCCTGTTATGAGTGACCATTTCCTTATTTGGTCACTGTGGAGAATGTAGCAAGCATAGGGCAGAGAAACAAGTATTCTCCCAGTGCCTTATTGCTAATATACTTATTTGAGGAAAACAGCAAATGTTATTGACCTTTGCAAATGGGGGAGTGAAGACTTTCTTTCTCTTTCTTTGTTTTAAAGATTTATTAATTTTTATCACACACACACACACACACACACACACACACACACACACACACGTGTTTCATGTGCATGTATGTCTGTATACTGCATTCATGGTGCCTGTGGAGACCAGAAGAAGGCATTAGATTCTCTTGTAATTGGAGTTAAGACAGTTGTGAGTTGCCATGTGAGTGTTGGGAATCAAACCCTGGTCCTCTGAGAGAGCAGTCAGTGCTCTTAATTCCTGCCCCAGAATAGGGGTTACTTCTGTCGTCTACTTCTGGAGTAGGACCTTGAAGCCATCCCTACTCTTACATTCTGAAGTGGATTCAGAACCAGGTCTAAGAGAATTCTTCCTCCTTTGCAGCACTTCTGGGATCACCAAGACCCTTGAAGTTGTACTGTGCAGGCAGTCACATGCCTCTGCTAGTTTCCTCTGCACCACAAAACACACAAACCTAAGTCCCAACTTGAGCTTTACTTTCACCCAGGGACATGGCAGCGTGGCTCATTAGCTGTTTTCTAGGATGTTCAATTTCAACCTATGGTTACATAGCATTTAGTACAAATGAGGTTGAGAAAAAATTAATTTGGGTGACTGTTTGAAGGACACTCAGCTTATTTATTCATCCAAATACCCTAAGTTGCATTCCTTGACTTAGTTGGATGAGCAGAAAATGAGAAAACAAAAAGCCCTCTGGGTTGTGTTCGGGATAATATCCTCTGGATTGTTGAGAAACATCTCATCTCTGAAAGCCTTGCCCTCATGTTATTTATGTTGAACCATAAATTCTTTATAAGGCCTTCTTAGAAATTCATGTCTGAGCTAAGAACTATTGATTTTTGCTTTTCATGAGAACTGCATTTTTTTTGTTGTTATTATTTAGTAGATGTTAAGATGAAAATCAATAGAGGGGCTACTGAGATGCCTCAGTGGTAAAGGGGCTGGCAGCACAGGTCTGGTGACCTGAGTTGGATCCCTGGAACCCACATAAATCCATACAGAGAGAACACAAAGTTGTCCTGTGGCCTCCTCACACACACCGTGGCATTTACATGAGTCTACACCATAATAAATAAAAACTTAAAAGGCATTAGTCACTCAGGACTCATCTTGAGCAGGCATGTAGGTCACTGCTTTGGTTGGCCACTATGTTGACTTTTACCTTTCCTATACTCCACCTTGCTCTTGAATTTTAAGTTATTATTATTATTTTTGTTAACACATTCTTAAGTGATTGGCTTGGAGATGATCTTTTATGGAGACATGCAAGACCCTTTTCCTGAATCCGGATTGGAATCTGGTGGGCCTTTACGTTTGAAGACAGACCACTCCAACCCCCAAGAGAGGATTTCTTTGTACAGCTTTGTAGCTTTGGAGCTTGTCCTAGAACTCATTCTGTAGGCCGGGCTGGCCGCAGACTCACAGAGATCCACCTGCTTTTGTCTCCCAAGTGCTGGACTTAAAGTCATGCACTGCCACAGCCACCACACCAGGCAAAGATTGACATCTTACTCTGGAGCAGGGCGAGTCCTGTGTTTTGATCATTTTAACTCCAGTTCCAGAGGACCTGATGACCTCTTATGGCCTCTGCAAGCTTCTGCATGCAGGCGGTACACAAAAACTCATAGAAACACACACACACACACACACACACACACACACACACACACATTAAAAGTAAAAACCTAAGAAAAATTTCTTCCAGGCTCTTTATCTCACTCTCCTTTTCACTGTTCATATCCCTTTGTTTTGTTTCACTATTATCACATGTCCCTGCATATATTTAAGGCCCTGATCAGCATTGCATCTCACCCTTTGAAGTGGTCTTTGAAGTGGTAATGTGAGTCATCGTTTAAAACCTATCCTTTTCTAGCTCCAGAGACTTCTTCCTTCTTTCCTTCCTTCCTTCCTTCCTTCCTTCCTTCCTTCCTTCCTTCCTTTCTTTCTTTCTTTCTTTCTTTCTTTCTTTCTTTCTTTCTTTCTTTCTTTCTTTCTTTCTTTCTTTCTTTCTCTCTTTCTTTCAACTCTTTGCTCCTTGGTGGGCCCACCACCCAGCTTTTAAATAACCACACAGAGACTTATTATTACTTATAAATGCTCAGCATTAGCTTGGCTTGTTTCTAGCCAGTTTTTCTTAACTTAAATGGTCCCATCTTTCTTTTGTCTCTGGGAATTTCCCCTTCTCTATTCTCTATACCTTTCTTTACTTCTTACTCTGTGGCTTGCTGTGTAGCTGGGTGGCTGCCCCTGTCTCTTCTTCACCTATTTATTCTCTCCGACTGGCAGCCCTGTCTATTTCTCTCTCCTACCTATTGGCCGTTCAGCTCTTTATTAGAGCATCAGCTGTTTTAGACAAAGTAACACAGCTTCACGGAGCTAAACAAATACAACACAAAATAATGTGATACATCTTTGCATCATTAAACCGGTATTCCACAGCATAAACAAATGCAACACATCTTCAACTGATATTCCACAACACAGAGACACTTAGAGGAATGAAAAAGGCCCCGACAATTACTTTGCAAAAATAACATATTCAAAATGGCCCCATCAGTCTGTCTATGGTACTTCTGACCCTGAGAGTTTGCCCCAGGCTCCCATGGGAATGGGATGACCACTCTTCTAATTCTACTGGTTGGAGTTTCTCATCTTTTTTTCTAGTTTTACTGACTTACTTTGCTTTCTAGTTTATCCTCTAAGATTTTTTTTTTTTTTTAAATAAATGGCTCTCTCCTGGTCACATTTTTCCTTTGCACATGTTTTCTGTAACTTCATTGAGCCATGAGAAGCCAGCCTGGCAGAAGTCTTCTGTCAGCCATTTTAAGCTGGGGGATCCTTTATGTCTTTTATTAACACATGCTGACTTACTCCTTTTGGAGCCAGAAAAATCTGGGCAATTAATTATAGAAGTGTAGAGTGCTTCTGTAGATCCTACACCCTATGGTGACCACACCCCTTTTATAACTGAAATCATACCTGGAAAGAGTTCAGGAAACAGGAATATTTAGGTTTAAATCATTGCATCTTAGAGAAGACATTCCCAACGGGAATTCTTATAGGTGATTTGTTCCTAGTTTCCTCTTCCATGAGTGACTGTCCTGTTATACATTGTAACAACAGATGAAAGAAAGTAATTTTTGCAGAGATAATTTAGGCCTACTGTAGCCAAGCTAAGAGTAGAGAACTGTAAAGATTTAGAGCCAAGGCTGGGATGTTTTAGAATTTTATGAAAAGATACCAAAATCTTCTGCCAGAATTAATTAATGAAAAGTTAGTTCGTAAAGACAATAATCACTAAAAATGTAGACATAAAGATTAAGACTTAATCCCAAGGATTTAGATGCAAAAAGAAGGCTTCCTGGATATAACCAGGTCTTTTTGGGACCAGAGCAACATTTTATCATTTAGGGAGAGCTGGTGGCAATTTATCAGAATAATACAATTATGGATGTCAGCAAGATGGCTCAGCCAATAAAGGTGCTTGTCACATAAACCTGCTGGCCTGAGTCTGATCCCTGGAACCCATGTAAAAGGGAGAGAAGAGATCAGAGTATACAGAGTTGTCTTCTGACCTCCATACGTGTGCTGTGGCCATGCAGTTATCTGCCCATGCCTTGTAGCTGCACAGAAATGTGGGAGCCCACAATGACTCCAGCTTGTGGCTTGATTCCATTTTAACCTAAGATCAGAGTTCAAGCTTGTTTTGCTCCTCAAGCCAAATAACAGGATGTTTGGCCAAAGGCATGGTTACCAGATATCTTGCTGTCCCAAGTCCAGTAATAAGATGTTTTGCCTGAGGCTGTGGTTGCTAGATGTTTTGAGTATTAAGGAGGTGCTTATGCTTATTTGTTGCTTGAACCAATGGTAAGGAAGTCTTTTTGCCCATGTTGTGGTGTGAATAAAAAGGCTCTGAGAAATAAAGTTGGGGCTTCTACAGTATTCACTGAGATCCTTCCCAGTACTATTTTTCTGTCTCCATAAATTCTCAGTTCTCACCCCCTTATGTCAAAGACTATTAGATAGTTGGGTGGGACCCAAAACAGAATTATATTAAGATTTCAAACAATTTACAATGTGGCAATCTGTAGTTCTAGGTGGACAATTCCTTCCTGGTTTGTGGGGTCAAGGTTGTGGTGTTGGGATAAATACAGTTTGGTGAAGAACTACAGATTTGTGCTCTTGGATGTGAGCCATACAAATGCGGAATTTGAAAGTGACAGTCTTCTGAATGAGCATAATCTAAGCCTGGACCAATTAAGATTTGGATTAGTATATCTGATTTTTTATTTAGAGCTGAAGTTAATTGACAAGTGTACTGCAGTTCATTGATGATCCAGGTTAACTCTTGCCATTTGGAAAGAGTTCTTTGCCTCTTCTTGCAATAATATTTACTACCTTTTGTTGACAGAACAAACAATGCACGAGTGGTAGGAATGGAAATGTAACACATCACGGTTGTCATTAATCATCAGCAACCTTAAGGGTGACCTTCAGAACGAGGAGCAGTGTCTCAGTGTTTCAGTCAGTGTTCTATTGCTGGGAAGAGACACCACGACCATGGAGACTCTTAGGAAAGAAAGCCATTTAGTTGAGGATTGCAGTTTCAGAGGTTTAGTTCATTAGCATTGCGTCAGGGAGCATGGTGGGGCAGGCAGACATGGTGGGGCAGGCAGACATGGTGCTGGAGAGTAATGGAGAGTTCTACACCTGGTTCTGAAGACAGAGACAGACACTTGGTCTGCCTCAAGTATTTGATACCCCAAGGTGACACACTTCCTCCAAGGAGGCCACAGCTCCTAATCCCTGTCAAGTCACACCACCCCTGATGATTAAGCATTCAAATATATGAGCTTATTGGGACCATTCTTATTCGAACCACCATACATTCGGTGAGCTGTAGAAGAATTTTTGGGAACAAGTTTTTTATGACCTTTACATGTGGTGTGTGACGTGGAGTGCCTTTGAAGCCTGCTGTCCTTCCTCTCCAGCAGTCTCATCTTGTTCCATTTCTCGAGAGTACCCTTTTCTGTCCTCTTGCCTAAGAACATGTCTCTTACAGCACGCCTACATTTTACAACTCTGACCTTTCTTTTTTTGAGAACTGTGATCAGTTCTTGTGAAGTCAGCATGCTTCAAGACAGATAGTTATTTACCATGCAGGCTCACTGTTGACCTCTGGACATTACTTTGCAGACTGTCCCATAGTTTTTCAGTATTTGACCTCAAGCTCTTAATATTAGTACAGCAGCTTTCTGGTAAACACCAGACAGGATCGCGTCACCTTCCTGCAGAAGATGCATGGGCAGCATTCCTGGACACCATCTTCTCTTTGACAATTTTGATTTCTGCATTGTCACGAAATTATGGCTTGTCTGTTTGTTTACTTATTGTGTGTGCTAATGTATACATTTCCTTTCGGAAGAGATTAACCCAGTGTCTATTAGAGGCTTTTAATCATGTGATGTGCCTTTTAGAAATGTCACCTTTTGGTCTGTGATCATAAAGCATAAGGTCAGTGACTTAAAAGACCATTTTTATATGATTTTATTTGCCTGTTTTTTTTATTTTAATTTTTTATTGTTTTTTGTGAAGAGAAAAATAATTTTCAAGTTAAGTTTGGCTTTCAGTGGGTCTTTCTCTTTTAGAAATGACATGAAGTTAAGAGAGAGGGTCTTTGTGGAGCTAAATGGATATACAAACTGGAGAAATATTGTTTTTGTTTTGAATATTACAGTTTTTCATTTTGAGACTTTCTTTTAACTTTAAAAAAATGTATGTGTGTGTCTGTGTCTGTGCAAGCACATGAATTCTTATGTGTGTGTGCATTCTTGAGTATAAATGAAGGCACAAAATGCTACAGTGCCCATTTAGAGGTCACAGAATAATTAGGTGTAGGTCTTCCTTTCCACTCTGTTTGAGGCAGAGTCTCTGCTGATTTTCATCTGCATACACCAGCCAGCCTGGGAGTTTCCAGGGATTCCCTGTCTCCACCTCCATTTCCCTGAAGGAGTTTTGGAATTATAGATGCTTATGTTGTGTATCTAGCTTTCACATGTGTTTGGGGATTCAAATTCAGAGCTTTCTGATTTGAAGGTCCATTTTACCTGATAAACTATTTCTCCAATTCATTTCCCCAGCCTCACTTAGAACTTCTCAACAATTCTGTCAGGTTGGACAGAAACTAATACCTTTCAATTTCAAAGAAAAGGACTCATAATTAAAGTAGTCTCAGTGATGTTACTTTAATAAGTTATGTTTCTGTGTGTTTAATGTTGAATTTCATATCTGATTTCTCTTTCTTTTAGAAGTAGAGCGGATGGTGAAAGCCAATGACCGTGATTACAATGAGAAGTTCCAGTATGCGGTGAGTGGACACAGCACAAGGGGTTGGGGGAGGGGCTTTACTCAGGGCTAGGAAAGAGATTCATGTCTTTGCAGAACCTCACGATGATGAAAATCTTTCTTTGTTGGCCCATCTTACAATCACAGTTACCATTGCTTTCAGACATATTTCTCTTCTGCTCTAACAGCTTGGTGGGCATGGGGAGATGATAAGATCTATTCTATTTCAAGAATTCATGCTTGGTTCATTTTGGTTTCCATTTAGGTAGTATAATAATGCTGGGAAAAATATGAAAATGGGCTATTAAAGTACTGATTAATGAGAAAGTGAGGGTAGTGGCTGATGATTGATGGGTTGAATTTGGGGATTTTTTTTCTAAGCAACTTTTGGAAAATGTGGAAAGGCATATGCAGGATGAGCTTTCTAAGTGATGAATGCCTGTTTACAAAGTGAACAGTGAGAACCATTAGTTCAAATGTTCACATAGGCATTACCCAAAGAGGGAGAGTTTTGGTCAATGGACACTAGCAGTTTCTTCCTATTGGTGGGGCATTGGCAGAGTTTATCAATGGATGCATCAGCATTGCACTCAGTGCCACTGAACACTTAGCAGAAGCATCCAACGGTTCTTCTTTTATTCTGTGTGCTACTCATATAGACTTGCAATCATAATCTGAGTTTCTGTGTAGGTTTCCACAGAGAGAGTCTGGATTTTGTTTCTATGACGGGTTTCTCATTGTGAAACAATATATTGAAACTCTAACATTATTCATCTGGCTTGAAAGTGTGATTAAAACCAACTTTGTCTTTGAGGGAAGGGATTCCTCTTTCAAGATGATGGGTATAATTCTTAGAATGACAGGGAAGGGTGACCTCAGGTGATGAATGCCACTCTGTATGGTGTGACGTATGGTCACCAGCAGACTTGACCTTGTACCCTTGCATTCTTGCTTCAGGTAATCCTATATCTGTAGAAGATGGCTCTTTAAAGCCTTGACCATAAGATCCCAGTAGTCTATCTGTCTGTCTGTCTGTCTGTCTGTCTGTCTGTCTGTTTGTCTGTCTGTCTCTCTATATGTGTAGGCCAGAGGACAACTTGTGAGAGCTGACGCTCTCCTTCCACCTTGAGGGATTCTGGGTATAACTCAGGATATTAGGCTTGGGAGTAGGTACCTTTACCTACTGAGCCATCTGGACAGACCATATATATATATATTTTAGGACTTTGTGAGACATTTGTTATATCTAACTTATTGTGGGGAGAATTACAAAGTACCTAGCTGCATTTATTTCCCAACGTATAACAAGTATTTTTATTCTGTGATTATAAAGAAAGCCATATTTTATAAGATTATACAGGTTTTTCTCTGGTGTCTTTTATGTAACCTATGAGACGTTTCAGTCTTACAAAGGTAGAGAAGATAATATGACATCCACGAGGGCACCACTTAGGTGGAGTAGGCATTAACACTTTGTCTCCCAACCTAATAGCATATTAATGATGTAGAGATGATGTGAACAGAAGCATGTAAATGTATGGCTGTGTTTTCTGATGGGTTTTTACCACCTCCAAGGTATTAAAACAGTAGCCTGTGGCCAGAGCAGAGTCTATATGGATGCCCTGTCTGAGATTGAATCTGCATCAGGGAGAAGCAAAGTCTAGTATGCTTGTGGAGCTAAGAAGTACAATAGAGTTGCTTACAGGAGGATTAAATTAGATCATTTATACAAAATATTTGATAATAGTAATAGTAGCAGGTGCTTCCTGTGTGCCAGCCTTAATTACGAAGTTTTAATTTAACAGAGCTGGGGGAGGTTCCACAGTGAGTCCTGGGGTTCCTACGAGGCATGGATGGGGTACGCTGCAGTCTGCTAAGAAGATAAGGAGAAGCTCATTAGTTTTGTGAACCCCTTACAGAAGCTGTCATGTTCAATAATGAGCAATGACACTAAAGTGTAGAAGTTACTGATAAACTGAAGGCGATGTAGTAGTGAGGAAGAGGGAGTCACATGACAAGAGCACATTGGCTGTGGGGGCGGAGCTTCTTTTTCCAGATGAGTCAATCTGAAAGAATGCCAACTCATTGAGGTACTTACTAGCTTTCTGTTCCAGGAAAGGCCCGGCCTTTTCCCTCAGCCTCCCTGGGGATTGTGATAGGCACATGGTCAACAGTGACGGCAACGGAGGGGACAGTGGCAGCTTAAGCTCATGGTGCTGACCAAATGCACCCTACTGTCCTGGCATTTTGCCAAGTAGACATTGACGTACGTGATCGTCCAACACCGAGTACTTGTGCTATCCCATTTTTTTGTATGAAGACACTGAGGCATGGAACAGTCCGTGGGAGTGACTTTCACAGTTAGAGAAATAAAATCTGCCAATCCTGCTGCATGTTAGGCAATGGGCATATACTTCAGTCTTCCGGAGCACCCATCCAGATGGAAGAAATGAGCCTGTGCAGTAACCCATCACAATCAGTTCAAGGGCAGGAAGGCTGAGGTTCTAGGCACTGGCTCCTTTCCACGGTCTATGATTCTGTCCATGATAACTTGTTATTCTGTCGAGCAGTCCTAGAAAACAAACAAATAGAAAACAAGGCAATAAAATAAAGCAAAATCAACCCCTCTCCCCAACCAAACAGGCCGCCATCTTCCCCTCCACCCTTTTCTCATAGTCCCCTGGCACACTGGTAGGTTGTTTTTATTTTATTTTATTAAAAAGTAGAGTTAACTGTTTTATTGAGACAGGGCTTCATAACGTTAACACTGGCAAGTTAAAAAATATTTTTGGAAGGTACTGGGAACTGAAGTGGGTCCGTGATTAAACTCAGTAGTGGAGGCAATACTCCACTTAGTGAGCTATATCTGCTACCCAAGAACCAAATTTTTATACTCTAAAGACAAAGGAAGACGTAGGGCTATAAAATCTTACAAGCCAAGGCTTGGCCTCATTTTAGATCTGTATGTGTGACTGGGAGAGAAAAATCATCTGAACCTCAGATAAATGACACAAAGCCATGAGCACTAAGCCTTCCCTGGCAAGAAGCACAGCAACACATAGCCCAGGCCCAGAAGGCAATCACAAGCACCTTTGATAGTGAAGGGTTCATAATATAAGCAAAATGACAAGACTGACTCTAACCTTGATTAATTGGTAAATCAGATAAGATATTGTGAGAAATGGGAAATGTAAAAATCACCTTAGGAGTTTCAGATTGCCAAGAAATACAGAACAAAATAGGACTGGAGAGTGGAGGGAGAGAGAGTGTCAGGGGTGAGAATTTTTATTTTCATCAGAAGGCAGTACAAAGTATTCTTGATTAATAATAGAATGGTAAAAATCGTTATATTAAAATTGTTGGGCTGTCTAGACGGCTCAGTGGGTAAAGACCTTTGCCTGACAGCCTGAGTCTCACCCTGGGATCCACATGGTAAAAGAAGAAAAACTGATTTCTGCAAATTATCTTCTGCCTTCTACATGTATGTGCCCCTCTCTGTAGCCAGAAGTTTCTGACCTGTCTGGGCCTGTGGTCTGGAAGAATCTTCCCACCCACAGTCTTGCTGCCACTTATAAAATAATCGCACAAAAGGCTTATATTAATTATAAACCATTTGGCTTATGGCTTATACTCATCATCAGCTAGCTCTTACAACTTAACTCAGCCCATTTCTATTAATTTATGTCTTGCCATGTAGCAAGGGACTTTTCCTGTACGTTTACACCTTATTTTCCTGGGTAGCAGCTTGTAGCTTCTCCCTTGACTCCATCTTCCTCTGTGCCTGGAATTCCTGCCTGCCTCTAAGCTGCTTTGCCATAGGCCAAAACAGTCCCTTTGTTATCTAATGGGAACTCACAACCGACAGAAAGAGTTCCCATATTACCTCTTCCCACAAATAAATACAATATAATGCACATTTAAAATATGTTAATGTTAAAAATGTTAAATTGTGTAAGTTATCCAAATAACCAAAAGACTTAAAGTGGATGGTAGAAATAATGAAAACATTTGAAGTTGTATTAAAGTGTAATGTTGGGGGCTGGAGAGATAATTCTGTAGTTAAGAGCATTTGCTACTGTTTCAGAGGATACAAGTTTCGGTCCCAGCACCCACACATAACTCGTTAGAGCCTATAACTCCTGCTCTAGGATATCTGCCACCAGAACCATCTGCTTTTGAGGCAGATACACACACACACACACTCAAACACAAATAATAAAAAATACAGTTCTGTGGTCTTTTATATATTCAGAAATTATCATTTTATTAAAATATGACAATTATACATATTAGTTGTGTGCAATATGATGTTCTCATGTAAATACCATATAATGATCTAATCAGTATAATTAGCATATCTACCACCTTAAAGACTTTTCATTTCTTTGTGTGTCCACTGTCATTCTCTGTGTGTGTGACTTAGTGCACCTCTCCAAGTCCACAGGCTGTGTTTCTCTGGGACCAATTGTGAATGGACACATAATTCACTATACTTATAAAATAGAGATAAAAATGATTTTCTAAGTCCAGTATTCCTATGTGCCTGCTCTCTACCTAGCAACATGTGTGTTTGTTGCTTTACTTACTTTTCAAAGAGTATTTGAGACAGTGTCTAGACAGAACATAAAGCTCAAAGGGACTAAGGATATGTGAGGAAACTAGTATTGGCAGGGTATTTTTTAAATGACCTTAAAACACATGTGGAAGGGACCTGTCAGCTTACACAAGCTGTGTGTTCCAGGCCACCAGGATTATGCTAGAGGGGAGGTGCAGGTTATGCTTCCCATCTCCAAGGAGCACATACAATCTATGTAGAAAGAGGAGACCAGCACATACAGTAAAAATAAGAAGGAAAAGAAGGCGCTAAATTCTAGTTGTGGTACATGGGTTCTAAAGCTTGTTACAGATTAACCATGTGGACAAGCAAAGTATTCTTCTCAGCCAGGTCTTTTCCTGGAAGGCTATAATCTGCAGTTACAAAGAAAGGGCCCAATTGCTTTATTACTTATCTTGAAAGGTAATCTTAAGAGGAATCTTAAAGGGATCACAAACCTAAACTTCGTTATATGAAAAAGGTCATTCAGCTCTACTTTGCATCTTTAGGGTTTATACCCACTTAGCAGTAGTTTTTTGTATCAGGAAATTGATGGCAAAAAATGGGCACAAGGGATTAATCATCACCTTTGGTCATCAACCAGTCCTAGAAAGAAAAGTGCATCCGCTAGTAATAATTGGGCTGCTTTGTTCTTCTTCCCTGACTTTCAAGAGTTCCTCATCCAACAACTATGTGCCTTTCTAAAACTTTAGATTTTTCGCCTCTAAGTGATTTGGCAAAAACATCTTAGTCTAACTTTAAGTTATTTTCAAAACTTTGTTTCAGTTGTGATGCCCTCTGAAACCTGTGAGCACATCCCCCAGCATTAGGATTAGAAGAATTTAAGCTAGCTGGGTTAAGGGGACTCAATTGCTTTCTTAACCATTAACCTAAGCCACAGTCTATATGGCTCCTCAGTGGAAACTTATGCGTTGTAGCAGTGTGATATTTCCTTGTTACATTTCTAATCATCAAAACTCTATTTGAACTTACATTATTGTCATTTATACAGTACAAATTAAAAAAAAAAACCCATCTTCATAATAATCCACAGGTAAAAATACCCAGAGTAGAGATCCCCCCCCCCCTTCACACCATTCCAGACACCAGGAAACAGTACACATGTAAAGGCTCAGCAGAAGCAAAAGATATTCTGGGGTCTGAGGTCTAGGGCCTTGTCTAAGCAAGACTGATCCATCAGAGAGTTTCTTCCTGGTGGGCTGACACCTTGAACTTCAAATCGCCTCCCACTGCTTCTCTAACATGGCCACCAGCAGAGAACCACAGAAAGACACCGTTGATCGTAAGTAGCTCGAGATCGTGAGAAAATAGTTTTAATCTTCTCTTTTCACAATCCATACATGACATGCAAAGTATTATTTCCAAATTCTGATGCCTTACTTTCAGACTCATCACTGATGTTAGGGTATACTTCTTACTGTTCAGACATAGGTTACTTCCCTGTAAGTAGAGCAACTTCCCCTACATATTAGGAATGTAGGAACCTTTGTATGAATAATTGGCCAGAAATTAAATTTTAAAGTGCAACTTTACAGGATCAAATGCTCAGATTACTATATAAACCCAGTAAATGTAGTGTTAACAAATGTTAGCAACATTGCAATGAATATAAAATTATATCTAGTTCTATATACACAGGAAATGTTACAGGCTTGTTGATACTGGGGGAGAGACTTGGTTCTACCTCAAACGGATATGCCAGACCAGATTGACTCACCTTGAGAGTCCCTGCCCTTTCTGGGGAAGGACTGGGGGGATATGGTGGGGAGACTGGGAGAAGGGGAGAAAGGGGGAGCAGTGGTGGGTATGGAAAAATATTTTTTTATAAATTAAAAAAAAAAACCTAAAAAATGTTACAGGCCAGAATCATGATATGATAAGATCCAGGAAATCTGGATGGCCAACACAATAGGCCAAGTGTGTAGCTGAAGTACCAAATACAAACTTGGTTGCACTGGCAAAGATCTTGAAGACATATCTACAAAATTCACATTCTTCCAACTAATTCACCAACTTTTCAAAGCACACACAAGTGTACGGAGTAATGGTCATCAACCTTCCTAATGCTGTGACCCTTTAATACAGTTCCTCCTGTTGCGGGGACCCCAATCATGAAATTATTTTTGTTGCTACTTCATAACTGTAGTTTTGCTTTTGTTATGAAACATAATGTAAATATCTGTGTTTTGCAATGGTCTTAGGTGACTCCTGTGAAGGTATCATTCAACTCCCAAGACGGGTCTTGACCTACAGGTTGCCACTAACATAGAGGCTCATGATCTAACTGAGCCTTATCTGGATCAAGGTCGACTGATAGAACCTGACCAGCATAATTTGGTCACATCTACAGGAAATGTTACTCTTATGATTAGCAATTATATTTGGATTCTACTTGCTCAAAACTGTCTCGGCCCCTGTAATGTGTCATGTATAAAGAGAATGTCTGACTCTGCCCACTGATATCCACTGGGCAGTTGTGCTGAGGAACTGTGCAGTAGGACTTGCTCTGTCTGACTCTGTGTTGTGTGGGAAGGCAGACTTTGAGCTGTGTTAGCCATGAATCACTTGTTTTATGAATTAATATTTTGACTTTAGTTGCTTACTTTTTATGTGTAAGAGCCAACACAGAGTGGCTGTTGTCCAAGCAAGTATTTAAAAGACAATGTAGGAAAGAAAAGCTTTATTTTGGTTCATTGTTTTAGAAACTTTAAATGTGAAATAATGTACAATTGAAATTAGAAGAATTAAAACTGGGGATCCCTGATGATAGGACATTGGAATCTTTTAATAGTTTGAATACTTCAGATTGTATTTCTGCCAAGACTTAACCAAGAGGAAGAAAAATATCTGCTCTAGCAACAAGAACCACAATCCAGTTTCCTTTGTAGTCAGTGTCTGATGAAATAGGCCCATAAATCATCATGCAGATCAAATGAGGCAACCTCGGTAACAATTTCGAAGCTAACGGAAAAACCACTATTTCCAACTGTCACCGAGTGGTTTTGCTTTTTTTTTTTTTTTTAAATCACATTTTTGTAGTTTTATTTATCATCTCAAACAATATAGTTCTCTGATCAGATTGCTAAAATCACAGTAACTGTTGTGTCTTCCATTTTGTAGGTTGAAGATTAATCAAATTATTCATGCAAAAATATAGTATCTAATTTATGTCCACTGTTATGAAAGCAATACTCAGATTCTCGTTGTGTTTTTCATGCGACTATGTTACTTCTTTTTTGAAAGATAAAAGTTGTAAATATTTATGGCAAAATATTTTGAAATGTGTTTAAATTGTGGAATGGCTAAATGGTTAATGGAATTAACATATACTTTGCTTAACATACTTACCATTTTGTGGTGAGAACACTAAAAAATTACTTTAAAAAGTTTTTTTTTTTTTTGTTTTTTTTTTTTTTTTGAGACAATGTTCTCGTCTATAACTCAGGCTGACCTGGAACTCAGTATGCAGACCGGGTTGGCCTGAAATGCACAACCATCCTCTTGCCTTAGCTTTCCCTCTACTGAGCTTATAGATGTGAGCCAATCCCCTACCCCACTCCCATATAATCTATTTTCATAGATAAAATAAACTACTTAGGAATTAAAGTTTTATTTTAATTCTTTACAAATGGGCTGGTTTGGAGCTATTTGTGTGTTTATGCGTCTTTGTGTGACCTAACTGTTAGATGACATAGTAGTTGAAAGGGTATGTGTGGAACATTTTAAGAATGTTCTGGCTTGACTCCTGGAAAGTTCTTTGAGGAAATAAGTTCACTGCAGAAAATGATTGACATGTCTGAGCTGGTGATTTGAATCTGTAGCTGCTAGTACCCTAGACAGCTGCAGTCCTGTGCTGCAGAGCGGGGTTTTGTGCAGCAGGACAGATGTGTGAAGCCGGTGAAGGAATGAAGAGTCTGACAACCAGTTGTCTTTCAAACTGATGACCCTGCCTAGCTCGGACTGTCTTTGTTTACACAGTTCTAATGCGTTCAAGCATGAGCAGCTTCAGATTATTTTTCTTTAATCAAATTTCAAGAATCATTAGCATTTATCCATTATAATTTCTCTTTTTTCCCATTCCCAGGACGTCATTGACCTTTACCAAATCATAATGCAAGCCAAATGTTTACCTCTAGCTAGGTACATCTTATTCACACTGTGCCCTGACCAGCAGCAAAGATGCAGTCACAAAATAAGAGATTTAAGCCCTGGGATTAGTCCTTAGCAAATATGAAATCAGCTGAATAAACTGTCATGCCTAGGATATCCTTTTCAGGTGTATGCCAGTTTTTAAGTGTGTCATCTTTATTATGTGGATTACAGTTACAATTCTATTCTTTATAAATTCTCAAAATAACAATGATTAACACCTAACTTTTTAACTGTTGGAACTGATTTTTTTTTTCCCTGATAATTTGTGCATGTCCTTTTCTTTTAAGGAACTAGAGCTTTTAGATCCCTTTATTGGTATTTTGGGGTTGAAAAACTGTCTGAACATTAACATCCTGGTGCCAGAGAAATGTCTGACCTTTCATATCCTATTTTTTTTCCTTATGTGTTTATAAGTCATCTTTTAAGAGACCATTTTCCAAATCTTAAGTTCTTTGGAGTATAATTATCTCCTTTTAGAACTGAACAGGCAATAATCATTAACCTCCCTGAGTTTTTCTTGCTTACTCAGGACATCTGCACAGGCAGCCAAGGGTGACCAGAGAGACCGTGTAACAAACCAATTAATCAAAAGACTTTTGTTTGCAGCAAACTCAGGCATAGTCCTGACTAACAAAGCGAGACTAAGAGTTAAGCGCAGCGTAAGATTAGAGAGGCCTGAAGTCCCTGAGCTCCCTAGCATCAATGCAGAAGTCCACGGTCCTTTTTCCATAGGTCCTTGCCAAACGGACAGGATTCTGCAAAGGGACTTGTTGTCTAAGGAGGCTCCAGTTGAAAAACTTTTATGCACCATTCCCAGGGGTGACACCATGGCTTTTGCCACTAGGCTAGACGTCTTCATTGGCCCTGACTGCTCTGGTTTCATGTATGCCTTCCTGGTTGTAAACTTGTTATGAGTTCAGCTGTAGCTGTTCAGGTGCCATGGAGACGTGTAGAAGAGGTGACGTCATCCCGTGCCAATTATGTGAAAGTATTGGGAAGTGAGACATTTGTTTGTTTGTTTTTGGTTATGTGTATTTGTGTATGCAAGTGCCTGCGGAGGACAGAGGTTATTGGATTATCTGGGGCTGGAGTTATAGGTATTGTGAGCTGCTCTGCACAGGTCCTGGGAACCAAGCTCAGTTTCTCTGCAAGGACAGTGCACCATTATCATAACTTCTGAGCCATATCTCCAGCCCCAGAAGATTGATTTGTATAAAAGAAAAAACTTGACTAGATTCTCTAGTACTGCTGAGAAAGCTTATGCTGATTGTAGAAGCTTAGTGTGGAATTATTTTTAAATTTTTTTTCAGCTAACTATACCTATAGAATTCTAATTATATATCTAGTTGTGTAACTAGATTGTACTTTTTTTTGTCATAGTAGGAAGAAAGATATTTAGAAAATAACCATTACTAAGGTGGGCCTGGCTGCATTAGGTTTATAATCCCAGGTACTCAGGAGGATGAGACTGAGGTTCCTAAATTAAGATCAAGGATTTTCCTCAGAGGCACAGTGCTAAAGCAGAGCTAAGTTCAGAAAGCTCTGTGTTTTGCCTCGTCACCCCCTACAATGCCTTGTCTAATGTGCAGTGACACCGGTGATCCTTAGTGGGAGCGACAAAGAGCCTAATTCTATTGTGCCCACAAAATGCCTCCAGGGTCTATTCTTCTAAACATAGCAACTTCTCTGGATTCTTCCTCTTGAGAACCTGTGTGTGCGTGTGCATGTGTGTGTCTCTCTGTGTGTATATGTGCGTGTGTACATGCATGCATGTGTGTACTTCTGAATGAACTTAATTCTTATCACACTTAGAGTAAGTTGGGCAGAGACAGAGCAGGAGAATACACCAGAGAATATGATTTGAAGTCGGATGAGGTGGGAAGGGTTCAGCAATGGTGGTCAATAGTCCCTTGTCTTTTTGTTCATCATGGGCAGTGGGATAGATTTAGTTGGTTTTGTCCCAAAGCAGGTTTTGCACTGGTTGTGACTCTTTGCTGGGCTCCTGGTGATACTTGGCTGGATGGTCAGCTTTTTATTTTTTTTGAGACAGTTTTTCTGTGAAGCCCTGGCTGTATTAGAACTCGTGCTGTAGACAAGGATGACTTTGAACTTACAGAGATCAACTGCTTCTGCTTCCTAAATGCTGGGATTAAAAACAGGTGCAGCCTTACCTGGCTTGGATAGAAAAGCAGTTATATAAACCTATTCCCATAATTCCTTGCTGTGGAGCCTGGCATGTGCACTCTCTCCTGGAAGCTGCCCTCCTGCAAACCAGTTCACCATCTTACAATAATTAATCACACTGGTTCCACGCAGACTCCAGGAATGCTGCAGGTATGCTCAGCACTGCACCAGGTCCTACTGCATCTCTCACCTAATCTCTCTGTTAGCTCCTGCAGAAGATAATGGGCTGTTTTCATGCATGTCCTCAGGGAGTCTCATTGTCCTGAAATAAGGTTACAGCAGGTGTTTGTTTAACTCAGATCATCTCATCCAGCCTCAAAACTTGATGAAAATTCATTAAACTTTTTGTGAATGTCGTGATCACAAAATCTTGAGGAATGACATTGTATTTATATATTATTGTTGTTATTATTATTATTTTAATGACACAAAGAGACTTTGAAGTCTTCTGAACCCCCCACCTTTCACCAGCCTTGAGACTTTTTTGTTTCTGTTGCCGACCCAGTTCCTTCCCTCTCAACCCTTGTTCCCAGACAAAATCCATCCTGCAAAGATACAAAGGCAGGTATTGTGAATGTGTGTGGCTTTGGATTTGTGCCTAATCCTGCCTGTAAAGGGAATGTAGCCTGGACAGATTGGGACTGTTGTAGGAGTTGAGAGAGCTGGAGTCGGAGCTGTAAGGTATCAGGGAAGCCAGGGTCCTCAGTTCCAACCTTTGAGGGTACCACTTGAAGCTGCATTATTTATGTAGAACCCTGATGTAAAAAGAGTCCGAGAAAGGATCTACTCAGGAAAATTCTTTATGGGTACCCATCCTTGTTAACCAGACTCTTCCATGGTGTCTTTGTTATTGTCATAGATGCTAAGATCCTGAAGTTTGCTCAGTTCCCAGCCTGCGCAGTAGCGTGAGCACGATCTATTTGGTTCTAATAATTAAAGAACTTCTATGGACTTTGTGCTCTAAAACCTCCCTGCAGTTGAGGAAACAGGTTTGACCAACCAGCTTTAACGTCACTTTGCTCCTAGAGGGCTCTGAACTCTGAGATGGATTGTGGCCAAAGCCAAGAGCCTTGTCCCTAACAGAGACTTGGTGTGTGAGGAAGAGGTGCAGAGCACTCCCAGAAGGCATTGCTGCAACACAGTCTTGCTTATGTTCCCTATTCTCTTGAACCTCACCCCTTTATAACTTGGCAGGGATGTTAAGTCCTTTTCAAATGAACTTAACATTGTGTTTAGAATGATCTAAAATGTCCTAAGTATCTAAACATCCTGGATAAACAAACAAACAAAAAAGGTAGTATGATTAAATTAACCCCAGAGGACAATGTAATTTGATCCCCTGGTAATAGTCCAAATTGGTCCTTTATAGATACATCATTATTTGCTGGACTTTGCTAGTTCTAGAACAGTCTTTCAGTTGCTGAAACACTAAACTAAGGCCCGAGGGGGGAGAAGAGAAGCCAGTTGCGATGGCTATATGGCAGGTTTGCTTTGGAAGGAACGGACGCACAGGGGCCCTTCTTGCCCCTGCTTCTGAGGTTAGATGGAAATGAGCTTCTAGAGCAGATTGGTGACACATTCTGATTCAGGCTGAAAGTGACTGCTTAGGCTGATTGAATTACTGTGAATCTTTTGCTGTACCACAAGGATCCTTTCCCAAGAGGCAGTCTGGGGAGTCCATATTTCTGATTCACTTGCACAAACACAGTGTATTTAACACAGGGCTCTATGAAATATTGCTTCCGGCAGCCATTCTCAAAATGGCCCCCAGCCTCCAGTTTCCTTATTTGTAAGATGGTGTGGAGACATTCATGGCTCCTGAAGGTTCTGGGGACTGTGAACTGTGCTGGGTATGTGGAAGGTGACAATACCTGTCGACTGCAGAGGAACTGTCACCCTGAGAGCCACACCCTGGCCATGCTCATTTCCTTTGATCATAACAGTGATTGTTCAGCCATCCTCAAAGTGAACAAAGTCCCTACTTGTGAAAGAAAGTGGGATTATGAGTATATCCACATACATATGTATATGTGTTTTCACCATAGATACAGTATATGTGAATGCACACACACACACTAAAGTATGCATGTGTACGTATGTATCTTATACTCATATGTAGGTATGTGTATACATGCATAAATGCTTGTATACATATATTGTCTTTACCACAGACACAAATCAATAGTGAACGCAGACATACACCTTTAGTAAAGAAATTCTGCATTAAACATTAGTTATCTTAATTTTAAAGTTTTTTTTTTTTTTTTTTTAACACAAGGGATTCTTTGGATACCTGGGTGGGGGATGGGCACCCCAGCATCAGGTGCTCCACAGTCTCATGGGGTAGTCTTTCAAAATACACGCATTTTAATTAATGCTCTGAGAGGTTCACACAGTGTGTTTTGACTGTATTCACCTCCCGATCTGGCCCTAGCTCCCAGCCTTCCGGACCTCCTGTCCGCTCTCTTTCCCTGACAGGGTCATCTTGATGTTGTGTAAACTAGGAAAGTCATACAAGAAGGCTTCCTGAGGGGAATCCTGGTGCTTCTGCTCTGTCATTTACCATTTGCACTGCTTGTCACCTTCTTAAATAATGTCACCAGTTTACGAGTTTGTTTTCGCCTTTCTCCCACACAGCGAAAATGTGCACATGCTCTATGTGTGTATTGAGTTTTATCTGTCCGTATCTGCAGCCCTGGCTCAATGACATGATGCCCAGCACCTAGGAGACCCTTTGCAAACATGAGTTGAATGAATAAGTAGCTGTTAAGGGTAGCATGCCCTCTGCTCCTTCTCTCTACAAAATATAGTTTGTATATAGCTAGGATCCTGGCTGAGGAGAATGCTGAGATGTTGCTGGAAGCCATCATATATAACCATCCCGCTATACAGCCTCTTCCACAGCACGCACTGGTGCATGCTCATCTCTATTGCTCCCAACCCAGATCCCCATGGAATCATACCAGGCATCATTTGACTAAGATATGGTATCAGAGAGGCAGGTACCAGATATGGCTATGTTGCCCATGTGCCCCACATATACATTCTTTGGGGAAGCTTTGCATAAATGTGGGTGTTTCACACATTTCCTAAGTGGTGCAAATGCCTTCTGGTCACTTCCTCTTTTATGCATGCTGTCTGTGGGCACGGCTTCATTTTGATTTTAATTAGATGGTGTAGATATACTCTTTTTTTTTTAGCAGGATTGTTTGTCTAGGAATCTAGGTCATATTGTAACAACACTACACAGGAGCATTGCTGTAGCAAGAAAAGGTAGACATTTAACAGTTGCCATGACATAAGAGTCTCATCAGAGGAGGAAAGTGCTCAAACATGGGGCTCTTGCGAAAGTTCCTGGGGTTTGACTTGTGGAATTCACAGAAGCAGGAAGTGCCCCCAGACAGCTCTGAGCTCAAGGAGGCTTACCCTCTGTAATGCAGTGTGGTAGGCAAAAGTAGAGGAAAAGCCACACTTTTATTACATGGAACAAGACTGGACCTCAAATGTGTTATTAATGCTTGTGTCTGGTGTCTGTGGTTTGGTTGGGAGTAAAGCAAGACAAGACAGCCTCATATTGACTTACGCAAAGACAGATACGAACATATAGTTAGAAAGTAAGCAAGAGAAGACGGTGGAGACTCAGGAAAGTCCCGTCCTAATTTACCTCTCATTTTAGATTTTAATCATTTATTTTTTTTCTGTGAGGTCTCAATACAAACTTAGGATGCATCTCAGACTGACCTGAAATTTCCCACCTTCTTGTTTCTGTCCTCTGAGTGCTGAGAATGTAGCCTGTGCTATCTCACTGGTGAGAATATGGCCTGTGCTATCACACTCATATACAGGGTTTTTTTTTTTTTTTTTAAATTGTACACACCCTAACTTTCCATTGTAAGTGTTTAGTTTATTACTAGCAGGCTCAAGATTCAAAGAGTGGCCCCAAAGGGCTTCCTTCTTTCAGGTTGAAATGCAGTAGGTCAGAGAAAGTCTCTTCAGATTCCAGATTTGACATAGGTCATGCGCCATTTTCTCATTTCAGAAATGTAATTGGGAAAATAGGCTGTGTGTGTAGTTTAAGTGAGTTGTAGAAGAGTGTTGAGCCTATTGTGATGGAGTACTGTTAGTAGATGTGGTTGAAAAAATAGTCAAATGCTGTTTACAGGATTAGATTTGGAAGATGGAAAGCAGATATATGTGTGTGTGTAAATATATATGAAACTTATATACACACAATACATACATATGTTATACTGTGCACATATTGTTATATTGTAGCTGAGACATCACATATTAGCTTTCATTTCTGGCTGAGGTGGCCCTTCTGTTGCCTGTTAGCAGCGTGCTGTGGGCATTTGGGCAGAAGCCTTACTGTATGGGTGTGGCCATCCAGTACTTCTCTTCCACTTTGGTATTGGAAGTGTTTGAGATAGTCCTGGGTCGTCATGAGCAATGAAGACTCTGGTCTGGTATTGGGACAGAGTTTGTCCTGCATCGTACGTTGTGGTCAGAAAGTTTTTCGGGATTCGCTTATGAAATAATAAATTTGTATAAATCTTTTGACTTAGCAAAATAATTTTAACTTGAGACCTCATCTCCATGATAGTCCTGTGTGAGGAGCATTTCCAGGGAAACCCTGAAGAGAGTCCCCAAACACTCTGGTGTTGATTTAACAGTACTTGCTTTTTTTTTTTTTTAATGGGCCTTGCATGTGTTCAGCAATACAGTTAGCAGTATGTGAGCATCTCTCTGTCAAAACAAATGCTTCCAGTTTCCTGACATTTTATTTGGTGGTCTTTCTCTGAAGAACTTTCCTCTTTCACTTAATATCTCTCCTAGAGTGGTCAGTACTGAACATGTAAAGGCTTTTGGCTACCACTGTTCCTTTCTGGAAAGCTGAAAGGAGGGTCTGATTATCCACTTGGTCTTCATTGCTACTTGCCCGGGGCCAGTGGAATTGCTCTCAAAGGGAATTGCAAAGGACTGCAAGGAAGTTGTAGCTGTAAACCAAGCCAACAATAACCAGGCTGTAACTGAAGCACAGTTGAGGAGGAAGGAGGGAGGCCTAACGTTTCCTTTGGTAAGAAGGTAGCAGAAGGTTGGGGATGAAGCGTGGGGGCAAATGAAGGCTGTAGAATGAGGGACAACTGCTTGCCCTGGACTGTAGCAGCAGCACAGTGGTGACAGGGTGGGCTCCAGGTGCAGAGTCCCCATCTGGCATCACCACCTGGAAGCTATGGAACCTTGTATAGGTCACTCTCTCTGAACCTTGTTGTTTCCTCCTATAAAATGGGAATAATACTACCCTTTCCACAAGAATGTTTTGAGGATGGATCAAATTACAAAATGTCAAGTTCTTAGAACAGTATTCATAGTAAGGGCTTGGTAAAGGTTAGCTGCTGCCACCATCACGGTTACTCATTGTAATTCTACCACCAACTTGGTCAAGCATCCCATCTTCTCTTAGATGACCCAAAGTCCTCTGCAGGAACTCCTTTCAGAGGTATGTTTGTGTCACCTTCAATTTCTTCCCCATCCAGTGGTCTTTGAAAATCTTGTCAAATTAATTTTTCTCCCTAGAACCTTTCAGTAGTTCTCCGTTGTTCCCTGATGTTGCCTTCTGAGAGAAAGGCTTCCTACTGGTGTATCACTTATTTATCAATCTGTACTCATCTGCCAAGTGAGAAATGGAATCATTTACCTAAGCTTGGAAGTATAATTAGCCACAGTAACCTGCCCCCCCCACCTCCCCTTGAGACCAAGCTTCCTAGAGAAAGACGTTTCTGTTCATCCAGGGGCAGACTCTGTCCTATTGTGTGAAAGGGCTAGCATGGCTCAGCTTCACCCACGATGGCATGTTTTGTCCTTAGGGCTAATTAACTAGCTGACTAACGAAGCAGGTCTTTCTTTTTTGGACCACCAACCAGCTCCTAAATCATGACACAGAGACTTATTAGTTATGAATGCTCGGCCTTAGCATAGGCTTGTTTCTTGTTAGCTCTTATAACTTAAATTATCCTGTTTCTCTTCATCTATATTTTGGCTCAGAGCTTTTTACCTCTTTTTCATTATGTATGTTCTAATTTCACTGCTTCTCTGTGTCTGTCTGGTCCCCAGATAGCCTCTCTCTCTTCCCCTTATTCTCCTGAGCCTAGATTCTTCTTCCTACTTATTCTCTCTGCCCACCAGTCCCGCTTATCTCTCTATAGCCTGGCTATTGGCCATTCGGCTTTTTATTAGACCAATCAGGTGCCTTAGGCAGACAAAGCCACACATCTTTACATTGTCAAACAAATGCAGCATACACAAATGTAACACATCTTTGCCTAGTTAAAGTCATATTCCACAACAGACTAATGAGATAAAGGCATGGCTTTTACTAGCATCAAAGATGTTCATTGACTCCGGATAGCTCTTTCCTTTTCCTGGTATGTGTCTAGTGGTCCACGGTAAACAAGTAGCAGTAAGAGGTAAAGACTTTCAGTGCTGTGTTAGGATGCCAGCTGCCCTGGAATTTGTGTTCCACTCGGCTGGCTCAACAGTATCACTCAATAGGTGTGACATCATACTCCCCCCCCTGACTGAAAAACAAGTGAAGAAGATGTGTTCACAGTGCATCCTTGAGGGTGACCTCAGTTCTTGCCCCTGTCCAGGCTGTGCAGATCTCACTGTGTGGATTATGCTAGAGCAGCGCCCTTGGAGTGAGTCAAGCATGGCCACATGGAACGGTGAACACAGAGGAGGTAATGCTGTAGGTTCTGTTTGGCATTATCACCTTATCCTGCAGGACTGGCTTTTCACTTGGACATAATCCAGGTTTGTAGGGGAGTTTCTTTAAAATTTTTGCTATACTTTGACTGCCCTTTCAGGATCATGTAAAGTTATAACCTCATTAATAACTCAGGTGAAAAATACAAAACAATTAAGAATAAGACTTTCTTTTTCTTAGTGCTGGAGGTTGATCCCAGCCTTCCACATACTAAGAAAGCACTGACCCTGAGACACATTCCCAGCCCTGGAAGATATGTCTGCATAATTGATCTCTTCCCCTTGACTTTCCTCTTCCTTATTATTTCCCCTGTTCAGACTTTCACGGCCCCTGCAAACAGGTCACTTCGGTGTACACTGCTCTGTGGTTCAGCCGATGGGATAACCTGGCATCTCTCCTAAGCCTCTGTGGCTTGGAGCTGGTATCTTAATTCCTGATAAACTTTGATGATTATATTTTCTTGAGATGGTGGCTTTGATTACTTGGAGCTGAAACAAGTCACTTTTAAACACACACACACACACACACATACACACACACACACACACACACACACACACACACACACACACACACACACCACATACACAGTGGAAATTTTATCCTGGCTTGTGAGGTACTCAGTAGATAAAGGCACTTGCTGTCAAATTTGACAATCTTAATCTTTGGGATCCACATGGTAGGAGAGAACAGACTCCTGTAAGTTGTCCTCTGACATCCACATGCTGACTTTGGTACACACGCACACATATGCACACACATGCGCGCACATACACAGTAATAAAAATTAAAATATTTGAAAAACTTAACTAAAATATAATTACATCATTTTCCCTTCTCCTCCCTCCAACCTCTTCCATTTCCTGCCATCCTACTTCCTTTTGAATTCTTGGCCTCTTATTCTTTAATTAGTTTTGTTACATGCATGCTTAATAAATATATAAATGTAACCTGCTGAGGCTGTCTAGTGTTGCTAATATATTTTTAAGGGTTGTCATTTATCTTTGAGGAAGATTAATTCTCCCTCTCTTGGCAGCTTTTAATCACCTTTGGTCTTCATCTAGGGTTGGGACCCTCTGTGATTTCTGTCATCCACATTGTCATTATTCAGGTCTTGTTTAAGCAGCCACAGTGTGGAGATTTCATGGGAGCAGTTTCCCTGTGGTATCTAGAAGACATGACCTTACAGCACCCACCCTGTTCCTTTGGTCCTTACAATGTTTCCACTATACTTCTTCCATGCTTCCTGAGCCTTAGGTGCACAAATTGTGTGTTGTCGATATATCCACTGGGGCTGGGCACCCCACTCTTGTACAAATTTGAATTGGTATTTAATGAAAACCCAGAGCCAGATATTGGGGAAAAGCTGGAATATCAGAGAGAGGAAACAGACCACAGTCAATTCTCACCCAGCCAACTTCTCAGGCTGAACAGGGTAAGAGCTTTCTTCAAAGCCTGGCATGTCACTTCTACAGAATGTTGCCTACGCTTGCCTTAAATATCTTTCTTCCCTGCCCAGCAGCTTCACTCACATCATAATCCTAGAGTTAGGATTAAAGGTGTGAGCTACTACTATTTGGTTGTTAGGCTTTGAACTCATAGAGATACAGAAAGATCTCTGTCTCCTGAGTGATGGGACTAAAGGTGTAAATTACCACTTTGTCATCCCTGTGCTGGAATTAAAGGCCTGAGTCACTACTTTCTGACCCCCACGGCTTGACAGTGTGTGACTCTGTTCTCTGATATTCCAGGCTGATTAAATATAAAATAGTTTACCACATGCCACAGTTAATTGTTCTTTGCATTTTGACCAGTTGTGCTTTCTGTAACAATCTCCAACTGCTCTGAAAAGGAGCCTCTTTGATGAGGGGTGAGAGCTGCACTTACCTGTGGGTGTAAGGATAAGTATTTAGAATGCAGTTTACTGGCTTAGTAAAGTGGCAGTCGTATGTTCTTCTCTGAGATCTATAATCACTAGCCAGGTGTGGTTGTCTAGGATTGCATTACCAGCCATGATTTCTCTCTTGTTTCGTTGGCCTTAATTCCAGTTAAACAACTGTTGGTTACTTCTAAGATGTCAGTGAAACAATTGCACTTTTTGAGATATCTTGCCATATTGGTCATTATTGTGATTCACAGGCATCATAGTTTACACAGGACTATGGAATGCTTCTCCTTCCTCACTTGGCAGCTTGCAGAGCACCTTCTAGTATTATGAAAGCTAGTCTTCAGGGAGGAGCCTTTCTGGTGAGATCAAACTTGAGTTCTCCAAGTCTTGTGTCCAAAGCGCACATGTCTTCAGCAATAGGGACTTACCTTCAACTTCTGGGAGACAACCAAGGCAGCAGCAGGAGCCTCTATTGTTGTAGAAATCTCTTGGACTCCCCTGACTGACAACTTGAAAAGAAGTTTCTCATGCCTGTTGCTGGGGATTCGCTTAGATAGTCTATGAATCTTGGGGGAGGCATTATCATCCCAACTGATATAACTTCATTTAAACTATATACATATATATACACTTGTATGTATTATATGTAATTAGGTGAATATAAAATAATGATTTTTATGGCTTTAAAAAATATCCTTAGTGTTATTTCTATATATACACGCAATGAATGTTACTCAGGTGTAAAGGAAAATTCAATTACAAAATTTTCTGGTAAGCCAATGGAACTTGAAAATATTATGTTGAGTGATTCAGAAAGATGTGTTGCTTATTCTCTCTCACCTGTACTTCCTGGCTCCAGATCTTTAGATGTGGGTGTAACTTCAGTAGCCACAGAAATGGGGAAAGAGACGGGGGGGAGGGGGTGGGAGGGGGGGAAAGGGGGAGGGGCACTAGAGGGGGCTAGCAAAACAGAGATTGTGTGAAGAGAGGTACATGGGGGGCAACTTTAATTGGGGAGGGGGACAGAGGCCAACAGAAGCACCCCTTACCCTTGCTGTGTTGATTCTGTAGCTCATCATGTCTTAATATTTCAATCTTATGCTATCTTTATGGGTGAGATAGAGTTAAGCTTCATGAATGTGTAGATAAATGGATTTATAAGTGCTTAAATAAAAATTTAACATATTTTCAAAGATTCATACAGAGATGAATAACACATACTCAATATATAGTATACAGAGAACATGTGTGCCCAGGTGAACATGTGTGCTATCCACCTTCAGTCAGTTATTTTTGAGACAAGGACTCTCACTGTCCTGTAACTTGACAAGTAGGCTTAGGCTAGCTGTCTAGTGAGCCCCATGCACCTGCCTGTCTCTGCCTCCCCACTGCTATGGTTACAAGTGGGACCTTTCCCTCCCCCCATTTGTGACAAGGTAAAGACTTTACTGATTGAGTTTCTACCCAGCCCCTGCATTTCATCGTTCTGTAGAATCTCGTTGGTTATGTCCCAGGCTTGATTGTTTCAGTAATAATTTCTTTTCCTGTAGACTTGCCATTTTTAATGTATTTGTCTTTAGTTTTATAGGAATACACAAAACACGTGTATTTGGAACGTCCTAATGGCACAAAGTTGGAAAGAATATTTAATGCCTTTGGTAATGCACATAAGTTAAAAGAATAGTTTAGAGCCACATGAAAAAATTTTCATATTAATATTAAAAGTATATACTGAGGGAATAACCAATTTAAAAGTAGTTTCTACAATTTCTTTTCCCATTTCTGTGGTTACTGTGAGTTATATTCACATCTAAAGATTTGAAGTAAGGAAATCCAGGAGAGAGAGACTATAGTAGTTTCTAACACCATTAGGTCATTTCAGGTGATTAAAACTCAATATGGAAACACAGTGAGATGCAGTTTCCCAAACACTAATGAAATGTTAGGGCAAGTTAACATAAGAATTTACAACACAGGACAATAAAGGCCTATTATAGAGCTGTGTCTGTAGTTTGTATTTGGATGTAGGTGCTGTGTCTTAACATAGATGTAGATCAGCTGGGTTAGATTCTGAGGTGACCAGGAAGAAGTAGCTATAAAAGGTCATGGAGAAGCCGTGGGATTAGGAAATGTGGGTCAAGGACAGAAGGTGTGGTGTGTTCTATGAGCAGCATTCAAATAAAGGAACACAACCACCACAAAGGCCTTAGACACCACCGTGGTGTTAGTCACCAGAGGAACATGCATGACATAGAGTGAGGGGTTACAGTGAGACAAATTTACGTTTTTTTTTTCCTGTTTTTCAGTAATGAAGATTGTTTCCTGTAATTCTATTCTGAATTAAGGACAGGCTACCTTGTAAGCATCCTAGACTATCTCCAGACATAGAAATCCCTTGTCCTTCCCTGTCTTACCCCTGTCACCTGTGACAGGTGAGGGAGCTGACCCTTCCCCTCCCCTGTCTCACCCCTGTCACCTGTGACAGGTGAGGGAGCTGACCCTTTCCCTCACCAGCTGCAGCCCTGCATCTCAGTTGAGCACTACTGAGCTGGGGGCAACGGTGAGCTAGTCCTGAAAACATGAGTGTAGGAGATCTGGCCCCACCTTGTGGTGATACATTGTATATTTAATAAAAATCAATCTGGAATATCAGAGGACAGAATCACCCACAGTCAAGCCATGAAGGTCAGAGAGTGGTGACCCACACCTTCAATCGCATTACTCCGGAGACAGAGATCATTCTGAATCCTTTCTGTCAGTTCAAGACCTAACAGGCAAGCAGTGGTAGCCCATATCTTTAATTCTAACTCTAGGATTACGATACAGAGTTGAACCAAGAAGTAAATTAGCTGGGCAGGAAAAGAAATGTAAGGCAGGAGAAGGCAGAAATTCAGCCGTTCTGTAGAAGCGACCAGTCAGGCTTAGGACTCGTGAAGACAGCATTTACTCTGTTTGACCTAAGAATTTGGCTCAGTAAGAATTTGCTGTGTTTTTCCCCTTTCTCTGATATTCCAGGCTGATTTTATTAAATATACAATATATCACTCCTCATCTGCCATTTGGTTTCATGGGCTAGGGAGAGATTCCTTCCCAACCCCTCATCACCCTTCCTTGGCAGTTGAGCTGGCCCTGACCCTCACCAAATGCAGCACTCAGGAGATTGGTCCCTGTACCTCGCCTGGGGAGCACAGTAGAGCTGACTGAGATGGTGTAGGTGTGGGCGTCCTGGCCCTGAGGGCATGAAAACAAGAGTCTGTCTCCACCTTGCTCATTGCTATGTAGAGTAAGCTAGTAGGAGCAATGCTGGAGAGCTCCCCCTGGTGGTGAGGATAGGGGAGAGCTGTCAGGATGACCAGCTCTCCAACTACCTAGGTCCAGAAACAGGGTATTCACCTCATCTATGATCTGTTGGAGTACTTTTGTTGTGCCCAGTCTCGATGACCCCCAGAAGAATTCCCAGTAGCACACTGACTTACCGAGATGTAAATGCAAGGCAAAGCAAGGTTTATTCAAACTGCAGCAGGGACCCAACTCCTAACCTTCACAGAGGTGCCAGAGGAGAAAGGTGCCTCCACAGGCAGGACAGGGTTTTTTCAAGGAAAAAACTCCACAGGAATGGTGTCATGGGGAAGTGCTGGGGAGTGCAGGGCAAATTCCTATGGGCTGGTGTCCAGGCAATTTTCTTCACTAACATTATCTCTTCAGCCAGGTGGATAGTAGTTAGCTGACTGGTCATCTTAAGGGTAAGAGAATACCGTGATTAGGTTGGAATGTCCCCCTGATTACTCAGAAATGAGCCTGACTTTCAGGAAATAGAAACTTAACTCCTCAAAATGGCCCTGGGTTACAAGATAGAGGGGCCTTGGCTCCTACACTTTAAGGGGCATATTTTGCAGATGCAAAACTGCAGTATCTCCATAACACCAGGTAACAGTAGGACATCCAAGAGGAGTCCTAGTGAGGGCCCAGTATCAATGGTGTAGCAGAAACCAGAGGCCTCAAAGCAGACCAATGACTCCTTACAAGAAACTCTTAAAAGTAAAGATGTATGGATAAAGGTTTACTGTGTCACACTACAGCTTTCAGAATGAGATTTCTCTTTTTTTCTTTATTTTCCTCTTGATTTTTATTGTATTTTATTTTGGAGGCAGGTTTCAAGGGAAGAGGGTGTATATGAAGGGGCAGGAGACAAATGGGATGGAGATGCATGAAAGACATAAAGAACACATTTCTAAAAATTAAAAGAAGGAAGCTGTTTGTCAGTTTCCTAAAGGGGTCATACTTTGGGGAGATGGACCAGATTGATCGTCCTCCAAGTGCCTTCAGTCTGTGTACTCCGCCATGAGCTCAGGGGTACTCAAGCAAGACAGTAGGTACTCCTGCAATATCTACCAAAGAGTGCATAAGAGAGCAAAAATCTCAGAAGCCAACCTGTGTGTGATAACTCATGACTACATGGGTGAATGACATTAAGTCATTTACTTAGAATTAGGACAATGTTATCTTGGGATATGTGAAGGTCTTGGCTATATGGAGCTAGGACTTCCTAGATAACTAATTGCTCACTTTGCTGTGGCAGAACCTGTGCTAGGCTTTGTACATGTAAAAGTTATAATAGGTAATGCCTTGATCCAAACTAACATGATCCTATCTCTTTTTTCAGGACAACCGTATCCATACGTCTAAGTACAACATTTTCACATTCTTGCCAATTAATTTATTTGAGCAGTTCCAAAGAGTGGCAAATGCCTATTTCCTTTTCCTCCTGATACTACAGGTAATCTTAAAGCTGTATTTATTCATTTATCTATTCATTGAAAGTATTTATATCTAAAATATAAGTTAATTTACTTAATAAATGTTCATGATTGTATAGGACCACTCATAAGATTTTTAAAATGTTATTACTGTTATTTTTGTCTTAAAAATAAGGTAGGGCCAAGAATAGCTAAAGCAGAAATAGTGCATCTATCTTAAACAGATAGATCATTTTAATATGTAGCTTTATTTGAACTGTATAAGAGAAGTTGAATAATTGCTACTCATTGTTATATGAAGTTTCTGGCCTAGACTTTCAAACCTAGCCTCATGGCCCAGACTTTCCAACCCACAGTCCCAAATAGTCCCACTGAAACACACAGGTGCTTATATTAATTGTATGCTTACTGACCCGGGGCCCAGGCATATAACTTTTGCTCTTAAACTAACCCATGATTCTTATCCTGTTCAGTCATGTGGCTTGGTACCTTTTCTCAGAGCAACATAGCTGTCCTCTGCATCTGCTGACTTGTCTGTGGCATTCTGCTCTGCTTTTCCTGTTCCTAGAGTCTTCTTAGTCTGGTAGCCCCGCCCACACTTCCTGTCTGCCTTTGGCCAATCAGTGTTTTTATTAAGCCAGTAGGCGGGACAGTTATACACAATGTAACAATGTAATCTTACTACAACTCATGGCCTTCTTTTCCTTATCGTTCTCCTATGCTGACAGGTGGGGTTCCTAGGACTATAAAGGGTGGGAAACTTGGCAGATTTCCCTTTAGTATGAGAACAATAGTGTATTGTATTTATTCATTAAATAAATGACATCTAATATAAGCTATTTCGCTGTAGGGTGACTATTTTTTATATTTTTGAGGTTAATTAGTCATTAATAACTGTTCCTCATTTAACTAAAATTGGGCTTAAATGAAATGTCAACTTTTATTGGTGTTTTGGGAAGGAGTAAGGCATATACCAAGAAAGATTTATGCACACATCAATAGTTTATATCAACTGGTGACTTATTTAGTATTGGTTTTAGATGATTTATTTGGTCAGGTTGGTAGATTCAGCTGAGGCTGTGGGTTATTTATAAGAGCTATGAAATGGCTTGGCTACAAGAGATCTAGACAAACCGTGTTGAGTGCGATCTTCAGTTGGATAACTATGTATGTTAATATTTTCATTCTAAGTTCCAGAGACCTATTTTAGCTTCAGCAGATGCTGAGTATATCTAAGATGTATCTCTTCTCACGTGGGACTGGACTCACAGGCAGTAACCACTGCAGTAGGACACGGCTGCTTCTCTCTCTGTTTTCTTGTCAGGTCCTATCTATCTGCTGCTTCTGCCAGCTTTACAGCTTATCTTCCAAGCTTTCCAACTCCTGTGAAGGAAGGAAGGAAGGAAGAAAGGAAGGAAGGAGGGAAGGAAGGAAGGAAGGAAGGAGGGAAGGAAGGAAGGAAGGAAGGAAAGAAGGAAGGAAGGAAGGAAGGAAGGAAGGAGAGAGACAGAGAGAGCCATTTTTCTGTTGGTATTAGTTCTGATTGCATTTGTCTCCTACGCCAATCATTGTTGCTTAAGTATTTGGTCCAGTTATTGTTAGAAGCACGTGTCAAACCTGCATCAGAGTGGAATCATTCACTAAAGTGAAAGAACCGAGACTGGAGGCTTGGAAAGGTCCCAGGAAAGAAGCTATGGTTGAGCATAACCGGATACTGATTGTGCAAAAAATCCAAAGCAAAACAAAGTGTCAGAAACAAAGAAACAAAAACCTAAAACACCAAACTAGGCCAAACCAGACCAGATAAAACCAACCAACCAAAGGAACCCCTGTGAATGAGCAAACTGCTTTTCATGAAAGGAAATGTAGACCCAAGGCTATAGATTGGCTTTGGGATCCTGATGTGACCTTTCACGCCATTCTGGAATTTTGAGTTTATTTCTCTAATGGCGTTCTTGCAGTCTTAGGCTTTTGTTTATGCAACTTTATATCTGGGACATCTGAGTTGGCTCAGTTCAATATTATTTCTCGGTGAACATCCAGGAGCCATGGAGATGCTGTGTGAAGGAGCCACGGATTAACAAGAGGGGAGAAATAGGGTTTTCTGCTACCCACCTAATGGTTCTGCTGCATCTTCAGGGACATTTTTCTTTTGCTTTCTTGTTGTGTCTCTTAAAGTTAATTTTATTTCCATTACATGTAATGATGTATATATCTATATGTAATAATGTATAAATCTATATAGTATGTGAATTCAGATCATGAACACAATGTGCAGTGATCAGGGTAATTAGCTTTCTATATCCTCAGGCATTGGTCAGTTCTTTGTATCAGGAAGCCTTGAGTCCGTCTTTTAAAAAATTATTTATTTGTTTTATGTGCATTGGTGTTTTGCTTGCATGTATGTTTGTGTGAGGGTGTTGGATCCTCTGGAACTAGAGTTACAGTTGGTTGTAAACTGCCGTGTTGATGCTGGGAATTGAACCCGGGTCCTCTGGAAGAGCAGCCAGTGCTCTTAGCTGCTGAGTCCTCTACATCCACTTAAACTCCTGCCTTCTGGCTGCTTATTTGTTCTGCACTTACCTAGTGTATTGTAGGACATTGACGCCTGTCTCTATCATTAACCCTCAGGGGTTTTTGAAGTTTAAAAATTGCACAGAATCTATTATGTAAAACTGATTTACTTTAGAATTATTTATGGAACTTGATCTCTGCCACCTGACAGTCTCCACTGGATCCTGCCCTGCCTGACAGCCCTGGAGCAGATCCCAAATGAATGTGATTTGATTTTTAAAAAACCCACTTTTTAAAGAGGGTCATATGCTTGTTACTACATTTGTCTTAGGAAGCAGCACTAGAGATTCAGTCACAAAGGGTAGTGTGGGAGCCAAAGAGACCTAGGTAGATATTTCAGTACTGTGTGTTTTGCTAGGGCTTTCAATGCCGCAGATACTCTGATTGTAGAAGTGGAATAGGAAGAGAAGAGCATGCCATCAGCTCTGCAGATTTTTCTCACACTGGATCACTACTTACAACGTAGTCTGGTGTGTTATTTATGCAGAGATATAACCCATGGCTTTGTACAAAACATCCTAGCATAGAAACTAACTCGATTTTAGAGCATAATACCTGGTTGCAAGATTGCGGACCAAAGGCTCTCTGGCAAGTGTTGTTAAGAGGGTGTAGTAGTGGAATTTCTCGGTCCCGGGCGGCCAGAGGTCCTGACCCACAGACCTGCTGCCCCAGACCCCTTAGCCGCCCGCCGCCGCCCGCTCAGGCCCCCAGAAATGACACAGACGCTTATATTAACTTCATGCTGTTTGGCCTATGGCTCAGGCACATTGCTAGCTAGCTCTTACATCTTAACTCAACCCATTTCTATTAATCTGTGGCCATGTGGCCCGTGGCTCACCTGTGTTCCTTACATGTTGCTCCTTTGGGCTTCTGGTTCAGTCTGTCTCTGACTCTGCCCTGCTCCTCCTACCTATGCTCTGATTTCTCCTCCTACTTTTCCTATGGTGCCTGTCATGGCCCAAAACAGCTCCTTTATTTAAAGATTGATATTCACAGCATACAGAAAGGCATTCCCACATCAAGAGGGGTTGGCCACTTATTAAAAACTGAAAAGAGGAGCTGAGGGGTCGGCAATATGTAATAACCTAACAAAAGATATGTGTATGTGAAGGTGTGTAAGGAACCTGCTTTTCAGTTTGCTCTAAGTTTTTAGTTTATTTTATTTTTGTCAGAAATTGGCAGAAAGGAATTTCTCTGTATGCTCTGTAGTTGAATGCGTATAACTGAATCATTTTAACAAGTTTACTTTTGTACAAATAGCTGAGCATAACCCAATTTATTTCTGCAAGTGTTACATAATTAATTGACAAAGGTTGGGAGATGTATTTCTTAATTTAAAAAGTATTAAACTTCTGGAAATTCTTGTTTCAGCTCATTCCAGAAATCTCTTCCCTAACATGGTTCACCACCATCGTGCCTCTGGTCCTGGTGATCTTCATGACAGCTGTCAAGGATGCTACTGACGACTATGTGAGTATTCATTGGCTCCTGAGGATGCTTGATGTATCAATTTCATAGGAAGTGGGAAGCTAGCCAGTGTTGCTGAAGGGCGGCCAAGCATGAACCAGAGGGAGACATTTATAATCACCAATCTTCACAGTTGCATGTAGAATTTTACTTAAATTCACAGTTTCATATGAGTAACTTAAAATTGCCCCACACAGATGGATAGTGCATTTGCCTTAATGTGGTATGTTTCTGTCTCCTAATGAAGTGCTTAGCATATTTCAATGTACCCAATGGTACTATAACATCTGAGGTTGAAAAAGAGAAGGCCTGGCAGCAGTATGATGTATGTCTATCATTTTGAAATACAAAAGGAAAAGCTCTCACTCTGATTATAGTTTATGAAAGTAAAGCTTCACATCTTGTTCATCTGTGGTTGTGCACTAACATGCTGAGATGACTTTGTGCACATATGAGAGAAATAGAAACTAGTTCCAGGTTGAAGTTCTCAAAATCTGTATATGGTTGTCTCTGGACTATGAGGTCAATGGCATGCTGCTTTCTTAGAAGCAACTAGAAATCTGTAAGGATTAAGAGTTGTGGGTCTAGCATGGAGCATGTGCCTATGAGTGTGTGAGCACGCACACATACACAAACACATACACACACACACACACTCACGCACACGCACAGTTTCCATGGTGATATGTAGCGTCGGCTAGCTGTGCAAAGACTCTGCTCAAGGTTAGTGCAAGCTGTGTTCATATTGGATGGAGAGCCATTGTCCAAACAGATGAACTCAACATATGCCCAGTGTTGCTGTTAGGACTGGCAAAGTATGATTTAAGATGTCCTTTCCAAAATTCTGATTTTTCAGTTTCGCCATAAGAGTGATAATCAAGTGAATAACCGGCAGTCTGAAGTACTCATTAATAACAAGTAAGAAATTCATTCTTTGGGCTTTTAAATAAGATTTCTGGGGGCTCCCAAATGGGGCTTCATTATTGATGGCTTTTTATTTTAATTAAGTGTGTATTTCTGTCCTTTAATTTATTAGAAATCAATTCTTTGCGAGTTTATTTTGTGGAACACAGACATAACTTTGATATTGTAGTACCAAGTAAGTAGAATTGACAGGATTTTATACACCTCCTACAGAGGAATTTAGAATACATAATCTACAGTAACATTCATTTTCCTGGTATTTAATAAATACCATGTGTAAAAACAGTGTTAACATCAGTAGTGGTTTCAGACATGAGTTTATATATCCGAATAACAGTGAAAATGTTAGAAAACTGAAAGGGAAATTCAAGCTCCCTTCCAATGTTTTTTTATTTTACTTATTTTTGTATGGCTCGCTTTTCATATTGTTTAAACCTTTAATGAGTTTCCTGAATTAACTCATCCAGTACTATGATTTTTTTTCTTCCCCAGACATGTTTCATTCTCTTGGTTCTTCATCTTCCCTGCCCCTACCTTTCCTGTCGTACACTTCCATCCACCATTTTTCTTTTCCTATTGTCCTCTCTTCTTCCCAAACCCACCCCTTTAAAACTTCTCTATTTTTCTAGTCTTACGGTTCCTTTCCAGTTTTGTGGGCTCTACCAGAATTTGCTCCCATTTGGATACACATATTTAACAGTTAGAGGCTAGGATCCATATCCTAGAGAGAATATACAGATTTGTCTTAACCTGGGAGACTTTGCCTAATAGAATGTCCCACTAAGAGGTGGTTCAGTGGGTAAGAACATTTTCTGTTCTTCCAGAAGGCCGGAGTTTGCTTCCAAGAACTCGCAACTGCCAAGTCACAATTACCTGTATATTTAGCTCTAGGAGGATCAAATTCATCTGACTTCTGACCTCTGAGGACATCTGCACTCATGTGCGCACAAGCGCCCCCCCCCCCCATTAAGAATAATAAAATAACTATGAAGGAAGGGATATTTTCAGGGCTGAAGAAATATCTCAGTTGGTAAGAATCCTTGTTGCATAGGATGTAGGTTCAATTCCCAGTAACCACATAGTGTCTTACAACTGTCTATAACTCCATTTCCAAGTGCCCTCTTCATGTAACAGTTACACACATGTGTGTACAGACATAGATGTGAGTAAAACACTCACATACAGACTAAAATAAATATAAAAAACAATTTCAACTGTTTCCCTGCAAATTACATAATTCTGTTTTTCTTCGGTGTTAAATGAAATTCCATTGTGTATACTTCCCACATGGTCACGGGTCATTGTTTTGTTGATGGACATCTAGACGGATTCCATTTCTTAGATATTGTGAAAACAGCAGGAATAAGGACAGATGTGCAGATATCTCTGGGCAGCACATTGAGACCTTGGGAATATTCCTGAGCGTGACCACTGCCTTCTATTGGAGGTCTATTTTCAGTCATTTGCAAGGCCACCACATGACTTCCACTGTGACTGCACTAATCTACACTCTAGCCAACAGTGAGTGAGGGTTCTCTATGCCTGCATCCTCGCCAGCATTGGTTGTCATTTTTTTCTTGATGATGGGCATTCTGACTAGGGTGAGACATAATCTCAAAGTAGTTTTAATTTGCTTTGTTCTGATGGCTAGAGTTTTTCCTAGCTGTTTTTTATTCTTCTTTAAAAAGAACTTCCTCAGATCATTGGCCCATTGACTGATTAGCAGCTTGTTTTTGGCATTTAGTTAATGCCATCATTCATATATTCTCAATATTAAGCCTTTGCCTGAGGTATAGCCCACAGATATTTCCCCCATCCTGAAGGATTTCTTCTGTTGTGAATTCCTTTTGTTTTACAGACCCCTTTTAATTTTATATATTTCTGTTTGCCAGTTCTTGGGGCCGTTTCCTGTGCTATTGAGAGTCTATTCAGAAATTTGTTGTCTATACCTATGTTCTGAAATGTTCCCTTCATGTTTTATTTTAGTAGTTTTAATGTTCTAGATGTTAAAGTAAAGTCTTTTGTCTGATTTGACATGGTTGTTTTTGTGCACGATGAGAATTTTGGATTTATTTATATTCTTCTTCAGGTGGATATCCAATTTACCAACATAGTTTACTTTTTCAGTCAATGTTTGTAACATTTTTGTCAATAAGTGACTCCAATGTGTGGGTTATCTGTGAGTCTTTCATTATGTTCCATTAGTTTATAGAACTGTCTTCATGCTGCTAACATATGCTGTCTTTGTCACCATGTATCTGTAGAGTAGTGGTTAGGTAATGTAGTGCCTCTGGCTGTGTTCTTTCTGCTTAGAATTGCTTTGGCTATGTGTGGGCTTTTGTGTTCTCATCTGGAATTTAGATTTTTCCACAGATCTCTGAAGAATGTCATTGGGCTATTGGTAGAGATTGCATTGACTCAGTAGATTATTTTTTGTAGGACAGTCATTTTCCCAATATGAATTCTGGATATCCAGGAGCATGGGAGTCTTTCCATTGTCTGGTGTCTTCTTCAATTTCATTTTTCAGGGTCTTAAAGTTTACCCTCTTGCTTAGGTTTATCCCTACATATTTTTGAAGTTATTGTGAATGAACCTTTTTTTCCTGATTTCTTTTTCAGGAAGTCTGTTGTTAGTTCGTATAAAACTTGTTTTTTTTTTAATTGCATATTGATTTTATATCCTGCTATTTTACTAAAGCTCTTTATCAGCTTCAAGAGTTTTTTTTAATTTTTATTTATTTTTATTTTTTATAGAGTTCATTGCTGTCTTAAGTATAGAGCTATGTTGCCTGCAGGTGGGGTGGATTAATTGCTTCTTTTTATATTTTTATTGCATTTATATTTTCTCTCCTCTTACTGTGCTTCTTCACTATGAACACTGTATTGAGTAAGATTGGAGAGAATGAGAACTTTGTTCTGTGCCAGATTTTAAAGGAGTTGCTATAATGCTGGCTATAGACTTGTCATATGCAGCCTTTATTTCATTGAGCTGTCTGCTGCCTATTTCTGGTTTCATTAGAACTTTTTTTTTTTTCTTTTTTTGAGACAGGATTTCTCTGTGTAGCTCTGGCTGTCCTAGAACTCACTCTGTAGACCAGGCTGACCTCAAACTTACAGAGATCTGCCTGCCTCTGCCTCCCAAGTGTTGGAATTAGATAAGTCTGTTAATATGATATATTATGTTTATTAATTTGTTATATTAAACCTATCTTGTGTCCTTGGGGTGAAATCATCTTGCTTATGGCAAACAATCTTCTTAATGTGACTTTGAATTCAGTTGGAAAGCATTGTGTTGAAGATCGTGTCCATCAGGGAGATTGGGCTACAGTTCTCTTTCTTTAGCTGAGTTTGGCATCAGAGTTATAATGGCATCCTAGGATGAGTTTGGAAGTGTTCCCTCCCTGAGTTATGATGGTAGCATAGGACTATTTAGGTAGTATCCCTTCCCTATTCTATAGAAAAGTTTAAGAAATTTCAATCTTAAATCTTCCTTGAAAATTTTGTAGACTTCAACAGTAAAACCATCTACCCCTGTCTACGGAGACATTTTAGGGGCCCAATTTTGTGCAAGTCTTGTGCAGATAAAACCAGTTCATGAGAGAAATGGTTGTGTCATCTCCAGAAGACACCCCCCCCACCCCACACACCTTTCCTATCCCCTGGCCCTGACACTCTTTCTGCTTCCCCTTCTGTAATGTTTCCTGTTTCCTGACAGGCTCTTACACTTTCTGGTTGAGATCCTGTAGCAACAACAGACTTGAACACCATTGGATTTAGCATGCCTGCTTCTGATACACATTGAGTGTTTCTGTGTGTCTCTTAAATGGAAGAGTGGATTCTTGATCCCATGGGAGAATTGATGCACCCCACACTGAGTTGTGTCATCTCACTTTGATTGGAATTGAGACACTCAGTTTACACAAAGAGGAAGACAGTCTGAGTACTTTTACTTCCAGCTACCTAGATTGCTTGTACATTGTGGTTTCACCATTGGGATCACATGTGATCACATTATGGTCATATCATTGTGATCACGTATGAGTATATTATGGTTAACCATTATGATCACATAACGTGTAAGAAGAGCTTGCAGATTTGAAAGCAAAACTTGAGAAGAATCATTATATTTTACAAAACAACGTCAATGAGACATACTTTCATGGACTTAATGAGTTCAAAAATAAAGTCATGGAGATAGTTCAAAGTGCTGTTTGGATGCAGTTAAAGTACAGAAATAAAATTCATCTTTGCTTCATTTTTCTAATTCACAATAAAAGTATTTCAAAAAGTTTCACTTTCAAAAATTAATTGCATTTTAAAAAAGTCTTGGCTTGATCATTACTTGGCCAGTTTCTGTTTTTCAGCTTTGCAGACAGAAGGAGCTGCTTGCCAAAGGGCTGACTTCTGTGTGCAAGCTGCAAAGTTGTTATAGTTATTATAATAATTTTCCATCATATCCAATGACCATGCTGCATGGATAAGATTTTTTAAAGGTTGAATTTCTAAAGGGCAACTATTTCCCTAAATGAGGTGCATCTTGAAGGGAGTTGTAACGTTTTCAAAATTCTGCACATGGAGTTTCACTAGTGGTCCCATCTTCTTTTAAGGTTTATATAACACAGAGCTCCTTCAAAGGGCCACTCACATACTAGCCTCAGAGAGTTTGGTAGAGTTAACCCCAGAATTCTTTTAGAGGAGACTCATATCATATAACCTTCAGCAAACAATGTCAGACCCCAGATTGTTCCCCCCTCAAAAATGTCCTCTGGTGTTTTCCTCTCTTCCCTTTTCTGAGTTGGGGCTCAGTGTGGCTAGCCCGTTATCTTTCCCAGCATCTGGGGCTCATGTGTGTCCCCCATTTGTCACTCAGCATAGCTTGAGTCATTCTTGGCTCCAGTTGTACCCATTGCCATTGTACCCAATGCTCTTTTTATAGGTGACAATGGAATTAAACATGCAGCAGATCCATGTAATCTTTAAAATTTGGTTCGTTTTCTTCTTTACAAATTTAGGTTCAGAATTCCCTTTGAAAACCAAAACCTAAACTCCAAAGACCTCAGAGATGTAAGAATATTAATTTTAGAAATGTCCTTTGATTTCAATCTGGGCTCAAAAGGTGGCCACATCAAAGCAACTTTTGGCAGTGCTTGATTGACTACTTAACCCTCTCAGGGTTTCCTGACACTTTCTACTGTTGGCTCATTCTGCCTTCAGTTCCCTGAGATACTCTTAATGGGTTCATTTCCTCCATGAATTTTAAATTAGCAAATGGCCAGTCTATTATGGTTAGAAACTTAGACAATTAAGAGTAGAAATAAAATATAGAAGTTATTCTTGATCTTGCTTCCCTGATTCAAGTGAACTACAGTTCATTTATATTTCATGCAGTCTGTTGCTCTTTTGGTTTCCTTTAACTTTGTTATTTCTCTTCTATCCCCCTGTGCAATTTTTTTTTTCCAGAGACAGTTGCGATTATAGTATACTGTATCATCCTGGTAGCCTGTCTGCTCCCACCAACAGAACCCATGGGTATGGTCTTATATGGAATAAAATAATTTCTTGTAGGTATAGTTAAGATGTTGAGATAAGGTGATCCTGGATTGGGGTATGTCCTAGACTCAACCACAAGTGTCTTGGGGTGGAGAAAAGAGTGCAATGTACAAATGGAGGCAAGTGTTCAAGCTACCTAGCCCCAAAGAAAGGAACTCATGGGCCACCAGAAACTATCAGAGAAAGCAGACAGAGCCCCTCCCCCAATCAGCCTGAGGAATTCTATTCTTGCTGACACCTTGCTTTTTGATTTCAACTTTCTGGAATAGAGAGAATAACATTCTTCTCTTCTAAGCCATATACTCAGGGTGATCTGTTACCACAAACCAGAGAATGCCTAAATCAGGCTAGTGACTTCTAAATTACATCTAAAAACAAAAGAAGCTTGGAAATGTCCTGGCTGGGAAAATTCAGGGTGATCTGTTACCACAAACCAGAGAATGCCTAAATCAGGCTAGTGACTTCTAAATTACATCTAAAGACAAAAGAAGCTTGGAAATGTCCTGGCTGGGAAAATGACTGGCAGGTGCAATTGACAAGTTATTAAAATCAGGAAGCTCAAGGAGAACGGAGGGGGAGGGGAGCTGAAGATGGCTGGAGGGATGAGTGGACTCTGAACTATGGTGTAGCCTGGTAGACAGACAAAACTGCCAGGCTGGGTTGGCAGAGATGGCCCATGGTGCCCATGTAGACCTAGCCTTCCTAGTAAGGCTTTCTGAACTGGCAGCGGACAGTCTGTATTCGCCCCCGGTCCCATCTGGTGTCCTTGTCCCTCCCAGGCATGTGTGTTCAGATTGGCTTCCCCTTCACACTGCAAAATTTAAGGCTTCATTTAAGATCAAGCACTCTTCTGGCTGGCTGAGGAGTCACATGTGGGGCACTGAGACGGCAGGGAGATGAGGCCCTCGCTTCTGGGGTGCGAGTCTGGAAACCATATGAACTGTAAATAGTTTTAGAATATAAAAAATACTGTTTTCTGCCAAAAGGAAAGTTTTTCCCTTTCTAGACTTAGTTATTAAGTGTCTTTTGGAAATTTCTGGCTCCAATTGCACAGCTTGTTATTGTCTCCATCAGCGTCAGTTGAGAGGCGGTCAGCTCTGCAAACATTTGCTCATTAGAGCTACGGTCTGGGGTCTTGGGGCCAGGACTTAAATCGCTAGGTGCCTGATTACGGAAGGAAATTTGCCCTCTTCCACATAACATTTCCTGCTGAAATTTTTAATGAAACAAATAGTTATGTATATTTAAGCATACAAGAACAAGACACATTAAAAACGGGAAAAAGGGCATGCACCTTCCTCCCTATGCTGTGGATACTCTGGGTCTACACTGCTTCTCACCGGGAGGCACAGCTCAGCAAGCATCTATTTTCTTGGTTGGTCTTTCTGCTTTTACACCCGACCCTTCATTACAGAAGGAAATTTCAAAAGGTGCCCTTTTCCCTGTGCATTAATTTGTGTGGCTAAGGGGGCACCGCTCTTTCTGTACCCCGTCTGGCGGGGACACCTTTTCCTACTGTTTTGGAGACTAACTACTGTCTCTTCATTCTTGTCTTCCTTCTTCCCCTCTCTCTGTGCTTTCAGGGCATCTCTTCTTCCATCCCCTGCTGTTGAGTTCATTTCCTGAAAGTTTATGCCAATTCATTCTCCTCTCCAAACAAATAAGTGTAGTTTTCCAATAGCATCATCATGACTTTGAGTACTAGCTTTTAAAAATCTGGGTCAGTCTGTTAAATGTGGAGGTCTGTCTCGCACACCTGATTTCTAGTGATGTTTTCCAACATATTTATTAGCTGGTTTTTTTAAAAAATTTCTGTGACTTGCCTATTTATACTTTAATATTAGCCTGCATTTCATTGTGTGTTATTAGAAAATATATTTTAAATATTATTTTCTAAAGACATTCATCCAGTAAGAAACAATATTCATCCAGTCTAGGATTTTTGTTGGCTTGAGTGATGCTTCTCCAATCCCGATTAGGATGAACCCTCCACGTTCCTCCTTATTTCTTTCTCACAAAACATTATAGATCAAATAAATACACTCCTATTTTAAAGCTTTCCCACTCACCTCTTTCAGAGTGGCCTCTGGCTGGTCTAGTCTTTCTGTCACCCCCTCCAGCCACATCAGACCATTGATCTTTTCAAAGTTCCAGTGCATTTTTTCCTTCTGGCTTGTCCATCCACTTGTGCTGCTATGGCAACAGTGAATGCTGCCATAGTGCACAGCACATCACTCTAGAATTCAGATCTCCTCAGCACCCTTTCCTGATAGCTTCTTCAGACCTGATTTCTCCCTTGCTTAGTTCAAGGTGCTCCCTATTTGTGGAATTCAGTAGAACACATTGGCCTTTACAGCTAGCAGGGTGCATGTTAGACACAGATTGTTCTGGAGATGCTGGAGACTGAGAAGAATGAAGGGCATGGGTTATAGGAGATGCTGATTGACTCTTTGGACATGCGAAATGTAAATCTGAAGTCTGTTCTTTATGAGAAAAATGAACAATGCTTTTCTTCAGTCTGGTGTGTTTTATGTTGTAACCATCGCCATGCCCCCACTTCTCTCCACTCTCTGTGTTATCTCTCTCTTACATTGTCTTAGGGTCTTGCCAGTAAGAAGAGTCAGATGAAACTGTTCTTACCTTTAATCCAAAGCTAATTGTGTAAACCAGTACATAGTATGATGACGTCCATAGTCACTCTACTCAAATCTCTACTCAGCAAATATCTCCCAAAGTCACATCATGCCAGGTGTACTTCTACATGTCAAGGACACAGAAATGAGCAGCCAGATGCAGCCTTAGCCTGATTTCCAATGGGAAAGAAAGTTATTTAAATAAACAATGTGATTTCAGGTTCCCCATGTCCCGGTGGGTGGCTCCACACCCATGCATGTGATCAGCATCAACTGGCCTCAAGGGGTTAGTTATTGAGATTGGATGCCCTGGGTGGGGGTTGGAAGCAGGTAGTTAGTGAGGGTGGATAGGATGATCTCTTGATAGAAATAAGATTTTGTTTCAGAGAAAGATATTTATGGCAAGATCATGGGTAAAAGTCATAACACGTATAAGAGCCCAATATTGGAAATAAGCTGGGTGATGATAAGGTCTCAGCAATGCTGCCATACTGTGATAAAACAGAGTTCTGAGGGGCTAACAGAAGTCAGTTACTTTTTTTTTTTTTTTTTTTTTTTTTGTATTTTAGATGGGGTATTGTTCTATAGTCCAGGCTGTTCTTGAGCTCAGGATAGGCTCAAGCTTGTGGTTAGCTCTCTGATTCAGCATTTCATGGGAGGATTACAGGCATCAGCAATTGTGCTCAGTCAAGAGCCAGTTCTTATCAGGAATTGGGAAGGATGCTCACTTCAGTTTTATCTTACATGCCATGAGAAGCCATGGAAGCTTTAACAGGAAAATTGTAGGGATAATATGCAAGTTTCTCTGGTTTCTGCATAGATACTGGACAGTAGAAGAAGATAATTTATTCTCAGGTGAGATGGCAATGTCATAAACTTTGGTTGCATCAGTCAAGGCCATAAGGATAAATAGGATTGTCTGTCTGTCTGTCTGTCTGTCTGTCTGTCTGTCTGTCTACCTATCATATTTCTTGTTAGATTTTCAAACAAAATAGGCACACAAATAGAACAAACAGAACAATGAATCTTTATATATTACTTCCTGATAGTTGTCAACAACTTCTTGATATTTTTAAATGTGTTCATCCTCACATTTTGGTTTTTTTCTGTCATGATTTAATTACGTATGCATGTGTGTGTCTGTGTGAGTATATGCATGTGTGTGTGTGTGTTTGTCTGTATATGGGGCCAGAGGAGCATGTTGGATTTCTCGATGCTGTAGTTACAGACTTTTATAGGGCATGCATCTTGTCATCTGTGCATTGGGATTTTATGGCAAGTGCTCTTACCCAGAGCCACATTTCCATCCCCCTTTCTAGACAAAATCCATGAGAAATAAGGTTAAAAGACAGGTTTGTTTTAGCTCATAGTCAGGTGAGTTCATTGTTTTTGGACCTGTGGTGAGGCTTAAAAAACTAAGAAGGACCATGTGCTGAATGAGATTACGTCATTCATCTTTGTCGGGAAACAAAATGGGGTAAGGGTTTCAGGTCTGGATCCTAATCACCTCCCCGAGATTCTTCCTCAGTGGCCTAACTTACTCTAATTAGACCCTGTGTATTAAAAGTTTCCTTGCCTCTCAGCAGCATACAAGTTGTGACCATTTCTTTAACAAATAGGTCTTTGGCAGATATTTCTAAACCACAGCAGAATGGCTAGTGAGTAAAATAGTCACTTGAACCTATTGAGAGTAAAGAGAAGGGTAGTCAACTGTGATGATAAAATAAGATGTGAGGTCTGGCTGTATAATCCCAACTGTCACTAGAGAGTCTGTGTCTGGACATGTGGGGACAAATTCCTCATGGGAGAAAACAGGCAGCTGTGACACACCAACAGTGAACACAGGCAGCTGTCACACACCAACAGTGAGCACAGGGTAGCTGTGAAACACAGTGAACACAGGCAGCTGTCACACACCAACAGTAAGCACAGGCAGCTGTCACACACCAACAGTGAGCACAGGCAGCTGTCACACACCAACAGTGAGCACAGGCAGCTGCCACACACCAACAGTGAGCACAAAGGGCTCTTCAATGACTTAAGATAAAAACCAATGTGCTATCCTTATGATGAAGTGCTTAGAAATAATAAAAACAGTCACAGAAATACTTGTATGAATTTCTCTTGAGGGTCACAAATGTCATGGTAGATGGATGTTTAAGTGTCAGCCAGGTTTATGCAACTTTGAGGACCTCAGTCTATCAGATACTGTGAAAGACTGGCATGAGCCAGTTCACACAGTTATGGATGTAATTCCAGTTTTAGTCAAATTCTTGAGCAAAGTCACATTAGTGGCAAAGTGTATGTTCTGTGATCCTACAACATGTACTCTTTTTAGCATTTTAAATAATTTCTGTCACAAGTAGGAAGCTATTATTTTATCCTTGGAGTATTAAAAAAATCAATTCCAGTTTCGAATCCCTTCTGAACAGAATTTTGTATTTTCAGGTATCAAGATTGTTATCTTCGGAAGAAAGAGTCCTTCAGTAAAATTCTGAGTTTTTGCTTAAACACTTCACTATGCCTTGTCAATACATTGGAAACACGAGCTTAGATTGTTTCTCCTCATAACAGAGGTGCCGAGGATAGAAAACGGATGGTCCAATGGACCGATGTATTATCTCGCGATCATGAACAATGTGATTTATCCTGGTGCTAAGAGAAATATGAATGACATAATGGTTGAAGCCTCAGGGAGAGAGATATTTCACTCATGACCATGAGTAAATCCTGATTGGAGTCAGGGTTCTGAGAAGACAGGTCTAGAGGGAGCAGCATAATAAAGTCCAGGCATATAGTTTTCTGATGAGCTCACTGTACACAGGGGAAAGCTTGGAATAGCTTGAGGACTGAAACTTAATATATCCTTATTAGTCAGTCTCTCAGCTCTATCAATTTTCTCACTGGCTTACTGATGACAAAGCATGGCAAACACTGTAATAGTGAAGTCATTTTTCTAAAGTGCAGGTGCTCCTCATTGGGGGTTGGAAGAATATTTGTGTATCCCAAGTATTAGAGGACAAAGATGATTTACATGTCTCTATTTAATTAATCAGATTTATAGTTCCACTATTTTATAGATTATTTGATGAATATAGTTTGTATCTGATGCCCCTTGAAGCCCAGACACATAGCATGATGTCTAGCTTACAGTGACGATTTTGGCCATATTAGGGTGGTCTTGAACTCATTAATGGAGGATGACATCACATGTCGGTGGGTGGCCAACTACTCAAGAATTTTACCAGCATGTTATGCTATTTCTGAGGAACTCAAGATGATAAACATCACAATTTATTTTTAAAGTGAATTAAAACTTTTTTTCTTAGAAACTGTTTAGCACTAAATATGAGTGCAGACATAGTAAGTGACAGGACTCATAATCTCATGGGATTACTTTTAGTTAGATTTTATGCTAAGAAATTAGGGGTGTTGCTATTAGAAACATCAGGTTGTCAGAGTAGAGCCAACCATATCAAACCACTGAAAGACGCTTTTGATCATCACTGCTGGTATGGCCCATTTTTACAGTTTGATATGGTATATTAAAATCTCATACAATCTGCTTCAGTAGACCTTTGCTTGTCTGATAGCTTTAAACAGTAATGGGAAAATGTAACATACTTTCTTTATCCTGGAATCACAACAGAGTTCTTTCCTGAGAGATATGTCAATCAAATCTTGCCCACTGATCTCTGTGAAAGTACTGTCAAAGGATTCAGAATAGCTTTGCTTTTTCTGTGGTCGGTCTAGAGCATTTTCTTCACTGTTAATACATACAATCAAACACAATAATCTTCCTTTGAAAAGATTTTGAATTCCTTATGGCCTCATCATCAGTTAACCACTTATTATCCAAATCCTAAGAATTTATGAAAGTTAGAGAGGCTCTGGAAAGACTGATTCAGAGAAGTTCCTTTTCTACAACATTCAGCAGGTTTATTGTTCAGGCAAAAACTGGTAAGTGAAGGGATCATTTTGTTTCCAAAAGGGAAGGTTCAATATCGTCTGTATGTTTCTGCCTCTAAATAATGCACAATAGGACTCATATGAATCAGGCAAGAATCTATGAGGCTGGCTGCTTGTCTCAGCAAATTGTTAAACTCTCTGTGCTGTTAAGTCCACAGTTTCTGTGGTCTTTGCTTCTCTTTCCCTCTCGCCCTGGTAAAATCAGCAAGAGAAAACCCCTTCAACTGCCAACAACAACTCTCCCTGGGCATTTTTGCCATTGTACGGGTATTTTGCTTCTTTCTTTGAAAGAAGTAGATTCCAAAGATATGAATTTATGTTCATTCTCAGCATAATGGGATTCCACTCATCAGTATAATTATTAGATGCACGGGGGCCTCTTTACTCCAGAGTGACTTTGACAGTGCTGGGGTAGAAACAAACCAGAACCTTCTGCTGTCTACTGAGCATCTACATCAGGGGACCATGACCACATGTTAACTTTGGACCAGCTGGTGTTGAATGCTGGGATTGGGTACCATCACTTCACTCAAATTGCTTCAGCTCCTTAGGGATCATTTTCCTTTTAAGCAGGTAGGATGTACTTAATACAGAAAGTAAAGTAAGATGAGCAATAAATGCAGATTTGTTAAAGGTACACATTTCAAAGCCAGACAAGGTTGGATTCTAGTTGAAGCTTTGCCACTTCCATGTAACCTAAAGGAAGCTTCCAGGGGCTGGAGAGATGGCCCAAGTGTTAAGAACATTGGCTGCTCTTTCTGCAGGACCCTGATTCAATTTCTTGCACATACATGGTGGCTCACAACCATCTGTAACTCTAGTTTGAGAGAATCCAATATCCTTATCTGGCCTCCTTGGGCATTGTATACACAGACATACATGCAACCTGAACACCTATATACATAAACAAATGAAGAGAAAGTCTTTTTTTTTTTTGCATCAAATTGACCTACAAATGTCAATTTACATAATACTGACAACTGAGTACACAATGGAAAAGAAACCTCCATTCCTTCTGTTTCAAAAAATAAAAGAAAAAATTAAAAAAAACTTATGTAAGAACACCCTTGTCTGAACACGTGGATCTTTGCGTGCACATCCAGGCTCTTGAGCAGTACTCTTTTATTAACAATGGAACTTAGACCCATTTCCTGTCAGCACATTTAGATCTATATCATCTTCTTAGGTTACATTATTCTGTTGAATATGCATGCAACAATTCTGTGGAATTTGTATGATGTATGATTAAGTAGTTATGCCATGGTATATTAGTAATTTCTGACTGGCTTCTGTAAATAATGCTATCATCTTTGTATACTCATGTTTAAGCTCTCATATAATCGGCTCTTTAAAGTGGGAAGCCTATATCAAAGTATGTGGGCATCTGAATTTTAAATATATACTTCAAATAGAGTAAGTATCCCAACTTATTTGAACCCCAGGGTCTCATAAAATCCAAGCTGAAGCAGGACCTAGTTCATGGGTTGTCCTAAGGATTAATTGAGAGAACTGTTAATAGCGTTCCCGTATGAAACAAGTCTAAAAGTAAAATGATTGACAGTCAAATTTCAGACTAATAGCAATAATATTTAATGTCCTACATTCCAAGTATCACAAAGTGTGTGCTTATGCAGAAAATAATTTGTTGTATCTGAAAGTCAGATAGAATGTGGAAATAGGTGTAGAATTCAAAAACGAAACAATATAGTCCTAGCTTCTCCTCAAAACACACCTTTAGTAGAGACTGTGGAGCATGTCAGTGGCAGCGTGGTTTCCATAGAGACTGTGGAGCATGTCAGTGGCAGCGTGGTTTCCATAGAGACTGTGGAGCATGTCAGTGGCAGCGTGGTTTCCATAGAGACTGTGGAGCATGTCAGTGGCAGTGTGGTTTCCATAGAGACTGTGGAACATGTCAGTGGCAGTGTGGTTTCCATAGAGACTGTGGAGCATGTCAGTGGCAGTGCGGTCTCCATAAGCCACACAAGATGTCCTCTACCCCATCATGTCATATCTCCAGTAGACAGTCCCCTGAGAAATGTCATTAATGCTGAAGAGAGGAGTCCCCAGGGAAATAAATACTCTGTGCCTTAAAGAGAAAGACAAGTGAGGTCTCCAAGACTTCCACTGTTCTCCTAGTGTCGCTGAGCTACAGAGTACAGCAAAGCGGGGCACTGAAAAATGATCAAGTTTTGGCTAGAGTCAAAAAAGCTACAGCTGAGAAACTTCCAGAACAACATGTACTTGGATCCGTATTAAAGAACAAGCCTTTGAGCTCTTGAGCCAAATGACCCAGCAGGGTTGATAGTGTGAGGCGAATTTCACAGTTGTATAAATATTTAAATTTATTTTCCAGCCTATAAAGCAAGTAAATTGGGCTAGTTTTGAAAAGCTGCAGAGCAGAATTCACCTGACTTACCAGGGACACCTATACTATCTAACCATAAGTTAGAAAGCAAAGCTACCTACATTTCAAGGAGTTTAGAAGGTAGGGTCAGGGTCACAGCATCCAACTGCAGGTGATCTGTTTCTTCAAGCCCTGCCTGGCTTTGGGCAATCCTGACTTACTTGTCACCCAAGGCTAGCTCCAATGGACACAATTGTTTTTCCTCACAAACGTTTTGTGAACTTGGTGAAGACTGAGCCTGGAATTCTATTACATACACAAGCTTCAAAGAAAGCCAGCAGCTTGTAGACCTCTGTTCAGAGCCACTAGTCTCAGGCTGTTAAGATGCCACCAAAGCTATCCTTTCGTCCGTGATGTTGGCTCCTTCGTGGCCTCTTTCAGGCATTCTTTTACCATGCATCTTTCTTGTAACTTTTCTTTTTACCTGTTGCCCAGACTATTCTCTTCTGCCTCTGTCTTCTCATTTTCCTTTCTGTCTCCTGCTAAATGACCTCCGAGACAACGGGAGAGCTGTTTCTGTACTTAGCCAGATTGAGAAGAGTGTAAGCCACTGGATTTTCTGAGAGACCACAGAGGTTGGATAGAAGGGCATCAAGTTGGCATCATGGCTTGGTTTTACAGACCCTCAGCCAAGAGTCTGGCATTTTGAGCTTTGTCTGGGTGTGCCACTACTCACCGGATACCCACAGACAAATCATTTAACTTCTCTGACACCCACATTGCTCATTGGTTGTGAATGGGACCCTTGGGTTTCCAATTTTAGCAAAGTCTTGTCTGGCTCTTTGACTCTATTATGTGCATGTAGACATAACCTTTGATCATACTTTTTATTCTTCACTGTTGAACAAAAATATTTCTGTTCTTTCCTCAGACTGCAGAATGAAAAATGGATGAATGTTAAAGTTGGAGACATCATTAAATTAGAAAATAATCAATTTGTTGCTGTGAGTATTTACTATTATATGACTTCATCCCAGATTAGAATAAAATATATTAAAGTATTTGTATTTGCAAACTTAGTAAATCTACAATGATCTAAAGTCATCCAGAAGGATTACCACTATACATCAGTACAAATTCTCAGTTATAAATACTTTAAAATGACATTCAGTGACATGGTGATTTGGACAGTGTTGAAAATGCATTATAATAAAGTGAACTCTCTCCATTTTTGCTCCTTTAAGAAAACTTAGGCAAATGAAGAAAAATTTAAATCAAGATGTAAATTATTTGTGTAAATAAGAGTTTTAGAAATGCTCCTGAGTACCCTAAACTAGTTTGTTTCCAAACACTTTGAATTCTATTTCTTAATATTGCAATTAGTATTCTTAAACAAGAGCACATTTGAAGAAAACACACTAAAGATAAAATTCATGTTATGATTCTAAATTGATAAAAGGATTTTGCACATAAAATGCATCATAATTTTTATTTGTAAGCAATCAGTGTTGCGATTTTTAAAGTAAAAATCAGTGCAGCCACTAAGATGTACACAAATAACTGCTGTTGAAGTCAAATTTAAGGTGATAAATGGCACAGATAAGAAACTAAAAAGTCAAATTATTATAATGATTATATCAAATATATATTAGATCACTTATGAAAAATTTTGTGTTGTATGCAATTTTTTAATCAAACTGTATTCTTTACTAAAGCTGTGATATTTTATGATGGAAAAATATGGCCCTAAAATCTCCTTAGAAGAGCAACAAGCCAGTTGAGTATGCAGGGCACCCTCTCTCAGAATCAACCTTTTACCACAGCACCATCTGTGCCTACAGAGAGCAGAGGAGCTTGTATAAGGAGCTTCCTGGTGTCAAGGCCATTTGCAGACAAGTTCATACGTCAAGTGGCTTATTCTCTGGCAACCTTAAGGTTTTGGAAAATAGTTGGGAACCCAAATAAAAATAAGCAAGACATCAGACAGACAAAACAGAGGCCTCAAAGTCTGTGCCCTGTGGCTTGGGCCCCTCAAACATGGAATAATGTGCCAGGTTCTCATTCATAATTGATTTAATTTTATTTCATGTGACTTAAATGACATGTCTGACTAATTTCCCACTCAGTAAAGACTGGGGCCATAAAACTAGGAGGTGACACCTGTTAGAAGAGCACCCTCTGTGGGTGGGGTGAAGTAGATGATTAAAGTAACTGGCTGGGAGCTAAGTCTCTGTTTACCTCTGCAGTGCCTCCTGTGAAATGGGTCCCAGGAGTCCAGCATAAGATTGTATTTTAAGTTTTAACTGCTCTATATTCTAATGTCTACGCATAATCTGTGATTTCCACATTGGATACAGAAGATGTTAGGGAGAGAATGCTTATGATCCTCTCATTTTCATAGTGGAGAGATGGCACCAAACCCATCCTCTCAGACCCTTGCATCCCCTCACCCCTGCCCCTGGCAAAGAAAGAGCAAGACTCTTTGGTCCAGTTCCAAAGCCCAATCTCTAACTGCATTAACACCTCTAAAAGTCTCCATTCTTCTCTGCCTGATCCTGGTCCTCCAATTCCCCAAACACCACAGTGCCTCTTAACCAAGTCATTTCACCCAGGGTTTGTCTATGTGTAGCTATTCCACACCTATGAATAGTCTGAGAAGCAAACAAAGCTTTTGTAGATGAAGTACAGTGATGACCAGGCTGCTCCTCCCTGCTGCCTAGAGGCAGGGCCTGCCAGGGCTTATGTCTGGGGAGTGACAGTCACAGTAAAGACCCACTTATGGCTTTTTATTCTGGAGTAGACCTTAGGAAGCCTGCTCAGGAAGATAATGGCCATAATGGCTGAGACAATGCCACATAGTCTTATGAGGCATAATCACTTTCTATGCATGAATTAGCTTACGGCACCTCTTGACCCAGGGAAGGCAGTTCATGTTCTCTTCTGTTATTTCCACCTTGTAGAAGGTAAGACAGAGGCATGGTACCCACAGATAACTTGCTAATGGAGAGCCAAGAATTAAGTATGGTGCTCTCTGGCGTCCACTCCTTAAGTATTATGTTTTTTCTCAGAAAAATTGCTTCAAGTCTGTGTTTCCAGAGTTGGGGGTTTCAGACCCAGCTGCTAGAAAGCAAATGATCCAACATGTACTCAGTTTTAATGCATATTTATCTGTTCAAAAGCCAAACTTTCAACCTGATTTATATTTGTTTATCAAATTCTGGGCAAGATAAGGAATTCACCTGAAATTGCCAGTTTGTAGACACACTGAGAATCAGGTCCCTTTGTTCCCTGATCTATGCTACCCTAGTTAGGTGTCTCCGGTTGGGACAAAGGCCACATCCAAAATCAACCAGGGGAGGAAGAGTTTACTTCATCTCACACATCTCAAGAAAGGTCAAGTCAGGAGCTCAAGCTGGGCAGAGATCTGGAGGCAGAAGCCAAAGTGAAGGCCTTGGAGGAGGGCGGCTTATTGGCTAGCTCTTCATGACTTCCTCTGCTTTCTTCTACAGCCCAGGAGCACATGCTCAGAGACAAGACTTTTCACAGTGTACTGGGCTCTCTCACATCAATCACTAAGTTAAGAAAATGCCCCACATACTTACCTAGAGGCCATCCGATGGAAGCCTGTTCTTAGTTAAGGTTTCTCTTCCCGGATGACCTTCATTTTTTGTTGAGTTGACAAGAACTACACACCTCCCTGTTCCACACTTTCTCCCTCCCTCTCTCTTCACCCCTCCTCTCATTCCCCCTTGTTAATTCAAGAGCCCTGAATTTGAGGCTCAACTCTAGACCCCCAAATTTTGTTTGGGGTATTGGGAAAAATGCATCACGTAATTCATACGTCACAGTGAGGTCAACTTGCATTAGCAGAACCACATAACTTGCTGGAAACACATTTTGTAGTTCTTGATGGAGCTAAACTTTGAAACTGGAGCTGGGCATATTGGTTCCATTCAGCACTAGTACTCTGGGCTCGCTTGCCTCACTGGTGGTAGGGAACAAAGCTGTCACTGAACCTGACCATATCTGAACACCGAGGATTTGGTGGTATGGAAAAGTCTTCCCTAAGTGTATGTGTTTTATGTGTTTGCTGCAGTGAAATTTCTTGTTGTAAGATTTAAGTTGAGAATCTCTAAGGAAGTTTTTTTAAAACCAGATTCTTGTGAAATTATAAAGGGCCAAAACACAAATTTTCCCTCAAAAATGAAAGTAGAAGTGATTAATGCTCTATTTCTAAATCACCAGTTCAGAAGGAAAGAGCTTGTATGTGAAGAAGCATCCTCACACACGCTGCTATTCTTCTAGCTTTCTTTTTTTGTTATCAACTATCTTTTTGTATGTGTGGATGCTGTAACAGGCTATTAACCAGCTCACAAATTATGACACAGAGGATTATTATTATTTATGAATGCTTGGCCTTCTGCTCATTTCTTCGTAGCTTTTAGAACTTACTAACTTGCTTCTCTTCCTCTACAGTTGGCCTTGGGTGTTCTTACCTCTCTTTCATTCTGTATGTCTCACTCCCTGTCTGACCAGCTGGCTGGCCCTGGGCACCTCCCTCTCTGTCTCCCTCATTCTCTCCTCTTTGCCTTTCTTGTTTCTCTTCCAACTTATACTCTCTGCCCACCAGCCCCGTCTATCTTTTTATTGCCTGGCTTTTGGCCACTCAGCCTATTAGATCGACCACTTGCCTTAGGCAGGCAAGGTGAAAAAGCAACACATCTTTACAGAGTTAAACAAACATGGCATAAACAAACTCAATACATCTTTGCCTAGTTAAACAGATATTCCACAACAGGATGTGTGTGTGTGAATACATGTGTGTGCAGGTACATGTGGCTGTGTGACCTGTGTGCTGGAGACACCAATGTCATCCTGTGTTCTCTGTTTTATTCCCTTGATACACGGTCTTCCCTGGACCCAGAGATTGCCACCTTTCAGCTGGAGTGGGGGGGGGGTTACAAGTCTCAGTGATCTGTAGTCCTGGGGTTACAGGGATAGGTGGCCACACCTGGATTCATGAGTGCTAGAGATTTGAACTCAGGCCCTCATATGTGCAAAGCAAGTGTTCTTAGGCTCTGGGCCATCTCCTTAGACCCTTTTCTTATTTTTAATAATTTTTTAAATTAAGAATTTGATTGCTAGAGCAAAACAAAATGCTATATCCAGTACATATTGAATGATTTTCAACATATACTAACTGGATATGAAATTTAAAGTTTGAATTAAAATGTTACCTGTAACACACACACTGCCACTTCATGCCTTAATTGTGAACTTTTTAAAATTCATGATGTGTGAATTTTTAAAATTTGTGTTTTGTACTGAAAGTATAGATAATGTGCATGGCAATAAAGATGGTGTGCATGTTGGTAAAGGTGAAGAACTCAGTTTAGAAAATCTTGGGAGCCCCCAAAGTAGTGTGTGCACACAATCACACAATGGTTCCATGAATACATCTTTTCATCTGCTGTGGAGCTAGAATCTCAACAGTTAGCCGGATGGTCTGAATGCCAACAAACAAAGCAGACATCCCAAGCAAAGTGAGACACTTCTGTTTCCCATAGCTGCCACCCCAGTGCCCAGCAGCCACCCAAACTGAGTGTTTCTCTTGTGATCAGGCACTTGGAACTCTGTTTCTAGTTCCCTGACTTGATCGTGGAGAATTTTCAAGGATGGGGTCAACACTCTCTAGCCTCTGGTTCTTCAGTTGGGTGTGGTGAGACTCATGACTTCTGATGGTCATTGACTGCACATGAGTTAATCTAGTTCATTATGCCCAATATAGGGGATGCTCGCCTTCCTTCTCTGCTGGGCGAGATGTGACTTACACAGGATCTTTGTCTAGACAGCAAGAGCAGAATTATTCACTCACAGAGTTTTGGAGGGAATGAAGTGATTCAGTTATGAGAGGGTTTCCTAAGTTTTTAAAGAATTCCATGGCTATAGGCTGATATTCCTTGATATTTTCTTTTATTCTCTAACTCAATAAATATTTATGCCTGATGAAGGACTCAGAGATAACTAGTGGATTATTCTCAAGTTTCTTCTGGTGAGAATTCTGCCTTTCAGCTTCTGTTAGGTGTCTGCTTGGAGTTTTCTCTTGCCCATGAAAGCTGGGAAAATGTGTTTGGGTTAGAAAATGCTGCTTCATTTGTGGGAGTCATTGCCCAGTCCCTGCATCAATAACTGATACAGGAAAAGGCTGGGGGTAAAGGAAGCTTGGCCCCGCCCACTTTCCCTTCCTCTTCTTCATCTCTGCTGTGCCCTTGTCACGTGTTGCTCACGCTAGCAGCTCATCACCTCCGACAAAAGGATAGCTGGAGGCTAGCAAGGCTACCGCTACAATTTTCCTATTCTTTCCTTTTCAGGATTATTGCTGAGTGCCCTAGAAAGACTGACTGGGTGGCGATGATGTGGACACTGTCAACCCCGTTCCTCCACCACCCTTGTTAAGGATAATGGAAGAAACCTCTAAGAGAGTTAGCAGTAGGGAAGAGAAGGGAGTGAGTAAGGAGAGGGAGTTCAGAGACAGCACAGGCACAGGTGACAACAGAGGGTACAGGAAGGAGCAGGAAGGCTGGTGTCCTGGGTAGGACAGTTTGATGCGAGGGCTTACTTAAGGTCAGTTCCGTGTGTTTCAGTCTCTGCAAAGTAGGGCCACTGCTAATTGAGGAGGTTGGCCACTAGGGGGCAGTGGTACCTTGGTCGCCTGTACTGAGCACTGCCCCTTGTTTACAAGTATTAAGACAGCTGAATTCAATATTGAGCTGCGACGTTGCATCATTATCTACACAGAGTTTTGAAGCAAAGCAGCACCAGACACCAGAGGCATCTTTATCTATGCGCTGTAAATATTTCTAATTATACATGGTTACAATTAGGGAATTTTAGATTTTGTTTAGAATTAATACTTTTATTCTTAAGATGGAGAGTCACAGCCTCAGAGTGTTTACGTTTTTTCCTGTCATGCCTCTGCTCGAACTTATTGAAACTCATGTGTGACTTGGGATCAAGATGAATCTGCCCCTCAGCCCAGATGTTTCCTTTTCTGGGTCAGGATTAGGTAAGCTTTGGTTCAAGAGTGGCGCACAGTTGGACACACTCTCTGTGTGTTTCTATGGAACACACTGAGGCGATCAGAAAGCAGTTACTGCCTTGACTTGCTCAGAGCTGGGGAGAAGCCTCCATGATGCAAATACATTTGTTCCTCTAGGAGCTGTCACGGAGTCTTTGAATAAAACTCCATCGTTTTTTGCCACACTATTTTTAGTTCATAATTTAAATAACCTAGACAATTAGATGGGCAGATTGATTTTTGAACTTAACATCTAAGACTTGAAAATGATTTTCAAAATAAAAGAAGGGTTTTTTCTTTTTGGAGACCTGAATTGTTTATCATCCAGAAAATTGTTAGGCTAAATTTCATAATAAGTTGCTGAAGCGTGGGTCAGTTAGTCCTTTTTAGATGAGCCCTCCAGAATTATACTTATTTTAAAATAAAAATTTAAATTCAAAGAAAAAATAGTTTTCCAATCTTCCAGAAATCTAATACTGAACTGAGATGTCTTTCGTAAGGCACGATGGACGGTGGCATAGCGATGAAGCTGCGAGGTGTCTGGGAGGACCTGCCTCCGTGCTCCAGTCCTGCTCTGCTCTAGTCTGGGCTCTTTCTTCCTCTTCACGTGTCTTACTGTTTCCTGTTTCCTCACCTCTCCTGTTTACTTCCGTGCTTCTCTCGTTTGCTCTTATTTCTTCTTTCCTCTGGTTTTCTTCTGTTTCATCTGCCTCTCCATCTCCGTTTCTCCTTCCCTTTCAATCACTCATATACCAGCATGTGAGGAGTGCTAACTAGCTTATTTATTGGAAATACATTTTGGCTTTTTATTAGAACTCATTAAGTATAGAAAAATAAAACGTATCTATGACTCTCAAAGACAGCAATGTAAATTGCTAGTATGCTGCCTGCTGCTTAGAGCCCTACTCCTACCACGAGGATGCAGAGGCATGAGAGCAGGGGTGAAGGCATGGAAGGTCCTGCATCCCTTCTCACGGTGGCCTGCCCCGGCTCTGTGGCTGTAGGAGCAGAGGTTTCCACAACCCTGAGTCTGAAGTGTCTCTCTGTCATGGTTTCTCATCCAGGCCGACTTGCTTCTTTTGTCCAGTAGTGAGCCCCACGGTCTCTGCTATGTTGAAACAGCTGAACTGGACGGGTAAGTACTAAATCAGGGTAGGTAGAAGGAGGCGTGGAACCCGGATGTCTTATGTCCTCGTGAAACAAAAAAAGTAAATTGTAAAGTCTGTTGTTACTTACTTGGCAGTCATTTTGAGACAGTTTTTCTGTTGATTTTATTTGGAAAACATTGACTTTTCTCTTTAGTATAGTTTCTTTCAAAACACTGTGCTAAACGAGAACATGAATGATTTTACACTAGGACTATTCAGCGAGGTTCGTTTTTGGAATTTTCACTTTCTAAGGAAAATGAGAGGGTGGGAATCAAGGTTCCCAAGGATAAAAGACTGAGACAGCTTTCAGAGGCAAATGAAGATACAGAGAGATGAGAGTTGAATATGATACAGTTCTGATGCTGGCTCTGAGAGTCCAGCCACAGACCACTCAGCGGCTCTGTATCAGAGGAACCCATCGTCTAGCTGACAGCACAGACCACCCTGTACAGGTACTGTCTCCCTATACGTGGGCGACTCAGGTAACCCTGATTAGGTATTGTATGAGACCCGCTCCAGAGCAAGAAGCCAAGGCTCAGACAACCAGATGGCTTTCCTCAAACTGATAAAGAGTGAAGGTAGGAATCAGCCAGACAGCAGGAGGAATACTATCTTAGCCACTGCCTCTCAGGCCATTGCCATGTTGAGATACTGGAGCAGTTCAGCCTGTGTAACCCAGCAGACAGGTTCATGAACAGCTAACACTGTGTTCAGAGGAGGATGGGGAGTCCATGCCATTCAGGACAAAATGAAACAATGGGACATGGCCGGTTCTCTGGAAACATCAGTTAGTCCACAAACCTCAAGCAAGGCTGGCAAAGAGCAGGGAGAGAAGGGGCAGCTTTGAGATATTATCAGTAAATGGGGAATCAACAAGACACCCTGAAAATGGCGGCTGGACCATGATGACTTCAGATAGCCGCACACACACATTTGACCACTTAGATGAAGTGGACCAGTCCTCAAAAAGCACAGACCATGCTCTCTGAGACAGAAAACTCAAATAGCTTTTTAACTAGTAAGGAAATTGAATTCAAATGTAAGGAATAAAACTATAAGAAATTCAGGCAGAAATATAGGACACAGACTTTGTGATTTAGGCTAAAGTATTGTTAGATTGAACTTAAGAGTTATTACAGAGAATGAGTGGGACTGAGCTCAGTGGTAGAGCTTTGCCTAGCCAGCACAAGACCCTGGGCTGATTTCTCCAGGGAGAAAGTGGGTAGAGGTAGAGAGCAATAAACACACACACACACACACACACACACACACACACACACACACACACACACATACACACACACACACACACACACACACACACACACACACATACACAGAGGGGGGGAGATATCTTTACCTAAATTATCTTGAATATATACAAATGCTTTAAGAATAATAATAATAAAAAGGAACGCTAGTTAGAAAAGAGGTAAATGACATTAGTAGACACTTGGCTAAGAGGACACATAGGTGGTGAACTATCTACATCATTAGTGGCATGAAGTTAATGCCACAATGCTCTGTTACACAGGTCTATAAGAATGGCTGTCACCAGCACAGTGACAGCTCCAGAGCTGGTAAAGACTCGGAGGAGCACAATTTCCCCCATGTTCCTGGAAAAAACGTAAAGTGCAACACTCACTTTGGGAGAATAATTTGCCAGTTTTTTACAAACCAAACATAAAATTACCACATAACTCAGCAATTTCAAACTGGACCTTTATTCAGAGGAATGAACACTTACATTTATATAAACTCTGTAGTGAATACTTAGAGCACATGCATTTCTTACAATAGAAAGGGAACAACTTGGATATCTTTCGAGTGAATAGTTGAGCAAACTGGAGCATCATGGAATACTGCTCAGTAACAAGAGAAATGACTTATTAATAGATACAAGGGCTGGCCTGATTCTTCAGAGAACTGTGCTAAGCAAAACCAGCTAGTCCTAACGGTCTTATGGTTTCAGAGACTGGTGTTTGCTGAAGAGGATACAAGGGAAGAATTCCAAAGAAGCTGGCATGGTATTCCCTTAACACAGTATAGGAGTGATGGCCATGTGGTCACCGCTGGCCATCAGCAGCAGAGTCTGCTGCCTAGTATGTGTGTTTCTTCTGTTCATGGGAAGAACAGTTCTCTGTGATCTGCCCAGAGTGCCATTCAGCACTTAGACGTTTCTTGGATTGACACTCTAAGAAGACTATTCTTCTCTACATTAGAATTTCAGCTACTGTAAAAGTAGCCATGACTGTTTTTTGCAAACAAAACTCTTCAGTCAGCAGACATCGGGGTTATATTGGTTTCCTTCTGGCAATGGTGTTCCTTGTTCCTGTGTGTTTTATAACTCATATAGAGTGTGTGAGTAGGTTCGGATGAGACCATATTTCTTCTGTTCTGTGTTCTTTTGAACACAAATGTGAAGCAGATCTCTGGGTTGTTACGCAGATGTGCTGTGGGTGGTTTGTCAGCCCCAGAATCCTGAGACACCCGCTTGCTTTGCTGAGATGATATGGGGGTGTGAGTGACATTCAGAACCAGGTTCTGTGGGTCTCCTCCTGTAGGTTTTGTGTGCTACCTTCTACACATTGCTTTAGTAGAAGCTGTTGGATTGCTCTGTACAAAAATTCATGTCCTGTCTTTCATTTAACAGGGAAACAAACCTAAAAGTTCGTCAAGCGCTAGCTGTCACCTCAGAACTTGGAGCAGATATTAGCAGCCTTACCAAGTTTGATGGTAAATGCTCTAAACAGAAAAAACAAAACAAAAACCCAAAACTTAGCAGAGGGCAGTGTAACAGCAAACTAAGATTTCATTTACCTCTCTCTTTCCCCCTCCCTCCCTTCCTCTCTCTCTTCCTTCCTTTCTTCTTTCTTTCCCTCCCTCCCTCTGTCCCTCCTTCCTTTCTTCATTAGTGACAGAACATAAAATCCTGCAGGCATTAATGGCTGTCACTATGCTTTATCGAGCCACCAACTAGTATGTTCTCATCTCTCCTTGGTGGATCTTGTTCTATTCTGCCCACGGGCCCTTTTGGCAACCTTTTGCTTCCTAGAGCTTGGTGCAGACTTGCTGAGTGTGAACAGGTTGGCATTTTAGTTCCAGCCCTTAAGTCTGGCTTTTCATCCAATGGCTCTGTACCAAAGCCACTGCCTAGGTGACGACTCATGAAGACAGGCCTCCTGCCATGCAGGCTTCTGTATTTTGCGTAGTGGCATACCATTTCAAAACCAATGGGTGTTCAATGAAAACCTCCAAGTTACGGTCTGTCATCAGTTGCCTTAAATTTTTGACCATGGTTTCATCATCATCTCCTTCAACCCAGACTGCTTCCTCAACAGGTCCTTCCTTCTACATGTTTCTGGCTGTATCTTGTGCTGACATTATTCTCTTTTTCTTTCTCACTTTTTAAAAATTAAACTTTTTTTCATTCATTTTACATACCAACTGTAATTTCCCTCCCTCCTGTTTCCTGTGGGCTCCCTTCCCATCTCTCCCCCTCCTCATCCCCTCAGGCAGGCCTCCCATGGGCTTGAACAAAGCATAGCACGTCAAGTGGAGGCAGGACCAAGCTCCCTGCATTATGTCCAGGATGGACAAGGTAATCCAGCATGGGGAACAGATTTCCGAAAGCCATCTAAGCTCCAGGGACAGGTCCTGATATCACTGCTAGGAACCTTATAAACATACCAAGCTACACAACTATCACACACATGCAGAGGGCTTAGGTTGGTCCCATGCAGGCTCCCTAATTGTTGCTTCAGAGTCCATGAGCTCCCATGAGCTCACTCTAGTCAGCTGCTCATATTATTTTTTTAAGATCCATGGAAAGCCTCTAGATATCACCCACCCTGGAAAACTGCATTTTATGGCTCCATGACCACAAAGGAATTCCTTTAAAAGAGACACTAATTGTAGAGATTTAGGCATCATGCTAGGGAAGGCGGAGGCTTTCCTACCACCCCTCACCAGTCTTTTGCATTACTCACTTGCAAATTTGGTTTTGGATATCATTATTTCCACATAGGTTAGTTTGATTTATTGAAGAGTCTTATGAACTTAAGTCTATCCTTCTGAAATGCTTTCTTTGGAGTTTACTGAAAGATAATGAAGATAAAGGGTCTTGGCAATGCCCCTTGAGTTAAAGGCCAGTCACGTTTATAATGTGAATCTTCTCCCACACACATTTCAGAATATATATATGGTCTGTGCTTGGCATTTGCTTGTAAATTCTGCCTGGATTATGTTAATATTTTAATCTCTCTTAAATGACTGTTGTTGTAATAAATGTTTATAGAAAAATATTCTTCCAAATTAAGATTTAATTTAGAAGAGTAGCCAGGAAACTTTGAATAGCCCAAGAAATATTTTGATTAGATTAAAACAAATTACAAATTTTCTAACCAAGTAATTTCTTTTCAATGAAATGTTACTGTTATGTAAATCCAGGAAAAGTAAATTATATTCACAAATCAAAATACTTCTTAAAATACGGTGCTGACTATTTATGGAGAGCAACCTAAATATAATTTACCATTATCCACTTCTTCTCTGGCAGAGTGGTACCTTTATATGTCTGTCAGTCTACAATGAGGTAGAAGTCTGAGAGCTTTAGTTTTCTTAACCATCGGAAAGCACAATGTTTGTTTTAACTGTTCCCTTCCTTTGCATAGATTTTGGTGCAGGGTAGCTTAGACTACAATGCCATCACAAGCAAATCTGAACACTCAGTGGTGTGAACACAGTAAGTCATTTTCTGCTCATGCCAATTCTGATGTGGGCAAGGCACATGACTTTATTTTGTAATCATGGATAGAACTTGGACTAAGGGTGAAGGTGAGATAAAGGAGACACAGTACCTTTCATCTATTTTTTTCCTCTTATATTTCATGAACCCTGTTGTTACTGTAAGGAATATTAGGAAGTGACAAATAGGACTATTTGTTGAGGGGTCCCTGACACGACCACCTTGACTGCCATGCCTGTCACATCTAACCCTGACATCTTAGGATTTTCACAGAGGAAATGTCATCCTTCCAGATCAGAGGCCACACCTCTACAGCCCTCAGGGATGTCCATCTCCAGTGTGGCAGGACACACACGAAACTTTTGCCTCCTTAGGCCAGAGGCCATACCTCCTCTTTCCATTGGCTTTCTGCCTCTGCAGTCTCAGGATCAGTGTGAGATGCTGCCAATCACTCAGGTCAGAGACTATATCCCTGTTTTCTCCTGTGCCCTAATGCTGTTATCTTTAGGCCCAGACACCTCCTCTTTGCTAGCTTAAGCCAAGTACCTGCTTATGAGGTCAGAAGTCATAGAATAACTTAGCCTAGCTGGGATCATCTCAGCTACCTCACATTCAAATCAGGACTAAGTAACCCTGAATGAACTTAAAACCTCAACTAGCTGATCCAGAACCAGCCAAGTCCCAGTAACAGCAAGCAAAGACTTAAACATCCATTCAACATAGGTGCAGTGAAGTCCATACTAAAACTACAGCTGATAGAAGATGTGTAAACCAATATAAAAAACCAAGGTTAGCATGGGGAGATAACTCAATGAGTAAAGTGCTTGTATAAACATGGCTTGGGGTTAGATCCCTAGAACTTATATAAAATCCAAATGGAAGGGGTGGCCTACTGTAATCTCAGCATGTGGGTGGCAGAGACAAGGCTGGAAACAAGCTGGTCAGCCAGACTAACTGAAATGGTGAGCTCTCCCTCAACAGTATACAAATCGGAGCAATCTCCATCCTTCACATTCATGCACGTACTCTTGTTCTTAAGGAAGTCCCCACTGAGGGCAGCAAGTCCAGAGCTTCAAACCAATCTGCCACAAAAGCTGAGGCATGTTGGGCTTCAGGATGATTCTTATAATTCCTGCTTACACTTTTACATCGATACCCATGAATAGAGTTCTTCAACACAGCATGAGTTATTGCCCATTTATTCATTCTTTCATACGTTTACTCATTCAGCAAATGTGTATTTCATACAATGCTAAAGAGTTTTTGTGTGGGGATAGTAGTTAATATGACTCAGGCTTTGCATTCACAAATCTTAAGGCACAGTAGAGAAGACAGAGTTGTCCTAGGACTAATCTGAAAGAAGCCCTTAACTGGGTGATTGCTAACGTTCTCAGGCTCTGAACATGATGTTGATACAGGAACACACACTCACTGTATATTGTATGTTATTGTATCAAATCGTACATTTGTGAACCTGGCATGTGTGCAGGTGTGTGTGTGTGTGTGTGTGTGTGTGTGTGTGTGTGTGTGTTGTGTTTCTTTCTCTATTGCTCTTTTTTTTTTTTTTTTTGCGGGGGTGGCGGAGGGGGAGGCAGAACCTTTTACTGAACCTGGAGCTCACCAAATGGGTAGGCTAGCAGCCCAATGAACCCAAAGAGTTGGTCTCTACTTCCCAGCACTGGGATTATACATGATGCAATGCCTGTTTTCTTCACTTGGGTGCCAGAAGTCCTAACTCAGATCCACATTCTTGTACAGCAGATGCTTTAACTTTTGAGCCATCTCCCCAGTTCCATCCTTATAGTCTCCGAAGGAAAATTATCACTAACTCCCTAACCATTTGTGGATGGGAACCTGAGATCCAGGTAAATAGAATAGTCCCTGTGTTGGGTGGCTGTTCAGTAGAGGAGTCAGAATACAAAGCAAAGACTGAAGGAGAGCCCTGTCCTAAGAAGGACATAGCAGAGGGAGTGCCTCAAAGTAAGATGAGCTGAAAAGAACAAACTAGTTGTCAGGGCCATCTAAGATGACGTTGGCACATTTTAAAAAAGTATCGAAGTTCTCAGTGATTCAGAATTCCACCAGGATCTAGAATTTAGAGGCTCTTTCCCAACAGACTTGTCTACTTGAGATAGGAGCAGGTTTCAGTAGGTGAGTCTATTTATTTGAAGTTTCCATACAAATAAATATTTTCCCATTTCAAATACTCAAAAAAACAATATTTAGTCAAATTTTATAAGAAAAATAACTTTATCTAGTATTATAATAAATACAAACATAACTTGAGTTTATTTTTATTGACCAGGCTTTTCATGTTAAATCTAATGGAACTCAAACAACATTTATAGCTAAATACCTAGAAATATTTGTCCATCACACATTTGTAAATCAGATACTTTTACACATTCAGGAGATTCCTCAATATGCACATGTTAAAATGTGTTCAAGAAACTTTTGTATATTATTACTGACTGGACTGTTGTCTGTGTTTTGCAACTAGTGACATGTTTGCCTATTTTGTATGACTGTTAATAACAGTTATGAACCAGAGAAGGGTTGACTCTTTAGGAAACTTTGTGTATTTTGTTGCCTTTTCCTAAAGAATAGCAAATGTATAACTAAAACAAAGAAAAAAAATGTCTTTTCTTGGTTAAATAAGTAAGTAAATAAATAAATGGGCTTAGTTAGTACCTTGTGACCTTATAGAACTTACCAGATAACTCATCCACTCAAATGGATGGAAGCACAGTCCAGCCAACACAGCACAACTGATACATGGAATTCCATTAAAAGATATGAACAATCATTCTGTTAGACTGGTGGTACTAATATGGCCATTGTGGTGTTAATGTTGGTTCAATATTGAAAAGTTTGTGCTAGGGCTTAGATTTTAAGAACTCAAATTGAATTCCTTAGCTTTAGAAATTATAAAAAAATGATTTTTTTTTTTTTTTTTTGCTTTCTAAGGAAAGAGATAGTCACCCCAGTAGTTGGCACAGTAGTTGGGCAATCACATAAACAATGAAAAGTTCTTGGCTAGTGAAATTTTTGACTAGCAATAATGCCGCCTTACCCAGTGCACAGCCTATCCTTTGGAAGAGTTGTAGTGAGGACAGTCAAGAAATATCACTAATAGTATGCAGAAAGAAGTAAGCTAACTAGTTTTGGAAAATCATGGAATATTGTATTCTAATAATTTTTATTGGCAAACTATGTATGTCCTCTTTGCTGATGGTTTGAGTTTAAGTGTTTACACTTAGTCATTGAGATGATTTCTCCCCCAAATTGTATCATTTTTAAGAAATAGTTCTATTTTTTTCCCAAATGTTTTCCTTATTCTTAACAGCCATTGATCATCTCTTCTTTTATTAAAATTAGAAAGAAGAAATCAAGATGCCAAGAGAGGCTCTCTTGGTTCTTATATGTTGTGAGTAGGAAATATTTTTGCTTATATCTGACGTGCTTTAAGGTACCCACCCGTTTTCATCATTCTCTCTTGTTTCTGTTGCAGTTGGGCCATACTAAGATATTTAGTATTCAAATATCCATTTTTATGATTTTTATGACCTACCTTTTCATTTAAGTTCATCTCCTACACCCTCTGTCTGTCTGGTAACCCCTGACTCTACTCTTTTTCTTTCCATAATTAGTCTAATTTGGCTCTTCCATCCAGTCTCCTCCTGCCCAGCTATAGACCAGTCACTTCTTTATTAACCAGAGTAATACATATTTACAGTGTACAAAAATTGTTCTACAGCCTAGATTTGCTGTGATATCTACATCTTCTCTCAACCTCTTTCCTTTTGCAAAAAATTTATGTGTTTGAGTATTTTACCTGCATGTAGATAGGAGTACCACGTATGTACTTTACATCTTAGGTGCAAAAGCCATCAGATATCCTGAAACTGGAATTATAGCTGCCATGAGAGTATGGGGAACTAAAAATGGGTCTTCTGCAAGAACAGCAGGGGCTCTTAGCCACTGATCTGTCCAGTCTCACAATCCCTTCCTTGAAACCATTTTTCCTCGACTATTTCTCTGACATATTTTTATGATTGTATTTTGTAGACAGTATGGTAGGAAGTTGTGGGGATACATAGAGATGAGTGCAGTGTTTCCCACAAAGGAAGCTGGTAGTCCCTTCAGAAAGAGTGCAAGAGAGATGGAAACACTTAGAATATTTTATACCAGTGGAGCTAAGAAAAGAGAAACAACTTTTTTATTATTTAATAAAAATGATGAGCTTTTTTCCCAGTGTTTTGTTGTGATCAAACTCTGTGTTTAGTGCTCAGAGCACTGGGGCCCTGCTTAGGAAGCTGTGCTGGGGCTTGGTCTCCAAGAGCTCAGATAGAACTTGGCCCTATAATTTCTGGCAGAAAGGCACACTCAGTGTGAGGCCAGATGTGAGCACATCTTCTTGCTGGTTATAGTGAGCCAAATGTTCAAGGTTGAATTTACCTCCTTATCAGCCTTTGTTTATGACAATGAAATGATCAGACAGATCTGCTTTTTATATTGTTCTTGGCAAGGAACCATGAATTATGCTGTTTTGCCCAAACCACATTTAAAAAAATATATATAATGGCCAAATTTGAAGTTTGGGAAGTTGAGTCTTGAGTGAAGAAATTGGAATAAATTTTGAGGGCTTTTGTCAGCCTGTTACTTGTGCAGGTTTTGCTGATGAGACCCACTCAACTCAGGATTGTATGAAACTTATAAATGCAAATTTTGGTCAAGAAAAAGATGATCATAAAATCTGAGAATTTAGAAAAGGCTCTGGGTCCACAATGTAGTTTTGCAAAGAACTTGAGCCCATTGAAACTTGTTTTAATTTACTTTTTAATAAACAAATAAGCTATAGTGAGAGCTAACCACGATTTAGTTACTTGGTCTTGGAAACAACCTTGTACAGGTTGCTTGTCTCAGTGAAACCCAGGCTATCAGGCTCTCATTTAGGAATGGCCGTCTGTGAAGGCCCACAGATGATCAAATAGAGGTCTTTTCCCCCCCTCTAATTAGAAAATTGTAAGGAGAGGTTAGAGAGGGTTTCATGTTTGATCCTGAAGTATGAACAACCTGGCTGGTCAAGAGTGGTCAGGGTACTTAACTCACAACAACAGCTGCCCGTATTCTAGAAGAGAAGAAGCCCTTGCAAGAAATATTTTCAGCATCAGAAGATGTTTTATAGAGAGGATGGGGCTCCTCTCTGGTACTTTGCTTTAGATTTTAATTCTTAGATGAAGACAGTGCCCAGCTCAGTGCTACTGTGGTGGTAGAACTGTCAGATATGTGGCCTAGAGAGAGGAATCAAGTCCTTGAAGGGGGCTGTGGAAGGAATGAGTCACTCTTTACACACTCCCACTACAATGTACTGCCACAGACTCAAAATATTTGAACCAATTGATGTTCGAGCAGAAATCTCCAAAACTATTTGTCAAACTGAATTTTATTTACTTAATTATTTGGTCGCAGGTTTTCAGTACAGTAATAAAGAGCTGACCAAGACGGTACAGTATGGAACTGCGATTCATTCCCTACAGAGGGAACCCTTGCTCAGCCTTGACACAGGAGGGAGGGGCTTGATCCTGCCTCAACTTGATTATCTCCCAGACTTTGTTGACCCCCTATGGGGAGGCCTTATCTTCTTTGAGGAGTGGATGGGGGTGGGGTGGGGGAGAGGAGAAGCTGAGTGAGTGATAGGAGGAGAAGGAAGGGGAACTGCGGTTGGGTTGGTATGTTAAAAAAAACTTAAAAAAAGTCAAAAAAAGCTGAAGCTTGGCCCTCCCCCTTCTACTTTTCCAATGCTCCTGTTTGGCTTCTGGTTTGAAAATGTACTTTTGTTGCTTCTAAGACAGCAAACTTGCAAGACGCTAGCCAGTCTTGTGATTCTGACCTGGGCCCAGATGTTTCTGCCCCATGCCCACCCTCCCTTTTCATCACCCCCCCCCCCCCCCCCCCCCCGTCTCCTTTCCTTCTCTCCTCCTTTCCCAGCACTCTGTTCTGTCTGTGTACTCATTATGCCTAAAAATGTAGCACATTTGCCTGTAGTGCAAATGTCTATGAATCTCTGACATGTCCATAAAAATCATTTGTTATCTCTTTTAGTCAAGAAAGCTCCTGCCCTGAATGTGTGTTCTGTTTGAAATAGCGGAAGGAATTGATTTCATTTATTTGGAATGAGCATGCTCTTACTTGGAATAAAAGAAAAAGCAAAACAAAACACTAAAAACTAGAAATATTTTCTGGCTAGTTTGAGCAAGTTATGTGCTATCTTTGAGAGTCCACAGAACTCTGAGTCACATCGAGATAAGAGGCACTAGAAGGGACTCTCAGCACACAGGGCAAACCAGGCTCAGGCTTCCTTGGGATGTGCCGACTAGGACCTTAATCCTTACTATGAGTATAGGAACTGATTAACTTTTGTTATGAAACCAAAACTGTGGCATCTTAACTCTTATGGCAGTTTACAGGAAGCAAAAATAAAAATGTAGCCATTTATCATTTTATACTTGTGAAAAGTCATTTTAATAAGTACTAAGAGTAAAAACAGGTATTTCAAAAATATTTTTAGGAAAAAGAAATCTCATGGCTCTTGTGTTCTTATTGGTCAGTGTAGACAGTCCTGCTTAGAAAGTTTGATTGATTTCCATGTTTGCATGTTGCAGCTATTCCCCCCACCCCAGCACAAATCCTGCATGTGTAACAGCATGCTTTCTAAAGGGGAGGACACACTGCAGGCTGGTGCTAAGGTACTGTATACTGTGGACTTCTGAAGTGAGTTTGTGGTGAGTCTAAAGAGGTTTGTTTCCTTTCCAGGGATTGTCGTCTGTGAAGCACCTAACAACAAATTAGACAAGTTCTCTGGAGTCCTCACTTGGAAGGACAGTAAGCACACCCTCAGCAACCAGAAGATAATCCTGAGAGGCTGTGTTCTGAGGAACACCAGCTGGTGCTTTGGAATGGTTCTTTTTGCAGGTACAGTGTGTAAGCCAGAGCCATATCTGCACTATCCCTTCCTACAGTAGCTTCAGAGTAGTTCATGATTCTCTATGGATGTGGACATGTACAGAGATTTTGTTGAATGCCACATGCTGGCTCCTGAGTTCACCATGTGGTTTTAGCATATGGGAATCACTGATACCTTGAAGCCTTCGGTATCCAGTGGTATCTGTACATCTTCTGCTCAGTTTCTTTCTCTTTAACCCCATAGTGTGCATCTGTTAGTCTACGCAATAACCTGCCCTTAAAAACCAAAGACCGATATGAAGAAGGCCCCTCCCTCATGCTGCAGCTCACAGTGGTTGTCATTGGAAAAGGTCAGGAGGCTCCTTTGAGAAAGCCTTCTTGGTGAGCAGTATTTCTGTTTGTCACCAGGGCGGATGGGTCTGAAGGCTGTGCTTGATGAGCCTCTGATGACTAGGTGGATGGACGGAGGGATGGAAAAGGTGCCTATTCCTCGCATACAATACATCCAGACTCAGTCTCCCCTCCCTTCCCTTCTCCCAGGACCCTTTCCCCGACCCTGATCCACTGCTTCTCCATTTCCCTTCAGAAAAGAGCAGGCATTCTAGGGCTATCTACTGAACATGACATAAAAAATGCCATGAGACTAAGCACAAACCTCATATCTAGGCTGGGTCAGACAACCCAGTTGGAGATAAAAGGGTCCCGAGAGCCGGCACAAGAGTCAGAGATACTTTCAACTCACTGTTAGGTGTCCCACAAAACCCCAAGCTAAACAGTCACAACACATACACAGAAGACCCAGTGCAGACACATGCAGGCTCTGTGATTGCTGCTTTACGTCTCTGTGAGCCCCCAGGAGCCCTGCTTAGTTGATTCTGTGGCCTATGTTCTCCGGGGGAGTGTCCTTGACTCCTCAGACTCATTCCTCCTCCTCCTCCTCCTCCTCCTCCTCCTCCTCCTCCTCCTCTGTGGGATTTCCTGATCTCATCCTGGTGTTTGTCTGTGGATATCTGCATCTGCTCCCGTCAGCTGCCAGAGGAGCCTCTCTGATGACAATTGGGCTAGGCCCTGACCTTTGAGTATAACTGAATACCACTAGGAATCATTTCATTGATGTTTTAACCCCACCAGTTGTGTTTGGTTCTACTCTAGATCTCTGGACCATCCAGCCTTTGGTTCCAGGCCATACAGGCTGTAGTTGGATGTTTCTGTGTCCTGCCCAGCCAGTTCCACAGTCTTTCAGTTTCAAATAACCACACAAAGACTTATATTAATTATAAACCATTTGGCCTATGACTCAGGCTTATGACTTGTTAACTCTTACTCTTAAATTAACCCATGATTCTTATCCATGTTCAGCCATGTACCTTTGCTTTAGTGCAGCATTCTTGTCTTTCTTCCTCTGACTCTGGCTGGCATCTTCTCTGCATTTCCTCCCCCAGAATTCTTTCTGTCTGGTTGTACTGACTATACTTCCTGTCTACCTAGCTTCTGGCATATCAGCATTTTATTAAACTAATATTTGCAGTGACAAATATTTATAGTGCATAGTTCCACAGCAATAGGCAATGTCCAGCATGGACTCCCTCTTGCAGCATGGGCCTCAGGTTAGCCCAATCATTGTTGGCCATTGCAGCATGGGCCTCAGGTTAGACCAATCACCGTTGGCCATTCCCACAAGCTTGAGCCACCATTGCCCCAGCACATTTGGCAGTAAATACAGGTGATGGGTCATAGGCTTTGAGGCCAGATTGATATTACATTCCCACCACTGGGACTATAGCTTGGTTACAGAAAATGGCTGTTTTGGGCTCCACATCCTCCATTACTAGGAATCTTCATAGGGTTGCTCTTTTAGGTACCATTGCACTAGGTTTCCACATCACTCTCTAAGTGCCCATTTACTCCCCATAAGTCTCTTCTCCCATCCCTCCCTATGGATCCCTCGTTTTCCCATCCCCAACTGCCTCTGTTCCTCTGCAAAATCTATTCTCGTTCTGCTTTCCACAGGGATCCATGTATCCCACTAGACCCTCCTTGTTACTTAGTTGCTCTGGGTTCCTTGATTTTCCTTTACTTAACAGCTAATATGATGAGTGAGTACATATTGTATTTGTCTTTCTGGATCTGAATTGCCTCATTCAGGATGATTTTTTTTCTGGTTACATACACTTACCTGAAAATTTAATGATGACATTTTTTTATTTAAAAGTTTTTTTTTTTTTTTTTTTTTTTTTTTAACATACTCAACCACTGTTCCCCCGACTCCTCTCTTCCCAGTCACCCTTCCAGCTTCCACTCACCTTTCCATTCACTCCTCAGAGAGGGCAAGGATTCCCATAGGGAGTCAATACAGTCTGGCAGATCTAGTTTAGGTAGGACCAAGTTCCTCCCCCAGTATCAAGGCTGAGCAAGTTATCCTATAAAGAATGGGCTCCTAAAAGCCAGTTCATGCACTAGGGATAAGTTCTGGCCCCACTGTCAGAGGCCCTACACACTGCCCAAGCCACACAACTGTTGTCTATATTCAGAGGGCCTAGTTTGGTCCCATGCAGGTTCCCCAGCTGTCAATAGAGCCGGTGAGCTCCCAATAGTACCAGTCAGCTATCTCTGGGTTTCCTTATCATGATTTTGATCCCTTTACTCATATAATCTCTCCTCCTTCTCTTCAACTGGTCTAGGAGCTTGACCCGGTGCTTAGCTGAGGACCTCTGCATCTGCATTGAGGGTGGTCATCAATTTGATCATAGGAAAAAGCCAGTTCAGGTTCCCTCTTCACTATTGCTTGGAGTTTTAGCTGGGATCATATTTGTGGATTCTTGGGTATTTCTGTAGCCTCAGGTTTCTCCCTAACCCTAAAATGGCTCTCTGTTAAGACACCTATTTCATTGTTCTCCCTCTCTGTCCCTTCCCCAACTCAACCATCCTATTACTCCATGTTCTCCCTACTTCCCCATACACCCTCCCCTCCTATGGTCCCAGTTTATTCAGGAGATCTTATATATTTCCTCTTCCCAGGAGGATCCATGAATGTCCTTCTCAGGGTCCTTTTTGTTACCTAGATGCTTAGAGGTTGTGGATTGTAGCCTGGTTATCCTTTGCTTTACATCTAAAACTACTGCATTTGTCTTTCTGGGTCTGTGTTACCTCGCTCAGGATTTTTTTCTAGTTCCATCCATTTGCCTGAAAATTTCAGGATGTCACTTTTTTTTTTAACTGCTGAGTTACATTATGTAAATGTACTATATTTTTAAAAATTAATTCTTTGGTTGAGGGGAATCTAGGTTGTTTCAGGTTCTGGCTATGACAAATGATGCTGCTATGAACATAGTTGATCAAATGTCCTTGTTGTATGAATGTGCATCCTTTGGGTATATGTCCAAGAACAGTATTGCTGGATCATGAGGTATATTGATTCCAAGTTTTCTGAGAAACTGCCATACTGATTTCCAAAATGGCTGTACAAGTTTACCTTCCCACCAGCAATGGAGGAGTGTCCACCTTACTCACTCAACATCGCTTCCAGCATAGGCTGTCACCAGTGTTTTTGATCTTAGCCATTCTGACAGGTGTAAGATGGAATCTCAGAGTTGTTTTGATTTGTATTTAATGCAGACTGAAAGACCAGCTCTCACTCTGCTCAGGGTAGGAAAAGAATGCCTCAGAATTGTGAAGGGAAAAGGTATAGGTAAAAGGAAGGGCCAACTCACGTGTTCTTAAGGTAACTTCCTTTATTACTGTATCTTCTCTTTTTTCTGTCTCTGAAGTCCCCCTTACACCAAACTTTAGCCATTATATGAGCCGATATTAAAGGTTGTTTTACATTTTTAAAGTAAACAATAGCGATACAACCATATTATAAACACATAAAAATATCACAAGTTTTTTTCTTTCAGACATGAAAAAGCCATGATGACCATAGCCAGGGCAAGGCTTCAGTGTTATCCAGGTTCCTTGATGAGTAGTCTATGAAGCAGGCAGAAAAACACATAGCAGGGCAAGAGACAGTAACCCAGGAATCGCCCAAATACTTAAGATGCATACTTTTACTCTGCATAGACAGTCAGCTGGACCTTTAATTTTATAACATAAATATGAGGTTAGTAATACATGCAGAAAGTCAATTATTAAGACTGTGAGCTATGTCTATAAATGTTATCTGTTAAGCCTTTTCTGCCAGGGAGAAACTGGCACTGAAGTTATGTGCCTGACCTTGTTAAACTCCTGGGAACTTGTCCTTGAGCACTTCATATTCAAAACTGCCTTGTTGTGAATTTGCTGAGATCTTGACTAAAGGCCTGGCTATTACTTGAAAGTATATTTTATTCAACAAGATTGCATGGAATAAGAAAAAGTGACAATAGTGCTCCCAAAGTGTAAAACATACTACCAAGAGGCTATGGAAAGAATCCCACAGCTGTTCTTTTAGGGAGGTAAGATGGTGGCACATGAGAGCGTCACAGACAGAATGATCACAGTGAGCCATCCCATTGGCTGTGCCTAGTGGGGCCATATCATGAATGTTGTTTTAAGTGGGACTCTTCTATGGATTTGCCTGATAGAGTTCCCTAACACAGAGTCATTCATGAGGTAGGTTGGCCTGTAAACCTTGGCATGTATTTCCCTCATGGCTAAAAATGTTGAGCAATTCTTTATGTGTCTTTCTGCCCTCTGTCAGATGTGGGGTTGGTGAAGATCTTTTCCCATTCTGTAGGCTGCTGTTTTGTCTTATTGACCGTGTCCTTTGCCTTACAGAAGCTTCTCAGTTTCAGGAGGTCCCAGTTATTAATTGTTGCTCTCAGTATCTGTGCTACTGGTGTTATATTAGGAAGTGGTCTTCTGTGCCAATGCGTTCAAGGCTATTTCCCACATTTTCTTCTATCAGATTCAATGTAACTGGATTTATGTTGAGTGTTGTCTAGTTTCTATGAGTTTGTAGGATTTCTGTTAGTTTGTATTGTTGAACTCTAACTTTAGGTCATATGTGGTCCAATAAGATACAAGGGGTTATTCCCATTTTTTGTATCTGTTTATATTTGATTTATGACCAAGTATGTGCTCAGCTTTAGGGAAAGTTCCACGGGACACTGAGAAAAAGGTATATTCTTTTGTGTTTGGGTAGAAAGTTCTCTATATATCTAATAAGAGCATTTGAGTCATAACATGTTAGATTCCTTATTTCTCTGTTAAGTTTCCGTCCATTGGTGAGTTGGGGTGTTAACTATTAGCATGTAGGGTTTGTTGTGCAATTTAAGCTTAAGTAATGTTTCTTTTACATATGTGGGTACACTTTAATTTGGGGTTTGTGTTCAGAGTTGAGATATCTTGTTGGATTTTTCATGAGATGAATATGTAATGATCTTCCAGATATTTTTGACTGATTTTAGTTTGAAGTCTATTTTGTTAGATATTAACAGCTTGCTTCTTAAGTCCATTTGATTGGAAAGCCTTTTCCCAACCCTTTACTTTGAGGTAGTGTCTCTCTTTGAAATTTAGGTTTGTTTCTTGTATGCAGCAGAAGAATGGATCCTATTTTTGTATCCATTGTGTTACCCTGTGTCTTTTTATAGATAAATCGAGTCCATTTATATTAAGGAATATCAATGACCAATGATTGTTAATTCCTGTTATTTTTTTTTTTTTGGTGGTTGTGTGTTTCCCTTTTTGAGTTTTTCCTGCTGTTGGTTTACCTATTTGCTTGTGTTTTTATGGTTGCATTTAACTCCCTTAGATTGGGGTTTTTCTTCTAGTGCTTTCTGTAGGGCTGGATTTATGGATAGGTATTGTGTCAATCTGGTTTTTTTTTTTTAATGGAATAACTTGTTTTCTCTCTCTATGGTAATTGAGAGTTTTGCTGGGTATAGTAGTCTGGACTAGCACCCTTGGTCTCTTAGTGTCTGCTTAACTTCTGTCCAGGACCTTCTGCCTTCATTGTCTGCACTGAGAACTTGGGTGTTATTCTGATTGGTCTGCCTTTATAAGTTACTTGGCCATTTTCCTTTGCAGCTCTTAATATTTTTTCTTAAAAATATTCTGTCTTAAAAGCAAAGAATATCTAGGCTGTAAACCATAACCCCTAAACAACTTGGTATCAGAAGGAACTTAAGAGAGACATCCAGGGATCCCCTTGGGAAGAGAAAATAGAGAAGATCTGAGTAAATTGGGATCATAACTGGCAGTGACCAAGGAGAGGTGGGAACAGATTGTGAGAGAAGGAGATGGTTGAGTGAGAGGAGCAACAAAGAGAGAGAGAAAAAAGAGATGGATATCTTGATAGAGGGAGCCATTGTGGGATTGGAAAGAGGCCTGGTGCTAAGGAAACCTCCAAGAACCCACAGGATGTCCCTGGTTAGGACTCCAACCAGTAGTGGAGGTGCCTAAACAGGACTTCCCCTATAATCAATGAATAGAGGCTGAAGCAGAGATCCATAGCTAAGCACCAGGTCGAGCTCCTGATCCAGCTGAAGAAAGAGATATGAAAGAGTATATAAGGATCATGAGGAGGAGACCCACAGAGATGGCTGACCTGAGCTAATGGGAATTCTCTGACTCTGAAATAATCACCATGGAACCTTCAGGGGAAGGAACTAAATCCTCCAAAGGTAGATGATTGTCAAATGGCATGGGCAATATGTGGAACCTCATGGAGTAGGATCAGACTATGTTCCTGTGCATGAACTGGCATCTTGGAGCCCATCCCATACAGAGGAACACCTAACCCAACCCTAATATTGGGATGAGGGAATCAGATCTACTTCAAATGGATACACCAGATTGAGCTGACCCATCTTGGGATTCCTTACCCTCCTTGGGGAATGGATGGGGCATGGGGCTGGGGGAGGCCGAGGGAGGACTGGGAAGGGTTGAGAGGAGGGGAGGGAGGACAAGCAGGGGTATACATGGGAAAAAAACCTTTTTAAATAAAAATGTACATATTATAAAATAAACCTACCAATTTTACAAGTTAAAAAATATTGTGTATTAATATATCCTTTAAAATATTATTTTAAATAATATTCTGTATGTTTAGTGGTTTGATTATTATGTGGCGAGCAGGCTTTTTTGTGGGGGTCTAGTCTATTTGGTGTTTTGTAAGCTTTATGTATCTTCATACGCATTTCCTTCTTTAGGTTTGAAAAGTTTTCTTTTATAATTTTGTTGACTGTATTTTCTGTGCCTCTGAGCTGGTGCTGGTCTCCTGTCTCCTTCTTCTATCCCTATTATTCTCTTAGTCTTATTAGTCTTTTTATGGTGTCCCAGATTTCCTGGAAATTTTGTGTTTGATCTTTTTGACATGAGTATTTTCTTTGACCGACAAAACCTGTTTTCTCTATTGTATCTTCTAGGCCAGAGATTCTCCCTTCCATCTCTTGCATTCTGTTGGTTATGCTGCATCTGTGGTTCCTATTTGTTTACCCAGATTTTTCAGTTTCAGCATTATTTCAGTTTGTGCCATCTTTATGGCTTCGATTTCAACGTTCAAGTCTTGAGCTGTTTCCTTGACCTACTAGATTACTTTTCCTTTTCTTTAAGGGATTTATTCATTTCTTCCAACTTTTTCTTTGTTTTTTCCCCTATTCTTTAAGGGAGTTTTTAATTTCCTCTTTAAAGGCTTCTATCATCTTCATAAAGTTGCTTTTAAGGCCATTTTCTTCTGCTTCTTCTGTATTAGAATGTTCAGGTTCTGCTGTTGTAGAATCATTAGGTTCTGGAAGTACCGAATTGTTCTTTATGTTGTTGGATGTCTTCCTGCAGTGGTGTCTACCCATCCCTTCCTTCCATAGGTGCAAGTATTGCCTGTATTTCAAGGAGCTGTTCTTGGTCCAATAGGAGCTCTTGGTGCAGTCGGTGCTCTCGGTAAAATCAAAGCCAGCGGAGTCTGTGTCTCGAGGAGCAGTTGAGGTCTCTGGTGGATATATGGGTTTGAGAGAAGTAGTGGGGCTTATAGGCTACAGGGTTTGATGAGATGAGGGTGGTGGTAGGCAGGTTTGTCCCTGGTGATCCTGCTTACTGGTCTGCAGTTGGAACTGTGATGAAGTTGGGGACATGGGTTGTACCCTATTGCCCAGGCCTTGAGTCTGGGCTGACAGTCTGGGAGGAGGATAACTCATCTTTTTGATGGAACCTGTGTCTCAGGAAGCTGCTGAGGTTGAGGGAATGGGATACCATTTTCTAAATAGTATTTTTAATACTCTGTTGTGTAAATGTATCATATTTTCATTATCCATTCTTCAGTTGAGGTCTAGGCTGTTTCCAGTTTCTGGTTGTTATGAATAAAGCATCTATGAACATAGCTGAGCACCATCCTTGTGGTAGAATGAGGGTCTTTTGTCTGCTCACCATTTTTGTTTTCTTTGTCTCTTTGAGTCTGAAGTTGCATTCTCCTTCTCAGAAACAATACACAAGTTGTCAAAGCCACCCAAATTGTACTCATAGCTTCATTTTATAGCCCTTGATTAAAAAAAAAATACTGTTTATTATGACACCAAATTGATATGCGTTTTGTGGCTGCTGATTATATGTGTAATTGAAATTGGATTATTTTTCCTAACTGACTTTTCTTAACAACATAAAATGCCAATTAAAGTTTCACTGTGCTCCAAAAGCTAGAAAAGTCCTTCTGTTTGCTTCTAAATTCCCTCAGCTGTGGGTGTGAGTGTTGTTTGCTCTCAGGGCATTGCCATTGTAAAGATTCAGCAAATCTCTAGAAATGAAGTAGAATCAGGCCTTGATCTGAGGCTGAACCTAATTTCATGGCTCTTTCATCAGATTTTTTTTAATTAATGAGATAAATCAGTCTATGATTATTTTTATTGTATTTCCATCTTTCTTGCAGAGAAAAAAAACCAAGCTTACTCATATATTTCTTATACTCTTTGGTTAGAAGTATGGAGATTTCAAAACAGTCTACCCATCTGAAAGTCTCTTGGTAAATATTCTCTTAGTTTGATCCCTATTATCACTGAAGTGGAGATGCCTCATCCAAGAGATGGGGTGTCATTAAAAAGTCCATTACATTTGTATAATTTTGTTTGGAATGACTAATTTGAGGCTGTAGTTCAACTGAGTCATATTACAAGTGCTGGATAGCCGTTGAGAGCTGTTCCTGAGAATGGTTGAGGGGCCAAGGTCTCCTTCATAGGAATGTTTCTGCAGGAAAATCCTCTTATATGAATGGAAGAAAATGAGCTGAACAGACGTCCACCGACTAGGGATCAGGCAGATGTGGGGAAGAGCAGGTAGATAATCCTTTCTCTAAGACTTCCTAGGCTCTTTCCTCTGTGGAGCACAGGATAATAAATGAGCACACTAGAAGGTGTGGCTTAGGTGCAGAGGATGATGTGGATAGAAAAGGGTACTTGTTAATAGTTTTCCATACCTACTTTCCAGTTCTTTTTATTAACATTTCAGAGCACAGTGACATCTCTATGGGCTGAGCTGGGAAAACAGAACCACCCTATATTTCGATGGGGGAGAAAAGGTGTTCTCTGTACTTTTTTGATATGTCTCGGATATTATTGGTCAAGGAGACAGTGTTTGCATTGACTTTGGTTAAGAGGGAGCTTAGCTAGAGTACCAACAAGCAGAGGAGTTCAGGGTTGCTTTTGTCCATGTCAGAGTTAAATAGATGGTATCCTGAGTCCTTAACATCCTGAGACATTTGATTATGAAACAAGTTCCAGACAGTACTTAGATCTTGTGAAAATTGAACCCAAAATGAGTTATTAACTCTTATTATATTTAAATGTCACTTATACATCCTGTTTAGGATATGCAATGATGGAGTCCAGAGCCATAGTTTACTTTATAAACCTACCACTCATGAGGTTAACACACATAGACACCTGGTCATGATTTCCTTCTGATGTGCTCAGGAGATCGAAGCTTATTTCTGAGAGAAGGGCCTATACTCACTCAAGGAGTCTGTAAGGTCCAGTGCCATCTTGGTATATATAGTCCGTGATGGGTGGCACTCATTTGACCTTATAGGTCTTATCTCATCATTTCTCAACCTTCTCTTTGTCTTGCAGGTTGGTATACGTAGTTGTTATTTACAGACTTTCCTAATTTTTGGCTTTTCTCTTGGTGAGTCTTGGAAAGAATTCAAAAGGAGAAAAATTAATTCTAAGTATTTATTCACCAAGTCTACATCCCTATGCAGTTATTCCAAATTGGTTGGGTCCTTCAACCTAAAGTCATTCTTGTTGAAACAAGTATAAACCTAGAGTTCCTGTCTCTAGGATCCAATAATATGCCTTCCCTTAGGGCCAATATTACACCATCCCCCCTCTCAGGTAGAGAAGCAGTTTGGTTGCTACTAAGCCCCCTTGCTCTATTAGTCTTCTGATTCCAATATACCTTCCATCCATACTTTATAGAACTTCTACATAAACTTTTCTATATTTATCCTTATTCAGTGATTCCTGTTAGGATTCTGAATGAGGTACAGTATTAAATATACATTGGTTTATTGTTTCATGTAGTTTACAAATAATAATTTAGAGCAAGAGCTTTAGAATTAGATATGATGAGACTCAAGTCCTCTCTCTGGGTTTATAGAATGGGAAGTTTCAGGAAAATTAAACTCGTGCCTTGTATTTATTTATTATCTTGTAAGCATTTGTTGGCTCAGCCTTCTTCTACAGTGGCATTAAAAGTTATTTAATACCGACTGGTCCACCTTAAACACATATACATATATATGAGTGTCACTAATGGACTCAACAAATTATATATAATATATAATATAATATATAATAATGATAATTAAAGATGAAGAGGCAATGAATTTGAGAGAAAGTGGCAAGGGACATAGAAGAAATGGGGTGTGGGAAATAGTGGAAATGATTTAAGTGTAATATGCCTACAGAAAATTTTCAGTAAAATAAAAGTATATTTGTACATTGCCCAAATTTAACAAATATTAAATTTACTGGAAGTCCAGTTCTTTACTGAATGCCAAGTTCATGCTAGGCACTCTTCATTGCCCAGCGCAATGATTAATTGATTAGAGTTTAAATGCAGGAAAAATACAAGTGTATTCCATTTGTAGGTTAGAAATTATTTGATATTTTTAATATGATACTCCCAGATAGTTATGATGGTGATGATGTAATCTCAAACAGAGATGAGTGCTGATTAAAAAAACATATATTCACAATAGAATTATAAAGGAAGAATGTGATTAGACCTTGCTTTTGGGGAAGACTTTTCTGAGTTGAGATTTATAGACCAATATAAACAAAAATAAGAGTTAGGAAAGTGGAAAAAATTAGAAAGCTAAAGTGTTGTGGTATAGGTGTGTTCAGAAAACTGCCGGTGTTCTGATGGGGAGCAGAAAGCACAGGAGTTGCTCATGGGATTGTGACCAGAGATGTGAGGAGCAACTGGGCTGTAGAGACCTTGCAGTTTATGTGTTGAACTTTAGTCTTTATCCCTAGATCTTGGGGGAAACCAGAAAGAGTGTTTAAGAGACAGAATATATATGAAACATTTTAAACTCTTACCTCTAGCATATATGATGTTCAGTAGGTCCTCAAATGAGCACACAATTGGGGTTTGAGGTACAGGGACATCTTGATTAGTATTGAGGAAAGAGCAGATGCAGGGAGGCAAAGGTGCTAGGCATTTTAAAAATTAAAACTTTATTACAAAGAATTGTTAATAAAAATCAAATGCAAAATTAATCAGACCAAAAGTCAACAAATCTCTGTCTACTTCTGTGCAATTAGAAAAGCCATTCTAAAGCCATGGGGCCCAAGAATTAGGCTTTTTCAGTTAGGAGATGATGGTATTTTAGACCAAGGTAAAGACAGAAATAGAGATGATGGAACATTAGGAGCTTCTTAGAAATCGGAATCCAGAAGCTTTACTAGCCAGATTTAAAGGTGAGGATGAGGCATGTTTTCAGCTAAGATTCTTTATTTTGTTTCATTTTATTCTGTTCAATGAATAATTTCAAATTTCCTCTATTTGTTAAGATTTACTTTGAGTCCAAATTGATGACTATTTTAGAGACTATTCAATGGGTTGCTGAAAAAACATGGATTCTGCACTGTTGAGATGGAATATTCTGTCGACATTGTTAAGTCCATTTGATCTATGATTCAGGCTTTTCTCTATTTGTTTTTGGTGGTGAGCCTAGCCTTTAATGGCTGAGCCATCTCTCCAGTCCTATTTATATATATATTTTGTCAGGATGGCCTATCAGTTGGTGTAAGTGGGGAGTTAAGCTCACTTATTACTATTGAGCTGAGATTAATTTGTGATTCTTCATCTTGTGGTTTTGTTGAATGAAATTGGATGTTTTGTGTTCAGGACATATATGTTTAGAATGATAATATTCTCTTTATGGGGTTTCCTTTTAATATAAAGTAACTATCTTTTCCTACTAGTTTGGGTTTGAAGATTATTTTGCCAGACATTAGAACAGTAACACCTGGTTGTTTTATAAGTTCCTTTTGGCTGAAATATATTTCCCATCCTTTAACCCTACAGCGGTTTCTGTATTCCTTGGTATGTTTGTTTCTGAAAGGCAGAAATCAGGTGATTACTGCTTTTTGAGCCAGTCTACTGATCTGTGCCTTTTGATTGGGAGAATTTATAACATTCAGAGTTAATATTAAAAGGGATGTATTGGTCTCTGACATTTGCTTGTGTTTCAAAATTGTTACTTTCTTGCAGGTCCTGACACCAAACTAATGCAGAACAGTGGCAAGACAAAGTTTAAAAGGACAAGCATTGACAGATTGATGAATACCCTAGTCCTATGGGTAAGTTTTTGACAGGTTGATGAGGACTTTTGTGCTGTGAACGAGTCATTAAAAGGTTGACAAGTACTCTAGTACTCAGGGTGAGTCACTGGCAAGTTGATGAGTACTGTGGTGGTATGGGTACATCCCTGTGATTGAATTAGGCAATGCCACTAGTCATTGCTGTCTTAGTATATTTAATTTGCTTTTCTGATAATTCATTCAGAAGTCTTAACACTTTTTGAAACTTGCATTTGGCTATTTTATATTTAGGGCTAAGTTTCCTGACTTCTATTTCATAGGTTAAAATAAATTATCACCCAGTGGTAGGGACTTAATGTGAGAAATAGCCTAGTTTTTATACAAGGCCTCTGTCTTCAAGAATTTGTATTTGGAAAGCTAAATCATTTTAGAGATAAGTAAAATCTTATCTTTGCTCAGATTCTCTCTGTATAGCTATGGATAATGGTGGCTTCACAGGTGACCCAGGCAGCCACACATGGCTCTATTCTCACAAAAGCCAGGCGTGTGGTTTATTAATTTATGGTCACTATTCAGAAATTCTGAATAATTTTTAAGCAAGGAGCCTTATGTTTTTACTTTTCATTGGCCCCTTACAACTTTGGAGCTAGCTTTCCTTAGGTGTCTATGTCACGGCTGTCCTTCCGTATGGAAGCACCAAGATCTCATTAGTTCATAGTTATCCTGTCCTTATGAGACTTGGCTTTTCTCTTCTCAACTTTTGAAACGAGAAGGGAAATGAGGAGTAACTACCACTTGTTTAATCCGGACACGTACTTCTCAGATTTCACCTCTTTACCTGCTAAGTTTGTTTTATCTCATACTGTTGATCTGATCGTATTCTGGCTTGTGCCATATGGATTTGTCAACTTATAATAGATAGTATGGAAATAACTGTGGCTTTGAAATGTGAGGACAGCAACATTGAAGCCTGTCTCCTAGCACCTCATCACAGACTTTCTAGGAGTCTTAAAGAATCTGAGCACATATGCATTTGCTTAATTACCATATAACATACTAGCTTGGCTCTGTCAAGGAGAAGAAGGAAGTGAACACTTGCTGGGTACTAATATTAACAAGACTGTGCTTTGTCTTACATTCACGTGTAGACTGGCTTGTTCCAGCTACACTCCCTTGGCATAGGGTTCCTGGAGTGGAGGTGATATCCTCACAAGGAACCTGATTCACTCCAAGAATTTCCAATTTAAATGGTCCTAATTCCACTCCCTGGGTTTGCAGGAGAATTCATTCTCTCTCTCTCTCTCTCTCTCTCTCTCTCTCTCATGCATGTGCTCTCTCTTAGCTCTTCTAGCCTATCTATCTATCTATCTATCTATCTATCCATCCATCCATCCATCCATCCATCTATCTATCTATCTATCTATCTATCTATCTATCTATCTATCTATCTATCTATCTATCATCATCTATCACAAGGTAAAGTCACTGGCTCAGAGGCTGCCACTGTCCTCCATTTTTGTGGTAGGAAACAGGATGATTTTCCTGAGACTTGAAAACCAAGCCCGTTCTTTAGTGAGGGTATTTAATGCCAAACATCATTATACTTTCAGTGGTTTAAGGTAATCCTTAAGGTAAGTTTATTGTACCAGCTATCAAAAAGGAGAAGATGCCATGATACAGATACCAAGTTGGTAGGATACAGAAAATACGCAATCTGTTTTTCTTTCATATCTAGTTTCTCTAATATATCTTCAGAAAGGATTTCTTAAACTTTGTCTTCATATGCTCCTATTTTATTAATGAGATTGAAGGAGATAACAAGTCTAGACCTCAGGCAAAGTCTTTCTTGGGGAAAAATTGTGTACAGTCTTACTTTGTAGACCTGTTTCTACCTCCGTAATGACAATGACTGGTATGAGCTCGTGACACAGAGGGGCCTCCGCAGAACAAAGCTCCACAACTTCATTTTTAAGACAAAGCATTTGTGTCCCCCATCTGTGAAACTGTGGGTTTAAGCTCAATGATGACTTCATTGTCTTTCTGACTGATGTACTTCTAAAATGTTTGTTTTCTAATTCTGATGGTAATGGTTATGTTAAAATCTGGTGCACATTTTTACCTTGCCTCCCACTTTTTTCAAACACAAAGTATCTACATCGTGAGGTGTTTTGGTTCATCCTTCTATTTTTTTCTGTCTGTGTGTGAGGATTTGCAGAGAGATCTATAGTTAAGAGTTCTGACAAGTGTGAGTTGGTAAAACCAAATACCAATCAGTGTATAAGTTGCTTATCTTGTTGCTATTATCAAACACCAGACAAAACAATTTAAAAGAAGAAGAAATTTAAATGAAGAACGTTCATAGCTCTGGGGATGAAGTCAATTGTGATGGTGAAAGTGTGTCAGCAGGATCAGGGGGCAGCTGGTCACTTTGCACCCACAGTTAGGGAGCAGAGAGAGGGATGCTGGTACTCATCTTCCTTTCTTCTTTACAAAGTGTTGCTACCCACATGTAGATGGATCTTCCCTTTTCAATTAATACAGTTTAGATTATCTCTTACAGACTTGCCCACAAACTTGTTTCCATGGTGATTCTAAAGTCCATCAAACTGTCAATTGAGGTGAACCATTACAGTACATTAATAGCTGGATGACAGAGGTTAACTGGGGCCTTCTAGGGTACTGAGGATACATAGGCTTCTGGACTTCAAGCCCTAAAGCATGTAATTTGTTACAGAGTCAGGGTGTGTAGCTACCTATGTGACAGGGATCATTCTATAGCATAGCACTTTCTTTGCTTAGTCTTTTTTATTTAATCTGTGGATGATTATATCTGCCTCAGAAATAGTTAGAGGGAGAACTGAGAAAATATGTCAGATATTTAACCATATGAATTTTATTCATATGTTTTACTGTAAGAAAAAGTTTTTATTGTCAAATGACTATTTTTTATGGGACTTGTATTTAGATTGCATTAATTTGACTGACTTAGGGTTCATGTTAACCTAAACCAGGCTTCTATACTTTTATTCTTGTTTTTCAGATTTTTGGATTTCTGGTATGCCTGGGAATTATTCTTGCAATAGGAAATTCAGTCTGGGAGAGTAAAGTTGGTGTCCATCTCAGAACTTTCCTCTTCTGGAGAGAAGGCGGGAAGAGTTCCTTGTTCTCAGGATTCTTAACATTCTGGTCATATGTTATCATCCTCAACACACTTGTGCCCATTTCATTATATGTGAGGTGAGAATTTATATTGCAGTGAAGTTGATCCATCCCTCACACATGTATGATCTATGATCTGCTACATGTGTTAGGAATGAGAAGGTGACTTAACTCTTTAATTGTGTTTAATCTGTCCTTTCTTTTGAATCACAGTAAATACCTTTTATTTTCTCCTTGATTAGTAATGTTTCTTAGGAATGTGTTTCTTTGAAACATATAAACTGTGCTATAGCAGAGCCAGTCTAGATGTGGCCTTCCTGGTCTGCCTCAGGTACAGGATGCAGATGCTGCTCTGCCATTTATTAGCTCTGTGACATTGGGAGAATTATCTTATTGCTGGAAGCCATTATAAATAGAGAAAGGACTCACAGTAAGGTAGGTAGTAGTGCTCAGACATTATAAGGTGAGTATGGTTCATCCCTCCCACTATTCTGATCTACAATTTCTAGATTTAGTCCCACAGAGCAATATTAAAATGGTCTGTCATTGTCTGTAACTGCCTCCATCTTTCTCGTGTGTGTGTGTGTGTGTGTGTGTGTGTGTGTGTTCTGTCTCTTCCTTTCTGTGAGTGTATGTTTGCTCTGTGTATGTGTTCTCTTTCTCCAAACATAGGTATGTTTTCCTTTTTCCCCTCACGCTCCCCTTTCTCCATACATGTATGTGTATGGTTGAGTGTATTCAATAAGACTTAGGTAAGGCTACCCAAGACATCCTCTATCCTGATTCTTTCCAGATTGAGTCAGATAGTCCCAGAGATCCTGAAGCCTAGAGAGGACTCAGTTGTTTGTCTCACTTTGCTATCAGTATTTTAACAACACACTAAATCTCCAACTCTGAATCTCCACTAATTATGACTAACCTCTCTTTTTCTCTTTCCAAAAATGGGCTTCGATGAAACAAGGGAATTTATGAACAAAATTCAGTTTTGTTTTGGACAGAAGTTAGGAAACTGAATGTCAAGTTATAGGAAATTGACCTGAAGTAGAGTGACATGGACTGCGAGAGACCAGCTCCCGTGATCCACCCCAGGCCAATAAAAGAAATGCCTCAGAGTAGCAAAGGGATAGGAAACTTTTTTAATCCGAGGATAGTTAAGAATAAATCTCTGTCTAACTGACTGGTAAAATAAGAAAACATTCATGCTTTCTGATGGTGACTTTCCTTTTACTTCCTTGATGTTTCCTGTCCCCGTCCAGCTACATATATTCACACTGCTGCATTCTATACATACAGCTACATATCTTACTTTGTATACATACAGACATACATCTCTAGATATGTCTGTTTTCACGTCTTCACAACTTTCTTTTAGATACATTTCTCTTCTACATCTTATTTTATACAGCTTCATCTTCCTGCCTCGACACAGTTACACATATCCATAGCTATTAATATCAAATACATACAAAAATATAACATTTTACATTGTTCTTACACACTCTCATACAGCTCTTTGCATAGTTCCTATACATACAACAGATCTCTCTCTCACACACACGCTTCTTCTACACCATTCACTCCCTCTTCGGTCACTAGCTCCCTCACTCATTCTCTCACATCTCACCCTCTCTTTAGCTTCTCCATCTCTCACTCAGCACACACGCTCACAGTCTGCACAGCTTCCCCCTACATTGCTGCTGCTCTTCCACACTCTCATTCATACACACTCATTCCCCCCCCCCCCCACATTGCTGATGCTGCTTCCATAGCCAAACTCTGAGCAATTATATGTTATATTTTCAGGGCCCAACCCATTCTCCTAACACATGAAGTCTCACAGTTTTTCTCAGGCTAGTAAGGTCACAAAGACCGGCCAGTGTAAATGCTTGGCCTTGCACATAACTTTTTACCAGACAGAGAATGACATTGAAATTCAGGACATAACAAGGCCAGTAGCAGGTTGAACCTTGAGAGATCAGAGTATGTGCGGAAAGTTAACTATTGCAAAGGGGATGCGTCTCAAAACAGCCTGGCCTTGATTTAACAATAAACAACATCTGAGAGTCTTTGTGTATTTTCTGTAGGGGCAGTTTAGTCTGTTTGAATTTGTTCTGAAGTCTCAAGTTAGTTGTCTTTGGGACTGAAAATACTGTTACTTTCTTGTGTCAGTAAATAAGAATATTCTGGTATTATTTCTATATATCAGAAGTCAATTTTCTTGACTATCCACAACTATGTGTGTGCCCAGTGATGTAAAACACACCACTAAAGGGCTGTGGAAAGAACCCTCAGTTGTTCTTATTAGGGAGCCATATCAGTGGACCCTGAGAAAGTTACAGACAGAAAACAACTGGCTACCATTAGTCAGTGACCCCCTGGCTCTGCCAAGTGGAGCTTCCCATCAGGTTGGGTGGGTCGACTTGTCAAATACTAGTTGTCACTTGCTGTATACTCCCAATGACCTTTGGCAGTAGAGGCATGTGGCTCCAACACTGCAAATTCCTCTGGGCCTTCTGGAGTTGTGGCTAGCCTGGGCTGAGTTGTGGCTAGCCTGGGCTTTGTATGGTCTGTACTCTACTGGTTCATCTTTGATACTGAGATCCTCTTATGCTTGAACTTCATTATAAAGCCTGTAGTAAGCGCTGCTCTGATGAACTTTGTTGCTTTGCTTTTATGTCCTAAAAGCGAATGTGACAGAGGTGTACCCTCTGCACATGCACAATTTATGTCCTTGTGGATAACACATAGTCTTTGTATCTACTTTCTTTGTATTGCTCTGTATTTCATTTAAAATTCTGTTTGTTTTTTTTTTAAAGAAATCATAGCTAGATTCCCAGGTTAGCTTTCCTTTTACTTTTAGTGTGTAGTTGCTAACAGAAAAGCCACATTTATAATATTAGAATCCCAGGGTTTGGTCTTGGCATTGCTGATAACATCCCTGGCCTTTGCAAAAGTACTTGGCTTCTTCTGTCTTGTGTTTGTCAAATATGTGCTGCTCTATAAAATTGAGGACATTAAAAATAATGGGTTTCTGAATTCCTTTCTATTTGGATCATAGCACGTGCCCTTAGATACCATTGTACATGGATGTATTCACATACATTTGATGTAGTCACACTCCATTCCTTTCTCTACTTTTACTTTCTTCCACATTGATTTTTACGATTTCCAAACCACTGTCTGGTGCCCTGTAATGTAGCCTGATCGCGAGGCCTCATTCTATGGGCAGCTTTGTTTCTTTTTCTTAATGTTTTGCATAATGAAAGTCACATACATTATCTTGCTTACGTGTTCCCCAAATCTTTTGAAATCGCTCTGCTGCAATGGGGAATTGACTGATTCATGATTACATGGCTAATCATATAGTCAGAATGAAGATCTAAATCTGCACGGCTGACACTTGGCGTCTTGTTTTCCTCTCTCCCTAAGCGGTGTGGGATTTGGGACTGGCGAAGATGAAAAGCTGACATTTTTCTCTCGCTGAATAACTGTGATCTTAACTGGAGGGGAAAAGCGTTCCAAGAAATTTCAGGCTGTTTGGTCTTAAGTGCTTACACACTATGATATAGAAACAGAGGACTGCCAGGTGTCTCAGCAATGAGGACTGTAGGCTTTCCACAAAAGCCCCCATAAGGCCTTTGGATAGGTACAATACGCAAACTAATGCCATATGGCGAGCGCTCACAATTCACTTTGAACAGTTAACAATTCCAGGTGAGCAAAGACATTTGTTTTGATAAGATATTTTCACGCTGTCAGTGTGTTTATGCATTAGGAAAGGCCCAGCCATGGGTTTTGTGTGTGTGTGTGCCCGCACGCATGTGAGTGAAGGAAAGGCTGCATGCTATACTGTCATTTTTCTAAGCTTTCTTTTCCATAGCAAAAAGGACATCCATCTTCTCTAAGGCTATTTTAGTGCCCCAGGATTGGAGCGGATTTTGTAAATTTCCATTGGCTTGTACTGTAGCGTGGGAGAACCAAAGGTCGCTCGTTCCTTTTGCTCTGAATTTACAGGCAGCGACCAGATTGTAGACAGCCGAAAACTTTCAGTGAGTTTTGCAGAATGACCCTCCTTTCTGGGACAATATATCTCCCAGGAGCCTCAGGGGATGTTCAGGACTGCTGACTGAACTGAACCTTACATGTACATTTTCTTCTGTTTTATGCATACAGATCTTTAATAAAGTTCCACAAATCAGAAAGGTGAACAAGAATAGTGAACAAATATAAAAAATATAATCACATAGTATAAAAGTTATATTAGTTAGGTGGTGGTGGTGTCCCATGCCTTTAATCCTAGCACTTGGGAGACTGAGGCATGTGGATCTCTGAGTTCAAGGACAGCCTGGTCTATAGAGTGAGTTCTAGGACAGCCAGGTCTACACAGAAAAACCCAGCTTCAGAAAGCCAAAACCTCCAGTCCAATATAGATATATACTAATATGCCTTTTTATGTTTCAAAGTATTACATTTTTCTTTTTCTTTTTGTTTCTTTAAGACAGGGTTTCTCTGTGTAACAGCCCTGGCTGTCTTGGAACTTGCTTTGTACACCAGACTGGCCTTGAACTCACCGAGATTGGCCTGCCTCTGCCTCTGAGTACTGGGATTAAAGGTGTGTGCCACCACTGCCTGGCTTTCATTTTGATATTGATCATATAATGTCTAAAGGATAAAATATGGTGAATGATTTAGCCATTGTGGTAATATCACTTGGACACAGACACTACAATGTCACACCAGTAGATCTGGTAGTGACCAGATGATGGCTGCTGTGTGATGAGTGGATGGATGGATGGTTGTATGCTGAGTGGATATATCAGACAAGGCTTCTTCACATCTCAGGCATGGTAGAGCCATATAGAGAAAGACAGAGTGGCATTTTGTTTACTTTGAGAAGCATAAAATTTAAAGCAAAATTGTTTATTTTCAGAATTTCCCATCTAATTTTTGGATATAGTTAATTGTGCATAACTGAAACTGTGAGAGATAAACCTCCAACAAAGAGAAATTATTGTATAATGTCAATATGAAGGATAGATTTGCACTGACTGTACCAGATGCTGGAATTCCTGTCAGGACTCAGGCTAGTTTGTATGTGTGTGTGACTTGGATTAGTCACTTGATTTCTCAAGCCTTGGTTTCCTTATTTGTAAAATTAGAGACTAGAGGGCAAGGACTTTCGTTAGACACTGTCTGCCTGCTTCTGACTGGTAAAATAATGGACCTGATCTATTATAAGTTCTACCACTTTTCAAGTGAAAGGAATAAGGAAATAGTAAGCTACACTGCAGAAACCTGAACTAGAGCAGATAGAGATGCACAAAGGGGAGGGGCAGAATCGTAAAGTGCCCCTTGTAACATGGAGGTTTCTGGCCCACCTAGCCCCAAGGTCCAGACCTGCCTGCAGCTGGTCCCCCCTCCCCCATCCCGAATTGACTCAGACACTTATATTACTTTCATGCTGTTTGGCCTATGGCTCAGGCACATTGCTAGCTAGCTCTTTCATCTTAACTCAACCCATATCCATTAATCTGTCCTGCCATGTGGCCTATGACTCACCTGTGTTCCTCACATGTTGCCTCCTTGGCAGCTGGGTCAATCTCTTTACCCTCCTTCTCCTGCCTATGCTCTGATTCCTCCGCCTTCTTCTATGGTGCTTGCCATGGCCAAAACAGGTTTTTATCCACAGCATATAGAAAGATATGCAGAGTAAGATCTGTTTATCTGGGGGCTAGAAATGGGTCAGCAGTTAACAGTTCTGACTGCTCTTCCAGAGTTCCGGGTTCAATTCCCAGCATCCACATGGCAGCTCACAACTGTTTGTAACTCCTCTTCCAGGGGAGCTGACACCCTCACACAGACAGGCAGGCAAAATACCAATGTATATAAAATAAAAATAATAAATTACTAAGAAAACAGATATGTTTGTCTTTCAGTCATATGATTTTATGTTTAGGAGAAACTCAGAGATGACCTTGTCTCATACTACCCTTAGATGGAAGTGCAGATGTTCCCAGTGTAGTCAAAGAACTATATGCAGTGTTCAGTACTCAAGGTGTGCATCATCCAGCCTTTTTCCTGTGCAGATGAGAAAAACCACTCAGAAAAAAATGAACTATAGGTCTCTGCTATTATTTGTGCAATTTTATGCTCTTATAAATGCTTTTGATAATATATGAAGACATGAATTGAATTCCAATGAGCAAAAATAGGGAGCTCAAACTAAAATAAATCTATTCAGAAAAAAATAGTGCATACAAATGATTATAAATCTGGGCATCCAAAATAATTCCCACCTCTGCTGAAATCTAGCTAAGTTTCTAATAATGTGAGATATGTATGTATGTGTGTGTGTGCGTGCATGCATGTTTTCCTTTAGATCATCAATAATTTAAAAACTTATCCTATAAATCAATGAATTAATGTCCAGGAACAAATTTGTTAAACTGTGGTGTGGAACTATATAAAAACAAAGCAAAGGTGAATAAAATCACTGTACGTTACCGATAGAAGTACTTTCAAAGATGAAATTCCCAGAAAAATGTATCTTTTCATTGGAGTTGCACTTAGTTTTATGAAATATAGTTCTTTGAAAGCAATAAAAAATTTAATCCAAACCTAAGAAAAATCTCTAATAAAGTTTCTAAGTAGACTGATAACTCAGATTGTCAAAATCTTTTGGGACACCCACTTGACATTATAGATGACAGACATTTGGACTAAGATCCTTGGCCACAGACTGTCTGGAGTTTGAATGTATAAGTCATTACTGGATACAAGATTGTCTTTTCCTAGTAGATGGGAAGTGGAAACTCTGCTTTTAGTCAAGATTAATAGTGGTTTGCTTGCTGCTTAATAGCTTACTGTTGGCTTCTTTTGCAAAATAAAACCATATCAGTGTCTTAGAGTTCATTTCTTCTAACAAGATATATGCCAAATATCTTCAATAAGGATTAATTTACCCTGAGATGCAGATGTGGTTTCAAATTAACATGTCATACAAAACTATCCATTGGGTTTATTTAATACAGAGAACCTCATTGCTTGAGGCTTCCTGATAAGGTAGCCGGTTTGCTTTATGATGCTTGTAAGGAAATCACTTGGACACTAAGGTTTATGAGCAGATTTTCAGTTGAGGCATTTCTGAAGATCACTATGACCTAGACAGACTGCTTAAATTTTTTTTTTGAAACTCTTGAGGACTTTGGCAAAGCTGTGTGTGTTCAGACACTGATGTAATCAATCCTTCCTTTTTCCCTTTCTTCCTCTCCCCCCACTCCTGCCATCTAAATGGACCATAGTGTGGAAGTCATCCGTCTGGGACACAGTTATTTTATAAACTGGGACCGGAAGATGTATTATACTGCAAAAGCAATGCCTGCTGAAGCCCGGACAACCACACTCAATGAGGAGCTGGGCCAGATTGAATATATTTTCTCTGACAAAACAGGAACTCTCACTCAAAACATCATGACTTTTAAAAAATGTTCCATTAATGGGAGAGTCTATGGTAAGGAAATAGTTTCTTCTTAATGATGCTGAATAGGTAAATAAGCAACATCATTAAAAATAATATCCTGTTATCCAAATTGTCTTTCTTATTAAAGCATTGCCATAATGCTTGACAGGTAATGAACACCCATAAACTAGTTATTATACATTTGGAAGAGTTTGATGAAACTTAGGATCTGTTGTCGTTCATGAGTAGAGATGGTTCCCTTTGATACTCTGTTATATGGTTTTGCTCTGTAGTGCCGCAGAGGCCAAATTCCCTGGAAGGATGAGTTTTAGGCAGCGTGATTTATCTTGTTCAGTCAATGTATTATGCTTCATCCCATGTTAATTGTGGGACCAATGTGTTTGTGAAGAAATTTAGTATTTATTTCTTGAAATGCACACTTTCTAGGGTACCTTCAATGCTGCCAAGCTCCGCTATGCCTTTTTCTATATGGATACGTAATTTGTATTTGCATTTTCAAGCATTCCTTTTCATACCTGGCTTTTCTCAACCCAGTACTGGCTAGTTATCAGACAATTCCTTTTGTAGAAAACAAGGGATCCAATGGGAACCTTCCGAAGTGTTCTTCTGGATATCTTACCCTTAATTCATGGAAGTCGGATGGTTTGGAAAGTCAGGGAGTTCCAAGAGAGAATAACTTTTCTTTGTCTTCTCATGGGAAGGAAACTTCACACATTGCCAAATAATTTAAGGCTGGATTTGGCAAGGGGTCTAAAAAGTTGATGTGCTACACTGTCCTGTCCTTTGACCTCCCTCTCTTTGAACCCCATCATTACCAACCCTGCAGTGATGGTTTCCTCAATACTCCTGTATCCTTTGCTCCTAATCCCGCCTTCTTTAGTGGACATGATGACTTCCAGCCCGAGTTTTCTTTCTTGTATTTGCTTCATGCCTAGTAAATAGCGTGGGACCATTATTTAAAAGGTGTGGATATTATTTTCAGAGGCATTATAAAAATACTACCTTGACCTAAATAGTAGTGTAAGTAAGAATATTTTAGAGTATTAGAGAATATTATGAAATTTAGGGACCTTCTTGCTTCATATTAACACAGTAGTATCATTTCTGAGAAGCAGCCTGAAAATGTTAGACATGTGGACCAATGATCACTTGTAGAAATGCTTATCTCAGGCTACTTTTGAGACAACTTCTTGACATTTTCAAATAGAGACCTCAAGATCTTTGTAAATGTCCATATTTTAAAAATCCTATGGAAGCTTGTAATTTCACTCATAGTATATAGGAAAGTAATGGAAAGGGTTTTATTCTCTTTTGGCCTTGATTTATATGCATTATAATTTAGAATGTATTTATGCCCTTAGAACACATTCTTCCTATATACTCCTTAACTGTTTAGAACTGCTTTTTCAGGCACAGTTTTATCTTGTTATGAATCATAGTTCTGGGATTTGGGAAATGTTAGCTTTTTACTCTGATCTTTTGTCTTAGTTTACTGTTGCTGTGATGAAACACCATGACCAGTGCAACTTAGGGAGAAAAGGGCTTACATTCCCACATCACTGTTCATCATCAAAGGGAGTTGGACAGGAACTCACGCAGGGCAGGGACCTGGAGACAGGAGCTGATGCAGAGTCCATGAAGTAGTGCTGCTTACTGACTTGCTTCTCATGGCTTGCTCAGCCTGCTGTCTTAGAGAACCCAGGATCACCATCCCAGGGATGACACCACCTACAATGGGCTGGCCATTCTCACATTAATCTCTGACTTTAAAATACCCCACAGCCCGATCTCATGGAGGCATTTTCTCAACTGAGTCTCTCTTCTGTCTGATGACTCTGTGGACACAGAACCAGCCAGAACGCCTATCTCCACCTTGTTTTGTACTCAGGACGTTTGCTCTCTTAGACTTTTAATTTTTCTTGGACTCTATCAGTAGTTCTGCAATGAGATCTCTGGGGACCATTTAGCACAAAGACACAGTTGTTTCTCTCCATCATTTTATTTGAGAAATAAAAAAAGTAATTGTGCACCTCCAACAAACAACAGTGTATAATTAGCTCATTTTTGTAGCTCCATAGCATCTTTATACACTATTAAAACTGGTCCTCGGGGAGGAGGCTTCCAGGCCAGCTCCAGACCAATTCCCCCAAGTCCTGGATCTAAAGTGACTATAGCATAGAAGTTCACCTTCAGGTTCTGGGAGGTAACCAAGAGCAAAGATTTTCCGTATTGTTTCACAAGTCTCTTGAACTCACCCTGACCCCTAGATCAAAAGGAGGTTTCCCATGGCAGGCACTGGGGGTTTTGTTAGTCTGAGGCTCTTAGGGGGAGCATTATCATCCAGTGTTTCACGTCTTACTGTTTGTTCATTTGTTATTGGTTTTTTGAGAATTTTGTGCAGTGCACTGATTATATTCACCCTCTCCCCAGGCTCCTCCTAGATTCATGCTTCCTTCCTTATCCACCCAACTTGGAGTTCTCTCACTTTCTCTCTTTTTAACCTGTCAAGTGAAGCTTCGGTTGTTCATATGCTTTTGGATGTGTGGTCTTTAGTGGAGGATACTCTCTACCCACTAGAGGATACACCCATAAAGAAAACTGACTTCCTTCTTCCAATAACTATTCAACGACAATAGCTTCTTAGCTGGGAGTGTGTCTTTGTGCCCACATCCCCTCTCCACACTGGCATTTTGTATGGTCTGAGACTATGCAGTTCCTAGACTATGCAGGTGTCTCAATTGCTCTGAGTTCATATGTGCCCAGCTGTGCCCAGAATGTAGTTTCCTTGTAGTCATCCATTTCTTATGGCTCTTACATTCTTTTATAATTATGTATACAGTGTTCTGCCTGCTTGTATCCCTGCGGGCCAGAAGAGGGCACCAGATCTCATTACAGATGGTTATAACCCACCATGTGGTCACTGGGAATTGAACTCAGGATCTCTGGAAGATCAGGCAGTACCCTTAGCCCTGAACCATCTCTTCAGTCCGGCTCTTACATTCTTTCTGCCCCCTCCTCTGACATGATCCTTGAGGCTTGGATGGATGAGATGTGATACAGATGCTCTGTTTCGGGGCTGAGCATTCCACAGTCTCTTATTTGCGAGTATCTGTGTTAATCTCGATCTACTGGAAAGGAAGCTGCTCTGATGAGGGCTGGGTGATTCAATAATCTCACGTCTCATCATTTTATTTTCAATGCTTACTTATTTTAGCTTTGTCTTAAGCATAAATATCTTGTTACATTAATTGCCATATATAGGACTATAAATATAGTGCCAGTATTTGGAATTTATTCCATCTAATAATAGTGCTTCAGGGAAGAAAATGCCAATTTGGTTATCAAATACAAATAGTCATCCCAGAAAACATACATACAAGTGACATTATACAGACTGAGAAGGCTGTGTTTAAGGATATATATGCATATTCACATATATTTATGCATACAGTAGTGGTAAGTAGAAAAGAGCCATTAATTTAAAGAGACAAAGAAGGGGTATAGAAGAGTGTTTGGAGAGAGGAGAGGAAATGGGGAAAATGATGCAATTATATTATAATCTCCCTAAAGTGTAAAAAACCAAAACCCAAATGGCACAAAATATTGTTTACTTTCCAAAGTTAAATATCTAAATCTAGTTTCAATTTTACTTACTATTTACTTGCAGTGTTTGCTTTAGCAGGTGAAGGACCAAACGACCTGGGCCAGAAGAAAGAAATGGCTAAGGTATAGAAGATATGCTTTTCATTTTGTTTTAATTTTAAACTGTATATACTTAGAATCTGTTTTGCCATAATTCATAAAGCTGTTAGCCTGTCTCCTGCTCCACTATCAAGAATATTTATTTTATCCAGTATTATTCATTTTAGAATAAATCTGGTTTGAGGAAGAAAGAGTCTATAGCTGGCTGTAATTTTACCTCAGGTGTTGACAAACTATCTTGGAATGGATAATTTCTCTCAGTACTGTTTACTTAGAATAGCATCTCTTCTTGTAACTTCAGAATCAAATGCCAAACTGTAATACAAATGCCAGTGATAAATTTAGGGCAGAATTGTCAGAAATTCCCAAGTTTTGGGTTGTAGAAAAATAGTACGTTGTATCCACCGCTTTCTTTTGTGATGTTTAGTGAGACTTAAGGATGTGCCTACCAATAGAATGTGTTACTATATTTGCAATGGCAAATGTTAATTCACAAGTATAATATAGTTTAAAAGCAGCTATGACAAGACACATGCCATTTCAGGTCAGATATTGTTTTCAAAGTGAATTTAGTTGGGTCAGGATTTTCTACCAGTTTTGATGTCAGGGTACAAGGAGAGTTCTATGACCATGAGAGCAAATGTCAGGGGTTGTATATGGACCCATTTTCCTGTTCAGATGGATGGAAAAAATGCAGGTCTCATGGCAGGGCAAGGTCTCTACGCTGATGGGAAATATGACTGATGATGACATTGTGAATGCGTGACTTTTTCCACAGCTTATTTTTACCTCTTATAATACTCACACTCAGCTTATTATGCTACTGTAGCAACTGTAGCATATGGATATGGATATGGGCCCCACCCTGAGTCACACGAAAGATGTCACTAAAGGCTTCTGTCTTAGGACCCAAGGTCATGCAGTTGGCAATCTGCCAAGCAAACCAAGGCACATGTCAGACCAAACCAGCTATACCAAACCCACTTCCCCAAGAAGCAGTACAGGCCACATTGTCATCTATGTGCCTATCTTTGAGCTGAATGGGATGAAAAACTACCCTATTGATCATGAGCCCCAGTTGGGGGAGGAGTGTGGAATGGCAGGTGAAACCTATGGGCCATCATGAAGCATATGGACCTTGCTTCAGCAAGTGGCACCCAGCTGTAGTATGAGGTTTCTGGCCCGGACTTTCGGACCTAGCCTCAAGGTTTAGGCCCACAGACCCACAGACCTGCAGAGCCACACAGATACTTACATTAATTTTAGGTTGATCAGCCTAAGTTCCAGGCATATAACTTGCTAACTCTTTACCCTTAATCTAGCCCATGACTCTTATCCTGTTCAGCCATGTGGCTCAGCTCGGTACCTTTTCTCAGAGCAGCATAGTTGTCCTCTGCTTCTTCTGGCTTCTCTCTGGCATTCTGCTCTGTTCTGCCTGTTCCTAGAGTCTTCTTAGTCTTGAGTCCCACCCACACTTCCTGTCTGCCTTTGGCCAATCAGCACTTTTTATTAAATTCATAGGCGGGGACAATTATTTACAATGAAACAACACAATCTCCTACACCTAGCTACAGGATTAAGTATGGTGGTAGGCTATTTGGACCTGATGAGCAGCCTTGGAGGCTCTGCAGTGATTAGCATAACACAGCCAGCACTCATTCAGACTGACAAGTGTCATGAGTCACAGCTCCTTGGGGAGGCCAAGCCACATAGAGACAGGACCCCTGGTACCAGAGGCAGGCAAGGCTTTATCTAAGTCTGAGGGCATCCACACAAGTGGTGTGGAGGAGGTGGTTAGTTCATATCCACAAGTTCAAACCCATAGTTCTCCCAGTAAACTCAATCTGTTAGTGAGGCCTCTGGGAAGCAGCCCCAGGGGGATTCCTGAGACTTCTATCCACATTGTCCAGCAGCAGCCAGCCTTTCTAGACAATCACAGTTGTGTCAAGGACCCTCTGTAGCAGAAAGAAGGGCTGGTGGCAGATAAGGGCTGCAGTCAAGCTGCAGTGTACACCTCACAGCACTTCTCAGTTCTGCCATTAGCTACAGGCAGAGAGGACAGGATAGCCAAGATGGTTGGGTGGGTCTTCAGATAGGCAGCCATCAGTGACACAGCCCAACATCATCAACATCTCGACTGAGAGAAGCTTCAAGAATCTCATAAAGGTCTATCGATTTTTGTTTATGAGGACTAGCCGTGGGGTGGGATGGGATGTGGCTGTGCCCGCACACTGGCTGCCCTCCCCACCTCTACCACTGAGAGCACAGACAGCTTCTGAGATTGGCAGTACTCTCAACTCACCTCTGCACTCAGATCTTCTCTGTCAGGCCAACACAGCCCTCTAGATCTGTCATCTCTCACATCGCCAAGGTGCTTTTTAGAGACCCAGTTGACTGGGTGTTGATGTCAGTGACCTGGGTCCTGCCGAGCACAGGCCTGCTGCACCCTGTTGAGGGTGGTAAACTGAGTCCCATGGCACTCATGGCACTCACAGATGGTAGGAAGGGTTTCTCATTTTCTATCAGACCAGGCCAAGGTAACAGGGTCCAGCAGCCCTGTGGAGAAGGAAGTAGTAAATAGAAGCAGTAAAGAGAAGACTGGGCTGAGAAGGCCCAGTCAGCCTATGAGTGTGTGTGTCGGGGGAAGTTCTAGCCAAGTCTGCTGAAGTGTGTGGAAGCCAAGACTGTAAACTGAGAGGTTTGTCTCAGAGGAAACGTGGAGAAAAGGAAGTTCAAGATGGATGAGTCTACGCCTTTAACTCCATACTGGCTCAGGAAGGCACACCCAGTAGAACAGGCAACTAGATTCAGCACCAAGGAGTCAACATTGGTTGACAGTATAAGCAGCAGCAGTCTGACTGACAGAAACATTCTCAGCCCTACAAGGACAAGGACAGGTGAGGGCTGCTGGCCCTGACTCCGCAGCAGCCTGCTGTTATTGCAAGTTCCTCACCAGGGCCCCTCCCTGTTCCACATCTCCTTTCCCATTATACTAAACAGTTCAGCCAGAGCCCAGGCCATGGGAGTGGGAATGAGCTGCATGTCCTGTGTTATACTCAGGGGACTGGCAGGGAGGGGCATGTCTGCCCCATAATGCAGGATATGGACTTGCTGCCCAGGCAGCAGGATTTTACCTATAGGAGATGTCTGTTTGGAGGGCACCAATCCATCTTGTCATCATCCTAATATGTCTGGCTTCCTGACTCTCTTTTCTTCCCCTAGTGGCAGTCATCCTGGGGTGCAGGGGTGGGGGTGTGTGCTTCTTTGTGTCACACCAGGAGCCCTACTGGGAAAGTCAGAAGGCACTGGGCTCTGGTGCTCTAGCCACAGTCACCAGGAGGCCCCTGTTGTGAAGAAGCCCAGTCTATTCTTCTTTCCTCTTGGGAGAGTTCTAAACTTCTAAACTTAGGAACCTGGCTGCTCTACTGGAAAGGGAACAGGATAGCTCAGTGAGAGAGAGGTGTTTGAATTGTCCCTTTGGCATGCAGACTGCCCTAATCCACCCAGGCTTATGGCATGCCATTGCCACAGGCTCTGGGGCTCTTTGCTTTCAGTGTTGTGGACCTGGTTATGATGGACCCCAATCTCTGTCTCTGAGGTACAGAGGAACCTTTGCCAAGCCCCTCAGTATCACCAAATCTCACTGTTCTTAGGAATAACAGGGACAGAACTGCTTCTAGAAAGCTGGACTGCTTAGTTCTCCCTGCCATTCATTCTATCTACCTTGACCTATTGCAAGATACTTGATGTGGAGGGCAGAGTCAAGAAAACTAGTTAGGGCTCCTGTGAGCCCAGAGGGCCTGTAGTGAATGAGCTCAATGCTTTCAAGCTCCAGCCCCAAACATATTTTTTTTTGCCCTCTGCTAGATGGCTTTGTAGGTTATCCAAGTTATGTAGTGATGGGGGCGCTGAAAGTGTGGGAGCTGCCTCTAGGCAGAGCATACCTTTATAGCTCTGTAGCTCCTTGAGCCCTGTAGCTCCTGTAAATACTGGACCAGTGAGTAAATAAAACCATGGTAAAGGGAAAGGAGTATGTTGCCCAAAGCCTCATTTATCCACCCCACAAAAGGATGCGTTGAAGCTTCTGTAAAACAAGAATACCTGAGAATCAGTATTTTCCCCAAACTAAAGATGAAATACAAAGGGCTTCTGGACATGGAGGGGATGTGTCCAAGCTGTATGTCAACATTTCTGTGAGAAGCACATGGATTCAGATCTTGGAGCCAAAGAAAAAGGAAGTCTAGCCACAGTGTAAAGCTTGGCTCTCAACTTGATAACATTACACATATGATTTTATCTTTGGAGGGGACATTTAATTTTGATTACAAAGTAGAAAGTATGTGTTATCAGCCTAGATATGGGAATACAGTGAAAAAGTGGAGGGCCAAAGTAATTGAATGGTTGTAATGTCTTTGCAAAGTGAGAATTTGAGAGATACCATCTGTTTGTGAAGGGAAATGAAAATTTTATTACTTATAAGACTGTCATACGGTCATAAAGCTTCAGGAATTTCAATATAATTCTCCTAAAGATGGGGATGAGCTCATGGAATCAGCAGAAGGACAAAAGATAGTGCTTAGGTTGGAGTTTTCAAATGGACAAAAGTATGTGGTGGATGTGTTGTGTGACACTATTCCCTAAGGATATGAGAACAAGAACCTACTCTTCCTAGTCAGGGAACTGATTACAGACAGAAGTAATGATACCACAAGGTCCATCTTGGTGAGTCAGTGAATTGGGGGGGGGGGGAGGGTAATGAGTATAATGGATGAATGGTTACTTAGAGGACCAGAATATCCCAGAGAGCTGTGTCATCGGAGTGCACCCTAGTGTGATGACTGCTCATGAAAGCTGGAAACCTGCACAAACTACAGGCAGCTCAGCAAGGAACTTCTTTTCCAGGTAGTTCAATTCTTTGAGTCTCTTCCAGGCAGCCTGGATGGTCTCTGCCCCTTCTAGGGGTGTTTCTGGCCTGAGGGTGGCCTTCAAGGCATATAAACAGCTTTACTATTTATATATTTGGAAGAAGGGGTCTGTTGAATCTGTTTGGTTTCAGAGACTTCCTGAAGGTATTCTGAGTTGATTACTGGCTGAGTTTAATGATCTTCCTTGCAGATGAAATGTTTCACTTCTTTAACATTCTGTTTTAATGAATTTCCCTCCAAGATGGAAGGCCTTACTCTGCTACACAATAGTATGTCAATGTATACTAGAGATTTTCTATCTTTTAAAAAATCTGAGATGAATTAGTGGCTGTAGATATTTTTTTAAAATAAGGTAATTACAACCCAATGAAAAGTACAAAGGTCAAAAATGAAAAGACAACAATGGATCATTGTTGGAAGTAGTTTGACTTGGTGGTGATGTTCTCTTACAGAAAAAGGAGAATGCGGACTTCTCAGGCAAATCTCAATCAGAAAGAACCCATCAATTTTTTGACCACAGTCTGATGGAATCCATTGAGCTGGGGGACCCCAAAGTGTATGAATTCCTTCGCCTACTTGCTCTCTGCCATACTGTGATGTCGGAGGAGGATAGTGCAGGTAAGTGAACTATGTTTGAGTAGTGAGCCTTTAAAAAAATAACAAAGATAATCGCTGATATTAAAACTGAAGAATTTCTGAACTAAATATAGAATATTCCAAACAGATTTTCTTGTCACTAGCTTTTTATTTATTTATATCCCAAGTGCATCTCATGAACAAGGAAGTATTCTTAATTTTATATATATATATGGGTATCTTCCTTACATGTGTGTCTATATGTTACTTATGAGCAGTGCCCATGGAGGCCAGGAGAGGGTGTCTGATCCCCTGGGACTGGAGTTACACATGTGGGCTGCTATGTAGGTGATGGGAATTGAACCCAGGTAGTCTGCAAGGGCAGCCATCATTTTACTTTACTTAAATATTTTGAAGAAAATGTTACAGTACCAATGGAAAGCTAATGACCCAAATATGTCCTTTAACTGGCTTCTTATGATTGAGCACCACATTTGGCTGTGAAATTGCTAGTACCCAGACAAATAGGGAGATAAATAGCGTGTGAACTTCTAATGGATAAAGATCACCACAGAATGGGGGGATAAATCTACATCAAAACACTGTGATTATCATGCTGATTGAGGCATTTCACATGCTACATGGCTGTTTGGAGCTCAGGATTTATAAACTGCAACAAAACCAGCTGGCCTACTTTTACATTTTGATGCTGGGAGGCAATCTATTGATGACACCAGAGAATCAGCTTCTTCCTTTGAAGTCTATCTGTCTCACCTGTAAGGTTTGTTTCTTTTTTGCTACCAAATATTAAGTTAAAATCACGACTCAAGGAAGTAATAAGTGCTGGTTTAATTCAGTCTTTAGATTTTAATTGCTTTGAAGATTCACATAATTATATTTATGACTTTAATTGATCTTTATAATATTCACACCACAAGGAATTATTATATTCCCTTCTGGGAGTTGCCTTAAGGAAGTCTCTTTTATTTCTGCCTTTTGAGTTTATTTCATTTCCCAAACCCTATTTCATTTTAATAGCGATCTGTTTTTCATTAATGTTATGATATTCTTTAGATCTCATTGAGGATATTAATTATGCTTAATTTGAAATTTGCTTTTGTTTCACCCAGTAGCCTGTATTTTATTGAGTGTGTGTTTCTCTCTCTCTCTGTTTGTCTCTCTGTCTCTCTTGCCTTTGTCCCCCTCTCTTTCTCTTTTCCACCCTCTCTCCCTCCTCTCCCCCACTTCTGCATCTAACTTTCCTGTTGTTCTTAAATGTTTGATGATTTCTGGTTGTCTGTTCCTTTTTGTGTAAGAGAATTCCTGCTTGGTGAATGCTGTTCATTACTGTAGTCTGTTGCTCAAGATTGCATTAATGAGGCAGATCACGTGGCTGGCCTTCTGGATGTGGGCCCCTCTGTTCTGGGAGTCATGGCACCTATGTTACTTTCTTACTTTTCTGGGGCTGGCACATGGAGTCTGCCAGGGCTTTTATTAGAGACAGAATTATATATATTCCCTTTCTCACACTCCTCCTATTCCATGGTAGTTTGACAGTACTGTGCTCATTTACCCCCTGTGGTGGGAACCACACTCAGACCCTTTCTTGAGGTGGTCTGAATACAGCGTAGAAAAATACTTTTAAGGATGCATTCAGGGAAAAAGTATTGTTTCAGCCTGTCATTTGGAGTGAGCTGGCTGGAGAAGGAGCACAGTGGTCCTGTGGTACTGAGTGGGGTTCTTTAAGTATTTTTACTAATGAGGCCTCCAAGATTCTGTTCCCATCTGTTGACCGAGTTTGGGAACTATTGGTGCTTTACCTTAACTCTGTCTTCATTTTCTTCTGCAAATGTTTTGAACTATGCCCCCCCATCTTCATTTCTTTATTGGTAAATTTGGCATTTTACCTTTCAGATAATTCTCATAATTGTAGATTCATTTTCAATTCTAGCATTATTAAAAATTTATATTGTGCTACAACTCAATGCATTGAAATGCTGAGATCTTAAAAGTTCATGCATGCATGCACATGTATAAACATTGAAGTTTGATGAGATTTGACAACTACAAATATCCCTGGAAGCACTGCTTGGATCAAGGCATAAATTTCTTCCATCAGTGCAGCAAGGTTACTCCTGACCTTCCCATTCAGTTTCTATGAACTCAAGCCCACCAAGCTTTGGTGTGACTTCTATTACTAAAGATGAGTTTGCTATCCTTGTCCTCCATATAAGCAGAATTGCATAGTACACATCATGTGCCATGTTCTGTCATCCGTGCTTGTATCTCAGTTACTAGTTTCTTATTAAACTAACACTCCCCTGTATGAACATGCCATAACCTTTTCTGGTTCTCTGTTAATACACAGATTATTTCAGATTTTGTGAGCAAGTTGACACAAAGTCTTTTAAAAGTTATTTCTTTAAAAATTGGAAGGAGGATGTCTAAATACATAGAAACAAGAATTTCCAGACCATTATATAAGGATATGTTTAAACTTCTAATAAACTGTTCTTCTGTTCTTTAACTATTAATGTATCATTTTATATCCCCACTGTGTATTTGAACCCACTCAACATTTCCCATGATTACTCTTACCGTTCAGCCATTTTTATGGCTGGTTAAAGTCTCTTTCCACTTAAAAGGATTTCTGAAGAGACAAGAGTTAGAAATGTACATGATTTCAATGGCTTCTACCTCTTAACTCAAGACATCAAATTCCACTGACGGGGTTATGTCTTGAGAAACTGTAGGCTTGCTTTCATTTTGAAATGTAGGTTGTGGAATGTGTATTTCAGGCTCAAACAAACCCAAACATATTAGAGAACATTGAAGATTTTTCTGTATAAGTGTCATTTATGGAGAAGAGAGTTCAAATCTAACCTTTAGTTTTAACATTTAAAATTTAGCTTGTGGTTAAGGATGTTGAAAATGTATGGCATTTGTTTCATAGGGAAGTTTTCTGGAGAGCCTGTGGTTTTTCTGTCTGTCAGAGTGAATGAAGTTTCAGGACAAGAGTGTAGTAGCAGGGTTCTCGGTCCCGGGCGGCCAGAGATCTGAGACCCACAGACCTGCCGCCTGAGACCACTTAGCCACCCAGCCGCCCAGGCCCCCCAAAATGACTCAGACGCTTATATTAACTTCATGCTGTTTGGCCTATGGCTCAGGCACATTGCTAGCTAGCTCTTATATCTTAAATCAACCCATTTCTATTCATCTGTCGGCCACGTGGCCCGTGGCTCACCAGTGCTCTTACCTGTTGCTCCTTGGGCAGCCTCAGCTTGATCTGTCTCTGACTCCACCCTGCTTCTCCTACCTATGCTTTGATTTCTCCTCCTACTTCTTCTATGGTGCCTGCCATGGCCCAAAACAGCTCTTTTATTTAAAGATTGAGATTCACAGCATATATAAACGCATTCCCACATCACAAGAGGATTGGAAATCTAAGTACTTTAGGAAGATTTGTGTTTGTTTGTTTGTTTGAGACAGGATTTCTCTGTGTAACAGCTCTGGCTGTCCTGGAACTCACTTTGTAGACCAGACTGACCTGGAACTCACAGAGATTCTCCTGCCTCTGCTCCAAAGTGCTTAGATTAAAGTTGTGAGAAACCACTGCCTGGTAGGAAGATTTTTCTTTTATTTTCTATTTTGGTAAATGACAATAGAGTAAGTTTTAAAAATGTGAGACTTATTTTATTGCCTTATTATACTAATTTTAAAATTTGTTGACGCTTGACAATGGCTCAGTATAGGCTTGATTTTCATAAACAATAAATTCTTGACATGAATGCATATTCGTTAATTTGGGGTCTCTGTGTTCTAAACATATACATCTGACAATATTTTTATTATATTTCTAAAGGTTCTTGTTCTTTAGTTTGCTTGTTTGTTTGATGACAGACTGCTATTCTGTAGCCCAGGCTACCCCCAAATTCATGGCAATTCTTCTGCCTCAGCCTTCTAAATGCTAGATTTAAAGGAGTAAAGAATCTTCCTTTTTAAATGGATTATTATGACAACTCAGTTTCTCAACTCCTGAAAATATGCCAGCAGCACCAAATAGAACACACTGGTATGATATTTGTAGTTCTGCCAATGTTTGCTTTGTAAGGTCATGTCAGATAACAGTTCAGACTTCCATCCCCATTGACTCACAGCCTGTATCAGTACAGTCTCAATTATTTCCAGGAGTCATCTTTGTCTTGGCCTTTGCTGTGATCGACTGTTCTTCTTCCATAGACGTCTGCACACTCAGTCTTTGTCGGTCTTCATTTGTCTCTTCCCTTTCGTTTTGGAGACATCTTCTGTAGATGTGTATTGTAACATTAAAGACACCAGTGTAGACACAGCGCAGGGTAATGGGAACACACAAGTGTTGCCTCTACATTTAGTTTAAAATACTTAAAGCTCATTGTTGATAACATTTGGTGTTCTTTTCAACCATCTTATTTTGTCTTTGTCTTATCTTTTCTTTCTTATTTTCTTCTTTTTTGTCTTTTCATAGATTTAGTTCTTCTGAATCTTGTTACTTTGGAAATAATGTACCTTTATTGTTCTAGTGGTTAATACTAGAATTTTAACATAATCTCATGAAAGCATGAGATATTTTTGAGTAAAATAGAAACCCTTCAGTGGTTATCAGCTCTGTCCTGGCACATGGAATATTCTCACCATAGTCTTCATTCCTTTGAAAACCCACAGGCAAAGTTTCTAGGCTATGGTCAGTGATTTTGTGCTTCATTCATAGATTTATCTATTTTATATCTTGTAATAGTTATTTCTTCTTTAATTTGTAGATGATGTTCATTTATTTCTAATTTTTTTCCTACTGGTGGCAAATTTGTGCCCTATCCATTGCCAGTAAACTATGAGAGATTCTGAAGTAACTGTTTTATTGTTCTTTTTTCTCTTTTGATTTTTTTGAGACTGAGTCTTGATATGTATTCCTGACTAGGCTGGTATTCACTATGTAGCTCAGACTGACCTCAAACTCATGGAAATAGTTTTGGCTTTATCATCTTAATTGATTCACTCTTAGACTTGTTTATAAATGTATATTCAAGAAGATATGCAAAGAAGTAGTGTTTTATTTTTCACAAGGAATCATGGTATACCCATTAATAGAAAGTCCAATTTTTAGCAACTTATCTTGAACACTATAAACAATAAATATGCATCTACTCATGCTTGTATCTTCTAATTCATTTTTCAAGCATGATACATTTTTTATAAATGGAATTGCTTTTATTTTTGAGGTATTTTTGAATCATTCTGAAAGCTTCTTTCTTTTTCTCTCCTCTTAGCTCCATCTCAGCACACACACTACTGAGCAGCAAGTCTCTAACATCTTGATTTTATCCTGTAAATTTTGGTGGATTTCTATACATGTGGTCTCATAAAATGGTCATTAGTACTTAGCGAAGGGAAGGCCAGAGTATCTGCTTCCTCGCATCTTGTTTGATCTCTCTAATAATCGTATCACCTCTTTCAGCCATAGTCTCTTTAGTATAAAAATAAAAATAACTATTTAAATAATAATTATTTCCAATGGCTTACCTTGAGGATTATGGGAGTTAATATATTACAAGGCTTTAGTTAGAACCTCTAGTCACTGGAAGAGCTATGATAAATGGCCCAAGAAACTTTTATGACAGTGAGGGAGAAAGACTCCCAAGTGAACGCTTTGCTACAGGAGAGGAAGGACTGCACAGTGGTGTACATGGAGACTTGGGGGTCTCCCAGGGCTTCAAATGGTTGATGAGTGGCCATTATCTAAGGATAAGAAAGTATTTAGAGTTGATTCCAGAGTTTCACTGGGGTTAGCATTGGAATTATGAATGTGACTTGTTACCCTCAATATTGAATGCACTTGTCTCTTCGTTTTAGGACAACTGGTTTACCAAGTTCAATCACCTGATGAAGGAGCTCTAGTTACTGCTGCTAAGAATTTTGGGTTCATTTTTAAGTCTCGGACTCCAGAGACAATCACAATAGAAGAACTGGGAATACCTGTTACTTATCAGTTACTTGCCTTTTTGGATTTTAACAACATCAGGAAAAGGATGTCTGTCATAGGTACGTTTGTTAGCAGAGCTTATCTTGATCTTTTGATGCTTCTCTAATTGTGTAAGTGCTTTTCAAGAATAATTTAACTCTTGGTGATGTGCTACATTTTTGCAACTTTATGAACTCTTGTGATTCCCAACATCAAAAGTGTAATAATATGTGAATAAAATTCAACAAGAGCTTATTCCATGTCCAACACTATTCTGAATTCTCTACCTGAAGTAGCTGCTTTGTCACAACAGCCCTAATAAAGTATAAGCTATTATTTTTATGCCCATTTTATAGACAACCAAACTGAGATACAGAAAAGTTGAGCAACTTTCCTGAGTCCACAAAGCTGGTGACATAATGGAATTAAACCCAGCAGTCTGACTGAAGAGCTGCTCCACTCTGGTCCAGGAGAATTTCTGAATTATGTAGTTTTGTGGGCATCATTGGCCATTCTCATATCATCTATCATTTCTGTTCAGCATCAGCAGCTGTTCTCACACCATTTATTATTTCTGTTTAATCCTGTTGCTGGAGATGATGGTTTACTACTGTATTCAGTACCACATCACATCCAAGCTTTAAAACTCAGCACTAGCCTTCAGCAGCCTTTGTTCTCAGACTAGTTACCCACTCTTTTTCCCAGTCTTCTTACATCTCCCAGCAGGATTTTTTAAAATTTAATTTTAAATTATCTTATATAATAATCCTATCATTCTTTGAGAACTTCATATAATGTATTTTTACCATCTCTGCTTTCTCTCCTTTCCTCCTTTCTTATCCCCCAACTCTGCTCCTTCTCTCTCTCTCTCTTTAACCTATCAAGTTTAATTTGCACTGCCCATATATTCTCCAATGTGTGGCCTTCCACTGGAGTGCGGTAAATTTTCCAGGGTCCACATTCTTAAAGAAAACCGACTCTTGCTCTCTCAGAAATTATCAGCTTCAAATAGTTCCTTGGCTAGGAGACTTGCTGCTCTCCTCCTCTCCATGATGGGACTTGTCTGCCTTGAGCTTTCACGGGTCTTCTGCACTCATTGTCACAACTGCTGTGAGTACAGATAGGCTGTTGCCTTGCTGTGTTTGCAGGATGCTGTTTCTCTGTAGTCATCCCTGTCTCTGAGTCAGACTCTTTCTGCTCCCTCTTTCATAATGATCCCTGAGCTTTGGGATGAGGGGTATGATATAGATGTCTCATTTAGGGCTGAACATCCCCCAAACTCTCTCTCGTTCAGTTACAGGCCCCTTTGCTAATCACCATTTGTTGAAGAAAGAAGCTCCTCTGGTGAAGGTTATCACAACAATATATGACTCTCATGTAGGACACAAAAGAACCAAACTAAAAGACTTTAAGTCATTTGTCCGAGAGTATGGCACAGCACATGTGTTACAAAGTCAGTCATGGGCAGAGAAAATAATTATATCTGGGGTTGTCTTTTCTAAAGTTGGCAGTGGGACATAGCTCAATGGTAAAGTGCTTGTCTAGGATACACAAGGCTCGGGGTTCAATCCCTGCACTGAGAAACAAAAAGCCTACTCATCACATAAAATTGGCCTCTTGACTTCTTGGTAGTCGACTTAGTTCACTGGAGGCAGAGTCCGCAGGTTTGCATTTCTGATTAGTTTCCAGGTGATGCTGATGGAACACTCCAGGGGACCGCAGGTGGAGACACACAGCCCTAGACTATCATTTCCTCATTGTCAGCCATTATTTTTCATGGGAATATTTGACATGTTTCTCAAACCTGTATCCTTATTTGTTTCTCTCTAAATTCAGAGTTTCTCTAGAATCCTGTCAGCGTACCCCTAAATCTTTTCTTTCTAAATGCATTCTAGAATTATTTGCAAAGCTCGTGTCTATGAAATTACATTTCCCCCCATTAAACTCTATTGTCCTTCCCTTTAGTCACCAGTATCATTGCCTCATTTAGGGGTCTTGTCACTGCTTATATGAATTATTGCCATGTCTTCACATTGTCCCCATTAAAATAATACTCTATGCTGCCAATATCCTATTTTCCCTAAACCATAGACTTATTATGTCACCACTTAAAACATGTTGGCTTCTCAGTATTCACCGGGCAATGCTCCTAGTGTGATTTGAAGGTCACATGCAATGTGACACCAACTTACTTTGTGCTCAGCGTCATCATACCTTCCTATTCCTGAGCTGCACTGAAAACTTTTATATGGTGTATATAATTTTTAACGTCTATATAGAAAAATTATTTTTCCTAATTCCTTTTTGCTAAAAACTCCTCATCCAATAATGCCCAATTTAAACGGCATTTTCCCCTTATTTTCCAAGTAAGCATTTCTCATGGTATTTCCCAAAATGCTTCATTTAATGCAATAGTAAGATTCTGTTTCCTAAGATTCATGGCTATAGCAGCAGCATATGGGCTGGATGCTACATGAGATCAGCTAGCTTTATCTTCATACTGCCCAGGGCCACATGAGACTGGCAGATAATCTCTACTCATATTCATTGAATGAAATTCCATCAATTACTTTGTAATTTAAATGAATTCCTACTATGGAAAATGTAAATATCCATAATGGTAAGGCTTAGGGTCTTTACTGAAACATAGGAAGGAGAGATTGTTTTGAGGTTACTCATTTTAATTTTTTTTTAAATGATAACAGGCCAGAGGCAGTTTCCACCTACTAAGAAGCACACAGACTGTTCTAGATGCTGGCTTAGTGTTGCATCAGCAGGGGCCCTCCTCTATTTACAACCCCAGGGGAGATGTCAATGGCCTTTAGTTGGCTCAGCATGGATTTCGTTTTGCTCTGAGGGTGTTGACAAAAACCTAAGATTGTTATATGGGGAGAAGTTTGGCTTTTGCTCAGCATTGGTCGCCATTACAGGCTGTGGGGAATCTCAGCCTAACCGCAGACATCAGATGTCTGCCTAATGGATCCCATATGGGGAAGGGCAATGTTCAGCGCAGAGAGGGGCTGGCAGGCTTCATTCTGGCTCCTTGGTTTTCAGTCAGAGGGGGTTCAAGAGGGACTCTGCTAGAGCAGAAAAGTCTGTCTGATTCTTGGCAGGAAACAGTGCCACCCTCCTGATTGTCACGTTACTTGCTCTGTGGGGACTGTACCCCTGTGAGAGCTCAGACACTGCTTCTATGATGTCTACCTCAGTGTCCCATTGTCATTTCTTCCCTTTCATCCTCCTCTGCCTCCTGCTTCATTTTCTCCCTTACTGTTGGCTTGTTTGCTTTTGATCTGTCATTCACCAACTTTTTAATGTATAGTTTCAATACCAGCATGCTTAATTAATTATAGTTGGGGACAAGAAACAAGAGGTCCTATTCCAGTTAGTGTTACTTAAATAGAAGTTGTTGTCTATAGTATTTTGTCAAAGGTTGTAGAACCTTATTATACTGCTGTGAAAGAACCACTGCAGTCTTTCAGCACACTAAGGTCTAGAGACAACAAAAAGTAAGCAAACAGCATTGGCAATAGCACAGAACTAGTGACTAGCACAGGTGGCAGATAACCACGAAAGAATAAAGTACATTGGCTTTCAAAACCTTGATGAATTTTCATCTGTAAACTTTCAGGAGTCTAATAACCAGGTATGGTGCTTCCCATAATTCCAGCACACAGGAAGTCTAGGGGCAGCCTGGGCTATACAGTAGATACTATCTCCACCCCCCACCCCATCATCAACTGTTATCAGGAGAGTGTAACTACTAAAGACCAATGAGTACTTAATTAGCCATGCTCCGGGCATCCTGCTGGCTTGAGCTGATAAACAGCACTCTGGGAATCTCCCAGCCCTGGATCTTGCAGTGCCTCTCAGTTTTAAAACCCTTGGCTAGCTTTCTGGGCTGCATGATCTGGTGAAATTTTTCTTGTACCTTGGCTTTAAGGGAAAAGAATGAATGGATAGTTACTCCTTTTCAGCCTGTTTCTTATTGTCAACGTATTCCCATTAGACTAATATACTAAAGTATATTGATGATGCTAAAGTATATTTATGTTCTCCCATTCTGAGGCAGTCTATTTTTAGAGAACACTGTAAGTGGAAAGCATAAAATAATCTCTATGATCTTTATCTAGTGGATAAAGCTATGAAGGTGTGTATTCAATGAAGTTGTGATCCAGGTAATTGTTTCACATTGTTGGGTCTCAAAGGAAGAAATATATAACCTTGCCATCCACCCACCCACCCATCCATCCATCCATCCATCCATTCATCCATCCATCCATCCATCCATCCATCCATCCATTCAAATTATTAAGTGCCTACTGTGTGGGTCAACATGTAAAACCAAGTCTAAAACGTTGGGCCAACTCTTCTCTGACTTGAGAATGAGATTTGATAGAATGAGCAGGTGACATGAGTGAAGAAGGAATGTCTGTTGAGGGCTGGAGTTCCTGAGTCTGGAGAACTTGGGGAAGAGCCCCACAGAGAACAGACTTCCAAGGGGAGGAGAGGAGGACCTTTATTTCTTTCTATTCTGTGAAATGTATTTTTAGCTGATTGACCCAAGAACAAACCACTAAGATGAACAAGCTTTTCCCCCACACAACAAAGGGCTCAAAAGAGCCGCAGAGCAAGGACCAATAACTGATGTGTATCCCTCACCCTGAGGAACTGGGAGTTAGGCAGGCTGGCAGGGTGGGGCCATGACTTTCCCCTCCATCACCTTCCTGACCTGAGACAGAAGACTGGCAGGCTTTCTGTTTTTACCAATAGCGTTCCTTTCTGTGTGACCAGAAAGGGTGAATTAACACAGGTCCATCAAGTTGTGGTCCTTTTCAGCCACCCTGTCTGTGTCTAGACAGGACAGCCCTAAAGTAGGGGAGGAAGAACTCCTAAAGATACTTAAAACCTCCAGCCCAAGAGGAGAGACTGAGTTTTGGGTTCCGGAGTCCCCCTCTGCTTTGAAGGTTTTTCTAGCTGTGTGCCTTGTGTTCTCTCTCTCTCTCTCTCTCTCTCTCTCTCTCTCTCTCTCTCTCTCTCTCTCTCTCTCTCTCTCTCTGTCTCTCTCTCTCTCTCTCCCTTCTTGCCTCAAATAAAAGTCTTTCTTTACTGCTTGATTCTGTTGGCTCTCTGCAATATTTGCTACCTTTTAATTCTTCAAATAGCAGAGAAAATGAAGTCTATCAAGACCCCTAGATGGTAACAACTTGAGTAGCTAGAATTCCATATGGAAATGAGTTGGTGTGACACTGATGTTTATTTGAATAGAAAATCTTGAATTCCACACCAGAACTTTCAAATAAAGCTCTTAATTCTCTTTAATACACATGGCTTAACTTAAGTCTTTCAGCCATTTTGCAATAGGGAGCTTGGTAGGTCATGTATAACAGTATAAAAATACTTGTTTCTGAGTTTGGGAAATCAAACACTTCCAGTAGAAGAATATTTTTAAATTAATTGAACAGGAATAAAGCCTACTGACTTAGGGAGTGATTGTCTAGCCAAAGGCCCTGAATACTTTCTTTGTTCCTGGCTGAAACCTTATGTTCATTTCCAGATGGGCTAGCTGGAACCCTGGGAGAGTCTAGTTTTCACAGATTTCAATGATATAACATGCTTTTCCAAACTCTATTTTTTTTTTTTTCAGTTCGAAACCCAGAAGGACAGATAAAACTTTATTCCAAAGGAGCAGATACTATTTTGTTTGAGAAACTCCATCCTTCCAACAAAGACCTGCTGTCTTTGACATCAGACCATCTCAGTGTAAGTGCTCATGTTAGGATCAGCACAGGAGCCCTTTGCCATCTCCTAAGATACTTGTTAGTGAAGATCAGCAAAGGAGCTGACTTCTAAAATAGAAAGCAGCAGGGAACCATGCCACAGAGGGCAATACCAGTGAGTGTCTGGGAACTGATGGCCACTCAGAGTTTCGGCATAGGTGGATTAGCACAGGATAGCTATCTGGTAGAGCCACACAGTGGGGTGAGCTCAGGGTTCTTCTCCATGGCCATGACTTAATGGCTGTATTTAGATGGTCAGGGAAAGATAACCTGGAGATAATCAACTTTCTTCTTTAAGGCTTCTTTCATTCAGGCTATAAATTGTGAGTCTCTTACATGTTCTGGGTGTCAACTCATACATTCTATACTAGTGTAATTTTTTTTTTAAAGAAACTTTCTGAAGGGCATAGAGGTCTATGAAATAATAGGGGCACTGTGGACTTAAACCTGGTGTCCATATGCCACGCTAATAATTTGTTTGAGGTTCTAGTGGAGCCCTGTGAACTTTGCAGGAAATGGTTCAAAATTCTCATTTTATCAGTTTTTATTCCATTAAAATTATTGAAGATTTATGCTACTTTGTTGGATATTGTTTTATTATAGAATATACCCTTGATTCTTCTAGAAACAAAAATGTAAACATACTGCCTCACTTTAAGTTTAAAATGATGGCTTAGTAATAATTGTTACAAACATAGCTATTTTTTTCCTTTTAAATAGAGCATTCTTGATTTTCTCTTAATGTTTTCCAGAGACTGACATTGTCTTTTAGTTTCCTTAATTAAAACAATATTGGAGTAATAACTATATGATTTTTATCGTTACTCAAACACCAAGGCTCTAGACATTTCCCCTTCATATTAAAGTTTAATTTGGTCTTTTTAGTTGAATTGCTTTTAGGAGAGATCAGTTGGACCCACTCTTTCCTTCATTTTGGCTTCTACATTCTAGGCTTTTAAATTTGCATTTAATCATTGATTTTGGATAGTTTAATGATAGGAAAAGGCCTTGCTCAAATGATCATTTTGGATTAAATGTGTGTTTCATGACTAATTAGATGACTTAAGGCATCCTCTCTTAGAGTTGATTCATTGTTGTGCAAAACAGAGAGGAAGGCAATGGCAATACCCAGTGGGGTTGTAAGTTAATGGCAAAGACGTGTCTGTGTGAATTGAGAAGACAAAAGATGGTTTTGAGGCTGTAACTAGATTTTCAGATCAGAAGGGGATGTGGTGATGTTCTTGGAAGATACAGTTTGTAAATGTGAATGCAATGTCCCAGCTACTACCAATTGCCTGAGTGAAGTCAGCTAATGTTTCCTGTGGTCTTTCTGGACTAAAGCACATCTTTACACCATGCACCAGTTTTTCTGTTCACTAATTAGGATGCATCATGATTTAGAACATGTATGATCACAAAACTCTATCTGCACTCTACATCCAAATGATAGAGAAACATGTTTAATGACTGTCAATGCCCAAAGGCGCAGAAATAGCCATTCAAATGCTTTGATCGCAGTTTGGAGGTCCATAAAATGACCAATGGAGGCAGAAGTGATATGTGAGGTTTTCAACATTGCTCCTAGACTCAATCTATTTGTTTTTCTAGCTAATGTGGCTGTGTGAGACACATAGCAGCCATGGTCTTCTACCCCTCACCCCTGCTAGAAGGATAAAATACCAGAAGAATCATATGAGATTGTAAGTTTACCAAGTTTATTTGGCTTATATGCCATCCCCAGTCCATTGCTGGGATGACAGGGCAGGAATTTAAGGCAGGAAACTCATCCAGAAACCATGGAGGAACACTGCTTGCTGGATCACTTTCTGGCTCCCTCTCTTCCTCCCTCTCTCCCTCCCTCCTTTCTTTCCTCCTTCACAGGCTCATGTTTAATACATAGCCCAGAACTACCTGCTTAGGGATGGTTCTGCCCATAGTGGACTGGGTCTTCCTACATCAGTTAATCAAGACAACCCCCATAGACATATCTAAAGGCCAGTCTGAGATGGGTAACTCCTCAACTCAGTCTTTCCTCTTAGATGACTCTAGGCTGTGTCAGGTTGACAACACTAACTTAGAAAAAGTATGGCTTCCCAATATTTGATTATATATTAAAAATTAACTTCATAAAACATAATTTCTAACAAATAATAAATGTTTGAGCTGGTATGACTTGATGATGTCTCCTATATTTCAAAGAAGTTTTATTAGTAAAAATGAAACTTTAATGCAGTAAAGAAGAGAAATGGTTCACAGAAGAATCTAGAACGAAAGACCAGAGACAGCCGTCAAAGCTTACACTTGTACTATCATTTCTTACTCTTCCTTTTCCTCCAAAGGTTATTGCCATATGTAGCATACCAGACTTCTCTTACTCAGAAATTTATCATCTGCTTATTCATCAGTTATTGCTTTTAGTTTCCAATATGGAACATTCCAAGTAAATATAAAAGTAGGACTCACCGAATTTGCATCAAGGATGCTTTACGAGGGGCATGTGGAAAGGCTTGGTGAGAGAGCCTGATGATACAGCTCACAAAAGGGCTTCCTCTCTTTGACCGGAGAGCTGTGACTCCTCATCACTGGGAGTTAGGGCTGTGACTTATGGACAGAAATGCTTCCTATGGGCAAAGAAGGTTGGATATTGACACAGGTGCTTCCAACAGATCTCTCTTGCACACCATTCCTTTCTCCCAATAAGAACACTTCAATAGGTATTTTCAGGGAGAAACCTAGTGCACTGCAGTTCAAACCTCATAGATATGAACATAAAACACAACTGTTCTCTTCCATGTCGGAGGAGCTATGGAGTTAGTGTCAGAATGGCCATGCAGTGCTCTTGAGACAGAGTGCATGGGAATGAAACCCACCCCATGCTGTGGGAGCTTCTACTGTGTTTGTTGTTGTCTACCTGTTCCAAAGAGCACATCTTCTCTTACAGGAATTTGCAGGTGAAGGCCTTCGCACCTTGGCCATTGCTTATAGAGAGCTTGATGACAAGTACTTTACGGTGTGGCAGGAGATGCTTGAGGATGCCAATGCTGCTACCACTGAGAGGGATGAGCGGATATCTCGGCTGTATGAAGAAATTGAAAGGGACTTGATGGTATAAGTTTGGAAGTGTGATGCCATGTGCTTAAGGCATTGGTTAAGTCATCTTGCAGTAGGAGATGGTTCTCTTTCAAGGCTGGGTCTCACTTCATATGCTGGATTTGAGCTTTCTGTGTGTCAGCAATAGCTTATGCAATGGAAGCCCTCCCACAGTAAGGGATAGTAGACACCCTATTTATCAATCCCTGCCTTATGTTTGATACAACACATTCATTTCTTCTCTCTGCTCTGGGATCCATATTTTTAGTGCAGAGATGATTGATGTGGAGAGCAGGGCTGTAGCTCTGAAGTACCCTGAGCCCAGGAGACTCTGATATCTACTCAGAGTTGGGTCTGTTTTAGAAGTTCTCTTAGAGACTCTGGTGACTAAGGTTGGTAGCTGGCAGTTGTAGGAATCAGGTAGGTCTTACTTTTTATTAGATTACCTGATGACCTCTTAATTTATGGAAGGACACTACCTTTTGCCCCTCAGTTTTTTGACTATGAGGCTCTTCTTTGGACCTCTCCTTGGCTGCTAAGGACTCCTTAAATCATTAGAGGTGGAGAAGCCTCTGCCCATTTATACAGGCATGTTACCTGAGCATCCCATCTTCCCCATGTAAATTCTACCTCCCTGGGCCTCTGTTATTAAGTAGGCTTCACTTGTACACTTCCTTTTGTGTTTCTACCAGACTCATTGATTTATATTCACAATAGGGTGCTTACTATATCTATATCTTATAAATTGTCTTCTTTTATTCCTTTATCTTTAAACTCTGAGTGAAATCTATAGATGTTACATGTGTCCTTTGCATGTGTTAACATGTGATTCTTTCCTCTCCAATGCAGCTATTAGGTGCCACTGGTGTAGAAGATAAATTACAAGAAGGTGTTATTGAAACAGTTACAAATCTATCACTGGCCAATATTAAGATCTGGATTCTAACAGGAGACAAACAAGGTAGGTTGAAAATAGGTGACAATGATATTTGAAGAGGGAGAATTTATTATTATTATTTTTTTTAAAATTTAGCCAACACATTTAAGTGCCTCAATACTTTCCTAGTTCTCGACATAGGAAAAAAGTTGAAATGAAAAAAAAAAATTCAATGAGCTTATTCTTTAAAAACTAACACAAATACTTTTCACAGTATATTCTCTGGTCAGCAGAGTTTCTATACAGTTACCACCCTTATAAAGAAACATACGTAACATGGTTTTCATCTGAGCATTGTCCTATCAGTACTGAAGGGAGACACTGGAGACCTTACCTTGTCCTTCAGTTTACTGGTGGCAGGGAGATGTGGGAGATCTTCTAGAAGAATTTAGAGTATTGAGTAATCTCCTAAGAGGCTGAAGGCAACAGCTGTTTCTCAGCTGTTTATGGTCAAGTTACTGTATCTTAACAACTACTGTATGTCCCTCTTAGGGTCCTCTTTTTAGCTAGCTTCCCTGGAGCTGTTGGTTGTAGTTTGGTTATCCTCTGCTTTATATCTAATATCCCCGTATGAGTGAGCACATACTCTGTTTGTCTTTCTGAGTCTGGATTACCTCACTCAGGATGATATTTTCTAGTTTCACCCATTTGCCTGCAAATTTTATGATGTCATTGTTTTTTTTACTGTTGAGTAATACTCCATTGTATGTGTATATATGTATGTTTTTTTTTTTATCCATTATTCAGTTGAGGGGCATCTGGGTTGCTTCCAGATTCTGGCTATTACAAATAATGCTAGTATAAACATAGTTGAGCAAGTGTCCTTGTGATATGATTGAGCATCATATATGCCTAAGAGTGGTATCATTGGGTCTTGAGATAGATTAATTCTCAAATTTCTGAGAACTTGCCATACTAATTTCCAGTGGCTGAACAAGTTTGTACTCTCACCAGCAATGGAGGAGTGTTCCCCTTACTCCACATTCTCTCCAGCATAGGCTGTCACCAGTGTTTTTGATCTTAGCCATTCTGACAGGTATAAGATGATATCTCAGAGACATTTTGAGTTGCATTTCTCTGATGACTAAGGACGTTGAGCAAATCCTTAGATGTTTTTTGGCCATTTGAGATTCTTCTGTTGAGAATTCTCTGTTTAGATATGTAGCCTATTTTTAAAATGGATTGTTTGGTGTTTTGGTGTCTCATTATTTGAGTTCTTTATATATTTTGGAGATCAGCCCTCAGTCAGATGTGGGGTTGGTAAAAAATCTTTTCCCATTGCTGTAAGCTGTTGTTTTGTCTTATTTACTGTGTCCTTTGCCGTATAGAAGCTTCTCAGTTTTAAGAGGTCCCATTTATTAATTTTTGTTCTCTGTGTTACTGGTGTTATATTCAGGAAGTGGTCACCTGTGCCAATGTGTTCAAGGCTAGTTTTTACTTTCTCTTCTACCAGGTTCCCTAAGAGGGACACATGGATTGCCCTAGTAAGGGGAAATAGATGAGATCTGCAGAGTAAACTGGGAGTGAGGGGGGACAGTAGAGGGAAGGGTATGGGGGATGGGAACATAAGCAGACACTAAATGAGTGTTGTTTTCTTTTTAAAATTTTATTTGTTTATTTTTATTTTTACATCCCAACCAAAGTTCTGCTCCATCCCACTTGCCCATCTACCCCTCCTCCACTGTTTTTCTTCAGATACAAGTGGGCCTCCCATGGTTATCAGCCAACTATGGTATATCAAGTTTCAGTGAGACTAGGTACCTCCTCCCCTATTAAGGCTGAATGAATGAGGCAGTCACTAGGAGGAAAGGATTCCAGAAGCAGGCAACACAGTCAGAGACAGCTCCTGTTCTTACTTTTAGGCATCTCACATGAAGACCAAGCTACACGACTGTAACATATATGCAGAGGGTCTAGGTCAGTCCCATGCAGGCTCCCTGGTTGTTCATTCAGTGTCTATGAGCCCCTATGAGGTCACATTAGTTGGTTCTGAGGGTTTTGTTATGGTGTTCTTGACCCCACTGGGTCCTATAATCCTCCCCCTACCTTCTACAGAACTTTCTGAGCTCCACCTAATATTTGGCTGTAGGTCTCTGCATCTGTTTCCATCTGTTGCTGAGCAAAGCCTCTCTGATGACAGTTGGGCCAGGCATCAGTCTCTGAGTATAGCAGAATAGCACTGGGAATCTTTCATTAACTTTTTTTTTTTTTTTTTTTTTTGTCATTAATGTTTGGTTCTATCCTAAATCTCTGGGGTATCCTGCATCTGGGTCCTTGCCCTCAGGACATGAGCTTCCTTTCAGGGTATATACATCTTCAGCTGGGCCAACTCCACTCGCCAAAAATTGTCTTAAGATTCAGTTTATATCATGAGTGTTTATATACCTCTCAATAAAGATTAATCCTTTATATAATACATTGCAAGTAAATAATTCTACAATAGTCATTAGTTGGTCATTTTACAGTTTCTGCACCATCTTTGCCACAGCACATCTTATAGGTAGGACAAATTATAGACAAAGGTTTGTGGCTGTGTTGGTGTCCCAGTCTCTTCACTGGAATTCCTGTCTGGTTAGAGGAGATGTCTAGTTTAAACTTAGATCTTCTTTTTCTAGGAGTCTTCGTTAGGGTCACCTTCGTAGATTCCTGGGAGTTTTCATTGTACTGTGTTTCTAGTTCATCCCAGAGATGCTCCAGATTCCAGTTGTCTCTCCCAGTACTCTCTCCCTCCACCCTCCCCCAACCTGGTCCCTCCTGTTCCCCATCCCTACCTCCCTTCCATGCCCCCTCCTCTTCCACTGACAATGTCATTCTATTTCCCCATTCATAGGGATATTCATATATCCCCCTATTCCTACTAAACTTATCTGGGGCTGTTGGTTGTACCATGGTTCTCCTTTACCATGGTTCTCCTTTATGATACCAACTTATAAGTGAAAACATACCATGTTTGTCTTTCTAGGTCTGGATTACCTCACTCAGGATAATTTCTTCTAGTTCTATCCACTTACCAGCAAATTTCATGTCATTGTTTTTCCACCTGAGTAATACTCCACTGTGTAAATGTATCACATTTTATTTATCCATTCCTTGGTTGAGGGGCATCTAGGTTCTTTCTAGTTTCTGGCTATTACAAATAAAGCTGCTATAAACGTAGTTGCTCAAGTGTCTTTGTGGTATGGTGAAGTGTCCTTTGGGCATAAGCCCAGGAGTGGTATCAATTCACAGTTTTCTGAGAAACAATCATACTGATTTCCAAAATGCCTGTACAAGTTTGCACTCTCAGAAGCAGTGGAGAAGTATTCCCCTTGCTCTCCAGCCTCTTCAGCACGAGCCATTGCTTGTATTTTTTATCTTAACCATTCTGACAGGTATAAGATGAAATCTCAGAGTTGTCTTAATTAGCATTTCCCTGATGCTTAAGGATACTGAACAGTTTTAAAAGTGATTCTTGGTCATTTGAGATTACTCTGTTGAGAATTCTCTGTTTAGATCTGTACCCAATTTTTTAGTTGGCTTATTTGGTTTGTTGATATCTAGTTTCATGAGTTCTTTATTTATATATTAGGCCTCTTCATATGTGGGGTCAGTAAAGATAGTTTCCTGTTCTGTAGGCTGCCATTTTGTCTTTTTGACAGTGTCCATTGCCTTACAGAAGCTTTTTGGTTTCATAAAGTCCCGTTTATTAATTTGATTTTTATGAAGTTGAGTATTGTTCTTTCAAGGTCTGTAAAAAATTGTGCTAAAATTTTGATGGATATTTAATTGACTATGTAGATTGCTTTCAGTAAGATAGCCATTTTTACTCTGTTAATCCTGCTGATCCATGAGCACGGGAGATCAGATGGCTTCTGATATCAATTTGTATCACTTTTATCTCCTTCAGTTGTATTATTGCTCTAGCTAAGACTTCCAAGTGCTGTATTGAACAGATATGGAGTCAGTGGACCGCCTTGTCTTGTCCCTGATGTTTAGTGGAATTGCTTTAAGTTTCTCTCCATTTAATTCGATGTTGGCTATTAGCTTGACATATATTGCTTTAATTATGTTTAGATATGTCCCTTTTAATTATGGTCTCTCCAAGTATTTTATTATGAAGGGGTATTGGATTTTTTTCAAAGGCTTCTTTAACATGTAGTGAGACAATCATGTGTAATTTTTTTCTTTCAGTTTGTTTATATGGTGGATTGCATTAACAAATTTTCATATGTTAAACCGTCCCTGCATCTCTGGGATGAAGCCTATTTGATCATGGTGAATGATCTTTTTATGTGTTCTTGGTTTCAGTTTGCAAGTATTTTATTGAATATTTTTGCATATATTGATGGAGGAAATTGGTCTGTAATTCACTTTTTTTTTAAATTGAGTCTTTATGTGGTTTGGATATCAGAGTGACTGTGGTCTCATAAAAACAATTTGACACTGTTCCTTCTGTTTCTATTTTGTGGAATAATTTGAGGAGTATTGGAATTCTACACTAAAACCATCTGGCCCTGGGCTTTTTTTTTGTTGGGAGACTTTTAATGACCAAGTATATGGTCAATTTTGGAGAAGGTTCCATGAGATGCTGAGAAGAAGGTATAACCTCTTTCTGTTTGTGTGAAATGTTCTGTAGTTTTCTGTTAGGTCCCTTTGAGTCATAACATCTGGTAGTTCCATTATTTCTTTTTAGTTTCTGTCTGAACAACCTGTTCACTGGTGAGAGTGGAGTGTTGAAGTCTTCCACTATTAATGAGTAAGGTTTGATATGTGATTTAAGCTTCAGTAATGCTTCTTTTACATATGTGAGTGTCCTTGCATTTGGGCCATAGATGTTCAGAATTGAGATGTCATCCTAGTGAATTTTTTCTTTAATGAGTATGAAATGTTCTTCATCTCTTTTGATTAATTTTGGTTTGAAGTCTATTTTGTTAGATATTAGAATAACTACATCAGCTTGATTATTAGATTCATTTGGTTGGGGCATTATTTATCTTGATGTTGAGGTGTGGCATATGTATGAAACAGAAGGATGGATCCTGTTTCTGTATCCATTCTGTTTGCCTGTGTCCTTTTTATTGATTAATTCAGTTCATTGATACTGAGAGATATTCATAATCAGTAATTGTTAATTCCTGTTACTTTGTTGTTTGCATGTGTGTGTGTGTTTTCCTTCTTTGGATTTGTGCTGGTGTGAGATTACCTATTGCCTGTGTTTTTGTGGATGTAGTTAACTTCCTTGGGCTGGAGTTTTTCTTCTAATACCTTCATAGGGCTGGACTTGTGAGTAGATATTGTTTAAATTTGACTTCGTCATGAAATATCTTGTTTTCTTCATCTATGGGTATTGAAAGTTTTGCTGGGTATAGCAGTCTTTGTTGGTATCTATGGTCTTTTAGGGTCTGAAACATCTGTCTTTTAAATTTCCTTTTAAGGACCTCTACCACCTTCATAAAGTTGTTTTCTTGTGCTTTGGCTGAGCTGGAATATTCAGGTCTTACTGTGATAGCTGGGCTCTAGTGAAGCCATATTGTCCTAGCTGTTTCTGGTTGTATTTTTACCCTGGTGTTTAATCATCTGGGTTTGGGATTATTAGCTCTATCCTTGATTTCTGAGTTTGTTTTTATTGTATGGGTGTTTTATTTCCTTATTTTTTGTTTTCTCTTTGGTTTTCCTAAGTTTTGTGGCCTAGATTTCTGGTGTCTGATTTAATCTCTGGTCTAGCTGGGAGTCTCTGTCTAAGGTGGGAGCTCGCATTCTAGTGGCTTCCTTGGTCTACAGTGCAGCAGGGGGTTTCTGTTCTTCTGAATGATGTGGCCTGCACCTGAGCTTGTACCCATTCTGGTGGTATGGCCCTGTCTCTGAGTATAAGTCTGCTGGGGTTGGGACCTGGGTCCAACATTGGTGACACAGGCCACTGGAGAAATCCTAAGGGATAGAACCCAGGGAGCAGAGGCAGCTTTGCTGGCAAGCAAGTTACTCACCAGTTCTGACTGGTGTTACTTGTGCTTGGGTATTGAGGTTGAGGTTGGGGCTAGGGCCCAGCAGTAGGACTTGCAAGGGGGTTGGGATAATGATCTGGGTATGGGGAAGGGTCCTGGTGGACAGAATTGAATGCTGTTTTCTTAAGAAAAAAAAAGTAGTATAATAAGTTTTAATCTGCTGCTAACAATGAAAGCTTAAAATTTTATGCTTGATCATTAGGAAAGAAAATATTCAGTTAACAAGAATGTACCTATTTGTTAGGTACCTTATAGAACATTTAGGTGATTAGAGATGCGATACATCAACTTTTTATATAGCTATATATACACACCTATATTCCTAGTAACTATCTATCTGTCCATCTGTCTGTCTGTCTCTTTGCAGTACTATTGATTTAACCTAGGGTCTCACACATGCAAGGTAATGCTTTTCCACTCAGCTGCATATCTCATCCTTTCTTTCTTTTGAGACAGGGTCTCACTAAATTTCCCCAGGCTGACCTTAAACTTGTGTCCCTCTAACAGACCTATCACTCCATTTTTCTACCTAAATTATTGACTATATAACAGTAGAAAGCTGAAGCCTGTGATACTCATTGGATACCTACTACATGAGACTTACTGCAGTTGACATGTCTCTACAGGCTCAGCTATTCAATTATCACAAGTACCTGTGAATTTACCTTTGCTTATCTGATTTCTTTGCTTTATACAAAAGATTTACTGAGATTTCATTATTTATCTTTTTTGTTTTAGGACAAGATTAACAATTTTGGAGAACTAGCTAGCATTTCATGATTTTGTATTTTTAGAATCAAATGATTATAAAATTAGAACATAAATTGCTGTCTAATTCTCCAGGTCTCTGGGAGAGCAGTTCTGGATGGTTCTTGAACGATTATTAAATTCCTTTTTTTTTTTTTTTTTTCATTTAGTGGGGAAAACTATGAAAATTTTCAGGCACTTGCTTTCAATTGTTAGCCTATCATGCTAGAATTGAATATTAGGAGTTTATTATGTTGGCTCTCAAATAGTTATTTGCAGTTTCTGGTAGAAAGTTTTATGTCTTTTCCTCATTGTACCATGGGACTTAGGATATCTAAATGAGTTTGATTTGAGAATCTAAAGGTGGTTTTAAAAACCAAACAAGTTGCCATGGATTTATAAGGATGCTCCTAATCCTCCAAGAGCTTAGTGAGTGGTGACTGGTTCTGGGTCTCAGGTCTTAGGCCTTTCTCCTGGTCAGCTGTGTTACGTAATGCATTGTGTGTCTGCTAACATCAGTGGGTCGGATAGGCTCTGGGGAACACAGTCCCAGCTTCAAAACTTCATGAAAATGTAACAGAGGTGACCTTTCTTTGTACCAGAAACTGCCATCAATATTGGCTATGCCTGCAATGTGCTGACTGATGCCATGGATGCCGTATTTGTGATAACGGGAAACACAGCCGGAGAAGTGCGACAAGAGCTCAGGTGTGTGTTGAAGGAAAAGGAGAAAGTAGGTCTGGGAATGGAGAAGGACTGTCGGCTATGTGGGAAAGCAGAAGTATATGTGCCATAGTCCCTAGAGATTCCTTTTTATGTCAGTGCTCCTGCAAGCTTCCTCACTCACGTTAGTCACAAAAGCTAGGATAAAGTCATTGGCAGTGAGTCATCGTCTTTGGGACTCCAACATTTTCTATGTGTTTTGTGGAAAGAATCTCAGGTCACGTATGTTGTTCTTTAAAATTGTTGGCAAAACACCTGGGAGATATTAAGTGATGATGAATACCAATGTCACTAAGGTGCTTTTTACAAACATCAGTACCCCGGCTCCCTTCCATCTTTGAGTGAGGTCTCTCAGGTATGGATTTAGTATTTAGCAGACATCTGCAGTCTATGATAGGAGATGCTGTGGTCAGAAGAGTGAGAACTCAGCCCAGGCTGCTGAGCACTTCCCATGGGGAGTGGAATGCTTTGCTCTTTGCATAACTGCCACCTAGTGATAGAAAGTACAAGAGTGTTGGCTGGCACTGGACACTCAAGTACATAAATAGTAATTTCAGAGAATTAATATTTCTTAACATCTATCTGTTCATCATATTTATTTTTTGTTATTTTCATTTGGAAAAACATTAAAAAGATCTACATAGTTATTTTCTTCTAAATTTGAAAAACACTGGCTTGTAACAGCTCTGCTTGCTGCTCCTACAGCTTCTCTGACCAAGGCTTGCTGGATAGGAAGGGAAGTCTTAGATTTCACCAGCTGATATCTGTAGACTGAATCTGCTGTTGCTTCTGCAGCAGCCCAAGTAGCAAAGGGCCCTTGTGTGCCCGTAAGAAGTTTTAACAGAAGACCACAATGTTTTTGTCAAATAAAAATCTGGAAACTTCATTAATTATTATACATACATTTTAATTATTTATATAGTTTTAAAAAATTATTTATTGCCAGTATACTATGTTCTTATTAGAGTTAATGATTTTCAATAACCTTGAATGTCATTTTTATTTCAGAATTTATAGAGCCTGTGGGGAAAATAGTAATACTTGGATGGTTAATTAAAATATTAATTTTAACATAAATGTCATTTATGTGCATATACATAATATATATATATATATATAACTCTGGCATTTTTATACAGATTGTAAAACCAATAAACCAGAAGTTTTTCTACCCATTTATTTCTTGGTGTAGTTAGTTGATTTGCATTTTAACTATTAAAATATAAACCACTTTGCAAATAACCTGCACAAGTAAACCTAAACTTTCAAAAGTAACATTGCCAGGTACGCAGTATGTATGCACTTACTTTAGAGAGAATGAATTCATGAAGTCCTTTTTAAAACAATAACAAAACTTGAGGCAAGAACTCAGGGAGAAATATTAAAGTAGAGACCTGGAACAGGAAACTATGAGGAATGCTGCTTACTGCCTAACCCTCAGCTAGCTTTCATATGCACAGCCCCACTGTGAACTGGGCTGTTAGGTTAGATTTCTGGCCTGGACTTTCCAACCTAGCCTTGAGGTTTGGATCCACAGACCTGCAGACCCACAGTCCCGCAGTCCCATAGAGACACATGGATTCTTACATTAATTGTACGCTGATTGACCTGGGGTCCAGGCCTATATAACTTGCTAGCTCTTGCTCTTAATCTAACCCATGATTCTTATCCTGTTTAGCCATGCGGCTCCATACCTTTTTCAGAGCAGCATAGTTGTCCTCTGCATCTTCTGGCTTCTCTGGCATCTCTATGGCATTTCTGCTCTGTTCTTCCTGTTCCCAGAGTTTTCTTAGTCTGGTAGCCCCACCCGTACTTCCTGTCTGCCTTTGGCCAATCAGTACTTTTTATTAAACTCATAGGCAGGGACAATTATTTACAATATAACATCATAAATCCACTATACTGGGCCTTTCCAAATCAACCATCCACCAAGACACTTATAGACCTGGCAAAGCCTTTGTTTAGCTACTCGCCATTATGGGAGCTTTGCTTTCTACTCTGTTCCTCAAGACAGCTCTAACTCTCATTTGAGACCTGAAGAAACCTTATCTTTTTCTTTCAAAATACGCACTTAGCAACATTCCTGGTAGCTAGGATGTAGAGTGATAGTGATGTTATGCTTTTCAGGAGTCTATTTTGGAGCTCAACCCAAACAATCGACTCCTTCTTTCTGTGTTTTGTTCTCTTCCTGGGTAAAACATGTCCCTGAATGAAGAGAATGTTCTCGAGCCCACAGGAATAGCTGAAGAAGGAGTAGAATTAGTACTTGATGATATTACCCAACTACAGCTAGTTGACCACATAGATACCATAGCAGTCATTTCACAGAAGAAATGTGGAGAATGAGTGTTATTTATGTACCATTGTTGAGACCTTCAGGTGGTAGAGGTCTTTATATGAGGAAACTAATAACGTATTTGAAAAATATGAACATGCATACTCCTGATTCAGTGATGCCTGTTCTCAGAATTTCTTCTAAGAAAGCAATGAACAAATATATGAATATGTAGCTGAAGAAATATTTATTTTGCATTAGGTATGATAATAGATAATTAAATATAGCTCATATACATAGTTGTGGAGAATTTTGTTAAATACTATGATATTTACAGGCAATGGAATATAAAATAGTTAATAAAAATAAGTTTGCTTTTATCGACTTTGGAAGAAGGGTGACATATTTAAGTGCAAACTGAGATTATAAACTATACATAGATTGATATATTTTGAACACACACACACACACACACCCCTATACATCTGCCTTCCTAGCTACCTATCAAGCCCAGGAAAATATACACTATGGTCCTTTCTAATAGAATTAGGCAACTAACTTATTTTTTTTTTCTTTTTGGTTATGTTATCAGAAGTAGTATTTGTGCAAGTTTTACAATTGATAAAAATCTAAAACTGTGTTTATTTTTAATGAGAAGAAAAGTATTTAAAGGGAACTATTTCCAGGTAGGTGTAGCATCTCCCATGCTATGAGGCCACATTGTTCAGCCCACAGCACTGGCAATGCTAATTTTAGCCCAGACTCGGAGGTACCTTCATAATTTGAGTCTAACCTGGAGGCAGTGTGCCATAGAAAATTCTTTGGCAGAATGAACACGTTTCTAGAACCCATTTCCTTTCCATGAAAACGGAGGGGAAAGAGAACCCAAGGGGAGCTCTGGTGTGGAGACTGCCACTGTATTTTATTCCTAATGATGGGGATTTATATATCTAAGCCTGTAGCTTTGGGGATGAAATATTAAAATACCAGATTTATGTCATTCCATATTTTTATGTTATATTTTCAAGTTCAGGCAAAAACAAAACAAAAACCCCCCAAAACTCAGTGTGTCAGAAGAGTAGGGTCTGAGTGGTAGTCATCACTGGAGGGAAATCCCTTAGATGCTTAAATTTACACCTGTCAGGTGTGTTTGGGTTTTGTTGTGGATGTAACTTCTTTAGGTACACAGCATCCTAACAGCTTGTTAGTGTCATTCTGGGCATACGGTATCCCGATTGATTTGGCTCCAATGGATGTTTTACTGTTAGCGTTATGCCCGCAGATCAACCTTTAAGCCCCACCAGTGTTTCTGAGGTTACTTCATGGATTACATTTTAAAAGTGCATGCATCTTCTGCTCAAAACAAAGCAGTGAGTGCAATGTTATTTGGTTAAACAAAAAAAGTTATTCGGCGTTTCATTTTTGTGGCACTGACTGCATATTTTGTTCATGGAAAAATTAAACTGTAACTCTGCTGCCTCTGAACATCCCACCCATGCAGCAGGACTCAATACTCCCTCCTTAATTAGTAGAAATTTTAATCATTAGGACTTTTTGCAAATTCAAATGGCTTCTGCAACAGGAAGGTAAGACCAATTGTGTGATGTAGGCTGTTTATAATATGAGGGGGTTAGGAGTCCTTTCATGGGGTAGAAAATGACACTGGCCACAGCGTCATTCAGACCAAACAAGAGGTATTTTGATTTGATTTCCTAGCTTTTAGTTTCCTGGGTAAAGTGTTTTAGTAAAGTCAGGTTTCTTTTCACATATTGTAAAATTCCAGAGCACTACATTTTGAGTTCTGGCACATACTGGTACAGTTGCCCAGGGTTTTGAGTTCTGGCACATACTGGTACAGTTGCCCAGGGTTTCAGAAGTGCTGCCTGTTTTTAGGGGTTCACGCCCCCATCTAGGCTGATTCCCAATTTCTGATAATGGATCAGAAAAAATTGAAAGGTCTTTAGTGCAGTGTGGGATGGTAAACTGGAAGCTTACACTAAAAGCTTCATTCACTTTCTCCCTTCCTTCCCCGTTGGGAGGAGCAGGGTCCTGCTGCCTCTGACTGCCTCTGTCCTAGAGATGGCCTGTGCTGACTGGATGTGCACGGCCATTTGTTGTGCTAACCAAGAGCTAGGAATTTGAAGCCCTGGGCCTGCCACAGACTAATCAAGTGGCCAAAAGTCAGATAGCCAGTCCGTCAGAGGCAGACCCAAATTTCCAGGGAATAAGCAAGCACAAAGCATTGGCCTTTTAAACATAATGTCATAATTTAAACCTATTTCCTAACACATTCTTTTTAGGTCTTAGATCTCGAGTACCAGAAAAAGGCGACGGAATGGCTCCTTTTCCCACCTCTTTTCCTCTTTGTAGGTAGAACACATGTCTGAGTACAGGCCTCACTCCGCTTTACTGATTGTATGGGCTGTGAAAGCGAATAGTCAACTCAACTCCTAATGTATTTCTGCATTCCATCACTATTCTAAACTGCCCTTCACGGTAGAGTCTAAGAGGCAAGGCATTCTTTTGTTTTAGTATCTGTTTGTAACCTGAGGATAAATGGTTTGGGTGTGCCTACACAGTGTACAGTTCATCTTCATTGAAAGATATTATGTGCGTCTTTCCTCCCCTCTGATGAATTGCTTTTGCAAGAACCAACTGTATTTGGAGAGTTGAGTTCCAGGACGTAAAGGAAATGACAGCTATGAAATCCCACCCAGGTCTGACAGTGTGAGCTTTCAACCTGGCAGGGATTGAAGGCCTGGGAAAAGGGAACATTAGGAATTTTAGCAGAGCATAAAAGTTGTCCCTTTTCTGTCCAGAAAAGGTTTTGTGTCACATGTTAGGAAGACATTGTTGGGGAAACTCCTAAGTCAATAGAATTTCAGCCAGCATGTTCAAGAACTTCACCCTCCTTTGGAATGTTTTCATTCTCCAAGGGGGAAACAGGTTAAGTCATTTACACAGCAAATGGGAACTTCACTAAGCAGGAAACCCTTGGATTTTTTTTTTCTTCAGTGCCTTCTCATAAACCAGTGTATAGGATCTGCAGTACCATCACAGAAATGCTCACGTCCAGTTTCCTCTCTCCCATTCCTCACATGGTGCTGTCCATTTTCATGACCACGATGAGCGTTCCTTGGATTGCTTATTTACCGTGGAAGCTGGAACCTTCAGCTTGCAATCCTTTGTGCTTGCTCTGTCTCCTTCCCCACAGTGTATTTCCCACACAATCCTTTAACTTTACACATCCTTTTGTTTGTTTCTGAAAACTGTTTGCTAACTGTCTGGTATCACCCTTGAAACCTTGAAGTGAAGGTGTGATTTTGGTCCTGGACAGCAGAAGGCAGTGTTGAGCCTGGAAACAAGGTGGCTTGAGGGCTTCTAAGTTTCCTTTGTAATTAGTATGTAAATTCTTAGTGATGCATTTTTAAATAACTCAAAAGATAAAGGCAAAATGTTTGTTTTAGTGTGGACATTCTCTCCTATCAGAGGAACTTTAATATAAACGTATTTTAATAAATGTGTTCCACACTGGGTGGGGAACTTCAGGGAGACAATTCATTTGCCTGAAGTCAAAACAGCTACTAATTTATTTCTTACTTCCTGTTTTCTCCTGGCATTTATCTATACATGTTTCACATTCAGTGACTGGCTTGGGTACCTTCTGCAGGGGACATCAGCTGGTACCCCTGTGGTTATGCCACTAGACCTGTGCTTATAGTCACGTCATCCACAGGTCTTCTAGGAGGGAATTTCCCTTCTTTTAAAGACACCATCACAGTTTTGAAAAGAACAGTAAAATGCCACTTCTAAGGTTATCACATCATCAAATAATCTTTCTCTTAAATGGGAGTTGCGGATATGATGTGTGCAGGACTCCCGTGTATCTATCACCAATTAGTCTAGAGTGTTGCAAGGTATTTCCACTTGCAACAAACCTCATGCTCCAGTGTTTGTAGTTTCTTATGACATTGTATGTCAAACTGATGATCATGTATATCACACACACACACACACACACACACACACACACACACACACACACGCACAGAGGAGGGGGAGGAGAGGAGGGGGCGTTCAGCAATGACAGTGCCACTCATTGCCTTTAGTTTTGGTTTTTAGCATATTTAAAATCATTGTATGTCAGAGAGTAGCTCTTTGACCTTGATCACAGCAAAGTCATCAAGATCCTTTAGTTAAAACCAGTCTTTTGGTAGTTTAAAATGTTTAAGCTGATTCTGTTGTCACTCTTCTTACCTGTCCATTTCTTGTGTCTTACCCTCACACCATGCCATCTTCTGACAGGTACTGCTGCTGGCCCACGGCTTGCTTGGTAAACCTAACTCTTGGGTCTTATTCTGTCTGAGTAGTGATGGAGTGAATTCACTTCTAGCCAGTCTTTGGTGCCGTTATATAGATAAACTCCATGTACTTTTTTATGCTTTTTTAATTCTCCTATTTTTTTTTTTTTTAAGGAAAGCAAAGGAAAATTTGTTTGGACAAAATACAAGTTTTTCCAGCGGACATGTAGTTTACGAAAGTAAGGAGCAGTTGGCATTGGACCTGAGTGCAGAAGAGGCCGTGACAGGAGAATATGCCTTGGTCATAAACGGCCACAGTTTGGTGAGTTTGCTTGAGGTTCATGTCCTTTCCTTTTCTTTCCTCCAGTGATCATGTCTTTTGTGCTGTCACAATGAGAACCCCTTTTGTGTTTTTCAAACAAATGAAACTACAAGAAACAGGGCGGGCACAGGATATCCTGTTTACAAAAGGGAAGACTTCCAGGGTGCATTTCATACATGGTTTGGATGATTGCACTGCATGTGAGGTTGGAGAAACAATTCACAGGGCATCTATGAATTTTGCCTAAACAGTCACTCAGGAGAATTGTGTAAGTGCTTTTGTAAGGGCGGGGGTGTCGCAGCTCCAAGTCACTCACTTGAAATAGTGCAGCTGGATGGATGGGGTTTAGTTGTTACTCTTGTTAATGTTTGTGATTTTCGAGTCATAACCTGACCTTCACAGAATTACCACGCCAAATTATTGCCATTAAGATACTGCTGGTGGTTTTTCTAAATAGCAGCATTCTATAGCAAAGCCAAACAACTTGATTTGATTAGGAAATCTGGTTCTTGTCATAATAGAATAAACTTGCATTGTGCTCTTGACGCAGTTCAGGTTCCAAGCCCTGAATGAAACTCGAACAATTCCTCCGGGTCTCTAATTAGAATACAAAAGCCCCAACTGCAGTCTAGCAAAACTATCATTTATATGTACAAAGAGCTTAATCGCACATCTTTCTTTGGCTTTGATGCTCATTTTTCACTTTGGAGTTTGGAAAATGAACGTTTGTTCTTGAAGACAGTTTCTTAGTGGACAAAAGAAGCTGGATGTGAGTATATTAGATTCCCCCTTGTGACTGTCTGCCTGTTAGCTCCCAGTGCTCCAAGCTCTATCCAGCTGGATCCCAGACACAGCGATGTGTTGCCTTCCACACCATGGAAAGTTACAGAGCTAGCTGCAGGCCAAGCTCAGTTGAAAGTTGGTCCAGATGACACGAACTTCTCCCTTGCACAGATGAACACTAACTGAAAGTTGTGTCTGTCTGCTGAGACCTACAGCTGAATGGCCCAGCCAGTGCAGTAGGACAGGGTACCTAATAGGTTATGCTTTGACTGTGCTTTGGCCTTGAGGAAGCCATTGTGGGAGTGTGGGCTGTCAGGTGATAATCACCTACCTTGTCTTTCTCTCTGTTGAAAGAAAGAACTAAGAGATCTTCTTCAGAGTCCCTATTAGCTTAGGATTCACTCAGGGTTACTCAAATATCCGTTACTTAAAAATAGATTCTTGTTTCCTTTGAATGTGTCTGTTAGAGGTGTTTCTAGAAAGATAATTGTTCAGTTAATTGGAGAGAATTGTGTTCTCTTTCTCAGTAATTTCTTAGAGTATAGAATGGCTCTTAGAACGTGGAACAAAGAAAGAAATGTTGGGGAACCTCAGGTGAGGCACCTGTTGCCAAGCCACCCTATTGTTCAGGCTTCTGATTTCAACTCCAGTGCTTTTAGGGTCCACCTCCCCTCATGTCTTTTCATCTTGCTTGTACATTGGCATCACAAACAGTCACACAGGAGGTCCAAAATGTAGAGATCACCATGGTTTGCAATTCATTTAAAACCATTGAGATTTGGTTGGGTTCTATCCATTGCTTTCTCCTGAGTTTAGTGGTTTCTAGAACTTTCCAATATGTATTGTAGCTGTATCTTTCCAGGATAGCATGGTAACATGTTGAAGAGACACACCCTTGGTGTGTTTTAAATTTCCTTGGAACTTACTGACAGCTCAACATTCGCTCCTTTATTCTTATTATTGCTTTTATGATTCTGAATTGACAAGGTAAAGAAATGGTCCTGAGATTGAGTCAGCTGAGAACCAATACATTTGCTTTGACAGTGCTCGTGGGTTCTGTTGTTCATTTCTGTTTGCTTTGTTGATACAGGCCCATGCCCTAGAAAGTGATGTCGAGAATGATCTTTTGGAACTCGCCTGCATGTGTAAGACTGTGGTTTGCTGCAGAGTCACCCCACTCCAGAAAGCCCAAGTAGTAGAGATGGTCAAAAAGCACAGAAATGCTGTGACTTTGGCCATCGGTGATGGAGCCAATGATGTCAGCATGATTAAGAGTAAGAGGATATTTTTCTCAATGGGGCACACTACATGCATGGAGACTTATTTTCAGCATGTAATAATATGTCATATAAATGTGCATTAATTTAACTTACCATGGTTCTTCCATAAATGATACTTTCTGGTCCTAGTGCTTCCACAATATGAGCATCCCCAAGATACTTCTTTTTAGTAAAATCGCTTGCATTTTTTTTAAGTTTTTTAAAATCTTTATTTTTTAAAGTTATTTTTTTTCCATACCCACCACTGCTCCCCCTCCCTCTTCTCCTCCCAGCCCTCGCTCAGCCTCCTCCCCCATCCATTCCCCAGAGAGGGCAAGGAATCCCAAGGTGAACCAGAGTTTATTCCTGGTGTATGAACTGGGATCTCAGAGCCCATTCCCTACAGAGGAACACATAACTCAGCCTTGGCACCATGGGGGCAGGGGACAGACAGATGGACAGACTCAGACCTACCTCAGCTGGATACACTTGCATATTTCTCACCTTCTACTGTTTGAGGATGAGGGAAAATCCAGTCAGGGCAGGTGAAAATAGCCAGGACTGTGTTTTTAGCAGCTGGGTTGATCCCATCTTGGTTATTCACCAGTGTAAAAACTTCTCCTAGCTCAGTTTTCTATTATGTTAAACTAGGGTTGATATTTAACCATGTAACTAATTCATGATAGATGTGAAAAACTATAATGATTGTAGCTACACAGTTACAATAAGTGACTGACATAAAAGAGTAATAAATTTCTGGAAGATATTGTAATTTATTTGGTGAAGAAAGTTTTTTTCCCTCCTAGGTGCTCACATTGGCATTGGCATCAGTGGCCAGGAAGGATTGCAGGCAGTCTTAGCCAGTGACTATGCTTTGGCTCAGTTTCGATATCTCCAACGGCTGCTTCTTGTTCATGGAAGGTGGTCCTATTACAGAATGTGCAAGTTTTTATGCTATTTCTTCTACAAGAACTTTGCATTCACCCTTGTGCATTTCTGGTTTGCATTCTTCTGTGGTTTCTCAGCACAGGTGAGTAAAGAGCACCCCGATTCTTCTCCCATGAATGACACCCACTGTTCTTCACAATATTTTACTAATAAGGAAAAGACACTTTTATATGCTTGGCCCAGGACAGTATATTAAGTGATTGTGCTAATGAGCTTTGAATCCAACACACATAAAAAATATGTGTAGCTAGAATTTTTTTTTTTATAGAATGACTTATTACTGCTTCTCTCATATTGTTTAGATTTTATTGAACTGTTTTGGTATGATAACAGGTAAGCTCAATGAAGAGTCTTTAAAAATTTCACACATGCATACAATATGTTTGATCATACTACACCCACATCACTCCAACTCCTTCCAGATCCAATTCAACTCCACCCCCTCCCATTTTATGTCTTAAATTACAACCTGCCAAGTCCAATTTGTGCTGCCCAGAAACTATTGGGTGTGGGTCCATTCATCAGCACATGGTCAACCTACTAGGGACTATAGCTTTAAAGAAGAGTGAGCTTTCTTTCACCGTCAGCCAATAATGATTAAAAGCTCCTCAGCCAGGCTAATGGCTCATGAACACCTTTCCTGTACAGGCTGGAATGGTGACTGGCCTGATCTTTGCAGGTCTTGTACAGTCACTGTGTGCTCCTGAGTGCAGGGGACTGGTCTCATCTCACTGGCATCTTCCTCCACATCCTGACCTCTGAATCTACTAATCTCTCTGCCAATTTTCCTCAGTGGTTCATTCGGGAAATGGGGTATGATATAGATGCCCTATTTATGGCCTGGCACTCCACAGACACCTTACGCTTTGATCTTTTATGAGTTTCTGTTTTAACTATCACCCACTGCACAAAGAAACTTCTTTAGCATGGTCTAAAAGCCACAGTAATTGATAGGTACAGAGATATTGATTTAGAGGGCAATGTGAAGTAGTAGCTGATGCTCTGACATTAGAGCTGCTTTGATATCATCCTACCAGCTAATGTTCATCTACAGATGATGTTGATATCATGAAGTCGTTAGCAAATTCACATATAGCATTCTATTTTATATCTATATGTAGATAACATTTAAACTTTAAAAATTATCTTAAAGTTCTTAGATGTTCCATCGTGTATATGATAGATCTTATTCGTTTATATATCTCATTCCTCTTCCTGGGCCCTTCGGATCCCTTTCTTCTTCTCAACAAGTTGCTCCTACTTCCATGGAGCATGATGAGTATGCAAAGTATAAGTGAGGCGATCCATACTCGGAAAAGCAGATTTTTTATCCTTTTATAATTTTTGTGTTCTCAATTAACTTACAAAGTGGTGGATATTTTCATAATCCTTAACTGTTGTTATCCATAACCCATCCTCCTTCCTGTCCTGTCCCTCCGTCCCTGCCTGAGTTGTCCCTCTCCCAATACGTCTGCCTCTGCTCTTAAGTCACACACGTGTGCTATCTGATCCTGTCCATACTTGAAGCCCCTCTCTTTCCTGATCATGGCCCTAAGCACATGCACATAAAAGCGAGAAGCCGGGATCCACATATGAGAAGACACACGACAGTTCGTCTTTCTGAGCAAGGGTTACTTCCTCACTCAGCATAACTCTCCGTTTCCATTCCTTTTCCTGGCGATTCATTATTTCATTTTTCTTTACAGCTGAGTAAAATTCCATGATGTGTATGTCCCACAATGTTATTATCTGTTTATCAGTTTGTGGACAGCCAAGGTGGTTCAGTTTCCTCGCTGTCATTCCTAGAGCAGCAGTGAACATGGGTGTGTAAATGTGTCTGTAGTGGCTTCTCGAGTCCTTTGGGTATATGCACAGGAGTGTCACAGATGGGCCACATGGCAGTTCCTTTTTTGCTTGTCAGAATTCTCCACACTGATTTCTGTAGTGGCCGCACCAATCTATGTTCTGACCAATGGTGATTGCGTCCCCTTCCCACACCCTCCTTATCCTTTGTTGTCTTTTGTTTTCTCGATGATAGTCATTCTGACTGGGGTGTTGATCTGCGTTTCCATGATGGCTAAGAATACTGAACACTTACAGATATACTTATTAGCTCTTCGCATTCGAGACTCCTCCATTCAGTTCCTTCTTAACCTGTCTTGTTTTTTTAATGTTCAGGCTAACCTTCTGTTAGCCATATACCTGGTGAAGTTCTTCCCATTCTGTAGGCTCCCTCGTTGACATGCTTCACAGCTTCCATTTCTGTACAGAAGCCTTTAATTTCATGGGGTCCCATTTATCAACTGTTGGCTTTATTTTCCAAGACCCCAGAGTCCTGTTCAGAAAGCCTCACCTATGCCAGTCCTCTACTTGTTCCTTTAGCAATTTCAGAATTTCAGGTTTTATGTGAAAGACTTTGATTCATTTGGAGTTGATATATGTGAGGCGCAAGAGATAAATACCTGATTTTATTCTTCAACATGGATACTCAACGCTTTCACGGCATCATTTGTTGAAGATGCTGGTTTTTTGTTCAGTTTTGGCGTCTCTGTCAGAAACAGGTGTCTCTAGCCATGTGGTTTCTATCTGGGCCTTCTGTTTATGTCTATTGTGAAAATATAACTTGAGAAATTGGATACAGGGTTACTCAAAGCTCTATCTGTTTTGCTCAGGCCTGCTTTGGCTGTCTGAGGACTTTTGTGCTTCCATGTGGACCTTAAGGTTCTTAGGGTTCTTTTCCCTATTTATGTAAAAAATGGTGTTTTAATATTGATATTGTTTGCCTGAATTTGTAGATAGTGTGTAGTATGAGAGCCGTATTCACAGTACTGAATCTAATCTGTAGACATGGAAAATTTCCCACTCTGTGTCTTCCGTCAACTCCATAGTGACTTGCCAGTTTTAAAGTTTTCATTGTAGAGTACTTCACTCCCTTGGGTAAGTTCCTCTAACATGCTTTATCTTAATCTTTGTTTAAAAAATGATTTTGTTATTTCTCTCTCTTATTCTCCCTCCCCCTCCCCCCTTCCCCCTCCCTCATTCTCACTCTGTGTATGTGTGTGTGTGTGTGTGTGTGTGTGTGTGTGCGTTAGTTTTGGGTTTCTAATCCTGTGATAAACACCATGGCCAAAAGCAACTTGGGAAGAAAAGGTTTTGTTTTATTGTACACTTCCAGGTCACAGCTGATCACAGAGGGAAGTCAGGACAGGAACGTAAGAGAGCAAGAACCTGGCAGGAGCTGAAGCAGAAGTCATGGAGGAGCGCTGCTTACTAGCTTGTTTCTCGTGATTTGCTCAGCCTGCTTTTTTCTGTACCATCTAGGACCACCTGCTCAGGAACAGTGCTGCCCACAGTGAGCTGGGCCCTCCCACATCAACATAAATCAAGAAAATGCTCCACAGGCTTGCCTATAGGCTAACTTGGGCCAGTTTATTAATTGAGTGAGGTTTCCTCTTCCAAAATGACACTACCTTTGTATCAAGTTGACAAAAACTAATCAGGTGTGTGTGTGTTTGTGTTTGTGTATTTGTGTGTGTGTGTGATTTGTGAGTTGTGTGTGCATGTAGGTCAGAGTAGATCACTAGGCTTTCTACAGAGAATCCAGCCCTGCCACATGTTGTCTGGCCACACAGATCTTTTTCCTATGGGATTTCCATTGACCCTTGTTTACATTCTGCCTATGAAGCCATCTCCACTTAGCACCAAGTTCTGTTACCAGTTAACAAAGTACCCAAATCCTCTTCTATCATGACTATTGTGGCTATTGTGAGCATGGGTGGCTGAACCTGGAAATATTCTTCCTTTGTAGCCTTTACTAGCAGGATGCCAAGACATTTTCTTCATCCAGGAACTCTCCTTTTATATGAAAGTTTTAAAAATGAGATTGTGTTTTATACCCCAGTGCTGTAGTAGGTGGTTACCTTGTGTCTTATTCTCAGGGTACATTTCTTTTCAAGGAAGTTTTTGAATTGGGATTAGAAATTCCAGTGACTACCAGTTTATGGTTCAGATTTTCTGGAGAGATTTTTTTTTTGTCTCTCCTTTTAGCTGTTGCAAGCTTCCTTGAAGTCTCTGCATGAAAATGAGTCCTTCATGTTTCTGTTGAACCTCTGCCTTAGTGTTATGGAGATGCTTGATTCTCTTCTGGTTTAATGTTGGCCCTGGTGTGATGGTTCCTCTTAAAGTCAAGAGTGCTCAGAACCAATGGAGTTTGGTATTATTACTTCAGCTCTTATCCATGGTACCCAGTTTTCTGCCAGAAATATCCATAGTGTCATGTCAAGCAGATGCCATATGCCATCACAGAACCCTGCTTGGGATGTTCTGGAATATATATCTTTAAAGGAGCATTTTCAAAACCTGATATTGTATTGCTATTAATCCTAGGTCTGGTGATTTGAAATAAAGTGGGCAGAGAAAACTATGATGCTGAGAATGCTGTTTCCATAGAAACCATTTGTTTCTTCATTGACACTAGTTCAAAACAGCTCCATTTTATACAGCAACACTGTGGTTTAAATTTCAATGCTGCTGTGTAAAATGGGGCTGTTAAAAGCCTTTCCCCATGATTTTCACTGTGCTTGTTAGATCACAAAAATATTTGTGCCTGAGCATGTCTTGACTCTTATATGACCATGATTATAGCCTTTTGTATTTTTCTTGTTAAAACATAACTTATTTTGAGAGACTTCTCTGATTTATGCTCTTTAAGAATTTTATTTCCCTTTATAATATTCTGAACTATTGTCTTATTATAAATTATTTAACTACTCTGATTCTATAGACATTTAGATGTCATCATTTTTCTTTCCTGGTTCAAGTCATTCACTGTCACAAACTGCTAGTGGAGAGCTTGCTTACCATCTTGGGTAGAAAGATAAAATAGTAAATAGGATATGTTCCTGTCCAGTAGAACTTTCCTCATTGGGAAACAGATATCCAAATATGTCTAAACAGAAAGATTATAATTGAAATTAACATGAGATTATGGTTAAGAGGAAATGTATGAGAAACTCAGATCACACCAGGGTTCTTTCAGCTTACAAAGGAGGACATTTTCAACTCCAAGCACAAATCTGAGAGCCTAATAGTGTGGCCAACTCAGGGATGTGTGGTCTGGTTCATACAGAGATGAGAAACTGCCTCATAAAGGGAAAAAATTCCTCCTGCCATGTGCTTCCCAAGTGGCCTGCCACTGAACTTTTCTAATTGTTTTAAAACATTTGAGAAAATGTAGTACAGTAGTTTTAGAATTTCTATATTAAATTTATATTAACCATCATGATAATCCTTTATAGTTATGTATCTTTATTCTTGTTTTTGCCTTAAAGTTTTTAAGAATATCATACATGAGTATTGAATTTACATCATTTCCAGCCCTTCCTTTCTCCAAAACAACACCTACTCTCCTCCAATCCTCTCTTACATGTAACAAGAGCGTTTTCTGGCCAGCCTAGCTCTATGGGTCAGACCTGCCTGCCACCACTTTCCCCTCCAAAAATGACTCAGATGCTTATATTATTTACATGCTGTTTGGCCTATGGCTAAGGCATATTGCTAGCTGACTCTTTCATCTTAATTCAGCCCATTTCCATTAACCTGTCTGCCATGTGGCCTGTGACTCACCTGTGTTACCTTGCATGTTGCTTCTTTTGGCAGCTGGATCATGTCTCTGTCTGATTCCACCTTCCTCCTACCTATGCTCCAATTCTGGCACCTACTTCTATGGTGCCTGCCATGGCCAAAATGGTTCTTTATTCACAGCATATAGATATCCCACACCACCTACATTCGTGGATTCTTCTTTATTTATTGTTTTTTATGTATATGTATATATATAATGCTACTCCTATGTGTACTTGTTTATAGCTGACCATTTGGGAGTAAATAACCTATTAGGGTGATCAGTTCTAGAAAAGATTGATTTTCTACCTCTCTCAGCCATTAATTTCTTGTGGTTCTTAAGACACCTAGGTGTGACCTTGTAAGATTTACCCTATCCCTGATGGCATAACAACTGGTATTGTCATTGTGCTGGTCTTATTTAGGTGTTGAGATTTCATATTGTTGAGATTTAGTGGCTAGAGCTCCCTGTACTATACGGAAGACTGTGTGTCTCATAACAAATGTCCTGGTTCTATGGCTCTTACAATTTTTCCACCCCCTTTCCTTCTGTTTCCTGATCATATATGTAGTGGTTTTGTTGAAGACATATCAACTGAGACTGGGAACCCCGTGATCAGTTGTTCTCTGCATATTAACCAGCTTTGGGTTCTGTAACGGTCTTTACTATTGCAAAAAGAAGCTTCTTTGTTGATGGTCAAGAATGACATTCATCTGGGAGTATAAGGCTATGTATTTAAGATGAACTTGGGAATTATGCTGATTTAGTAAAGTGGGGCTAACAGGCCCTACGCTAGCATCCATGGCCTCTTCAGCCATGGGGAGTTGGTTAACTTTACACTATCAGGCCTGAATGCGCGAATTCCCTCCTGTTGAGCAGACCTTGGGTCCAATTATATGATTATTGGTTACTCCCAATATTTAAGTGGCACTGTTGTGTTCTTTGGTGTATCTTACCGTCCTGGTTCTTGTGGCTCACTGACTCCACAGCTGGGTAGGACTATTGGTTGCTTTCCTTTCTTGACAGCTCATGTAGAACCTTCAGATGTTATGAGAGCTGGCTTCAAGATCAGTTCCGTTTCTTCAAGCCCCGTGTCTGAAGTGTGACTCTAGCAGTAGAGTCTTACCTTCAAGTTCTGGAAGGAAACCAAGGGTAATGGCAACTGCCGACATCATTTTTGGAGTCTCTTTGACTCCCCTGACTTACAACTCTACTGGCGGTATCCCATGCTTGGCACTGGCATTTTTGTTAGATTCCATTTAATAAAAACTCATACAGAAATATTTCCTAAAATTGGTAGAACACAGAAAGGGGATTTTTCTTAATGCTGTGGTGTAGAGCAAGAACCCCATTCTACAGCTTGCATTTAGCTGCTCTAAAGCTGGACACTCTGTGGTGTCATCATTGTGAAGGCCACAGGGAGGTGGGAATCAGTGAGAACCTCTGTCTCTTCTCCCTGTTTTTCATTTGAAGGGGCTTGATTAGCACCATGTTTGTAAATACTCTGGCTTCCTCTCTGGGTCCTGTTCTTCTAAGGACATTGTGTTATAATAAGGCAATCCAAAGAAAACATGTTTGCAAGAGACACTGACTAGTCTACAGAGCCTGAGAATTTATGAATGGGGAACATTCTTGCCTCCATTGAAACCATCTAGGTGACTTTGGCCTCCAGAGTCACATGCTGGTTGTGGAGGATTCCAAGCTCCTAAAACCTTTGAAGAGAGCTGGTGATTTGAGATCCTCTTACTGCCTGCTAGTACTCTGCTAAGTGGCTCAACCTTCAAGGTTCTTTTCTGTTCAGTCCTGGTAGGAGTAAGACACACACATTCTTCTGTGTCTTTGAATGTTTGTTCACTTGCCAGCAATTAGCTTAGCTCTAGTTCAGGGCAGGTGCTCTGATGGTCTCTAGGGACACTGCATGAAAGGGAGGGTGGTATTTCCCCCTGATAGAGATCTTACAGTCCGGGAATGATTTTATTTGTATAAATTTGAAACGGATGTTAAATAACTCCATTTTCACATTTCTCTTATTTGTTCAATCAATTTTTTTTTTTTTTTTTTTTTTTTTTTTTTTTTTTTTTTTTTTTTTTTTTTTTACAAATTGTATTTTGGTATTTTCCCTCCCCCAAATCCTCTCAGATCTCTCCCCTATTTACTCACCTTCGTGTTCTTTCTCTGTCAAAAACAAAACAAAACAACTCTTTCCAGAAAAAAATAACCCCCCAAACATAAGACAAAAATGCCCCCCCCAATCCAGATGAAATAAAAACCCTACAACAAACAAACACGATATGTTGTCCAACTACTCCTGAGTATGGAACGTGCCCTGGAGTGTGGTTGATATACCCAGTGACACCTCATTGGGGAAAATGACTTTTCCTTTCCTAGTAGATATCAAATAGCTTCTTGGTTGGGGTGGAACATTATGCCCATGGCCCTTTCTCAGTGTTGAGATTTGTCTGGTTTGAACCTATGTGAGATTCATGAACTCAAGAGGTCCTGAGTTAAATTCCCAGCAAACACATGGTGGCTCACAACCATTTATAGTGTGATCTGGTACTCTCTTCTGGCCTGTAGGGATACATACAGCAGACCACTGTATACATAATAAACAAATCAATCTTTAATTGGGGCTGGCTTACAGTTCAGAGGTTTAGTCCACTATCAGCATGGTGGGAAGCCTGGCAGCGTGTAGACAGACATGGTGTTGGAGAAAGAGCTGAGAGTTCTACACTCAGATCTTCAGGCAGCCGGAAGAGAGAGCCACTGGATCTGGCTAGGGCCCATGGGACCTTAAATCCCATCCCAATGACACAGTTCTTCTAGCAAGACCGCACTTATTGATCCCTCTCAAGTAGTGACAGCTCCTAACGACTAAGTATTCCAATATGTGAACAAGGGGAGACATTCCTATTCAAACCACCACAAAGTTTCTCCAGGAATAGGTTTCCGTATTGTTGTTATACAGCCTTTAGTGTTAGTTATCCCTCTCCATATTCCCTCCATTCTATTTTCTCTCAGACTCCCTATGAAGAACTCACTGTTGTAGCAAACATGATTTTCCTTGAGCTTTGTGTGTGTGTGTGCATTTAATATCTGTAACTTATTTTTAAAAGCACTCACTCTTTTGGGGTCTTTAATAAAGATGAGTTGTTCCCTGCAAAAACTGCTGAGGCCCAGTTTAGGAGATTCACATCTGAAAAACTGTGTAAGTGTTGGCATGGGGTACTTGAGATCATATTATCTGATGACAATTTATCATTGTCAGGGAGACACAGAGATGTGTATCTCAAAAAACTTCCATGTAATATGGAAACAATTATCTTGTCAAGGCTGGAAAAGTTTTGTCAAATAATACAAGACAATATACAGTGAAATTTTGGGAAGTGATGGGGAAGAGTGAGATTGGCTTTGAGGCCAATGGCGTCATGATTTTGATACCCAAAGCCTATTTGCACAAGGCAGGGGAGTTCCTCTGCCTTTGCCTTCCAGATGTGCCCTGTGGAACCCTGTACAGGCTCATGTTGAGGCTTGGCCCTTCTACCTGATTCTGCTAGTGAGTCCCTGCTAGTTATGCAGACAAATAGCTAAGGAACTAAAGGATACTTTCTATTTACCTGGTATGTTTTCTTTAACAGACAAATGTTTTTGAGGGCTGAAAGAAATTATACAGCTTTTCTCTGTTCACGACACACAGAAAACACAGGGCTATACATCTCCAAAGATAAATACTGTTGTTTGTACTCCCTCCCTCCCTCCCTCCCTCCCTCCCTCTCTCCCTCCCTCTCTCCCTCCCTTCTCTTCCTTTCTTGTTTCTTTTCTTTTTTTCTGTGCTGGTACCTGGTACTCAAACCCAAACCCAGCCCTTGTTCATGCTAGACAAGCAGTGTTCCCAAACCAAACCCTTTTATGACATTGCTTATATTCACTACATGCTAGACTTTAAGTTAGGTTCTTGGGCTTCTGGATGAGTAAGTCTCCAGGAGCTGACAGGTTGATGGGATGGGGTTTGGAACCAATGTGTAAGTAATTACAGGTCAGTCTTAATGAAGAACTGAGATGTGGTGAGTCATGGTACTAACAAGTGACCTGGAACGAGCATGTTGGAGAAAGGCTGCTGTGCCTTTTCTGCTTCTGGATACTCTTGGCTTCTAAACTGCTTCAAGCTGGTGCCCATTACCTAGGAAAGTGGGTCCCAGGTGAATGATGTAATTCATTACAAGGAATGGGAGCGGCCCAGCTCAGAAAGGCATCCTAAAAGATCTGCCACCTACACCAGAAGTCAATAAAAGCTGAATAGGCTGGAGTCAAAGGATAGGCAGCCCAGCTGAGGGGCTGCAGGAAGGGGGGGGATGAGTACTGGCTGGGTAGAGGTACAGCCATGAACAGGATGACATCATGAATCTGAGGGACACTTTAGTGATGAGGGCTGTTGGAGAGAAGGAAGAATCTCCAATTTCTTCTTCCCAAATGCCTATAGTTTGTGTTAAGTTGACATAAAACTAACCAGCACAGATACACAGAAAATAATAAAATATTCCCTCCCTGTCGTGTGTGAGTTTTCCTGGGGGGACACAGTGCACATGTTCACTTACCAAGAGATAGAACCTACAAGGGATCAAGGTGATAATGGCAGTGATATCCATCTTGGTGAACCAATGAGTTTTCACTAGGGTTACTAGTAGGAGTGTGGGTGAGGAGTTACAGGATCAGAGGTGACATAAGGGCACAAAGCTACATGGAGACGCTCATGGAAGCTGTGACTCCAGCGTGCTCTGAACAGCTTGCAAGCAGCATGACTGGTCTGTCTCTTGGCTCAGCTGCCTCCTCTTGCTGCTGTGGCTATTTCCTCCTTTAATAAGCTGAGGGTAGGGTGGTATTACACACATTCTAGTTGGTATATAATGAAAAATCAGATATTGGGGAAAACCTGGAATATCAGAGAGGGGGAGCAGTCCACAACCAATTCTCACCCAGCCAACTTCTCTTGCCAATCAGGGTAAGTGCTGTCACAGGTTCTCAGCCTGACTGATCGCTTCTACAGAATGAATACATTTCTGCCTTTTCCTGCCTTGTATTTCTTCTGCCCCCCCCCCCCCAGTATTTTACTTCCTGGTTCAACTCTGTATGATAATCCTAGAGTTAGGATTAAAGGTGTGAGCTACCACTGCTTTCCTGTTAGGTCTTGAACTCACTGCCTCACACACTTCTTCACTCATTTACCAGCCCCCCCCCCCCATCCCATTCTCCCTTCACATCTAGCTGAGGACACTAATGCTCTGGTACCTTTCTCTCACTACAGAACATAATCATGCTAAAATTGTCTCCAAGTCCAGTGACCAGCGCTGCCAGTGTCTGTTGGGGTAGCTCCACAGAGCTTGGTGGGTTGGGATTTGGCCTCGGACAAATGACTTCTGCTTCTCCTTTTTTTTCTAACAAATCTATCCTCATCTCAAAAGTAATGATACTGCTCAGATGCAGCACACTTCAGATTCACATCTAACATCCAAAGAAGCAGGAATACGTTCTCTTCGAGTTGATTTCCAGCTGTAAGACATTGGAAGGATCATCTTACATATGTAACTAAGTACAACCCGCTTTACCAACTCTAATGCTCCAAAGGTACTGTGCTTTAGAATAGATTCAAATCTGATAGATTGGACCAGGGCCCTTCATCTCTTATTGGGAGCACTGTTGAAGACTCCTCAGTCACTACCGCTTGCACTGTTGCCCTTGGGTTTGTTTTCAGCTTAGCATCGATCCTTCAATGCTTTCAACCAGTGAACCATGCAGTTCGTCTTTAGAGCCTTCTTTATTTATTTATTTATTGAGATAGTATTTTACTATGTTCCCTCAGTTGATCACTTGGTCTCCCCCCCACTCCTGCAACACCCCAAGTTCTGGTATTGTAAAGGATTGTCACTATGCTTGGCTGCTCTACCTTAGTTCTTGATGCCTATCATCCCGCTTATTGGTAACTGTGAGTCATTCAATTGCAGGTGTGCTATTTGCTAGGCATGTGAATACGTTTTTTGCCTAAGGAATGCTTTACCAGATCTTCCTGGATCATGGGGTTGTGCCTGTGCTAGAAATCTGCTCATTCAGGTCCCACTCCCTCCCTCCTTCCCTCCCTCCCTCCCTCCCTCCCTCCCTCCCTCCCTCCCTCCCTCCTTCCTTCCATGTCACTTCTCAGTGAGGTCATCTTTGATCACCTTGCCACCGTGATAAGCCTCTCAAACCCTGTCTCCTTTCCTTCCTGATAATTATATTCTAATTTATTCACTCACTCACTCCTTTACGCATTCACTTCCTCCTTCAAAATTTGACCTTTTGTTGTGTCTTCCCTTTGCCATTACAATGCAGACTTCTTGATAGTTTCCTGTGAGAGTGACCATGTTGAATTGTGACTATACAGAACCTTATATTTGATGTATATTGATTTCTCAGTACATATTGAATCATAAATGAATGAATGCTATGAAGATGGTAGGATAGTCATTGGTTAGGAGCCAAAGATTTGTATTTTAATGTTTACATATTCCTATAATAAAACCTCTTAAAAATTTCCTCTCTGCCTCTCTATGTCATCAACAAAATGGGCACATAATTCCTGTCCTTTCGTTTGGACTTTGTAACAAGAGATTTTAGGCCTGATTAGTCTTATGGTTTGGATTTGTTTGTAACTTTTTTTTTAAATGACTTAGACATTTGTATTAATTTTATGTTGTTTGGACTATGGCTTAGGCATATTGTTAGTTAGTTTTTGTATTTTAATTCAACTTATTTTTATTATTTTGTTTTGTCATGTGGCCTGTGGCTTATTTATTTTGTTATATGTTATTTTTTTAGTGGCTGGATCATGTCTCTGTCTCAGGACGTTATGCAAAGATTTTGGTTTTTGGAAACAGGCAGGCTCTTTTCTAGACCAGGCTGACCTCACACTCATTATGTAGTTAAGGATGATCTAGAATTTCCAGTCTCCTGCTTCCACCTCCTGGGTGCTGTGATTGCAAGCTTGTATCTCTGCCTCTGGCTTATACAGTACCAAAGAGTAAATACAAGGCACCATGCATCGTGACTGAGATGCATTGCCAACCCCCTCTGCAAGGCTGTCTTAGGCCCCTTACTCTCTGTGTGTGAGAGGATGCTTTTATTGTCTTGTTTACATCTAGTGCAGTGAGCCCTGGGATTTGTGGTCCCTTTGCTAAAAGCCATGCCCCAGGGGAAAAAAAAATTGAATATAGTATAGGGGTAACAGGCTCATTTCTGTGTTTCTCTGGGAATACTTTAGTGGATTCTTTGTGTATCAGTTGGATCATGCATTTAAAGTTGCAATAAGCTATTAAAAACTTGGAGAGCACAGTAGTAACCCACCTCAAGGGTGTCTCTCATATGTCTGGTGTTAGGTGTTGATATGCTGCAGGCATTAGTTCATCTCACCCCCACTGATGCTCTGTGAGGAGGAGTCCATGTCCTTTCAGAGATGAGTTGAGCATAGTAATGCTTACCTGTAATCCCAGCACATGGGGCCAGAGGCAGGAGGATGGCTTCAAGCTTGAGGCCAGTCTGTGCTACTTCCTTAAAAACAAAACACCTAGAGAAGCCATCACTCCAAGTCTCCAGCAGCCCCCTCAAAGAGGCAGAACTTGGGATGAGCTCATGTCTTTGCCCCTGACAATGACTTACTTAGCCCTGGCAATGACTATTTTCACTCTGTGGATGGTGTTTCTCATGAATGTGTTTTTTTTCCAGACTGTTTATGACCAGTGGTTCATCACTCTTTTTAATATCGTTTACACATCGCTACCTGTGTTAGCCATGGGGATTTTTGACCAGGTATGTGGTTTTTCTATGTTTGCTGCTTACTTTCTATGTTGAACCTTTCAGCTATTGCTAGCAAGCTTTTAAGTGGGTTCGTGGGAAGATCCCTAGGAATGCAGTTTTTAAAAGAATGTTACATGGGTCACAAGTCCTTCTGGGTCCCCTCCCCTGCCTGCTGCTTCTCTCAAAAGATTCTTTATCCAAGTTCACCTTATCTGTTCTTACGGATTTACATCTTGCATTATTGATGTAAGGTTCTGAGAAGTCATGCATGAAGTCCTTTCTTTCATTTAAGTCCAGCATTTCTCAAATTTCTGTGATTATATCTTTTAAAAAATATAATATTTTAAATTAAATTTTTGAGTGTAGTTGGCTGTTTTTACTCCTTGGGCTCTTTGGCTTTTACTCTTTTTTTTTTTTTTTTTTTTTTTTTTTTGCTTTTTGGAGGGGCCCCACCACCCAACTCACAAATAAAATACAGAGTCTTATTATTACCTATAAATGTCCGGCCTTACCTTGGCTTGTTTCTAGCCAGCTTTTAACTTACATTATCCTATCCATCTATTGCCTCCGGGCTTTTACCCTTTTCTATTTCTATGTAACTTTTCTTTCTTTCTTATTTCGGTGCTGGTTGTGTAGCAGGGTGGCCCTGACCTTCTTCTCTCCCTTTCTTACCTTCTTGTTCTTCTCCCTTGAGCCTGGATCTCTCCTCCTATTTATTCTCTCTGCCTGGCAGCTCCACCTATTTCTTTCTCCTGTCTAGTTATTGGCAGTTAGCTCTTTATTATATCCCATTTATGCCTGAGCACACTTAGAGATATTATTCTCTGCTTTGGCCAGCTGTGAGTTTCTATAGTAAGCACCATTAACTTCGCAAAGAAGTCTCTCTCATGAGGACTGGTACCTTCATTAGTCCATAGGTGTAGATATACTGTGTCTATTTATCAAAACAAAAGTAGTAGATTCACCCATTAGGCTTGTGAGCTCACCAACCATGGGTTATTGGACAGATTTACTGCCGCAAGCATGAAGTGCTTCCTATGGAACAGGTCTTATCCAATCGGGAAGCATTTGGTTACTTTTATAACACACGTGCTCCTGTTGCACCCAGGAATGTATCTTGCCAGGCTGATTGTGATTGTAGCTTGAGGGTTTTACAGCTGGATAAAATTTTTGATGACTTTTATTCTTCGGTGCCCTGCATAACACCTTCTGGAAAAGTGTGCAGGAGCCTGCAGAGGGAAATTGTCCTTGGAACCATATTGATTTTTTCATGTCCTATGACAAAACTGTATGGTGTCTTCAGCAATAGAATCTCACCAACAAGATCTGGTGGGCAACCAAGAGCAATGATTGTGTTTTATTATTATCACGGGCTTCTTCAGGATTACTCTGCCAACAATTTAATGGGAGATATCCCAAATCTAGTACTTGGAATTTTTGTCTTTCTGTATCTGGGTTACCCCATTCAACATAATTTTTCCCAGTTCCATATATTCACCTGCAAATGTCATGGCTTCAATTTTCCTTTACAGCTGGATAAAATTCCACTGAGCATGTGTACCATATTTTCACTATTGTTATGTCAACTGATGGACTTCTAAGCTATTGGCACATACTGGTTACTATGAACAGAGCAGTGACGAACATGGATAAGCATGTGTCTCTGTAATGGGATATAGAAGTCTTTGGATATCTGCCCCGGTTCACATGGTAGATCTATTTATAGCTGCTTACCTCTGCACTGATTTCCATAGTGTTGTTCAAGTTTGTTCTCCCACGAACAGTGTATGAGGGTTTCTGTTCCCCACATCCTCACCAGCATTTGTTAACATGTTTCCTTGATGATAGCCAGTCTAGTTAAGGTGATATGAATTTTCAAATTTTTAATTTGCATTTAATTTGCATTTCCTTGCTAGCTAAGGATATTGAAAACTTTAAATATGTTCATTATCCACTTAAATTTTTCTATTGAGAATTCTCTGTTCAGATCCATAGCTCATTTTTAAAATTGTGCCATCTTTTTTTGAAATGTGTGTGTATTCTAGACCAGGAGGTCTCAATCTGTGGGTCATAACCTCTTTGGAAGTGTTAAACAACTCTTCTACAGGAATTGCCCTAGATCATTAGAAGACACAGGTATTTACATTACAGTTTACAACAGTAGCAAAATTCAGTGATGAAGTAGCAACAAAAATAACTTTATGATGGGGCAGGGGGTCGCCGTAGCATAAGAAACTATATTAAAGAGTCGCAGCATTAGGGAGGTTGAGAAGTACTGCTCTGGACCTGACCCTCTGTCCTGTGTGTAGTTGGTAGATTTTCTCCCGTTCTGTAGGTTCTCTTTGTACTTGATGAATAGTTTTCTTTGGTGAGCAAAAACACTGTAATTTAATGAGATCCTACTCACTAATTGTTGATCCTATTTCTCCAGTGATCAGGATCAGATTCAGAAGATCCTTAACTGAGCCTGGATCCTGACATGTACCACTTACTCATTTCTGTAGAGGCTTTGGAGTCCTTGACCTATTTGGAGTTGACCTTTGCATAGTGAGATGTACATTTTGAGATACTCATTCTTCTCCATGGTGCTCTCAAATTTTCCAAGTACTGTTTGTGTAAGATGCTATGTTTTCTCTCAGTGTCTATTGCTGTCATCTTTATAAAAACGAATCATGTAGACTTATATCTTGGGCTTCCATTTTATTCCACTGATTAATATGCTTGGTTTTTGTGCCAGCACCATATTGTTTTAACACCGTAGCTCCGCAGTTTAATTTAAAATAGGAACAGTGACACATCCAGCAGGGTCTTTATTGTCTTCAGCCTCTTGTGCTTCCATCTTAATCCTGACTTTTTCAGCTCCTATGGAGAACTGCATTAACATTTTGATGGAATTTCTTGACTGTATAGGTTGATTTTGGCAGGATCGCCATTTCACAATGTTACGTCTACTGGTTCATGAGTGTGGAAGATCTGTCCATCTTCTGTTAAGTTTTTCATTGTACAGATTCTTTCACTGTTATGTAACTATATCTTTACTGTTTTCTCTTTTTTCCATTAAATGTTAGAGCACAGATTCTCTAGCTTTCTCTACCCCTAGAGAAAAGGGTCAGAACGACCTTGCAGTTTGTCAAAGAGTTGACAAGACACTTCTGTGACTCCTAGAGCATACACACTTGGCAGGAAAAAAAAGGCTCAGCTTTCCTCCTTTGCTGCTCAGGACAAAGGAAACTATGATGTCTGCCTTCCAAACAATGTGGCATGGAGTTTCTGCCATCCCTTGAGAGTCTAGAGTAGGAAAAACAAAAGCAAAAACAACAACAAACCAAACAACCAACTAAACAAAAAAACCAACAAGAAACAAATCCCCCCCCCCCCCCCCCCCCCCCCCCGCCGCCAATAACTCCTTTGTTCAGGAAACTTGAAGGTGTCTCTTTGAGTTTTCCACCATGATAGACATGGTGGCTGAATGAACACGAGGACATGTCCACTCCAAGGTATGGTTGAGGAGGAGGATTTTATTGTAAATGTGAGGGAGAGAACAGCCAGAGGCATGTGAAAGAGACCAGACTGAACTGAGACATGAGAGTGGGGGCTGTGGGGGGTGAGTGAGGGAAAGAAGAGAGAGAGAGGAAGAGAGAGGGCAAGTGGACCAAGAGAGGACAGAGAGAGCTCATGGTCGAAATGGCAGATATAGAAATGAGGAGCTGTGGGGAGGGGTGTAAAGCCCTTGGGTTGGAACAGTTTAAGGTAGGGAGCAAGCTGAGAGGTTCTGGGAGGAGCCACAGGTACAGAGTGAGCCTTGTCCTGGGTGTTTTAGGGACCTGACTGGATATATATCCTAATGCTCTTCCACTTCAGGACCCTGACATGTCCCCTGCATAGTTAACAGGGCTCTCTCATCTAATAAACCTTATTCTGGAGGATTCTTCACCTCAGGTCTTCTTGTGAACCTGTTACTTTGGCTTCACATGTTAAAATGTCTCAGAATTTGTGCCTCTGAGATCATGTGCTGGGAAGTGCTGTTCTAGCCTCTGGGCTTATAGAGAACCACGCAGGGCTACAGGAAACTTCAGGGACAGCAGTGGTATGTAAAATGTCAGTGTGAACAGTGAAGCCTTCGTGGCCAGCCCAGAACAGAAAAGAGCCCCAGGGCCCTGAATGGCCCTCCTGAGAGAGGTGAGCACAACCAACCGTCAGTCATGGAGAGAAAGAACACAGACTTTTCTTCAGTGTTTATGTGTGTGAAGGAGAATGGGGAGAAATTAGTTGCAAGAATGGTGCTTCGGTGGTCTACTCTGGTTAGGAATGTACTTCCTGGCAAGGGAGGAAGTTTGGCTGCCTGTAGGGAAGTAGAAATCTAGCCAGAAGAGTTTCCATGGCACAATTAAAGTGTATTACTTTAAATTTTTTTGAAGTATTTTTGAAACCAGATTTTCTCCAATCTGTAATTAGACCTGTTTACTGGACTTCGTTTTCTGGCCCAAAGCTATTTATTGCGCAATGCACATCTTCATACTGTGAGGTCACTGCCTTCTCCTGTTCTATCTACGTTGTAGTTGGTTCTAAGTCTCCTGCTCGTCTGTAGAGAGGGCAGCAGTACAAAGTACTGCACTTCAGAATATCTTAGATGTTATAAAGGATTAAGCACATACACAAGGGCTGGTGTTTCCAACTGTTTCTTTTCTTGGTACTTTGTAGCTGCCCGCAATGTGAGATCAAATAGTAAAAATAAAGCAGTTCTGGGAAAAAAAAAAAAAAAGCCCAAAAGCAGTTATTGTGCAATTTGAGAAAAGCAAAGCAAAACAAAACGAAGCACAATAAGCCTCCTCATTGTCATCAAGCTGAATGTCTTTTCTCTCTTTTCTTCGTTGGCCCTTAAGCTGATGACAAAGTCATAGATGCTAGCCACAGAAGGCCAGAGGCCATCTCTGGTGTCACTCATTCTGTGAAAGAAAGCAAGCCTGGGCATTCTCATCTCTGAGTGACCTGCCACTAAGTCAGAACTATGACTGCCACACACTTACTTGGGTTTGGCCTGCTACATTTTGCTATCATTGTTATTTATTGCCACCATTGGTTTATCAGTGTTTTGCGTTAGCATAGGTTATTGACTACTTCGGAAGGGGTGAGGACTCTGCAGAAATACCTCTTAGTCACAACAGTCATTTTCTGTGGGGGAGGTATTACTGTTTGCATTTCTGCGGATGAAGAAACCAAGACTTGGGTTAAATAACAAGAGTGTACACAGCCCAAACCTGTTATCAGGCCTTCAGCTCATCACTGTGTGATATAAAGCTTGTGACTATCACTATACCAGTCACCACACTAGAAGAAAATACACTCATATCTGACAGCTTCTCCAGGGAGGACTCTATAAGAGAATATGTCAGGATTTATGAAACCCCATTCTTGGCAGTCTGGGCCTTTCTACAAGGGTGGAGGGAGATTAGACTGCCTAGATTTGACCACCCTTGGCTGCCCCCTTTCCACCTGTAGTCTTTGGGTTTTTTTTCTTTTCTTCTTTTTTCTTTTATTTAAGTGAGGGTTTCTTTGTGTTGCCTTGGCTGTCCCAGAACTAGATCTCTATACCAGGCTGGTCTCTAACTCACAGAAATCCTCTGTCTTCTGAGTGTGGGAATTAAAAATGTGCGCCACCATCTCGAGGCTGGGTGTCTGTTCAGGCTTCTATGCTGGCCATCCTTTGGCTTTGGCCCTTGGTTTTGATACTCACAGTGTAGTTATTGGCATCACTTTGCCTTCAGCCAGAAATTCAGAATCTATTTCATAGATTCATCTATCTATTAAGTTTTAGAGAAATCAGTTGTTTTTCCTAGAACATGGTGGCTGCTAAATATGGAGCTTTCTATTCTGTCTGGTTCTGCTGTCCTGAGCCTTTGGTATTTAATACTGAATTGTCACTGGGTAAAGCACTCAGATCATAAGTGTTTAGTCTCAGCCCCCCTTCCCACTTTGAACATGACATGGGATCCCCCTTTTCTCATCATTCCTACTCACCTCATGCCTAAATTGCCGATTCTGACTCTGCAGCTCTCTGCAAATTACAAGCAGTTTTCTTTTGGTCCATGGCTATACATAATGTGTGGAATCTTGGAGCTTAAGTCCCTCCAAAATGGCCGCAGCCACAGAAGCCTGTGGAGGGTATAGCAAACAAATTTTGACTTGAGTTGAAATATCTGCATTCACGTTCAGGAAGGTCCTGGCTCTGCTATTTAAGATCCTTGTGGTCTCTCCTCTGTCTCCTGGGGATGGAAACTTTTTCATAGCAAAGTAAACATCACTTGTAATCTGGTAGGTAGGTTCTTCTGGGAATAAAAACAAGATAATGCCTTGTTCTATCCCAGTGAGTAGTTAGTAACAGGGCATGCTTACAATGACCTTGTCTGTTTCTGCGGATAGGGAATACAGGGCCTCCCTGACTCTTCTCTGAAATTACACTCTGTTTACAGGATGTGAGTGACCAGAACAGCATGGACTATCCTCAGCTCTACGAACCTGGACAACTGCATTTACTTTTCAACAAGCGTAGATTTTTCATTTGTGTGGCACATGGAATCTACACATCATTAACCCTTTTCTTCATCCCCTATGGGTCCTTTTACAACATGACTGGAGAAGATGGACAACACATCGCTGACTACCAGTCCTTTGCAGTTACCATGGCCACATCTTTGGTCATTGTGGTCAGTGTACAGGTAACCCTGTTCCTTAAAGCACCTTTGCCTTTGATAGTTTCAACATATGTTGAAGTTTACTGTCAGCTGATTCCTCTTGTTACAGTGCCAGGCAGGGAATAACCTGAGAGTACAAGGAATTCCTTCTGTTTGTGTGAAGGTGTATGCATTTGTGTGTAGGTACACTTACCTTTGTTCATGCACGGGGAGGCCAGAGGCTGCTATCAAGGGGTCTTATGCATCACTTCTTTGCCTTATTTTTGGGGATAGGGTATCTCACCAAACCTGAAGCTTACCATTTCAGCTAGACCGGCTATCTGCCATTTCTGCTATCCAGCACTGGGAATACAGGCATGTGTTGCCTGCCTGGGATTTGGCTTGAGTGCTAGGGATCAACTCAGGTTTTCTTGCATGCACAACAAGTACTTTATACCTGGGCCATTGCTCCAGCTCCATCATTTCCTTTTTAAGTGCATATCTTGAAATAAAATCAATAATCTTTAATGAATAATAAGATATGGTAAGTTAGCATCAGGAGTTAATAACCTTCGTGTTTGTAGAAATATAGCAATCGCTTTTTTGGGGTTGGGTACTGTGTATAAAGAGAAATGAGTAAGGGTCTGGAGGTGTAGCTCAATGATTGCCTAGTGTGCTCAGGCCATGGGTTCAAGGTCCAGTACTGAATAAACCAGTCCAATAGAGTGACACATATCTGCTATCTCAGTACTAGGAGGCTGTAGCAAGAAGATTGCTCAAGGCCAGGCTACAATATGAGACCCTGTGTCAAAATAAAGTCACACTAATATTCCCTTCTTGTGCTTGGAGAACAAGTATTTCCAAGGGTAACAAAAGTTTCCTATAATTTCAGATGTAATGAACCCGAGGCTCTGAGGTGAGAACCAGAACTTATTTGATAGCACATTTTAAAAGTCATTCAAGAGCTGTGTTCTATGCAAAGGGCACACTGAAGAGACCCTCTGATGAGGAGTTTCTACATTCCCAGTTGTGTTTCAATTTGGTTTCAAGTGCAGTTATGTTGGGTGCTAGTGAGTCAGAGTTCACACACACTTTTGTTCCATTAATACCTAGAGCTCTGGACTGATGTGGTAGGCGGCAAACCCTCTGTATTATTTTGGTCTTAGTTACTGAGTGAACTGTTAAGAATCAGCTGATCCTGTTGTCACAGGTTACAGTCATGTATGGCCATTTCTTGAGTATTGAGTAAGTGAGGGAGATGATAAAAAGGGATTTTCTCTCTACTGATCCTATTAGAGTGTGTCAGGGTATGCCCAGCCACTAGAAAAGAATAATCAAAAGTGATTTGCTTTTCCAGATTATATCTACAGTCTTCAGACACATCTATGACCAGTTTTCACACAGCCTGAGAAGCAGTTCCTGAGGCTGAACCTAGGACAACAGATTTAGCCATGTGCTGTGGCCCTTGTGAGGTTGAGAAGCCTTCAAAAACAAGGCCCCACAGGGGAGCCCTACACAGAACTTGGGCCATGAGTACACATAGATTTAATGTGGAAAGAGAAGTATAGAGAAAAATTAAAATTCACCCACACAGTCCTACAGTGGTGTTAACGTGGCAAAAATAGTAGAAATCAATTTTGTGTGATTTTATAATTTCCTTCCCACTTATTTTTGACTCATGAGTATATATGTTTATCATTTTTTGATTATTCTCTGGAATGTCCTTTTCATGACTATAATACTTCAGCATATGAACATGTGGTAACTTATCAACTGAGGCAGTATTAGACTGCTTATATTATTTTCACTAAGAAAAACAGCACAGTGGCTAACTTCCATATGCCAAATTCTTAATGTTTCTTTATTGCCTTAAAGTATATTCTTTATTGCTATTTCATTTGTTTGTTTGAGACAGGGTCTCATTGTCTGGTCTGAAACTCAAAAAAACCCAGGCTGGCTCCTAATTCACAGTGACCTACCTGCATCTACTTCCCAAGATCTGGGATTAAAGGCCTGTGTTACCATGCTCAACCAGGCTGTAGTCTTAAAAGAGGAATTCTGGGTCCAAGAACATATGGAAGTTTGATGTTCTTTTTAACTTTAAATGTTGCAAAACATTTTCACAAATAGTTATTTCCTTTCAGCAGATGAGTGTAAAATGCCCTTCTCAGCCAGACCTACATAGGCAAGAGATCATTACTCTGAATTAGTTCACAATGTGAAGTCCACAGCCTCTGGCTGCCTGGGAAATAATTGATGTGCATTGAAAAGTCTTTAATAAGTTCCAAATTTAAATAAGAATAAGTAAAAACATATTTTAAATAATTATAGATTTGCAGAAGAGTTGATACTGTAGTGACAGTGTGCCTGCTCAACTTGACTTGTTAGGACCACACATCACCACAATGGCACCTATGGAAATCAAGAGAAATTAGCATGGATAAGTGCTGTTACCTAAACTATAGGTGTGGCTTAGACCTCCCCAGCTTTTCTGTTAATAGTCTTTCTTTACTCCAATGTCCAACACGGGGTTTTCCAGGGTACTTTGTTGTCATGTTGCTATAGTGTTTTACTTCTGATGGCTCCGTGGTCTTCATCTTTAACAATGTTGAAGAACAGTGGTCAGATAGTTTGTAAAATGCTCTTCAGTTTTCACTGTCTGATGTTTCCTTGAGAGGAGATAGGCTGTGGACTTCTAAGGAGAATCAGGGAGAGGTGTTACATTCTTCATGTTTCTTCTAGAGCACGGTCACTTTGTACCATGAGCATTATATATATATATATTCTCCTTGTCTATCTGTCAGTTGATGGACAACTAGACTGGTTTCATTTCCGGCCTAACATCTTGTATTGTAGCATGCAGGGTCCAAACATTGGGTAAGGCCATTTTCTCACCCAGCAATCTGTGTAGTACCTACTGGCACTGTGTAAGCTAGCTAGCAGGGAGGAAGTTTCTCAGTCAAGTAAGAAATTGATTTCTGTATACCCTGCAACCAAAGCATGTGGTATTTTCAGCGGTAGGGTCTTATTGTCTAGTGATGGTTGGGCAACCAAGGGCAAGGGTGATATCTTGTGGTGTTTGCTCAGAACAATAGGAAGTATTCCATGCACGGCACTGAGATATTTATTTAATAATCCATGTATTTTGGGAACAGTATTGTCCACTCATACAGGGTACCTCCATTAAAACTCCTTTATACCATGTGTTTTCCCATGCCCCTTTCACAAGGAGTTTCTGGATTTTTGATCTCTATAGATAATGTAAGTTAAACATACAAATCTAAAAATGCAAAGCTAAAATTCACATATGAAGAAGAGCAGGCAGGGTTTGTCTTTCTGTGTCCAGATTCTCATCTCGTATAATATTTCCCACTTACATCCATTTTCCTTCATATTTTATAATTTTGTTTTTCTTTACAAATGAGTTAAATTCGGTATTGTATATGTACCACATTTTCATTATTCATTTATCAGTTGATGGGCATCTAGGCTGTTTCCATGTCCTGGATATTGTGAATACAGCATCAGTGATCATAGATGATGTACAGGTATCTCCGTGGTAGGATGTAAAGGCCTTTAGATGTATGCTCAGATACAGCTGGGTCAAATAGCTTTAAGTTTTCTTGAATAACTACCACACTGATTTCCACAGTAACTACACCAGTTTACATTTTTACTAATACTAAGGGTTTCCCCCTTCCTAGAACCTCATTAGCATTTGCTAGTGCCTGCTTTCTTGATTTTAACCATTTTAATTAGTGTGAGGTGGAATCTCTAACTAGTTTTAATAATCACCAAACATTTCACACTCTTGTTCTAGATCCTTCTTCATCCACCTCTAATGAAACAAATTTGGGACGGTTTGTTTTGTTTGCTGCTTTCTGTACTTTTTTTCTTTTTATTGAAATAGATATTTTCCCACATAATACATCCTGGTTATGGTTTCTTCCTCTACTCCTCCAAGTTTCTCCTCATCATTTGGGATCCGTCCCCTCTAGATCCAGTCCTTTTCTGTCTCTCCCAAGCAAAAAAATGGGATTCTAAGGGATAATAATGTAACATAACATACTATGTATGATTGATGTGATAAAAGTAGCAGATCAGAACTGTATTCATTTGTCAATCATGCTGATTTATAGGACCTTGTTTTTTTGGTATCCTTTATCTCTTCTGGCTCTTACACCCTTCTGCCTCCTCTTCCTCTGGATTCCCTGAACCCTGGGGGGAGGGATTTGATGAAGATGTCCGTTTTTAGGCTGAACATTCTGAGTGATCTCTGTTTGCTCCCATCTGCTACAGGAGGAAGCTTCTAACGATGTTCGAGCAAGGCCCTGATCTAGGAGTGTAGCTGGATGTCCTCAGGAGCCATGCCCTTGTTACTTTTCTTTTGTATAACAGTAGTAGTTGTTTTTCCCCTAGGTCCCTGAGCTATCTCGTCCCAAGTTCTCGGTCACTGGGGCAGTGCGAGGCATGGGGTCCATCTCCTGGAGTGGTCTTCAGTCAGATCAGATATTGGTTAGTTACTCACACAAGCTCTGTGCCACCATGTCACCAGCAAATCTTGCAAGCAAGGATAGAACTGTGTTTCAAAGGATTTGTGATTGGATTGTAGTCCTAAGGCCTTTCATTTTTCTCTTATCCCTCTGTCTTTCTCTTCAATTTTGATACATACATGATAGTGTGTTTGTATTTCAGAATGCTACCAAACTCCTTGAACATAAGTTTTGAAGGTTCCAAATTCTTTTCAAATTAACACTGTAGCTTATATTCACACCATTATTTATTTAGAACTAATCATAAATTTACTAGAATCATTTCATGCCACCTTTTAAAATTTATACTACAACTGTTTTGAGGGTTTTGTTTTTATTTAATTGGTTAGAACAAACAATATCTTTCAGAAATTAATTCATAAAAATATTTGATGTTAAAATCGTGAGTTTAAACATTCTTTATCTTCATATTTGAACAGTATATTGGGTGAGAGTAAGACTCAGCTTCAGCTCCCTCCACTCCATCCTGAACCACTGTCAATTTTACTGGTACATTTCTATTGTTCTGCTATGGTAGATTGATGTCAGCTGCTCTGTTTCCCCCTTTGCTCTAAAAGCTTATATTCTTTATTTGATCTCTGTAGTGCCACCAGAATCATACACACACACTAAGTGGTTGAGGACACTTTTCTTTTTATCATATCTTTGATCAGCACTTCTTTATTTACTTCTATATCTTCTTTTATATATATATATATATATATATATATATATATATATATATATATATATATATATATATACCAAAGATCTTATTAATGGTATATTGGGCTCATGACTTTGATACCTACAGATTTACAACTGGTTTTCATTTCTTCATTTGCATATGTTCACTCCAGGATACAAATTTCAATCTCATCAGTGGTGATTCTTGTCTGGGTTTTCTGTCCAAGTTTTAAAATCAGAAGTATGCCACCCCACCCCCAATCTGCTTTGTATCTTAAGAGGTTGCAGGATGCTTAGCTGTTGCTGTGGTGCTTATCTGTCACATGTATTAGCTCCATTTCAATGAGAGACACATGTTCTCTTAGCTCGGTTTTTTTACATGGGTTATAATTTCTTTTCCTTCTTGTAACATGGACCAGGCTATTTTCTTTTGCTGATGTTGTAGAAGAAAGAATTGGAGGTTCCGGTTTAATGTCCTGATAGCCAAACATACTAGATATTTAGCAGGTTTTGATCAGGATGAACGGCAAGGCTGTTTATTTTCAGATACAATAATCCCATAACTCAAATCTGCGTCCAGTGTCCTAAGGTGGCAACACTTCAGAAGGCAGAAAACTGCAGGGGGAGGGAAACCTGTTTCCATATCTAGTGAAGGCTGTATTGTGTCACAGAAAGAGTCCCATTAGGCAGAGAATGAGCCTATGATCCTTTAACTGCACATCTCCTGAAGCTTCTGCCATGTAATTAACATTGTTGCTCCCACACAAAATACTGGAAGGAAGAAAGAATTGGGAACACACTTCTAGGCCACCATGAATATTATGATGAAAAAGTCAAAGATTTTTCTTTTCTGTGATTTGAGTAATCTAAGACAGGGGTCATTGAAATGAGCTGGAATTTTCATATAAAAATATCACATGTGTAAAAAAAAAAGTCTTATGAAATTTTACACACAGCTCATAAAATGTTGTACTAGCCCTCTACAAATTTTTCCTGGTAGAAATGTTTTCATAGCAATTTAGAAAACCCATTCTATTGTCTTATTTCTCTTAAAAAAAAAAAACAAAAAAACAAAAAAAAACAAACCTTCACATTCCACTTCCCAAGGCTGTTTTGACCTTGGGAGGCATAGTTGCTCATGTACCTAAGCTCCAGTCACTGGTCTAACATGTCAGTTTCCTGTGTATATGCAGAAGTGGAGGTGCTCGCAATTGGTTTGTTGATCTCAGAGCAGTCCTGGGGATGAGTTTCTGTTTACAGTAACTCTTCTTTTGCATCTGACTGTATTTGCAGATCGCCTTGGACACCAGTTACTGGACTATGGTTAATCACGTCTTCATCTGGGGCAGTGTTGCTACCTATTTCTCCATTTTATTGACCATGCACAGTAAGGGTGTCTTTGGAATTTTCCCATACCAGTTCCCCTTTGTTGGTAAGTGACTTTAACGTTTGTGAGACCCTGTGTCATACTGAAAGTTCTTTTTGTCTTTGTAACTTATATTTGTGTTACGTGGAGATAGAAATGGTCAACAGCTTTTTTTTCTAGAAATTGACTCATGTATCTGAAGCCTTTCAGATTTTAGAGTTAAAGGGACTGCTCTTCTCCTTGCCAGGTGCAACTTATAGGCCCTAACAGCCCAGATACAATAGGCTGTGCCATAGAAAACGGGCATAGCATGTGCATTGGGACAACTGTTACAGCCTGTGAAATGTTTGCTATATAGAGAAAACAGGAAAAGATACCCAATCCTCCTTATACCAGATTACCACCAGCATATCTGTCAAGGTTTCCCCATAGACATCATCTGAGTTTAGATAAAATGGAAATGTTGCAGACATTATAACCCTCTGTAGATATCTGAACATTCTTCTAGAAATGGCCAGAAGAAATGGCTGAATAGTCAGGCTGCAAACACCAGCTCCACTCCTTAACAAATTGTGTAATGTTGAACACATTTTCTCTCCTTTCCATGATTCAACGTTTACTTATGAACTAGGTTATTAATTGTTCCCATTTTCAATAGAAAAAATTAAAGGTCAAACGAGTTACTAGATATAAAGTGTGAGGATGTATCCTGGTTAAGTAAATATTAACTCTGATGATAGTATTCATCTTAGTGAGGGTGTCTGTTGCTGCGAAAAAACACCATGACCAGCAGCAGCCTGGGGAAGACTGGGCTTATTTCACCTTCCACCTTCTGGTCACAGACCATGAAGGGAGGTCGGTGTGTGTGTGTGTGTGTGTGTGGGGGGGAATCCTGGACACAGATGCAGAGCTCATGGAAGAACACAGCCTATTGGCTCACTCTCCGTGCCTTACTCAATCCAATTCTCTCCCTCTCTCTCTCTTTGTTGTTCCTTTCTGTTCTTTTCCTCCCCCCTTTTGTATGTTTTTGGGAGACATGTTTTTTTTCTATATAATAACCCTGGCTGTTCTGGAACTCTCTTTGTAAACCAGGATGGCCTCATACTCACAGAGTTGCACCTGCCTTTGCCTCACAAGTGTTGGGATTAAAGGCATGTGCCACCAAGCCTGGCTCAACCTGATATTTTATAGCATCCAGGATGACTAGCCCAGGGGTAGTACCACTCACAATGGACTGGACTCTCCCACATCAATTATTAATTAAGGAAATACTACAGCCTTGCCTCTAGGCATTTTCTCAACCGAGGGTCCCTCTTCCCAAAAGACTCTAGCTTGTGCCAAGTTGACATAAAACCAGCCCGAACAGTATTATTATTCAAGAAGTTGTGACCTGATGATTATGTTTGGGAGCATTGTGGAAGAACTGAATGTCTAATGGGGTGGCAAGGAACCCCTAAAATTCCTTAGAGGCTTGAGGTTGCATTACTCAATAAAGAAGACGTATCTAGTGTTTCTGTGTTAAATTTCACACTTCAAAATGATTCTGGAAAGACCACTTACTTTACACAAGAGCTATTAGTATGCTTTCCAGGAAGTTTGGAATTTTCTGGTATAGGTGAAAAAGTAAACGACAGATTTGGGGGTCACCTCAACAAACGAGAAAGGAGTGGTGCTCAGAGACAGGTCTTGGGAGCTCAGGCAGGTAGCACAGTACTTTGAATCTACTCTCTGATTATCCCAGCCTAGAAAAAAAATTCTCACGAGACTGATGTGTATGGGACGTATCACAGGATCAGTTCTGAAGTGGGCATCTTCACTGATGCTGGGGTTCTAATTCCATTCAGCTGTGTGCAGACACTGTTCTCAACTTTGTCCCTTTCTTACATGTACAGTAACCTCCTCAAACCCTAACAGTCTTGCTCAAGACACCACATTGTTTACCAAAAGATTCCAATCATGTAGATACATGTTGGTTAGTCATGAGAGCAAGCCAGTTAGCAAAGGACGTCTCGAGAACTGTTTTGAAGTTTATTTACTTTTGTGTAACCAAACATGAACATTTAGTGCCTTTCCAATGCTGAAGACCACTCTAACATGCAGAAATGCTTCCCCTGGAGAATGCAGTTTGTGTATGGACTAGTCCTTTTTAGTTACGTGCATGCCATTCCATGAATTAATTACTGAGATCCAATGAAAGTTTACAAAAGTTAGATCAACATTGGGGTTTTCTAAAAAAAAGTTTTTTCCTTAGTAACTAGCAATAAGAGGGGATGTGGCTTTAAAGAAAGCGTGTCTTATAGCATTCCCTCTGGGTAATGAGCATCAAGGAGCTCAGAAAGACATCTAACTGACTGGATCAAGTTTGTTTCTGCCCTTGGCTTACAGAAACTGGAGTCAGCTGCTCTTTGGTACACAGATTTACTCTGCAAAGCCATCAAAAGCAGACATACCAATACATACCAATCAGTAGCCAAGCTCTCATACCCAAAGCCCATTTGAATAGTGTTAGTGGGTGCACTGGGGTGAAGGCCCAGCTGATGGAAGATATCCTGATAAATCCCTAGAAAATGAGCTGGGACAGGGATGATGTCTTCTCACGAAGTCTGCCTGTCTACCCCTTTCCTGCCTCAATTAGACAAAAAAAAAAAAAAAAAATAAGTAAGTGGAGAATGAGTAGGAAGTCTGGTAGTTGGCTTCAGGCATGGCAATGAGTTCCCTTGTCCGACATCTCTCATGTTGGGTGGCTGCATCCGTGGTCATGGGAAACTCTTTTTATCAACTCAGGAGCCTCCAGGATTCCTTAGGTCTGTAGCTCATAACCGAGGGAGCATAAAGAAATAGCAAGTTCCTTTCGAGGCAGCTTTTCTGGGCTGTTGTCTAGAATTGCAAAGGTTAGCTTTGAGCTAGATACAGCATATCCCCATGACACTGACAATCAGCGAGAGCACTGTTGGAAAATGGGCCTGAATCCAAATCATTAATCAGAAGTTCTGATCTGATTATGGTATGGTGAGGTTGAAAGAAGGGATTGAGTCAAGCTGGATGGATCCTGGTAGAAAGGACTCTGATCAGGCAACAGTTCCCCAGGGTTTTTGTAATAGTTTTAAAGATTTTTCTTTAATTTTATAGAGTTATCATTTTAATTCCTAATCACTATCTATAACTGTAAGTTAGCTTACATAATTATCAAGGTTTTATAACAATCCCATTTTATAGCCAGGATGTCTATGTTTCTCTAATGGTAGGAAATGCATGGCACTCCCTGAGCCAGAAGTTCGTCTGGTTTGTTGTTCTCTTGACAGCGGTGGCCTCCGTTATGCCAGTGGTGGCGTTCCGGTTTCTGAAGATGTATTTATACCCAAGTCTAAGTGATCAGGTACGTTACTATACTGTGAGTACTTGAAAGCTAGTTGGCGGCTCTCGTGAATGGTGTCTTTCTCTGTCTGAACAGATGTGCAGGGAATGACTAGGACATTCCCAGAGGTCCACAGCATCACCACACAATAAATGGCATCTCTACTCCGTGTATTGGTGGTACTAGTCCTGACTGTCAGTGAAGAGATGTGTATCAGGCTAAATGTGGGTATGGAGTGATGGATTATCAATATTTTTACCTTGACTCTGGGAAAAGAAGTTCACTGGAATAATTCTGAAATGTTTCTTTAAGAGAAGGGCAAGCTGTAGGGAAAGCTGAGGGCACATACAAGGGACCCGAACAAGTTGTGCCAAGGGGACTCATTGTCTGGGTGGAGATAGAATATTGGCTTGGGAAATAAGTAAGAGATGTCACCTGTTGAGCAGATTTTAAAAAGAAATAGCAGCATGCTGATTAGACTGGGAATACAAAGTTAGAAGAAAACCAGAAAGAACATGGCATAGAAAGTAGCCAAGACTAGAGATTAGAAAAGTTCTCAGTGGCTCATGTTAAACAGTATAAATAAATCCATGCTGGGCCAGGCTAAGACTCAGGAGGGAGAGAAGGGGGGAGGGGCGACATAATGGAATCATCCCACAAGGAAATTGTATCATCCCTGGAGGAAGTGAGTCCGGATCAATGATGCTGAGGGCCCTAGGTGTCCTTTTCTTACTGTGATATCCCTTACATTCTGGGGACAAAGTATGAAATGACCGACAGAGTCCCTGTGTCTATTCTTTTTGTTGGTTCTAAGCCAGATCCAACCAGGAAAATGATGGAGAGTCTGGGGATGATGCTCATTTGTCTTGTGTTAAAGATGATCGTCATGATTTGCTTAATGAATGTCCTCAGACCTGAAGGTTAGAATTGAGCACTTGTGTAGACCTCTGGTCATTTTCTCCACTCACCTTCACAGGGAGATAGGAGACAAGTTGGAACCCCCCCCCCCAATGACGTGCAGTTCTTTAAAAAAATTTCTTTGAAACTTCATACAAGCACTTCATCTAGGCCATCCGTCCCCTCCCCCTTCCAATTCCTTCTGTGCGCCCCCTCACAAATTCAAAATTTCTTCTTCGGTTACCATGCTGAGTCTCTTTACTATTGTCTGTGCATATACTGTACACATGTGTCTAGGGATGACCACTTGAGACTGGACAACCCATGCGGGAGCTTGTCCCTGGAGAAAACTGTTCCTTCCTTTCCCAGTAGCCTTTGGTGATCTGTAGCTCTTCATCTGGGATATGACTTTGTGAAATTTGCAGATAAGTGTGGTTCCTGCTCCTTATTAAAGAAACCACTTTGCAGCAGGTGGAGATGACTGTAGAGAGCCCCACTTGTCAAAATGCAGAGAATATGTTTCTGTGGGGTGCCCAACTCCAATTGTTACAACATCTGCAATACAGCACTACACCCAAGCTCAGGAAACATGGCTCAGGAGAGGGTAGAAAGGGCTAGCGGAACAAATTCCTGCTGTAAGATAGTGTCCCTGATACCTGACAGAGTAAATCCGCCCACTAATGTTCAGCAACACATTTACTTCTTTAAAAGTCCACACATCCATATTCATGCATGCACACACACAGACAAGCATACACACTCACACACACACACACACACACACACACACACACACACACACACACACACAAGCAGAAGAAATAAAAAGTCTCATGATATGTTGACCCTTCTATAAGGACAAAATTCTGACTCCAATTTCCCAGATATTCTCCTGATCCAGTTATTAGTAACTGCAGGACCCAGACAGACTCTAAAACAAAAAATAGGGCAAGGACTGTGGACACTGGGACTGTAGACATAATATATCTATGCAGAAGTGTGCTCAAGACCCTGGCTCTGTTCCCTGCACAGCTGCCAAAGCAAAGCAAACCCCTCCCCAAAAGTCACCATAAGGCCAAGGAAATGGAGACTGTCATGAAACTTATTGGAATAGTTCTTGTTTACATGAGAATTTCTTAATAGAAATAATAATAATAAAAAACTGATTAGTGCCTCGTGTGATCTTTGGGATGCAGAACATCATAGCTTTTAGGCTTAAAGTTGGCTTTCTTCCTCCCCAGATCCGCAGGCAGCAGAAAGCTCAGAGAAAGAAAAGGCCCTTACGAAGCCGAAGGCCTCAGACTCGCAGGTCAAGCTCCAGAAGATCTGGATATGCATTTGCTCACCAAGAGGGTTATGGAGAGCTCATCACATCTGGAAAAAATATGCGAGCTAAAAGTCCAGCTCCAGCATCAGGGCTGGAAAAGATGCTTTATAATAACACGAGCTGGATTGAAAATTTATGTAAGAAAACCACAGACATGGTGAGCGGCTTTAGTCACGACAAAACAGTGAAACTGTGAGGCAAGATGGACTTGAACCACAAGGTTTTCTTTTCACCTCATCTGGGGCTGAGCTTTGGCGGCTTAGGGGCCAAGAGCAGGGAAGATGGCCTTGCTTAACTTAAATCCATAGCCTCCAGCTGCCAATATCTGTCCTATATATACTGGTGTGTTCTGCAGGAAACCGGACCAGATGGGCACTATCAGTTTGTGACTCTGTGGACCAAGCCCTGTCTTTGGGACCAGCACAGATTTTTATAAACTTAAACACCAGTTGATCTAAACTTTGACTCCTTTTTATGGAAAAATCTTGTAAATTAGCATCTATACTGGATGCATCTAGGGTGTTTAAAAAGATACATTCTAGCATTGTGTCTAAACTAGAAAACACATGTCTACAGTTATACCATGTAGGTATGTAGAGAGCTGCCTTTTCCAAATGCAACTGCAGAATTTAAAATATGCGGCATGGTGCTCTCAGATTGCAAGTCAGTCTCACTAGTTATAACCTCTCCTTGCTGGTCCATCCTGGACCACAAACCATTACATGTCCAAAGAATACAGAAAAAAGCCTGTGCGAGTCCCTATTTTACAAACCAGTCCAAGGACAGAAGAGACTGAATATTTTTGCAGAGGGGCTGCTTACATGGCCAGATTTATTCAGAAAGTGTTCAGTCTGTTCTATGTAGAAACAAAATACCAGAGTGGCTCCCCAGGAAGTCTCCTACTGTTTCAATGACTTGTGTGACAATGTCAGTAGTGATCTGCTGCATGTTGCACAGACTGCGGGCAGAGCCACCACAGTGGTGGAACGCAACACTTTTTAAATAGTATTGCATATGGTCCCTGGGCAAAGGCTGCTGACAGATTCCATTTTAAAAACTTGAGAATTGAAAGGGATTGAGTTAATAGGCAATGTCTACTATTGTTATTTACTCAGGTTTAGGTCATGAAAACTCAATTCCTTTTAGTGTCCAGCTGTTGTGTACATATGTATAGATAAAGCTAATTTTTAAAATAGCCATTACAGCCCAATTTTGGGATCTCTGGGTGAGCCACTATTTTATTTCCTGTATAAGGCTCTGTGTTCAAATTGCTGCTCTGTCACCTCTTGCCTCTGTGATGGGCAGATGATATGCCTTTCCTGAGACTCAGTTTCCTCTACAAAATGAGGATGTACTACCTACCTCATGTGGTTGACGACCATCAACCACAAATTCTCAAACCATTAGAAACACAGTTCTCATATGAATGTATGAGTTAGGCTTTAACTAGTACATCATCAGAGAAGAGGAGCCTGGGAAGGGACTGCAGGACCAGGACTGTCCGCCACGAGTGGGTCGACCTCAAGGAAATGAGGTCGTTCAGTATGAAAGAAAACACATAAAACTAAAGCCCCAGGAGTAGATTCCTCTGCAGGGAAGTAAAATAAAGCATCAGATCTTACTAATTTTCCATAATCAGTCTCTGGCTTTCCAGGCTCCTTCCTCTGGTCCTCACTCAGTTGTCAATCTACTTTCCATAAAGAGCTTGTTAATTCTCACGTGACCTTGATAGATGATGGGTGAGGATGTCACTTATTAGGTCAATGTCCCTTGCTCAATTGGCCTTGGTTTCTAAGGGTAATATTTTTCTGAATGGTACTCAATGAGATGATATGTATACAGGAGCCTAATACCTGAAGTCTATTGCAATAGCAAATGCTTGTAGCTTTTTTTCTATACATTATTTACCTAGGGAAAAAAAATAAGATTTTTAATCTAATGATCAGCTTCAGTGGGCTTGCTTATGTTTTATAACAATTTCAAAAACTTTGAATAAATGTTTTGCCTCTCTTGATGCTTCATGTTTCTTTATTTTTGGGAACTCCCCAAGGAAAATTTCTGTTTCATATTCTAACTACCTCCCTTACCCCGTCTCTCCCTTACCCCGTCTCTCCCTTACCCCGTCTTTCCCTTACCCCGTCTCTCCCTTGCCCCATCTCTCCCTTGCCCCGTCTCTCCCTTGCTCCCAATCTTTCCTTCCCTCCCCCTCCCTCTCTTCTTTCTTACTCCCCACCCTCTGTTCTTCCTTTATATTCCCGGGGAAAATTTACATCCTTTTTAGCATTAGAGTCAATTTTAGATGGACCAATTGAATTCATATATATATAATACTAGAAATGGTCAATTTTGGCAACTTCAGTTCAAATTTTACACTTGATCTTAGCCAAAAGGCCATTAAACAATTACTTCAAAATTTAAAAGGCCATTTATAAACAGATAGTGCGGAGGATTGTGGGAGAAACATTTTATTAGCTTATTTTGGTCCTATGAGATCCAGCTCATTATAACCATGTGGGATAATTGTGAAACTTGAAAGTTGATGGGTGGTGGTAATCATATAAATTAAATAAATCCAATTTAAATTTTGCATAAGTGTATCAGATTATTTGGGGAATCTCCCTTTTTAAAATGTACTTAGAACGTAAGCTTTGACTTTCAAAACTTAAGGCTATTACAGGCAAGAGCAGGTTGTATTTCCCTGGGGTAGGTGCGCAGCTTGGCTGCTCTCAGGAAGGAAGGGGAGGGAGGGGGAAGAAAAGGAGAGAAGAGAGAGAGGAAGCCAATATGGAGGAAGGATTCTTAGTTCTATGTCTCTTGAGATGATGTGGTCCTGCAGAGCAAATAAAGACTTGAATAACAAAATTTCTTTACATCCTGTGTGTGCTTATAAAAAAAAATCTTTTGGAACAAAGCCAAGCGTTCTGGCTTCTTATACCAGCAATCCTTGGTTTGTGTGTCCAAGACTTTCGGCTGACTCCTGAGGGGCTTTGTATCTTCATCCGTTATCTCAGAAGCTGGAAAAATTGGTCTCCAAGGTCCTTTCTCATTTTCCCATTCGGTGACCCACTCTGGTCCTCTGCAGTGCTATGGCCAACTGGCCTTGATTGTTCTGTGTGTGTGGAAAAGGAGAGAAAGGCCAGGCAAGGGGAGTCTAAGTGGTGCTATGGGGTGGGGACTACCTCTTGTACTGTTTGTATTCGCTCATCTAGAACAGTCCCTGTCTTGAGGCTCCTGACAGGCACTTTTCCCAGGTTTTGCTGGAGACAGACCTCTCTCACCTTTCTTTCCTTGTTACTGTTTTAATATTAAACATATACAAATCAGAAGGTCAGAACCTTCCACCAAGTGACAGAAAGGGCATTTAAAAGTATCTCTGCTTTGTCTGGAGTCAGGTTAAAAACCAGTGCTCAAGTAACATTCTTTATGGTCATGAAGTACTGGACAATGTATGCATGACTTCAGACGATATTTTCCGGGCCTTACAGTCCATAGTGTTCAGCATACCCATGCTCAGCCTGTCTTTAGCAAACTAGGCGAGGTAAGATGAAAGGCTAACTTCTTTGATATTTTACAGAAAGGCCTGCTCTCTAGTCAGTCACAAGATCACACACACAAGAGAAACAAACGTGCCTCAAATATTTTTTTTTTAAATCATTAGAAAAAGTAAATGAGAAAGTCTGTCTTACTATTTTATCACAGTAAGTTGCATCACACTGTATGGATCTGACCAAAATCCCTGAGACTGATTAAGTTGGGAATATTGTTAGCAATGTCTTGAAATGATTTGCTATCAATTGAATAGGGATTAAGGGAGAATCCAGAAGTGGGGACTTGGAGACTTTAATGGGATTTTGCAGGACATGGGCAAGATAACCACGAGGAACTGTTATTTTCAGCTCTGTACTAACATCTGGTGGTAAAGGTCTACAGTTCACTCTGCGTCATGTCCTGATTCCTCACCAGGGAATCACAGACTTTTGTAATTCTCTAAGCTAAGACCTCTGCAGAGCTGTCCGGGAAGCCAGAGATGCACTGCCCTTGTATTTCAAAGTATTCATTGTGACAGACTTGGAGGCTTGCTGGAAGTATCTCTGGGTTTAGAGTTTCTTAAGAGACCTATCTGCCCTGAAATTTCAAAACTCCCTGGAAGATCTATCCTAAAGCCAATGCAGAATGTAAACCATCTTTGAAATGTATGCGTAAATGTCCAGTGTCAAAAAAACCAAAACAAAACAAAACGATGAGTTGGCTAGAAGTCTCTGAATATCTCAATTTGATCTCTATAAAGCTCAAAGACAAGTTCAAATTTGTAATGAATTACAGCTCTGGAAACATACATAAAAATCTTATTGGAGCAGCACGTAAGATGAAAAGGGCCAAGGAAAAACACTCTGGCTCTTAACTTGGGAACAGAGATTGAAATTCTCTAAGGTCCCTGAACACAAAATTTCATCAATCCCTGAGCACAAAAACCCACCAATTGCAAGCTACCCTGGAAAACTCCCCACCCCCCCACCCTATATAAACACTGTACCCTATTCAGTTTGCTGCTACCTCACCCTAGAGGCAGCCACCCTCCTGGAGACTTCTCCCAATACATCTCTTAAATGAGGTTTGGGTGATGACCTTTCTTTTCAGGAGTGGAGAAGAGCAGAGTAGAACTGTAACACTTTCGCTGAGGAAACCCTCCCTTACTAGAGCAGAGTTGTTACATTGGGGAAACCTTTCACTGAAGAGGTTATAAGCTGCTACTATGGTATTCCTTGGCTCCCGACTGCCAGGATCTCATTCTATCCGAGTTGCCATGCTTACACAGCATTCAGGTGGTTAACCTAATTTGGAACTAAAATAATGGTCAGTCTGGTTGTTCTCTCCTTGTTGCATGTTTTCCCATACTCGAGGAAAGCACTAAAGGTAACATTTGGTGGTTTAATTCTGGATCCTGTTCTGGTCCTTTCTGTGTAGTGGGCAGCAATGCATCGATATTTAAACACAAGATGGAACAGAAAATATGGACAGAATTTAAATTTATATGATGAGAACTGTTAAAAAATATAACTCATCAAGATCAAAATGAAAGTTAAAACTTAACGGGAATAGTTAAATGTACAGAAATGCGCAAAACCAGAATTCTACAACATTTTCATTATTGCTGGTTAGAAGAAAAAATACTGTTATGAGGAGCCAACTAGAGATGGCGTCTCTGATACAGTTTGGAGACAACTGGTTGTCTTTATTCCAGCCATCTTATATTACACTCAGGTTTTCAGGCCCTAAGTATAGCCCCAAGTGTTCAGAGCACGGAGTTTTTGAAGGAAAAACTATTTCTGGAATCTTGCTTGGTGGCTGCAAGTGAAGGTTACAGAAGCTAAAGTAAAGGAAGTGGCTGGAGGAGGAAGTTTAACAGAAGCTGAGACATATCATCTGGACCATCCTGACCTTGGGTTCCTAGACTAGAGCTGGGAAATTTTCCATGGCCCCAGTCAGAATACAATGGAGGAATCTCTGCACTGTCTTGCCCTATCACAATACAATAGAAAGTAAATTTGAACAGCAATTCTTAGCAGAACATAATTGGAAGATTTAAAGTATCTCACATAATAGTCAGATGCTAATATCACAAATCTCAGTTTTTAGTTTATAAATACAGGATAGAAAACACTAAATGAGATTACTTACAGAGTAATTCTCTGTTATTGAAACTAGTCTTTTTCCTCACATAGGCCTTTTCCTGATCTCCTGAAGTCTGTCACACCTCACTCTCATTCCCACATAGGTACACACACCTAAGAGATTAGAAGCTCAGATCCCCGTATGAGCAAGAACATGTGATGTTTGCCTTTCTGAGCCTGGATGACGTCACTTAATATAATACTTTCCAGCTCCATCTGCTTTCCTGCAAACTACACAATTCTATTTTCTTATGGAAGAATAAAATTTTATTGTGCATAGGTACCACACTGAATTCTCTACCAATCTGTAGATGGATGCCTTCCTCGCCTTGTGAACAGAGCAGTAATAGACATGAATGAGCACACATCTCTTTGTATTTTGAAAAAGTAAGGTCTTTTGTACTCCAAAATGAATTTTGAAATCATTTATTATGTATCCATCAATATGAAGTTCATATTTTGATAGAGACTGCTTTGGATCTGTAGGTTGCTTTTGGTAAGATGGCCATATCCACAGTATTAAGTCTTCCAGCACATGATGATGGGGGAGGCATCTTCTGTCTTCTAGTGACTTAATTTCTTTCTCTAATTTTTAAAATTTTTCACTGTAGAAGTCTTTCAGTTTAGGGAGTTAGGTTTAATTTGAGAGTGAATCTCTAAGACTACTGTAAATGGACTGTTTCTTGGTTTTCTTTCTTAGCATATCTGCCATTGTTTTCTAAGGACACTGATTTTATGTCACCGCTTCCTTGAGAACATTTATCAATTCTGCTTTTTTTGAGTAGATTCTTTAGGATATGTATGTAAAGACGCTACTGATTGAAAACAAGGGCTTTTTGACTTCCTCCTTCCCTCTCTGCATATCTTTTATTTCCTTCTCCTGTTTTTTATGACTCAGTTATTACCCCAGATGCTACATTGAATAGGAGTGTGGAGAATAGATGCCTTTGTCTTGTTCCTGCTCTTACTGAAAATGCTTCAAGAAGTTTTTCAATTTAGCATGATGCTGGCTGTAGATTTTACATATAACACTGAGGTGTGTTCCTTACATCCCTATCTTCTCTAGGTCTTTTATCATGAAAGTATGGTAGATTTTGTTAAAGCCTTTTCTGCATCAATTGAGATGATCATACGATTTTTGTCCATGTATGTGATGAATTTGATTTGCTGTTTTACATATATAGAAACATCCACACATCTCTAGAATGAAGTCAATTTGATTATGAAAATGACCTTTTGGGTTTATTCTTGTGTTTGGTTTGTGAGTATTTTGTTGGGAAATTTTACATCTGTGCTCATCTGGGAGGTGAGTCTGTAATTTTCTTTCTGGTTTAGATACGAAGCTCATATTGGCTCCATAAGAGTTTGAAAGCTTTCCTTCCTTTCCTGTTTTATTAAATAACATGAAAAGTACTGTTAACTCAAAGTTTGAGTAGAATTCTGTGGTGACTTTCTGGACCCAAGTACTTTTGAGTTGGAGGGATTAGGGTGCTTCTATTTTGTTGTTCAATATAGACCTGTTGGATCGTTATGTCACCATGGTCTAACTTTTGTAGTTCATACTTATCCAGAAATTAATTTTTCCATTTTCCAGTTGATTAGAACATAGCCTTTTAAGGCATGACCTGTTGGTTTCTGAGTTTCATTGTTATCTGTTATAATGTAACGTGTTTCTATTTCCTTTTCTTTCTCTAATTTTATTAATTTGGATTTAACCTTATTAATTTCTCTCTGTTTTTGGCTTAAATCGGTAGAGGGCTTATTAAGTTTGTTTATATTTCCAAAGAACCCATTTCAGTTCCATTGATTTTAATTATTTATTTAATTTGTGCTCTGATTATCATTATTATTTTCTAATCTACTGCTTGGGGGTTTGCTACCATTTTCTGTCTTAGGGTTTTTATTTTCGTGATAAAAGTACTGTGACCAAGAGAACTTGTGTGGGTGGAGTTTATTCAGCTTCCAACTCTCTGGTCAACTCCATTACCCAGGAAAGTCAGGACATAAACTCAAGACAGGAACCTGGAGGTGGGAACTGATGTGGAGACCATGGAGGAGCGCTGCTTACTGGCTTGCTCGCAGGCCAATTGGGTGGAGGTATTTTCTTAATTGAGTTTCCCTTTTCCGAATGACTCTATCCTATATCAAAGTGACGTACAGACTAGTCAGTGCATTCTTGCAATGCCTCAAGGTGTATAATTTGGCTATTTATTTGAGATCTCTCTAATTATTAAGTGTCTACTTAGAGCTATAAGCTTCTGCCTCACGACTGCCTTCATTTTGTTTTGTTGGTTTTGGTGTATTCATTGTGTGTTGTTGGTTTTGGTGTATTCATTGTGTGTTGTTGGTTTTGGTGTATTCATTGTGTGTTGTTGGTTTTAGTGTATTCATTGTGTGTTGTTGGTTTTGGTGTATTCATTGTGTGTTGTTGGTTTTGGTGTATTCATTGTGTGTTGTTGGTTTTGGTGTATTCATTGTGTGTTGTTGGTTTTGGTGTATTCATTGTGTGTTGTTGGTTTTGGTGTATTCATTGTGTGTTGTTGGTTTTGGTGTATTCATTGTGTGTTGTTGGTTTTGGTGTATTCATTCATTGTGTTTGACTCTAAGTTATTTTTGTTTTCCTCTTCATTTCTCCAATGACCCACTAGTCATTCAATAATACGTAGTTAAACCTCTATGACTTTTTATATTTCCCAAAGTTTCTCTTGCTGCTGATTTCTAGTTTTATGTTGTTATAGTCAGGTAAAATACAAGGAGTTTTTAAAATTTTCCTGTATTTTTTGGGACATGTGCTCTGTGTTTCAGAATGTGATCTGTCTTAAGTTCTACTGGCTCCCAAAAAATATGTGTATTTTTTAGTGTTTGGGTAGAGTGTTCTGTAAATGTCTGATATATAATGTTATAAGTTCCGTTGTTTCTCTATTGATTCTGGTCTGGATGATCTGTCTAATGGTGAGAGTGGGGTATTGAAGTCATACCATGACTGTGCTGAAGTTACTCTGTGACTTTGTGTGTATGTGCATGTGTGCATGTGTGTGTCATGCCTAGATGCACACTGTGTGGTATACAGAAACCTGAGGTAGTCAGAAAAAGCATTGGATCTCCAGGAACTGGAGGAAAGGTGGCTGTGAGCTGCGATATAGGTTCTGATGACCACCAAGTCATCTCTTCAGCCATGGGTCTGCCTTTGTTCAGTGCATATACATTTAGAATTGTAATGTTCACTTCTGAGATGATTGAGACAGTTGTGATGTGCATGGCTTGTTCTCTTTTATACCAACCCATAGTCTTCTGATCACCTACCTCCCCTTCTTCTGATCTGGTTTCACTTATCATCTCTGACTCCCCTTTAAAATGATTTCAGGTGATTCTCCTGTACTCTGACAGGGGATCATGTTCTTTTTACTTGATGTAGGTATCACCTTAGAATAAACAGAAGTTGGCATTCCTCCTCTGCTCAGTTCTCCCAGAGATGCTGTGCTCATAAACTCAGGGGAGCAGGCAACTTGACTGAATAGCCCTGTTGCTGAGAAACTCCCCTTCCTCTTGGCCTTCACTGCTTCTTACCAGCACAATGCACCCCTGCTTATGCACCCCTGCTTATGCACCCCTGCTTATGCATATGAGAAAAGACAATAAGTCTTGCTTTCACTGACTTTCTGTAATCTTTAGGGTAGTCTCTGTTAAATTGGATTAGTTCCCAACCTCAAATATTCTAATATTTCTTAGAAATCCCAGCATGATCTGGGAGGGAATTTCTTAAGGCTGACAAACTGTGGACATAGAGAAACCAAGGAAAGGGGAGTGGCTGGAGAATAGTTTTCAAATTAGAAAAAAGTGAAATTCAAATAGGAAAGGAGTGTAGTGTGCAATCCCCATTGTTCTTGGCATAAAAGATTTTGTGAACAAGTGCCATCAACAAAAAACACATTTGGGCATGTTTGGGCAAGAGGAAAGGCTTGAGGATCCCTGGAACTTTTTGGTTTTGTTTGATCATGAGAAGTTTTTTAAAACAGGGCATCGTTATGAAAGAGTCATGGAAAAAATGAATTGTGGGAAAGAAATAAAAGGAACTCTTCACTGTACTCCTAGAAAAAGGAGAAAAGAAGGCAAGCTGTGACAGCCACTTGGAAGGTCCTTAACTCACCCAAAAGACTGTATAGCAAAGATGTCTTTACCAAGCCTGTTTACACAGGGCTTGATGGATAGTTCTTGACAGAGTACATGTTGTTACATTTACTCCAAATAGCCCTGCTAGGTTAATACCATTATTTCTCTCATTTTCAAGCTAGACAAACTCTTCATGGGTTAAATAACCATCTCAGACACATGATGAAGGTGCTGGACTTCAAATCTTGGCATGTGAGTCCCGTTATCATGTATGCCCAAGCTAATACCATTTCTCATGAACCTTTAGCCCATGGAATCAGTCATTTCTGTATCCAGTGTATTAGTTTGTGGCCCTAATATCCATATTCTCTTGAAGGTCTCCTTTTTATCTAATTTTCTTATCATCAAACATTTTACATCTTTCCTCAGCTTTTTCACATTTTTTTTTTCAACTTTTCAATGTTGCAGGGTTTTTTTGCTGAACTATTTAGGGACCACCAGCTCCCCAAAAATGACATGGAGAGTTATTATTAATTATTTTTAGCTAAGGGCTTGTTCCACTAGGTCATATAACTTAAATTAACCTATTTGTATTAGTATACTTCCTGTAACATGGCTCTTTACTTCTCCTTTATTCTGTACATCCAACTCCCTCCATGTCTTGCTGGCTAATCTGCCTCTGTTCATCCCAGAGTTCCTATCTCTGTCTGGAAATCCCACCTATTCTCTCCTGCCTGTGGTTTCAGAAGTTTAGTTCATGATCATCATGGCAGGACATAGTGGTGTGCAGGAAGATGTGGTGCTGGAGAAGGAGCTGAGAGCTCCACATCTTGAGCCATAGGCAACAGAAAATAGGCAACAGAAAATAAACAGTCTACCTCATGGAGCATAGTTTGAACAAAGAAGACCTCAAAGCCCACCCCCACAGTGATATGCTTCCTCCAACAAAGCCACGCCTACCTCAACAAAGCCACACCTATCTCTTAACAGTTGCACTTCCGTTGAGGATATTGTCTTTCAAATCACTAAATCTACTCCCTGGCCCTCAAAGGCTGTAGCCATATCATAATGCAAAAATACATTCAGTTTAATTTCAAAAGTCCCCATAGTCTATAACAGTTTCAAACTTATTTAAAAGTCTAAAGTTCAAAGCCTCTCCTGAGATTCATGCAATCTGTTCATTGTAATCCCCTGTAAAATCAGATATAAAAGCAGGTAACATAGCTCCAACTGTAATAGCATAGAAAATATGTTATTGTTCCAAAACATAGGGAAGGGAGCATAGTGAAGAAATCCTGACTAAAGCAAGTCTGAAAACCAGCTGGGGCAAACTTCAAGCTGTATTTCTATGTCTGATGTCAAAATGCTCTTCAGATCTCCAGCTTTTTCACTGTGTTGACTGCAACACACTTCTCTTTCTTGGGCTGCTTGTACTCCTTGTTAGCAGCTCTCTTCAGCAGGTATCCCATGCATGACACTAACATCTCCAACATCTTGGATCTTCAAAGCAATCCAGGCTTTAACTTCAAAGCTTCGTGAAATGGCCTCTCTAGACCTCTGTCACATGCCTGGCCTCAACTGCTCTCCTTAGTCACAGAGGAAGATTCCATAACCCTTTTCTTCTATCCTTGACTCTAAATCCAGAACTACGTGGCCAAAACTGCCAAGGTTTTTTGTTGTTGTTTTTTTTTTTTGTTTGTTTTTTTGTTTTTGTTTTGTTTTTGTTTTTTTTCTGGAGCTGGAACATGGCCCCCTCATTCAATTATATTTTTTCACCAGCTTTCCGTTTTCAGTGGTTTCCTTCACTAGGATTGTCTGTTCTGAATCTAGATCTGTAGATGAGGCTGGCCTCACACTCAGAGATTCTGCCTGCCTCTGCCACTGGAGTGCTGGGATCCAAGCTTTTTTTTTTTTTTAGTTTATTTCACAAGTTGGAAGCTTAGTTGGGTGGAGTCTTACCCTGGGGTCACCACTCTCTTTATTCCATCTCTTAATCTGTTTATTGCCTTGAACACAGGATTTAGCTCCACTCCACTTCCTGGTGCCCCTTTCCTCCTCAAATTGTATAATTTGTTTTTTTTTTTCCTTTTCTAGGCTTGCTCCTTTTCATTATAGTATTCGTTATACTTAACAATAATAACTACACAACAGAGTCTATACTAGGCTGTTTTGAGATTTCTTCTGCAAACAGAATTAATAAAAAAAAAACCTTTTCATTTTAGCTTCAGACATATTCTTTGGACAATGGCAAAAAGCAGCCACATTCTTTACTAAAATATCACAAGAACAATCTCTAGGCAGTATACTAAAATTCTTCTCTGAAATCTCTTGAGCCAATCCCTCACTTCCATGCTCCTACTAGTATGGTCCATTAATCAGTGCTTAAAACATTCAACTGCTTTCCTAACCCAAAGTACCAAAGTCCAAATTCCTCCAAAAACAATAAACAAACAAAAACTTAGTCAGGCCTATCACAACAATACCCCCGTCCCTGATACCAACGTCTGTCTTAGTTAGAGTTTCTACTTCTATACTGAGATGGCAGGACCATGGCAACTCTGATGAAGGAAAACATTTAATTGGGGTGGCTTACAGTTTCAGAGGTTTAGTCCACTATCATCATAGTGGTGTGCAGGCAGACATGGTGCTGGAGAAGGAGCTGAGAGTTCTACATCTTGACTCACAGGAAACAGGAAGTGAACTGTCTACTACAATGCATCTATCTTGAGCAAAGGAGAACTCAAGCCCACTCCCACAGTGATACAGACCTCTTATAAGACCACATCTTCTACACCTCCTAATAGTGTCACTTCTTTGGGAGGCATTTTTTTCAAACTATCACAATAACCATCCTATTTTATTATTTATTATTGTTAATCTCTTACTGTACCTAATTTATAAATTAAACTTCATCATAGATATGTGTGCTGACTAGTTTTATGTCAGTTTGATACAAGCTAATGTCATCTGAGAGATAGGAACCTCAATTAAAAAAATATCTCCATAAGATCAAGCTGTAGACAAGCCTACAAGGCATTTTATTAATTAATGGAAGATGGGGGAGGGTCCATTGTGGATGGGGCCATCCTTGAGCTGGTGGGCCTGTATTCTAAAGAAAAGAGACTGAGCAAGTTACAAAGAGCAACCCTGTAAGCTGCACCCCTCCATGACCTATGTGTCAGCTCCAGCCTCCAGGTTCCTGACCTGTTTGAGTTCCTGTGCTTACTTCCTTCAATGATGAACAGTGATGTGAAAGTGTAAGTTAAACCATTTCATCCCCAACTTGCTTTTTGGTCATGGTGTTTCATTACAGTAATAGAAACCCTAATAAGACAATATGGAAAACAACAGTAGGCTGTATTCATGTATTTACTGGGTCTTAGAACATATGCCTCAAAGGCAAAGGAAGGCCACTATATATTTCTTTGGATGCTAGGGCAATTTTAATCCAGACCAGCCAGAGCAGGAAGGCTTGAAACTTTAGAGTTTGGTACTGGAGCTTTGAAAGGTCAGTGATTGTTGGCTTTCAGTTTTTTTTGTGCAGATCATTAGTTGATGAATGTCTGATGTCTATTCTCTCTAAAATGCTAGACTTTGTTTAAAATGTCATTGTAGAAGGTTTGAATGGATGCATAGTCTTTCAGAAAGCTGATTTCAATACTAATGGTGCTTTTATCACAGGGAAGATTCCTAAAACTAGTATGCCTATTATGCCAAGAAATCGCCTCACTAACCTGGATGTTGTGAATTATTTACTACAGAACTTCTCCACATTTTTCTATCCTGTTTATTCTGACCAACATTTCAATTGGTCACTGCTCCTTTTTCCCTCCATTATTTCTATATACAATCAAAACAGAAATATGGGCATATTTAGCAAGTCACAAAGGTTTTCTATGGCTCCCTTGAAATTATTTAAATAAGAACATTATCTTTAATCAAGAATCCCTGTGCCCTTGTAACTAGATATGTACTGGTTAGAAGTTAAAGTGCATTTGCCAAGCTTTGTCTCTGCTTCTGTACCCCCTTCAGTATATACCTCTATAATCACACCGGTTACATGCAAACTAATTACATATTTGCAAACCTGTCTTTTCCCTAGAGAGGGAAGTCCTATAGGAAAGGGCCTATGTCTCTTTGTCTTTAGATTTTTCAGTGTATTGCATTAGCTATGGCATAAAATTTATTGTCAAAATACTTGTTAAATGAAGGAACGATTATGATTCAGGCTTATTGTTGAAATAAAAGGCATTGACGTGGTCTTTCTGGCAACGTTAACCTTGGAAAACCCATATGCAAATTAACCAAAGATGTTGAAATATTTTGTGCTGACCACATCCCAAGCATAAATTCTATAGTTTTGTTGATCTAATCATTCTGAGTATATAACTGTCATGGGGGAAAACCCCATAGTGGTAATCGAGCCCTTAAAAATATCTCACTGACTAAACTACATGCAGAGAAAATCTATTTTACCACATGCATGGAAGGCCTATTTTAAATGTGTTTCAGTCTTTGGGGATTTAAGCATTTTTTCCTTTCTGAATAATAAAGTATTTTTCCTTGAACATGACTTTTATATTTATGTTTTCCTGAGCCTTAGTCAACTTCATTGTTTATATTTTAGCACTGTTATTCTATGCACTCATGCTGCCGTAACTCTCTTTGAGTACTTTGGAAAATGAACTGCGGCATGGCTAGATAAGTGACACTGCTGTGTCACAAAGGTTGGAGGCTCTGAGGAGAAATATGCAGAATTTACTCCTTTCCACTGGTGTCTGTCTGTCCATCTATGGTCATAGACAGATCACCCAAATCACTATTGCTTTTGCTGATTTATACAAACAGTTGGGAATCATTCCTTTAAAGACTAGTTCCAGGACAGCCAGAGCTGTTACACAGGGAAACCCTGTTTTTAAGAAAAAGAAAGAAAGAGAGAGAGAGAGAGAGAGAGAGAGAGAGAGAGAGAGAGAGAGAGAGAGAGAGAAGACTGTGACTGTACCATTCCTTGTCCCTCTCTCCAAACAGTAACTTAATCATGGCACTGAACACTAAACATGATCAGGCCCACTCAACTGTTCAAACTCCCTAAGAATTGCCGAGTTCTTATTATAGTCCATATTATAAGACTATAACACCAGGGTGGGTCATTACAAAGTAGTAGATTCTTGAGAAGTTCGATGACGAAGCAGCAGAATGTACATCTGAGTGGGATAAGCAATATCAAGACTTAAGATTCAGGAAGTAACAGAACATAGTGCATGGCTCTTTTGAAGAGTGGAAAGAGCCATGCGGTGTGGCTCAGGCAGACTGCCTGGGTCCATTAATAACGCATGGATCTTGAACAACTTACTGATCTTTTTTTCCTGGACATCATTTCCTGACTTGTCAACTAAAATGAATAGTTGGGCTGGTAATATTAATAGTAATAGTAATGGTAGTAGTAATATAAGCTTCATTCCAGATGCACAGATAGGTCAATATATATAAACAATTAAGTATAATTTGTCACATAAACTTACTCAAGAAGAAGACACATTATTATCTCAATATATGCAGAAAAGGCTTTTGACAAAACCTGAAATCCATTCTTGATAAAAAGTCCTGGAGAGTGAAAGAACAGAGAAAATATATTTCAGCACAAGAGCTATACATGACTGTCCTATAGCCAACATTATGATAGATGGAAAAACCCTTGAAACATCCTCACTGAGACTGGAACAAAATAACAGTGTCCAGTTATCCCACTCTTATTCAACGTAGTGTTGGAAGACTTAGCTAGAGCATTAAGACAAGAGAAGAAAATATAAAGGATGTAAACATGAACGGAGGAGGTAAGAGATTACTATTGCAGATGACATGATTCTCTCCTTACATTAAAGACATCATTTTAAAAGTGCTTAGAAGGCTAGACATGGTGATCCATACCTTTAATCCAAGAACCCAGGGAGCACAGGCAGGTAGAGCTCTAGGAGTTTCAGGTTACTCTGGTCTACATTGTGAGTTCTAGGCCAGACAGGGCTACATAGTAAGACTCTGTTTCAACAGCAACAAAAAGTGGCAGGATACAAAATTAGTATACAAAAATCAGTAGCCTTCATAGATCTACTAAGACAGACACATCAAGGAAGAAACAAGAGAAAAAAGCCCATTCACAGTAGCCCCAATGATTGTAACAGCAGCATCAGCCACAGCAGCATCAACAGCAGTAGAAATACCTTGAACTCCAAGGCTTAGGGTAGCCTACCCATAGAAATGAAAGGCTCCACAGTGAACACTTAAAAACACTCAAGAAAAAGTTAAAGGTGAAAATAGAAGTTGAAAAATAGAATACTTCCAATTCTCATGGGTTAGAAGAATCAACACTCTAAAAGTGGCCATGCTACCAAATCCACAGATTCAATGCAATAAAAATCCCAGTGCTGTTATATTTACAGAAATAGAAAAAAACCAATGCCAAAGCCAAACCAGACTACAACAAAAACCTCTTGTTTTACATTCAATGCAGAGGCTGTCCTTAAGCAACTGCTGTCCCAACAGGCAATTGCAACATTATAGGTATCAGCAGCTGTTCAGCTGTGCAGGCAACATCCAGGTGGGAATTCTTTTTCCTCTGGCACTGGCTTTATCACAGCCACTAAAAGAAACTGTAGGGGTATTGTGTTGTTTCATGATAAATAATTGTCCCACCCACTGGTTTAATAAAAAGCACTGATTGGCCAAAGGCAGGCAGGAAGTGAGGGTGGGGCTACCAGACTAAGAAAATCTCTGAGAACAGAATGCCAGAGCAGAATGCCAGAGAGAAGCCACAGGAAGCAGAGGACAACCATGCTGCTCTAAGAAAAGATACCGAGCCCCATGGCTGAACAGGAAGAATCATGGGTTAGATGAAGGGTAGAGAGCTAGCAAGTGATATGCCTGAGCCTTAGGCCAATCAGCCTAAAATTATAGTAAGCCTCTGTGTGTCTCTGGGTCTGTGGGTCAGCGGGTCTGTGGGTCTAGACCTTGAGGTTAGGCCTGAAAGTCCGGGCCAGAAACCTCATACTACAAGAAACTTTATCCAAATTATCCTTTGATAGAACTCAGAATTCAAAGGTTAAGGTGGAATTCTGCTCTCTCAGTGACACTGAATAGCAAGTAGCTAACTTTCTCACCTAGATCCTCTCTCCCAGAGAAAAGGGTGTCCTTCTGCTCAGCCTCACTCCTCACTTAAGAACCCTAGCTACACTTGGTTCCTCCTACCACTTCCTGTCAGCTAGTTGCTGACTCAGCCTCCTGACCCCAGGTTAATTTTATTTAATCAAATAAATATAACATGTCTTTGTATCATTAAAAAAAAAAATAGCAGAAACAAATGTAACACATCTTTATACAATTAAAATAATATTCTACAACATTTCCCCCTTTGTCTAAATAAAAAGAAAAGGGTTTTAACTTAAACATAGTAAGAATATATATAATAGAACAACTATCAAGTAAGAATTGCATTCATAATATTCCATCCATTTGTGTTTGGCAAATTTAAAGAAAATACTTCATAATATATCCTATCTTGGTGAGTTCAAAGTTTTATACCTAGTTTATTTTTTTATAACTAAAGAAAACTGTAACTATAATTATATAGTCTTCATCCATCAAAGACCACAGAAGGCTGTAGCATTACCTAACAACAGAGACATATGACTGCCTGAACAGTCACCCAAAGTTCCTCTGCAACATTTATGCATCCTTCTTTGGCTTATAGGCCTAGAATATCTAGTAGAACTTCAGTGAAGCAGGAATTTCAAAGGACTTCCAGCTTTTTCTTGGCAAAGTTCAACAGTCCATTTTCTGTGTCCTTGCCCCATTGAAAGCAAAGTCTATATGGAGTTTTTTTTGTTGTTGTTGTTGGTTTTTTTTTTTTTTTTTTTTTTTTTTTTTTTTTTTTTTTTTTTTTTTTTTTATGCCCACCATCCCATTAGGAAGCAAATATGGTACTGCCAGGAGCAGATGTTTCATTGACATGAAAAACCTTAGATTATTAAACATCTTAAATGCCATGTTCTGTAGGTCTTTGAAGTGTTTGAAAGTTATCTCACTCTATAAAATATGTTTAACTTTGAAAACATACTTTATGTGACAATTTTAATTATATAGATTAACAACTAACCTCATTTCTTAATTATACATTTTATTTTTAAATGAGCTACATAAGCACAATACACAAACGAGAGTTGAAACATATACACAGTATAGCAAAAAGAACTGTAAATTTGTAGCAATATACCAAAATCCATGCCAATGTAAAATATCTGAGATTAATAGTGATCTTTTTTTATCCTGTATTCTTATGTCCACCTAAATGGTAACAGACATCCATAATCCACCAAATAACAACCATTCATACCTCAACTCTTGGGAATGTGGGCATTGTTTTCTCTACATTACTTCTTGTCTGTTGTCTGTGGTTGAAGGTATCATTAGGGGTCCCTGAGAAATCTGAGATAATGGCCAAGTCCTGGAAAGACATGTCAAGATTCAGATCTTCTCCAATTATACCTGATCTTTATCAACCTGGAACTAATCTACAACTTCTCATTTCCTGTGGAAACAAAAGCAAAACCTCTTCCCCAAAGTAATGTATGTGGTGATATTTTGTTTGTGCTCTAACAAATAAAACTTGCCCTGAGAACAGAGAGCCAAGCCAGCCACTAGTTAACCATAGAAGCCAGGCAGTGTTAGCACATACCTTTAATCCCAGCACGTGAGAGGAGGAAATGAGTGTTATGGCTGGGCAGGGAGAGGAAATGATAAGGCAGGTGGAGACAGGACCTCAGCCCTTTAGTGCTGAGGTGAGAGGTACTGTGGCTGCTCCTCTGTCTCTCTGATCTTTCAGCAATTACTCCAATATCTGGCTCCAGGTTTTTATTATTAAGACCAATTAGAATTAGAGCTAAACATATTTTTTTGACTTCTTAAAGTTAAGGTAACCCTAAAGTTTCTAGGTTGGTTCAATTTAGCAATCCAGTTCACAATTCCATGTTTGTCAGAAGCTGTTGTGTTGTCTGTCAGCATTCAAAACAACAACAACAAAACCAAACTAACACAATACTATATAGGATCCAGACTCCCTGTATATATTTCATTGTTTTGTGGCTTTTTCTTTCATATTACTTGTACTGCCTTTTTAAAAACTTTATTTTTTAAAACTATTTCTTTCTGTGACCATATATTTTTTTTTCTTAAGCCTACACACATTGTTGAACACACTGAATCCTGTTTAGAGTCGTCCCCCCCCCCCATTTGGATCTGTCATTCCTGTGTATTTCTAGTCTATTTTTTTCTCCCCAATCTGAATGATCCTTTAATGATGCCAAACTAAGGCCTCCAAGACAGCTTTGGCAGCTGGCTCCACCTACTTTTCAGATAGTGAAAGCCAACCTAAGCCCACAGGCCCAGTCTTGAGGGTTTTTTTTGACCTGGAACTACATTCAACTTCCCCAGCTCTTGATTGCCAGTGCCTTGCACTGTGGCAGGCTTTTTTAAAAAACAAAAACGAACTAGTTTTTTTTTTTCTCTTTAGCATGTAAAAAGCTATCTAAGTATTCTACTATATAGCAGAGTTTCTTAAAGGAGATGTATTATTTCTACCCCCACCTCCCAGCTTTCTCAGGCCCTGTCTAGGTAGACATTTGAGTCTTATGTTGGTACGCCAAAATTTAGGGTTTTTTGGTGGGGACACCATCAAGCTCTCAAGTAAATAAATGGAGACTTATTCTTACTTATGAATGCCTGGCCTGAGCTTGGCTTGTTTCTAGCCAGCTTTTCTTAAATTATCCTATTTATATTTTGCCTCTGGACTTTTACTTTTCTCTATATCAGTTTTTACTTCCCACTCCACTGCTATGTGACGACACATGTCACTCTCCTCCCCTTCTCACTTTTTGCTCCTCCCTCTCTCTTACTTCTTCTATTTATTCTCCCTTCCTGACTGCCCCACTTACCCCTCTCCTCTCTTCCTATTGGCCAGTCAGCTCTTTATTAGACCAATCAGGTGCATTAGGCAGGCAAAGTAATACAGCTTCACAGAATTAAATAAATGTGACATAAAAGGTTGCAACACAGCTTTTCATTATTAAACAAATAAATATTCCCCAGCATAAGTAAACTTAACACACCTTTACATAGTTTAAATAATATTCCATAACAAATCTATATAGAAAAACGCATAAAAAAATAGTTGAATTGATATCAAGTAAACAGAAAACCACTGGAGTAAGCATTATCCCTAATTTCAAGGTTTATAACAGAGTTATACTAGTAAAAACTTTATGTCATTGGCACAAAGACAGACTAATCAATGGAATGGAAGACTCAGGGCTAGAGAGATGGCTCAATGGTCAAGAACACTTGATGTTCTTACAAAGAATGGACGTTCAATTCTCGGCATTCACATTGGGTAGCAAACAATTTCCTGTGACTTGAAGTTTTGGGATCCATTGCCCTTTGTTGGTCATTGTAGATACCTACATGCATGTATACATAAACACACACACACACACACACACACACACACACACACACACACACACATACACACACACACACACACAATCACAAAATCAATTTAAGAAGTGATGATGGTTCTGGGGAATAGGGGAGAAAAGTTAACCAAACTAAGGGTGAAAAAAAAAAGCCCTGTAGAAATCTGTTTTCAGATTATTTAAAAAAAAAAAACAAAACCATAATTTCCTCTCTGAACATCTCCACAATGCTGTAACCACAAAAAATAAAGCATAGTTTCTTTCAGTTATTTTTTAATCCATAGACATAAGCATGGGTCATTCTTACCAAACAAACAAACAAAGAAAGTCAGAATTTTATATACGTCAATAATGTTTTTAACTAAATCTTCTCATTTCTCCCCTCTAAATTCCTCTCTCATCTCCCCTTCCACTCTTCCCTCCCAAGTTTATGTGTCTTTTTTAAAAACTAAATATTGTCTTTTTAAAGTTTGAGTGAAGGCACTCTTTATGAGTGAATAATACTCCTCCCAGATTATTATCTCCTAAGATTACTAACCATAAATTCTCGAAAGCTGTTGGTTAGGAAACAGCTTTCCTAAGCTTGTATTTTCAGGGCTGGCTCACCACATCTGTGATAACAAGGTTGACTTTATTGTGCTGCCCTAGAGAGGTGTAGGACCTGGTCTCCCTAGTGTTCTAGTCTCCCTAGGGTCTAGGATGGTTCTCCTACTCTTATGACCACAGGACCAACTCTCCTACCTCGCACATGCATTGATGTGCAGGAAGGCAGGGCATCATTTAGCCATTCATGCCCCACAAGACAGACGAGAAGTGGGGATACCTGTCCTATGCTCACAACACTGGGCTTGGCTCACCCATGCCTATTCTGACAGGATTGGCTCTATTGTGCTGCCTTGGTGAGGTGCAGGGCCTACTCTACTGATGACATAGAATTCTTCTTTTTTTGACATTTAATTTAATTTAAATTTTTTTATTTTACATACTAATCATAGTTCCCCCCCTTCCTTTCTCCCACTACCCCCCTTACCTTCCTCCATCCCTTCCTTATATACTCCTCATAGTGGGTAAGGCCTCCTGTGGCTAGTCAACACATACTGGCATATCAAGTTGGGGTAGGACCAACACCCTCCCACCCCTCCCACCCTGATCAAAGCTAAGCAAGGCGTCCCATCATAGAGAATGGGCTCTAAAAAGTTAGTTCTTGTACCTAGGATAAGTCCTGATCACTCTGCCAGGGGCCACACAAACAGATCAAGCCACATACCTTTCACCCACATTCAGAGGGTCTAGTTCTGTCCCATGCAGGCTCCCCATCTGTCAGAGTTCATGAGCTCCCACTTGCTCAGGTCAGCTGTCTTTGTGGTCTTCCCTATCATGATCTTGACCCCTCCCCCGCTCCTATAATCCCTCCTTCCTCTTTTCATTTGAACTCCAGGAGCTCAGCCAAGTGCTTGCCTGTGGGTCTCTGCATCAGCTTCTATCAGTCACTGGATATAGGTTCTATGATGATAATTAGTCATCGATTTGACTGTAGGGAAAGACTAGCTTAGGCATCTCTCCACCATGTTAGGTGTCTTAGCTAGGGTCTTCCTTGTGGGTTCCTGGGGATTTCTCTAGAACAAGGTTGCTGTGGGATGGTCTTTCTGTATTCTGTGAATGTGTGTTGCTACCACTGACTAATAAAGAAGATGTTCTGGCCTATGGCAAGATAGAAAACAGCCAGGTGGTGAATACAAGAGAAGGTACAGGAAGAAGAAAGGTGGGGTCAGGGCAGACATGTCCTGCCATCCAAGAAGCAAGATGTGAAAGTTCTGGTTAGCCAGTGGCCGTGTGGTAGTATATAGATTTATAGAAATAGGTTGACTTAATATGGAAGAGCTAGCAAGTAAGAAGCTTGAGCCATAGACTAAACAATTTGTAATTAATAGAAGCCTCTGAATAATTATTTCATAAGTGACTGTAGAACCACAAGAGGGAGAGATCCAGATGAACTGTGGGGCTAGGTGGGATTGAGAAACTTCTCAGGTTTCTCCTTAAACTGATAATGGCTCCTTCTGTCATGATATCTTTTATTGTTCCCTCTTTCTGGACCTCTACTAACTCAGCTATCTTGATCGCTCATGTTCCCACACCCCATCTCTTCCCATCTATCCCCCCACTAGTTTACTTGGAAGGTCTTTATCATTTCCCCTTCCTGGTTTGATTCATGTGTGACCCTCTTAGGCTCTCTTCTTTACCTAGCTTCTCTAGAATTGTGGATTGGAGCCTGGTTATACTTTGCTGTGTCTAATAGCCGGTTATGAGTAAATACATACCATGTTTGTCTTTCTGGGTCTGGGCTACTTCACTCAGTATAATTTTTTTTTCCAGTTCTACCTATTTGCCTACAAATTTCATAATGTTATTGTTATTTTTTCTGCTGAGTAATACTCCATTGTGTAAATGTACCACATTTTCTTTAATCATTTTTTAGTTGAGAGACATCTAATAGTTTCTAGCTATTATAAATAATGCTGCTGTAAACATCATTGAGCAAGTGTCCTTGTGATATGGTTGAGCATCCTTTGCCATGAATGGTATTTCTGAGTCTTGAGGTAGGTTGATTCCCAATATTCTGAGAAACCACCATAATGATGTCTAGAGTGGCTGTATAAGATTGTACTTTCACCAGCAGTGGAGGGTTGTTCCCTTTTCTCCACAACCTCTTCAACATAAGCTGTCATCAATGTTTTTTTTTTTATCTTAGTAATTCTGACAGGTGTAAGATGGTGTTTCAGACTTGTTTTGATTTGCATTTCCCTGTAAATATCTTTTTCCATTCTGTAGGTTGCTGTAGATCTTTGTGACTGTCTTCTTTGCCTTACAGAAGCTTCTCAGTTTCAGGAGGTCCCATTCATTGTTTCTCTCAGTATCTTTGTTACTGAGACAATTTAGGAAGTCATCTCTTGTGCCCATGCATTGAAGGCTATTTCCCACTTTCTTTTCTATCAGGTTTAGTGCAACTGGATTTATGTTGAGGTCTTTGATCTATTTGGACTTGAGTTTTGTGCATGGTGATAAATATGAATCTACTTGCATTCTCCTACATGTCAACATCCAGTTATGCCAGCACCAGTTGTTGAAGATGCTCCCTTTTTTCCATTGTACAATTTTGGTTTCTTTGTTTAAAAAAATCAGGTGGTTATAAGTGTGTGAACTAGTGTCAGGGTCCTCAATTCAATTCCATTGGTCCCCGTGCCTTTTTATTACTGTAGCTCTACAGTGGAGCTTGAAGTTGGGAATGGTGGTGCCTCTGGAAGTTCCTTTATTTTCTAGGATTGTTTTTAGCTATCCTGTATTTTTAAATTTTTCCACATGAAGTTTAGTATTGTTCTTAGGAGGTCTGTGTAGAATTGTGTTGGGATTTTGATGGGGGTTGCATTGAATTTACTTTTGGTAAAATTGTCATTTTTATTATGTTGATTCTACCTATTCAAGAGCATGGAAGATCTTTTCCATTTTCTGATATCTTCTTCAATTTCTTTCTTCAAAGGCTTAAAGTTCTTGTCATATAGGTCTTTCACTTGTTTGGTTAGAGCTACCCCAAGATATTTTATGGTAGTTCTGGCTATTGTAAAGGTTATGTTTTTCTGATTTGTTTCTCACACTCTTTATCATTTGTATATAGGAAGGCTACCTATTTTTTTTAGTTAACTGTGTATCGTACCACATTACTGAAGGTGTTTATCAGTTATAAGAATTCCCTGGTGGAATTTTTGAGGTCACTTATGTATACTCTCATTATCATATGTAAATAGAAAAGATTTGACTTCTTTTTTTCCCCCCAATTTGTATCCCCTTAATCTCCTTTTGTTGCGTTATTACTCAGCTAGAATTTGAGTACTATATTGAGTAGATATGAAGAGAGTAGATAGCTTTGTCTTTTAGTAGATTTTAGTAGAATTGCTTTGAATTTCTTTCCATTTAGTTTGATGTTAGCTATTGTCTTGCTGTATATTGGCTTTATTATATTTATATATGTTCCTTGTATTTCCATTATCCCTAAGACCTTTATCATGAGGAGCTGTCGGATTTTGTCAAAGGCTTTTTCAGTATCTAATGAGATAATTATGTGGGTTTTTTTTCCTTTCATTTTGTTTATATGGTGAAGTACATTGATAGATTTTTGTATGTTGAACTATCCCTGAATCTCTGGGATCAAGCCTACTTGATAATGGTGGATGATTTTTTTTGATGTGTTCTTCAATTCAGTTTGCCAGATTTTTATTGAGTATATTTGTATCAATGTTCATGAGGGAGATTGATCTGTAATTTTCTTTCTTAATTGTGTCTTTGTGTGGTATGACATCAAGGTAACTGTAGCCTCATTAAAAGAGTTTGGCAATGTTTCTTCTATTTTTACTTTGTGGAACAGTTTGAGTATTGGTGTTAGCTCTTCTTTGAAATTCTGATAGAAACCATCTGGCTCTGGGGGTTTTGTTGAGGGGGGTGGGAGACTTTTTTGGATGCTTCTATTTCCTTATGGATTATAGGTCTATTTAAATTGTCTATTTAGTCTTGATTTAACGTTAGTAAGTGGTATCTATCCATAAAATTGTCCATTTCTTTTACACTTTCCAATTTTGTGGAGTACAATTTTTGAAGTATGACCTAAAGATTCTCTGGATTTCTTCAGTGTCTGTTGTTATGGCCCCCTTTTCATTTCTGATTCTGTTAATTTGGATAGTCTCTCTTTGCCATTTGGTTAGTTTGGATAAGGGTTTATCTATCTTGTTGACTTTCTCAAAGAAACAACTCTTTGATTCATTGATTCTTTGTATTGTTCTCTTTGTATTGTATTGTATTGATTTCAGCCCTAAGTTTGATTATTTCCTGCCATCTACTCCTTTTAGAAGAATTTTCTTCTAATTGTTCTAAAGCCTTCAGCTGTACAGTTAGGTCTCCTGTGTGAGATTTCTCTAGGTTTGTCATGTAGGCATCTAGTGCTATGAGTTTTCCTCTTAGCACTGCTTTTATTGTGTCCCATAAGTTTGGATATTGTGGATTTATTTTCATTAAATTCTAGGAAGTCTTTGATTTCTTTCTTAACTTCTTCCTTGACCCAGTGGTGATTCAATTGAGAGATGTTCAGTTTCCATGAATTTGTAGGCTTTCTGTGATTTTTGTTGTTGTTGAACTCTAGCTTTAGACCATGGTGGTCTGATAGGATACGTGTTATTCCCATTTTTTTCTAATGATATTTGCTTTATGACTGAGTATGTGGTCAATTTTAGAGAAAGTTCCATGGAATGCTGAGAAAAAGGTATATTCTTCTGTGTTTGAGTGGAAAGTTCTCCTTATATCTGTTACGTCTATTTGAGTCATAACATCTGTTAGATCCCTTATTTTTCTGTTAAGTTTCTGTCTGTTAGCCTTCTCCATTGGTAAGAGTGGGGTATCAAAGTCTTCCACTACTAATGTGTGGGGTTTGATATGAGATTTAAGCTTTAGTAATGTTTTATATATGTAGGTGCCCTTGTGCTGGGGGCATAAGTGTTCAGGATTGAGGCTTCATTTTGGTAGATTTTTTCCTGAGATGAGTAAGTAATGTCCATCCTGGTCTCTTTTGATTGATTTTAGTATAAAGTCTATTTTGTTAGATATTAGGATGGCTGCACCAGCTTGTTTCTTAGGACTATTTGATTGGAAAGTCTTTTCCCAACCTTTTACTCTAAGTTAGTGTCTGTCTTTGAAGTTGAGGTGTCTCTTGTACAGCAGAAGAATAGATTCTGTTTTTGTATCCGTTGTGCTAGCCCATGTCTTTTTATAGGTGAATTGAGTCCATTGATATTACTGACCAATGATTGTTATTCTCATTATTTTTTATTTTGTTGTTGCTAGTGGTTGGGTGTGTGTGTGTGTGTGTGTGTGTGTGTGTGTGTGTGTGTGTGTGTGTGTGTGTGTGTGTGTGTATGTATGTATGTTTCCCTTCTTCGGAATTTGCTGGTGTAACATTATCTATTGCTTGTGTTTTCATGGATATAGCTAACTTCCCTGAGTTGGAGTTTTCCTTCTAGTACTTCTGCAGGTCTAAATTTATGGATAGGTATTATTTAAATATGGTTTGTTCATGGAATTTCTTGGTTTTTTTTCTGTCTATGGTAATTGAAAGCTTTGCTGGGTATGGTAGTCTGTGCTGGCATCCGTGGTCTCTTGGTGTCTGAAGAATGTCTGTTCAGTACCTTCTGGTTTTCATTGTTTTCACTGAGAAGTCAGGTATAAATCTGACAGGTCTGCCTTTATATACTTGGCCTTTTTCCTTTGCTGCTTTTGATATTCTTTCTTTATTCTGTATGATTATTGTTTTGATTATTATGTGGTAATGGGACTTTTTTGGGAGTCAAGTTTATGTGGTGTTCTCTAACTTTCTTGTAACTTCATAGGCATGTCTTTCTTTGGGTGGGAAAGTGTTCTTGTATGATTTTATTGAGTTCATTTTCTGTGTCTTTTAGCTTGAATGCTCCTTCTTTGTTCCTACTATTCTTAGGTTTTGTCTCTTCATAGTGTCCCAGATTTTCTGGATGTTTTGTGAAAAAATTGGCTGGATTATACATTTTCTTTGACTGATGAATATATTTTCTTTATCACATCTTCAATGCCCAAGATTCTCTCTTCCATTTCTTTTATTCTGTTGGCTATGCTTGCATCTGTAGTTCCTGTTTGTTTACTCAGATTTTTCTTTTCCAGAATTCTTCTGTTATTTGTGTCTTCTTTATTGCCTCTATTTCAATTTTTAGGTCTTGAATTGTTTCCTTCACCTGCTTGAATGTTTTTGGGGTTTTTGTTTTGTTTTATTTGGCTTTCTTTAAGGGATTAATGTCTCCTTCCTTCTTTCCTTTTCTCTCATTTTTAAAGGAATTTTTCTTTTCATTTTCTCTTTAAGGGCCTTTCTCATCTTCATAGTGTTACTTTTAATGTCTTTTCTTCTGCTTCATCTGTGTTGGAGTGTTCAGGTCTTGCTCTTGCAACACCACTAATTTTTGGTGGCGCCATATTGCTCTTTATATTGTTGAATGTGTTCCCACCCTGCCATCTGCTCATCTTTTTCTCCAAACCATATACGTGGGGCCTGTGCTTCCAGGAGTCTCACTTTTTCCAGTAGGTGTTGGTGGGGCCTGTGTCTTCAGTCCCTGATGCAGCAGGAGATGGTTGATGAGGATCCTGCTCCCTGGTCTCTGGGGCTGTGGTGGGGAGGGGCTAGAAAGTTGAGCTGTGGGAATCAGGAACTCATTTCTCCTTCCCAACTGGTGCAGGGGGTGTTTTTCCTTTTGTTGTTGTTGTTTATTTTTTCTTTTTTATTTTTTTTATGTGTAGCTCAGGCTTGCCTCTGAATTTGTGATTCTCCTTGCTTCCACCTCCTTGGTGTGCACCACCACAGTCAGCTAGAATTCTTAAGAATGTTCGTCCTGCGGTCTCAAGTCAGTCCAGTTAAATTGAATTGGAGTTGCAGAGTATGAGGAAGCTTGGGTACTGTTGAATTTTCAAACAGTCTACGCTCATTTATGAATCTAGGGTAAGAAGTAATGTCCTAAGACTTTAGTCGCACATGAGTGTGTGTTCAAAGGTTTAGTTTGTTGTATGACACGGACTATTCCAGAAGTTACACTGAGCTATATTTGGGTCTAGGATTTGAGAAGGCTATAGTTCAATTAATCAGACTCTTCAGCTTCCCCTGACTCTGTGTACTATGATGGAGGAAGGGTGTACTCTACATCTCTTCAAAGCTATATGTTTGAGATTTGGCCAAACAGACACTGCCTAATCTCTACTCTGGAGAAGCAAGGATAGTGGAGTTATGTGGGATTCTTGCTTCCCTTCTCCACACTCTCCTGCCTAGAGATGTATCAGAGGAGCTCATAAGAGGCATTTAGACAATGTCTCCTGCAGAAAACCATGGCATCATCATTCTGTGTTTATCTGAATGCTAATGAATGAAATGTGCCCGTTTTATTAGAAGCACATTATGGGAGGAAGCAAGGGTGTCTCCCTGTACCTGGCAGCTGAAAACAGAGCTGTCAATCCCTCACCTGCTCTCATCGCTGAACCAGACAAGGCCTCAAATGTTTTCCATACATAAACCTTTGTGAAGTCTCCACGGACATGGTACAGACTGAGCCCCACATGCTGATTTGGGACAAGGTAACTCAAACCACATGCCTGGAGGGGAATCAAGGCAAATACAATTCTCCAAGAGGCAAAATATAAGCAAGCGGCAACTCCCCATCTGAGCCAGGGATTAAGACACAGGCCAGGAATTGGTCCAGCTCATAAAGTAATCACCAATACCAGTCCTTAAAATTATGGTGGAGTTAAAAGGGCAACCTATGTTCTGTTAATTTTTTTTCTACTCTTTAATAAACAACCAAGAGAACTGGGTATTAGAAGAAAGAGAGTATACAAGTTCAGTTTCCTTTGGGATCACAGATTTCCAATCTGAGTTAGGTCCAACAAGTGTGATAAGACAGCTCCTGTGCCCTATCCATGAGCTCCTTCCTGGGCTCCAAAATCAGCTTCAAAGACACACACTGGATGTCATAGTACCCAAGTGGGCTTGACTCATGTATGTGAAAGCCTTTGAGAAGGTCATTAACCAGTGGAAAGGCAAAAGCATTAGCCATGTTGAGGAAAAGGTGTCCTGAACAAAGTTAGACTCCCCAGGTCCTTTAGAAAACTCTCTGGGAAGTTCGCTTTTTTGATTATTTGTGAATAATACTTTTTGTGATCTTCCCAACCAAGCTTTGTCTCTGTGGGATGCTATGGAAAGAGCTCAGAGCAAGAGTCTCACTCCTCCATTTTAGCTAGTTGTGACTAAGGTAAATCCAGCATCTAACACTCTCACTGTTGAGCTGAATTCAACATCTGTGAAGCTCAGTGGGGATCTCAGCAAAGAACTCTTGTAAGGATCATGTATTTAAATAGGCTCATTAATAAGTTCCACAATCAGTTTCTAAGTCCCCCTTACCTCCTCTTGTAGTTCTGCTTGCCTTAAGCAAGTTAACAAATTTATTCTCCCTCCACCCTGCTGTGGGTGGGTGTGGTTTGTAAAATGGTAATAATAATAAGACCCACCTCATGGGATTGTTTTGAATATTAAAGGAGTCAGTGCTTGTAAGAATCCTGGAATCATGGCTGGTATTAAGAGAGGACTCAACAAAAGAGAGAGTTCACATTTGCTACACATTACAGCTCCAAGCGAGCACAGTGGCTGGCATACCACACACGTCAATGACTGCTGGCTATTATGACTACTTGGACTATTATCCACTTAGCTGAGGGAAGGATGTCTGTCCAAATCTCTTATTTCCTCACTCTTGACCTCCTGGTATAATTCAGACATAAGTCCCCTGAGGTGTCACTCAGTTCTGAGGGGGAGAAAGGAAGAGCTAGAAGGGTAAATGAGGAGAGAAAAGATGTCAGGCTAGCAGTTCAGACCCCATGGGGTGCCCAGCAATCCAGACCTCATGGGGTGTTCAGCCCATGACGTCTGACCTTTCCACAAAGAAGAGAAGCCACAGCAACCCTCACTTTCCCTGGACTCCCAGTGAGTCATCCTAAATCATTCCCTTGGCTCCCACTCCAACTGGGAAAGATGTTTGAAGCACAGCTAGAATCACAAACAGATTAGACCAGAATGTTCTGATGTGGTCAGCTGGGCAAAGAGGAGGTGAAGCCCTGGCTTCCAGGGGTATTTTTTCACCACTGGTATTTGAAGGCGCTGGGTACAAGTCTCTAAGGTAAATGTCATCTTTTTGGCTAGAAGGGGAGGCTAGTAGGTAGTCTCAATTTGGCTCTTACGCGTGATTGCTATTTTTTTCCCTCTGAAATTAGCCTGTGCCTTATAACTCTAGACAAATTCTTCATTCTGTAAGTATCAGCTGGCCACCGTATACTGGATATAGTGCTGGGTTATACCCTCAAAGAGGATATCAAGACTTAAGTAATTACCACATAATATCTAATGCATACTTAATGAATGGGGAAGTCACAAAAGTCTTCTTGGGGGAAACAATGTTGGACTAAAACTGTTCCTCTTAGAGACTGACCATTGAGTTAGAACACCCCACTTATTCATATTAAGATTCTGACTCGTTTTTGGTTTTGTTTCTTCCATCTGCAAAATGAAGACAATGAAACCTTCTTAAAGGATTCTGTGTGTGGACTGGTCAAGGTAATAAAGGTAGAGTAATGTGGCAATGTGCCAGGATAATAGTTAACAAGTGGCGGCCATTGTTGGTGGAAATCTGCATATGCCTAAATGTTCCACATATATATCTTTCCAGGGTTGTGCACATTTGGAATTTGTTATTTAAGTTTGCATACATAGATGGTTGCATCTGAGCCCAGAATCCCATCTTCATGCTTCTGAAGACTCCCTCGGTTGCCTAGGACTCACTGGAATCCTGAGATTCAGAAGTGAGTTTAAGATGGGGATCTCCAAGCATATCTGAGAACATCTGTGCATACACACTCCTGAGTAGAGGCCTCCTTTGAGAAGCTCATGCACTGTATCTCCTTTGCATGCTTCCTAGACTTACAGGAGTTCTGAGCCCATCTCCACTACTTGACTCCACCCTAAATCTAGAGGAAAGAGGAAAGAGTTTAAGCAGTACAGTTACCTTTGGGTTTACAGAGTGGTTGTTTTGGGGGGAAATTCTAGACTACTTTGTATTAGGAGCTTCTATATGATGAATGACTCTCAGCAGGCTGTTCACTAGGTGTTCACTGAGTGCCAATGCATAGAAGGCATGAGTTAAATGTGTTTTCCATCTTCTGTCATTTCCGTGTAAAATGATCAAGGTGGCTAAATCATCCCAAAGAGAACAGCACAGATTTCTGTCCAAGTGCCCTTTGTCTCATCTGCTGCAGGTTCATGGGACTTTTGTCTCCAATTCTATTTAATGAGCTCTTTCTTCTTTCCTAGCTGTGCTACAGTGCATTTGTGCTGACTGGTTTATATGTCAAATGGACAAAGGGTAAAGTCATCTGAGAGGAAGGAGCCTCAGTTGAGAAATGTCTTTGTAAGACCGGACTGTTGGCAAACCTACAAACTATTTGCAAGGCATTTTCTTAATTAGTAATTGATGTGAAAGGACTCAGCCAATTGTCTGTGAGGCCATCCCTGGGCTGGTGGTCCAGGGTGCTATAAAAAAAGCAGACTTTGCAAGCCATAAGGAGTAAGTTGGTAAGCAGCATTCTTCCATGGCCTTTGCATCTGCTTCTGCCTCCAAGTTTTTACCTTGAGTTTTCTGCTGTGACTTCCTTGGGTGATGAACTCTGAGAGGAAATAAACCCTTTTCTCCCCAAGTTGCTTTTGGCCATTGTCTTAGTTTGGTTTTTATTGCTGTGAAAAGACACCATGACCATGACAACTCTTATAAAGAAAACATTTAATTGAGAGAGCTTATAGTTCAGAGGTTCAGTCAGTTACCATCATGGCAGGGAGCATGGTGGCAGCAGGCAGAGGTGGTGTTGGAGCTGAGATTGCTACATTTTGTAGGCAACAGGAAGTCAACTGACACACTGGGTTTCATTTATCTTGAGTATATGAAACCTCAAAGCCCCCCCTCCCCCCCATAGCAGCACACTTCTTCCAACAGGTCCATTTCCACTCAGACAGAGCCACACCTTCTAATAGTGCCACTCCCTATAAGATTTTGCGGTTATGGGGGCCAATTACATTCAAACTATCACAGTAATGGTGCTTTATCACAGAAACAGAACTAAGTTAGTTAACTAAGATGACATATTTTAGAAGGCAGCCAAGCAGAGACTCAAAGTAGGTGTGGAGGAGGAGATCAAGGGAAATTCACCCTACTTGTCTGTTCCATATTCTACATAGGGCTAATTAATCTCAATTCCTATGGCCTTTGCAGATTAATTTTATTATTTTGTGTATACTGTGCTGTGATTTAGAGACTATTGCCAAACCTCACCCATGTTCACCCCACCCTGTGACTTCCCAAATAGGTCAGGAAACTTCTCTTCTTGTTCTTATGTAATTCAAATTTCTTGTAAACATGCCTTCAAACACTGAGTGTTGATGTATTCCTATTTCCTGGTTAGTTGTTTGTTGACTTGACACAAGCTAGTCTTTGGGAAGAGAGCCCTCCCAATTGTGAAAATGCTTCCTATAAGACTGGCCTATAAACAAATCTAACATTTGCATTTTCTTGATTAGTGGTTGATATGGCAGAGTTCAACCATGGCAGAAACCACCATGGGTCATCCCAACTCTGGGCAGGGGGACTGAGTTGAATAAGAAAGCAAGCTGAGTAGGTCACTAAGAACCAGCCAGTTAGCAGCACTCCTGCATTGTTCTGTATCAGCTACTGCTTCCTGGTTACTGTCCTGGCTTCCCTCAGTGATAGAATTATAGACCATAAGATAAAAAAAATACTTTTCTACACTTTGGTCTTTTTAAAATTATGATTACAGCAATAGAAACCCCAACTAAGACATCTAGCCTCCCCAAATTTATGAAGTAAAAGCATAGGACCAAGAGGTCAAGGCCAACCTTGGCTACATAGAAAATTTAAAACTCATGTGGGCTATGCAGGACTCTGTTTTAAACACCAGAAGAAAAAAAATTAAAATTAAAAATTAAGGTCCCCTATTATATAGGTCTTAGATACTAGTTGATGGCATTCTTAGCTTTGGGGTTATGGAAGATATTCCAGAAGACTTACCTAACAATCAGGATGTTAGCTCACACACAGAGGTGTACAATGAAAGAATTATTCAAGGGGCCAAGATAGCTCATTATAATCTGTAATTTGGCTCTGGACTTGCAAAATTTTAACCGTTCTACAATCACTATGGGTGTAATTAGTCCATAAGTCTTGCAGAAGGTTTGCTTCGGGTACTGTTTCTTTCTGGGAATCCCCGCCCCCTGCTGCCAAGCATCATATTCTGTCTGTGCAAAGGCCAAATATTATCTTTAATTTCATTGTATGTTTCTTCTTGATAGGGACATGATCCTCATTCCTACGATTTGAAATATATGAGGCCGGGAGGTGGGCTTTAGGAACGAGAATAGCTGGTAAGACCATTAGGATACTTCTGGGGCAGGTCAAAACTCTTAGCCAGGTAATAGGCCGAAGGTGAAATACTGTTTGAGTCACCCACACCTGTTATGAAATCAAGGAGAAGTTGCAAGCCTGTTGTTCCCAGGCTTCACAGAGTTTCTGCCATTCTCCAACACTCACCATTTCCATGTGAAAAAAATAAAATAAAATAAAAGGTGTGTGTCTTACAAACAACATTTATTTCACACAGCTTGAAAGACTAAGAAACACAAGGTTGAGAAGCTATCAGGCCCAGGCCTTGGTGAGTACCTTCCTCCTCATTCATAAAGACCGTTCACCGTGTTCTCACACGGTGGGAAAACACAGCCAGTTTTTCAGAATCTCTCGTAAGGACACCACTCATTCAGTTGCAAACTCTCATGACCTCCTCACCCCCAAAGGCTGAATCTCCTAGTGTCATAGGGGGCAGGATCGCAACATAGGATTTTTGGGCACATACAAGCTCTCTGCCAAGCTGTGTTGATTAGGAGAAAAAGAATGTTTCCCCAAAGGGTCAAAACTATCACCTATAAAAATAGGAAACTTTTAGAATTCACAACCCTTTCTGCCTTGATTTCTTGCTGAACGAAGGAATTGTCTGCGTGCATCTTGATCTCCTAGCAACATTGTGGCTTCCCAGTGCTATCAAAACTGGATCTGGTTCAGATGAAGTTATGTGTATTGTAGCGTGTGGGAAAGGTTTGTAAAGGAACATCAAAGAAGGGATTCTGGGTGCCTGTAGGAAAGCTTCACTTCCTCTGCCAATTGATTCATTGGCTCTGTCCAAAGCACATAGATTACAGCCTGGAAGAGTCCTCAGATGGGATCCTACATTCTGGCGTCTGTGAGGAGTAGATAGCCTGCAGGTTTGGAGAAGACCAAACTCATGGTTCTCTTTACAAATTGGGGAGCATGAGCTAGATCAAAGAGAAATGAGCATTCTGGAGGAGCATTCCACACAGTGCTTGAGCTAAAAAAAAAAATCTACTTGTGGTTCTTGTGAAAGATCAGAATTAGGAACCCAGACTTGGAGGAGCAGGCTGGGGTGTCTCAGTATGTAGCACACCCCTAATACCTGGAACTTTAGAAGCCCTGGGTTCACAACCCTGAACTGATCAAGAAGAGCCTGTGGTAGGCACAAAGGTCAGTCTTGTCTCTGTTTACATTGCAACTTGGACCCCCCCCCCCCCTTTTGAGAGTAAAAGGGGATTTATGTAAGTTTACAATTCTAGGGCACAGTTCATCATTGTGTGGAAGTTAAGGCAGGAACTTGAGATCACAGTCACATCACATCCACAGCCAAGAGCCGACAGCGATGAATCAGTATGTGCTCACTTGTTTGCGGTGCTCAGCTTAATTTTTGCGCTTCTAGAGCTCAGGTTTCCCTGTCTAAGAAATGGAGCTGTCCCATGAGCTGGGTCTTGATTCATCAGTTAACTTAATAAGGTCATCTTAAATGACATGCCACAGTGCCACCCAATGCAGACAGTGCCACATTGAATGTCTTTTCAGGCGATTCTAGATTGTGTTGAGTTGACACTTAAAACTAACCATTGTGAATATGTATCTGCACGGACACAAAACATATTTATATATCTATAGGAGAATTCCAGGACCTATAAGCGAGAGAAAATATGCAATTTTTTTTTTAATTTTAAAAAGGTCTTTCTTTTTCCATGTATCCCACCCCTGCTTGCCCTCCCTTCACTCCTCCCAATCCCTCCCAGTCAGCCTTCAACCTCCTCTTACCCCATCCCCCTTAGCCTCCCCCCAAAGGGCAAGAAGACCCAAGGTTGGTCAGCTCAGCGTGGCACATCCACTCCAGGGAAGTCTGATTTCCTCATCCCAAAGTCAAGACTGGGTTAGGTGTTCCTCTACAGGGAATGGGCTCCAAGGTGCCAGCCCATGCACAGGAACACAATCTGATCCCACCCTTGAGGCTCCACATACTACCCATGCCAGTGGACAGTTGCCCACACTTGGAGGACCTAGATTCTTTCCCAATGGATCTCAAGTGGCTGTTCTTGATTTGGTGAGCTCCTCAGCGCTCCAGCCAGCCATCTTTGTGGGGCTCCTCCTCATAATCCCTATCCCCTTGCTCATATAGACTCTCCTCCCCTTCTCTCCAGCTGGACCTGGAGCTCAACCGGTGCTCAGTCCTGGATCTCTGCTTCCACTTCTATTCATTGTTGGATATAAGTTCTATGATGACACTTATGGTGGTCATTCATTTGATTATAGGGGAAGTACTGTTTAGGCACCACCTCTGCTATTGGTTGGAGACCTAGCCAGCCAGGGACATCCTGCGAGATCTTGGAGGTTTCCCTAGCACCTGATCTCCTTTTTTTCCCTCCCTCTTTGTTGCTCCTCTCACTCAACCATCTCCTCTCATGATTTGTTCCCACCTCTTCTTGGTTGCTACCCATTATGATCCCAGTTTGCTAAGGAGATCTTCTCTATTTTCTCTCCTTAGGGGAATCCCTGGACGTCTCTCTTGAGTTCCTTCCGATTCCAAGCTGTTCAGGGGTTGTAGTTTGCAACTTTGGTATTCTTTGCTTTTTGTTTAAAATCCACTTATGAGTGAGAACATCCCATGCCTTTCTTTCTGGGTTTGTGATACCTCGCTCAGGAGGATATTCTCCAAATTCATCCATTTGCCTGCAATTTTTAGGATGTCATTTTTTTTTCTACTGAGTAGTACTCCATTGTGTAAATGTACCACAGTTTCTTAATCCATTCTTCAGTTGAGGGCAATCTAGGTTGTTTCCAGGTTCTTGCTATTCTGAATAATGCTTTTATAGGGTATGAATGTGCATCCTTTAGGTATATGCCCAATAGTGGTATTGCTGGATCCTTGGGGATATTGACTCCCAGTTTTCTGAGGAACTGCCGTACTGCATTCAGAGTGGCTGTACAAGTTTACACTCCCACCAACAGTGGAGGAGTGTTCCCCTTGCTTCAGTGCTCTCTAACATAGGCTGTCATCTGTGTTTTGATTTTAACCATTCTGACAGGTGTGAGGTGGTATCTCAAATGGACCACCCGGTTTTACCATTTTCTGCTCTATTTTTATTCTTTTACCTGAAAGGAAGAATAACATCTGTCCTGAACACTTCACAGCAACCGTGGAGAATATATATTAATACTGTGGATAAAAACAAACTACTTCATAAACTCGTTATGCCATCATTGCTAATTCACCAGTTTCTTGTTCATTTCTACAGTTGTCCGATGTTATTCATATTATATCAGTGCTTGACTCCAGCGCCTCTGATTTTAGGTATTTATTCTCATTTGTTTTCCTTCCTCTTTGCTTTTCCCTTCCTGTTCTCCAGTACTCTCCAGTACTCGCTGACTCTTTGTCTTCTTTGTGAGTCTGTCTCTCTGTCTACCTGCTGCCCTGGCCAGTTTTTGCTCTCAATTCCCAAACTTTGTCCTATGTCCACTTCATTTCAACTCAAGGCAATATCATCTGAAGTTGGCCAGAGATGGGTCCTTTTACTAAATGACACTGGAGAGCCATCACCAACATCCTGACAATGAGCTGTGTACTAGTTTCTTCATATGAGAAATGAGCAGTTACCAAATAGGATACCATGACTTCACATCCTCTCCTTGCTGATGGAAAGGGCTTCCTTAGCTATGTTTGCTTGAAATGCAAGCTTAGAAAGTAATAGCAGATAAGAACCAAAGGACATTTGTATCATATAAATATGGTTCACTAAATTAGATATAACAAACACTATAGTATAGCTATTTATAGCCAAATACAATGAACAAGATTCCCAATATTACACAGCTAGAATGAACTAAAAGTTGGCATGCCAGAGTCTAATGTCTATGTTGTAAGTGTGGTTTCCATCTGTATTCTTCTCTATGAAATGGTTTTGTGTTGGACCACCTTGTGCCACATGAGAGACAATGACTCTGTGGGAACCCAGGGTGCAGAGTCTTGGTCAGATGGGTTTACTTTCTGTAGAACTATGAACAACAAGAGTGAACCAGCCCAAGCTAATATTAGCTTTCCAACTAGGGTCACCACATTTATAAAAAAATATAGGTTATCTACTTTAATTTGAACTTTGTATAAAATAGGGAGTAATTTTAGTAAATTTAATTCATACATCTGTTTAAAAATATTTGTAATGTAGTTGAAATTAAAGTTTAACTAGACAACCCATATTTTATCTGTGAACTCTGCTCAGGTCATCAAAATGTTTAGACTTTTCTGCTGTCCTGGTGTTTTGTTTTTCCCAGAAATATATTATAAAACATGGTCTTCTAACTATGCTTACAAATATTGTGCCATAAGAAAATAATGATAAATTTGACTACATAAAAATTAAAGCACTAGAGACAGCAAGAACATCCATAAAAGCCAAGCTTTGTGGTGGTGTACCCTGTAACCCTAGGGAGTAGAAGAGAAGCATCAGGAGTCAAGGATAGCCTAGACTACGTGCAGAGTTAGAGGTTAGCCTGAAAGACATGAGATCCATCTCAAAGTACAGAAACAGATTCTAATTAGCTCAGCATGTTGGTCCACTCTTATAATCCTAGCATTTGGGAGGCTGAGGCAGAAGCATTCAGAATTCTGGGCCAAACTGAGTTATAGGAGACCGTGCCGCAAAAAGAGAACAAGAGGAAATGGAACAAAAATGAGGCAGCTGACACAGACCTGGTGGTTCCTCTTCACTGCTCTCTGGTTAGAGTCCTTGGCAGTGGCTCAGGCAGTCTGTCTGGTAATTCCTCTTCTGTGTAAGTCCAACCATATGCACTTGAGGATCACTAACTTAAATTTCCTTTCTGAAAGAGCCCTACAGTTTCCTCCTGTTCTTCAAACTTCAATGAGTTCTTTGAGAATCACATCAGCCCATGGTGGGTCTTGACGGACTCCAAGCTCCTGTAGATGCTGATGGCTCCCTCGGCACCGAGGCTGTGTGTGATATTGCAGGCCACATACTTGGTGGATTAATTTGGGAGGATGGTGATAGGCTCAAAGAAGAAAAGAGTATGGATGTTATCCCAAAGGTTTGCTTGGCTAGAATGCAGCCTCAGTTGACACCTTGTATGACATAAGGTTCTTATAACAGCAAAGACATAACTTTGGGGCAAACTTGGTTAAATCTCAAGCCCTGTCACCTCCTAGTCATGTGACATGCAGGCAAGTTAAGCTTTCAAAGCATTCCATTCTGAATTAGAGGCCAGAGCCCATTCACCTCACAGAGTTGCTGTGAATGTTAGATATAAGCTCATATATCAAACTCCCAGCTCAGTATCAGGCCCCCTGAGTTCTCTGGGGATCCTTCCTAAACTTTACTTAGATCCCTTTTGTTCTGCTGCATCTTCCATCACCTGGAGGGCTGCAGGCTCTTCGCATGAGAACACTTGACTTTTGGAGACCACAGGGTGATTTATCACACGGCTGTTCTCCCTCCCAGCGACAGATGGGCGAGCTGAAGTCCAGCTGCTGCCAGCTGTGTGCAGTGGATGCATTTATAGGGCTTTCCGCACTTTCCTGGCATCCTTAGCCACACACCAAAGGCAGTCCACTGCACACCATGCGCACACATGCTGGCTCCCTAACAGCTTTGCTTCTTTTCCTCCTCATTTCATTACTCAGTGCTGTGTGGTTGTGGTCAATGTGCCAATTGGCTTCTCATGTCAATCTTTGTAAATATTTTTGTCAGGGATTCCTGACACTCCTTCCCCTCAAAATAATTCAGTAGGGAAGACCTGAGTTGCAGTACCATTGGCAGAATAGAAAACTTTTCAGCTCTTCATGGTAACTTGAACATGGTATCAATAAAGCTTTATTTCTAAGTTGCAGTGTGCCCACCAGCATCCCAGGTAATCTGTAATCAAGTTTTTGGTCAAGCTATAAGAAATATGAAGAAGGTTTTCCCTTTTCCTCTAGGGATATAGTCATCAACTTTAGCTTGGAATAACTTGTGCAAACTTTAAAGATTACTGATGTTTATGTCTCAGCCTTCATTCTTAGATTCCCACAGGGTATCAGGGAAGAATTGACTCCCAAGAGTTGTCCTCTGGCCTCCACATGTGCTTCATACATGTACAAATAAAAATAAAATTTCAAACCAAGCAGCTCCATCAAATTTCCTGACAGCTGAAAAAAAAAAAAAAAAAAAAAAGCCCGAAACACCACAATTAATGCTTTATCTCTTGTGTGCTAGCACTCACTCTTCCTTTGACTGCTTTGTTGCTACCTCAATTCAGACTTTCCTCTTAGGACCTTCTTCATTGGTCAATATACATTTCTACTCTGACTTGCGTAAACATTCAAAGCAATTCTCTCACTTCTTTATTGACACACTTGGTTAATACTAATAAGGGAAGACCCATCTGCCAATGGGAAGATCAAGTCCTCCTAGTCTGGTGACCAAAGAATGTACGTGACACACAACAAGTTGAGTGTCACATACTTCATATACATTGAGGAAGCCAGTGTGTGCCTGGAAGAAGTTGTGATATTCAGATCTCAACTCTAGGCAATAACCTGGGTCAGAGAAAGACATTAGCATCCTTCCCTTCCATGCTGAGATCATCCTGCATAGATCTTTGTCTAGAGACAAAATTGCCTATTGATTTGCATAACTACAGGAGTTAGAAGAAGGATGGAAGCGTGGCTAAATCCCACAAAGCTTTAGAGCCTTTGCATCTGAATTATTTTTCACTTGGCAGAAAATGATACAAATACTTTTTTTTTAAAAAAGTCCGTGTTATCTTTGTGGTGGGGGAAACATTAAGTGAACATTTCATCTACAGCTCTTTTGGTGTGCTGACTATGACAGTGTGGAATGGAGCAGTACTGAACACGGGAATACAGTGACCTCTCTGAACTTCATTAGGGAGGCTAGCATTCGTGTGTTCTGGTTCTGACTCAAGCCAATGCTGTAGCCAATGGAAAGAGAGCTGTGAAAGAGCATCTACTGACTTGTGAATTAACAATGGGGTAGAACTGAAATTAGCAAGGGCGGATCCAGTTAGAATCCATGGCCATTCAGACTGTATAGACACCATTCACTCCATCACTGATCATTCTTATAGTCCTTTGAATGGATTCCAATATTCAATTTGCAGTCATTTTTTAGTGTAGTATTTGTATCTGTGTCGATACAAGGAGACAAAGTATGTCTATTAATCTTTCAAGCATGTTGCAGAATATTTCATCACATTATGTGACCATGCAGCTCTGTTCTTCCTCACCTGCCTAAGGCACCTACTGATTGGTTTAACGAAGAGCTGGTCCACCAGTAGCTAGACAGGATAGCATAGGTGAGACTTCTGGGCACAGATAGGAACTCTGGGAAAGACTCTAAGGCAGGGGATTCACCAGCAAGATGTGGAGGAAGTCAGACATACTGTACCAAGGAGAGGTAATGAGCTGTGTGGTAGAACATAGGTTAATATAAATAGGTTAATTTAAGTTTTAAGAGATGTGAACAAGCCTAAGCTAAGGCCAACCTTTTCTAATTAATAAGAAGTCTCAGAGCTGGCATTCCAAAGGAAGACCCATGACATAAGCAGAACTGTTAGAATGTCTAAAATAATTCTAAACCCCAGGAGTTAACAAACAAGCCAAATGACTCTAGAGAGCTCAGTGGCTCTGAAGCAATCCTGTAAGTTATCCAGTAGCAATGCATTGAGATGGAAGAATCATTTTTCCTGCACACCCGTGCTTGGGGCCCCGGGCCTCACTCTAAGGACTCTAGTGATGATCTCTCTGCTCTTTGTCTACTTCTTACTGCTTTCCATTATTTTCACTGAGAAACTCTTTTAAAAAGCTCAGTTTTTAAAGAATAATTTTAAGTTTACAACAAAACTAAGATATTTCTCTTATACAATCTTTTCTACAATAGTCTCCATGTTAGCAATACACCCTCCTAGAATGGCACACTTATTTTTTTAAATCAACAAAACTACTTTACCCTCCTTAATCAATGCTGTAGTTAAAATGTGCTGTTAGTGTCATATGAGTTTGAACAAGTATCTACTGATGTACATTTGCTGCTATAGTTTAATGAGGCACATCTCTATGATCTAAAATTCTGTGTTCTGCCTACTCATCATTCACTCTACCTCCAAGTCCTGGAGAATTATTTATTCTAAAAACAGTAATGGGAGGCGGAGGAGGGGGAGGAACCCTGCATTAATGTCATGTAGTAGTCAAGAGTGTAGGCTATAGAAGCAGACACCCAATAAATTTCTGGATCTGCCATTTATGATACTTTTTAAAAAGGATCTTGGACAATACATACCCAGCTGTGAACAGTGTAAGACTGTACATGGAAAAGTAAGATTGGTAAAGAGATTCATTCACTTTTCCTATGTGGATTTTTAAAACACAATGTGTCTCACAGGCATATCTAACTTGTGGCTGGGGCCCGTGGGACCCAGAAGAGCTATGAATGTGGCTCAATACAAATTCACACATTTAGATGGAACATCACGGGCTTGCTTTTGTGACCTAATTGCACCATCTTCAGCCATGAACTTTATAGATGACAATTGTGTGTTACAGTGTCTGAGGGCTCACACTCCTGCAAGAGGCCTTGTGTGATTAAAGGCAGACTTTCAATAATTAAGAGACATCTAGGACAAAGGTCCAGTTACTATTTCATTGAGTAGAAGTACAACAATTTACTTAGCCATTGACCTGTATTTGGCGGCTCCATAAGACTCCAGTCCTTCATGTTACAGATCTTTATACACTGCGGTTTCTTTTTCTCCTTTTGATTTTATTTCTTTAGGATAATTTCCAAGAGTGGGATTACTGGTTAAGGCAGTATAAATATCTTTCTGGCTTGTGACATATTTTTCCATATTGCTTTTCCAAAAATGAGCCTTGTCTCCCTCGCACACTTGCAGGGAGGCCCCCTACTCTGCTCTTACCTGTTTCTGTTGGCATCTTCTAGTTCCTGAGGGCATGCACTTTTCTCTTTGGCTTTAGAATTGAAATGTCCTAGAGACAGGCCTCTTAAATGTATCTACTTGTGGGCCTTCTTTAATGTGATCTTGGCTGTATAGGTGTACAGAATAGGTGCACATTTACTAACCGTAGGTAAAAAGTCCATTTACAACAATTCATTGGTCTACATGTATGTCTACCATTTATTAAAGATCAAACAAAATTTACATACTAATAGGATGGATGAACTGATTTATTTACACATAAAGAACAAAATCTTGGCTGAAAGTATAAAATTGCTGCACCTAGAATATCTTTGATGACCCTCAGTATTGTCCAATATGGGAATGTTGCTTCACATAAATGCATAATATGAAAAGGCATAGGAGCATAGATAGGCCCATTAGAAACTTCTAGAAATTCCACCCTAATTATAAGTCTTAGTTCACTTAAAAATTTACAATAAAATTAGGTCAGTGGGACCTCAGTGGTTAAGAGCATTAGATGGTCTACCAGAAGACTCAGGTTCAGTTCCCAATACTCACACAGTGGCTCAGACAACACAAGCAGGAAAACATTCATACATACATACATACATATATATATAACAAATATATATTAAAAATAATTTCAAGTCAGCCACTCAAATAACAGTTAAAAAGAATTATTACATTTATTTATGCACATGCATACATATTTATTTATTTATTTATTTGTATTTCTGTGTATGAGCTATGCACATGGCATAATGCATCTGTCTAGGTCAGAGAATATCTCACAGGAGTTAGTTTTCTTTTTCCAGCCTGTGGGTCCCTAGGATCAGACACAGGTTTTATTCTTGAAACAGGTACCTTTAACCTTTGAGCCATTTTGCTGGCCCTCAGCCATTTTTTAAGAAGAAACATTCTAACATTATACGTCCAAAGATACACTAACTTAATATGTTAAGTGCTGAGGAATGCTAGTAGGGTAGTAGGGAAATTATCAGGTCCCAGTTTCCCAATACTGAGCTGCTGTATTTCCACAAGAGCAGAAGACATTGTACACATGTTAAAAGCTCTATAATCTGCAACACACAATATGCTGTAATGTGGGTCATGTGTTCCCCTAGTGATTGTTGGTGCTGTGTGGAGAGCAGAGGCAGTACAGAGTGCTCACACTGAAGTCATGCATGCAACATGGGCTTGCATGTGCTTAGACCTATTATACATAGGATTTTGAATTAGTTTTTGGTTGCTGCGTGTACTAGAATCCATGTACTACTGTCAAGATTATTTTGATCTTCATATTCATTATGAAACCCTGACTTAAGAAACTATGACTTAGAAAGACTTTTCTACTCTGGGTAGAATCTGCAGACAGGTGCAATTAATAAACCCATTTTACAGATGAGAATACCAAGGCTCATAGGGGCCAAATTACTTGCTTGTGGTGCCAAACTGTCTTCACATCCTGTCTGTATCTAGGTGTGGTTCTCTCGGAGCTGCTTTGAAGCCAAGTAACTCTTGATTACTCCAAGAATCTGTTTTTATCATGGCCTTCTCAACAAACCTCTTTGTACAGACTGGTGTGTAAGCCGTTACTGTAGACTGCTGAATGCGCCATTACTGCTTATCTGCCTGTCTCCTCTTAGCCTGGCTCTCTAGTTGTCAATTTAAAATACTCAACGATTTCTGTCTATTTCATCTTTAACATGAATGGAGAGAACAGTGCTCAATCCTGGCTAGATAACAGAAGCTTCAGTGAACCAGACGAAGACTGAAGCTCACCTCAGGACTGTGGATTCAGATGATTTGTAGTGTGGTTTGCTTTTGGGATTTTATTTTTGAATTTCATTGGGGAATTTGGGGAGGTGCTAACTCAGATCATTCTTGCTGTCCTCCTGGGTTTCTTCCCCCTCCTCTTCCTCTTCCTGTTCTTCATTTCTCTTTTCTTCTTCCCTTTCTTCTCTCCATGATAGAATCCTTGGCTACAGCCCCACATGCAGCCATGTACCTATCTGCCTCAGCTATCGGTTTTTTTCTGTCCTGTGCTTTTTCTTTAGCAAAACAAAATGGTTAGTTTTACCATCAAACCTGTTCCCTTGCTACTGCAGCTGTTAGTAAGAGGGACATCTTCCACCTGGTGACTGTGCACATCACAGCGGCCTCTAGGGCCGACTCTTCTGACCTAACTCATGTCTCATCTACTTCAATCTAGTGGTTTTTCAACTTTTCATGGAAAATAGAAAACAATTTCCATATGTGGTTAGGTGCAGCTAGGCATGCTGGCAGAGCCTGCTAGCTCAAGCCCTCAAAGGTAGAGATGAGTAGCAGCCTGAGCTTCTTAAGGAGACCCCCCCCCCCCAAAAAAAAAGCAAGGTCTGGGGATGTGCTCAGCTTTTGAATACTTGCCTGGCTTGAGCCCAAGCACCACAAAAGAGAGAAAAATAAAACAGCAAACAATGGCACAGTTTAAAAAAAAAAAACTGACCTTTAAATTCAGACTAGCAGTCATTCTAAGTTTTTAAAAAAAATAAGTTAAAGGTCACATATGGTTAAATAATTGTAATAATTATAGTGAATGTGTATTTAACAAAAAATGTATGTGTGTGAAAGCTAATATGAGAGATTAATAATGCATGGGAGCATGGAGGAGAGTACCTGATATGTGATAAAACTGAGAAATGGCTGTGCCATACGTCCTGGACACCACAAACTATGCAGCCAAAAAGAAACGGGCAATTTCCCTCTATCCATGGCCCCATAAATATGTGTTATATGATTGAATGTGAGATGCCCACTACTTATAATGCTGCTGCATTGTCCAAATCTTCTCCAACAATCCTCATTTGGAACTGCTTGCGGAGCCAACACATGAGTCAGAAAGAAAATGAGCCCTGTTCCTCTACTCTCTGCTTGTTTTTACCAAAAAAGGCAATGCCCAATTCTACTGCCTACTGTGCTCATTAGCTTTGGTGCCAAATGATCTTTCGAGAGGGGCCATCCTTCCCCTAAGTTCATTCTACCCTGAGAACCGAAGATGCTGCTACTAAGAATATACACAAAACATGTTACAGATTCATGAGGTTATTTCAGAATAAAAGTTTCCCAAATCATACCCCAGGCCCAGGAAATTGCAAATGCTGGGTGTACGAGTGTCATCTACAAGCTGGGGATCTTAATTTGAAGTTCACGAGAGTTGGGTACAGACTTTAACTTTGTATATTTTTCTCATTAGAGAGCCTGTCACTTTATTATTTTCAAAGGCATTTATAGAAAAGTAAGGATAACAATACCATTTGAAAGTATTTGGTAAGTTTCCAGACTCTTGGAGCAAAGTGCTATATTGTTAAGAATAAATGTAATAGTTAAGCCACAGAAATGTGTGCCACATTATGCATTGTAAGATAATGATATTCTTCTATCTTTATAACACATACCACTTCAACCACAGAGGATGGATTTGAAAGAAACTGCATTCCCTCAGCTATTCCTGTCTTCAGTCACACAGGCACTCACAGACCAGCTTCTGTAGTCCTGATACACAGAGTGTGACCTGGGAGCAAACACTATTTTTCTCTGTGAAGAAGGTTGGATTGCCAGGATTGATGCTATGACTTCTTGGTTAGGATTTGTTGGTGACACATTCTAACACATTAACTAGAGAAGTGACACTGGGCTTACTACTTGAAAGCACTAAGAAACCCTTTCCCCTTGGTTCTCAGTTCTGCATTTTTAGAAGCATTTGTTTTAAATGATAAAAGTCCAAAAAGGGCTTAGTGCTATCATGATTAAAAGGGAAAAAAAACAGAACCTGCAAACTTCAAGGGATATTCTTTTTACCACTGCTTTGGGGGTGTATTTCTATGTAAGGGTATGCTGGCAAAGCAGGTCTTGGGGTAGGATTGGAATGTGGAATGAGCCTTAATTGTATTGTTTGCCTTCTGTGGTGTAAATACTCCACTTGTAAATTTCAAGTTACCAATGCGAGAGAGCTAAAGGCACGTGGAAGCAGATGCACAGAGTATGTTCTCATGGTACAGTGTGAGTCCTAGGATGCTGAATAGCCATCATACATGGAAGCCTTGGGGACAACCTTCTGAAGGACATTCAATTTGAAAGCACCACCCTCTGGAAGAAACAAATTGAGTAGGAATGAGTTAGAAATTAATTTTATTAAAGGTCATTAATAGAGATTAGTGCACAAGTTCCCCAGCCCTTCGGTAAAATTTGACTGTCTCTACCTAAGATTTTTCTTTCTTCTTTTTTTCATCTTCAATCACCTCGACTCCCATTTTTTTACATTTTATTTTTGAGATTATAAAATAATTACACTTCTTTCTTCCTTTTTTCCCTTCAAATCATCCCATATACCCCTCCCTACTCTCCCAATTCAGGTTGTTCTTTTTCACTAATTGCTACTGTATCACACACACACACACACACACACACACACACACACACACACACACACACAATATGTATGTGCACACACATATATGTGTGGAATATTAGTTTTAGATGTGTTACATTCCTTTATGCTGTGGAGCATATGTTTAATGATGCAAAAGTATGCTGCATTTGTTTGACTCTGTGAAGCTGTGTTTCTTTGCCTGTCTAACACACCTGATGGTCTAATAAAGAGCTGAAGGCCAGGCAGGGAAGAGATGGGCGGGGCTGGCAGGGAAGAGATGGGCGGGGCTGGCAGGGAAGAGATGGGCGGGGCTGGCAGGGAAGATATGGGCGGGGCTGGCAGGGAAGAGATGGGCGGGGGCTGGCAGGGAAGAGATGGGCGGGGCTGGCAGGGAAGAGATGGGCGGGGCTGGCAGGGAAGAGATGGGCGGGGCTGGCAGGGAAGAGATGGGCGGGGCTGGCAGGCAGAGAGAATAAATAGGAGGAGAGATCTAGGGAAGAGAGGGAAGAGCAAAAAAAGGAAGAGGAGAGGTGTGTGCCAGGGGCCACCCAGCCAGCCACGGAGTAAGAAGGAGACAAAGATGTATAGAATAATGAAAGGTTAAAAAAAAAAAACAAACACACACACACACAGATGCAAAACATAGAGAGAAATGGGATAATTTAAGTTAGAAAATCTGGCTAGAAACAAACCAAGCTAAGGTCAGGCATTCACAAGTAAGAATAAATGCCCGTGTATTTATTTTGGAACTGAGTGGCAGACTCCCAAAGAGAGAAAAAAAAAATCAAGTACCCAAATATATTCCTAAGTATAATCTGTTCAGCCCGTATAGTACTACTTGTCTGTATGTTTTCAGGATTTACTGTTTGGTACTGGACAACCAGTTAGTGCACTCTTCCCTGGAGAGGACCCCTTTCCTGCCCCCAGCTCCCCCCAATTGTCTGTAGTTCTTTGGTACAGTTGAAGCTTTGCAGGCTTTCCTTCATCCTGTTTGGCATGTAAAATGGTGTCATCATTGATCAGCTCGCCTCTGGGCATCATATTAGTGACTTTATAGGTATAGTTTTTGACATTCCTAGGAGACACACTCTCTTAGCTGACCCTCTGGCTTTTACGATCTCTCCATCCCCTCTTCTGCAATGTTCCCTGAACCGTAGGTCCAGGAGTGTTTTGTAGGTATACCCATTTGGGACTGGGCTCCACAACCATGCATTTTGATCAGTTGTGGTCTCTGTCTGGTGCAAATGGAGTGTCGTTGATGAGGGGTAAAGACTATACCTCTTTGTGGGTATAAGGAAAATATTAATAGATTATGATGCTTAGTACATTAGTGGTTGTGGATTCTCCTCTGAAAACCGTGATTTCACGAGCACTGAAGAGTTAGCCAGATAGTCAGCCCCAGGAATATATCCATTACTCTGAGCAGGCCCTATGTTCAATTAGGAAACTATTGCTTACCACCAAGGCATGTGTGCCACTACTGCACCCCGAAGGTTATTGTGCCATGTTGGTCATTGATGTACTATACAGGCACCATTGCTAAGCAGGACTGTTGATTGCCTCCTTCCGTTGGAAGCTTGCATGGTGACTTCTGGTACAATGAAAGCTAGTATTCAGAGTGGAATATTCTGCATTTAAAAATTGGGTTGTTTGCTTTCTTGATGGTTAATGTTTATTTGGGGTTCTTTGTATAATCTAGACAGTGACACTTTGTCAGATGCACAGCTGGCAGAGACTTTTTCTATTTTATATGCTGTCTCTTCACTTGGATGATGTCCTTTGCTGTACAGAAGATGTCGAGTTTCAGGTAGTTCCACGTTTCAATTTTTGGTCTTAATGCTTGTGCTACTAGAGTTCTGTTTAGAAAATCTTTTCCTATACCTATACATTCTAGTGTATTCCCCACCTCCTCCTTTGCCTGATTCACATGTCTAAGGTATTAATTCAAAGTCCTTGATTCCATTTGGAGTTAGTTTTTTTTATTTTAAAATTTTTAATGTTAAAAAATGTAGGTATTTTCTTAGTTTTTTGGTAGTTCATAAGCATTTAGAATTTTTTCCATTTCTTTTAGATTTTCCAATTTGATGGAATATACTTTTTTTCAAATATGCTCTTATAATTTTCTGGATTTCATGAGTATGTTGCAATGATTCCTTTTTATCTCAGATCTTATTAATTTGGGCCTTTTCTGTCTTGCTTTTAGTTAATTTGAATAAAGGTTTATCAGTTTTGTTTATTTTTTGAAAGAATAAACTCATTTTCTTTTCATTGATTTAATTTTGTTGTTTCTATTTCATCAATTTTTGTCCCTGATCTTAATTATCTCTTTCTACCAATCTTGTTTGGGTTGTTCTCGATTTTCTGAGGCCCCGAGATATATTATTAAGTTATTTATTCAAGATCTCTCTGAATCTGTCATATAGAAACTTAGAGTTTTGGCAAGAGGCAGAGGGTCCTGAAATCCCTTCCTTTCCTGTACTTACTGAGAGCTTGAGGTGCTTCAGAAGTGTGTGTCAGTGGTCGGGACCCAGAGATCCCTAACCTGTTGGCACTGGGAGCAGAATTTAGTGCAGAAGGTGAGATTCTGGGGACTCCTAATCTGTAGGAACAAGGAGGAGAAGGTTGTGAGAAGTGGCGTCTGGAAGCTGGCCATCCAGGGATCCCTTACTCATCTTTACAGGGAAAGAGGCCCAAGAATCATCACAGAAAGACATCCTTCTGTGGTTGAGACAACTCATGGTTTTCTCCGTTTAGTTGGGAACACAGACGTGTGATTTTGAAAGACTGCACTAGAAATCTGGGGTCGTGGATAGAGTTGTGAGGAAATGGAGCAGTGATAGGGAGTTTACCAGATGCGGGGCAATGTTCCAAGAGAAGGTCATGTGTACATGATTTATACTTCATGGCCATCTTTTAGAAAATAATGCCAAGAGGAACCAGAGCCACATGGGCCCTCTCTGTTGTTTTCCTGCCCAGAATCTGAAAGGAAAGATAAGGCTCAAGAATGTCTCAGCTCACTTGAAATCATTTCTGGTTTTGACTAATCTGGTTGTGTCTACTGTAAATACTGAGCATGGTCAACACAAACAACCACCAGAAACCCCAAATGAATATCCATTGCTTTCCTCCTCTACTCTCTCTTTTTCCTCAGTGTCTTTTTGTAGTAATATTGATTGATTCTTACCTACCAGATAGTCAAAGGTTGAAACTGGAAAATTAAAAGCCATTTCTGAGGCACATGGGATACTTCAATTTTTGAAAAACGTTTTAATGCTTTTTTTGAGACAGGATTTCAAGTATTGTACATCTTTGTCTGGTCTCAGCAAGCTACACAGCCAAGAAGCACCTTACATACCTGATCCTCTTACCTCCATCTCTATGGGGAAGTCTTCATTTTCCTCACGTCTTGATTCTGCCGGCATTCTCAGGTCATTATGCTCTGCAAAGAGAGGAATTCAGACAGGATAAGGCAATAATCAAACAGCCATGACTTTAATCAGACCCATCAAACAGACAAGGACACATTTTAGACAAGAGTAGATTAAGCTGAGAATCAATGGCCTTGACCCACCGGGCCTGGTGTCTTCGTCTCCTCCTCCTCCTCCTCCTCCTCCTCCTCCTCCTCCTCCTCCTCCTCCTCCTCCTCCTCCTCCTCCTCCTCCTTTCTCTTCTCAGCTCCAGTGTGTCTCCACAAGAGGGTGCATGTCTAGAAAAGGACAATGCTTTTTTTTTTTTTTTAAAGCCAAAGTAAGATGCAAGAATACATTTAGGGCTTTACATATAGGAACGGGCAAAAGCTCTCTGTGCATGCTTCCCTGGAGAAGGAATCTTGAAATTGCTAATACTTTGACCTAGTTAGTACGGCCCACTCTCATCTACTGTCCCTTATGTCCTCTTTGGCGGCCTTGACTGTGCTAGTCCAAGTATAACCAACCCCTACCATTACTGTATATCTTGGCCACCACCATCAATTTCAGACCCTGTTTCAGTACCTTGGGCTGAGCCGTTTGTTTCTCTTTTTGTCCCATATTTGGGAGCCTGTTACTCAGGCCCTATGGAAAACAATCTCCTGTCTAATATGATCACAGACATGTGTGATGATGCTCTGTTTATGATTCTGGGAACTGAACCCAGGGTTTCACTCTATTCATTGATCCACACCCCCAGCACTAAAAACATATTTTGTACATAAAATATGTAGCACATATTTTATAGCTATGTAAAAATAAAAAATGTAGGCTCAAACTAAACTGATGATTTCCACTTTAAATCCAGGCAACAGAAAGTAGGAAGGGGAAGGAGAGAGCGAGAGAGAGTGAGGGGATAGGAGGAAGGAAGGGAGAAGGGAGAGTCAGCCAAATCTCCAGCCATACCAAAGCTATTATTATAATCTTATGCCGTGCAGCAGCTGGCAGATTGCATTGAAATTGGAAAAGAAAGTTTGTCACTTGTGTGACTTTTGTGGCGACAGAACAATCCATCCACAAACTCTGCATAATAGAAAAGATGGTCCCTTCAGAGGAAGAATTAAATCCGCAAAGGAACCAGTAAAAACGAATGTCTAAGTTTTAAAATATTCCTACCAGAAAATGAGCAACAAAATATATTGCAGATCAAATACAGATGGGCAAGAAAGGAATTGCAACAGCGGATTGGCAGGGGTGTTAAGGACCTCTGTCCTGAAGGGAAGCCAATGTAGGCAGAAGGGCCAACTTCTCTGAAGATTGGCGCTTAACCTTCTGTAATAATCAATAAAAGGAATGTTGGATGCCTAGTATCTGGCTAGTGTGAGATCATACATGAGCCTTAGGGTGAAACACTCAAGCAAAGGGAAAGGAATGTGGGAAAGACAGGACCCTAGGACCAGGGAGAGGCAGAGTATCTCAATATTTCTAGTCCATTCTCCTTCCATATGATCCAGGGTTCGACCAAAGCAGGGCAAGGATATTTTCCAACATAAACAGCTTTCAGAGACTCTGTGTTAATTACAATTGTTTAGACTTTCATTGGAATAAATTAAGGGGTAGCTTGTTTCCCTCTCCCTCTCTCGTGTGTGTGTGTGTGTGTGTGTGTGTGTGTGTGTGTGTGTGCATTATGTGTGCTTGTGTGTGTGTATGTGTGTGTATATGTGTGTGTTTGTGTGTGTATGTGTGTGTATGTATGTGTATTTGTGTGTATGTATGTGTGTTTATGTGTGTGTATATGTGTGTGTATATGTGTGTGTGTGTATCACTTTACACACAGTCTGGCTGTGTTTTTCTATGCTCCCACCTACAGGCAGGAGTTTGTCCTGAGTCAGAGGAAGCATTATAGGCACGGATTGCAGTGGAAGGGGCTTCCACTTACATTTCCATTATCCCAGAACAAAGATTTGGATCAGATACACATGAATAGGATAGAAATAGACACAGTTTATTACAGAAGGGAAAACTTTCCTGGGAGTGGAAGTCAGAGAGCTTGAAAGATAAGCAGCTCACAGGCCTCAGCCACGGGCTTTCTGAGCAAACCTGAGTCATTCTCATTCTGGAAGCTCCTATGCTTCTATACTTGGAGATCATGAGCTTTGCTTGCAAATGCTCTCTCTGTTTTGTAACATGGGTAATTTTGGTCCCTTTGAAATTTGTTCCCTGCCCATCCTCTCCAATGTGTGACTTACTATCTTTGTGACTATGAATCCTTCATTGACAGCAGAACTGGTATATCTAAGCTTTCATCAGGAACATGAAGAAGTGGCTCTTCAGGAAACTTTCTGGGATTGAGACACCCGGCCTTGTGATAGGTAACTACCAGTTGTCATTCCCCAGTCAGAAACAGCTATTGGGGAACTACTCTGACTGTTGAGGTCCCTCCTTAAAGACCAGAGTCTACCAGGCTCTCAGTTTCTTAGGTGTTATTAAGCTGTTACTATTTTAAAGATAACTTAATAAATTTACTCTCTCTCTCCCTCCCCTTTGGTTCTGTTCTTCTGGAGAAAGCTGACTGAAACACGTACATTGATTTAAATTACAAATGCATGGTTTAAAATGCATCTTCATAGTATGAAGATTCCATAGGACAAATGTTTCCAAGCTGTTCCCACTCTCAGGCAATCCTCTCCCATTTATTTTCATATTTGAACCCCTACGCCTGTACTCTTGTCTTTATAGTCACGTGCTTCAGATATGATCAGGTACATTTGCATTGCGGGAGATGAGGGTTCTGTTGTCCTTCCTGTATCTCTTCTCTGCTTTCTGTGTCCTAACTTTTGACGTCTCCTCACAGCATTTCACTAAATGAACACTCATTGCTTAGATGGTTTTAAATAGTGTCTGTTCATTGCCAGGCAGAGTGAGTGCTGAGACTGTTTCTTTTATACAAATTCCTTTCGTCCTTGTTACCACCTCCTGCTTATCATTCGCTTAGTTTCCTATGTACAATTCACAAAAGAGACAGCTCTCACCTCAAAGGGAAAAAAAAATGAAATGATTCATTCTGAAGCCAAATCTGAGTGACCATGGTCTAAGAACACAAGTCCAGTTCCAGTGTAGTAATAGTTCTGTGTTTCAGAATAACAGAACAGAGGAAATTATAAATGAAGATACCCTTCAAGTCACTAGAAGCATTTCTCACAGGTGGGTCACAGAACAGCAAGGAAATCTCAGCTAGAGGCTTTGGTGCTACCTGATAGCATCCTTAGCCTTTGCTTGGTGGAACCTATGTACATTCCAAAAGCCACATACAGAGTTAGGATACAAATGGGTACTAAGGGGGCCAAGGGTAAGCCAAGATACTTTGTCTCTAGACTTGAAATGTTCCGTCCTTTCTGCATCATTAAGATCTAATCAGCAGCCTTGTCACAGCAGCTTTTCACAGGTGTACAATTTGAATTTCCTTTCTCCCCCCTTTCTTTTCATCCATGGTGCTTTCCTTGTAATCTAGTATGGTTTTCACTAGGCACCCATGTGACAGCTCTCATACACCTGTAACTCCAGCTCTGGGGAATACAGTGATTTCTTCTGGCCTCAGCTGTGGGCAACAGACAGGAACACCATGGTGCGTACTGTTTCTGGTTCTCAGTGTCATTGAAGAACTCTGCTGCCTTTACTATTCCGTATCCAGCTTGCTGCCTGCTGTGGCTACTGCTGTTCATCTGTTTAACTCCTTTTAGAAACTTAAGCATCTGAAATTTTTCTGTGCTATTTCTTGGTGATATTTTTTCCATTTCCATTTATAATTTTAGGTAACATAGGAAATACATTCATTCTGGAAACTTGTGTCCTACTGTGAACTTTAGATATTATATAATTTTATATTCTTTCTCTGGAATTCCCATTAATCATATGTTGAGTTTTCTGGCTTGATTGTCTATCCTAAAAATACCTTTTTCATTCTATTTTTCTTGTTTTGCTTGATTTTTAGCTATAACGATTTCTAAAAATTACCCACATATTTATATTTTAATTTTATGATTTATTTTCTTTTTGCTCAAATTTTATTTTTATGAAAAAAAATCACTCTTATGCACTGATTCACTATTTCCTTCCACAAAGCATTCTGCTTTTATACTAGAGACAAGATACCTTAACTACTGCTCTCTGGAAACATTAATTATAGATATTCTTTTAAAATCAGCACCTTTTGTCTTAATTTTATTTATATTTGTCATGTTGAAATTATATGATTTGTCTCTCATACTTCAGAAGCTCTATGAAGTTAGATGGATCCTCTTTGTGTGTGTTCATGGGGGTCGTCAAATAGTGATCCTCATAGCAGGGTGATGAAAATGATCTCAAGAATCACATAGACGTCTGCAGGAAATTCCTCTGGGACCTACATTTGTTTTCAGAGAGAGAATCTTTGAGTCCATTAAAAACCTGAGAGTACATTGTACTATTAGTCTAGGATATTTTAGGAATGGAGACCAATTTATTAAATGCCCAGATGTTTCCTTAATTCTGTTACAAATCCAAGAGCCTCTCTTTTTCTCTTGGTACCTATTTCTCTTCATAGTCAATACTTAGTTTTTACCAAAAAAAAAAAAAAAAAAATCACTTTGTTTCTTACATTCTCCAGAAATGTTACAGAATGCAACTGATCCTCTTTGGAACACTTCTGTTTTCAACACATGGTATTGATAGTTCAGATTCATGAACCTAAAATAAAAATTAATTTCTAAAATAGAAATTTGAGAAGTAACAACGTTTAAACTGAAGAGTTTGAGGACTGATGAGTGAAGTAATTCAGATATCCATGAAAATTGCCATTACATGTCTAAAAATTTCCCCTCACAATAGCTCCCTTGTCTCTATTCATTCTTTTTTTTTCCAATTCAAATCTTACCAAGTCTTTCTACTGCCCTGCAATATTCAGTTCCAAATCTTTCCAGATTAAAGAGAGACAGTGGAACGATCTTTCCCCTGAAAACAAAAAGCGTGTCTGGTATTAAAAGTTATACCATAAAATACATCAGTGAATTGAGACTCTGTTGTAAAGAATTTAATCATAAAGATATTGCTTCAATGATGAAGCATATTACTATGAGTACTAAGTGTACCTCTCAAAGTGCTTATGTACTGGAGACTGGGGTCCAGCTGGTGGTTATATTTTGGCTTTTGGGAACTTGAGAAGGTGGGATCTGGCTAGAGGAAGTAGGTTACTGGACTGTGTGAGGCTAATCTGGCTATGATGTCTGTTACCCTGATCACTGTGACTGATGTGGCTGACTTGGCAGGTGCCCCTTCCTCCATTACCATTCCATGTGCATTCCTTGTAAACGTGGATGCTCAGGAGGTGAGGATGACCTCAAATAGAAACTGTTCTTCTGTCAAGAGTTCAATGATGTGGGAATGCCTTTCTGTATGCTGTGAATATCAATCTTTAAATAAAGGAGCTGTTTTGGCCCATGACAGGCACCATAGAAAAAGTAGGAGGAGAAATCAGAGCATAGGTAGGAGGAGCAGGGCAGAGTCAGAGACAGACTGAGCCAGAAGCCCAAAGGAGCAACATGTAAGGAACACAGGTGAGCCATGGGCCACGTTGCAGGAAAGATTAATAGAAATGGGTTGATTTATCTCGGAAGATTTCTCTATTACCCACTGTCTCTCAGCAGCTGGTGTTCCCTTTTCATCAGCGTCAAGAAAATTCAAAGTCAAAAAGGCACTGTGTAACCTCTCCCTGGGTTTTCTTATTTCTTCTCCTGTTTATAAAGCATCTCTTTCAAAGTGCGGTGAGATCTCTCCACAACTGCCTGTCCTGTAGGATTGTGTGGTATCCCTGTAATATGCTTTATATTATAATATCCAAAAACCAGCTTACCTACAGGACAGGCAGTTGTAGAGAGATCTCACTGAACTTTGAAAGAGATGCTTTATAAACAGAAGAGAGAAATGAGAAAACCCAGGGAGAGGTTACACAGTGCCTTATTGACTTTGAATTTTCTTAACGCTGATGAAAAGGGAACATCAGCTGCTGAGAGACATTGGGTAATAGAGAAATCTTCCGAGATAAATCATCTGTTAAAATGTGGTTTCTTGGTGCCAGGCAGCCAGAGGCTCAGACCCACAGACCTGCCGCGCCAGACCCCTTAGCTACCCGCCACTGCTGCTCAAAAATGATTCAGACTCTTATATTAACTTTATGCTGTTTGGCCTATGGCTCAGGCACATTGCTAGCTTGCTCTTACATCTTAACTCAACCAATTTCTATTGATCTTTCCTGCCACGTGGCCCGTAGCTTACCTGTGTTCCTTACATGTTGCTCCTTTGGGCTTCTGGCTTGGTTTGTCTCTGACTCCACCCTGCTCCTCCTACCTATGCTCTGATTTCTCCTCCTACTTTTTCTATGGTGCCTGTCATGGGCCAAAAAAGCTTCTTTATTTAAAAGATTGATATTCACAGCATACAGAAAGGCATTCCCACATTAGTACAATAACTTTGCTCACTCACTAAAACCTCCAAACAAGTTCTCTAGGAAGTAGATCACCAGTAGATAGCCCATGGTTCATCTTGTTCTGGCTCCTGTCTGTTTTTCTCTGCTTCTTGACCACATTAGACAAAGAAGATAATTTGTGATGTGCTTCTACCGTCCATCCCAATGCTTTCTTCAAGCTCATGGGCTAAGCAATAATGGATGACGGCTTTTGAAATCATAAGCCAAAATATATTCTTCCCTCTCAAGTTATTCATATTAGGAACTCCATCACACCGATGGGAAAGTTTCTAATATTAATCTCTATTTAAGATTCATGTGGAACTGAAGAAGTTTGAAATGGATTCAATACGTGGAGGTATACACGGCTATCTTCACGTAGTCATCAACAGATCTGCCCTAGGAAACTGCTCAGTGTTAGGAAAATGTTCATCAAATTCATCAAAGAGAAGAGTACTCAGTGCTCACATAAATATAGACATATTGGAAATATTGGGAAACCTATTAATTCATGAATAATAGGTGAAGCAGTCAGGAGAGACTTGCCTCAGTTGTGAAGAGTGAGTAGCATTGATTTGTTTTAACCAGGAGATCAAATAAACAACACCCCAAGATCAATTTCCATGTAGTTTAAATACTCCATAAATAAAGTTCAATAGTGTTTGCAGAGTTACAAAACTATCCAGAATCCAAAAAACAACTACCAAAGACTTTAATATAATTATGTTTATCTGACATAAAAATAATCGGGAAAATGAGGACCAGAAAATGGAACCTAAGCAAATCTAGAAGTTATATTGGCATCAGAATTTAAAAAAAAGAGTCCATGAATGCAGATTTCATGACTTTGTTTCCTATGTTCCCAAAGTTAGACATGCAAAAAATATAAAAAAGGACTTAGAAATGAAATATGCAGCTTCTGAGATTAAAAATACATTGAAGAGGAATAAATCATAAGGCAAAGAGCAGATACATGAACTTACAGACATTTTAGTCTGATATTATTTAGTATAAACTGTCAAAAACTAAGTAGAAGGAGAACAAGGTGAAGGGAAGAGAACCTAAATGTCCTGGGGACAATTTAATAATAGCGATTGAAGAGGAGAGGAACGACACAGGATCCTGCCGGTGTCCCAATTTGACAAGATCTGTACAGACTCTAGAAGATCAGTTACCCCCAAGCACATAAACATGACACACACAATACCAATAAACACCAAAATCAAACGGCTCAAAACTAGTACTGCACGAAGTCCCACCCCCAGCCAAGAGGCCACCTAACTGACAGCTATGGGCAGAGAGAAAGCCCATTTTCTTCAATGAGGAAACTCTGCTTTATCAACCCCACACCAGGGCAGGTGCCATGCCTAGAAGTGTTGTACAAAGTGGACTCCATGATTGCTTATTTGTTTGTTTATTGTTATTTTTGAAAGAGAGAAAAATAAAATGAACGTGGGTGGGTATGGGACATTGGAGGACTTGAAATGAGTTGGGGAGGGGGAGAATAAGATCAAAATAAACTGTATGTGATTCTCAAAAAACAAATAAAAGGCATTATTTAAAAAACCCAGTAATAAATAGAAAACTTTGTAGGTAACTTCAGGAGAGGGCAGACTCAGTGATTGAGAACATTTGCTGTTCTTGAGCTCCCAGCACCCACGAGGTGGTCTACAATCATCCATGACTCCAATGTGAGAGGATCCAAATGTGTCCCTGTCTCATTTCAGTAGACACCTCACGCACACACGGCGTGCATGCATACATGTAAGCAAAACACTTATACACATGAAATAAAGTACATCTCTAAAAAATATTTTAAAGTAACTGTAGACACTGACATTAGTTTCCTAGTGATTGATGGCCTAGAATGCAGACTGAACCAACAGCCAGATGTGGGTGAGCCAAAAGACCAGCCCCCACTCCTAGAGACTCTGACTTGGTAAATCTGAAGGGGGACTTGTGGAATCTACCCATGAACCAGTGTTAGAAATAACTACATTAGACAGAGTTAGCACGGAGCTATGCATCCTCCCTTGTTTCTGTAAGAACCCTCAACCACCTCCTGTTCCAACTGTTACCACCAACTTTGCTCATCTCCCACTTGCCTAATTTTCCCCTATGCCGAACATGCTGATATTTCAGTACATATGGACCCAATTTCTATTTTTTTTTTTTGTAATTAAGCATCTCTTCCTTCCCTGTTTCTTCTTATGTGCCTTCAACCACTGAAGCACCTTTGATCTCTGAAATCAAAACAATGTGAAGATCCCAGGATAGTACAAAGAGATCTTCCTTGACTTGGAGCCAGGTCAAGGGCACAGACTACATGGTAGGAGGGTCCTGGGTCTCACGGGAAGATTTATTTGTGGAAACATGGCTAATCTTTGTGTAAGGCTCTGGTGAATTCACTAATGTAACCCCATTTCCCCACGCTCTCACTGTGTTTGATTCCATCTATGGACAACTAGTAGCACCCTGCTTTGGTCTTAGAGAAATGATCATCGCTTACAATAGAGTTGTTTTCTTTTGTCATCCAAACTTCTAAAAAGATGTCTTAGATAAGCAGTTCACTGCTGTCTTTGATCTCAGCTATCAGCTTCAAAGTATAACATTTAAAAATAATTCTGTGTGCTTTCTATTATTTTGACTGTTTTGCTTGCATGGATGCTTATTTGAAGTGGCTCTTCTGTTTTTGAGCATTTTTACAAGATGGTCAATTTATTCGTTTGTCCTTTGTGTAAAATTCTATTGTTGCATAAATATCCAAGACTTTATTGAACACTGCATTGTTCTCTCTACACAAAATTTATAGGGAGTTGGAGTAAATGCTCAATCACAATATTCCTCAATGGGCATAGGATTTGTTTTTCTTGAAGGAAAATTATTCTTTTGTGTGTGTGTGTGTGTGTGTGTGTGTGTGTGTGTGTGTGTGTGTGTGTGAGAGAGAGAGAGAGAGAGAGAGAGAGAGAGAGAGAGAGAGAGAGAGAGAGAGAGACTGGACTTAAAATGTTTCTTCTATATGATGGTGGATAAACTTTTTCTTACTTTTAAAACATTTCTAGTTATTTGTTTTTATTTTATATGTATGTGGGTTTTGCCTGCATATATGTACTGTATCATGTTTGCCTGGTATCCCCAGAACTCAGCAGAATTCATCTGATCACACGGAACTGGAGTTACTATGAGCCACCATGCGGGTTCTTAGAGTTGAACCTGAGTTCTCTGGAGAAGCAGCAAGCACTCTGAACTACTGAGCCACGTCTCTAGCTCCAACTTTTTTGATCTCTCTGTCAGGTTTAAGGGCGAAATGTGTTAATGGATAGTCTGTTGTGAAAGGTACCCAAATATGTCTCCAAAGTCTAATTAGTGATACATAATTTATTTAAAATTTCTTGGTTTGTAATCAAAGTCACAGTTTAAAAGAGAGGGTGTAGTCAGGAAGCAATGTAGAATCATCAGCTGTCCTGGGTGATGGGACCAGTTTCCATATCCTGCTAGTACAACAATGTGACCTTGGGCAATGAATGTTCTTCATGCTCTTGTTTATTCATTCGCATCTACCACAAGTATGTCTTGAGGATCTTCTTGCAGAACTTGTTGAGACCAGAAGTTCTGCTTCTGTAAAGTGTGGCTTACATGAGATGTGACCTATTTATCGCTAACTGTGGTGGCAAATGTGGTTGAGTCTCAGATTCTGTGCTCTGAAATCCACTGGAAGCTTACCAAGGCTGTTCATTCATTACAAGACATGGATGGAGGCAGAGGAAGTCTTATGAGGCTCAGCCTTAGGACCATGGAGTCTTGCTCAGCATCCATTAGACTGTACCACAGTCTAGTGACTTATCTCTTCATCTCTTCACTCTAATGTCAGCTTCAAACCTATCCTCCTTTCTCTTCTAGGATTAACCTAATACAAATCTCAGCAGATCTAATCTCAACTTGGTGTTTGTTCTTGTAGAGTATAGGCTTGCTTGGGAAATATGTATTCTAGTAAAAGGAATAAGAAAGAAATAAGTAAATAATATAATAAGACATTTTCAGATACTGATAATTGTTCAGTGGTAACTAAGTATAGTGGGATGATGTGATTTCCAAGGTGGTCACTGAGGGACATTGATCTTTAGAATGAATGGCAAATATGATTTCTCCAAGGAAATGACAAGTCTGTGACAAATAAAAGATGAGGTGTACAGAAATAAGGATTTCATTTTAGATTTGGCTAGACTCCTCTTCTTGTTAAATGATGAGAGGTACAAAGCATGATCCATTAATAGATCTTCTTACTTTCAGTTTTTATTAAGAAACATTGAAAATATATTCAAAATAAAAAGGTGTGTGTGCTTATCACTTTCAAAGGATCCATTTTTTTCTTCAATGAGAACACCACATAAGAGAAAGATAAAACATCTTAGATCAAATATCATGTAAGAATGCTTGAGACTTTTTAGACAGTTAACCTTCCCTTGGACAGTAGTGATTTAAAGCTAATAAAGATGTATGTTTACTTTATTCCGTTAAAGAATCAGAGAACAATCACGGTAACAAGCAGAGGAAGGTCTCCTTGGATGAGGAATTTTCATGGATGACATTTGAAAGTTCCCAGGCTCTTCCTTGCACAGACTCATTAGCAGAGAACAACCATCTCTTTAGTGTGAGGTTTCAGATACAGTTTATATAAAGGTGGAATTGAATATTAATGGAGGGAGATGCAGAGAGGGGAGCTACAAAGAGCAACATATAAATTCTACTTAAAAGCCTTAGATACACTATACGTGTGCTGAGAAGACACTAGATGAACTTGACAAAGAGAGAAACTTGACAAAGAGAGAAGTCTGGAAGCTAAATGGCCTGAGTAGAGAGATTATTTGCTGTCTACCACAGAGTTGAGATTTTGAATAGAATTTCCTGCAATACTCGTTAAAATTAAAATTACTCTTCGGAAGAACAAAGCAGGATCCCCAAACATTACAGTTTGGATTAATAACATCCAGTTGTCAATCAAAGATTACTGTCTGTACAAATACAACAACTTTAAAATAATGATTTTTTAAAATTTTTAATAAAACATCCAATATTAACTCACCCAAGGAAGGGTCCAGGTGATAGGGATTCTAGATAAGTATATTAAAACAACTATAATAAGTTTATATAAAAAACTTAAAATATAAAGGAGAATTTTAGCCAAATTTAAGGTTCTGATTCCCCCTTTTTTTGTGACTGAGTTTGAGAATCACTTTTAAAGAACTTGTACCTGATTTACTAAGATCTTCTAGGAATTATAGAAACACAGTTCCTACTGGTTATTATCACATACTCCAGTTGAGATGGACATGATACGATCTTGGAACAGCAAATGGTGTATTAGTACTCTGGGTAGTAATGACACAGGCAACTCTGAGATTCCCGCTAAGTATGTGGATGTAGAGGGAAACGTTACAGTCTTTGCTCTGTTTAAGTGAGCTTCTCCTATGTCCAGAATATTTCACATGAATGTGGGAATTTGACTCTTTTTTTCCCCCTTAAGTTATATTTTGAAATAGACGCCCCATGTTCTATAGTTGATGACTAACACAGAATGAACTCAATGGCATTTTTATCCGAGAATAGTTTTAGCTATTTTTTCATTTAAAAAATTGACTACTAAAATTTTTTAAATATCACTTACTTTGAATTTGTATTGTACTACACTCATATAGAAAGTATAATTTCAGTTAAAATGATTAAGCTTAAAATGATACACTTTGAAAAATCTACCGAGCTTAAATGTAACCAAAATCCAAACTGTAAGCAAAAATATTGAAAGTTCAGAGTTGGCTCGATGGTTAGGAGAATTTGTTACTCTTATAGAGGTTCCAAGTTCAGTTCCCAGAACCTCCATAGAGGTTCACAACCATACATAACCAGCTCTAGGAAACCAGACACTGTCTTCAGACCTCTAAAGGTACCAGGCAAGCACATAGTGCACATATGTAGTACAGGCAAAACACTAATACACATAAAAAAGTAAAGTAATACATCTAAAAAGAATCCATTAAGAAAATAACCATAGTTCATAGAAATGTGACTGAAATAGAAAAACGAAGGGCTAAGGCTTAGGATTAGAGTTCAGTGGCAGAACTTGTATGCATGAGGCTCAGAATTTTATCCTAAGTATAGGAAAATAATGATGACAATAGCTTCATAGTTAGGAGTATTGCTTTCTATCATCCTGAGACTCTGAATTCATTCTTGGCACCACCACTGTCTTAAGTACTTTTTTTATTGTTGAGATAAAACACCAAGGTGACTTATAAAAGGAAGCATTTAGTTTTGGAGGTTATGGTCTCTGAAGCTTTGTGGTGGTTTGTATGAAAATTGTCCCCATAGACTCACAGAGAGTGGCTATTGGGGAGTGTTGGAGTAGGTGTGATTTCATTGGAGGAAGCGTGTCGCTGGGGAGTGAGCTTTGAGATTTCAGAAGCCTGAGCCAGGCACAGTGACAATTTCTCTTCCTGCTGTATGCAGATCAAGATGTAGGACTCTCAGCTTCTCCAGGACCATGTCTGCCTGCATGCTGCCATGCTTCCTGCCATGATGCCGTGATGAAATTGTAAGTCAGACCCAATGAAATGTTTTCCTTATATGAGTTGCCATGGTCATGGTGTTTCCTCATAGCAACAGAAACTCTAACTAAGGCAGGGTTACACTCTGTGATGACAGCATGAACAGCTGAGATATTATATTTTGATCTACAAGGAGATGGGGGAAGAGGGGAATGATAAAGAGTCTTTTACAACCTCGAGCTGGTCCTGAGTGACACACTTCCTCCAACAAGGCCACACTTTCTAATCCTTCCCAATCCACCAATTGGGGACTAAATATTCAAACATATGAGCCTACTATGTAGGTTATTCTCACTCAAGTCACCAAAACCACCACTCTCACCAATCAATTAAACAGAAAGAAGTACAAAATAAAATACAAAAGTATGGACAGAGGACTAAGAATATAGCTCTGTAGTAAAATGCTTACTTAGCATGTTTGGGACCCTGGGCTCAATCCCTAGGAGCCTCTCATAAAAACAGAACAAAAGCTTTATCCTCCAAATTCATAATGATAATTCCTTAGAAAGTGATAGGAGATTAAACTTGGAGAGGGATACCAAAAATCCCCACAAACATTATTTATAATATTCCATCTTATTTGTTAGCCAAGTATCAGAAATAAAAATGTGTAGTAAGAAGTTTTGGCTTAGCCCAGAGGTTCGGATCCGCCTCGCTTAGCCTCAAATAATCACACAAATATTAATTTTATGATGATTGACCTAAGGCTCAGACATATTGCTAGCTAGCTCTTCCATCTTAATTCAATCTATTTCCATTAATCTGTTTAACCATGTGGCTATTTACCTTTTCTCAGGGCATCATTTCAACTTCTTTCCTCTGCTTCTTCAAGCGTCTCATCCATCTCTCTGGCATCTCTGCTCTGCTCTTCCTGTTCCCAGAATATTTTTAGTCTGGTAGCCCCGCCCACACATCCTGTCTGCCTCTGGCCAATCAGCTTTTTATTAAACCAGTAGGAAGGACAAATATTTACAACATGCCAGAACATAGTCCTACTACAAAACTGATCACTTGTCATTTTGTTATTCTTGAGAATGCATAATTGTACACTTTGTTATTTGTTTAAACATTTGCAAAAAATTTAAAAGGCAATACATTAAAATTGAAGCAACACACATACACACACAGCATTTACTGATCTTTCAATCATGAGACACTCTCTTTAGACAGAGAATTCAGAAAAGACCACATGGGAGATAAATCAGAAGGCATTTAAGGAGAGATACTGTTACAGATACATATCAACTGACAATTTTAGGAATAACTTCATAAAAATAGTGACTTTTCTTGACTATAATATGTTATGTGCAACTATGGAAATTTTAGAGTTTTGGGAAAAAATTTCATAAGCCTGTTATTAGGATAAAGGCATTGGAATTTGAGATTATTTTCTTCTATTGCTTGAGTATTTGTATTTTGACTTTTACTAATATCTCACAGATACTTTGAAACAAGCCTCCAAATGAAATAAGATAATTTTGTCTTTGAACAAAAGAACCTTTGCCTTGGGGCTCCAGATTAGATTGTGATAAGTCTTTCTCCTTCTAAAATAAAAACAGAAGTGAAGACAAATGCTGATATCTATTAATGCCTGCTCACTGCATGCTAGGCATGTTGCATACACTGTATAATTTAAACTATTTTTTATGTAGAAACTATTATAATTACCACAAAAATGAAACATAAAGAAATTTAAAGAGCTGCTAAAACCAGAGCTCAAAGCAGGTACAGCTGAGAACCACATTCAGGAAGTTTGAGCACAGAGTTAATGACAAACCTCTTTGGAGGATCCAAGATAGTCCTTGGGTTCATGTTGAATTTGTGTTCTGGTTAGGTTGGTGGTGGCGGCATATATAGGATCCTGTTCTGTCACCATTACCACTACCAAAGCAACTCAGCAGAGGCTCATATATCTCCATTTCTCTACCCTCAGAATACCAGGTAACCTGGCCTGTGTAATTCAAGGGTCAGAGAAGAGCATTACCAATGACAGTATAAACATGCAATAGACATCAGGCTGTGCCAATGTCACCGTTTTCTATCTCCAGATTTAGGGAATCATTCATCCCTTCATATATATCCTGTTATTTATGGATTCAGACATTCTTCTTCAGCTACTCTCCTGTTCATGCAACCCTTAGGACTGTAATAAAAACTCAGAACTCTGCGGACATTCACATCTGTGGATAGATACTTCTTCCCATTTCTGGAAAAATACATAAGCATTCGTGAGCCAAGGGAACTTTGTAAAATTATTTCATGGCACATTTAGTATTTAAGTCATATACATGTGTGACAGTGTATTATTTCATTTAATCTTTGCAACAACCAACTGTATGAGGAAAGGTGAATTATGATTTCCATATTAGTGGTATATTACTTACTTTTCTCATTTATCGGGCAAGGAAATAAAGAACCTTAAAAAAGGAAGAGTATCTTTTAGCTCACTCTGGGGAGGCGTGCCAGCCAGATCACAAAGCAGCTGTTCACACTGTATTCACAGACAAGCAGATAGACAATGATGGTGCTCGACTCCCATTCTTTGTATTTATTCCAAAACACTAGCTGTGGAACGGTCTGCCAGCATTTGGAGTGGGCTTAATGGAGCTGAAGGACTTACCTGGGTCACAAAGTTAGGAAAGGCACGTACGTTGTTCCACTGAGGACTTTGAACCTGAACCCATTTCACATTCATTTGTCATTTCCCAGCACACAGAGATTTTCTCACTTCCTATTGCCACTTAGTGTAATGTGACAATATTTAGAGCAGCTACTATTGCAGTTTATACACAATCTTCTAGACACTGATATAGCCAACGAGCAACATTATCTTCTATAAGGATTTTTTTTTTCCACATAGTATGCCAAGTATGGCTTGAAAACTTATTACCAACTCCTGATTCCACCCAATTGGCACTCAGGAATTGTTCACAACCCAAGAAGCAACGCTCTAAATGGCTTGTTTTTGCATTGCCCAATGCAACCCTAGAGGAAACTTGGAAGGCTACCAGTTCATAAAAATAAGGAAATGAGAACCATGTTTAATAGACAAAAGAACTGCTGGAGACTGAAGTGAGGGGTTAGCCTTTTGAAATATGAAGGGAGATGGAGGATGGGTAAGGAATGGGTTTTGGAGAAAAATAAATAAATCAATGTAAAGGGGACTGACCCAAAACCAGACTATAGGCACTTGAAAAACTCTAGTAACTCCATAAATATCTTTTGAATTAAGAGTAAAATATCTTCTGAATTATGTTTTCTTCCATTTCTGTTCATTGGTGGCAATGAGCATTTAGGGGCTTTGACTGTTGAGATGAAATGCTAATTAGAATGAATCTCAGTAGCTGGAATGCTATTGTATGTGTTTACGGGACTTAGTCTTCTTTGGCCTTAAAGAGTGCTGCTCATAAGGTTGAGGATTTAGCTCAGTGTTGGAGCACTTGCCTAACAAGCACAAGACCCTGGGTTGGGTCTTCCGTTCTGGGGGTGGTACTCACTACAGTGTCTTCCTAGTACTGTTGGCAGGAGGTCCGTTCAATGCCTTTAGATCTCACCTCTGTTCCAGGCCTCAGTGAAGGACTGAGTAGTTACGCACCATGAATGTGAATCAGAAGAATAGAGAGCACAAAAGACCCCAAGTCAAGGGACCTAGTAAAAGTTCTCTTCAATCTTGTACCTGCCACTTAAGATGCATCGATAAACTGAACACAGAGGAAAAAGAGAGTAAAACAGAAACTGAAAATACTAAAGTCTTGATTTTCCTAAACTCTTTAACTTATAAAGAAATGGGCATTGAGTGTGAATCACGGAGTTTGCTTCAGGTCTTGTGTCTGCGTCAATTCTCTTTCCTGCCAAGGGACAAGTGATTTGGGGGAAGGAAGCGTTTTCTGGGAAATGAAATCAATGCTCTAAATTTTTGACTAAACTGGGAGGGGGGGTGGAAATCAGCAAGGCAAGAAAAAAAAGTTGCTCAATATCATCTGGAAATTCCTTTGCATTCATTTTTCCTGTGTTCTGAGAGAAACTTTTATCTGGGGGAAAGACGAACCTATCTTGGCATCCTGCACACAGACTTAACGTGAGTCCTTACAACCTTCCAAATATAAAAAGCTGTTCTCATCATTTCTGCCCACAAAGGAGCCTTTAGGAGATGAGCTCAGTAGTCATTAGAGGGTAGCCCTACATTATGATGCCGACCTCTTTCTTGACACACTGCTCTATCTACATCTCAGTTCAAACACTGTCTTGAATGTCCTAGTTTTCTTCCATTGCTGAGATGAAACACTCTGACCAAAGAATATGAGGATGAAAAGGTTGGTTTGACTGACACTAACAGGTCACAGTCTATCAAGGCAGGAACTTAGAGACAGAAACCGTGGAGGAACTGGTTGCTGATTTAGTTTCTTACACAGCCCAGGACTACTTGTGTGTAGGGATAATGCTGCATACGGGTGGACCCTGATGCACCAACCACTACTCAAAACAATGTCTCACAAGCCTAAATTTGATATAGGTTGAGAGGCTTTTCTCTCCGATAATTCTAGGCTGTCACAAGTTGACAAAGATAACTGGGACAGTTGGCAAGGTGTCTAAGACTGGACAGCAAAACAATTTATTACTAAAGGAGGCATAAAAGCTTACAAAATAGGGTTATTGGAACAATCCCAACTTAACTGTGAAAGTACCAACAGTTCTACCTCATGACAACACATCTCTATCAATTAGTGCATGAGTGCAGTAAGAGAGATCAAATGTTCCTCTGTTATTTGCACATTCCTCTGCAATACACATTTTGAAATAATCCATAATCTCACTTTACTTGTCAGAAGATATGTCATTCAGGATGACAAGAATGTTGACTTTCTGTAGTAATCTGAGGCGGGATCCTCCCTGAGTTTTCTTAATGAGCTGTAGACTATATCACATAGACTTACCTACCATTCACAGTCTCTTGTTTCAGTGCTAAAATTGGGTGGCCTTTCCTTCTATTTTGCCTTTGGATTTTTTCTCTTCTTGAACATTGTTAGAAGAAAGAACTTATGGATTCTAATAACCCCTTCCTTCTATCTTCATTAGTAGAATAAATACTTGGGAGTTCAGAATCTTTAACTGTTCAAATATTGGTTTGAAATATATATATATATATATGCATATATATAAGAATAATGTCAGTAAAATGATGGGATTGTAATGGCCAGTTCTTGTTCTTTATAGAATATTGACTTAATGATACATGGATGAAGACACTTTTATGGAAGTTCTAGCATCTGAGTATTTGTAGTTCCCAGGGAAAACATGCATTTGAAAAGAGTTCCATTGAAATGGCTTAAAGTCTCATTTGTTCTGCATCCTTGAAACTAGCACAGTTCAGCACTAGAAAGCAATGTTTTGGAAGCATAGGGTCAGTATTTTGGGTTTTTTTTTGGGGGGGGAGATATCTGTGGGACTTATTTAACTGTATACCATTCAAGCACAAATAACATGCATAGTGTGTGTGCATGGTGGTTACTTAGAATAAAAATAGTAGGGGTAATGTACAGTTCAGCATAATGGAGAGAAGATGCATAGCCCAATGCATCTCCGTTTGGAGGGAACGAAAGGATAGGAGTGTAAGTGTGCCATTCTGACTTTTTGGAGAGCCTTCTATCTATCTATCTTTCCTGGCATTTGGCAATGAGAGTGAACTAGTTTAAATTAGCAGCATGGTAATGCCTGGAGAGCAAGACAGTTATTCCATAGTTAAAACCCTTGCAATATTTCAGGAGACACAAGGGGGAGCAAGAGATTGTGAATCCCTGGAAAACAACCAGACCAACTTGAAAAGCTGCCTGACAACTGAGAAGTTACATTCTCCCAAATACAACCTTTAAGGTACTGCAGAATCTCTAGCTATTTTTATTGATGAGAGTCATTCCCTACAGGAAGCCAGTGGACAAAGACCTGAGTAATTATTTTATCAGATGTGTGCACTCCAAGACAGTTTTCAGAAAGAGAAACAGGCACGGTAACTTGGCCCAAAGAGAGAAACACAGCAAATCCCCAGGAGCCAACCCCAAAGAAACAGATGTAGATTAATTCCTTGACAAAGAGTTCAAAAGAAACACAGCTTTTAAACTTTGAAACGTTCATGCAGTGTGTTTGATCATATTCATCCTTCCCCCACCTCCTCCCAGATCTACCCCACCTTCCTATGGATGAACTTCATGCTCTCTCTATCTCTGCCTATCCCATCGCATCCCCAGCCCCTTTGAGTGTATGTGTGACTTTCCAAATGGAGTCCAGTTTGTTTTGTGCTGGCCAACTACTTTTGAGTGTGCCCTTTCCATTGGAGTGTGCTTGACTTAACCACAGGGCACACTATTAAATAATAAAGACCCTCCCTCTCCTACCAGCTGTCAAATGTCAATAGTGCCTCAGGTAGGAGTGTGACTTTGTGACCATCTTCCTACATTCATGCTGGAGTTTTTTTTTTTTTTTTTTTTTTTTTTTTTTTTTTTTTTTTTTTTTTGGCTTGAACTTGCACAGGTCTTATACATGATGTCAAAAAAGCTGTGAGTTCATAGTTTCAATTGCCTGGTATCTAGAAAACACTGTTTCCTTGGAGTCATCTACATCTGGCTCTTAACAGTCTTCCCAATCAAACCTTCTTCCATGAAGATCTTTGAGCTTTGAGGGGCTGAACAGTCCAGAGTATCATATTCTCTTTACATTGACCAATTGTGAGTCTCTGGGTTAGGTTTTTGTTGCTTGTTTTGTTTTGTTTCCAAGGCAGGGCTTCTTTGTGTAGTCTTGACTGTTCTGGAACTCACTCTCTGGACTAGGCTGTCCTTGGACCCACAAAGATCTACCTGCCTTCCCCATGAATGCTCGGGTTAAAGGCATGCACCAATACTACTTGTCTATTGAATTTCTGCTAATGAACACTTTCTGTAAGGATTGATGGTAGAGAGATGCACTGATCTATAAGGATATCAATAAGTCATTTTAATGCTACATATGTTTAACGTGATAGTATAAGTAAGTTTTCTTCTGGAGCCTATGGGTCTATCTGGCTACAAGCTAACAGTGCTAGACATGGCCTCCATCTAATGGAGCAGGCCAGTGTTCTATGGATTCAAGAATGATGCATGAACAAAATGAGAATGTCAATCAAAAATAAAGTGCAGGCTAGTGAGCAGCAGATAAAGGCACCTTGCCCTCAGCCTGATGAACTGAGTTTCGTGCCTGGGACCCATGTGGAGGAAAGAAAAAAAAAACTTCTGCAAATAGTCCTTTGTCCCCCTCCACAAATAAATGTTCAAAAAAATCATTAAGGAAAATATATTAAATAAATTAAGATCATTATGAATTCTATAACCAATTATATGCTGACACAATGGAGAACATAGAAGTGGCTAAAATTGTAGAAACATGTAGCCTGTCATGAGAGAATTACATGGAACTAGAAACTGTGAACAGATCTATAACCAGTAAAGAGATTGAATGAATAATCAAAGCCTCCTCCAGTTCACACATTCTTTCCACCTCCTCTTCTTGTGATTGTACTCTTTCAGGTAGAATAACATGTCCTGTATGGAGCCATGTATTTTTAGCATTCTGACCAGTTGTGAGTCTCTGTGTTAACCACTGCCTACCATTAAAAAAGATTATTCTCTGACCAAGGATGAGAGCAGTATTAATATAGAAGTATAAACATAAATATTTAGATATTTTTGCCAACATGTTTCATTTAACAAAATAATAGTAGTAGGTTCCTACCTAGGGTGTAGAACCTCCAGCCACCTCTCTCAAATCATGTCTTTTTTTTTTAAAAAAAAAAAACCAAAAAACAAAAAAAACAAAAAAAAACCAAAAAAAAAACCCCACACTAAGTCCAGTTAGTGCTAGCCATATGTGCCTGGGTGTGGAGCCATTCATTGGGAATTCTACCAGTGACTACATCATCTAAAAAGACTGATTCTTTCTCCCATAGCAACTATCAACTGCCAGTATCTCCTCAGCAGTGGTGAGGTCTGGAATCCTATCATCTTTAAATAGAGATACTTTGGCTTCTTTCTTTCTTATTTGCATCCCTTTTATTTGCTTTTCTTGTCTTATTGCACTAGCTGAGACTCGCAGCACTGTCTTGAATAAGAATAGAGACAATGGACACCATTGCTATTTCCTGCTTTATTGGGAATGTCTTTTGTTTTTTCCCATTTAATGTACCATAGGCTTGCTCTGTGTGTGTGTGTGTGTGTGTGTGTGTGTGTGTGTGTATTTTTATTACACTGAGATATGTCTTTTCTATTATGAGTTTCTTAAGGATTTTTAATTTTTTTTTGAGATTACAATATAATTATACCATTTCCTTTCCTCCCTCCAAACTCTCCTGTGTCTAACCCTTTGCTCTCATTCAATTTAGTGGTCTTTTTTTCTTCAATGGCTGCCACATACACACACACACACACACACACACACACACACACACACACACACACACACACACAGACACACAGACACACACACACACATATTCATTTATATTTTATGTCTGTGTTTATATTTATACATAACCTGTTCATTCTGCACAATATTACTTGAATGTATGTTTCAAGAGCTGACTGTTATTAGATAATCAGTTGGTGTGTTAGTCTCTGTGAAAGACTTTCTCTTGTTCTCAGCATGCCTTAGTTGCCTGTAGTTCTTTTACAATTGTTGAGGACTCTTAAGCTTTCTCCCTTCAACATTAGCATGTCTATTGATATCATTCTTGTTTAGGTGATGTTTAGGTAGCCATGCTGAGGAGACTTCATTTGGGTAGTTTCTCTGACATTGTAGGCAATACAGGCTCATGGCAATCTTCCTCTGGCTCTTAAAATCTTTCTAGTCTGCTCTTCTACAATGATCCTTGATCCTTGGGTGCAGGAGTTGTGTTGTAGATATATTAGTTAGAACTGGGCTCTCCAACTCAGCATTTTGACCAGTGTGTTTATTTTTATAATGATTTCCTTCTGTTACGAAGAGAAGTTTTCTAGGTGAGGGGCAAGAACAGTATGTATCTGTTGGTGTAAGATAAGTATTTAGAGTATAGTTAGAGATTATAATGGTTTATTAAAGTGATCCTTATAATCTTCCTCCAAGATCCATGACTTCTAGCCCAAGGTAATTGTCTGGGTTCCAAAACCAAACATAATTTCCCTCTTATTGAGTGGGCTTGAGTCCAATTGGAGAACTGTTGGTTACTGCCAAGATATGTGTATCACTATTGCCTCTTAGGGTTATTGTGTCATGCTGGTCCATAATAATTTTTATCATGAAAGGATTTTAGATTTTATCAAAAGCCTTTCAGAGTCTTTTGAAATGACAATGAGATTTTTGTCCCTGTGTTCACCTATGTAAAGTATAACACTTAATGATTTACATATACTGCTCTATCTGGAATAAAGCCAAGTTGACCATGCTAGATAATCCTTTTGATATGCTCTTGAACTTGAATTTCATTGATTTCAATGATTTATTCCTTATTGAAACTACTTTTATTGCTATCATATTGTTTGTTTTACTAATCCTTCTGTGTACATTTGAAAATATTGTGCATACTATAGTTGGATAAAATATTGTACACAAATCACTTAGTTTCAGTTTACTGAGTTGTTGGATCTCCAATGTGCCCTTTAACTTTAATTTGAATACTTCATCACTCCATATATGTATAGAGCTATGTGACCATTAGTATTGATTTTTTTTTAAAAAAAAACTTATTATTTGACAATTTTATACAAATATGCAATATAATTTGAGGACTTCCTCCCCCTACACACTTATTTCTGATAGCTTATACTTTAGAATTGTTAAAGCTATTTCATTTGGTTTATTAAGTATAAATTTATCAAATCTTGATTAATTGGATCATTTTGCCTCTTTGGAAATTCCCTCTTATTCACTAATATAAAATAATAAAGTCATTATTTACCTATACAATACTAAGCAATGTAATTTTTAGATGTTTTAATCCTTCTACTTACTAGTTAGAATCTTTTTTCCTGTTTTACTTTAGAATTATCACAAGGTTATACTTCTTACCTAATTACACCAGCTTTTAAAGAATTTTAGCTGCTGTGCTTTCCCTGTGTTTGCTAACAGTGTCCTTTCAGTTTGCTTTTGATACATCTCCAGATTTACAACATGGACATCTGACTTGTTAGAATTTTCTTCTGACTTTTCAAACACTGCAAGGGCCTTAGAATAATTCAATTCCATCTAATCTTTTAGTTGAAGCTTTATCTACTTTTCACTATGAAAGTTCACTATACACATTGACCTTTTATAAAAGTAGGACTCTAAAATACTTTACGGCAGTTTAACTTATCTTATTAACATTATTTTACAGTACCTAAATTTGCCAACTTGTTTCTGCCTCATTTTCATGTTTCTTGTTGTGTTTTTTACATTTCATTTTCAGATTTTAGTCCCCGACCTTCCTACTGTCTTGTTTTTCTTTATGACTCCTGGTTAATAGTCTTCCCTTGCATTAATTTTGACTGTGGGGAGGAAGTTGGCTGAAATAATAAACAGTAGTTTCCATCAATCTCAACTGCAAGGAAGACACACATCTACTTCCCTTGTGCTTCTGGCACAGTGAGGAGACATCAGTAAAAGGGTACTGCCCAGAAAAAATTGTAGTTTGTGGTTTTGCGACTGAGGGTATCAATATTTAAAGATTTAATGAATCAAGGGGTGAATGTTAAGGGATGGGAAGGCGGTAAGGTAAGATGGAAAGGAAAGTATATTGAGTATATGTATGAAAGCAGTAGACAAAGCAGATATTCAAAAAAGAAATTTTATTAATTTATTTGCATGAACATGTGTGCACCACATGTGTGCAGGAGCCTGAGGAGGTCAGAAGAGATATCAGAGCCTCTGGAGCCGAAGTTACAGACAGTTGTGAACTATCAAGTAGGTGTTGCAAACCAAACCACAGTCCTCTGAAAGAGGAGCAAGCACTCTTAACCTCTGATCCATCACCCTAACCTGAGAAAATATCTTGTCTCTTTACTACAGAGGCTTTTTTCACTTTTGCTTAAAAGTCGGCACCTGGACTCACTTCAGTTAACTGTCTATTCTTGACTGTTTGGAAACTGCCAGGAAATATTTATTGCAAAAGCATTTTAGAAGGAGGTATTGCAACATCTGTTCTGTTTCTCTAAGAGTTTACTTTGGTTCTAGTCATAGATAAGATCAGAAGACCTGGATACAAATCTATTAACAAATTATTGCCTCTTAAACTTGTGTGTTTTCCAAGCAGCACTAAGTGAGGTAAATGACAGGACTGGTCCGCAGAGGGTATTCTCCACCCAGCACACACACACACACACACACACACACACACACACACACACACACACACACACACACACACACACACATTTGTATAATATGTATGATTGGACCAAAGGACCTTGTCAGGTAGATAACCCATACTTTCCAAGTGTTGACGGGCATAGAGAAATTGGAACTACTATCAGTCTTTACAAGATAAAGTCAGCAGGCTTAAGGAACAAAGATATAGTTTTATCTATGCAGTCTCAGAGTAATCTATATAATTCCAGACTTTCCACAGTTCATATTATTGTCAGTAATTCAAATGTTAATATTTCTTCAAATAAAACTTGTTGCTGTTAATTGTGGGAAGAAAAGTGACTTGATAAAGCAAAGTGTTTTATCCATCATGGTTCTTGTTGAGCATTTTCAATTGAATTACATAAATGTTGAGTCCCTTCCAAACTTCATTATAAAAAGGGATTAAGCCTGAGGTACTGCCACAGGACTGGACTCAGGTTGAGATGTTACCAAAAGCTAGGATCCCTTAGAGGTTCTCAGAATGCATTGGAACATGATGCAGAGGCAGTGAATGTCCTTGAGTCAGTGCTCATAGTCTGTCAGCAAGGAGTGAGTACCTCTGAGTCTGCTCCTAGTGTGTGAGCACCACAAACAAGCAGGGCTGCCACACTAACTACATGGAAGAGTGCGAATTTTGTCATATTGTCCTGATCATGTGAGAATTTCCCCTTTGCTAAAGTTCAATTTTCTGTTTGCCTGCTGGGGCTTCCTAAGACCGAATGGAGCCTGGTAAGTGGGCTTGTGTTGCTGAAATCTATCTACTGCATCCACCATAATGCGGGAACCTGATATTGCCAGGGATCAGGACATTGAACACTACTGCAGCACCTAGCCAAATGTCATCATTACAACTTTATTGAGATAATGGCTGAAAAATGTTCTATTTATGACTTCAGGTCATACTTTTCCATGGTGATTGAAAATTTCTTTCATGAGTATATTTTTCGGACTTCAGTTCCTCAGTCCTGATACTTTCTGGCTTATTTCTACATTTTATGTTTCAAAATAAATGACTTGATACACATTCTAAGGTCATGATGAGCATGATGGAAGATTCAAAATCTGGGAATGAGCAATTGCTGTCTAGAATGTATGATACGGAAATTTCAACCACTAACTTGGCAGATAAGGTTAATTTTATGCAAACTGGTTACGACAAACTTTCAGATTGAACTTCCTCTTCAGACATGGATATTAAAACTGTGCAAGAAAAATGCAAGCTTTAGGTTAATGATGAGAACAAGAAACTTGTTAATTACATTAATGATGAGAACAAGAAACTTCTTAATTTCATTAATGTTGAGAACAAGAAACTTGTTAATTATGTTAATGATAAGAACAAGACACTTGTTACTTATGTTAATGATGAGAATCAGAAAATTGCTGATTCCATGAGGTTATTTGAAGGACTGTTTCATTAAGAAAATCAAGCTTTAAAAAAATCGGTAGTGTCCAAGCTTCAGGAATGGGAAGACTGGATTGCAATACTGGAAAAGGATGTTAATACATTTTCTGCTCAGAACAATTCAGATCAACCCTAGATGAGATATTATGGTAATGAAGATACTCTATCTAAGGTGGTAAACATGACAGGGAAAGCCCTTTTCCACCAGTATTGTTTCCAGTTACTGTTCAGACAAAGAAAGCATAATGGGAGTTCCTGGAATTTGTAGAGTATAGTTATGAGCCGATACATATGAAAGATATCAAGGATTTCAAGGAAGCCATATTGCTCCATGGGGTACACTCCACTTATGCAAAACAAATGCTAAATGCATGGTCAACAAAAAGTCAGATAATTCCTAATGATTGGATGCAGCTAACAGCTGCCGTATTGAACTATAGCCAACATTTACAGTGGAGAAATTGGTTTAGGGAGGAGGCTAGGGCCAGAGAGTTCCAAGGAAAGATTAGGAACTTTTGTATTTCTCAGAACCAAATCTTTCGTGAAATCTTGTTTGCTGATGTGAAGGCTCAGACTATCTATAATGAACATACATTGTTGCTGTGCCGTACTACTACATTGAATGCTTGGGAAAAGATTTTAAACTCAGGACAAAAAAATCAAGTCATATGCTAAGGTCAAACAAAGCTTAAAATAACCTTATATTGACTTTCTTCAGAGGCTTACCAAGGCTGTACATAGAGCAGTATCAGACCCAGAAGTTAGGAAGCAATTAATACTTTCTCTGGTTTTTGACTATGCTAATCTGGAATGTAAGAGAATACTGACACCCCTAAAGGAATGGATTCATTATACAGTCAATGCTGAATCTCTCCATTGTGATAAAGAGAATTGGGTAGGCCAAGCCATTGCCAATGTTAGGGTGAGGAATCAAGGCACCACTTGCTTTAACTGTGGTGAACCAGGTCATATAAAATGGAGCTGAACACAAGGTACTTCTGGAAATAATATCCATCTTAGGTATGATTCAAACAGAAGGCCATTGCCTTTTGGGTTATGCAGAAAGTGTGGCAAAGGCCAACATTGGACCAATGAATGTAGATCTACCGGGGACAAAGAAGGCAATCCTCTACCATCGGGAAATGCCTCTTGGGGTTTCCCTCAGGAAGCCTCAGAAATCAGATTTCAATGCCAAACAAGGTCCAATTGCAGTGGAGGAAAAGCCTTCTCAGGATGAGTAGGAAATCCAGTGCCTAATCTAGAAGACCATATTGTATTGGATGGTAGAATAAATTCAAGGGAGAAATTGACAATTCCAAGAAACCACAAAACAAATATTTTGGCAGACTTCCATAAATGAACAAAGATCAAAATTGAAAGTGCGGGTAGATAATATTTATATCCAAGGCTTAGTTGACATGGGAGCCAATGTTTTGATCATAACCCCACAATCATGGCATCCTAGATGGCCTTTACAAGTGGTGGCTATTCAATTTATGGGTATTGGAACAACATCTCAGGTGAAACAGAGTGGAGATGGCTCAAATGCATAGGACCAGAAGGTCAGAGAGACAGTTGAAGCCATATATGGCTGACAGCAGTGAATCTATGGAGCTGTGACCTTCTAAAGAAATGGAATACCCAGGTTCAGATATCAACCAGAGCCTCAATTATGTTTATGCAAGCAATGTTTCAAGGTGCTATGAAAAATATCACCATCCATTCAAGTTGTGCAAAGAATTGCCCAATAGTTGCTGAACCTGTAAAGATGCTGACAGTGCTGCCTTTGAGATGGTTGGCAGAAAAGCCTATTTGGGGTTTAGCCCTTGATGAAGGAGAAACTGTAGGTGTTAGAACAGCTGGTACTGGAGCAGTTACAAGCTCAGCATATTGAAGAATCAACCAGTCCTGTACTCATTGTCAAGAAGATATCTGGAAAGTGGAGGATGGTAATGGATCTGAGAATGATTAATAAAGTGATTCAACCCATGGGCTCTTTACAGTCTGGTATTCTCTTGTCTTCCCTGTTACCTAAGGGATGGCATATTATAGTTATTGATTTGAAGGACTGTTTTTTTTGTTTTGTTTTTTTGTTTGTTTTCTTGCCATACCTCTACAAGAACAGGACAAAGAAAAATTTGCTATCACAGTGCTTACTTTTAATAATTCATGCCCATTTAAGTAGTACCAGTGGAGGGTTCTTCCACAGGTTATTTTGAATAGTCCCACCTCGTGCCAATATTTTGTACAACAGCCACTAGAAGTAATATGCAAACAATTCCCACAACCCATTATTTACCATTATATGGATGATAGCTTGTCAGAAGACCTAAGCATAGAAAAACTTTTGAAGAACTGAAGAAAATATTGACTGATTGGGGACTACAAGTTGTCCCCAAGAAGATACAAAGAGGAGATTGTATCAATTATTTAAGATATAAAATAGGTTTACAGAAAATTAGACCCCCAAAGGGGAAACTAAATGGAGATAGATTGAGGACTCTTAACAATTTCCAAAAACTGCTAGGGGATATTGCTCACCTACAACCCATCATTGGTATAAAAAACCATGAACTACTTAATTTACTCAAAACTTTAGATGGTGATAAGGGCTTAATAGTCCCAGAGAATTCTCTGATGAAGCCGAGAAAGAATTAGCTTTGGTGGAAAAGAAACTACAAGAAGTACATGTGAATCACATGGTTCCAGACCTAGATGGCATACTGGTTATTTTACCCTCTAAGCATTCTCCTACAGGAGTCATAATGTGAAGAGAAAATATTATATTAGAATGGATATTTCTGCCACATATGCTGAGTAAAAAGCTGAAAACATATATCAAAAAGATTTCCGATCTGATTTTTAAAGGTAAATTCAGACTTCATCAAGTGACTTGAATGAACCCTGCAGAAACTGTTGTACCTTTGACTAAGGAAGAAATTGATTGATTATGGACAGACAGTGAACCTTGGTAAAAAGCCTGTAGTAATTTTTTTAGGATAGATCAAAAACAAATATCTCCCAAGTAAAAGAATTCAATTTATAAAGGAAACTAATTGGATCTTTCCTCATGTGGTACAGGATAAACCCATTTCTGGAGCTCCTACATTTTATATTGATGCGAACAAATTAGAGAAAGCTGCTTACAAATCAGAAAACTTAATTAAGAACGATTAATAAAGTGATTCAATCCATGGGCTCTTTGCAATCTGGTATTCTCTTGTCTTCCCTGTTACCTAAGGGATGGCGTATTATAGTTATTGATTTGAAGGATTGTTTTTTTGTTTTGTTTTTCCTTGTTGTTTGTTTTCTTACCATACCTCTACAAGAACAGGACAAAGAAAAATTTCAAATATAAGGGCTCAAAGCCCTGATAACTCTGTTTAGAAGTCAGAACTATACATAATTATTATGGTGTTGATGGATTTTACAGAGCCTCTTAACATAATAACCGACTCTCAGTATGAAGGAGTTGTTTTACATATTGAAACTTCTGATTTCATTCCTGATGATACAGACAACCTCACTGTTCATACATCTATAGGATATCATCAGAAATAGAATATATCCCATGCACATAACACATATCAGGTCACACACAGGTCTCTGGGCCCTTTGGTGCAAGATAATGATAAAATTGACTGTTTGTTAATAGGAAACGTTTCTCATGAAATTCTGTGGCCTCCAGCATGTTATTTACAGGTAGATAGAACCATCCTATCTATCTATCCTATCTATTCCCCTTTCTCTTCTTTAAAAGGGATCCCTGAGTCTATATTATTGTTCTATCATCAACCCAATTTTAACTTATAACTATCCTATCAGAATAGTAATTATCCATAACCCTCAGAGGACAAAACTTATCAGGAGAGGGACGTAGTTTTTCATAAGATTTCTTCCTGCTGACTTGTGGGCAATGACATATCTTTGGGATCCTGTAAAAGCTAAGACAATGGTTAAATTCTAATGGACTGACTATAAACATCTATAACAATTCTCAGAGTACTGAGTAAATCCATCTGGAATTCTTGTTAGAGATGTGACATGAAGGATAATCATAGAGAGCTATCTTGAAACCATTTTGAATAGTCTATTTTCTAAAAGCAATCATTGAGTGGTGTACACCAGGTTAGTCTCTGTCTCTCTGTCTCTGTCTGTCTCTGTCTCTCCCCTTCCCTTTTACAACGTTTTCTGATTTGTAAGCAGCTTTCTCTAATTTGTTCGCATCAGTATAAAATGTAGGAGCTCCAGAAATGGGTTTATCCTGTACCACATGAGGAAAGATCCAATTAGTTTCCTTTATAAATTGAATCAAATGTGAAATCATCTTACATGTTTGATTGAGATAATTTGTATATTGATACAAATTTAAATCTGAAATTATTTTATATGTCCAAGGTAACTAGTATATCAATATAAAACTGAATCTATAATTGCCATATTTTACATATGCTTCTACATCTGTTTAAAATATTTGCACATTATTGTCATTTCCACTATGCAATTGCTATCTCCTTTTAACTATGCTAGACATAATATATAATTATAGTAGTCATGATATGTACACAAGATGTTTTGTATACCTCTGGATAATTTTATATGATATATATACAAATTACATATACATACAAATTATATATATAATACTGTTATCATTTTGCACAGTACATGTAACTCTGGCTAATGTTTGCATGAGAGTCATACTGGAATTCATCATTCAGAGATTGTACACCCCTTTATAAGTAGCCTAATTTTACAATGTAAGCTTCAGTTCTTAGGATGAAAAGAACTGCAGTCAACATTACTTAGCTTTGCCATGTAACTGTCATGTTGCAAGGCTTCCCAGATACATGCTAGAATATATCAGATAGACAGGAGTCTTCAATCATTTCATAGACCCAGAGAATATGGCATTTAATGTTTTGCTATTCAGAATTTGGCCATGAGAGACTTGACGACTTCTGGTGTCACTGTTCCTTTCCCAAGATGGTGTTGAGATCAGGGACACTCCTTATGGAGTTTGTCCTCTTGGCATAGAATGGCTGGTTGGGCAAAGAACTGCCCTTGCCTGGACTGCTGACAGTATGCATGCTGTCCAATCTGGATGAACAAGATGATGGGTGGAGACTGATGAAAACTGCCTAGACAGGAGGATAAGACAGTTCCTCCAAAAATGCCCTGCTTCTGAAAAAAATCTGTCAGATATCCTAGGCCTGTAGCCAAAATGATGGATGCTCCAATGGTGCAGAAAACCAGAGGTGATTGTCCAGGTAACTGAACGTCGCTGTCCTCTCCCAAATTTTAGAAGCTACTTTCATGTGCTTCCAACTTTCAGGTAATATATTTTCCTTCTCAGATTTTGATGGAGGTGAAGAATAGGTAGTTAGGGTTACTATCCTATCATCCCTTAGCAAGGAGCATCAGGTATTGGATTTTTACTATTCCAGATGAACAGTTCTGAAGTAATTTATATATCTCACTGTAGTAGGAGGGTTCTCGGGTCCCAGGCGGCCAGAGGCTCACAGACCTGCCGCCCAAGCCCACTTACCCGCCCAGCTGCCCAGCCCCCCCAAAATGACTCAGACACTTATATTAAGTCCATGCTGTTTGGCCTATGGCTCAGGCACATTGCTAGCTAGCTCTTACATCTTAAATCAACCCATTTCTATTAATCTGTTGGCCACGTGGCCTGTGGCTCACCTGTGCTCCCTACATGTTTCTTCTTGGGCGGCTGGCTCGATCTGCCTGACTCCACCCTGCTTCTCCTACCTATGCTCTGATTTCTCCTCCTACTTCTTCTATAGTGCCTGCCATGGCCCAAAACAGCTCCTTTATTTAAAGACTGAGATTCACAGCATACATAAATGCATTCATTCCCACATCATCTCACCATCTACCAATATTCTAAAATGTATGATGTACCTTATATGTGTTGAGTTTTAGTTGTAGTTTGATCTTGCTTGTGTTTTGCCTTTTCCTCCCCCAGACATTATCTTATAATAATTCCTATTGTATATAGTCTTAGTTTAGAACTTTCTTAGTTAGACAAAAGAGGGGGATGTGGTGGAATTCAGGTGTTAGCTGACAAGGCTGGGAGGCATGTCTCTGAAGTTCTGGGAGCTTGAAGTTCTGGGAGAACAGGGTGTGGCCAGCCCCGTTGAAAAAGATCTTGAGTGGCCTGTTTGGTTCCTGCATTCTTGGAGACCAGATCAGCACCCATCGCAGGACAATCCTAACTTCAAGAAACACACTAAGGTTCAATTTGTATCCATGAGTGCTAAAATACCCTCTAATAAATATTAATCCTTTATATAGTATATTGCAAGCGAGAATTACTGCAATAGTAACCAGACTAGGAGAAATCTGGGAAGAGGAAAGGCAGAAGGCAGACACCAGCCAGATGCAGAGGAAGACAGAAAGACGAGAATGCTGCTCTGAGAAAAGGTACCAAAGCATGTGGCTAAACATAGATAAGAGTCATGGGTTAGTTTAATAGTTAGCAAGTAATAATCCTGAGCCATAGGCCAAACAGCTTATAGTTAATATAGGCCTTTGTATGATTATTTGGGACTAAATGTCTGGGGATGAACTGGGCAGGACAGAGAAACTTCTGACTACAGGACTCATACTCATGAGAGAGGAAAAAGAGCTTTTAAGGGAGGGTTCTGGAGAGTATTAGAACACATGTGATATAAAAGTGAGTCACTGGGGCTGTAGGAAGAAGGGTAGAGGAACAAGAGGGTCAATTAAAGCTAAGTATTACCAAGATGCCAGTAAGTTTGCATGCTAATTAAAAATGAAATTTCAGCCAGGCATGATGGCACATATATCCCAGTACTTGAGAGGCAGAGTCAGGGAAATTTCTATGAGTTGGAGACTAGCCTGATCTCTGATAGTGAGTTCCAGGCTAGCCAGAGCTGCATATTAGTACCCCACCTTAAAGACCACTCAATCATTAAACAAAACAAACAAATCTAGAGATCTAGCTACTGGGTAGGACCTGTGTTTTATCTATGTTTTGGATTAATATATTTCAGGGAAATGAAGAAAGGATGGAAAAAATTGGCCTTTAATTTTTGTGATGTTCACAATATGTTATGACATCAATAAAACCTACCATATTTCAGGATTGTCATCTAAAGAGTGTGAATGAATCCCAAAAGCTTCTTTCTAGACACAGGTTCTAGGGAAAACATTTTCTGTGCAGATCATTAAATCTGCATACTTCTGTCTTGGTTAGTTTAGTTAGGGGCAATCTGAGAGAGGAAAACTTGTGGGCTAGCTAAATTCTTTAGATCACACTTCAGGTTCACTTTTGACTTCCATCCAATTTTGATGGAAGATCCGATCATCTGAGTATGAGCCTTACAGTTTCAATCAGAGTCTGGGCAGATGTGTGCCACAACTCTTAGCTGTAGACTGAAGACCATAAATCTGATCAGATGTGTGACACAGCTCTTAGTTATAGTCTTAAGAACATTCTTGGGGCTGGAGAGATGGCTCAGAGGTTAAGAGTACTGGTTGTTCTTCCAGAGGTCCTGATTTCAATTCCCAGCCATCACATGATAGCTCACAACCATCCATAATGAGATCTGATGCCCTCATCTGGCATGTAAGCATATACACGAGCAGAACACTGTATGCATAATAAATAAATAAATAAATAAACAAACAAACAAACAAACAAACAAACAAACAAGTAAGTAAGTAAGTAAGTAAATAAATAAATAAATAAATAAATAAATATTTTTCAAGACCTATTTTTGGCTCTCTTGGCCTGGGTAGTATATTTAGCTCACTTTGACATCGCCAATAAAAACAAAACATGGAAAGCATTCTTTCTACATTTTTAATGGCTTATCAAGACATTAAATAGTTTACCTTATTATGAAACGGGGGCTTCATTTTCTGATTAAAAATGACCCCTCAAACAAAGTTACATTTAAGTACCTGGTGACTGTCCAGATTGACTCTGGTCTTAGAATTCTAAATAGTCATGTGTTTTTGTTAGGGAGGTTTCTAGAATTTATAATATCTGTAGGAATTTATTTTTTAACATGGGATTAGAGTACGTTAAAACATTGAGTGGCATTGGAGTACCAAATTTGTTTTGTTCTGAGCACTTCCACATGTTCAGAGCTCTCTCTCTCTCTCTCTCTCTCTCTCTCTCTCTCTCTCTCTCTCTCTCTCACACACACACACACACACACACACACACACACACACGAGAGAGAGAGAGAGAGAGAGAGAGAGAGAGAGAGAGAGAGAGAGAGAGAGAGAGAGAGAGAGAGATATGCTGGGCAAGGCTTCAGCTTGCTTTTCTCTTCACAGATAAAAAGTATCAGGAGAGAGAGGCAAACGAGCCTCTTGGAGAAGTCCCTGTGTTTTACTCTGAGTCACAGACATAGGTCAGTCTCACTGAAGAACCAGGGCTGGCTCTGTGCTCTCTACCCTGGAGGCACTGCCTTGTCTAGCCTCAGGATCTTGCAACTGCTGAGCGCTGGATATGTAAGGAGATGACTGCTGTTCCTAGAGCTGGCCTCCCATGAAACATCTGACCATCCCATCATCACTCGGGAACAGTCACACTGTGAATCAGTTCAAATTTGGGGATGAGTCCAGAGTCTTTGGATTCTGGAAAAGGAAATCATTAAAATAAAACCCAACCTGGCCCAAATATTAGACCAGTTATAGGCTGACACAAGCTACATGCTTAAATGAATACAGATTTGAACCCCTTTATCCACTGAGCAGATGCAATTCAGTCAACAGTGTTAAATATCACCAAGTAGTGGAGGCGACTCTTAGGGCCGCCCCTACCATCCTGTTTCTTATAGGAGATCAACATGGCTGTGTCATCTCTGGGACACTCTGAACATTGGGATGTGGGGCTGATCAGCCACACCCTGCCACTAACAAGGCACAAGAAGCCTCTATTCTCTGCTGGCTCTCACAGTCTTCTCTTACTGGAAGGCACTAGAGTGCAAATTAGCTTTCTTTGGATATTTATTTGTGTATTTTCAGAGGCTGTTCCAAGTCTTAAAATATGACAGGGTCAAGAAAAGTCAGGGTCTCAGCTATTAGACACTGAAACCACCTTGAGGAACATGGCTCCCCAACCCCCACCCCCCCCCCCACCCCCGGAAGCAATGGCCATGGGAGAAGGATTACCTTGTTGACATCACATCTGGAAGACCTTTCTTCTTTAGTCTGCTTTTCCTGTTTAAAACTATTCTTGGCTGAGAAGATCTATAAGGTAGACATGTTTATCTGCAAAGGAAAAGTTTTGTAAGGAAAACACTTTCTGATGGCTGAAACTGTAAAGTAATGATGGATGTCAAGGATACCTGAGGGTGGTATCCCTCAAACCTTGCTGGCACCTGATACCTTGGAAAAAGTCTGAGCAATTGGATTTTTAAAGCTCCCCCCAAGTGATTCTGAAGTGTCCATGGGAGCATATGAGAAATGTTTGTGCAAGCACACCCTTCCCATGTCTTTAGCTTTCTGCCCAATACCTTCTATTGCCACATCCCTGGTGCTGTCTCTGATCTCTCACACTCTGCAGACTATGAGCAAGCAAGCCCTGTTTTATCACCTTGCACTCATTCTCCACCTCTGACTTTGCCTTATCAGCCAAACATACACAGATATGTTAAACTACTCTGCAGTGGAATCCTTGGTAAGATCAAAGAACTAAATCTTGTGGGCATGTCTATGCACGGAAAGAAGACACAATATTTAGAAAAGAGCCAGACAAGGCTTCATGGGTCTATAGTCCCTGCACCTAGGAGACTGAGATAGACAGGCCACCAGTTCAAGTAAAACCTAGACTCCCTAGAGAGGTATGAGGTCAGTCTGGGCTATATAGAAAGAAGCTGCGTCAAACAGCAACAATAAACAAACAAACAAACAAACAAACAAACAAACAAACACAAAACTCTACAAAATTAGAGAGAATAACTGCCAAGGACAGAGGAATTTTATAGTAAACAATTCAGACAGGTCAGAAAAGCAGCCCTAACTCTTACCTCCCAGACAGAAAAGAATCATTCACATCTAGCAAAGCCAGTGTGGGTCACTATGGCAACATGGAGGGCACAAAGACAGCTGTGCTGCTGTTCCCAATTTGCTCCAGACAAAACACTTGGAGAGAAATCCAACTGCCAATACTGCCTAGTGGCGATTTGTCCATAGGCTGTGGTCCATCCAGCTGGGAAGGGTACCACTGCTGTGATATGGTGCCCTAAAGGACAGGCGTAGGTTTCTTACCTTGCTTGCTAGCTGTGTCTGCCTATACTCCAAAGTCAAAGCTTAGTATTCCACTGCTTTGTGTGAACCTTACTCCAACACAGAGAGGACATGCAAACTGCTGGAGCCACTATATAAGGATCTGGGGTGGGAGTGTGACCCAATAAACTATTCAAATGTAAAGGGAATTATATTCCCAATCCTAACAGAGTAGATGCGAATCTTATTGGCTACATTAAAAATTCTTTGTTTTGGGAACTGAATTAAGAAACCAGAGCTGCAGAAGCTGTAGGAAGAGGGAAATAATGCAGAGACCCTGTTTGCAAGGCTTTTCAATCTTCAGTGCTTCAAGAGACACTTCCGTTTCAAACCAGGAGCCGGAAAGTCCAGGACCTTCCCTCTTCATTTTTCAATCTTCCATAATCTTCAGGGCTAATTGAGATACTGGTTTCCTAGGAACTGGAGCAAATCCAGGCATGATCTCACCCTTACCACAGAAAATCCAATCCATGCTAATGCTTGACAATGCCTCCTAGCATGAGTTAGAAACAGCCCAAAAACTCAAGAAGCCAAAGGCTCTTATATCCTTCCATGATCATCCAGGGCCACCCCTTTTGCCTTGTGGTATTATTTGGTGTTTCTAGGTAACCATAGCCCATGGAACCTAAAGTCCTCAGCTGGGCTTTAAGTTGAGATGGCCTCTTACCATACTTAGACATTGCAAATATCCTTTATACTTCTTCATCTCTGTACAAATTAATTTTATCTTAGCTTGTGGTGTTTTTTATAGGAAAGCCAACTGGTGGTCTCATGACTTCAATAACCGAGTCCATCTGTTTGCTAATTTATGTTTACATCCTCTGAACCTATCTGGGCATCACAATGTTTTGTGATGTAAGGCTACTATGTCAGGAACTCTGTGATGGATTCAGGATACAGAGCTGATTTCAGTAGCCTGGGTGATTATGACATGATATTCTTATCTGGTCATTACACAGTTTAGGTCTCTGGTTCCAGACTGAGAAGCCAGTCACTTGTATAATGACAAAACAGATGTAAGCCCTTGCTCTAAGTCACTTAATTGACATGGGCCTCAGTGTCCATATCTCTAATCAGGCAGGAAAAGAGTGGGAATCTAGACAGTATCAATGACTATATAACTTACTGTTCAATATGTTCACTTAGGGAACACTTTTTGCATTTTGAATACAGCATGCCAGGTTTTATTTTCTTGTTTTTTTTTTTTTCTGCAGATTCCATAATCCTGACTTTCTGAGGCTTGACACATTTTGAATCTAGAACAGAGGGAATGAGGCAAATACCCTTTAACATAATAAAATATTGATACTATTCTTTAAGAGGCAATGCAGGCTTTCTGATCTGTTTCCCCTTTTCTCACAGAACCCAGAGCCCCATCATCTTGAACGGATAGGAACAATTTAATCAGTTTGAATCAGTTGCCAAGTAAAATCCACAAACAAAGGGCCTTGGGAGGAAAATAAAGAGGTCCCCCCCCCAAAAGAAGTTTCTTTGCTAATGTTGGAGCCTGCCGACAAGTCAACTAGGTTGACTAAGTAAGGTGTGAGACTGAAGAAATCTTAGAGACTGAAGAACAGACAGAGACAGAAAAATAGAACTTGAGGAAACTTCCTGGTCACTGCTAGAGAAGCAAAAAGTTTATTTCTGAACCTGCTTAGATACAAGTAAAAAGGCAAGAGTAGATACAATGCTCACATTTTCACACAGCACGGGTCATCAACTGTTATTATGAGAAAAAAATCCCCACATCCTATACTGTCCTTGTATTAAGGGGCAGACTGTTTACATCTTCTATCAGTAGCCTGAATTCAGCTAGATAATGTGTCTTTCCCAGGAGCCTAGCTAGATAATGTTTTCCCATTGGCCCTGGTTAGGCTTTCTCACAGTTCCTAAAGAGACTAGAACAAACAAGGTTTGAACTCTTTTGGGTCAGAATGGACTTTAGATTCAAACTGAGTGACTGTGGAGAAACTGAGTCACTATATAGGTTTCCACAGCTAAACACAGAGGGGCAGCTTCATGTGGTCACCTAATGAAGACTCTGTCTCTATGGAAGTGGAAAGGGTTTGTAGATATCCAGAATCAAGTAAGGAAAGTCATTCCACATAACTTTTTCCTTCTTACTCAAATTCAAAGAGTCTTTCTCCTGAGTACTCTTGTGGAATATTTATCTCCACAGTCCTCATGGCCCCCAGACCAAGAGGACAAAGTGGCAGAAACAATGAAGAGATCCTTGGGCAGCCCATGAACATGACAGAGATAGTCCTTCAGGAGATGGCTTCAATGAATCAGCTCAACTTTATTCCGAGTATTAGGAATATATAGGAATGGGAAGCCTGGGGTTAAGCCCTCATTTGTATGAAGTGGTATGCTCTTATCACAAGGCTTTGTATGTCACAGCAAGGTCCTATGATAAGTCTTAGTTACCATATGTGCAGCAGGGGAAAGGCTTCTAACAGGATACTGTCCAGGGCCATGATAGTGATAAGTCAGGAAGGCATCCAGGCCTACAGACTGCTGTGAGATAATGGTCTTGTACACTGTAAAAATTTACCACTCAAATTGGTTTAATAAATTACTGATTGGCCTGTAGCCAGGAAGGAGGCATAGAGGGGTGACCAGACTAGAAGAATTCTGAAAAGAGAAAGGGCAGAGTCAGGAGTCACCAGCCAGATGCAGAGGAAGCAAGATGAGAATGCCATACTGAGAAAAGGTACCCAGCCACGTAGCTAAACACAGATAAAAATAATGGGTTAATTTAAGTGTAAGAGTTAGTTAGTAATAAGCCTGAACTGCCAGCTGAGCATTTATAAGTAATACCAAGCCTCAGGGACAATTATTTGGGAAGCAGCTGCAGGGTATTTGGGGGTTGATGGTGGAACAGAAACTTCTGCCTATAAGAGACATTCTCCAAATAAGGGCAGGAAGAGAGCAAAAACTCTTTGCTTGGGGGGAGGAAGTCCTCCATGTTGCTGAGAAAGCTGCCAGGCTATGGTAGGCTGCAATCACTGACCAGCAAGGACTCTCAACAACTCTGAGTGTGTAAAGACCTCAAGGTGCTGGGATGCTGGACTATGCAACACACTATAATGTGAGGATGCACAGCTGGTAATCATGGAGAGTCTGATTTCATTGGTTTGGAGTGGTGCCTAGGCACCTGTATAGCTTAAGATATATACAGCCAATGCTTGGATTCACTCTGTGTGTGTGTGTGTGTGTGTGTGTGTGTGTGTGTGTGTGTGTGTATTCTCTCAACATGTCCAATTTCTTACCACACCCTCAGCCTTACAAGATCTTTTCTTCCCTTGAGCAAAGAAGCAGCCCGTTCTTAAGCTATCTTCCTTGCTTGGGCCAGTTGGTTTGACAAACTGCCCAGTCAAGAACTTCACATGATATATAACAGGCACTTCACAATATATCCAAACCAAACTTCTCTTCTCCTCTCTAGACTTATTTCCCCATCCCCCAAACTTTGCCCACCAGGGATATCTTCTCCTTATTTACTTAAGCCTTCACCCTAAATCAAAGCTCACCTCATACTTCTAGTGCACTGGCAGATCTACAGTCTTCTTCAGTAACTATCTTTATTGGCCTCCACTACCGTCCCCCTGCTCCGATTTCCCACTTTCCCTACTGCCATCTTTCTTTTCCATGATGATGATAAAGGGATAGCTGATTCTCTCCAGCCACCTTGCTCAACCACAGGCTTTATTTTGCAAAGTTACAAGAGATACTGAACTATGAGAATACAAACAAATGGACAGAGTAGGGGTTACACAGCACTGATATTTATAGAGTCTTGGCAGGTACACAGGACCTTTGGCAAAATAAAGAGGAGTAAAGATATTCCATTAAGAGGAAATCCCCCTGCCCCCAGTCCTCTTTAGCTCTTAAATTTAAGGGAAATAGCAGAGCATTGGGGCCAGGGATACAGCTTCATAGTTTAAAGCATGCAATGTTCTTCCAGAAGACTTAAATTCAATTCCCAGTACTCATATCAGATGGCTTATAACCACCTGTAACTCCAGCTCCAGAGGATCTGATGCCTCTGTGTTGGAGGGCATCTTGCACTCACATGCACATACCTACACACAGACACATACATACACATAATTTTTAAAAAAATAGTAAAATAGAAACTTTAAAAAAAGAATAGTTCTCTCGAAATATAATAGGGTGGGAGAAGGAAAAAAAAATACAGAAATCGTTTGGATCATAATGACAGTGGATCAGGTAGCTAAGGATATGAGATAAAAAGAAGTTAAATTGTTTAGAACTATGCAGTGTGTTGATCTACAGTGAGCACTCAAGACTCCCTGGGGTTAAGATTTCTGAACTGTGAAGTGAAAAGCAAATGGTAGTCTTTGCTACGAGTTAGAAACACTCCCAAACTGCCTTCTAGATTTTATTGGCCACATCTCACTGTCATTTGTTGAGAACTTGTCCTCTCATGAACTAAGAGATTTATCACCTGTTATCTTACTAGTAACTATAGTAACTAAGAGGTGTCCTGTACAAATTCTACTTAGTATTATAATAAAAACCCGGAGCCAGATAGTGGGAGAAAACTAAAATATTAGAGAACTAGGGAACAAGCCACAGCCAATTCTCACACAGGATACTCCTCAGGCTAAACAGGGTAAGTGCTGTCTTCACTGGTCCTCAGACTGACTGGTCACTCAGAATGAATCTGGCTTCTGCCTTCTCCTACCTTATTACATCCCCACCCCCACTATTTTACTTTCTAATTCAACTTTCCTAGAATTATAATTAAAAGTGTGTGCTGCCACTGCCTGGCTGTTAGGCCTTGAACTCAGAGGATCTCTGCCTTCTGAGTGATGAGATTAAAGGTCTGGGTCACCACTCTCTAACCTTCATGGCTTGGCTCTGTCCTCTGATATTCCAGACTACTTTTATTAAATATACAATATATCACCACAGAGGTGGTAGTGTTATTGCTCTTACAAATGAGAAAGTACTATCTTAGTAGATTGCGGATGCATGTGTGTGTATGTGTGTGTTCAACTGTGTGTGTGTGTGTGTTGTGGGTGTGTATTGTGTGTCTCGGTGCATGTGTTCATGTGTGCTTGCAGATGTGTTCATGGGGGTGCATGGGCCAAACTTAATGTAGGAGGATGTCTTTTTCTTGTTATCTCTTATTTTATGTATGTGTTTATGCTTCACGGTGCTGGCAATTAAAATGCGACCACAACCCCCACCGACCAGCACTCTAGCACTGAGCTGCTTTCTCTTCCTTCTTTCTTGCTGTTTTGTTTTTATTTTTTTCAACACAGTCTCTCACTGTCCTCTCCTACTGCTGCTGGGCTTACAGATGCACAATGCCATGTCTGGATTTCACATGGGGATCTGCAGTTAGAACCTGGTGCTTATGTGGCAAACATTTTCCAACTGAAATATCTCCTAAGTGCCTATCTTAGTAAATTTTAAGTGCCCAATTTTTCCAAAAAAAAAAAAAAGGAAGAAAATAAAACAGTGTCAAGTTTTAGAATCAGTTTATTTGATAGCAATGCCATGTTTTTTCATCTCTGCTCCATTTCTGAAGTGGGAGATAGCCAGATCCCCAAGCCCATTTACCTATGCTTCCTCTGAACTATTTATACGGCATGATGTGTAATGGCCTTGTGTATGTTATTCAGAATTGCTTGCAGACTGGAAATTATATCTTTTATTGTAATTTTATATTTATATTTATCCGTTTCTCTAGCCAAATTATACCACATGTGCTCATGTGCTGTATTCTGCTTCGGTTGTCATAAGAATGAACCTATGAATCACTCCCATGTGTCCAACTAGAGCACAGCCCAGTAGAAAAGAATGACGGCCAGTGGTAAAAACATAAATAAAATCAGGAAGGAAAAAAATGTTCAATTATTCTGCTTACAGCTCTTGAATAATACTGTATTCACAAAGAGAAGAAACATTTCTTCATCTGTACTCATCCTTTTCCAGATGAAGGAGAAACATTAAATCTCAATATTCCATGGATTTGTCTTCAAAATGACCCTTGTGTGGTGAAGCTCAGCTACGCTTCTTTAGTGGATGCAAGCTCACAGGACCAAATAGGACCCAGTCTTGCCCATTGTGGTGACAATGCTGTGTTCCTCACTGAGGACATCATTCTGCAAAGTGGATTGAATGTGACTTGGGTCGTTTGTGGTAAGAACAAAGGTGCTATGAAAATGGAAACAGAGATTATGGGGATAGAGGGGCTGTCGGACAGAGGACTGGGTGGGGAACAGATGACCAACACCAAGGATATTTGAAAAAACATATAGAAAACTAGTATTTTATAAGCTTCCTCACATATACATACAAATAAATATATACACTTGTGATTTTTAAATACATTCTATCAAATCATGCATCTGTACATTTCATCAAAATATAAATGATCTGATGTAATGAATCACTAATTGACTCTTCTGTGTAGTTTCAGATTCCACTTTTTAGATAGCGATTATGAAATGGACATTTATTTAGTTTTTGTGTAGGTCAAAGAAAACTAAGATTATCTGGAAAGACTGGACATAATTTTTCTCTTACAATTGTAACCCATTTGAGGATGGACTTGTTTTCCAAGTACTTCAACCAAAATAATGCATGATAATAGACTAAACAACTAATATAGGAGAACATAATTATCTTTCATGAAGGCAAAGGGATTTACAAAATTAAGACAAAGCCAGGCTTTCCCTAAACTTTCTTGTTCTAGGAAGTTCAACTTATTTTCTTGAAGTATATTAGTTGGTGTTTAATTAAATAAGGCCAAGTGATGCTGTTTTTATTAAAATTTATTGAATTTCTTTGTACTTTGAATGGAAGTTCTATTCACATATTACTTTGGTTTCTTGGAAATGATTGATACTGTTGTTTAAAATAAATAATAATTTAGTATTTACTTATTTTAATTCAAAGTCAGTAACTATAGGTATAAGTCATATAGAAAACATACCTTTGTGATCTTTGACAATTTTCAAGAGTATAAGGAGATTCTTAGAACAGTAACTTTGAAGATTTCTGTGCTAGATAGTAATAAAGTATAATAAGAGAGTAAGTTACAGGGGCAAAAGAGCAAAAGGCAGTGAGGAGAGTTGGCGTTGTCCAAGAGTTGGGTGTGGGTCACAGATCGCTTTGGCAGAGGTAGAAGGGGAGGAGCCACTGGCGAAAAGGGTGGATCTGGAGGACGCTGGACTCCAGCAGTGGGTTAAACAGAGAATCCTCCAGTTTCTCTCTTTAGCCCGACTCTTGTCATCACACTCATATTCTCCCCTCCCGCCATTTCTTTCCCATGCACGCCCCCCCTCCCCGCACTGTTCGAAATTCATGTAATTCTATTAGGACCGCCTGGATCAGTGGTTCTAAACCTACGCGCCATGACCCCTCTGGGCTTGAGTGACCCTTTCACGGGGTCGCCTGAGACCAGTCTGCACATGAGATATTTACATTATGATCCTACAATGAAAATAATTTTATGCTGGGGAGGGGTCACACACATGAGAGTCACAGAATTAGGAAGGTTGAGAACCACTGATCTAGATAATCCATAGGAACCTTCCAATCTCACAGTCCTGTGTTTTAATCATACCATAAAAGGCCTTTTAGGTATGTTACCTGTGCTGGCTACACAGGCTAGACTCTAGCTGCTAGAGTCATCTGACAGGAGGGAACTACAGTTGAGAAAATACCTCCGTAAGACTGGGCAAGCTTATAGAAAATTTTCTTTATTTTATTAGTTTATTTTTTTACATCCTGACCTCAGCCTCCCCTCCCTCTTTTTTCTATTCCCTTCCCCCTTTCCCTTTCCTACCCACTTAATCTACCCCTCCTCTGTGATTTCTCAGGAAGGAGCAGGCTTCCCATGAGCTTCAGCAAAGCATGGCCTATCAAGTTACCATAAAATCAAGAACCTCCCTCTGTATTCTGGCTGGGCAAGGCATTTCTTAATTAGTGATTGATGGGGGAAGTCTCAGCCCATTGTGGGTGGGGCCATCTCAGTATTAGTTGTCCTGAGTTCTTTAAGATAGCAGGCTGAGAAAGCCACAGGGACCAAGCCAATCAGCAGCAGCTGCTCCATGGCCTTTACAATAGCTTCTCCCTCCGGGATCCTACCTTGTTTGAGTTCCTATCCTGACTTTCTTTGAACAGTGATGTGGAAGTGGAAGCGGAAGCCAACTAAACCGTTTCCTCCCCACTTGCTTTGGTCATGTTTCATCCACAGCAATAAGAATGCTAACTAAGGCATAAGGTAACATACTCATAGATCCTGGGTTCATACTAATACATTTTGAGTGCAGAGTAGCTGACGCCCACGGGAAGAACAGCTACTGATAACCCTGACAGGCACTGCTTTCCTGTTAGGATTCTGTTCACAATTGTTATTCAGGGAACTAGGGAGATGAACGTCTATAATTTCTGGAAATAACATCTTTCATTTTGTACCTCTCAAAAAATTCCAATAGAATTGTCCCGGCTAATCCCAGAAACCGGTATTTCATCAGTGTGGAATTTCACTCTCTCCGGCACTCGGATCTCGGCCATGAACTTCTCTACATGACGTGTGTCCTGAGTGCAGCTGGATTCACAAACCTTGGCGCAAAAGGCAGCCATTAGGTGAAGACTTGTTAGGCTGCCACCAGCACTGTCAAGAGAGCACAATAAACTCCAGGCTTTTGAGTAATAATTTATTGAGATGGCCAAACTGTGAAAGAATGCTTATATTAGATAAAAGAAGCTTGCAAGATGCATGTAGCCGAAATATTTCCCAGCATATGCTCCCTTCTGAAAGTAATTTATAAGTTTGTCTAGCTTATCTGTGCATTTATGTGTGATATGGTAACTAATTATGTAAGGACAGAAAGGGAATCCCTAGGGTATAAATTACAGGAACAACTGGAGATTCAGCCAAAGGTCATTCATAAATCAGAACAAGCCAAAATTCAGAAACTAGTCTCACAGAATCAGATATCTTATAAAAAATCAGGCAAAATAACAAAAGTCATTATTTTCACTCCTGTAATTGTGTGTGTGTGTGTGTGTGTGTGTGTGTGTGTGTGTGTGTGTGTGTGTGTGTATCATCTATATCATGATGTTGTTTCTTCAGTTAGGCAAATAACTTACCGAGATCTTTCTATTGATGTTTAATATTAACCCTGTAAGACTGATCTTTTGCATCTGGCAGCTGTACATCATTTGTTGGCCTCCCTCTGTATATACAGCCCAGCAGCTTTGTACATATTTCTTCTCAGAAGAAAGGTATCCCAAACCACAGTGATCCATGTTTCTCTTGAAATTTTCTTAAACATTTTACTAAAAAAAAAAAAAATTAACTTTTTATGTGTTTGTGTATGTGCCTGAGTATGTCTGTGCATGATGTATGTGTCAGAGCCTGAAGAAGGTTCCCTGTATCTGGACCTACAGAGAGCTGTGGTGGGATCCGTGTGGGTGCTGGAAATGGAACTCAGGTCTTGTAGCAGAGTAGCTAGTGTTCTTAACTGCAGAACCGTCTCTCTAGATCCAAGAAGTTCTTTTCTTAAGGAAGTCATTGTTCTGCTTAGTCTCACCTCCCCCAGAAAATGGCAGTAGACAGTGTTATACGATTCACCGATCTCCTGTTCTCATCAGCACTCTCTATCTAGGTTATTTCTTGTCCTTTTTTGATCCAATGTGCTGTTCCCATATTTATAGACATATCTAGCTTACTGAACTACTGTGAGGAGGCTGTGTTCTCCTTCAGACAGCATAATATTCACAGACCACAACAACCCACCATAGAGTATTAGCTAATCAGTTGAGTAGGTTTGAGAATGAGGGGTGATGCAGGAATGTCTTGGTATATGCTGTGACTTAAGGAACTGTTTTGGCCTATATACTGGGCGCTTTAGCAGTAGGTGGGAAATTGAAGCAAAGGTAGGTGAAGGAAGGAAGGAATCAGAAAAGATGATTGAGCCACTCAAGAATCAAGATGTAAGGAAATAACAGGTGACCCATGGGCAACACGGCAGGACGGATTAATGGAGATAGGTTGAATTAAGATGAAGGAGATAGCTAGACATATGCCAGAGACATAGGCCAAACAGCATGAAATTAATATAAGCATATGAGTCATTTTGGGGTGGGGGGAAGCAGGCAGGTCTGACTCGTGGGGCTAGTCCAGGCCAGAAACCCCATGTTAGAGAGAGATGAGGTATCTATCTTGGAAAACTATACTCTGAGGCTCCAGTAAGTATGTGAATATGGTGAGTGAGTCTCTACAAACGAAATATAAGCACATCACAGAGAAATTGTATTTACTCAGAAGTTTGCCTTTGCTTCTGACCATTTGTATGGGCCTTTTCGGCACCCATCCATTGTCCACATGGCCAAAACTGGTAACTTCTGCTCTTTTCTATGGCTGGAACATGCCCCTCATTCAATTACTTCTTCACCAGCTTTCTATTTTTAATGGTTTCACTTCACTGCCTCTGACTCCAGAGTGCTAGGATTAAAGCTGTGTGAAGCACACCTGGCTCTAAGCTTTTCTTTAGTTATTTTTCACACATTGAAAGCTCAGCTCGGTGGGATATTTCTCTGAGGTCATCACTCCCTTCAGTCCATCTAACATCAAGCTTTTCTTTATTCTGTGGATCTCCCTGAACACAGGACTTAGCTGCATTCCACTTCCTGATGGCCTTTTCTCCTCAAATTGTGCATTTTATAACTTTTCTTGTTAGCCTACTCCTTTTCATTAAAGATCTTAGTAAGAGTAAACACTAATAACTACACGACAGAGTCAAGACTAGGCTGTTTCAGGATTTCCTCTGCCAGTGCAATTAATCTAAAACTCTTCAATTTAACATCAGGCAGACTTTTTGGACAAGGGCAAAAAGCAGCCACTTTCTTTGCCAAAATACCACAAAAATGGTCCCTAGGGTACATACAAATATTCTTCTCTTCTAAAATGTCTTGAACTGGGCCTCCACAGTTCAAATCACTCTCAAGTACTACTGTTGTCCATGCTTCTACTAGTATGGTCCATTAAGAACCGCTTAAAATATTTAACTGCTTTCTAATGTAAACTCCCAAAGTCCACATTCTTCCAAACAAAAGCATGATCAGACCTTTCTCTGGAATACCCAAGTCCCTGGTACCAACTTCTTAGTTAAGGTTTCATTGCTCTGAAGAGACACTGTGACCATGGCAACTCTTCTAAAGGCCAATGTCTAATTAAGGCTGGCTCACAGTTCAGAGGTTCAGTTCATTATCATCATCACAGGAAGCATGGTGGTGTGCAGCCAGCCATGGTGCCTGAGAAGTAGCTAAGAAGTCTATGCTGGATCCACAACATTGCAGCAGAAAGAGCAATGCCATGCTTACTGTGCCTACTCCAGCAAGGCCACATCTCCTAATAGTGCCACTTCCTGTGACCCTGTGGGGTTATTTTTATTCAAACCACCACACTGTGGAAGGACTTAAAGTGTCTAAATGGTTTGTTTCCTACTCTAAGAATTGTAAAGAGATGGGAAATTTCCTTTGAACTTCCAGTTTTGTTTAAGAATTCAAAAGGGTGAAACAATGAGCTTTAGGAGAATACTTCAGGATGCCTCCAGAAACCCAAGGGGAGCCTTTTCTTAGAATAGTTAGCCTAATTTTGAAAATTCAGAAATCCCAATCTTCCTGATACTAAAGGCCCTGAAGTACCTAGAACTAGTCAGTTCCTAAAGATAGCAAACATTTTCCCCAGAACTCACTGGCAACAAAAATAATGAACCAAATGCAAACCAGAGTCATGGCCCAACCAGTCAAAGCTCTCAATAAACACCCAAGGGCCAGGCACCGAACAGACTTCACACTCAAGACCTACCAGTCTACTCTTTTCCTACAGAATACCCATTGGGATTTCTCTTAGCTTTTCTGTCTTCCTACGCTCTTCACTCTTCGCTGATTTCGGGTGCAAACTAGTTGAAAAGATACTCCTGGTGGTACGGCTATAGAAATTTTAGAGCTATATTGGAAAGAATCAGAAAGATATTGAGATGAAAACTGTCCTTTGAACAGACACACAGGGGATAAGGCAAAGCACAAGAAATATACTTTAATATATGAAAATTTAGATTAATATGAGAATATTATTAAAGGTTCGCTTCTATGTCATCTCAATTCTTCACCCAAATATTTGCTTCTTTTTGTTCAAAAACCAGTTATTCTAAACCCTTGCCCAATTTTATTTCTAGAACTGTTCTGAGGAAAGATTTGACTTTCAAAATAAATGTAGAGAATGCTTTTAGATACTACAAAGCCACAGGAAAGGACTATGTACAAGGCAAAATTATGCAAGAAGCTGTGTATGAGAGAGGGAACCAGAAGTGCATTTTGATTCAGAAGCAGCCACCTCTTTGAATCAAGTTGAGATAAGATACTACCACCATGGTTTGGAATCAACACGACTGATTTTTTTTTCCTGGAAAGTTTCTTGTGGATTTTTTGTTTGTTTGTTTGTTTGATTGATTGATTCTGAAAATGTGGTCATTCACAAACTCTCTAGGAAGCAGTTCAAAGAAGAAGCACAACCTTCTAGCAGACAGATCAGTGGTAGAACATGAGCGTGCTGAAGAAAAGGCGTACCTTGCCATTTCACCTGTAGCTACCAAGTGAACATATCAATATTTTAGAGAAACAAACTGTCCTTGGCTCACATCTTGTTTGCCTTTGAGGTTAGCTCAAAATAGTTTGCTCAAATGGAAAAAAAAGGGTAAGAATGTAGGAAAAACACCAAAAGTCAAGGAATTAATTTTATACACAAAGAAAATGAAGCTGTAGATGCTCTGGCTTGCCACAGTATAATAAAGAAATTTTTTTTTTAAGATATCAAATGTATTTGCCTCAGTCTGTGTTCTTTTGTTGTGAAGAAAATTACCATATCTAAGACAACTCACAGAAAAAAGCATTTAATTGGAAGGTTGCTTAGAATTTTAGAGGGTTAGTCCATGATCTTCATGATGAGAAGTATACAGGCATGGTGCTGGGGCAGTAGCTGAGAGCTTTACATCCTGATCCATAGGCAGCAGGTAGAAAGAGACACTGGGCTTTTGAAATCTCAAATTTCACTCTCAGTGCTTCACTTTCTCCCATAAAGCCACATCTAATCCTTCTCAAGGAATTCCACTACCTCGTGACCAAGTATCCTAGTATATGAGCCAATGGGGTCATTCTCACCCAAACCATCATCCCATGTAAGGCTGTTATTTGAGATACAAGGTGTGAAGGCTTCCAGCATTTGAGAGGTTTTATAATTTCCCTTCAGAAGTAATTCTAAGATTGGAGAAACCACTCTCACCTGCATACTTCAAATATTTCTGTCAAAATAGACATTTGATGTCCTCAAAAATCAGCACTTACATTGAGCAAAAATGTTTATTCTGCAAGATAATATATGTTTGACTGATTTTGCCTCCTTAAAATCAAAATAGTTCTGAAAATCCCTAAGATTTTCCTCAAACAGTATACTCAGGTGAGTGACACTCACTGTTGGTAGGAAAATGCCATCAATAACATCTTAGAGCTAGGAGTTTCTGGCATTAAAGAACAAGTAAAATTGAACTATTGGAGAAACCATTTAGACAAACTTGTCTACCTTGAAGTAGCTGGACTCGGAGACAGGGTTACACACTAGAACTCACCCGGAAGCCTCCTCTATGCACAAAGCATACCAGGCCTTTTCTGGGGTTAATTCCTGTCCTTGCTATAGTAATCAGGGAGCCTTGACCACCTCTATTAGTCTTCCTGCCATGATTACCTACCTTATATAATATAAAGGACAGAGTTTAGGGTTCTTGTGGAGAGCTCACTCTACTTACAATCCTACGCTGTAGATTCTAAAATTCAGAAGAACTTCTGGATGCAAGATCTTCAGACAAGGAAGTAGTAACTATAAAGCCAGGTTGGGAGTCAGAGCCTGGATTCAGAAGGGAGATGCAAATGGCTGGCTTGCATTCTCCAGTTCTCCCGTTTTTCTTTTCTTTAGACAGTATTTTTGAGCAAGACTCAAAGATTAATAAAGCACAAGTCAGAAACTCACTTCTTTAAGCATGTGTAAGGTTTTGCTTGGCATGTTCAGGTGGTGAAGAAAAGTAAGCCATTTCCTGCCCCGCCAACTGCACGTCAGCTTTAGTCCTGGCCTTTTAGACTCCCCTTGCCAGACTGCCCAGTTTTAGGAATGAGTTTTATGAATGAGTCTTTTTTCCAGAACCACAATGTTTTGTCCAGAGAAATTTTCAAATGTTATTGTGATTGCAAATCACTAGGCAAACAGATTAAAATACAGATTTCTGAGCTGTGTACCCCTTCTAATTCAGCACATCTGGAGGGGAACAGGTTCTCAGAAATTTCAAATGATGTTGCTGTTGAGTCCCAGGGTCACTGCTATTGAGATCATTGACTGCCCTGGACCCATGACTTAGACTATTCTTTATTCTCCTGCTACCTCCTCTTTCTTTCTTTCTTTCTTTCTTTCTTTCTTTCTTTCTTTCTTTCTTTCTTTCTTTCTTTCTTTCTTTCTTTCTTTCTTTCTTTCTTTCTTTCTTTCTTTCTTTCTTTCTTTCTTTCTTTCTTTCTTTCTTTCTTTCTTTCTTTCTTTCTTTCTTTCTTTCTTCCTTCCTTCCTTCCTTCCTTCCTTCCTTCCTTCTTTCTTTCCTTCTCTCTCTCTCTCTCTCTCTCTCTCTCTCTCTCCTCTCTCTCTCTCTCTCTCTCTCTCTCTCTCTCTCTCTCTCATATTTTTCTTTTTTCCAAATCCTATGCTATCCTGGTAGAAGGAGAGTGACGAGTGACAGATGCTGTCGTCTTCTGTCTGGGAGCTCACTGGTTTTATTTATATTGCTTTAGTGGTGATTTCAGACTTTGCTTTAGACTCACTAATTCCACCCTCATACAATGACCACACAACCTCCGGTCTCACTCAGCTTGAGTGGTCATTGTCTCTTCTCCAGAATTCTGTAGTAGTTTCTATTTAGAAAGATGCTTCTTACCAGTTTCCAGTCAGTTTCAATCCATTATCAGGTCAAATTTTTTAAATCAGAAATCTTAACCTAGACCTGTACTCCCTGAGCCTTCAGCAGGCAAGAAAAGAAAAAAAAGAAGGAGGAGGAGGAGGAAGAGGAGGAGGAGGAGGAGACATTGTTCCCAAGACCCTCATTGGCTCTTTCAGACACTTTCTTCCTTCCCCAACCTCACCAGTTCTCCCAGCCCCCAGCACTCTAGGTCACTGGCAGAAAGAGAGAGGACTGAGCAGACTCACCTCTTCTAACCACCACTTCAGTTGAGTATTTACCTATTGTTTGGAAGGTGTCGTGCTTCTTACAACTAATCCTCATAAAATCATATGGAATTACTGGGATGAGGAATGAGATGATATCTAAAGTTATTCTCAGCTAGTAGAATAAAAAAATGGGAACCAAAATAAGTCCCAGGGCCAGTGAGATGGGTCAGTGGATAAAAGTGCTTGCTGCCAAACCTGATGTCCTGAGTTTGATCTTTGATCACATAAACGGTGAAGGAGAGACCAGACTATCACCAACTCTCTTCTGACTTCCGCACGCCTGCTGTCATATTCACACACCTATACATACACAGAAGTAAATGTAATTTAAAATTTTAATGTATTTTTTTAAAAGCTGAAATTGTTTCCCAGCTGCCTATATAGGCTTCTTGACATTAAGTCCATAGTAATTACTTGATGTTCAAATAGATAAGTTAGACAGTAGAAATTAAGGGGAAGGCCCCAGGATAAAGCATTCCTCATTATCAACTTGGTTCTACCATGCAGTAGCCCTGACTAAATTATTCTCTGAGTGTCAGCTACTTATGCCTGAATTTATGTGTTCATTTTGTAACATTCTCCTGGGCCAGCACTTTTGTAAAATGACCCAGTGGCTCCTGTTTCCTGGTGTATATGCCTTTGTAACATCGCCTTCCCCTGAGTGTAGGCAGATCTGTGATTTGATTTAAAATAACAGAATATAGCAAGAATGGTATTACATATCTCTCCCCTTGTTGATAGGATTTTTGTTAATAATGGTTACAATGTTGGTTTCCCAGCGGCGCATGTATTAGAAGCTTTATTCCCATACTGGTTAGACATTCCACTTCCTAACTTGTGAAGTAAATCAATTTCTCCTGTCTTGGTAACCCCTGCCCCGGGCATTTCATCATTGTGTTGAATACCAGAATAGTAAAAAGTTTGATTCTGAGTTAGTAAAAGAGTACCTTAGATAGGCTTGGGCTCCTTGTTGGTTCTCCATGCACTGGAGGATGACCCTATTCTCATGGGCAGATAGCATGCAACAACTGGATTTAGTAAATTAAAAATTGAAAAAAATGAAGAAGAGGACTTGAAGTTAGGAAGGGGACATGGTTGGGGTGGTCTGCGAGCAGTTGTAGAGGGGAGTGGGGTAGATATGATCAGAAGACTTTGTTTGCAGTGTGAAATTCTCAAACAGTAAATAAAAACTACAGCCTAAAAAAAGACTGGGCTAAGGGAAGGGCTCTTTTCTTGTCTCAGTTCTGCCTACTTATGAACTCCAGGAGGCAAACGCCCTGACACGTGGGGAGAGGATCTGGCTTTGCCTTTAGGCAGGAACTAGCAGCTGCGATCACTCAAGCACCAAGCGTCTGAATCCCAAGTAAGTGCAAAGCCTGACCTGGACAGGGCTCCAGGACACACAATGCTCCCACAAGCTTGACTCCCAGCCCTTCAGAGTCTGCAGTCACCAGGGGAAGGACATTAGCACACTCAAAAGGTTAGGTGGGTAGATGGTAGGCACCCATGATGGAGGAATAGATGCAGTACACCAGGCTAGAATGAATATTAAGCAAAAACTCATTAGCAAATGATTTTAAGTCTCTGCCCTGGTGGCACTTAGATACCAATGCAGAGGCATCTACAAATACACATCAGATTTCTAAAGATCTAATTACCACAGGAAGGTGGTAAGATCAAAATGCCTGCAATAAGACCTGTGGATTAGGTAGTGAGGGGAGCTCTTTCCTAGATGCTGACAGTTAAGCTGAGTCCTAAAGAAATGGCCACTCCTTGTAAAGAGCATCCTGTGAATGTTGGGGTAACAAAATTTCCAGTGCTCAATTCATGTTTGCAGATGATTATCAAAGGGCCCCAAGTAGGGATTTGAAGATTGCAAGTAGATCGAATTCTGAATCTAACATGTAGGTTCCAAAATCCAGATTCATGGGTGATGGCTGATCTTGACTGTGAACTTGACTATCTCTGGAATGAACATGGATCCAAGTTTGCTGGTCACATTAGTGAGGGTTTTTCTAAATCAGATCATTTGAAGTTGGATGACCCTCCCTAAATCTGGGCCACACCTTCTGGTAGAATCCTAGATAAAATGCCATGGAAGAGGGGAGCTTTGCTTTTTGCCTGCTTGTCTTCACTCTCATTGACATGTTTATTTACTCTGCTGCTGCAGCTGGAATTAAGTCCAACTTCTTCAAGATCCCAAGGTAGACTGAAAACCATCAACTCTCTGGAATGCCTTAGGATTCTAGCACCAAGTTGAGACCTCAGAGACATCCAATCTCATGTTCTGAATTGGATCCTTTACCTTTCTGTTGTAAGTCAGCCATGTTTGGACTACTCACGTCTTATAAGCCATTTTAACAAACCCCCTGTTGATATATATTTTCTATCAGCTCTGTTCTTTTAGAGAACCTTGAATACATCAGGTAGTACTTGTGGAAATGAGTTTCCCACCTCATTGAGCCACCAACACTAATTTTTAGCATTACAGGGACTATGATGTTCTATTTTAAAAGGCAGTGCTTACTGGAGTCATTTAATGATAGAATAAAAACACAACTGGGGAGGCTTTCACAACTGTGTGAGAGGTATTGAAAAAGCCATGAATGTTTTCAAGCTTCTAAATAATTTACTGCTTTCTCTCCAAATAAATACCATATGGATCTAAAGCTCATTGTTGAATAGCTTCCAACTGTTCCTGTTACTGGCATATTGATAAAGTGTTTTGTTTTTCAGTACAGTCTGAAGTAAGCATCAGTTCCATGCACAGCACAGAGCTTATTAAAATGAGCATTTGCAATCTTTACCTCTAGCAACTTTTAACTCCTGAGATGTATTCACCTAAGACATTACACGTCAGTTACAACTGCATGTAAATAGACAAGAATAGCATTTAGATATATCACATGAAAACAGTGACCATCTTTATACCTCTTATACCTTTTCCTTTCTCACGAGGGTGGAGTTAGATGTTTTTTTGCTTAGAGAGCTCTGCCAAGGACAATGACTGTTCAGGCCAGTAGTCTTCATGCTAGATGCATCTTGAATTGATTAAAGATTATTTCTCTTTGCAACAGTGATTTTTGAATAGTGAGCCAGAGGCTGAGTTTAAGGGATGTGATCAAATCATCAGAGAAATAATGGTGTGGGAAGTGAGAAGAAAGTGATGGTTGTGTTACTCAGTTATAAAAGGAATACACAGTAATTTAGGTTTGGTAGACCATAATGACAATTTCTGAATAATCAAATTGATATTAAAAATTAAAATATTTCTAAGAGATAACAACTAAATGTAACTTTTCTAATAAAAGACATAAAGAGGGTAGATCAAGATAGGAGGGGGGTCGGGTAGATTTGGGAAGAGTAAGGGGAGAGGAAATTGTAATCAGGATATATGAGAAAAGAATCTATTTTTAGTAAAAGGGGAAACATAATCGGATAGGGAAAATGCCCTTGTAGGTGGATATTTCTGTCCCATCCACCAGTTCTCAAAGAACAAACACAGAGGCTTAATGTTAATTTAAATAATCAGCTGATAGTTCCGGATTGGTACTTCCTAACTCTTACATTTATGTTAACCAGTATTTCTTACCTATGGTTTGTCTCATGGCTCATGGCTTGTTACCTCATTTTCTATACGTCCTGCTTCCTCAGCAGCTGGCCTCTCCTCTGACTCTGCCATGCATCCTTCCTCCATTCTCAGGTTGGCTGTCCCATCTATACTTTTTGTTACCTGGCTACTGGCCAATCAGCATTTTATTAAACCAATTCAAGTGACAACTATTTACAATGTATGAAAGGAGTATTCCAAAGCATGCTCCAATAAAATAAATTGAACTTAAATGTTAATAGCTTGAATCTTATTATGACAATGTAATATAAGTGAATTAAAACATGAAACAATTGAGATATTTATTTTTTTAAAGTATGTTTATTTGTGGGGTGTGTTTGTGTGTATGTGTGTGTCATGCTACATACAGTACATGTTTGGAGGTCAGAGACAACTTGTGATAATTTGGTTCTCTCCTTCCATCCTTTGGGTTCTAGAGACTGAACTCAGGCTGTCAGCCTTAGCAGCAAGCACCTCTACCCTTGGAGCTGTCTCACAAGCCTGAAAGATTTCCTTTTAAGATTAGAGAGTCTACATCTAATTTTCGACCTGTGATAGGCACAACACTGATAAATGTTCCATTTTGGATTGATTATTTATACATTTAAATAATTTATGAAACTATGAGCAAATATAGAAAGAAGCACTGTTACAGAAGAAGCTGCAGATGGAAAGGGGGCATGGTAGATTGCTTCTTTAGAAACAGTTTATTTCAGAAAATGGACAAGTAGTGGGGTTGAAATAAGTTCTGAAGAAATAAAGACACGCCAGCTGGAGTGGATGATAAATGAATATGCTCTACTAATACTCAGAAAAATAACGTTTTGTTGAAGAGTTTTGTGACTACCCAAGACGTCTAGAAATATGCAGATTCAGAGGCCAGTGGAGGTTGAATCAGTGGGACACAAAGCAAGCACATGAAGTAGAAATCCATCTTCCTTGCTGCAAAAGAATACCATGAGTCACTAACTCTTATGGAGCACCTTTCACAGAGAGCACTCTTTTCTGAAAAGCCTAGTTAAGGCACTTTTTTAAAAAGACAGGGGGAATGTTCAAGAGAGATGGGAAAGTGGATTACTGGCAGCTAATTGTACTGTTCATACAATAGGAAAAAAAGAGCATTTCAATGAAACGTTAAAAGCTTATCTTATAGTACCTATATGTGTTTTTAGAGATTCATCAAAAATTACTGTGGGATGATCCTTCTGTATGCCGTGAATATGTATTGCTCTCTTTGGCTGATAATAAAGCTGTTTGGCACAGGGTAAGGCAGGATAATGTTAGGTGGTATAATCAAATTGAGGACTGAAATGAAGAAGGACCTGAAGCAGCTGCCCAAGAAACAAGATGCCAAAGGATTGGTAAGCCACAGGCCACATGGTGATGCATGGGTTAATAAAAATGGGTTAATTTAAATATGAGTTAGTTATTAATAATCCTGAGCCACTGGCCAAACATTTATAAATAATATAAACCTCTGTGTAGTAATTTGGGAAGTAACTGGCTGGTATTTGAGGACACATTGGTGGGAGAAAAGCTGCCATTTACATATAGCTCTCCAACGTGCCACATGTACATCCACAGAAAGCCTGAGAAAGCTTAAAAAAAGAATCCTAGGCACACAAAAAGTGGAGAAAAGAATAGCTTCATAGTTCATGTCACTCATGTGGACTGCAGTATAGAGATGTATCCCCTGACTGTGGCATATGTGCTTGAGCAGTGGTGTGGCCTGTTCCTGAAATCTTCAACATGGGCAGTAGTAGAGGCTTCTCCCAGCTGCTCCTGCACACTTGAGACTGCTAGCACACTGTGTGGTAGTTTGTGGTTTTTCTCATATAGACAGAAGGATTAGAGATATACAGCAAGCACTGATTCAGACAAAAAGCTCTTAAATGGGTCACAGTGTGTGTGAAAAATGTGCATGGGCTTGGGAGAGAAAAGAGTACATACAGTCTTAGATGAAAAAATATAGATTTAAAGTAATAAAATAAAGCCTCTTAAAAAGGAGAGCAAAGTAATATAAAGGAAATAAGCCACAAAGATGGAAAATATACAGTCTGGATTATGTATATTATTGTGTTGTCTTTAAAATTCTTGACTGCTATGAGACATTTGATTATAAAAGCTTCTAGAGTAAACAAACCTAAATATATATATTTAAAATATTTTGATTGCAAAATTTAAGTCAAAATGTATGTAACTTATGGGAGAGGCTGTATTTTTGTTTCTGAAGGAAATGAGAGGCTATGGGTTCATTCTGAGCTAAGGAAAATCAAGTCTGATTCAGGAAAAGCCGCCCCCCCCCCCGAAGCTGTTTACAAGCAATTCTTATAGTTACACAAGCTACTATATGGTTCTTAGTAATGTCATAAAAATCAAGTTTAATGGCTTATTTGTAAATTATTGACCCTTGATTCTCTCCATTTAAATTTTTTTCTTTGAAAATTTAACACATGCATATAATGAACTACAATCATATCTAGCCCATGTTCTCTCTCCTACTCCCCATATGCCCCCATCACATGCTCTCTTAATTTCATGGCTTTTGTGTGTGATGACCCATAAGTCCATTTAGTAGTGGTCATGTGTGTATAGGTGTTTGGCCATTTCCTGGAGCATAGGAAGCCCAGCAGTGGCTGCATCCTCAATCAAGAAGGACTCTCCCTCCCTCTACTGTCAACAGCTCCTCAGCATGGGTAGGAGATCATCTTGGAAATCATCTCCCTCATCTGGTGTTGGCCTTGTGAAGGTAACCACAGCTGATATAAATTTTTGAGTGTGGAGGTCATAATGTATTTAAAAAAAATAGGATTTCACAGCACATCTTCCCCTCCTTCAGCTCTGGTTCTTTTAGCCTCCTCTTGCACAATGTTCCCTGAGCTGTGGTGGTGACAGGATTAATATAGATGTCCCATTTAGGGATGAGCCCTCAGTCTCTTGTTTTCTGCACTTTTTAACCAGTTATGAGTGTTTACACTGACTGCTGCCCATAGCACAAAGAAGCCCCTCTGAACACGGCTGGGAGCAGCCCACACGTATAGAAACTCTCTGCGGTAAGACGCCAAGCTTTTCTGAGTCCCTGGAACGGATGTCTTCAAATACCACTTAGTTTTAAGAAAACTCAGCACCAAATTACATACATACAAGCGGGTGTGTTGGAGGGGTTGAAGGGAGAAAAGAAAAGGGGGTAATGATATAATTATATTTTAATTTAAGAAAGTAAAAGAATAATTCAAAAAAAATATCCTTCAATCTTCCCTTTTCTATTTATACTCTCATTGTTTTGCCAATAGTGAGACTACTCTTTAAAAGGAACATTAGTGTTAAATACACTCTTTATAACTAACACTGTTCTGATTATTACACTTTACAGGAAGATCAGCCTGAGCCTACTTGTAGGAGCATGTGAAGTAGTCAGCTAGTGCCAGCTTCACTGTACCAGTAAGTCTTAGCAAGCCACAGTTCACATATTTTATAAAACAGCTCTGAAAGACAGGGCTATGTTGATGCCAGTGCTGGGAACTGGGCACTGTAGGGTAAAGTAGTGTCTCCCCGTGGAAGCTGGCGGGATGTATGTGCCCATTTTCTCATTCCTGTCACTCAGCTCCCCCCAGACCAGACTTTGACATGAGAAAAATCACTAGTAATCAAATTGTGTGTTTCATGAGAAGCTTAAGAATACATGTCTCTCCTTTCTCATCTCATTGCAGAAATATAAACCATCTTGGAATGAGACAAGAAGATTGGGAGTTCAAGGTTGGCCTTGGCTACACAAGGAGTTTGTGGAAAGCCTGGGCTACACACACACACACACACACACACACACACACACACACACACACACACTTTTTGCATTTGATTGAGATTGTTTGAAGCAATAGTTACAACCCAAAAGTCACAGATTTAGAATGATTGTGACAAAAGCATCAAATTATTAAACTCTAGGAGACATTCATTTAGTTAAGACAAGGCAATGAAAATAATATCTGTTTATGAATATTAAACTCAGCCAAAATTCTGCCCAAATACTCGTCTTCTGCTTGCTCTGCCATCAGATGGAATTACCAAAAGTATTTAAAAGGGGCCTGGGGTCCGTGATGCACCACTGTGCCAGCGCCAGCTGTGTGCTGCTAGCTGTCAGCCTTTACCCCATTTGCCAAACTTTAAAACTGAGTACAAGATAAAATAAAGATAAAATAAATTTTTGGAGGAGTTTTCAAATCTTCTGCGGTTATTGAATTCCATTCCTTAATATTCTTGGCCCAGAAGAGGAGAGAAATTCTTCTCAATTTCAGTTTTCAACAAATAGGTAAGTTTTGCCATTTCATGCTGTCATGCAACTAGGGGACTGGACAGGAAATGACAAGCTGTTTTGTGTGTGTGGTGTTGTATTGTTCGTGGTGAGTTCTCTGCAGATGCCTTTGAATTTATCATCTGACTCCTAACTCTTCAAAAAGTGTAATACAGTTTTCTGTTTCTGTGATTTACATTAGAATACAGTGAACTTTTTAAAGATGCACCTTAGTTAAAATGTAATTACATCTCTTTCCCCCTTCTCTTTCCTTCCTCCAACTCCTCTCAAACCCCACTCCTAAACTCTTTGATATCATCCCCCTCAAATTGATAGCCTTTTCTCCTTATTATGTGGTGTGTGTATCTGTGTGTGTGTGTGAGAGAGAGGGGGGGGAGGGAGGGAGGGAGGGAGAGGGAGAGAGAGAGCACAAATACAACCTGCTCAATCAATCTGTTTTTATATATTATGTTCATATGGATTCAGGGATGACCACTTTGTATTGGGTAGCTAATTGATGGCTCACCCCTGGGAAAGGCTAATCCTCCCTTTTTCATCAAGCCATAGTTGCCTGCAGTTCTTGGGTAGGGGTGAGACACTGGGAGATTTTTTTTTTTTTCTCCTTTCTTACACGTCTATTGCTATTGTTCAGGTAGACTTGTTTAGGTAGACTGCTTCACAGCAGACTTCCTTTTATTCTGGTTCTTACAATATTTCTGCATCCACCTCCTTCCACTATGTTTCCTGAGCAATAGATGCAGGGGCTGTGGTGTAAATGAGGGCTGGGCACCTCATGACCCATTATCTCTACATTGTGGTTTTCTGTAGTATTTGCCAGTTGTTTACAGAAGTTTCTTTGAAAAAGGATGGTGGCTACACTTAACTGTGGGTATAAGGATCAAATTTAGAATGTAATTAGGAATTATGCTGGTCTAGCAGGGTAGAGGTAGAAGAATCTTATAGAGGTCTATGATCTCTCTAGCCCGGGGAAGCTGGCTAGGTTTCCAGTAGAAGACATGATTTCTCTGCTGTTAAGTGGGCCGATAGCTGTTGGTTACCTCCAATGTATAAATGTCACTTACTGCACATTTATGAAGATCTTATCATGTTGGTCATTGTTGTGGTTTGGGGGTGCCACTGCTGAGTAAGACTGTTGATTGCTTCCTTCCCTTGGCAGCTCCCACAGTGTTTTCTGGTAACATGAAAACTAGAATACAAGAATGAGGTTTTCAGGTTAGATGTAGATTGAACAGTACAAGTTCTTTTTCTTAAGTGTGAAGCATCTTCATCAATGGAGGCTTTACTTTCAACCCTTGAGAGGTAGCCAAGGGCAACAGCAATAGTCCACACTGTTTGGGATGTCACTTGGACTATCCTGAGTCTATGGTTCTTTGCTAAATCATGTTCTTGCCTTGCTTTATTTTTCCACTTCAGGTCATTCAATGGTTACTATTTGGCAGCATCCACATTATAATAGGTCCCTTCACCCGCGGTAAGCCTTCTTGTCAGGACTGCCAGCCTACAAATAACGACACAGAGACTTAACATTAACTAAGAAAGTTTGGCCTTCACTTAGGCTTTCCCCCAACTACTATAACTTAAACGACACGGTTTCTATTAATTCACATGCTGTCACATGCAGAGGCTTGGCTACCTCTGCTCTGTACCATAGGTCCAACTTCTCCAGAGTCTCACTGGCATCCTTGCCTCTCTGCTTCCTAGAGTTCTCTCTCTTCTCAGAAGTCTGACCTATGTTCTCCTTCCTAGCTATTGGCCGTTCAGCTTTTTCTTGCACCAATCACAGCAACACATGGATCATGCTGTGTACAGATGTCCTGCGACATTCAGTAGCTCCTACTATTGCAGAGTCATCTCTGGAAGCACATATTCTTCTCACTTCCTTTGGAGGAGCTGATGACTGCCAACTAGTATTTCTCATACTTCATGTATTCCAAGACCCACTTTGAAATTTCCTTCAGTCTGCTGGTTATTTTCATAAATATATATAAATTAATTTTCACTGTAGCCAAAATCAATAATTACATTCTTCTAAAACTGGGTTCTGTCTCATTTTGCTCCATATTTTAATTCATACAGATTTTTAATTAATGAGCATACATTAAGGACCCATGATGACAATGTCTTTTCTCTCTCTAGTCAAGAATAACTCAGACAGAGATGGGTTCCATTTGATTAGAACTTTTCTTCTCCACTTTGAAACTTCTCCATGACCAACTGGACCAAATGTTCAGGATCCCCCAAGCTTCTGCTTTAGAGATTTTCCTGTTGCTGTGGTAAAACACCATGACAAATGATAGTTGTAGGGGGTTAGAGCGTCCATGACAACAGAACAAAGGGATGGCAGCAGGAACAGCTGAGCTTACATCTTGATTCACAGGTTGGAGAGACAGAGAAGGGAGTGGGGGAGGGGAGGAGACAGGCTGGAAATGATTCAAGTCTTTTGAGACTTAAAAACCCGTCCCCACTAACACACCTCCTCCAAAAAGGCCACACCTCCTAGCCCTTCCCAAATAGTTCCACCAACTCCAGACCAGACCAATTTTTTAAACATATGAGCTTATGAAGACTTTTCTCATTTAAACCCCCTGCACCTTCTGTCTTTAATTCAGTGAGAAAGTCTTCATTTTTATGAGATTATTGGACATGCTAGGCAAAGATGGCAGAGTGACTGCAGGAGGTACTTATAAAATTGATACAGAAAAAAAATCTTGAAAATGTTTGGTTTATAATTTTCCTCCTATCAATAAAAACAAATGGATCAAAACTATGCCTAAGAGTGATTACTTGAAGGAGACATTCCTGCATATGGCTCATTTAGATGTCTGTGTGGTCTTTCTGCTTCAATAATTTTCAGATGTGTAACTGCTTCCACTGCTTCTTTTAGAATTTAAAAAATAGCAGTGAACAGTGTGAGGAGTCTCTGGGAATCCATCTAATGGCCAGAACTTTAAAATGTCGAAGTGTTTCTTGCCACCCTTTTTTATTTGGTCTTAGGGTTCTTTGAATTTTTCATAAAACAAATATTTTACAGTTCAGAGAATTTTTACTATGATTTTTCCTGTGTAAACTTTCATAAAATGCTTTCAACCAAAAGTAGTTGGTTATTGTGAGAAAAAAATCATTTACATTGTGATTTTCCAGTCTGCCTACAATGGAGTTTGGGCCTGTTTCACACATCTAGATACATACAATTATGAATCAAAACTTGTTTTTAGTATAGAAGAACACTCCAGATTGGGAATTTTTCTACTTTCACCTAAATGACACCTATTGTTATTTTTTCTAAGAAATGTTGATGTGGACCACCTGAAGTAAATGCTTCAGATGTACTGGAGTCTAGAAATGGTGGCTCATGACTGTAATTTTTATGCTTGAAGGCTGACATAGGAAGACATGTGAGACCATCCTGGACACAAACAAAGTAAGTCAGTGCCCACTTTGAAGACACAGATAACTTATGCTAAGGGTTGTCTCTTTAATTAAGCCCCTGCTTCTTATCAGAGCAAGAAGCATCATCCACTCACACTGAGAGTGTTGCATGAGAAATTCTTTCTTACTTTGTTACCTGTTTGGACACGTGTTTAGTTACAAAGACTTTGAGTCACTGGCTTGACTTTAATACCTCTGACTAGTCATTTGTTTAGACTTTTTAATGTATTATTCTACTTCAAGCATTTGAAACTCATTAGTTCTTAGGTGTTTTTGGTTTTCTGGTATTTAAAAAATGTCATGTCTGAAAAGAGAAATATGTGGAAATGTGCTTTTTACAATTAAATAGCAGTTAATATTCAGAAAACCACATCCAAAACCAATCAAGTTGTGTTAAAGAAAGAAATGAAGCATGCCACCGAGATCTCGAACACAGTGTTAATGTTTCACATGTCCACTCACCCCAGAAGCAAGAAATGTTGTAGCATCCGGGCACAGAGCATGTGAGTGGAAGCTTCCAAAGTCAAGAAGCTTGAATTTCAGCCTACTGCTTAGTTCTCTCATGTTTTAACTTTCTTGTATAAACTGCTGTTTCTATCTTGTTTTAAATGACATCTTCAATGAAGCTAGCAAGAAAAACTGGGAATAATAACCTCATTTAAAACCTGAAAAGCTCAGATTTGGGGACAGTTCTTGAGATTTTTGGACTGGCTTCCCATCGCTGTGACACTGAGAAAATCATGACAAAGGAGGAAACATTAATTTTTCACGTGGTGCTAGAGGGTTCAGTCCACAGCCACTTGGCTGCATCGTTTCTCAGTCTTGGTGAGGTGTGCATAATGGCAGGGAACATGTCATGGCAACTCTATATGAAGGTATCCTGGAACAGAAGCCATCATGTCCTGAAAGCCACTGTGTTTTCCTGCTTGCTTTAAGCATTAGGGACTTTTAGATTACTGTAAAAATCTATATTGAGACAATAATTAACTAAACGATATTTGACTTAGATTTTTCATCTAATTAAAATTTTTTGTCTTAAAACTGTAGAATTGTCTTAAAACTGTACTGCTGGTCATATCAACTAAAACTGTTTTGGTGGACTTTATGGACATATATGAGAAAAAACATTGGCAAGATCAATAGCTGTACATTAGGTATCAGAAGATATGTTAATCTGCATAAGTAAGGAAGCTGTACGTGGTACAACAACTGCAATCTAAATCACTACTTGATGGAGTTTACACTAACCAATTGTCATTCTCCAAGAACTGTCTGCCTTCTGCACAGGCCAACTAAGAAAGTTAAAGGATGGTTAGTTACATCTACAGCATCACACCTGCACTTAAGCTTCAGGGAACATTGCCAAAGAGGAGGTGGAAGAATTTTAAGAGACAGAGGCCCAGGAAGTTTGTTGTGAGATTGTGTCTCCTAGAAATGCCAAAGAAGCTTTGCCCATGAAGTACCCCCAGTATGGCTGCCTACCTGAACAAGGATGACAGACGTGCTAACGTGAAAGGAGACATCTCGTGGTGCTCTGCTCCCAGGTAAAGAGCTGTAGACATAAGGGATGTTGGGAGTATAAATAGTCAGCCTTCAGGGAGGAATGCATAACTGGCTATCTAAAGTGTCCAGCCCTGAAATCCTATACACACAAGTGATGCTAAACAGAGCCAACAGGCTGTAGTCACACATTTGTAACAATAGTAAGAAGAAGGAGGCTAGGAGCTTGAGAGGGATGGGGGACATGGGGGGGTTGAAGGAAGGAAAGTAAATGGGGGCAATGATGCTATTATATTTTAATAATAATCAAATAGACCAAATAAAATTAATTATTAAAATAGAAAAAAAATCAATTGCCTTTATTGTTTAGGGTAGAATCCCATGTTTCAAATGATTAATAAATGAATGTGTTTATAAGTATGGAAGAGATAGTCAAGAGAAATGGCATTTAAAATTTCTTGATAAAGGAGCTGGAGAGATGGCTCATCAGTTAAGAGGGGACTGTTCCTGCTCCAGAGGACCTGAGTTCAGTTCCCAGCACCCACATTTGGAGGTTCACAATTGCCTGTAAACTTCAGCTCCAAGAAATCTCATATCTTCTTCTAGCCTCTATGGGCACCTGCACTCATGTGCATATACTCCTACACAGACACACACACACACACATGCACACGCATACACACACACACACACACACACACACACACACACACACACACACACACACAATTTTTTCTTCTTAAACAAATCTGAGTTTACTTTTCAGCACCCTTGTTGGACAGCTCATGATTGCCTATGACTTTAGCTCAGGGGTGAGAATGGGGCACACATATTTTAAAATAATGAAAATAAATTTTCTTTTAAAAAAATTTGCCATGCGATATAGACAGTGGGGCTATGTATTAAATTTTTTTGCGTTAACATTGTATCCCAAATTTTAAAAGCAGACACACACACACACACACATTTGTAACCCTAGAATTACTTATAAATTCATTTGTGTTTTATGCTATAACTTTTGTGATATTTCAAAGATTTTATTTATTTGTGAAATAGGAAAGTTTAACACTATGTCTCTGTTTGTTGCTGTACTTGGCATATAGCTATTGGCGTGCGTGATTTCTCCTCCACTAGATTTGTCCACATCATAAGCAAGGACTATCTATGTGCCCTTTGCATGTTACCATAAGCATAAGACCTTGATCAGATACTTACAGGGAGATGTAGTTGGCACTACTACCTGCATCCTAGACATGAGCAGAAGGAAAATGGAACTCAAGAACCATTGCTTTTGTTCTAATGCAACACTTCCTAATGCTTACTGTATAGGGTACTCTGCCTTACCAATAATGATCCTGAATTAATGTCTTACTTATTACCAGAATTCACCTCTACTAAGGACAATTAGAGCCTAAAATTTATTGTTGCTTCATAGGTCTTTGAAAATATAAAAAATAGTGGGGCAGTGATGGGGAAACCTTTGATTCCAGCATTCAAGGAGGCAGAGGCAGGTATATCTCTGTGATTTCAAGGCCAGTATGGTCTACAGAGTGAGTTTCAGGACAGCCAGAGCTGTTACACAGAGAAATTCTGTCTCAAAAACTAAAACAAATAAATATATAAGAATAAAAAGTATTTTTCAATAATTCATCTCAAAGACATCTTAATGTTGTTCTTTAAGTAACAGAAAACAAGCAGATACAAATACCCCTGATCCTGAGGCCAGCCAAACATAGGGGTAGCTTAGGAATCTCCTCTTGGTATTGGATGTGTACACAGCCCTCTTCTACAATGCACTCAACAATGGAAGCCCTGCATTTACTACACACACACACACACACTTCTCCTGACAATGTACTGGACAACCTCAGATCCCTACTGCACAAAGCTGCATTTTAGCATACCTGGGGATCAGTCATCTCTGAGGACCCCTCTGCCTTTAAGGAGGTGAGGCCTTTCATCCACAGCAATGAAACTTATCTAAAGTACTCTGAGAGAGCATAGTCTAGATCACGTCAGTTGAGTCTGATGAAAACAGTGTTGGAAAGGATAGTGCCTTTGCACATCTCAAATGATGCCTTTTCTGGATTGAAGTAGGAAAGCAGAGGTTCAGCTTAAGGTAAAAAGGGCTTTTACTATATACAGTAACATCACACTCAAGTCAGAAGTTAGTGTTGCTGAACACAGCAGCAACAACCAACCTAGCAGGTTTTGTTGTGGTTTTCACCTACAGAATTAAAACAGAACCCGAATTGACAATGCTAATTTTGGCTGCACAATTAGAAAATCTGTTCAATTTTTTTTATTTTTGCATTCATGGAATTTTCCCAACTTCAGAAATCATGTGTCAAACCATTTTTAATCCGGTGAAAGATATTTGTGACCTTTTGTTAAGCCTAAAAACAAATAACTCACTCTGTTGGCTTCCTTACCAGGGAAATCTGGAACGGAAAGACGCTCAGAAGTCGGCAAGAGAGAAGAAAGGCAGGTTTTTTCCTCTGACCTTTGAGATCCCAATGTTGTGTTAATTTTGTCTGGGTTTCTCGCTAACAGTTATTTCACTGGAAAATTTCTGAGAACTGTATTAAATCAAATGTTAATAAGAAAGCAGGTGTTTTCTCTCATGATTGTGTATTTTCTACACAACTCATTCTTTTGTTTCTTTCTTCTGAGTAACTCATTCTCACAATGTGCTCCTGGATTTTCACCTTGTAACTAAATATCATTTATTGAGAAGTTTTCGATTAACAAGTATTTGTGACTAAGTAGCTGAAAAATCATGGTTTTTCACCCTAGTATACATGACTTTGGCTGTAATTGTTTGAGCTGTAGGATGAATGATGCTTGAGAAGGTCAGTGGGGTGCACTCTACTTCAGTCTAAAATCAATTAATTCAAAGTCTTCATATATTAAAAACTGATTAAAATGCCTTCTACATTCACCTTTATTAGAGTTCTTTCTTGGGGACCATTTGTACACTAGGAAAAAGAAAGGAGAGAGAGAGAGAGAGAGAGAGAGAGAGAGAGAGAGAGAGAGAGAGAGAGAGAGAGAGAGAGAGAGAGAGGCAGGCATAGGAAAAAGAATGCCAAATGACCTGTCACTATACTAGACATTTTTTCTACTATTATTGATATTAAAAACTGAAGTAAGAAACCCCTAGGTCAGATGCAGAGTCAGTGCTATCATAAAATTTCAGGTGGAAATGAAGACAATAGTGGATTCTAGGCCATTTGTGTTATGTTCAAAGAATGTGTGCACATTTTCCGCCATGCACAGAGGTTTTATGGGAGATAAAAATATTGATGGGCTGATCAGAGATGCTTAGACCTTTCTACTCACGACTCCTTTTCACCTGGGAAAATTTTGTGCTAAGTATGTTGACGTATTAAATAAGTGTACAAGTCATGTAATGTTCTGATAATCATAAAGGAACCTATAATTCTTTTGCACTGATATAGTTTACATAATAATGAAGTTATTTTTAAACAATACAAAGATGGGGGGACCCCGAAGTCTCCTTATCCAGAGCTGACTAAGAAGTGAGTGCTACCGCAACCCCCAGGCCAAGTGGAGATCACAGTTTCCGAACTCAGGCCCCCAACCACACCCAGCTCTGACCTGGACCAAAGAAAGCTGTGAGAGCTCCTTCCAAGCCCAATCCTCAGCAAAACTCAGCTGTAGGGACATCCCAAGAACCAAACTGCAATCTGCATTATTGCACACCAACAACTGGAGACCCCGAAGCCTCCTGATCCACAGCTGACTAAGAGCCAACTAAGACACAACAAAGAATGACCCCATGACAACTGGAGACACACAGGTCCTTGGCCTACAGCCAAATAAGAGGCGACAAAGAGCATTCCCTGCAATTACTGGAGACACTAAGCCCTCGGGTTCACAACTGACTAAGAGCCAACCAAGAGCTGACTAAGAGTGAACCTAGGAAGCAATGGACAGATGCCAGTGCAAGAATACACATAACAATACAAAGAACAACAAGACACCATTAGAAAAAGCTGGTGGCTCTACAATATCAAGAACTGAGCATAACAATTAAGAGGAAACAGAAGGAAACAACCTTAAAAACAACTTTATGAATATAATAGGAGCATTAAAAGAGGATATAAAAAATTCCCTTAAAGAAACAGAAGAAAATACAAACAAAAACTTGGAAGGGATGAACAAATTCATGAAAGAAAATAAAGAAAACTAAGAAAAAGAAAACAAACAGATGAATAAAATACTCTGGGAATTAAAAATTAAAATAGAAGCAATAAAGAAGCCACAAACTGAGGCAAAGCTGGAAATAGAAAACCTAAAGAAACGAACCAGAACCACAGATGCAAGCAACAGAATGCAAGAGATGGAAAAAAGAATCTCTGGAGTGGAAGATTCAGTATTGGAAATAGATACGCCAGTTAAAGAAAACACTAAAACCAAGAAAGTCATAACACAAAACATCCAGGAAATCTGGGACACCATGAAAAGACCAAACCTGAGAATAATTGGAATCAAAGAAGAATACCAGCTTAAAGGCATAGAAAATATATTCAACAAAATCATAGAAGAAAACTTTCCCAGCCTAAAAAAAAGAAATGCCTATAAAGATACAAGATGCTCATAGAACACCAAATAGACTAGACATTCCCCCAAAAAAGCCTTCTTGCCACATAATAATCAAGCCACTAAACCTATAGATCAAAGAAAAATACTAAGAGCCACAAAGGAAAAAGGCCAAATTACCTATAAAGGCAGACCCATCAGAATAACACCCAACTACTGAATAGAAACAATGAAGGAAAGAAGTCCTGGTCAGATGTTATAGACACTAAGAGACCATGGCTGCCATCCCATACTACTATAGCCAACAAAACTATCAATCACCACAGATGGAGTAAACAAGATATTTCACGACAAAACCAGATTTAAACAATACCTATCCACAAATCTGGCCCTAAAGAAAGTACTAGAGGGAAAACTCCAACCTAAGGAAACCAGGTACATCCATGAAACCACAAACAATCAATAATCCCACAGAAGAAAAACCTAAAGAAGGGAAATACACACATGATACTATCAAAAATAACAGGAAATAACAATCATTTGTCATTATTATCCCTTAATATAAATGGACTCAATTCACCTATAAAAAGACACACCCTAACATGATGGATACAAAAACAGAAGCCATCCTTCTGCTGCATACAAGAAACACACCTCAACTTCGAAGACAGACACAGGCTCAGAGTAAAGGTTTGGGAAAAGACTTTCCAATCTCATGGTCCTAAGAAACAGGCTGGTGTAGCAATCAAATATCTAACAAAATAGACTTTAAAATCAATCAAAAGAGATCAGGATGCACATTACTTATTCATCTCAGGAAAATCAACCAAGATGAAGTCTCAATCCTGAATATTAACCCTAGCACAAGGATACCTACATATGTAAAAGAAACATTACTAAAGCTTAAACCTCACATCAAACCCCACACACTAATAGTGGGAGACTTCAATACCCCACTTCCACCCTTGGATAGGTCAACCAGACAGAAATTCAACAGAGAAATAAGGCATCTAACAGATGCTATGACCCAAAAGGACTTAATAGATATGTATAGAACCTTCCACCCAAACACAAAGGAATATACATTTCTCAGCACCCCATGGAACTTTCTCTAAAATTGACCACATGCTCGGACATAAAGCAAATATCAATAGATGCAAAAAAAAAAAAAAAAAAAAAAGGGGGGAGTAACTCCTTGTATCATATCAGACTGCCATGGTCTAAAGTTAGAGTTCAACAACAAAAACCACAGAAAGCCTCCAAATTCATGGAAACTGAACATCTCTCAATTGAAACACCTCTGGGTCAAGGAAGAAGTTAAGAAAGAAATCAAAGACTTCCTAGAATTTAATGAAAATGAATCTACAACATACCCAAACTTATGGGACACAATGAAAGCAGTGCTAAGAGGAAAACTCATAGAACTAGATGCCTACATGAAAAACCTAGAGAAATCTCACACAAGAGCCCTAACAGCACAGCTGAAGGTTTTAGAACAATTAGAGGCAAACTCATCTAGAAGGAGTAGACAGCAGGAAATAATCAAACTTAGGGCTGAAATCAATACAATAGAAACAAAGAGAACAATACAAAGAATCAATGGATCAAAGAGTTGTTTCTTTGAGAAAGAAAACAAGATAGATAAACCCTTATCCAAACTAACCAAAAAGCAGAGAGACAGTATTCAAATTAACAGAGTCAGAAATAAAAAGGGGGACATGACAAAAGACACCCAGAAAAATCTAGAGAATTATCGGGTCATATTTTGAAAATCTATACTCCAATAAAATGGAAAACATAAAAGAAACAGACAGCTCTCTGGATAGATACCACTTACCAAAGTTAAATCAAGATCAGATTAAAGACCTAAACAGACCTGTAACCCTAAAGGAAATTGAAGCTGTTACTAAAAGTCTCCCAAGTAAAAAAAAAAAAAAAAAAAAAAAAAAAAAAAAAAAAAAAAAAAAAAAAAAAAAAAAAAAAATTCAGGACCACATGGTTTCAGTGCAGAATTCTACTAGACATTTAGAGAACTAAAACCAATACTCCTCAAACTTATCTTTACAGTAGAAACTGAAGGGAACATTGCCAAACTCTTTTTATGAGCCCACAATCACCCTGATTCCCAAGCTGCTCAAAGATGCAACAAAGAAAGATAATTACAGACCAATCTTCCTCATGAATATTGATGCAAAAATAATCAATAAAATTCTGGTAAATCGAATCCAACAACATATCAAAAAAACAATCCTCTGCCATGATCAAGTAGGCTTCATCCCAGAGATGCAGGGATGGTTCAAGATATGAAAAACTGTATATGTCATCCATCATATAAACAAACTGAAAGAAAAAACTACATGATCATCTCATTACATGATGAAAAAGCCTTTGACAAAATCCAACACTCTTTCATGATAAAAGTCCTGGAGAGATCAGGAATATAGGGAAAATATCTAAATACAATAAAGGCGATATACAGCAAGCCGTCTACCAACATCAAACTAAATGTAGAAAAACTCAGAGCAATCTCAGTAAATCAGGAACAATACAAGGCTGTTCTCTCTCTCCTTGTCTATTCAATATAGTTCCTGAAGTTTTAACTAAAGCAACAAGAGAACAAAAGGAGATTAAGGGGATATAAATTGGAAAGGAAGAAGTCTAACTATATTTATAGATGTTATGATCGTATACATAAGTGACCACCAAAACTCTACCAGGGAACTCCTACAGTTGATAATTGCCTTAGAAATTAGGAGGGTCCAGTATTGACTCAAAAAAAAATCAATATACTTTCCATATGCTAAGGATAAAAGGGCTGAAAAAGATATTAGGGAAACTTCCCCCTTTATAATAGCTGCAAATAGCATAAATATCTTGGATAACTCTAACCAAAGGAGTAGCAGACCTGTTTGACAAAAACTTTAAGTCACTGAAGAAAGAAATTGAAGAGGATATCAGAAAACAGAAAGTGCTTTCGTGCTCCTGGATAGGTAGGATCAATATAGTAAAAATGGAAATTTTACCAAAAGCAATCTACAGATTTAATGAAATCCCCATCAGAATCCCAACACAATTTTTTACAGACCTTGAAAGAACAATACTCAATTTCATATGGAATAACAGGAAACCCAGAATTGCCAAAACAATCCTGCTCAATAAAAGAACTTCAGGAGGAATCACTATCCTTGACTTCAAGATGTAATATATGCTACAATAATAAAAACAGCCTCATATTGGCATAAAAACAGACTTGTGAATCAATGGAATTAAATCAAAGTCCCAGACTTTAACCCACACACCTATGAACACATGACTTTTGACAAAGAGACCATAAATATTCAATGGAAAAAAAATAGTATCTTCAACAAATGGTGCTGGCATAACTGAATGTTAGTATGCAGAAGAATGCAAATAGGTCCATATCTATCACCCTGCACAAAACTCAAATCCAAGTGGATCAAAGACCTCAACATAAACCCAGATACACTGAACTTAATAGAAAAGAAAGTAGGAAATACCCTCCAACACATTGGTACAGGTGACCACTTCCTAAATATAACACCAGTAGCACAGACACTAAGAACAACAATTAGTAAATGGGACCTCCTGAAACTGGGAAACTTCTGTAAGGCAAAGGACACAGTCAATAAGACAAAACAACAGCCCACAGAATGGGAAAAGATCTTCACCAACCCTACATCAGACAAAGGACTGATCTCGAAAATATATAGAGAATACAAGTGTGGTGGGATTCAGGTGTCAGCTGATAAGGTCGGAAGACACTTATCCAGGGTCCGGAGCTAACCCCATTCAAGAGCAGCTGTTGAGATCTGGGGGGGGGGGGCATTTTAGGTCCTAACTGCTAGAGAGACCAGTTTGACATCCATTGTCCATTTCGTAGATAATCCAGTCTATCAGGCACCAATAAAAACTGTTACCTATATTGTGAACATTAGATTACATTTTAATAAATATTAATCTTAGATTGATATATTTTAAGAGAGATTTCCGAATGTCTTTCTGTATGCTGTAAATATCAATCTTTAAATAAAAAAGCTAGTTTGGCCCATAACAGACACCATAAAACAATAAATAAAAAATCAAAATAAATAAAAATAAAAAGACAGAGTCAGAGACAGACCGAGCCAGCCACCTCCCCCCAAAAAACATATAAAAAACAACATATAAAAAACACAAGTGAGCCACAGGCCATGTGACAAAATAGATTAATAAAAATAAATTAAATTAAAAATAAAATAACTAACAAAATGCCTAAGCCATAAGCCAAACAACATAAACTTAATATAAGTGTCTAAGTAATTTCTAAAGGCCTAATCAACTACAGATGGCTAAAAAGTCTAAGGCGACAAGTATATAAGTCTAGACCTCTGGCCGCCTGGGGCCAAAAAACCTCATTACAACACTCAAGAAACTACAGTCCTCAAACCTAAATAACCCAATTAAAAATGGGGTTCAGAGCTAAAAAGGGAATTCTCAACAGAAGAATTACAAATGGCTGAAAAGAACTTTAAAAATTGCTCAACATCTTTATCCATCAGAGAGAAATGCAAATCAAAACAACTTTGAGATACCACCTTATACCTATCAGAATGGCTAAGACCAAAAACACATTTGATAGCCTATGCTGGAGAGGATGTGAAGCAAGATTAACACTCCTCCATTGTTGGTGGGTGTTTAAACTTGTACATCCACTCTGGAATACAGTATGGTGGTTCCTTAGAAAATTGGGAACCAATCTCCCCAAGGAACCAGCAATAATACCACTACTGGGTATATACCAATGGATGCGCATCCGTACCCCAAAGGCATTAGCTCAACTATGTTCATAGCAGCATTATTTGGAATAGCAAGAACCTGGAAATATCTAGATTCCCCTCAACTGAAGAATGGATTAAGAAACTGTGGTACATATACACAATGGAGCAGTACTCAGCAGAAGAAAAAAAAAATGGCATCCTCAAATTTGCAGGCAAATGGGTGGGTTTGGAGAATATCCTCCTGAGTGAGGCATCAAAAGCCCAGAAAGATAGGCATGGGATGCACTCACTCATAAGTGGATTTTAAACAAAAAGCAAAAAATACTCAAAATGCAAACCACAACCCCTGAACATCTTGGGATCAGAAGGAACTTAAGAGAGAGCTTCCTGTGGATCTTCCCTAGGAAGAGAAAATAGAAAGGATCTCTTTAGCAAATTTTGATCATAACTAGTCGCAACCAAGAAGAGGTTGGAACAAATCATAAGAGAAGGAGATGGTTGAGTGAGAGGAGCAACAGAGAGGGAGAAAAAAAAGAGGTGCTAGGGAAAACCTCCAAGAACTCACAGGATGTCCCTGGCTTGGTCTCCAACTAGTAGAGCGGGTCCTAAACAGGACTTCCCCTATAATCAAATGAATAACCACCCTAAGTGTTGTCACAGAATCTACATCCAACAATGAATAGAGGTGGAGGCAGAGATCCATGGCTGAGCACTGGGCCAAGCTCCTGGTCCAGCTGAGAGCAGGGAAGGGGAGTCTGTATGAGCAAGGGGATAGGGATTATGAGGAAAATTCCCACAGAGATGGCTGGCTGGAGTGCTGGAGAGCTCACTGAATCAAGAACAGCCACTGACTGGAGATCTATTGGGAAAAGGAGCTAGGCCCTCCAAGTGAAGGCAACCGTGGATTGGCATGGGCAATATGTGGAAACTCGAGGGGTGGGATCAGACTGTGTTCCTGTGCATGGGCTGGCACCTTGGAGCCCATTCCCTGCAAAGGAACACCTAACCCAGTCTTGATCCCTGGATGAGTCAACTGGACTTGCCTGGAGTGGATGTGCCAAACCCACCTTGGGTCTTCTTGCCCTTTTGGGGGAGGGGATCCAGAGATGAGGAGCAGGGAGGCTGAAGTCTGACTGGGAGGGATTGGGAGGAGAGGAAAGGGAAGGGGAGCAGGGAGATACGTGGATAAAAAGACTTTTTATATAAAAAAATATATAAAGATGTATGTGGTTAGTACTTAAATACTGAGGAATGATCACAAGAAAATATCAATGATTTTTTCCCCTCTAATTAAACCACATATCTATAAAAGCCGAAACCTTAGCATTAATAAAGGACCCTGGTCTATGACAATAACAACAACATTTTCAATGTAAGGTCTTAGCTCTTCTATACCCTACAAAAGAGGATTGAGGACCCTGGCCTTGTGTATGGCAGACCAGCTTTAAAATGAAGTGAGGTGGGGTTAGGAGAAAGGGGAGTGTTGTGAAACTGTCATCCGAGTTGGAAGGGTCAGGGCCTGGGCCCTGGTAGAGCAGTAGTCTAGGCTAATCCACCTGTGTTCAGTAAATCAATCACCCAAACAAGTAATACTTAACAGAGAAAAGATTTTTGTCCAGGGTGATCACAGTGGGAAGGGGAATAGTGAGGTCAAGTGGCCCTTGAGTCATCTATGGGGTCTTGGCGTGAGGTTTAGCCTTAAATACCAATACGTGTGTATAACCAAGCAGCCACGGCCCATCACTGACCCAGCATTATCTGGCTACAGCTTCCACTGGAATGCAGCCTGACAAGTCATAATTTTGTAAAATCTCTTTCTAGTTCTTCCTTTGACTGGCACCAGACTTAAGCCTGTTGCTTCTTCCAGAATAAAATTCTAGGGAAATTCCAATACATGGGGAATTTTGTCTTTATAGCCTACTAGCTAAAGTAAGGGGCACAGGTCACACCTCCTAATCTTTTCCAAACAATCCCACAACTGGGGACTAGGCTTTCAAACCTGTAAAGGTTCACAAGGTGGGGGGGGGGGGCATTCTCATTCAAACCACTACTAACCCCTCCCATCCACCTCTAGAATGCTGCCTTGGTTTTATGCAGACATCCTTAGCTCCCTGACTCCTTGAGCACAGTACTCACGGCATATCCAGAAGACACTGTTTTGTTCTAGTCTTCCCCAGCCTCTGCCTCTTAGCATCTTCTCCCTTCCACTTCCATGATGGTTATCCCTGATCTTTGGAGGTTTGATGCAGTGTTTCATTGATGGCTGGGTATCCCACAGTTACTCTTTGCACTTTGACCAGTTCTATGAGTTCCTGTGTGAATCATGAATGCATTTCTCAAAACAGCTATTCTTATGAGGTCTTACAGCCTCTTTACTGGCTAATCTTGGTGTTGGGAGCTGTGAATTTAGAGGGCAGTTGATACTACATCTGTTTAGTAGAATAACAGTAGGGGATTATGCCCTGGTGCCTGTGAACACACCAGCCCTGTTTCTTGGTCAGTAGTACAGTATATTGCTCATCAGTGTTCATTGCTGAGCTGTGACACAATAGCCAGGTCATGGAAATGACCGAGGTCTACAGGTGATGACTAGATAATGAAATTGTGGCACACATATACGATGAAACTTTATTCAGCTGTAAAGGAAAATGAAACTATGCAAGTTGTAGGTAAATGGCAGGATATGGAAAACATTATACTGAGTGAGGTGTCCAGACTCAGAAAGAAAACAATGTCTCATGTTCTCACACATATGAGGGTCTTAGCATAGAATCTTTAGATTTTTTGTGTTTAGTTTAGAGTACCTGTGGAATTCAAGAAACTAGAAAGGAGCCATTTGTGGGGAGGGAGGGGAAAAGTCTTAAAGGAGAACACAGTGATCTGGAAGGGAGGTTGTGGGGGGCTCTTTGAAGAGCGGCATGAAAACGCATTATCTCAGTGTGAGCTTAAATGGAGTTGCCTTGGACATGGAAATTTTCATCCCAGAGTCAACATATTGATAAACAACAAACCCAGTGTCTGGTGTGAGCTATCTCCACATGATTTGCTGAAAAGAAGGGTCAGGAAGACACAAAAAATAACAGGCTATTGCTGTTCCCATGAAGTGTGCAAAAAGGGGCAGTATGGCCCCGTGTGTGCAAGGTCCTGGTTTCCATGCTAGGGTGTGTCCCTGGGTGTGTAAGGTCCTAGTCTCCACCCTGGGGCAGTGTGCCCTGTGTGTGCAAGGTCCCAGTCTCTCTCCTGCTGCAGTGTGCCCCTGTGTGTATAAAGCCTCTATGTCACCCTTCTTTGGTCTTGACAGAAGTCCTTCCATATATCAGTTCTCTTCTCAGGCAGCAAAGAGGCTCTTAGAACTTCAGTCTTGGTTGTCACTTAGAGTTTAATTTCTTGGAGAGGAAAAAGCCTATTTCAAAGGTTGATTTGACTCTTTGCAAGCATTGGTTTTGGGCTTTGTCTCTGCAATAGACCCAATCTCAAGACGATCATGTGATGTTAACTTTCCTAAAGAAAAGGTGGTTGCTAGGTGAGCAAAAATATTCATTATTGTTGTTGTTATTACAAATGTCTAAGCACAAAAAAATATTGATCTATGTAAGTCAGTAACTGAATGTGGGCACTTAACCCTAATTTTTCTTGGCCTTTCCAAGCAGTGTTTTCTAATTCACTATCCACTCAGAACATTTCTAGTTCATTAACTGTAGATATTATTGTTATAAATTCTTTTCCATTCTCTTTTTAGTTTCTCTTATTATTTATTTTTTAACTCTTTTAAGTTGAATTGCTATTTTTCATGTATTTGTTTTAAAATAACAACTGTATTTGTAGCATCCTATGTTTTGATGTATTGTGTGTGCACTGTTTATAGGTAGATTTATAAACATTTTGACTTGTGCCCTGTCTCAAGGAAAATATTTAATTTTTTATTTAAAGTTCCAATAGAAAACCTTCTGGGCTTCCCATCTTTAGAAATAACTAAATTGACTACATTCTGGTCTGAGACTATTATCTCATGATTGTTATTGAATATTACTATTATTGCTTCTTTAGTGAATTAGAGTTTCTCTTTTAGCCTTCCTGAGAAGGTTTTTAAAATATTTCAGGAATGTTTCACCCATCCTTTGGTTATATGAATGTATCTACCATTGCCTCTTTCTTTTTATGTATTCAGTAATTCATTCTTTGATCCCCTTGGTTTATCAGTTTCTAAAAAGGGTATTTAAAGGCCAGTCTGAGAACCCCGAGTTTAATCTTCTATAACTCTACCATGCTTTATCCACTTTTGCAGTATAAATTATGTGGTTAGAGTCTTGTCCATTAACAATGTATGTTCATTATATCTTTACTACATGTAATGGACTTTTCAAATTCTATTTATATTTATGCTTTATCTTTACTAAATGGACATGTGTGGCCATTAGATTGCCTTCTAAATACCATGTTGACACCCAGAGTGTAGGGCCCTGACTGCTGTGGGCAGCTTCTTGTCTGCAGTAATCAACAGTGATTTACTGAGACTTGTTCAGTACCTCTGGGAATAAATGACTGTTAGATATTTGGTGACATATAGGACATCTGCATCACTTCTTTCCAGGGAATACTGTGTAAGAAAGAGCAGAAATAACCAGGAAAGGTGGAAGACTTGGTGGTGGGGTGTGTGCTGACTTCTGGGCGGAGTATGCCTGCTAAACTCTACATCTTGTGGCAGTTGTGGTTACCTGCATATGATTGGGCTGGTCATTACCTTGTCAGAAGGGAGGGGCTCCTTGAGGATTTATACATAGTTGATAGCAGATGGGCGAATACCCAGAGGACCCCCCCCCCCCCCCCCCCCCCCCCCCCCCCCCCCCCCCCCCCCCCCCCCCCCCCCCCCACATTGACCCTATATCTATATGTTATCTATATAGCTCATTGGCTCACCAAAAGGTTTCCTAGTTTAAGATATGAAAATAGAAGTGGAGTTAGTTGGGGAAAGAACGGCGGAAGGAAGCAGACAATATGGGGAAACAAGGGGTGATATTGTATATGTATAAAAATCTCACCAAGTAACATTTTTATGTGTAATTAATATATGAAAAAACTACAGGGGTCTATGTACCAGCCCTCAGGCCCTCCCCAGCATCCTCTTGAGAAATGCTTGCCCGGGAACGTAAGAGGGGGAGATTTCTATAACAACTCCACACACACAGGCAATTGGTCTTCATTCTTTGTGCTCTCTATTGTTCTGTCTTAATTCTAATTCTCTTGTCCTGATTGTCTCTAATTTCTTAACTCTCATCCTCTCTTCCTATTCTAGTTCCCAGTTTTCTAGCTTTTCATCAGCCTAAATACATTTCTTCTTTACTGGAGGCTAGAAGCAATAGAAAAATTCAAGAGTTACCTCTCGTTGGTCAAAAGCACCTCCTAGGGTAAGCAATAAGGGCAGAGCCACTTACCGTGGCAACACACACTTTCCAGGTTTCAGGAGTAAAAGGGAGGGCAATGGAGCCTGAAAGAGACAAACTTTGAGACATATATGTTTCATGAGCAGACTTGGTAAGCAAAGAATTGGCACACTTTTCTTAGGGTGGTTTGTGTAGTAACCTTGGTAAAATACCTGCTACTCTGACCTTGTGCATAACTGTAAAGTTTTAAATTTACATTTAAATTAATTTAATTTAAATTACTAAAGGCCTATGTAGAAAGGCCTTTAGCCTAGTTGCACTTGCTCTAAGGTAAAAATAAACTAAGTGTGTGCAGTTTGTGTGACACTGAGGAAAGACTGCTATTTTCTGTGTTAGTCTGAGGACAAGTAACAAAGCAGGCTTTAAGTGTCTACAGTCTGATGGGACAATAGATCTGGCCATGAAGCATATTTTCTATATATATTAAATTATACAACTTAAAAAAAAATCACCTTCCTGACCATGCATGAATATGTGCGCACCCATGACATTGATGTAATCCTAAGATTATATATGCACATTTTATGAAAATGCATGGTAATGAAGAGATATCATAGCTGTTATTGCACAAGAAATTATGGATGAATGCAGCAGTATTCAGAGCCTTGCTTGACGAGTTACCCCATTCGAGAAACATGCCTCTGGTGGGTTGACATCTGAATTATCAATTCCTCAAAGCTGTATTTGCATCCTGGCCGGCTACAGCTCTTGACAATGGCTCCTGCCATAAAACAGTTTAAAAATTTTACTTTAATTTTATTTTGCTTTCTTTGAGTGATCTTCTTGCTATGTTGAACTCAGTTCATCTTTTATTTCTCAAGCTTAGAGTCGGATACCAGAACAAGTTTCACAAGTGCACACTTAATGGTAGCAGATTCTCCAGTACAGATACTGGAGTGCAGCCGGAAGAGGCACATTTGCGAACCCGTATCCTTTTACGCCCCTTCCCCTCCCTCAGCCAGCTAGCCATGGTAACAAGCTACGTCTTTTTATTCCTTTGTTTTGGAGCCTTAAACTCGTTTTTAGCGAAGTGGTGGAAGCTAGTAACCTTATCTTCCTTATGTAAAGAGAAAACTTGCATAAAGGCTGGGGGTGGGGTCGGGAAAGGGGCCGGGAGAAAGCTACTGTACTTTCAGTCTGCAGGTTCTCAGCTTGTGGCTGAAAGTCTGTGGGCTCTGACTTGTGAGGAGATAGGAGTAAATGCTCATTCAGAAAGGCGCAGATGCAAAGCAGACACGTAAAGCACCCTTCAGGCATAGAGAGGGACAGTCCATGACCCTTAAGGCATTATCAATTATGGCACGTTTCACTGAAGTTATAGTATCAAAATATGCCACCGACGTGGTAAGGACAGGGCAGTCACACTCCTATTCTGACCTGGTGACTGTCTGCAGGGACTCCTGGAGATCTTTGGGCACATGATCCTGAAGACCCCCACATACAAAGAGAAATGCCAACACTTATTTAGCTTTATTGTTTTTCAAACAGTTCTTCAGAGAGTATCCTCTTCTGTCTGAACCTGGACAGCTTACCCCCACAGTCTCTATTGCCTCCCACCCATTTGAGAAAACCCTGTGTAAATGTCAAAGCCCTACAATGGCAGCATCAAAGAAAATTGCCACCAACTTTAAGAAACCATCATCCCTCTCACATACCTGTCAGTTTTCTGGGCCACTTGAGAAAGGTTGAGAAATACCATGTATTCCTTACTGCAAACAGGCCTCCATGAGAAGGATGGATTTTATTTCTTGAGTGGTAGGCTACACAGGATCAGAAAATAAATAAATACATAAATCAACCAACCAACCAACCAAGCAGGCTCTGGTCAAGGCCAGCAGACTCTAAATGATGTTTCAATAGCCATTCTGTTTTTGCTTTTATGTCCAAAACCAGAAACAAGACAGTGTTTGTTGCCTCATTGCCTCATAATGATAGGAAAATTGTAATCTGGGAACCGGAAGATCCAGGTTTAGATCTTAGCACCACCATTGGCATCTCCATTGTCTTGAAGATATTGTTTAATTTAAAAACTCCACTCTCTTCTTTTTTAGTAGACTGGTTGATTGTATATCACTTTCTTCCCAAAGGATTGTTCTGCAGCACTGTGCTCATGGTGAAAGAAGGATCAGGAGTGTGGCAACGCTGCTGCCCGAACCCTCTGCCTGCACTCGTTGGGAACAGGCTTCCTCAGCTGGCTTCTGGACCTCCTATTTCCAAAGCAAACGAGCCACCACTTATTTAAAAGTATATTCCACATGATTCTAATGAGCAAACTCTGATTCAATAGCATGGATAGGGATTTGATAGTCGTGTGTGTGTGTGTGTGTGTGTGTGTGTGTGTGTGTGTGTGTGTGTGTGTGTGTGTGTGTGTGTGTACGTATATAGTGCTAGAGGAGTATTTAACTGATGTTTTGAACTAGTTTATACTGATACCTTGATTTTCAAAATCATTGTGACTAAAGTGTTTTATTTAGTAAAGATACATACAGGCACATAAATCATGAGACTATAATAATTTTCTGTATATAGCAAACCTGTTTGATAAAGAAGGAAAAAGAACAGCTCCCCCAGATGTCACCCATTTGATTCCCGCTCACTCTTTCCCTAAGATGGCCTCTGTTCTCACTTCCTCAGTCATGGAATAATTTGTTTTACTGTCTTGTCTTTAGCAGGGTCTACCACATCTATCCGGTGGCTAATAGCTCTTAAATTGCTACAGATCAAATACTTGCTTTTGCTAAATGTGTGCCTTGATGATTTAATAAAAAACTGCAGGAGAGGTGGAGGGCAGGACTGCCACAGAAGACAGGCCTGGAAATCCCTCACAAAGACATTTGTCAGTGGAGCCCAGCGTGTCATCTCCAGTGACATGGGATTTTATAATATCTTTGTGAAAGGAAAGGCTAACACAGTTAGAACTATTGTGTTTCTTTTGTCTCTGCTCTATTGCAAAATACCATTTACAAACATTTTAAAAGGAAAGTGTTTCTTTGTGGCTTAGCTTGGTACTTGCCCATACTTGATGAGAATTAGAGAGATACAAAATAATTCTGTCATCTTTGATTCTTAAAGACCCTTTACCAAGTTGTTTCCAAGTGTACAAACAGAAAACAGATGGCAGACCTTGTTCTCATCACTAATCTACTTCCTGATGATGATGATGGTGATGATGGGCTGAAGAGAGGAAGTGTGGCAATGAGAGGGACCTAGTTCTGTGCACCAACCACCTCAGGGCCGGAAATCCAGTTTCCTTTCCTTCCCCTCATGTCAGATCCTCAACTGCATTCCATTGCCTGGCAGGCTACCACACTATGGCTGCTCCAAAAGGAAGATGGACGCTAGCCATGCTTGGATCTAGAGTTCTCCAGAACAACTGTTCCTCTGGGCATTGTTTCCCAACATATCACATTGCTTGGGATCCTTAATTTTATTAACTAGCTTTTAAAAAAGTTGTAAAGCCCCTTCTCCAAATACAAAAGATGTATTCATAGGTATTAATAGGCTTTCATTCAGTATACTTCCCTATTCTCATGGAAAAAGAGAGTATGACTCTTTGAGTATCTGCTTAATATTTTCCCCTTGAGTTAATAAATCATATATCATAATAACCATAGCACAGCAGTGTTCTCCACATGAGTCTACACAATGAAGACTCTAGGGTGATGTTTTACTTGTACTATTTGATTTGTATTAACCAACATTTCCTAAGTGCTTACACTGTATCTGATACAGTGCTTGTCTTAGTTAGTGTTCTATTGCTGTGAAGAGACACCATGACCATGGCAACTCTTATAAAGGAAAAACATTTAATTGGGGTGGCTTACAGATCAGAGGTTTAGTCTATTATCATAATGGTGTGACATGGTGCCATGCAGGCAGACATGGTGCTATAGCTGAGAGTCCTACATCTTGATAGGCAGGCAATAGGAAGTGGTCTGAGATAGTAGGCAATATCTTGAGCAGATATGAGACCTCAAAGCCTCGTCCACAGTATACTTACTCCAATAAGATCACACCTACTCCAAGAAGGTCATTCCTCCTAATAATGCCACTCTCTTTGAGGCCATTTTCTTTTAAAATACTACAGTGTTAGATACAGGTGACAAAATGACCTCCAACTAGTCCTCACGGGTTGTGCACAGATGATCACTCTGCATATTTCTATATGAGTTAGTTGGATTTTTATGTTGTGGGCCTACAGGGTAGAGGAAAGACACCATCCATAGTGGTAAAATTCTTCCATCTCTGAACATAGAGATGAGCCACAGTTTGATTAGATAGAGATATGAGAAAATCAACTACCTGTAGGTCCCCAACAGGCAGGTGACTCTTGTAGGAAGAAAGGATTTTCTCCTCCAGCATCTAGCATTGATCTTAAGGTATTTGGAAAAAAAAATTTAGATGAGGAGACACACATGAAATATTTGAAAAAAGAAAACCTAAAATGATTTAAAGTTTTTAATCCTAAATAAATATAGTAGAAAAGTAGATGTGGGAGGGGAGGGGGTAGTTGAGCTACAGTGTGTTTCTAGGAAATTCTGTCCTAACTTCTATCCTGCTAATTTCTTGTAGTAGAAAGAAGCAAGGAGGTGTAGGCAGCCAAGGGAACACCGCTGAAATCTGATACATGGTTAAGAGTTTAACAGATTTGTTTCTACCGTCTATGGCGGCAGATGTGTGTGATTTACCCAGAATTCAGGAGGCTAAGAAGGAGGTTGGTAAGTTCCGGTCAGCCTGGGCTACGTATTGAGACCTTGCACTAAATTTTAAAAAAATTAAGATTTCCTTTTTTCTTATATCTAAAAAAATGAACCTTTTGACGTCAAATCCTTTATCTTTTAAAATAGACTGAAGGGCATTCACTTGAAAATAAATGTATTAATGTTAGGGTATAGACAAAAATATCTCTTATACGGTCAATTATTTTTTAACAGTTAATACATAGCTGGTAGCACTGGTCTAGAGGAGATACTGTTTAGAACTTTCAAAGTTTCAGTTAGAAGAGACACGGATTAAATATATCGTATAACATGGTTACACATTTTTATGAATTAGTTTGAATCACCCATTCTACAATGCATATGTAATTCAAAACAACTGCTATATCATAAATATACAAGAATCTATTCATCAATTTAGAAACAAGGTGACCAAAGATTATCAATCCAAAGAGGATATTATATCCTCCATTAGAAACAAACACACATACATATACATATGAACATACACATTTTAAATTATAAACAAGACTAATAACAAACTGTAGCTGCTCCCACAGTGGATAGTGGCTGGAAAGGAGTCTGTGAGATGATCAATATATTATGCCATATAGAGATTTGATGTGGAATAATAAACACAGGGGTTTTTACTTGTACCAAGAACATAGTAGAAAGGATTGGGACTTGAAAAAGGTGACTTTAATGTTTGAAATGAAGATGAAATAACTTTTTACCCACTCACCTGTCCATAAGACTGAAATTTGTAATTAACTAACTATAGTCAGTTGCTTACCAGCTTATAATTGAAGCCTTCCACATGATATACCCACCACATTATGATTTTTAGGGTCTCTCTTACTGCTAATACATGATGGGCAACGTTTAAACATGATTAATGAGCACTATGCTATTGCTTATTTGGTAATGTATATGTTAAATTTAAAGATCAAATGCCAGAAAATTTAGGGCTAAAAAATAATAACTGGAAAATACTCAACATTCTTGAATATAGTAAAAGATATCATGTCTGCCTGCTTTCATATAACACAAAATGATGTACTTGATCCAGCTTATGTAATAAAAGGCTTCTTTTCAGGAGTTGCTTCAAATGATAATAGGTGGGGGTCACATTTACCTCATGCCTGTGCTAAAGTAAAGTCAAAGAAGGTGTCTGCTTGTCCGGGCCTGGGGATGGAGGCCAGGGCACTTGAGCTACCCTGGCACAGGCATTCTTTCCTCAAAGCGACATCAGAGACTTCTGGAGACCCTGTGCCCCCACTGACTATCTCTGTACATTGATTTTAACCCAGAACTGAAATGAACTTACTTTTGCAATAGCTTCTTAGTCACTATTGTTAAAATAAATGAAGGTGCCCGTGCTTAAATCTGGAAAACATTTTTAACATTATAAAATAATTTAACAAAAGTAACAAAGACTTCTGTTTTTTAAATCCAAACAACATGTTTTCAGGGAAATGTGTTTTGAAAACCAATAAACAAACAAACAAAAACAGTTTTCCGTGTAAGCTTATAAAGCGGCAGCACTTGGTTCCCTAAGTGTGCTCTCTGCTCATCTTCCTCCTTTGTCCCTCTCTCCCTCCTCTCTTCCCACCTTCTCCCCCTCCTCACATCTTCCTTTATTCCCTCATTTTCTCTAGACAAAGAAGTTTAAACTGAAAACTGAACAGTTCTCAAGAATTACACTGTCCTAAAAGGTCTGTGAAACATCTGCCTTAGAAACCGAAGGACAGGCCTGTGAAATGGCACAGTGGCTGAAGTCATCTGTGATCAAGCCTCAGAACCTGAGTTCAATCCTCAGGCCTCCACATGGTGCAAAAGAGAGCTCATTCCCCAGAGTTGGCCTCTGACGTCACCTGTACCCCAGGGCACATGTGTAAACATCCCAAACTCGTCTGTATACACAAATAAATATCTTAATAAAAAGAAATTAAAGAAGAAAAACGTTACAACAGCCAACGTTTAATGATACAACAAATATATAATCACTGTGTGGGAAATCTCTGGCAATAAAGTGTGTGAAAAATTAGTTTTGCAATGTTTCTCCACAACCTCTGCATCTTACATCCTTTGTACTCACCCTTTTCACGATTCCTGAGTTTTACTAGGGGGTGTGAGGAATCTATAGATCTCCCACTTAAGGCCACTACTTATTCACCACTTTCACAAATGAATTGTAAGTCTGTATTACCCACCATTCAATGCAAAAAGAAGTTTCTTTGAAGAAAGTTGATATCAGCAGTAATCTATGGGTATACACGTAAATATTTAAAAGATAGCTTGACCTCATATCCATTTAGTGACATAAAGGTAATGGCATTTTCCTCAGGGCCTCTGGCCTTCCCATCCATAGTATCTAGGCCAGGTTCATCATACCAGGCATCAGTTTGTTTCTCTGGAACAGGTCTCAAGGCTAATCATAAGAACCTGGTTATCCCCAACAGTCATCCCACTATTGTGCTGTAGCTCATTGTGGGATTATGTTGTTACATTGTAAATAACTGTCCCACCTACTGGTTTAATAAAAATGCTGATTGGCCAAAGGCAGACAGGAGGTATGGGCAGGGCTACAAGACTAAGAAAACTCTGGGAACAGGAAGAACAGAGCAGAGATGCCACAGAGATGCCACAGAGTTGCCAGACAAGCCAGAAGATACAGAGGACAACTATGCTACTCTAAGAAAAGGTACCAAGCCACACAACTGAACAGGATAAGAATCATGGGTTAGTTTAAGGGTAAAGAGTTAGCAAGTTATATACCTGGGCCCCAGGTTAATCAGTGTACAATTAATACAAGTGTCTGTGTGTTTCAGTGGGACTATAGGACTATGGGTCTGAAAGTCCAGGCTACCAGTGTAGCCCAGAAAGTCTGGGCCTAAAAATAATACAACACCTGGCACTTCCTGTCTTCAAAGCTCTGAACTGTTCAGGATACTAGGTCTTGATCTCAAAAGGAGATACAGTTTGGCCAGGCAATATGGCAGCACTCCTGTGAGAATCAAAAGCTGCATTAGCTAGATACCTTCGTTCCTTGTGTCCAGAGAGCAGGAGACAAGAAAACACACTGTGTTCTCAAGTATGGTGGCTGTTTTTATTTGTCAACTTGGCTGCATCTAGAATTAGCTCGAACCCCAAAATGGAGAGGAATTTTTGCTTAATTTAAAGTAGGAAGATCTACTCCTAATCTGAATCTGAGGTAGGAAGACACATCTTTAATCCAGATCTTTTGAGCTGGGAAGAAACACCCCTTTAATCTGGATCTAGAGACTGAAAGTCATGCCTTTAATCCAGTTCATTTGACTAACCCACCTCTAATCTGGGCCACATCTTCTGCTGGAAGCCTCTGTAGGTCATAGAAGCAGGAAGTTTGCTCACTGCCTGCTTGCTCCCACTGGCAAGTCCAACCCTTCACTGGCATTAGAGCCCACTTCTTCAGGATTCCAGCCGTGATATCCAGCCTTGAGGACTGAGAAACTGCTATATTTTTGGACTTTCTGTCCATTGTTAGATTAGCTGCACTGAAGCCTGTAAATCATCCTAATAAATCCCATCTCTACATATACAGAGAGATCCATTCTGTAAGTCCTGTTACTCTAGAGAACCCTGACTAATATGACAGGGGTGGTTGAACCTCACAAGGAGGTCAGAATATTATTCATAATAGTAAAAAATAAAGGTTGCACTTCCCAAATGGGGGGTTATACTACATAAGCGAGGCAATGCCATGCTAACACGGGCATGACAGCCTGAACATCAGGCATTTGAGGGGAGGTGGGTCTGAGTTACCTGGTAGCTACCAACAGAAGCTGAAGAAAATGAACAGAGAGAGGGAGAAATAAACAAGTAACTGATCGTGGAGTGAGGGGCCCTGACTGCCTCACTAAGCCTGACTGCAGTGACACACTGGAACCTGTCCTGCAGCCCTTCAGTGTCTCCAGAGCACATACTCAAGGAAGAGACAAGGACCAGACAAACAATCAAGGCTGACCACTATGCACTGACAGTCAATAAGGAGGCTCATCCTTAGGAGAGGCTAATTTTCCTTCTCCAAACAGTCATTGGTTGCCTGTAGTTCTTTGTTTAGGGGGGTGGGAACCCACTAAATTTACTTCCTTCCACGTTAATATCCATTAATATTGACATTGCTCTGGTCTTGTTTATGCAGTCAGTCTAGGTGACTGTCTCACTGCAGACATCCTGGTCCTCTAGCTCTTACAATGTCTCTGCTGCCTCCTCTGCCATGTTCTCTGAGCCTCTGATGCTGGAGCTGTGATGTACATGTATCTCTTGGCCCAAGGCTCCCCAAGATCTGTTGATCTCTGCATTGTGTCCAATTGTGGTTTTCAATGTTCTCTACTTACTGTAAAGAGAAACTTCTTTGATGTGGGTGATACACTTAATACACTTAGATACACAAAACTGTGGGTATACGGATAAGATTTAGAATGTAACTAGGAATTATGCTGGGCTAGCAAAGTGGAGGCAATAGAACCTTTATTAATATCCACGACTTCCCTAGCCCTAGGAAGCTGGAAGCTTTCTAGTACTAAGCATGATTCCTTTCCTGATGATCAGGCCTTATGCCCATGTGAGTACCACTTACTGTATCTTTAAACATCTTGCCATGATGCTGGTAGCTGCTTGGTTCATATGTTGCAGCTGGGTAATTTCTTAATTGCCTCCCTCCCTCGGCTGTTTGTTGGAATCATAGAAGTTAGACTGCAGGAGAGAGTCTCCCTGGTCAGATCAGCTCTGCCAAGTCCTATGTCCTACATGTCAGGAGTCATAAGTAATAGGGGCCACCCTTAACTCCCGGGGGGCATCCAGGGCTACCTCTATTATTTATGTTTGGGAAATCACTTGGACCATTCTGAGCATTTGAAAGTTTTCTCATGCTTGGTACTGGGAGTTTTATTAGCCTAGGATTCTCATGGGGAGCATGGGGAGCATTGTCAGCCCAAGAGGCTTAACTTCTTCAGGACAGTGCAGGCCTCATGCACAGAGATAATTGCCGACACAAACCAGGCTTCATGTTGATTTGTTTTTGTTGGCTTTTTGCTTAGGTTTTTGTTTGTTTTCTTATTGGTTTGAGTTTCTTCTTTTGGCTTTGGAGAGAGAATGGTAGGATTGATTATGAGTAAGAGTTGGGTGAGTAGGAAGGATCTGGGGGAGCTGGAAGAGAAGAACATATGCTGAAGATATACTGTGTGCCTGCCTGTCCAGCCACCCACAAGTTGAAGAGCTCTCCAGGGCTACAGCTTCCTCTAGTTGTCAGCTGTGTCTAGATGAGCTTCTTGTGACACAGCTGCTTTTGAATCATCTCTGCTCCTGTTGGTAACCCCAATAAGTCACCTGCCACCGAGACACATGATGCCTGTGGTCTCATCTTCTATTTTTCATGCCACATGTCATTCAAAGCCTATTCTCAAATATACTACATGCACGGATACCTCCAGCTCTCTGCACACAGCCTTCCCTTCCTGAGGCTGGACGCCATTATCATCATGGCTCACCAACTTTCATTTAGCGCTCTCTGGTCAATGTTATTTATCACAGGGCTTATCCTATTTAACTAGTACCAATCTCATGTACTAGTTTACTAGTTGGTTTGTCCTTGTTATTTCACTTCAGCGCTCAGAATTCAGCATCCTATACTGATCACCTACACAAAACCTTACACATAGCAGGTACTCCAAAGTTTCTGTGGAATGGATGAATCTTGAAATTTCCCTCCGCTGCCCTGATTCTCCTCCTTTCTGGATTCCTCTTCCACCTTTTTGAAATGTCCTCCAGATTTTCCTAAGAATCTTCATCTCAAAGATACATAGCAAGTAAAACTTTGAGACCTGGTATGTCCAACCCAAATGACTTCATGACTGAACATAAAAAGCAAGTAAAACTCTACACTGAGTTGTTGAAATTGAAACATTCCTCTTTGATCTGACAGGAAAGGGTAAGTGATGTCAGATGTCTTTTTGTATGCTGTGTCACCCCCATCCTCGCCCGCAAGGATGACGCAACACCAGGCTCTTCTTTCAGCAGTTTATTCAGGAACCTTGAACATGGCTTCTTCTTCTTTTGGGGTATCTGCTCCCAGCTAAATACCTTCTGGATTGCCAATCACGGGGCGCCACGTGGGCCATGCCAATAAGTCCGGATACATGGGAGCAAACCAAGAGCTTAGCCCCAGCCAAATAAGGAGTTGTTTATCTCAGACAGCGCTCACCATGGGGAAGGTGGAAGGCGGAAGCCAGCGCCATCTTTAAGGTGCAGCCACACAGCTCTCTACAATGCTGTGAATATCATTCGTTAATAAAGGGACTGTTGTGACCTATAGCAGGCATCTTAGAAGTAAGCAGGAAATCTGAGCATAGAAAAAGGGAAAGAAGGGCAGAGTCAGGAGAGGTGATCCAGCTGCCCAAGAAACAAGATGTAAATAAATAGGTAAGCCACGAGCTATGTGGCAAGACTTAAGAGCCAGCTAGCAATATGCCTGAGCCATAGGTCAAGCATCTTGCAATTAATATAAGCCTCTGTGTGTTTCTGTGGGACTGTGGGTTGGATAACGGGTTGGACAGGCCAGAAACTTAATATTACACTGAGTTCTAAAGTCATTACTGGAGTCTTAGTTTGTATTGAGGAATCTGCTGAAAGTTGACCTTGTTCTACATGTGACCTGCTGCTTGTTTGGGGGGAATTAACTATGTCCTTTATCCATGGCTGAAATTCTTTGTCTTAGCTTCTTCCTCCTCCCTCTCTTCCTTTTAAGGATTGTGTAGTGTTTTAGGAATTTAAAAATTGCCCTTCTAATCCCCATTCTCTAAAATACCATTATTTTGATGAACTTCATGGGTTAACCTCTAAACATTTCCCCCCTTCTGAGAGATCTCTTTAAGTAGGAAAAACCAACAGCGTGCCCAGTTTAGAAATGACTTTTAGATTTGTGTTGTCTCACACTTATAATCCCAACCCTGATGAGGCTGGTGTAGGAAGACCTGCTGATAATTCAATATAGTGAGCAGTGATTTCCAGGTCAGCTGGGCTACTGAGTGAGACTATCCCCAAAACAAATAAAACAGCATTAGCAAAGCTGATCAAAACTGTCTTGTTGACGACAGTCAGGTCAGGGCATGGACATTACAGTACTTGCGAATCAAATTTATCTATGACACAATATCCCACCATAAATATGTAATAAGTATATAGTACTTACTACAACCAATATGTAAAATAAAGTCATTTTTTACAGAGCCTCGAAAGTATCTGAAAATTTTATGGTTAAAAAATAATTTGGAGAGCTTCCTGAGACGGCTTAGTGGATAAAGATTCTTAGAACAGAAATACAATGACCTGATTTTGATCCCCAGAATCCACATAAAGGTAGAAGAGAACATACTCCACATCCATGTGCACACGCTGCTGCACACACCCTCACCCTTACAAACCATACACATACACACAATAATTGTATTTGTTTATTAAAAAATTTAAAGATGGCATTGGCTTATCTCAACAATCCCTCAGGAAACTCAGCATCACCATAACCTGTATATACGCACAGATTAACAGAGTATATAGATTTTCCTATCACCCTATGTTGCTTATTTTTTGTGAATTTACCATTGTCCTGTCTCCAACCTCCCCCTTTACAACGAAGTATGTGGCTAATCAGAGCACTGCCATTCGTAATTCAGGTTGCTGTTTGCTTGATTCAGTAATTTACAGGTAGTCTATGGCCTCAACTACAGCATTTAACAAGGCTAACATCTTGAAATTAGTTTTCTATTCTGATATTTTATCTTCCAATTCTTGTATTGATTTCAGTAGTTCCTCAATTTCTCAGATCCTCTTTTATTACATACTATAAAATTGCATTTTTAAATAAATATATTCTTCCTGAAAATACTCAGCTGTCTTTCCCCTTGTCTGCCACCTGACCTTTGCATTGTGTTCCACATTTTTCCTTCCATTTTCCACATGTTGGACTATATCTGTTGTCTCATGATAAATGACTCATAACTGGGCAGTGTTTTTTTTTAAGCTGGTGGGCTTCAATTAAAGCTCATTAAATAATTAGCAATACTTTCCATTGGATCCATTTACCCGTTAGTATTTGGAGACCAAACATTGATACAGCATCCTTCCATAACATGGAAGACACCAGTTTTGTGTGCTTGTGACATTTGGGGGAGATTCCGAGGAAGCCAGCTGCCAGTCACTGCAATAGATCAGGCACTATAAGGAGAAGCTCAGAGATGAGGTGACAGGCAGACAGAACTGAGAGGAAGCACAGAACCTAGGATTTTGGATTCAAAATGAAACTCTGTTTTACAGCAATAAAATATGATTATTAAAGACAGACCTGGGACAAAGATCAAATTAACATGGCCTCAAAGAAAAGACCAAGCAAAGTCCTTTTATTGCTTCTAAGGCTCCCAAGTGGGTTGGGAAGCCCTGTCACTAAGCCCGGGCACTCAGTAGCTCTGATGCCTCTTTCTCTAACCCTTCCCTGCTGAAGCCTTCCGGAATTACTCCCGTAACTGCACCCTTAGGGAAACCCAATTCCTTTATTACACTTGTTTAAGAATTATGCTAACACTTTAAGTGATGACTGCTTTTCTGACCAAATCCAACCAGAAAAGAAGGTAAAGAAACTCCCGGGGTAAGGGGAGGGGAGCATGACACGGGACAGATGACAATACAAACTGGCAGATCACTGCAGAGTATATGCTGCTGTGGCATGGAGTTCACAGAGAGACAGTGTCACCCTTGGCAAGTATATTCACCTAATCAAATGGTCATGTCAGGATGAGCAGCCTGAGTGCCTGGAAAGAGATTTCTAAAGGAAGAGGAATGTACCAGGCAAGGTAGGCCATTAACCTAGTTCATTTCACTAACTTTGCAGATCACACCCCAACACCCTTTTGGTAGCTTAGGGAATCTCACAAGCCTACTGGTATTGTCAGTGTGTAAACTGGGAACTAAGACAAAGCCATTTGTCAAGAGCTTGAGAAATAATGGGTCTAAAACCCTTCCTGGATGCTTGAGATGCATCTGATACTGTATTCAAACATGGGCTGTCTACTGGTACAATGCTGTAAAATAGTTAAATGCCCGTGCTGTAAGGCACTTCTAACACACGTGTAAGAAATCACATAGGTGGCTGTCATTGTCATGTGACCTACACAGGAGAACAGGGGCTAGGAAAGGACAACCTTGCACTTCCATCAGGTTAGCACAGCATGCACATTTATATGTCAACAGCCAAACCACAAAATAAAAATAGAGCCATCTTTAAACGCTATGGCTCAGATTCAAAGGGGTACTACAGAACAACAAAAGGGCTGGAGGGCTGTTTTCCAGGGCAGCAGGTTGAGGCCAGTTTTAGTTTATCTCCAAAGAGAAGCAGGGCAAGTGCAGCCAGTTCATTATCCCTGCAGCTCTCCTCTGCTATGGGACTGTGTGTCCCTCTCATCTCAAGTATGTGATGGTGAATAAGATCATTCTCTTCTCTTTCTCTTCAACCTTTAAACTGTTTCGACTGTTTGATAGATTTGGTAACTTTAGCAACCCCCCCACCCTGTCCCACCCCAATCTTTGCCCTACTTAAATCAATTCAAGCTTACCTTTATTTCTTAAGACATATTTCAAAATGAAGACATTTATTTTAATCCCATATTGCTCTTGAAAAATAAATTCCATCTCCTACGGCACCCCTAGACTTAATTCTGTTGGGCCATGTGCTCTTAGCCCGGGGTTACCTGACCTGCCAAAACAGGTCATATGTGAATCGCTCTGGCAGAGGGAAGACGTGTGAGCTTTCAGAGACAGCACCACACACCACCTCTGCCGATTCTACCACTAACTTCAAGAAAATTATGTTTCACATTTTTTGTTTTGCCAAAAGATTCTGACTTTTTTACAAAGGTGAGGGCCAGTATAGACAATCTCTAATCATATATAATGTCAGTCATATAAATGTAACACACATATTAAATGCACAGTGCAACTGAGGTATGCCCAGAGCAAGCAAACAGCTTCTGACCTGTCATACAATTAGAACAGTATCTTTAATATCACAAAAATTCAAAATTTCCCTTAAGAAAAAATAAAGTAACAAACTCCCCCGCCCCCTGGCCCCAGGCATGGAGCATGGCTATTTCCCCAGAGTACACAGGCTCGACTACAGGCTTGTGAACATTAGCAGAACAGGACATGCCGAGAGTCACCACTAATGGGAGAGTTGTGGTTTGGGCTTTGTCTTCTGTGCAGAGCCTTTGGCGTTCTTTATCAAGCGGTACATAAAAGAATAGAAGAATAAAAGGTTGTCATACTGTCCTCTGTACCTCTCTTTCAGAATGTCACTATGGTAGTCCACCAGGAAGTAATAAACAGCTTCAATCGTGGAAAGGAAAGTGTCTGGCTTCCCTTTTTGATGGCGCCAAAAGCAAGTTTTTCTTGTCTTCAGTTCAACTTGTAATAACTCTGCCAAACAAACAAGAAAGAGAACATGTGGATACTTCTCAATTGTATTATTGAGAACAACAATAATAACTGGCGTGATAATATGTGTTGGTACACAACGATGATTTAATTTCCTCATGGACTTTTTAAAGTACAGATAAGTTCTTTCTATTCCAATTCTAAATGTACACAGAGAAACAACCGGCACAGAACAGGGCTGTGTGCATCCCCATTCACTCTCCCTGGTCCTCAGACCTTGGAAAGACAGTAAAAAGTCAACAATCAAGAGCCTTCTCTCTCAGGGCTTCTAACCTAATAGCTTCTGTCTAAAGTTTCTTTTTAAACTTTGACTTGACAGAATTTCATTATCCATTTGTAAAAAGCATTTATCTGATAAAGTGATTTTTTTTCTGAATGTCACATTATTCACTTTTTGCTCTTTATATTTTGTTCTAGCTTTAACTAGGAAAATAAATACAGAAGGAGGGAGGAAGGTAAAATAACAGTAAAGAGGCCTGAATAAGTTATAAAGAAACATACTATTAACAATCTACCTAAATATACCTCTAATACATATAAGTAGGTATACAAATATACATACATAGTTTCAATAAAATTTTCTTGTCTGAGCTGACAATGCTCCCCCAAGAGCCAAAGACAGTCAATGCAGAGAGAAACATCTGGTCAAAGTTCTGAGAATAAATGATTGATGTCATCTATATCTTTTCTCAGTGTAACAATATGTTGAGACGCTGGGGGTGGCAGGAAGGAAGAGCTGCCAGTCATCATGAGATCAGAAGCACAAATAGCTAGGCCAGCACGGCCAGGGGGGATCAACTGCAGTAAATGAGCTCAATGTATGACAGGTTCGAAATTGCATCAACCTAATGTAAGCTGGTAAATGCTGTACACACAGACCCTGAAATGACCACATTTAAAACATAAACAAAAGGGCCATTTCAAAAACTCTATCAGTGCTGTTGAAAACAAAGGGGAAGAGCTGCTTAGGTTTGGAAGGCATTATGAAACACTGATAATAATCTGTAATCCATCTATCCTTCACATTTTCCCAGTGCCCACTGATGAATCTTCCAGAACACTATGCCACTCTGTACTCTGGCTTTAGGTAGATTGTACATGATTACACCAAGAACTCTTCTTACCTTTCAGTGATTTATTCTGACACTACTGAAATGTCCAGAGCTGTCTCTGTAAAGTTTGCAAAGCCATAGTTTCACTATTAAGGTAACTTTTAAAGTCTATTTGCTATGTTTTATGTGTCTGACTGTCTGCCTGTACATATGTATGAGTGTGTACCATGTGCACACCTCAGAAGAGGGTGCTGGACCCCTTGGAACTGGAGTTACAGGTGGTTGTAAGCTAAAAGGTGGGTGCTGGGAACTGAACCCATGGCTTAGCCACTGAGCCATGCGCCCAGACTATTATGGTGATTCTTAATTTCAGCATTCAGAATGTCATGGTGAAGCAGAACTCCTAATCCATGTATCTGAGAGTTGAGTATGATTTGTTCAGCTTAACCAAATGGAAAAGTGTTTTAAGATCTAAAGCCCTTAAGTTTTCACAAATATGGATTCTTTTTATTACTTATAAATGCTTAACCAGTAGCTCAAGTTTATTAATAACTAGCCATTACACTTACATCAACCCATAATTCACATCTATGTTTAGCCATGTAGCTTTGCACCTTTTCTCAGTGCAGCATTCTCATCTTGCTTCCTCAGCGTCTGACTGGAAACTTCAGTCTTCCCAGAATTATTCCTAGAATTCTCCTAGTCTGGATGCCCCACTATATTTCCTGCTTGACTACTGGCCAATTAACATTTTATTAAACCGATATGAGTCACAAATCTTTACAGCGTACAAGAACATTATCCCACAGCACTCCTACAATGTAGGTCCTGAGACTCAAACTCAGGTCATCGAGCTTGGTGACAGGCAGCTCTTCACTGCTAAGCCATGTTGCCAGCCCTTAAGTAGAATTCTAAGTATTTTCTTGGCCATCTAATTGGCTTGGCTTAATGTTATGCCAGTTGGAAACCACCTAACCTTAGTAGTTTGACTGTAAACAACACATTGTAAATTCTACTGCCTATTGTCTTTATCCTGGCCAACAGTCAAAAACTAAGTATTCTGCTATTCCCAAGATACAGGGCTTTGAGGCCCTAATGAAGATACAGGGCTTTGAGGCTCTAACTTTAAACCATAACCTCCACAAGCCCCTCCTTTCTCTTTAAGCTGGATGGAAAAAAATGAAGGCATGTAGCTGTGTCTCTTGTCAGCCACAGAGGCTCTTTATGCCATAGGCAATAGACTACAAGTAAAACATGGATTCTTACAGAGGCATTTGGTTTATCCAGAAGTCTATTTTTCTCAAACATCGAGGCTATAATTATGTCCTGCCTATGTTATTCCTGAGGAATCAGAGGAGGCAGGGCTGAATTAGGAGCTGTTTTAGAGACCCATTTTATGGTTATGGACTAGCACCGAAGTGAGATGCATGCTTTCTATGGGAGTCAGGAAAGAGTAACCAATCTTTCATACAAATCTCATTTTAGGCAAATCTAAACAAACTGACTTTGAATAGTATCAGAATAATTCCATTTATAGGTTTTTCAGAGACTCTTAGTTGTGTTCTTTCATTTGAACCTAGAAATTACCAAATAAGGGAATACTAAGAAAAAAAAAAGTCCCAGAGAAATCTTCAGACTATGGAATAATTTGCTGCAGTAACAGGACCAAGGGGCTGTGGCAGGCAGTGATCCCTCACTCCTTCAAAGCACAGGGCAGCATGAATTCATCTACTAAATAATAAGTTCTTCAAAGTCTTATGACCCACAGGGAGAAACTAACTAATTATCTAACAAATTAGCTAAGCTAATGAAATGTACTTTGTACTTTTCTTAGTTTGGAAATGATTAAGACTCTAGTATGTCTTTTCTTGAGGGACCTTTTGGCAACCATGTAAACTAACTGAGTAACTTTCTTGCCTTCTAATAACAAAGCTGTTCAATAACTGGAAAAATCCTAAAACTTTTAGAGAAACCACTGAGAATGTTTAAAGCACCAAAAAAGGTCCAAAGACACAAGAGAAACGGTGTGAGCTCCTGGACTTCAGATGACTAGCTGTGTCACTTGGGCAAGGAAAGTAACCTTTAAACTGTTATTAGGAGCTCAGCATTTCACTCAAGCAAAAATGGTATGCAGGGCCAGGAGACAGTTCAGTGGGTAATGCACTTGCACAGCATAAGGACTTGAGTAGATCCCAGAATCTGAGTAAAAGTAGATGCAGCAACACACAGCTATACTCCCAACACCTTCGGGGAGATGGAACTGGAGACAGGCGAACTCTCAAAAACTTTGAGCTAGCTAGTCTGGTGCAGTGAACAGAGGCGTTGCCTGAAACATGGTGGAAGGCAAAGGATGGCACCAGATGTTATCCTCTGACCCCAACATATACTCAGCGGCATGCATGTGCCTACATACACATAAAACACATGTACATGCACATATGCACAGCACTGTATATATACTTAAACACTTATACACATAGAAATTTTTCATAAAAGGCATAAATAGAAGTAAAAAAAATCCTTAAAATATTAAACTGAGTTAGACTACTACTGTGAACTCACAATATGTACACCTATTTGTTTCTTTGGTTCCGTCCACTGAAGAAATGGCATGTAGTAACCAACTTACACAACCCAGCTTCTAACATCAGATCCTAGATGAACCACAGATCTTTAAGAAAACGATGATTTCAAGTTTGTATAAGGAGAAAGTCAAAGTAGGTTTGAGATATTCTGTTACATCTACTAAGGCCAGTAGAACACCAATGAAGACACGAAGTAACATGACTATACTTTCTCCATTTTTCACTTCTCAATTTAATGACTGATTGATCTATGAATACTAAACACTGCTGAGAAAGTCTACATCCTGAAAGCATCTGGTGGAAGATCTGGCAATCATCACCATGATCAGGTAGTCATTTATCAATAAGAGAACAACTTGTTCTATATGCCTCCTGCTTAATGCAACGGTAAGTTTACAACTTCAAGTACATGAATTGCTCAACCAAATGACAGATGAAATGACAGAGGAAGGACATACTATCAATAATGACAACAAACGACAGATGCTGTAGACAAGCCTGGACAGATCCTAACTTTAAAGAACGTTAGGAAAATCAGCATTTCCTGTTCATGCGCAGGAATCAAGCCTGGTTCCCAGCACCCACATTAGGAAGCTCACAACTGCCTACAACTCCAGCTCCAAGAGATCTGATGCCCTCTTCTGACCTCCATAGGCTTCTATATGTACGTGCACACATACACATACATACACACACACAGACACATACATACACATAAATTTTAAATTATCTAAAAAGCATGTCAAGCAAAATATCTAGACTGAGTCTAATCACGAGACATAAAACCAATATGACCACCTTATCAAAATCTAAATCAATAAAAATTAAATTAGGAAACTGTTGTAGATTAAGAAACTAAAGCTAAGCAAGCATCATAAATCTGAATTTATATGCTGTGGCGGGGTGCTAGAAAAGCCATTATTGTATATATGTATATATCAGAGAGATGTAAAGACAGGCTGCATGTCAGACATTGTACAAGTTATGCTAATCTTCTTAAGAGTGGTGTTATACTGTATTTCTTAGTAGGAGTGCCCTTAATAAAGGCGACAATAGCATTTAGAGTGCAGTCTTACAAAATTTACTGCTTACTTTAAACAGTTCTATCAACAATGCGCATGCACACACACACACATACACACAGGCACACACTAATACATACACGCACACACATAAACACACATACACAGGCACATACACACACAAGCACGAACACACAAAGGGAGAAGACAAATGGAGCAAATGTCAATGTTGAATGTAACTCTTTTGTGGGAGCTAAAATGTGAAGTTTTTCTAAATCAGAGCTGTAAGGTGAGGAGAGTCCCCAGACACACGTCCTTACCCCGAAGGCGCTCATCAGAGGCTATCTGGTTGGTCTGGTTCCAGGTGCTATCAATAAAGACGACTCTTTTCAATGCTGGTCCTTTGCACACGCTCTCATTAGAGTCGCAGCCTTCCTCTACCTTAGCTTTCTTGAGTTTAATGGGCGGCACATCAAGGTCGTCAGTTCTACTTCTGCCTTTACTTTCAGTCCTCTTTTGCAGATGAAAAGGGAGATCTTTTATTGAGACGGATTGAGACCCAGGAAAGACAAGTACAACCTACAACAAAGAAACTCAAGTTAGCGCACTCGGATCTCCAACAAAATTCTGACCTAAAACTCTAAGAAAAAGAGATGCCGAATGTTTAAAAAACGTCACATTGATCCTATTATTTGTTTTCCTCCATATGTTTACAATTTTAACAGTACTTTGATTAAATTTCTGTGGTGTGGTGCTACACTCCTATAACAGCACTAGAGATGCAGGGACATGAAATGAGGGCCAGCCTGGGCTTCCCAAGAGTTACAGGCCAGCCAACGAGACAAAAAGGCAAAATACATGATACTTTTTTAAACTACCACTGGAAACCGTTCAATGACAAATACTATTTCCACCTGTATAACAAGGGGAGATGTGATAAACAATGAGGCAGGGAGGAAAGGTGTGGTGGTTTCTACAGCCATTAGTGGTGCTGATCTAAGACAGCACAATACAGTGGAGACTGCGAAACACACCTGTAGGCCTGACATCTACAAGCGTAAAACAACAGGATCTTGAGCTTCATGTGACATGTGACACAGTGAAGCTGTCTCAAAAATGTATAAAGAGTATGTTTTACGTAACCAATGGTATTTAACTGAACAGAGACGAATACACAAACATATTACTAGATCAAAGTCATATGTTATTCGTAAATCTAACTTTCTAAATAAATTCAGACTCTATAGACATATACTATGAAGCTATCACTAAAGTAAAATGCATATTTAGCATTAATGAGCACAACACTAGATTGCTGAGAAGATGTTAAATCATGTTCAGTAAGTTCAGAAAGGAGATGGAGTTAAAAGCTCCCATGAGGGTTGTAAGTGACAAGCCACCCACCTCATGATCCTTCCCTTCATATTCTGGGATGCACGGGTATGTGTAGATGCTCACAGAGTCAGGCGCTAAGAGCTTCGCATGCGCAGCAGTACTTTTGCCATCTGTTTCATTTGGATGCTTAATGATATCAATCTTCAGTGGAAGCTAAAAAAAAGAAAAGATAAATGAACAAAATAAGTCTAAAATTCTGATTTTTATGTCAATATAAACCTCGGAAACTACACATCAAGCTCACACTGAGCACACTTACAGTTGGAGGCCACACCATTTAGACCAGAGTACTAAGGATGGTAGGTCGTCCATCAAACCCCAATCACATCCTCAATTCTGATTGTGTACCCAAGTAGCTCTTTCAGCCTGGGCAATACGTAGCCTGCTCTTAAAGCGACGGTCCAGGGTTATTTTATTTTGGTCATACACATACTAAGTCCAATTTCTCACATTTTTGTATCCATGCCAAGGACATTTACAAAAATAATTTCAATTTAGTCATTGAACTCTACATTTACTTTATGCTGTTCTTTAAAAAATAAAAGATTGACTGATAATTCAAATTTAAAATTCAAACTGAAATCCTGTTTCTCATATATTTTTTCAAGTCAAAGTTACCTTAAGTTTTGTGATCTTTGGCAATGCATTTTCACAATACAAATTAAGCTACCAATAGGAAAATAGCAGCAGAGTTAAACTTAAAGTGTTTTAAATAACCCTCCTCAAGTTAAACTTGATACAAGCTGTATGTCAGAGATACTAGCCCAAATATTTTGCTTAATTAAGAACATACTAATTCTTCTGTTCAAAAATAATAATTCTCTTGGGTTTCTTGAACTTTTTTTTTTTTTTTAACTATTTACATTTCTTCCTTTTAGACTCTGTTGTTTGGAAGGTACATCTACTATCTCCAAGACCCTCATTTCATGCAAATAGGACCTGGAGGCAGCCATTTTACTCTGTGACTATCTACTACAGTCAGGAAAATGATCTGCCGCCATGAAAAGGTCTTCTGAGTGTTCTCTCCTCTTCCTTCCCCAATGCCAGCTGCCACTCAGTTTACTTTTACTGAGGTTTATATACATACAATTGTAAATTATATTCTTTCTATCTGGTGTCTTAACTCAAAATAATTACTTGGAAATGCATAAAGATACTGCTTATCATTTTTCCTACAGGTCACCCTACCCCATTCAAGATGAGATTATGTGAAGTCTCAAGGCAGCCTCAAGGCCACAGGACCATGGCTGGCCTCTAAAGTGGGGCAGAATTAGTAGAGATAGAGTGTCACACAGGAGGCAGCATGATGGAGTCTCCAAGAGCGAGCTTTATCTTTGGAACCCAGAGAGAATTTGCCATATGAAGAATGACAGATGTCTTAAAGGGGGACACTGACCCTTCAGGTGCTCCCAAGACTATCTTTTAAAGGAGTATGCACAGTACAAAGTAAACCAAATTTCCTTTCTTTTTCTTTCTGAACAATTATGTGAGGACAGAACGATATAAACAGTGTACCTCAAAGGGATGCAGGCACAAATACATACCTCAAACAGTTTTCAACTAGGATTTCAACACCATTACTCTCCTCCTTTCCCCACTTAGGTCAGGCATCATTTATGACAGAGGGCCAATTGCATTAAATCAACTTAACAATTTTTAACTTAAGGAAATTCACCATTTGAATAGGCAGTTCACAGACACTGGTCTGCATCTGAATGAGGGCAGCTCTAGACTCTCCTCATGGTGCTCAGTCTGTCTCAGATGGCATACTAATTCCTGCTCCTCAAGGTCTTTCAATACCAGGGCAGCATTATTCTTAGCAATTGGGAAGTAGGAAAGAGAGGTGACAAAGATTTCTACTCCTAACAAAACTGACTTTCCGACATGCTGATGGAGTTTAAAACTCCAAAGGCTAACATTAATAGTCATGACCAACTTTACAACAAGAACACAAAATTGATGAATTGATTAAAAAAATGAATAAAACCCAAACAAGACCAAAAAGCACAGAATCAAATGTTATTAATTTTTGCAAGACATGTACACTAATTTAGTTGTGTAATAAAAAGGAAGTTTTATGGACTAAAATCTCCTATTATAAGACAACTACACAAAATTCATGGCCTCAGGACCCAATCTAGGTTATCATCAGTTTTCAACAAATAAATCTGAGGCTTCTAGCAGTGTGGGACCAACAACGGGAATTTACACTGTGTCCTGGGTCACACATTTCACAGGAAAATTACATTAAATAATGACATGGCCGAGTAAACATTATAGTACTGACCAGTCAGAAGGTACTTCAGAAGATATTCTACTTTGAAATGCCAAACAGAACGTCCATCTGTCCTACAGTGGCTATGTTTTTAACAAGAGATTTGGCACATACCTTTCTGCTCAGATATATTCAAATGCTACCAGCAGGAAGGCATGGGCGCTAGCCCCAGAGCAAAGCTTTTTAAACAGAGCTGCTGAAGCTGGAGTTTGTCTGGTTTTTCCCTTCTTTATCATTATTCATTTCTTGCAGTTTCCAAATTCTGCATCAAATAAAGGTTTGTTTGATTTATTCTTGTCTTACATGTTTTTATAACAGTTTATTTGGGGATAACAGCTCCAGAGCATTAGAGTCCATGACCATCACAGAAGGGAGCACAGCATCAGGCAGGCAGACATGGTGCTAGAGCAGTAGCTGAGACACAGCCATGATGCAGAAAGAGAGAGCACAGGAATGGCATGCTGTTTGAATCTCAGAGCCCACCTCCAGTGACACATGTCCAACAAGACCATATTTCCTAATCCTTCCTCCAAAGTTCCACCAACTGGGGACCAAGTATTCAAATATATGAGCTGATGGCCATTCTCTTCAAATCACAACTCCCCAAACTAAAACTTTAGGGATAAGGAGGACATAGTCCTTGTGTTCTGCCTTCCCAGGCAGGCTCACTGAAAGCAATGTTGGAGGTTTATTTAACTAAGGTGGAGGGCTGGAGAGATGGCTCAGAGGTTAAGGGCACAAGCTGCTCTTCCAGAGGACCTGAGTTCAATTCCCAGCAACTACATGGTGGCTCATGAGATCTGGTGTCATCTTCTGGCCTGCAGGGATACATGCAGACAAAACACTGTACACATGGGGTGAGATCAGACTGTGTTCCTGTGCATGGGCTGGCACCTTGGGGCCCATTCTGCAGAGGAACACCTAACCCAGTCTTGTCTTTGGGATGAGGAAATCGGACTTGCCTGGAGTGGATGTGCCATGCTGAGCTGACCCACCTTGGGAATTCTTACCCTTTTGGGGGAGGGGGTGGAAGAATGGGGAAGGGGGAGGCTGACTGGGAGGGATTGGGAGGAGGGATGAGAGGGGGAGCAGGGGATGCATTGATAAAAATGACAAAATTAAAAAATGAAATTAAAAAATGAAAATAAATAAAACTAAGGGAGAATTTAAAAACAACATTATTTGGACTTTCTATTTCTCTTAATATACATTAACACATCAAATTTTATATACAGGCACTAAATAAACACTTTAGAATACAGTTAATGAAATAATTGGCATGTTTTTTAAGTACTTCTAATAAATGGTGAGTACTGCCACTAATTTGGAAAATAATCCTGTTGTTAAATTTCTATCAAAATAGTAGCCCTATAAATAGAACTTTTATCTTTTTGATTTACAATCCTTTTGTGAACATATTTTAAGATAAAAAGTCTTTTTAATGTTTTGAGACAGACTAAGTAATCCAGGCCAGCCTCAGACTCACTGTGTAGTCCACACTGGCATCAATATCCTAAACATTCTGCCTCAGTCTCCTGGGTGCGGAAGAACACCTGGCAAAGTAGGATTTTTAATGAAAGATTTTTTTTTTTTTAATGTGGCTGTAGCATAAACAGAAGGCAGGACTCTGACATTTACCATTCCTATTAGTGAAGACATTAACAGAAAGCCTTAATCTCAAGCTTTAATTTTTTTTTTTTCTGAGCAAACTGGAAAAACCTCATTTTGGGTCAATAAACTTTGTCTTTGTCTATATTGTGATTTTAGATCTCCAGAACATCATGGACTTGCCAAGATAATTCGTGTAACAAAATAAGCATTAAAATGTCTTTCATACTTCAAATCTAAATAAACCTTAAACATCACAACTTCAATCTACTTGTGCTAGGTGTAGAACTGAATATATGTCCTAATACATGCTAATTCCACTTAACACAATTATTTGACTTACTTCTCACCTTTGGGTCAATGCTAGACAGTTAACATATAGATACTAAATTTTTTAATTACATATAAACGATCTATGAACTTATAAAAAGTCTTAATCAACACCACAAACCATAAAAAGCAATCAATTCAAATCAGCTTTTCCAGGAGGTTTGAAATCACTGTAATTATAATATGGTCCAACGTGTAGACCCCAGTCCTTTACTTTTTAGTTTAGTGTTGGCCATGGCCAACTGCTCCATTCTATACATTGGATGGGGAAAGTCACAAACCTCAGGCAAACATCCACTCTGACTATACTTATAATATTTCACCAAGGATCATTACAAAGACCTGGAAGTCATTTTTGAAGCTTCTTCAAGTGAGACTATAAAATTCTCTTTTATAATTATTAACTTTTTAAGTAATTAATTTCATTGAAATTACATAATTCATTTCAAATGCTAGTGATTTTTCTATAAACAAGAAAGATATTCTTTTAAGTGTCAAATTATCCATTAATACAATTCACTTCCAAGCTGATCAGATATCACAGTAGGCATATGTATATATATAAAAGCTATCTTTTTAAATTGCCTCTTACTTGCACAACTGGGATCTGCTCAGTGGGTACGTTTTCCACTGGGACATAGCAGGTGTAGCAGTAGAACATCCTTGAGCCACCGCATTGGAGACACCGTGACCGGCCACTCTGCTGAGCCTTATGAAGCACTTCTTGAGATGCTAAGCATAAGTTCTGAAGGGGGTCTTCTGAAGCCATGGAAATAGTTTGTGGCTGTCTTGTTTCCATGCAATTTGCATTATTTTTTTCAGTTTCTTGAGGAAACAGAGATGGACTGAGAGCCATTCTTTTTTTGAACCAAAATGCTCTTTCTAGAACATGTGTCATGGGTGCACTGTAAGAATTAAAATGGGGAGAAATGACGAGTGTCAATATGTGCTGTCCTTACAAGTAAGATTGTCCAATATGATTTATACTGTTAGGGTGAGTATTTACCAACAGATATTGCTAAGTTAAAAACCCACTGAACTGACATGCTTGAAAATAAAAAATTAAAAACAATCAACTCAAAAGAGTAATTTGTTATTCTTACAAACTACGCTTCCAATAGAAAATGGGAATGCGATATGTTAAGACCCACTCTAAACATAAAATTCAGACTCTGATGATCCATTTTGATTGTACCCATTTTGTCTCAAATATGGCAATTTTAATTTAAAAATGCTGTAGTGGTATGAGTAAAATCAGTTAGCTATTATGAATGCACACACACACACACACACACACACACACACACACACACACCACCCCCTGATTCTGAGCACTATTCTAGCTTAAAACTCCTTCCACAAAGCAGATCATAGAAAGTCTAAATTGTTCCACTTTCAGAGTAGATGTACAAGTGCCTATTTCAAAATGGATTCTGCCCTGTACTGAGGAGGGAGGAAAGCTGAAAAATCTAACAAGCCCTGATGATTCTCTTTCATTCTGTTAGCAATTAAGCCTGTAAAACACTTTCTATTAAAACAAACAAAGAAACAAACAAACAAAAAACAACAAAAAAGTGCAGGGGCTTCTGGGTAGTTGACTACGTAGGAGGTCACACGAGGGGAACTCAACCACACACTGTAAGGCAGTAACCTCAGCCTCACTGGGAGGACGCGCCTGAGCTTGGGTCCTCTCCCTACTTCTACCTGCCTGCACATTTGAATCTGTTGAAATATCCCTTATAATAACCATCAAATGTAAGCATAGTGTTTCCTAAAATCTGTGGGCCATTCGAGCAAATCAAATACATCTGAAGAGGAGTTGAAGGAATCTCAGCTTGTAGCTAATTGGTGGGAAATTCTGGAGGCGCAGATTGTGACTGGCTATGAGGATGGACAATCTTAGAGACTGAACTGTCAGCCCGGGGATTGGACACTATCTCCAGTAGTGTCAGCGCTGGATTTGAAGACAACAGTTGGTGTCTGCCATAGAATTAGTGCTGGGAGAGCACAAGTATTCCCAATGATTACAGGATGAGAGAAGAAAGCAAAGCATGCTGTTCTTCCTAGCATGGATATGTTCTACAAGACATGCTCCTCCCCGAACTGAATAGTCAACCACAGTACATCTGCTAATGCAGAGACAGATACTAATAATTATATTTGTAAAATATCCCATAAGGTGAAATATATGATCTTAAGACTTTTAAACTTTTCAAAAATTATGCCTTTCAGTGTAGTATTAGGTTTTTGGCCCGGACTTTCGGGCCTAGCCTCAAGGTTTAGACCTGCAGACCCACAGACCCGTAGAGACACACAGATGCTTACAAAAGTTTTAGGCTGATCAGCCTAAGGCCCAGGCATATAACTTGCTAACTCTTTACTCTTAATCTAACCCATGATTCTTATCTTGTTCAGCCATGGGGCTCGGTACCTTTTCTCAGAGCAACATAGTTGTCCTCTGCTTCTTCTGGCTTCTCTCTGGCATTCTGTCCTGTTCTGCCTGTTCCTAGAGTCTTCTTAGTCTGGTAACCCCGCCCACACTTCCTGTCTGTATTTGGCCAATCAGCGCTTTTTATTAAACTCATAGGTGGGGACAATTATTTACGATGGAACAACATAATCCCCCTACACTTCAGATTCTTTAGTAAAGATTGTTTTTTAAAAAAAGTGTAAAAACCATCCCATGTAATATTCTCTGTGCAGGTTATGTATATGCACGTGTGCAATAACAATTAATGAAAGGAGGTCATGAGGGTATATGAATGTATACTTACCATCATATATGTGAAGAGAGATGCAACTCGAGTTGGGGTTTGGAAAGACTTAGAAAACAATGGCCATTCCTAAGGAACTAACAAATAATTGGCATCTGCCATTCATTACGCAACCTATGCTGAAAAAAATTAACTTATAACTCCTCCTTTGACCCAATTTCTCCAAAATTAATTATACTCATGCAGTTTCATTCTGTCTGCTTTGTACATAACATCTATTTTGAGGCTTGAAATTGGATTCTAATTCAGTTTCTTATCAATCCACAAGACAAAGACAAATCTCACACTTTTGAGTACTTATGACTGGGTCCATATATTTGAATGGAGAAATGTGTTCATTTAGAGGCACCTTTCAGGGACGCTTGACCTTCTAGAAGTAGAATTCTTTCCAATTTGTCTATTCCTGATTTTTTAATACTTTTGGATAGATTCAAATACTTGACAACTAAATTAAAACCATTCTATAAAACGCGTCCAGGATGCATCTCACAACTCAACTTCGGGGTTTTACACAGCTCGGCACAAACTGAAGCCTGATAACTTTATTTTCCTTAAAGTGGGGGAAAAGGCTACCTTTTCTATCACAGTAAGCTAAGGAAACAGTCTTTAAATTTCTCCTATCTTCAACTGTGGACTAATTCAGGACCAGAATGACCGTTTTTAGTATCTGTGAAGTACTTACTAGGTACTACGAACTGTACTTTTTTAAACCCAAGATACCGCCTTTTAAAACAGAACTAGAGCCCCTTCCACAGAACAGGATCTATGACAGGCAGTGTGTCTTGTAAAGTTTCAATCTGGAGACCAATCACAAACAGTCCTGAAAGGCTGCAATCTTGGGCATCACTATTCTCACCCAACCTCAAGGAACTAGCAATGCCAAGTGACCATATACGTGTCTCACACTCCCAAGAAACAGACACAAGACGCGCCTCTGCTTATTGGCTGATGGTAACAGCACCCACACCCCCGTCTTCATCCGTGACCAGTCTCACGCCACTCCAAAGCTCAATTACAGAATGGAGCGCACAGGGACTGAGCGCCCCCAAACTGGGAAGCCTCGTAAATCGTCATTTAGGCCTTTAAACCATTCGAGTCTGTCCTCATGGTTCTCGCCAGCGGTACGATCCCCGGCCCCAGACACCCTACCCGAGGGAAGGCCGACCTGATCCACGCCGGACTCGCGGCCCACACCGCCCTCCGCTCCGTGCGCTCTGCCCGGAGTGCTTTCTGCGGGACACCAGCGGGCGGGGCCTGGCGGTTGCCAGGGCCACGGTGACGCTAAGCACGGCGCATGCTCGGAGGGAGAGTCCTGTGGGCAAGCCGGGTTTGCGCCTCTCGAAGGGAAGGAAGTTCCGCCTTTGCCTCCTCGGTGAACTGCCCCAGGGGAACCGTCGGTTTCCGCCTGTGCTACCCGGTGGCCAAGCCGCGGGACTGGAAACGAGTGCTGGAAAAGCACTTTGGAGAGTAGTTGACGTGAGGTGGTGAGAAAATACTAACTCCTCAGAACACCCCGCTTTACTTCCCCCAAATATTATATTTTAGAGAACTCAGACTTGTAGCTTTATGTGGCTGTATCAAGGAATTAATGCTCGGTAGACATTAGGAAAACCCTTGACACGTTTTTTTGCTTTGGGTAAAACACAAGAGTTGACACCTATTGTACTTTTTCCACTTTGAAATAGAATATGTGTGGATAACTTATTAAATCATCTTTCTATGGTCCACTTGAAAGAAACCTAAAAAGTTGTTAAATTAGAAACAAAATTGTCATATATCAAGCAATTTATTTAGTGAGTGGTGAATTATGAAAAATTAGCAAATAGGAGAAAGAGAATAGAGCCTTGTGTGGACTCACAAACTACAAGTCATGTTACTGATAATGACCAGACTAGAATTGATATAAAAGTTTAAATGGAACAATAAATACTGGTCAACAGATTAGTTCTTAGAATCACACCCCTAAGTGGGGGGTAGGGTCATTTTACTGCATTTAAGAAGAGCTGCCATGAGTGTCAGCTAATATTTTAATAGATTTTAAACAGGGCTAGAGGGGAGCCTTATAATGCTACTTTACCTTCATTAAACTGCTCTTTTGGGGTAAGGTGTCAGAGGACATTAGCATCAGCAGAAAATGGACAGAGATGCACACAGCTCCATATGTTCACCCTCAGCACTCTAAAGAGTTCCCTTAATGTTTTGGGAACCTTAATTCAGATTAAACTGGAATTTTTAACGATACAGAAAAGAAATTTCTGAACTAGCTAGAGTGAGTAAAAATTGCTTTGTGGATATTTGTATCTAGACTTTAAGAAAAAGTTTACAAGGAAGGCATTCAGAAAGACATTCTAAGTGTCAGTCAACTTACTCTTTGAATTATCAAAACAGAGGGGGGAAGTTACTAACTCTTTGAGATGTAACATGAGAGCCACTAAGCTATACATAGGTGGTGAATTCTAAAACAGTTCATTGAGACTCCTTGGGAGCCCATATTGACAGAACTCCCTGTCTTGGGAGTTAAGCTTTAGTTGTTTGCACATTGTTCTTCCCAGTCTCAGCGACCCCCAGAAAGATCCCCATAATCACTCCAACTCTCCGAATGCAAAGCAAGGTTTATTACAGCTATACAGCTGAGCTCAGGTCCTGACGGTCACATAGCAGTGTCAGTGGAGGAGTGTTACAATGAGGTTTCTTGGTTCCAGGTGGCCAGAGGTCCAGACCCACAGACCCGCAGCCCTAGACCCCTTAGCCACCCACCTGCCACTGATTAGGCCCCCAGAAATGACTCAGATGCTTATATTAGCTTCATGCTGTTTGGCCTATGGCTCAGGCACATTGCTGGCTTGTTCATCTTAACTCAATCCATTTTCATTAATCTGTCTGCCACATGGCCTGTGGCTCACCTGTGTTCCTTACATGTTTCTTCTTGGGAGGATGGCTCGGTCTGTCTGACTCCACCCTGCTTCTCCTACCTATGCTCTGATTTCTCCTCCTACTTTTTCTATGGTGCCTGTCATGGGACAAAACAGCTCCCTATTTAAAGATTGATATTCACAGCATACAGAAAGACATTCCCACATCAGAGGAGTGAGTTCCCTCCTCCTCTAAGGCAGGGTTTTTAAAAACAAAGGTCAAACAAAGACCATAGAAATGCCTTTATCAGGCTGGGAGGTGAGGGGCCTCATTTACAAGAGTAACTTGGCAACACAAATTGGACTGGAGGTGTTTTGTTGCTGTGGTTGTTTATTTAAGATAATGAAAATTCAAAGTTAGATGTATAGGAAGTTGAGGATAGAGATGGTGGATCTGGGAGGAGATGGGAAAGGATAGGATCAAAATGCATAGTATGAAATTCTCAAGAAAAGCAATTAAAATATACTTAAAACTGAGCTGCCAAGGCATGAAAAGACTTTAATGTATATTATTAGCTGGAAGAAACCAATCTGAAAGGACTATGCACTTGTGATTTTGTAACAAATGCTCCATGTTTGCGGTGATGATACTATAAATAAAATGACTGTGTTGCCATCCATTCCCAGGTGCATTTCATTCAATAATGTGCTAAGTGTGTAGTGTGCTATTTTATCTAGCTTTGTGTGAGCACAGGCCACTGTTAGCATGACAAGTCACTTACTGGTGCATTTCACACAATATAGCCAAATAGTTAAGTGACTTGATGCTTGGCTCTTCCTTATGTTTGTATATATCTGTAATCCCAGCTACTCAGGAGGCTGAGGCAGGAAGATTGTGATCAATTTGGACAACATAGTAAGACCCTGTCTCAAAAAGAACATTACTGAATCTACAGAAGAAATTTTTAAATATTAGATTCTCACTAGGAATGTACATAATGGAGCTATCATACACTTCTGGAGAAAATGAAAGTCACTATACAACCGTTCTGGAAGTCATCTCACTTGTAATTACAGATTGTATACTGCCAAAAGACATTGGCAAGAATGGTCTCAATAGTGGAACAGTTTAGTATTCACCAAGAAAATATAAAGAATCCTTAGGTCATATTTCAAAAACCTGTACTCCACTGGTAAATCTAAAAGAAGGTTTTTAATAGATGCCACTTTCCAAAGTTAAATCAAGACAAGAAAAACCATTTAACTAGACTTACAACCCTCAAGTAAATAGAAGCAGTCATTAAGAGTCTTTCAACCAAAAAGGCCCAGAGCCAGATAGTTTTAGGACATAATTCTACCAGACTTTCAAAGAAGAACTAAGGCCATGCTCCCCAAATTATTCCACAAAACAGAAACAGAAGGAACATTGCCAAATTTATTGTATGGGGCTAGTCATACCAATGCCCACACCACAAAAGAATTCAACAAAGAAAAAGAATTATAGACCAGTTTCAATAATGAACATAGATGTAAAATACTCAATAAAATACTTGTAAACCAAATCCAAAGCACATCAAAATATCATCCACCATGATGTAGGTAGACTTCATCTAGAGATGCAGGGATGGTTAGCATATGAAAAAATGTCAATTGAATCTACCATATAATCAAACTAAAAGAAACCCACACAATAATGTCATTAGATGCAAAAAAAAAAAAAAAAAAAGCTTTTGACAAAATCCAGCAACCCCCCCCCTTGATAAAAGTCTTGGAGAGATTAGGGATCAAGGAGCATACCTAAACATAATAAAGACAACATCAAATTAAATGGAGAGAAACTTAGAAAAATTTCACTAAAATCAGGAACAAGACAAGGCTTTCCATTTTCTCCGTATCTATTCAATATAGTATTTGAAGTTTTAGCTAGTGCAATAAGACAACTAAAGGAGATCAAATTGGAAATTAGAAAGAAAGGTCAAATATTACTATTTTCAGATGATATGATAGTATGTCTAAGTGACCCCAAAAATTCTAATGGGAAACAACTAAAGCTAATGAACAATTTTAGCAAAGTGTATGGATAAAAAATTAACTTAAAAACCCAAAACAAACAAACAGAAAACCCAGTAGCCCTCCTATATACAAATGATAATGTGCTGAGAAAGAAATTGGTGAAACAGCACCCTTCTCAAGAGCCACAAATAAGATAAAATATCTTGCTTGGGGTAACGCTAACTAAGCAGGTGAAAAACCTACATGACAAAAACTTCAAATCTTTGATGAAAGAAATTAGAGAAGTGTAAACAGGCAGTTTTTCTGTCCTGCCTACCCATTCCCAAATAAACACACCAAAGCGTATATTAATTACAAAATATTTGACCAATAATTCAGGAATTTTATTAATTAACTCTTACTTTTAAATTAACCCATTCTACTAATTTATGTATTGACATGTGGCCATGGCTTTACCATTCTTATAGCACCTTGTTTCTTGGGCAGCTCACTCACATCTCTCCCAACTCCACCTTTCTTCATCCCACTCCTCAGTTTGTCTCATCTAAATTTACCCTGCTTTGCTATAGGCCAGATAGCTTTATTATTAACCAGTGAGAATAAAACATATTCACAGTGTATTCACATAAGGGTCATCCCACAGAATCTCCCCCTTTCTGTCTAATCAAAAAAGGTTTTAACTTTAACATAGTAAAATTACATACAACAAAATAGTTATCAAGCAAGAATTATAGTTACAATATCTAGTCTATTTGTATTGGGCAAAATCAGAGAAAACATTCAATTATCCATCTTGGTGAGTCTAAAGTTTCATATATAATTTACCTTTTATCTTAACTAAGGGAAACTATAATTATTCCTATCTAGTCTTCAACTCCATCAAAGACCTGAGAAGGAAATAGTATTATATAAGTAAGCAGAAAGAGCAGGCAAGCGAATACCAAAATATATGAGAAATAGTGCACAAAGAGCTGGCTGCTTAGACAATCATCCAAGGTTCCTCTGTAATGTTGGGGTATCCACTTCTGTCTTACAGGCCTAGCATATCTAACAGACTTTCCTGTAAAGCAGGGAATTTTTAAGGACTGTCCTACCTTTGCCAAGGCAAAGTTTGACAGTCGCTTTTCTTGGCTTCTGCTGGTCCAGTTTGGACAGTAACTGTCAGCAACGAGGTAAGGAGAGGTTTTTGTTTGTTTGTTTGCTTGGGTTTTTTCCCATAAGACTAGATTTTGCCATAAAAGAAAACAAACTCCATATGGAGTTTCTTAATGCTGATCATTTTTTCTGGAGTGTATTGGTGCTGCCAGGAGCAGACATGTCTCACTGTCATGAAAAATCTAAGTTATTAAAACATTTTAAATACTCTATCCTATAGGTCTTTGAAGTGTTTTAAGGTTACCAATCTACCTGAAATATATCTTTGTATACCTAGAAAACCTAACTAACATAACTGTAAGTTTGACTATTACAGATGACCAACTATTAATTTGTATTTCTTTGTTATGCATTATATTTTAAATGAGCTGCATAAACACAATACCTTAAGCAAGAGTAGAAATATACACATAGTATAACAAAATTAAATTTGTATCAATGAACTAAAATTCATACTAATGTAAGATACTTTGAGATAGACAGTTGTTTTCTGGATTAAAGTAGACTCAGTAATCGACCATTTTCCCTCATCATAATCATCTACCCATTTTTTCATCATTTCTATCATAGCCCTCTTTCTTCTTTAGAAAGATATTGACTATGGCCAATAACAAATATTTATAACTAATATTTTGGAAATGTGGGTATAGTTTTCTAGACTACTTTCTGCTGATTGGTGGGTGCTGGTAATCTTTGAGAGACCCTGAGAAAGTCAGGATAATTGTTAAGTCTTGGCTGGAGCATTTTGTGAGGCTGGATCATCTTAGCATCACAAAAGCTGTTTTGAATGTTGGATTATTTGGGGTATTTTTATTGGTCTTTGGTCCCCTTGTTCTGAAAATATATAAACTTTTAAAGGTAACATGCATATCTGTATTAAAACAGATATAAACTATGTGTTGTACATAAGCCAGCCAAAGTTATTTTTTTTGTTGTTTTATGCTTGAGCAGGTAAAATATGTGTCACATGTCTTGTAGTTATTTTAGGTTTATTTTTTCATGTCTGTAGTCAGAATTTCAGGGGGTCTTTCTCAATCACCCTTGATTTTCTTTAACCCAGAACGAATCCATAGCCTCTTATTCCGTGGAAACAAAAATATAACATCTCCCCCAAAGTAACATATCTTTTGACTTAAATTTTTTTGAAGTCAAGATAATTTTAAAATGTATAGGTTAGTTTAATTTAGTACCTTTTACAATCAAATGTTTGATAAACAGTAAACAGTAAAAAAAAAACCAAACAAACAAAAAAAACCTTAAAGACAACAATAAAATATAGATTTCAGACTCTCTGTGTATTCCCATCTTTACATGGCTTATCGTGTTTTATGACTTTATTTTCTTTTAAAGAACTTTACTATTATTTTAAAAGCATTTTTAATCTATGGCTGTTTTAACTTTTTCTCTCTCCCAAGACTACATCCATTTTCAAACATACTATGACCTGTTTAGAGACATTTTTGTCTGAATCTGTCTTTACTATGTATCTCTAACTATTTTTGTCTACATGGGCAAAAAACCCTGAATGTGCCATGCTCCTCTGGGAGACCTCTCTCTGTACTTGACCTGTGCGGGAATCTGCCGTGTTACAGCTCAATCCCACACACGGGTAAGGGGACATGTCTCTGTTCTATTGCCTGCATGAGAGACATTGTTCTAATAAGGTTTTTGACCCTGGCCAGCAGGAGGTCTAGACCTACAGTCATGTACTCTTAGACTGCTTAGTCATTTGCTGTTGCTTAGGCCTCAAAATGATTCAGATGTTTATATTAATTTTATGTTGTTTGGCTAATGGCTTAGGCACATTATTAGCTAGCTCTTGTATCTTAACTTACTTTTATTAATCTGTTTGCCATGTGGCCCATGGTTCATTTGTGTTTTTTATGTTGGGGGAGGGCATTTGGCCTGATCTGGCTGTTTTTGTCTTTTTATTATTTATTTTGATTTTTTTTGTCTATTTTTTTATGGTGTCTGTCATGGGCCAAAACAGGTTTTTTTTATTTAAAGACTGATATTTATGGTATATAGAAAGACATTTTTATATTTTCTTATTTTTTCTAATCAAAAAGGAAGATTTTAATTTTAACATAGTAAAATTACATATATAAAACAAAGTAGCTATTAAGCAAAAATTATAGTTATAATATTTAGTCTATTTGTATTTAGTAAGATTAAAATATTTTATCATTTTGTTTGTGAATATAAAGTTTTATATCTAATATATCTTTTAAAATAACTAATAAAAATTATATTTAGAACTATCTAATCTTTACATCAAAGACTATAGAATGATATAATATTTACCCAAGTAGACAGGAAGTGCAATCAACTTTTAAAATCTAGACATTACAGAGATGACACCTATTTGCCTGGACAGTCACTTAAAGTTTTTTTTTTATAAAGTTGGAACATTTTTCTTTGGAGATTTTTTTTATTTTAATGAAGCAGGAAATTTGAAGGACTGTATTGTCTATTTTGGTATAGTTTATCATTTGGGGTTTTTTTTTTTTGAGTCCTGAAGAATATATGACAGTATTTTGAAAAGCAGGAAACTGAAGTATTATCTTAGCTTCTTTTGTCAAAGTTTAGAGGTTATTTTTTATGGAACTTGTATGTCTAGTTTAAACAGAATATTGTTTAGCAGTCAATATAAGAACAAGTTTTAGTCTAGTGGCTAACCGTAGCCACAAAGAAAGTAGACTTTATATGGAGATTTTTTTATGTCTATTTTGTTCTTAAAGTAGATTGGTGCTGCCAGGAGCAGACCTGTTTTACTTTCTAGAAAAGTATAAGTTTTTAAAATACTTCAAATGCCATACTTAGTAGGTCTAAGAATTGTTTGAAAATTATTTATTTAATTGGAATATATCTTTGTATATTTAAAAACTAACTAATACGATTATAAGTTTGGTAATCATAGGTAACTATTAATATGTATTTTTAAATTATATAATTTTAAATGAGTTATATAAACAATCATACCTTAAACAAGAGTAGAAAAAATATATACAGCATAACAAAAATTGACCTTAAATTTGTATCAATAAACCAAAGTCTATTCTACTGTAAAATATTTTGAGATTAACAGCTGATTTTTAAAGTAAATTTAATAAGGCTTTTCCTCCCCCAGACATTACCTTATAATAATTTCTATTATATATAGTCTTAGTTTAAAACCTTCTTAGTTAGACAAAAGGGGGAGATGTGGTGGAATTCAAGTGTTAGCTGACAAGGTTGGGAGGCATGTCTCTAGAGTTCTGAGAGCTTAATGTATAGCCAGCCCCATTAAAAAGGGCTGCTAAGATCTTGAGTGGCCTGTTTGGTTCCTGCATTCTCAGAGATCGGATCAGAATCCATTGCGGGCACAACCCTAACTTCAAGAATCACACTAAGGTTTAATTTGTATCCTTAAGTGTTAAAATACCCTCTAATAAATATTAATCCTATATATAATATATTACAAATAAAAATTACTATAGTAAGACATGAACTATGGAGCTGCTCCTGGCTCCATTTTTGTGTATCTAGAACCCCCTTTAAAGCTTTCTCAGGTTTTATGTGGATGTACATGCCCCACATATAAATGGAGAAGGTATCAAAATAGAAAGATTTCCCATGCTCATAGATCAATAGGATTAACATAGTAAAAAATGCCCATCCTACCAAAAGCAATCTACAGATTCAATGCAATTCTCATCAAAATTTTAAAAAATTCTTCATGGGCTTTGAAAGAACAGTACTCAGCTTCATATGGAAATACCACCACCACCAACAACAACCAGGATAGCCAAAAACAAAATAAAAACAAAACCTGTACAACAAGAACTTTTGAAGGCATCACCATCCCTGATTCCAAGCTGTAATAACAAAGCCTTTATGGTATTGGCATAAAAACAAACAGGTTTATCAATGGAATTGAACCAAAGAGCCAAAATAAATCCACACACCTGAGGACACTTGCTTTCTGACAAAGAACCCAAAGTTATACAATGGGGGGGGGGGCGGAGAAAGCATCTTCAACAAATGGTGCTAGTATAATAGGATGTCAGCAGGTAGAAGAATGTAAATAAATTCATATATATAACCCTTCACAAAACTCAAGTACATGTGGATCAAAAACCTCAACATAAATCCAGACACCCTGACCCTGATAGAAGAGAAAGTGGGGAATACCCTTGAACACATTGGCACAGGAGACAACTTCTTGAGCAGAAGAACACCAATTGTGCAGGCACTAAGATCAAAAATAAATGGGACCTTATGAAATTGGAAAGCTTTTATAAGGCAAAGTACACTGTCAAAAAGACAAAACATTAGCCTACATAATGAGAAAAGATCTCACCAACCCTACATGTGACAGAGGAGTGATATCCAAAATATATAAACAACTTAAGAAACTAGAAATCAACAAACCCAATAATTCAATAAAAAATTGGGTTACAGATCTAGACAAATAATTCTCAACAGAGAAATCTCAAATGGCTGAGAATCACTTAAAGAAAGGTTCAATGTCCTTAGCCATGGTGGATATGCAAATCAAAATTAATCTGAGATTCTATCTTATACCTGTCAGAATTTCTAAGATCAACACAACAGCTCATGCTGGAAAGATGCAGAGCAAGGGAACACTCCTCCACTGCTGGTGGGAATTAAAACATATACAGCTACTTTGGAAAGCAATATGGCAGTTTCTCAGAAATTTGAGAATCCATTTATCCCAACCCTAGCACATACCCAAAGGATGATTCACCATACCATAAGGACACTTGCTCAATTTGTTCATAGGAGCTTTATTCTTAATAGCCAGAAACTGGAAGCAACCTAGGTGTTCCTCAATAGAAAAATAGATAAAGAAAATGTGGTTGTTTATACAATGGAATAGTGCTCATCTGTTAAAAAGTAACATCAAGATTTGGCAGCAAATGGATGGAACTAGGAAAGATTATTCTGAGCAAGTAACCCAGACACAGAAAGACAAACATGTTATGTATTCACTCATAAGTGAATATTAGCCATAAAGTAAAGGAGGATCTTGGTGCAATCCACAGACCCAAGGAAGCCAAGTAACTAGGAGGGCTCAAGGTGGGGGGGGGGGGGATGAATCTCATTGTGAAGGGGAAATAGAATAGGCATCACAGGTGGATGAGGGGAGGGATATGAATTGGGGGTGGAGAAGGGAACAAAAGGAATCAGACTGGCTGAGGAATCAGGTTGGAGGGAGTACTGGGAGAGAAAACTGGAATCTCGGACATCTCGGGGACAAGCTATAGACACCTAGTGCAATGGAAACTCCTAGGAATCGATGAGGGTGACTCTAGCTAAAACTACTAACAGTGAGGGATATGGAGCCTGAATTGCATCTCCTCTAACCAGGCATGACTTCCTGGGATTGGGACACCAACCCAGCCTCAAAACCTTCAGCCTACAGTTTGTGCTGCCTACAGATGTGCTGGGTAAAGGTGGCACAGAAATTGTGGGAGTGACCAACTAATGACTGGCCCAGCTTGAAACACATACCATGAGAGGGAGTTCCCCCTTGAGGGCCAGGACCCAGGGGCAGGACAGCCCAGAGACCTAGGACAGAACCAAACATGACTGGCAAAACAGTCAATGAAAGATTCCCAATGATCTGCTATACACATAGATTGTTGCCTAGCCCAACTGTCATCAGAGAGGCTTCATCTAACAACTGATGGAAACAGATGCAGAGACCCACAGCCAAATCTTAGATGGAGCTTAGAGAATCCTGTGGAAGAGGGGGGATGATGGATTGTAGGACCCAATGGGGTCAAGGACACGACAAGAACATGACTCACATAGTCAACTCATCAGGGCTCTAAAGGGCTCACAGAGACTTGAACCAACAGTCAGAGAGCCACAGGACTGACCTCGGCTCTCTGCATATATGTTACAGTTGTGTAGCTTGGTCTTCTTGTGGGTCTCCTAACAGTGAAAGCAGAAGCTGTCTATGACTCTATAGCCTGCTTTGGGGATCTATTTCTTCTCCTGTGTTGTCTCATCCAGCATTAGTAGGCAAGAAGATGTCTAGTCTCGCTGCAACTTGAAATACAATAGCTGGTTGATATCCTTGGGATGCCTGTGCTTTTCTGAAGATAAACAGGGAAGGAGCAGTGGATTTGGGCTGGGGGGTGGAGGGATATTTTCAAATATAATAAAAACAGTTGGAGATATAAGAGGACAGATCCACCTCCTCCAGTCTTTCTTTGTTTTGTTTTGTTTTCAGACAGAGTTTTCTTTGTTTAACAGTCCTGGCTGTCCTGGAACTTGCATTGAAGACCAGGCTGGCTTTGAACTCAGAGAGATTCTCTTGCCTCTGCTTCCCAAGTGCTGGAACTAACATTGTGAGCCATGGCTTCTTCTGCCTGCTATGTCTTTCTACATCTGCCTTAAATACTTTCTTTGCTCAGTTAAGGTGTGGCCCCACCACTGTCTGCCTGGGAGCCTGGAACTCCTTCTGTAAACTAAAATGACCTCCAACTCAGATTGGATTAAAGGCTGTGCTGGAATTAAAGGTGTGAGTTACCACTGTCTGATCCTCCTAGACTGACTGAGTAGATCCTTCTGATATCACCAATGTTTTTATTATATTTGAAAATATACCCACATTAGCATGTAATATAAATTGCTAGTCTTTGAAAGTTATTACCAACTAATCATAATATAAAGAAATACAAATTAGTAGTTAGACATTACAGTTAAATTTATAGTCATATTAGTTATGTTTTCAAGATCAAACAGATACATATTAAACAGATTGTCTTCAAACACTTCAGAGATCTACAGAATATGACATTTAAGGTATTTTAATAACATAGGTTCTTTTTTTATGACAGTGATGTAGTAAGAGGTATCTGGCCTGGACTTTCCAGCCTAGCCTTGAGGTTTGGATCCACAGACCTGCAGACCTGGAGTCCCACAGTCGCACAGAGACACACAGATGCATACATTAATTGTACACTGATTGACCTGGGGCCCAGGCCTATAACTTACTAGCTCTTGCTTTTAATCTAACCCTTGATTCTTATCCTGTTCAGCCATGCTGACTCAGTACCTTTTCTCAGAGCAGCATAATTGTCCTCTGCATCTTCTGGCTTCTCTGTGGCATTTATGCTCTGTTCTTCCTGTTACCAGAGTTTTCTTAGTCTGGTAGCCCCGCCCACACTTCCTGTCTGCCTTTGGTCAATCATCACTTTTTATTAAACTCATAGGGGGGGACAATTATTTACAATGTAACATCATAAATCCACTACATATCCCCTTTTCTCTTTTTAAAACAAGAACCCCAAATCTAATTTCCTTTGTATTATTTTTTTTTTTTACTGTTATCTATAACAACTTGTAACCAACACTGTAAACAAATACAAACATCCATAATCCATGTTTTGGGAATGTGGGCTTCATTCTCTAGGCTACTTCCTGCTGACTGGGGTCACTGGCAATCCCATGGGAATCCAAAGAGAAATTTAGGATTATGCACAAGTCTTTAGTGGAGTACTCTGTAAGGCTGGGTCATCTCAGACAGTCTCCTTGAAATTGTTCTGGATACAGAGCTTGGGAAATTTCAAAAGAGGTGCTCTGAAATGCTGAATCATCTGGGCCATCCATTTCCACTAGAGATTTTTTCAGGGGGTCTTCCTCTATCAAACTTTATGTTCTTTATCCAGAAATAAATCCACAGCCTCTCATTTTCTGTGAAAATAAAAAAGAAATCTCTTCTCCAAAGTAGCATATCTTTGCATTTCAATTTTAAAGTAAACTTATTTACAAAATATATAGGTTGAATTAATCCAACAGCATTTATAATATACTGTCTTTTAGCACCTTGAATTACTTCATTGTCAGTCAAGAAACTTAAAGATAAGACAATAACATACAGTATCCATACATTCTTTGTATTTTCCATCTTTATGAGGCTTTTTTTTTTACTTTATTTCTTTTTTAAGGGCTTTCTCTACCTTTTTTTCCCCTTTTCTTTCTCTAAGCCTATGTATATATATTTTCAACACACTCTAAACCATTTAGACTTTAAAAAAAACTGTCTTTAGTGTATATTTATTTCTTAACTTTTTCTGTCTCTGACAACACCTTTGCTTTTCGACTGTTATTGACTCCACCCACATTCTTCTATTTCTTTCTGTTTCTGACTACATCTTTAGTATGCCAAGGTCCTTGGCTAAGGATTCAAGGTTAGTAGGATGGATGGGTGGCTCCTAGTCTAGCTTCATAGAATTTAGCTTTTTAGCCCTGGTACTCTGGGGAATTTTAGGATCCATATAATCACCAAGTAAAGCTTTGCCATCTGCTGCCCATTAACTCCATTTAAGTATTTTGTAGCAGGGCCTCTTAAAAGACTCACAAGTGTTTTGCCTCTAAGGCTGAATCAGGAAGCCTCCCTTAAAAAAGCCAAGCCTCAGTTTGCCTCCAGCAAATAGAGCTGATCCAAGGAAACATTGCCACTGAGAAGCCATCTTTGATTCTGTTCTGTTTTTGTCTTTATAAACAGAAACCTTAAATACACCATTTACAACTTTTTGCTTACATCTAGGCTCCTGTGAGACTTAAGGAACTAGCCATTTTATACCTTAAGCTGCACTCCAAAAGCCCACCATTTTGTAGTACAAGCCCACACGCCTCACAAGGGTGTCTCTGTACATAGTTCATGTGAGAGATACAACTTGGAAGTTGGTTTTGGTTTCAATTTTGTGCTCTAGACTGTTTTTAAGCATTCTATGGCTTTATGTGGGTATGTTTTACCCACATTGGGCTGCCATTTGTAGTAAGAGGTTTCTGGCCCAGACTTTCGGGCTTAGCCTTGAGGTTTGGATCCACAGACACACAGTCCCACAGAGACACACAACTGTTTTCCATGAATTTTAGGCTGATCAGCCTAAGACCCAGGCATATAACTTGCTAACTCTTTACCCTAAACTAACCCATGATTCTTATCCTGTTCAGCCATGTGGTTTGGTACCTTTTCTCAGAACAACATAGTTGTCCTCTGCATCTTCTGGGTTCTCTGTGACATTTCTGCTCTGTTCTTCCTGTTCCCAGAGTTTCCTTAGTCTGGTAGCCTCGCCCACACTTCCTGTCTGCCTTTGGCCAAACAGTGCTTTATATTAAACCAGTAGGTAGGACAATTATTTACAATGTAACATCATAAATCCACTACAGGGGAGGAGGGATTGGGATAGGGATGAAAAAACAAACGAAGAATGTTCATATTAATAATGAGTAACACCCAAGTAGGAAGTGACTCAGGTTCCTCAAAAGTAGAACAGGCAAACAAACTTTGAATATGTTATGTAGTATCACATAAGAAACATAGACTTCCATTAGATGAGACAGCATGGATGGATCTTACAGCTATAACGTGAAGTTCAGAAGCCTAGGACTGTTTATTTTCTTTACTACAGTTATATAAAATCTGTATGAGAAAAATCTTATTTAGGGTGATAGAAATCAGTGTGTCTATACTGCATAAAAGAAAAAAAACTAACTCTGTGTAATTTACCCTAGAGTAGGCCCTACTTATTCAGAAGAGTTCAAATCTGTCTTGTTTAATCAATAAAAGCCTTGGATAAGAGAGCTTCGTCTAAGAAATAGAGGTTGAATTAATGGTCGTGAGCAGAGGCTGCTCTCTTTCTGTTTTAAGCATGGTCTTGCTAAGTTGCCTAAGAGGACTTGGAATCCAAATGCTTCAGCCTGCTGAGTAGCGGGGATCACAGACCTTGCTGCCATCTCCTTTGTGTACTGTCATCCCATGTATATTAGAAAATATTTAATATTTTATAGTAGTTTTAAGTCCTTGTCTGCTTATCCAGTGTTTTCTTAGATACTTGACCCTGTTTCCCCTAGATTGTGGAGCCCGTTCTTTCTAATTGAGTTGTTCTGTATTTCTTTACTGTTGAGCATTATATGATAATAATCATGGAAAGCAGCTGAGATTTCATTGTTTTGGAGAGCACAGGCTTTTTGATTTATTTGGATTTTAGAGTAAAAGGCAATTCTGGATCCCTCTTAGAATGAAAGGCAGGTCAAAAATCTTCTTTGATTTAGCTGTAGCTTTAATCAGACTGAGTTTATTTGGTATTAACTAAATCTCCAACCTCTTCTAATTACTTCTTATATTTTATAATTACTTCTTATACATAAATGTAATAATATATATTATATATTATATTTGAGCCAGGAGAAATTTGGAGTGGTTTATTATGTTTAAATTCTTCTCAGACTCTGAAATTCAAGCATGTAAGGATCAGTTTGCACAGCTTTCCTGTGTGCCTTTCCACCACTGTTCCTTTGTTGACAGCATTCATAAATGAGGCTTGAAAGTGACATGGAAGGGGTTTTTAAGACATCTGTTTTTGTATTTGGGTGTCTTTACAGTTTTTTCCCTGAACTTATACTACTGACACCTAAGACCCAGCTGATCTCTTTATGTCAAGTTTATTCCACCATGGCAAGCCAAAAAAGGTTTCAGTTGCTGTCAAAGTCTGTCCTTCAGGTAAGGAAGCCTTTGTGGATTTGTGCTTATTTATAGAGAGTATGCTGTGTCTCGATTGCAGGCCATCAGCAGGGCTAGTTTCATGGGCTTGCTTTGCTGTGGAACTGAGCTTGATGCTGAGAAAATCCCTGCATGTAGCTTAGTTCTTTGGTAAGTTTGGAATAAAGCATTATAACCTTGACCCATCAAGGTTATCAGTATCTGCTGGCTTTCATTAGCATCTAGAAAAAAATTGCTTTTTTCTATGACCTCTTTTTTCTTATTATTTCCACAGAGCAGCACTCTATTTCTATGAAAATGGGTGTTCATTTACCTCCACATTCCTAACATCCTATCCATTTTATTTCAGACAGTGAATTTTATATTGAAATTTTCTAAAAGTTTCCTATGCAAATTTAACTCCTTCAACTCATTTTTATTTCCCTTCATGTAAAATGTGAAACAGTTTTCAGTTTATAATTGGAATAATTTGCCAATCATTAAAATAAAATAAAACATTTAAATTTATTACATTTATTTTATTTGTAAACCTGTTATTTACTCTGCCCCTAATATATCTTTCACAATCTCCAGAGCTCAGGTTTTTCCTAATACTTACTTGATTTCATTTATTCTTGTTATTTTATAGGTTTTTAACCTATCATTTCTTAAATGCATGTTTAATGATATTCATATATTTAAGTTCATCTGTTTCATTAAGAGTGTGACACTTCAAATGTGTAATTAGTTTTATAAGAACAGCCCTATAATTTCATAAAGTGGACCATTTAATAGTAAGTGTGCAATAAGTGTTTCAGTAAATTAAAATGTGACGTCATTCTTTTCAGACATGTCGTCATAGCTACTAAGGCATTAGACTTCTTTATTCTTCTTTCCCTTTCTGGCTACTCTAGAGACATGTATCTGCTCAATGTTACCCCAAAGAAACTTTATAAGGTTCAGGAGGTGAAGCCTTTTCAGGGGAAAAGGTGACTCTGTTTTTGTCTTTGTGATATTTTGTTTTAAAAGATGTATTTCTGGGTAGTTAGATTGGCCTTGAATTTTTAATCTTCAAATTAAATGTGACTTTTAATTTGATATTTTAATTGAGAGCTAAATAGGCCCAGAAAGTGTTTGAAAGAGAGAGTTTTAGACAGGAAATATCTAAGTAGAAGGAGGAAATATATAATGTCTCTAAGGCAAGTACTCACATTTCATCTTGATAAAATTAGTTTATTGTTGAGGATATTTTCAGTGCACAGAGAAACTACTACATAATAAAAATGAAATTATGACTTCTTAGCCTCAGGCCTCCACCATATACTCCCAACTTCTTGTCAACAGAAAAATATTTATTATATTTCTGGGTTTGGGTTTATTATGGATACAGTCCATAATAACTCAAAATATCTTGGAACTCTTATTGGAATTTGAAATAAGAGTATTTAACGAGATTCATGTTGGGGTTTCTTGTAGAGGCAGCATTTAAACACTTATCTCTGTCTTTTTTCAAACTACTTAGACTTCACATGGTATACTAATGAGTGTTTTATAATACCTTACAACACTAAAAATTCTAACTCAAGTACTTTATTTGCTTAAGTGGGTTATATGTGTTAAGTACAGTTAGAATTAATGCCATTGACTGTCTTTACTTCATCAGAAAGTCCAAGAGCCTCCAAAGAGCTTTGAAGAATTCTTAAAGTCTCAAAAGTGGGTGAGTAGAGCATCCTCTCCTCCTTTCTCTGCCAACACACCTTTTAAAAACATCAGACATTGTAGGCAGAGTTTCTCTTAAAAGGCACCAATCCAAGATTAATATTTATTAAAATATAAACCAACACTCACGATACAGGTAACAGCTTATAGTGGCACCTGAACAGGGACTGGAGTATCCTAGCGATGGATGATGGATGCCAAACCCGTCTCTCCAGTAGTCAGGAACCAGGAAAGGGCTCATTCAGGTTCCCAGCCGCCCCTTATCAATGGGGTTGGCCACTCCCCCTTGAGGAGCCTGGGACCCTGGATAAGCATCCTCGATCTTACCAGCTGACATCTGAATCCCCCCACAAGACATGGGAAGAAGAATGGAGATGAACTAATAGAAGAGTTGGCACATGCTTGTTTCCTTTCAGTGGACTGTATGTCATTTCCAGTTGCCAGTGATGCTTTCACAATTAAACACTGTTATCCATATACATATAATTCTGTGTATGTTTCTCAGATTTTTGTCTTATGTATTTATACTTTCAAGAAAATCTGACAACTACCCTTGTTTAGTCACTCATCACAACTAGTACTCACAGATAGTTTGCAGCAAATTTACATATGTATTCCTTGATCATTAAATCAAATTGAAATATTCAGAATATGTTTTCATATCATTATATGCAATTACTGAGTCTTTCTAAAATTACTAAAAAGTTTTCTTTGAGTATTGGCTGAGTTCACTCATTTATAAGGATGTGTTATACTTTGAAGTATGTCAAATAAGGGTTGGAATAAAGATGTCAGTTTAAAAAGTGACTTTTTGATGAGCTGTGTTGAAATTTAATAAATTGAAGTATAATTGTTTCCACATATGTAAAATATGAACAGAATTTACTGTGAAATTATTAGCAGTGAAATTTTATGTGCTTTTATGTGTTTAAATGAGTACTTTTGTTCCAATATTTTGAGAAAAAAACATCATTTAAAAGCAAAATAATTAGAACTAGTGTCTAAAAGTGTTTTTCTTTTTTCATTGAAAATAATTTTTCATATTAAACATTTTGATCAAGGTTCCCACTTCCCTCAACTCCTACCAGTTCTCCCATCCACTCAGCTCCACACCTTTTCCTTCTCTTTCTCTTTAGAAAGCGAACAAGCAAATAAACAAAACCAGGATTTTAAAAAAGCACACACACACACTCACATGCATACCCTCACACACACATACTCGCACGCACATGCACTCCTCATAAAAAACAAAATCAGAAACTACAGTATACAAAAAATTCACAGCAAAGCAATTTGAGTCAAAAAACACAAAAATACCATTGAATCATTTTGTGTTATTTATCTGCTGCTAGTCATCAGGCCTACATTTAAGTGTACTTACTACACCAATGAGACTCCATAAGAGGAAGCTAATTTTTCCTTTTCAAGAGAGTGTCAGTTTCAGATAGCTTTTTAGTTAGGTGGTAACCTATGTCCACTTCCCTCTCTCAGCATTGAGATCCAGTTTGGCTTGAACATGTAAAGTCTTTGGAGTCTGGTTACCTCACTCAGTATGTTTTCTATTTTTGTCCATTTACCTGAAAATTTTATACTTTTTGTTTAATAGCTAAATAGTATTTTATTGTTTATATGGATCACATTTTAATTTTTATCTGTTAAAAGACATTTAGGTTGTTTCCATGTCCTACCTATTGTTAATTGAGTGACAATGAACATGGTTAAGCAATTATCTGTGGAGTATAATGTAATTCCTTTTGGGTATATGCCAAGGGGTGGTATAGCTAGCAAGGTCTGCTTTTAGCTTTTTGAGTATTCTCTATACCGATTTCCAAAGCTTGCAGTCCTGTCCGTGAATGAGGGTCCCTCTCTCCCAGAATCTTTGGAAGCACCTGTCAGTTCTTTTCTTTAGCCTAGCAATTCTGACTGGGGCAAAGTGAAGTTTTAATTTGCATTTATCTAATTGCTAAGGATGCTGAACACTTTTAAAGTTGTTTGTTAGCTTGCCACCTTGTCTTCTCTCTCTCTTTTATTAGGAGATCTACATTTGAACCCACAGCCTATTTATGATTACAAGTCATTTTTTATTGTTTTTTTTTTTAGTTCTTTGTATATTCTGGATGTTAATTCTTTATTAAATTTATAACTGAAAAAGATTTCTCCAACTTTTTATGTCTCTTCTTCACTACATTTATTTTTTACTCTGCAGTAAAGAAACTTATTCTTTGAGATTATATTACACCATGTGTCCCTTCTCTTTTCTTCCTCCAAACTATCCCACATATGTCTCCTTGTTCTCTTTTTATTAATTGTTGTTCATACATGTACATGCATTTATTCCTAAATATTACTTGGTTACTCTGTGTGCTACATACATACTCTTTATGTATGTCTTCAGGGATTACCATTTGGTTTTGGATAACTGCTATACTCTTCCCTGAGGAAGACTATTACACTCTAAGCATTCTATCGATGCCTCTAGTTCTTTGGGTAGGATTGAAGTATCATAGCTTTTTCCCTATTCACATTAGCATGTTTACTGTTGTCCTTGCTAGGCTCATGTTTAGTGTGCCTATGGGTATAGCTTCTGATAATCTTTGGAGACATAATCGCACTGTAAATTCCATGGCTCTTACAAGCTTACCACCCCCTCTTCTTCATTTTTCCTGAGCCTTAGTTGACAAAGCTGTTTTGGAGATCTATTTATTTGGAATTGGCTCCACAATTATGTATTTTGATTGGCTGCGATTTTCTGAAATGGTTTCAAAATGGTTGTAAAGAGAAGTTTCCTTGATGATAAGGACTACACTTATTTATGGGTATAAGGAATAACATTTAGAATAACTAGAATGTAGTTGGCGATTGTGATGGTTTAAAAGTGGAAGATGTATGTTCTCCAAGACTTTACCAGATAGGTGTCCAGTACCAGGCATGATTTCTCTCTTCTTAAAAACAGGTCTTGAATTAGAGAGTTGTTGACTACCACCAAAGTATGTGTGCACTATTGATCCTTTAGGGTTATTGTGCCATGCTGGTTGTTGTCATCAAAGCTGACATCAAAGCTAAGGAAGGCTGTTGATTACCTTCCTCCTTTGGAATCCTCTGTGGTACCATGAAAGCTACTTCTCAGGGAAAAGGATTTTTAGGTTGGTTGTAGCTCAGAGGCCTCTGAGTTATACCTCTGAAGTGTAAACTGTCTTCAGCAATAGGAATGTATCTTCCACCTCTGAAGGACAACCAAGGGCAAAAGCACTAGGCTGTTTGTTTGGGGAGTCTCTTGGAGATCTCTGGCCAACCACTCACAAGATGAATCCTCATGGATGATGATGGTGGTTTTACAAATGGTCTTTGGTTCTTGGAGGGAGCTTTGTCAGCTCAGATGAGAGAATTTCACTTGAGATATACATGTTTATGTATATGTATTGTGGGGGTCTTTTAGGTAGATAATTAATAGTATGATTTCTTATGACTTTTTAAGTCATTTACAAAACATGCAAAAACATTTTCAATCATGTGTATAAACCTAGAAAAATTCTAAATGAAATAAACCAGATCCAGAAAGACTATTGCTATGTTTTCTGCTCACACAGGAATCTAAAACAGTGGAGCTCAGTAGCAGAGACTAGCTTAATGGTTGCCAGGGGCTTGTAGGAAGAAGAGTAGAAATGTACTGAAGGATATAAAAGTTTTTATTATATAATATGAATATATTTTGGAGATTAGTAGACAGCATGTGACTCTAGTTAATGTATATTTTTGATTTTTCAAGACAGTAATTATTAAAATTCTCACTAGAAAAAGCAAAACCTATATGAATCAATGAGTATGTTCTTAGCTTTGTACTTAGTCACCTCAGAGTTTATGTAGATATAAAGCAGCATGTTATTTATCACAAATATGTATAATTATTACATGTCAGTAAGGCTGGAAAAAACAGAAGAAGAAAAAAAACACTCAGCTATTGTGCCTCCTAATTCTCTCTCTTTCTTTCCTAACAAGTATTGAAGGGTTGTTTTAAACCGAAATGAACTAATACTAAAAGAACTGAAACTGAATCCTGAATATTTATGATTATAAATTATTTTTTTCCTATAAAAAGCATCACTAGATCAATTGATAAAATTTTAACAAAGTTTAATTTAGCAGGCTATATGGCACTAATGCTATTTTTAAGGAGGATGTTTTCATTTTTCCAGAGATATTAAAGCATTGAAAGATAATGGGTCAGCAAATCAGAAATTTATGCTCAAATGATTCCCGAAAACATTTTTGGAAAGCTTTTGCAGCTTTTGTGAGGTTTTAATTATTTTTGAAATTTATTTTTAAAACATTTGATTAAAATAATACTTTAGAGTAAAATTCCAATTTTAACACATTAAACTCTGATTTGAATTTATTCAAAGTGATATAAAATGTGTGTTTATGCAGGATTATTGGCCCAAGGCCATTCGTTTTAGAGATAGCGATATATGGGAAGAAGCTCTGAAAAAGCTAGAAGAGAATTCTTCATATGCTTCAATTTATTCTTATCTATGGACCAATGTTCCTCGAGTATTTGAAACTGTCAGCACCATGGAGTCAAGATTAAAAGAATGTTCACATCTTTTGCAACAGCATTCTTCCAATTTACTTGAATGTAACAGAATGATTTTAAAGAAAAGTAAGATTTATTTTTTATATGAATAAAGTAATGGTCAGGGGTGTGTGTGTGTGTGTGTGTGTGTGTGTGTGTGTGTGTGTGTGTGTGTGTGTGTATGCTGCCTCTATGTGTGTTCTCATAAAGAATGAAATTCTTAAGAATAAATATATTAAACCTAAATGTTAAAAAATCTTATCATCCAGTAGAACATAATAAATATATTTTTCTATAGACCTAAGTATATGGTTTGAAAGAAAGAAGTACTAGAACAAGCCTTAGTCAGCTAAAACTTTGCTGAACTAGAATGGAGGTAGCAAAACTTGCGGGATTAGGGAAACAGGATGTGTCAACTGATGCTGTAAGAAACCAAACCTCTATCAATAGTAAATGTAGAAATCAGAGTAACAGAGTGAGAGGTGATCCACATGATTGAGGTTAGCCTGTAGGTACATTCAGCATTCCGTGTAGAAGAAATTCATTGCTGGATACATATCTTCGAGCAATGATAATTTTCATTCTTGATATTTGCATAACTTTCCCCTTTTTAATTGTATTGATCAGTACTTCCAGAATAATTTTTAAATAATAATAGCAACTATTGTCTTTTCTTAGTCTTCATTTTTTAAAAATCAGCATACATGATATTAGGTATTATTACGGCATTTCAGGCAAAGTGTATTTTTGTAGATTCACCTTCCCTTTTTCTCTTCTCCACGCTCTCATCCCAATGTCCCTGTGTCCTTACTCCTCACTCCTGTCAGAACTAGTTTTTAGCCTCTCTTGTTTCCTTTCCAGTTTTCTAGAGTTGACTACACCCATTTGTATGTGTATATGTAGGTTAACAGGCTATGAATATTATGTACATTGCTTGATAGGGTACATACCTGACTTGTCTCTCTGAGTTTAAGTCAGTTCACTTAATAGTCCATCCTCCTTATAAAATTTTAATAATTTTATATTCCTTACAGGTGAATAAAATTATATTGTGTGCATATGCAACATGTTCATTATCTATTCATCTGATAAACATCTAGGTTGGTTCCTCTCATCTGATGGCCATTAAAGCTGGTTCCTTTCATCTGATGGCCATTAAAGCTGGTTCCTTTCATCTAATGGACATCCAGACTGTTTCCATTCAACTGGTGGACATATAGGCTGGTTCCATCTCCTTGTTTTTATGAAAAGAGCAGCAGTGAACATGGATGAGCATGTGTCTCTGTGGTAGGATGTGGAGTCTTTTGAGATATGCCATCAGCTATATAACTGAGTCATATGGTAGTTATGTTTGTAATTTTTTGAGAAACTTCCATACTGATTTACATATGGCTGCACTGGTTTACACTCCCTCCAGCAATGAACAAGTGTTCCCCTTTCTCCACATCATCACCAGCATTTATTGTGATATTTCTTGATGTTCATCATTCTGCTCTGGGTGAGTGGAATATAAAGATACTCTCAATTTTGATTTCCCTGATGACTAGGGATATTGAATACTTCAAAAAATATGTGTTGGCCATTTATACTTGTCTGTTTCTTTAATTAGCGTGTTTCTTGATATGTTTCAGAGCTTGAAGAGGTTAATTTTTCCTTATAAGTTCTTGATATTAGTGCCTGTCTGTCACAAAGATTTTGTTCTCTAATTTTGAGATTATTTTTCTTTATTTGTGAGGACAGGACTTGGTATTTTGCTTGTGATTGCATTCAATCTATACATTGCTATTGCTTTGGCTAGGTGACCATGTTCTCAATGTTGAATATTCTGATCCATGAGCATGGAGATATTTCCATCTGCTGATGTCCCCATCAGTTTCTTTCCTCAATGTCATAAACATTTATTGGTCCTTCATTTCCTCGGTCAGGTTTATTCCCAGGTATATACATTCTCTCTCTCTCTCTCCTCTCTCTTGTGAATGTGACCAACTCCCTTATAGTACACTAGTACACCTTCTTTTTTAAATCCTGCCACTTTGCTGAACATATTTATCTGGTCTACAAGTATTTTGAGTCTCTTGAGTGTAGAATCATATAATCTGTAAATAAGGATTTTTTATTTCTTCTTTGTTATTCCTATTTTTTATTTTTGTGTCTTGCTGCTTTATGCTAGGTAACATACTGGAAACACTATTGACTAGAGACAGTGGAAACAGTCGTCTTCTTCCTGATTTTAATGGGAATCTGAGTTTTTCTGCATTTACCATTAGCTGTCCTCTTAGGACTTCCTTCATTGTGTCCACGGATTTGGGCATGTTGTGTCTCCAGCCTCATTCACATACAGTTTTTTTTTCCCATACTCATGTCTTTCTTGTCTAATTACTGTTCAGTAGTATTGCAGCTTCCTTGAGTTCGGGCACTTTCTCTGGGTTCTATTACTGTTGTCTGACCTTGTTCCATTATGGTCAGATAAATGCAGGGTGTTATTAACTTTCCTTATTTGTTTTGACTTGCTTTATGTCTTATTTTGTGGTCAGTTTTGGAGACAGTTTATAGGCTGCTGAGGTGAATGAGCATCTCCCGTGTTTGGTTGAAATGTCCTGTAGGTGTCAGTCAGGTTTATTTTATCTACCATGTGATTTCACCGCAGTGTCTCTCTGTTTAGCTTTGATGCTGAGGCTTTTCATTGAATCTTTTTTATTTCATTAGGTTTATTCACTTCTAACATCATTTCAACTTAAATTTTTCTTGACAACTCCCTTTCTGTATTAAATTCTATTCTTGTATTGGACTGGCTTCTGCATTTATTCCTCCCTTTGTTTTGTTCTGTTTTCTTTGAGTATATTCATATCCTCTGTGAGTTGTTTGGATGACTAAATCAGTTTTTTGAAGTTTTCATCCATAAGATCTTCCAGATCATTCTCATTGAAGTTTGTTATTATGGGATTGTAATTTGGGGGAGCATCAAGTGTGGGGTTCTTTTCTTGTTACTTTTATCTACCCATTGGTACTTTTACATCTGATACAGGTTGTTAGCTGTGTCTATTTTGTTCTCTTTCAGTGCTGACATGTATATTATTATGAGATGATTGAGAGGGAGGCTGAGGCGACAGGTTTGGGGTCGATGACAGTCGGAAGACAAGTGAATTTAGAGGCCAGGTCTGCATAATTACCAGCAAGTTGCCCATCTTGTGCTGACTGCCCCTGCTAAAGCCAGAACTCCCAGTTCCATGCTGGCTTCTCTATCATCTTATTCATGACTTAAGGAGTCAATTTGTTACACAGAATGCTTGAAATGATGATACTGGCTATAGTAATAATGCCTGCTCTGTTTATTAAATAAATTTGATTAGTTATATCATTTAGATATGTAATATCCTTTGGCTTTAGATTTTTCAAATTGAATAGTATGTTTAAGTTCATATTAAATTTAAAATATTAAATTTATAAATTTAAATTTCATGTTGAATTTTTAGGTTTTAAAAATTTGTTTTGTATATGCATATATAAACTATATAGGTAGCTTGTGTACATATAGACATATATCATTTTGTAGAGAAAATATGAGTAAGCAGAGAAATATATGAAAAATTTCCTTTCATATCTTCCTCCTTTAAAAATAGGCACATATATAATCATTGTTTTCAATATATGAATATCAGAGGTATTTTAAAGTCTTACATTGTATAAATTATTGTGTACATATCTTTCACTGGGCCATCCATCATAGTACTTTATTTTGTTGAATATAAAATAATCTTGGAACTGTCAAATCTATATAACTGAACAATCTGAAACTGTGACTTCTTTGTTAGGTATCAGTTGAGGTAAAAGGTTAGCTTCTGAAGTGCCACAGACATGTTAGGTAGAGATTGATGTCTTGGAAAAACAAAAGAAAACCAAAGATAAACAATAGTTCTATTATTTATGGTATGTGGCTTGTCAAATTTTCTAATTGATTTTATTGAATAGTTTTATATATACTTTATTTGAGTTATCTAGAAGTTTTTTATTTTCATTTTGTCAATTCCTTTTTCTTAAAGGTTCATATACAAATCTGGAAAGATACAAGGCATTCTTAAAGGAACACTGTAGGCAGAGGAAGATAATGGTATGATATTTATGCTTACCAAACTCAGAAATGTATTTTCATAGGAAGTGTAAATGCTGCCATTCTACAGATAAGAACTGATAATGCTTTAAAAATGTCCTTTTAGTCTTTGTTAAACAACATTTTTGTCTTGAAGATCTAGGAACTTATTTTTGACACTCCATGTTAGAGCCCTGAAATCAACACATCATAAGTTATTTAAGACTGATTTTAATATATACACATGAAAGTTTCCCTGTCCCACAGCTGCTCTCAAATAAACACACAGAAACTTATATTAATTATAAATGTTAGGCCAATAGCACAGGATTGTTATTAAATTACATTTAAGTTGACCCATATTTCTATCTGTGCTTTGCCAACTGCCTTATGGTGTATTACCTCATTTTTTACATAACTTGCATGCTCAGTGGCTAGCTGGCTTTTCTGGTGGCTCTCTTGACTTCAGCCTTGCTCTTCCCATCATTTTTTCTGTGTCAGGCTGTCTCTTCCAATTTCTTCTTGCTCTGCTATTGGCCAATCAGTTTATCAGTTTTTTGTTAACAATGAACAAAATCTATAGCATTCATATATATATATATGTATATCTATATGAATATATATTCCTTTTGTTATTTAATAAGTGATTTGTGAACCAAAGCTTTATTTGTTATTGTTAAATATAAATATTTGGGGGTTTTATTTATCAAGATTTTAAAGTAAAATTCTTTAACTTAGAATTTTAAATACTTTATTTTGAATTTTTCTAGCTTTCAGATGAAATGGAGACAGAGAAGAATATAGAGGTATTTCAATTTTCTATACTGCCAGATTATACATCAGGTATATTATATAGGGCCAAAAGAAAGGTTATAATGCTACAGATGTAGGTATAAATATAAATTTGTGCTTCAAAAAAGAGAGTTGAGAATAGGCTTAGAAAACTTTCTATTCTATCCTGTATTGTTTCTTTATGCCTGCCCTATCTAAAATACTTGATTGATATTTTGAGGATATGCCAAAATATGTTCTGAAATATAATTGTTTTATTTTAAAATTTGGCTCACAAATAAGCAAATAATTTTAATTTCTCAGAAACAAAATATATGAAAATTTTTCTATGAAAAATACAGTTTTATGTAGCAACATAAATTAGCATAATTATGTTATATTTACTAAATGATAGTTGAATATTTATCTGTCTTCTAAGTCATATGAAAACACTATACTAAATAGAGAAATAATCTTTATTAAATAACATTTCCATTTTTTCTTAGGGTTGCAGCTTCTTAGGATTCAGACAAAATAAACTAACACAATTACCCAGACATTTGGATGCTGAACAGATTTATCTATTTGTTTTAAGAAACAATAACTTAGAGGTAATATTTTATTTTTATTTTGTAATACAACTTGAGAATGTGATTTAATTAATTGGGCCATTATTTAAAACTCTTGAGAAATTAGATGTTAAGCAAACTTTATTCTTCAAATGTTAAATTTGGAAAGAAACATTAGTGTTGTTTAACCCTATTTATCAGAGAAAATATGTTAGTGTCCTATCATTCTGACAAAATACTATAACCAAGGAAACTTATAAAAGAAAGTGTTTAATTGGATTTAAGAACATTAGAGTCCATGATGGCAGAGCAAAGGTCCTGGCAGCAGGAAAAGCTGAAAGCTCACATTTTGATCCCCAAGTAGAAGGCAGAAAGAGCTGACTAGGAAAGGCACCAAGCTTTTGAATCTCAAAGGACACTCACTCCCACACTCCTCCAAGAAGACCACACCTCTTAACCCTTCACAAACAGTTCTATCAACTAGGGACTCTCTATTCAAGCATAAGGGTCTGTGGGGGCCAATCTCAATCAAACCACCAGAACTGACGTGTTAGCATCTCTAGAGTCCCCCTAGAGACGGTATGTGTTTCAAGCTGGGCCAGTCATTATTGGTTGGTCACTCCCACAATTTCTGTGCCACCTTTACCCAGCACATCTTGTAGGCAGCACAAACTGTAGGCTGAAGGTTTTGAGGCTGGGTTGGTGTCCCAATCTCTCCCCAGGAAGTCATGCCTGGTTAGAGGAAATGCAATTCAGGCTCCATATCCCTCACTGTTAGTAGTTTTAGCTAGAGTCACCCTCATCGATTCCTAGGAGTTTCCATTGCACTAGGTGTCTATAGCTTGTCCCCGAGATGTCCGAGATTCCAGTTTTCTCTCCCAGTACTCCCTCCAACCTGATTCCTCAGCCAATATGATTCCTTTTGTTCCCTTCTCCATCCCCAATTCATATCCCTCTCCTCATCCCCTGTGATGCCTATTCTATTTCCCCTTCACAATGAGATTCATTCTCCCCCCCCCCACCTTGAGCCCTCCTAGTTATTTAGCTTCCTTGGGTCTGTGGATTGCACCAAGGTCCTTCTTTATTTTATGGCTAATATTCACTTATGAGTGAGTACATAACATGTTTGTCTTTCTGTGTCTGGGTTACTTGCTCAGAATGATCTTTCCTAGTTCCATCCATTTGCCTGCAAATTTCCTGATGTCATTGTTTTAATAACTGAGTAATACTCCATTGTGTAAATGTACCACATTTCCTTAATTTATTCTTTGACTGGGGGACATCTAGACTGTTTCCAGTTCCTGTCTGTTAAAAGCAGACCCTGCTATGAGCATTTTATGACTACTTCCATTTCCTTGTTATAAGTCTACTTAAATTGTTTATCTCATATCAATTTAATTTTGGAGAAAACTGATCATTTCTCTTAGATTTTTCAATTTTGGGGAGTATGTGTTTTGAAAGTATGACCTAATGATTTTTCTTGGTTTCCTCAATGTCTGTTGTTATGCCCAACCTTGCTTCTGATTTTGTTAATTTGTTACTTTGTATTAAGAATTTGTCTATCTTGATTTTTCTCAAAGAACCAACTTTATTGTTCATTTGCATTGTTCTCTTTGTTTCTACTTTATTAATTTCACCCCTCAGTTTGATTATTTCCTGTCATCTACCTGTCTTGGGTGGGTCTGCTTCTTTTTGTTTTAGAGCTTTTGTGAATGCTGTTAAGTCACTGGAGACAGTTAGTGCTATGGACTTTCCTCTTGGCGCACATGCATTGTGAACCATAAGTTTTGATATGCTCTGCATTCATTTCCATTGAATTCCAGAAGTCTCTCATTTCTTCCTTGACCCAGTGAGAAGTCAATAGAGTTGTTCAGTTTCCATGAGTTTGTAGGCTGTCTGTTGTTTCTGTTATTGTTGAAATTCAACTTTAATCCATAGTGGTCTGATAGGATTCAGGGGCTATTTCAGTTTTCTTGTGTCTGTTGAGACTTGCTTTGTGACCAAGAACATGGTCAATTTTGGAGAAGGTTCCATGAGCTGCTGAGAAGAAGTTATATTCTCTTGTGTTTGGGTGGAATGTTCTATAGATATCTGTTAGGTCCATCTGAGACATAACGTTTGTCAGTCCCATTATTTCTTTGTTTAGTTTCTGTCTGGACAACCTATCCATTGGTGAGAGTGGTTATTGATGTTTCCCACTATTAATGTGTGGGGTTTGATGTGCGATTTAAGCTTTAGTAATGTTTCTTTTACAGATGTAGGTGCCCTTGTATTTAGAGCACAGATGCTCAGAATTGAGACATCATCCTGGTGGATTTTTTTTTCCTTAACAAGTATGAAATGTTCTTTTCCATCTCTTTTCATTAATTTTGGTTTGAAGACTATTTTGTTAGATATTAGGATAGCTACACCAGCTTGCTTGTTTGGTACATTTGATTGGAAGATCTTTTTCCAACACTTTCCTCTGAGACAAGTTTATCTTTGATGTTGACATATGTTTCTTGTATTCAGCAGAAGGATGGATCCTTCTTTTGTATCCATTCTGTTACCCTGTGCCTTTTTTATTGGAGAATTCAGTCTATCAATATTGAGAGCTATTAATGTCTAATGGTTGTTAATTTCCATTGTTGTGTTGGTGGTGGTGGTAGGTATTGTGTTTGTACATGTGTGCTTGTGTGTATGCATTTCCTTTCTTTGGGTTTTGCTGGTATAAAATTACTTATTGCCTGTGTTTATGTGGGTATAGTTAATTTCTTTGGGTTGGAGATTTATTTTTAGTATCTTCTGTAGGTCTGGATTTATGGATAGATAATTGTAGTGCATGCATTCTTTTCTGTATTATAATAAAACTCAGAGCCAAATATTAGGGGAAAGCTGAAATATCAGAGAGATAGGAAATAAAGCACAATCAATTCTCATCCAGCCAACTCCTCAGGCCTAATGGGGTAGGTCCAATCTCTACGAGTTCTCAGACTGACTGGGCACAGGAGATAATTTCTGCCTTCTCCTGCCTAGCTATCTCAATTCCTGGTTCAACTTTCCTAGTGCTAGGATTAAAGCTGTGTGCCACCATCTCCTGACTATATTCAGCCTTGAACTCAGAGATCCAAAGGATCTCTGCCTCAGGAGTGCTAGAATTAAAGGCATGGATCATCATTCTCGGACCTTCATGGCTTGGCTTTATGAGTGGCCCTGTCCTCTAATATTCCAGATTATTTTTATTAAATATACAGTATATTACCAAGATATTGTTTAAAATTGATTTTGTCATGAAATATCTTTTTTTTCCCCCTCCATCTATGAAGATTGAAAGTTTTGCTGAGTATAGTAGTCTGGGTTGGCATCCATGGTCTCTTAGAGTTTGCAAGATGTCTGAGGGCTTAGGTCTATCTTTATATGTTACTTGGTCTGTGTGATTAGCATTTTGATTATTATGTTGCACTTTATTTTCTGATCCATTCCATTTGGTCCTGCAAGCTTTTTGTACTTTTGTAGGCATGTCCTTCTTTAAGTGAGGAAAACTTTCTATGATTTGTTAAATATATTTTCTGGGATTTTTGAACTGGGATTTTTTCTCCCTCTTCTGTTCTTATGATTCTCAGGATTGATCTTTTCATGGTGTCCCAGAGTTCCTGGGTGTTTTGTGTTAGGAGTTTGTTAGAGTTAACATTTTCTTTGACTGATGAATGTATTCCTTCTATTATATTTTCAATACCTGAGATTCTTTCCTCAATCTCTGTATTCCATTGGTGATAGTTGCATCTTTAGTTCCTACCAGCTTACCCAGATTTTTCATATCCTGAATTTCCTCAGTTTGTAGTTTGTTGTTCTTTTAATTGCTTCTATTTCAGTTTTTATGTATTGAATAATTTCCTTTACCTGGTTTTCTTGCCTTTCTTTAAGGGACTTAATGATTTTCTCCATTTTTATTTTCTTTTTTGATTATCTTTTCCTTGATTTCTGTAAGGGAGTTTTTCATTTCTTCCTTAAGGACAGCTATCATTTTCATAAAGTTGTTAATGTCATTTTCTTGTGCTTTGGCTGTCTTGGAATATTCAAGTCTTGCTGTTAAAGGATGGCTGGGCTCTCACTGTACCATATTGTTCTTCCTGTTACTGATTATATTCTTGTACTGGCATTTAGGCATCAGGTTTGAGATGACTAGGTCTAAGTTATGTTTGGAATAAAATTAAAAATATGTATTTTATGAATCTATTTTATGTAAGTATGTATTTATGAATCTAGACATACTGTTATAATATTTCTGATAAAAATTTAATGTTCAAGATATTCTATAAGTACAAAATACAGTCCATCATTTTCAAATCATTAGCACTAAAGATGCAAAATATTTAATTAATACCTTATCAATTATGTGCTGATAGGACAATATTCTATATATATTTGATTAAATATGCTATGTCATCAAGCTTAATTTCACTCTGGAATTTTAATGTAACTACTAGAACAGTTTATATCACTTATGTGTATTGCTAAATATCTGTCAGGCAGTTCTGTTACCATTATTTATACACTGTATAAAGCATATACGTAAATATATTTAGTAACCTGTTTTAATTTGTTATCCATAGGAAAAGATGCTTAAATTTTGGAAAACCCATATACTCTCAGATTGCTCCATTGCTCTTTTGCATGACTGTTTTTGGTGGTGGTTTCTCCATAAATTCAAGGTAAATGACATTTTTAAAGTATCTGAAACATTGATTTGTAGCAAAATTATTTTTTCAGTACAAGTAATATTAATACAAAAGTTTTTATGCAGGTATACAAAGGCTCAATGATATCATACTAGAGGTGTTTAAAAAATTGCTAGAGTCAAAGGTAATGGATGACTAGCACGAAACAGCATTTTCCAGACATGACAGGTCCACTGCACAAATGAACTTATAAAGGTGTAACTGCACACACAAAAATCAAGCTAGGCAAAGTCCAGCATGGATACACAAGGAGGTTACAAATCCTAGCCTGGTTAAATAACTCCTAACAATTGAAAGATGGTGGAAGAGAGAGTGGGGGAGTTTTCTTCATAGGTGTAGAGCCTTGAGAGGTCCCATGGCCCAAGGAATGGTCAGATGCACACACTGACAAGCTCTAGCAAACAGTTAGGAGGGTAAAACAGTGGTGTGAGCAGCATGGGAGAGTAGAAGAGGCAGTTTTGGTCAAAACGCATTATATGCATATAAGAAACCCTCAAACAGTAAAGTTTAAAACACAGTTTTTAAGCCAGAAAGTGCATCATTCTTAACAACAAAAAGGTTGTGTAGACTTTAAAGTGTCGATGTCTTAAATCAGAGAATAGAGTTTAAAGAAGTTAATGTTACTAGCAACAAAGAGTAACAGTCTAATGGTGAAATGCTTAGTTGATCAATGAGACATAAAAATCCTAAATTTTATTCAATAATAAAACTCTTCAAAGCACATTTAATAGAAAAATCATTAACAGTTCAAGAAGACATAGACATTTACCTCAGTTTAGTTCAAGATTTTGATGCCTCACTGCCAGTATTTTGTAGCATATGTGGAAAATGAGAACTGACATGAAAGACTTGAACAATACTGGCAAAACATTGATCTGGCGTTTATGAAGTATCTCTTCATACATTTTGTACTGCTAGGGTTGAGTGTCACAAAATAGACGGTTTATAATGAGCAGAGATTTATTGGCTCAGTTAGGGAAGCTGGGGAAATATTACCCTAAAGTCCATTGAAACTGCATGTACAAGATCACATCAGATTAAGCTACCTAAAATCCTTCACGGGTGGGGGAGGGCCTACAATATTCCATGCCTGACTGAAGAACTATTGGCAATTGATGGATGTTGGGGATAGGAAGGTATCTATTTTCTTCAGAGGTACAGTCCTTAAAGAAGCTAGCCATTTTTAAAGAGCAAGGGGCTTCTCCCTGCCCCCCATCCCCATGGGAGAAAGTAGAATGGCAAAAAGGCAGAAGAATGGAAAGAAAATTAGTACAAGAGAGGAGGTGTACCTACTCTCATGTTAATGGCGTCTCATTCATGAGGGCTGGGCCTTGGTCTCAATGCTTCCTGTTTCCTCCAGCAAGAGCTGATTGTTTTCAACAACACACTCACCAAGACAAACTCTGTTCTAAACTAGGAAAACATTTTGATAAAGTTAGAGTAATTGAAGCCACAGAAAACACGTTTTTACATAAAATGATGAGAATAGCTATAATTGAAATCAGAATTAAGTACAGAAATTGAAATCTGTTTGAATCAAGTTAAAATGAACCATGAACTAAAATTAGTGGAATGTAAACAAAGCAATATTTAAAGAAAAAAAAAAACCTATAGCATCTCAAGAAAACATTAGTGATCAGAGTGAAAGCCAGTACAAGTAAAAGAAAACAAAAATACAGAGAAAAATCAATGAAACCAGAAGCCTCTTTGAAAAATTCTTCAAACAAGTTAACATGAGGAATTTGAAGACTGTATTGTTCGCTAGTAAATATGGCAGAGACAACACCTAAAGGCAGTTCATCTCCTGAATGGACCCATTTCTCTAGTGGCTTAGCACAGCATCATGCGTCCTTCTGAGAGCTCAGGCTGCAAATGTTTCAAGATACATGATGGAACAAAATACTGGGTTTTTGGGTAGAAAAAGATTTGAACTTAACAAAATAATGTCAAATTATTTTCCATGGGTGTATAATTTGTCACTCCCATTGCTAATATGTGATCTTCTGTTATTCTTGAACTATTAGTGGGTCAACAAAATAAAACAGAAATTAGAAAATACCTTGAGAAAAAAATTGAAACAAAAATATATCAGAACTCATGAAAACCAAGAATAAAAGTAGAGATACCACCACCATTTTTAAAGACATGGATAATTGCATTATTAGCTTTTTATCACTGTAACCAAACTATCTGGCACATATACTTTGAAACAAAGAGTTGATTTTTCTCATATTTTTCAGAAGACTGAGTTCATCAAATGGTGTGGGAATGTCTTTCTGTAGGCTGTGAAATAAAGTAACTGTTTTGGCCTACGCTGGGCACTGTAGGTGAGGAAATCTGACAGGCACTGTAGTAGTAGGCAGGAAATTTAAGCTTATGTAGGAGGAGGGCTGAGTCAGACAGAGATATGATCCAGCAACTCTTGAAGCAAGATGTAATGAAATACGTAAGCCATGGGCCATGTGACAGGACAGATTAATGGAAATGGGTTGAATTAAGATGAAAGAGATAGCTAGCAATGTGCCTGAGCCATAGGGCGAATAACATGAAATTAATGTAAGTGTCTATGTGTTTCTTTGGGACTTTGGGATTGCTGGTCCAGATAAGCGGCAGGTAGATCTGAACCTAGGGCCAAAGTCTTGCAATCTGACAGGACTGACTCCCAAAGAAAAAGATAATTAAGATAGATTACAATTATTAGGAGTAATTGAAACTTCCCAGCAACAAAAAGTGCTAATCCAGATAACCAGTTTCACTAGTAAATTCCACCAATTTTTTAAAAAACGTGTATCAATATAAATCTAAAATATTCAAGAGGAAAGAGCAAAGTCTATCCTGAGAAAGTGTTTCTATCACATCAAATCTAGCTAAAAACATTTCAAAAACAAAATACTATAGGCTAATAACTCTTACAATAAGTATGAGTGCAAAATCATCAGAATCTGCTATCAAGCCAAATTCAGCAGCATATTACTAGAACTATATACCAAGCCTGTAGAATTTGCCACTGGAGGCAAAGATAATTTGGCTTAAGTTGAATAGCTTGATCTGATGGATACAGTGATGACTGAAATACCTAACAGCAGGCTATATTTCCTTAACAACTATGCAGAAAACATACAAACATGAAACAATCATTTACTATATAATCATATGTAAAAATATTAGATTGAACCATATTAACCAAAGACATTTCCTGGAACTTCATGTCTTACGTAAATTTCTGTTCTTTGCTTCATGATATTGATTATAGATTGTCATGGTAAGGTTCTTGAATGAATTATAGGTATGTATTTTCATTATTTTCATTACTTAGAGCAAGAAGCTAGGCTGCTACATTGGGATCTTACTATGCTGTTTCTGTTACTAAATCACTTTAATTTTGCTTTCAGTTACTGATGGTAAAGACAGAGTTTACGTTGTTATGGAAAGTAACTGAGTCATTGGTTGTCTCCAGCATGATAACTACTAACCAAGAATCTCCATTCATGCCACAAATGCTTAGATGCTTTCTGCTTTCTAAACACTGTGCCAAGTGTTCGGATTATAAAATTATGTAAAACTTTGTCTTTGCCCTAGTATAATTTTACTACTCTTTTACAACAGATATATATGGCTGTCATCTAGGAAAGTACAAATAATAAATGACAGGGCTACCATTCAAATGTCTCTGTGATGCCACATGGCCCTTCCATTATACTGGCCAAACTACCCTTTAAGAATAGACTATATTTTTATATAACACATATATGTGTATGTATACTGTACTATATATAGTAATGTTGTACACAAAACTTCCTAATATAAATTGTAATGTTGACCCTAACTGCATACATGCCATCTCCTTTAAGCCTGACCAAAAAGATGAAGATTGCTTGTTTGACAGAATCTCAGAAAGTTATGTAACACTTTTCCTGCAATTACCTCATAAGAAAAAGGATGCATTCCTTCAGGTACATGTACAAACTTAATGGTTGTAATAAATTATATTCATAGTGTATGAAAATTATATTTTGTTTATATGAGCATATTTTGATTACCTTTCAACCAAAAAAGTGTCTAATGTAAATAATGGAAATGTTTTTAAAGTTATGTTTTACACTATGACCACTAGCAAGAATATTGTGTTCTCTGGACTCAGTCTTGGGATCACTGTGGCTCTATAGTCTTGTTAGTGAGAAACTAGTGACTCCTGTGTACATTCTTGGTTTGGTTTTGTTTACATATAAAATATCACTTTTCTTTTACTCTGTAATAAATCTTTTCTAAACCATTTAAATGAAACTAATTAGTTTATATTATACTTACTGAATATGCTATGAAGTAAATATTTATTTTCATTTTTGTTATATAATTAGCAAGTAAGGTTAATTAAAATGATGTTTTGGTAAAGTGGGAAAATCTAGGGAATTCTTTGAATGTTTTAAATATTAATACTTAGTATTTCCAAACACAAGCAATATTCAAGTATCTTACTGATTTAACAATCTGTAAGTCAGAAATTTTGGAATTTAAAAATGTTTTTACATTGTTAGACAGAATATAAAATATCCTTAATTAGATTATAAATAATTCTAAATATAAGGATTTATCAAATATTTACATTCAATATTAGTTTATCATAAACTTCCATAAAGTGTGGTAGGGGAAGCTATAGTGGACTGGGAATTGAATTTAAAAAACTTGTCCACTATGGGAAGCCCCATCCCATTAGCTGATATCCTGGTATCCGTAAAATGGAAAAGGCAAGCTGAGCACCAACATTCATCTCCCTGCTTCCTGACTGTGGCTCCCATGTGATGAGCTCCCTCAAATCCCTGCTGTAATAGACTGCACCCTGGAGCTGTGAAATGGAATAAGCCTATTCTTCTTTCAGTTGCTATTGTCAGAGTATTTTATCACAGAAACAGAAAAAAAGAACCTAAAACCATCTTCTTGTATTCACCAGGAGGTGGCATAACTACACACACACACACACACACACACACACACACACACACACACACACACACACACACACACACACACACACACACGCGCACCCCCACGCACGGACTTGAGAAGACTTTATTCAGCCTGTTTATAAGGTGGACAGACCATGGAAGGCCAGCTCCCATGATCTGCTCCAGGGTAGTAAAAGGAATACCACAGAGTAGTGAGGGATAAGAAACTTTTTTTTAGCTGAGAGTAATTAGGAATAAATCTCTATCTAACAGACTGTTAAAATAAGGAAACATACATGCTGTCTGATAGTAACTTTTACTTCTTAGCTACATATCTCCACATTGATGTATTCTATACATACAACTACGTATCTTTCTCTACATACATATAGTCATACATCGCTATACACAGTGTCATCTATTTTTATGTCTGCATATCTTTATTTTACTTACATTTCTCTTCTTTATCTCCTCTTATACAGTTTCATCTTTCTTGTCTCCACACAGTTACAAATCTCCGCACAACCATAGCTATTCATTTCATTTATATAGCTCTCTATCATATAATACTAAACACTTATTATTACACATTCCTATACTGTAGCCTGAAGTTTTCCTGCCCCATTCGGGCCCCTTGTCTGGATAAAGGTCTCCCACCCACATCCCACAGCTGATTATAAAATGATTACTCAGAGGCTTATAGTAATTACAAATTGTTTGCCTGTGGTTCAAGCTCATTACCAACTAGATTTTATAACTTAACCCATTTCTAGTACTCTGTGTGTTGCCATGTGTTCCATGCCTTTACCTGTGTTCCATTAAGTTTGCTTCTTGGGTGGCAGCCTGTAGTATCTCCTTGACTCTGCCCTCTTTTGTCTTTATTTCTGCTTGCATTTCCTGCCTGCCTCTAAGCTGCCTTGCCACAGGCCAAAACAGCTTCTCTTTTAACGAATGGTAATAAAGCATATTCACAGCTACAGAAAAGCATCCCATCACTCATACAGCTTTTTACATAGTTCATATATGTAGCAACGGCTTTTTTTTTTTACAACCTTTATCTCTCACACATTCACTCACACATAAATACTTTTTCCTGCACCATTCACTCATTCTTAGCCCATTTACTCTCTCATCCATTTATTCTTTCACGTCTTTCTCACCTTCTGTTTAGGTTTCTTCTCTCACTTTCAACATACACATTCTTCACTCACACTCTGCATAGCTTCATCTCTACGTTGCTGCTGCTTCTTATACACACTCTCCCATACATACTCATTCCTCCTTTTCTTCCCTTCTACATTGCTGATGCTGCTTCCTTAGCCAAACTCTGAACAATTATATGTTACATTTTTCAGACCCACCCCATTCTCATAACATATGAACTCACACAGTTTTCCTCAGGCTAGTAAGGTCACAAAGAACAGCCAGTGTAAATGCTTGGCCTTACACATAACTTTTTCCCAGACAAAGAATGGCATTAAAATTCAGGACTTAATGATAATAACAGAAGGTTGAACCTTGATTGATCAGGGTTTGTGCGTAAAGTCATCTATTGCAAGGGGCAGGTCCTAAACAGCCTAGCCTTGATTTAGCAATAAACAGCGCCTGAGGATTAATCTTTGTGTATTTCTGCAATGGTAGTTTAGTCTGTTTGAATTTGTTCTGAAGTCTAAGATTAGTTTTCTTAGTATTATTTCTTACTGAAAATACCATTAAATTCCTGTGTCAGTAAAGAGAAGTATTCTGGTATTATTTCAGAAATCAATTTTCTTGACTATTCATAACTTTTTAAGTGTTCCCAGAGATGTAAAATACACTACCTATGGGCTGTAGAAGGAACCCCATAGCTGTTCTTACTAAGGAGGCATAGCTGCGGCACCTGAGAAAGTTTCAGACAGAAAACAACTGGTCATTAATAGTGACCCCACTGGCTTTGCTAAGTGAGGCTCCCCATCAGGAAATTACACATCTGGTGATATATATAGTTGTTAGCTACTCTATATTCTCATGGTCCTCAGCGTATTTAACATTCTAATTTTAACTATTATTAGTACTTATGTGCCACAGATAATATGTGACCATTTGGATAATGAAGATATTCATAGTTCAGTGAATAAAATTAGATACAACAATATGCTACAGAATTCATTCCCTCACACATCCACTTCATACCACCACCACCACTAGGCAAGGATGCCCGAAAAAGACTGTGTACCAGCAAAATTGAGCACCATTTGATTAAAATAACCCTTTGAGTTTCTACAAGCTATTACAAATTATGATGCACTTAGTTGTTTAAAACAATAGAAATTCATTTTCTTAGTTATAGACACGAACAATCCATTATGAATAGAACATAAGACTAAAATGAAGATGTCTCTAAAAGAAGCTGCACCTCTGCTTGCCACTAGCAAACAAAGCCTAGTGAAGAAAAAGCGGTTACCAAGAAGCTTAGTTTTTACTCCATTTTTGTGTGTTTAGAAACCCTTTTTAAATCCTTTTCAGGCTTCATATGGACAATCTTGTCCCATGTTGCGTGCCAATTGAAACATGATCCTAGTTAGTCTTATCAATAAAAACTAGGAGTCAAATATTGGGGTAATAATCTGAAATATAAAAAGAGCAGCTACTAGCAGATCCTCTCCAGATCCTCAGACTGAACAGGGCCAAGATACTGTCTTCACTCACCTTATATTCCTGTCTCTACCTTGCAAATTTCTGGGATTGAAGGTGTGAGCTTCCCAAGTGCCAGGATTAAAAGTGTGAGCCACTACCACCTGGCCTCTTTGATTAATTAATGGCTAGCTTCTCCCTCTGATCTCCAGGAAAGCTCTATTTGTCAGAAGATAAACAAAATATCATACAACATTACCCTTCCAGAAAAATAAAATACCTGGAATATCTGGAAGCTAGGCTGTCTGCATGGATTGAGGGTGCTGGCCAATGGACTATCTGAAGTAGAATACAGAGGGAGCAGTGCTGGCTGACAAGATATATAAACAGTGGCATTCTCTTTGGATGTACCAGCTCAGTACCCCAGCTGCAATAAAAAGGCACAACAGCTAATAATGCTCCATGCTAGGTCAGATTAAATCAACCTTAAGACTTTAATTCCAGGAAAGAATGAGTAGATTCCTGTTACCCTTCTTCCTTCTATTATCCTCTTACATCTTCTAGAAAATGTCTCTACGTATGTGTAGGAGTGTGAATACACATGGCATGTGAAGAAGTGAGAGGATATCTTTTGGAAATCAATTCTCTCCTCCTGCCAGGAATTCCAAAGGAACAAATTGAGGTTGTCAGGTTTTTACATACTGACATATCTCACTAGTTGGATATTTTTGCATATTGTACAGGCACATAAAACAGACTTAATTTCAGGTAAAATGTGCTTCTAAGCAAAGCATAGCCCTTCCTTGGAAATGCCTATCCTAGGGAAGGCAGAAGGGAGGGAATAATCTGAAGAAGAAAGCTACATATCCTGTGCCTACTAGGATCAGGTGGGACCGCTGGGCTCAGCATAGCCTGCTCTTTTTCTGAAGAGTGTACTATGATTCCTAGTTTTCTCCAGCTAAACTCTTGACTGGATTATTACCATATTCCCTCTGAATTCTTCCAGAGGACAAGAACTAAGAGTGCTGCAGGGGTTGGGATCAGAGAAAAATGGATATCTCCTATGACAATGAGACATTGGTAGTGCTATAATTCTGCTATCTGACTGTAGTTTTAATATTATTTCACTGATTATAACATGTAAGCTTACATGAACAAGTAACATATGTCTTAAAATATACTTTTCATTGTGATAACCATCTTTATCATTTTCTAGAAGATAAAAGACTAAGTGAAATCAATAGCTGATCAAGTCAATTACCTGTGACTAGAGTGGTCATAAATCATGAACCTGCTATTACTGCCATCTTCTTAAACCAATGTAATTTCTAACTGTATTCTAAATATACCTTATGCCCACAGATAAATGTAGCTCTCACTGCTCATCAAATTAGTTTCTTTTTTCAGAAAGCAGAGACCATTAAAGAGATATAAAAGTGATCAAAATAGAAAATAAGTGACCATGTGATATCTACCCCTAATTGGTACATGTGCAGTGCAGCCCTACACCTAAGGCTCAGAGAAAGATTGTAAAAGCCGGAGGACCAGGATACCTGTTGGGAGACAGTGTCTGCTGGCATGACCTGCATACTAAGAACACAAGTAGACCTACCATTGTGAACAGGGCGATTTTTACAAGGCTCGGAGCTAACGAGCTAAAGCCATCAATGGCTGCTGAGAGATGGAGAGCGAGTGTTCTTCAAAAATGAGGCCCTAATGGTTATCTGTCCATCCCCAAGTGGTTACTCATGAGCATATGAGCAGCACTAAAATGACTCAGTAGGTGATAAACATGTTTGAGAGAGAGTGGGAGGGAACACAGGAGGAGTCGGAGGAGAAGAAGCAGGCATGGAAATTATGCAAATACAGTACTCTGGTGAAATTCTAGAAAAAAATGTTGAAATTTACATTTAAAAAAAAGAAATAGCTAGTCAAACTCTGCCTTATTAAACTTATCCTTCATCAGGAATGTTTGCAAAGTGCTACCGGGTGGACTCATTTTTTGCTTGTGTTCCTCAATTAGTTACCAAAAAAGCAATAAGATAGCTACAGGGAAGCTATTAAAGGGCATGAACTATTAATTTCTTTGCTTTTATTATTATTTATTATACATAGAATATGAAAGTCACCTAACACGGCTCCATTTGGGCAGGTGTATCCTGACTTTTTGGCACAAGCTATCTATGCGGCATTCCAAGAGTCATTTCCAGAATCTAGTGACCTCTTCAATAATGAGTTCAAGGAAGATCTAGGAAATACTATTTTTCTTTGGCTGTCAGGTATGAGTATGTCATTTAAGTATTGCTTATTTAGTTTTAATTATTTTTAGATGGAGCGTTTTGCTCCAATGAAAACATTGACTTACAAAACATGCCATACCAATGTCTGTTTTTAAAATGATCATTACTTTACTCTGACATTTTCAGTATCAAAATTAATTATTTATCAATAATAAATAAATAAAATAATAAAGTCAAATGATTTTTGTTTTGTTTGAGATACGGTCTCTCTACATAACCTTGGCAGTCCAGGAACTCTCTATGTAGACCAGGCTGGTCTAGAACTCACAGAGATCTACCTGTCTCTGCCTTTTGAGTGCTAGAATCAATCAGTGGTGTGCACCACCATGCCTGGCAGGCCAAATCATTTTTGAGTGGTAGAATTATTATAGAAAACAGAATTTCTTTAAAACTGACATTGGTGTGCGCGTGTGCGTGTGCGTGTGCGTGTGTGTGTGTGTGTGTGTGTGTGTGTGTGTGTGTGTGTGTATCTGCATGCCAGGATAAATACTTTAGGCTTTATAAAGAGCATAGGTTTTACCTACATATCCGTTATTGACAAAATTATGTCCACATTTGAAAGTTGAATTCCCAATCCTATAGTAGCTTTTACTGTGGCTGTATTTGAAAATAGACATTTTAAAGGAGAAGTTAGGTTTAACATGTTTGATCCCGTGGGTGATCCCTAAACCAATAGGGTGGGTGCCATTGAGAAGATGGAGAGAAAAAGGACATGAGTAAAACCGTAGGGAAAGAGAAGCTGCTGACATCTGACAAAATAGCTCATTTATCTGGTAGTGAACAAAAGTGGCCTGAGGAAAGGCATAGGAGTTCATTAGAACCTTCAGTTAAGCAGTAGTGAGGAGGAGGAAGAGGAGGGTGGAGAAGAAGAAAGGCAGCAGCACATGGAGAGGTCAGCATATGTAAGAACTAGTGTACTAAGAACTAAGTACTAAGAACCAGTGGAAAGGGTAGAAACCATCAGACTCAGGCTATGGCAAGTGCTGCTACAGTCCCCAGTGGCTTAATTTCCAATGAACTATAGCAGCCCCTGCTGACAAGTACCTCAATAATAACAGGAGAGCTCCTAGACTCCCTGTCAGTACTCACTAATATAGACCTCAATAGCCTCAGTAGTCACATCGTTGACTTCTGCCATTGAGATACATGTTGCTGTTGAGGACTTTCCGGAGGGACTTGTGCTACGTTGCCGTTTCTAAAGAGACACTATTGTGCTGCCTCAGGACTACCATCTCCCCAAACCCATACATACCCTAGAAATTGAGATGCTGCTTCTAATGTGCACACATGTACACCAGACTCTGGCAGTGTCATGAGTTGCTTCCACACATTTCACACATGACAGATGAAACTATAGAGAAGTAGCCTTCACATTGGACCTTAGAGTCACTGGTAAACTCCACACACATGAACTGGCTGATGGTGGGGTTTGAGAGCCACTGCTGATAGCAAGTGTATCTGCAATCCAGACTTCAGAGAAGCAAGGAATCTGCATGTGCCAATACCCTGGAACTCAGACCCCAAGGAAAACTTCAGAAACAGTGTCACAATGAGAGCATCCATGAGCTGGGTCTTAGGTATATAATTCTTCACAGGTGTGTACTCCAGATACTGTCTCTGTTGTGCTCCATAAGCAACCCTGAATCACACACTATTACCAAAGTTGCACCAAGGCCACTGTTCTCACCCATTTTGGGGTCTCAATTCTCTAAACTGGTACTATTCTGTGTCATATTGACCCAAAGCCAATGCTATTGTACATGGTTCTTTAGGGGCACATAGCTATTGTATATCTATATCCCTGTGCTTTTCTCTCATGGTGGCATGCTAGACCTATGCAGTAAGTCCTGCTAAACCCTAACCCTGGGACTTCTACAGAGCCACTTCAAATTACCTTCCCAGTCACTGGTGCCCATAGCCTTTGAGACCTGAGCTGACCTTGCATTCAGTCTTCTGGGGACCAAAAAAAATTACCCAACAATCCACTATTGTCTCCTGGTGCCCATATTAATGTGTTAACCACCTCTCAAGAATGTTGGCTAACAAGAGAAGTCAAAACTTCTAAGTTCAAGGTCAACCAGTACCAGGCTTTACCTGAAACTGTGCCACCCACTCACCAGGAAAAATAGTTGCACAGTTCCCCAACCCTTTGGAGCAAGAGTAGTACCTTCAAAGTGTGAACTTTTAAAGCAGTACACATCCCCACTGAGTCGGAACATTGTTGCTCTCCCAGATGAGGAGGCATCAACAAAAGAACTAAAGATGTGTAAAACAGGAAGGAAACTCTGCACCATTGAGAGGACAGAATGATTCTCTAGCAACAGAATCCTGAAGAACTAAAGTTAGATATGGCTAGAAAATAAGTAAAAATTATCATATTACAGAAATGCAGTGAGATCCAAGAGAATAGAGGTAAAGGATCCAGTGAGAACAGAGGGATGACTTATGAGTCAACAAATATATAGATGTGACTTTTAAAAGAACCAAATTGAAAGCTTAGAGCCAAAAAAAATTACATTAGAGAACTTACTGGTAGATTACCTAAAGCAGGAAAAGAAACTGTGAATTTGAAGACAAGCCCTCTTAAATTACACAGAGAAAAACACACACACACACACACACACACACACACACACACACACACACACACACACACACTAAAACAAAAGCTCATGGAATTCATAAGATACATTTAATGAACAAGTTTCTACATTATCTACATTACCAAGTTCCAGCTTGAGATGAAAGATACAGGAAAAGGAAATATTCAATGATATGGTTATTGAAGACCTCCAAATCTTGAGATTCTATATCTATGAATCTCAGAGGTCAACTACCCAATGATCCAACCCAGTGAATCATCAAGAAGGAAACATTGAATCAAATATAAGAAAGTCCCTCCAGACTATAGGGACTTCTCAAAAGAAGTCTTACATGCTAAGAAAGGTGTCATATATCTCCAGTGATGAAAAAAAAGTCAACCAAGAAGACTTTACCTAGCAAAGCAATCCTAGATAATAGCCTTTTATAGACAAGCATACTGAGAGACCGTGTCACAATAAATGCTTTATGGAGATTCCCCTGCAGAAATGAAGGCACAACCTGTTCATCACAAGGACAAACACTTTACAATGAACAACTTGGGGAAATAAGGGTTTATTTTAGAACTTGGACTCAAGGTGAAGAGGCCGAGGCTCTGGCCTTGGTGAATAAGTGTGTGACTAGTCATCACAGTCAAGGAGAGGACAGAAAGCAAAGGCTGTGACCAGTCACTTACTTCCCAGCCAGGCCTCATCTCTTAAAGGTTTTACAGTCTCCTAAAATGGTACCAGCAGCTGGGAACCACTGTTCAAACACAACATCCTGAGAGGATATTGTATATTCATGCCATAAAACTCTTCACCTATCCCTGTAGGATCATGGTTTCTCCTAACACTATAGTGGATTCAGTTCAAGCACAAAGGTTGCCCTAGTCATACACTTCCAGAATTCTTTAAAGTCCACATGTAAGCATTTATAAAATGAAACAAGTTATATATGTCCAGCATCCATATGGCACAAACATCCCATTCATAAGGAAGACTAATGGCATAGAGCGGGACGGTCATGCCAAAGCAATACTAAAGGCAGCCATGGAAAAATACCAAAACCTGACCTTCTGTATCTGGCATCATCAGGTAGCCTCACTTTTTCAACTATGTCATCTGTGGTGCACATGCCCCTCTGTGGGGTTGGCTCCACTCCATGCTTACAGCTTCCCTAAGCAAACACCTAACATTTCTAATACCCCGTGTCTCTGCCACAGCTTAGGCTTCACCTTCACAATTTCATGTGATTGTCTCTAGGAATCGCCTGGTAGGGAATACAACCTGCCACATATTGCCTGACCTCATTAGCTTTCTGGGACTTGCCACAAGTTGCTATGACTCCTCACTCTTGTATCTTGCACCGTGGCTACTGACAGTCAGGATTTAGGCTGGTTCCTTTCTGCCATAGCTACTGTGGTCCCTTTTTGTATGGCTAGAAAAAACTTTCCCAGTTACTTTTTTTTTCTTTTTCTTTTCTTCTTCTTTTTTTTCTTTTTTCTTTTCTTCTTTTTTTTTTTTAATCAGAAAATAACTTGTGGCATTCTCAGTTCAGGCTCTTTCAAATGACTTTGATTTTTATAGGCTCGAGCCTTAAGTGGTCTGGAGTCCTGCCCCCCAGGGTGAGCCACAATATTTCTCTTCTCACACATTTCATATGAGTGGAGCTGATGCTCTAGAAACAAACGGTGATAGTAAGGCCTTTCCTGTCAGTGATTACTCAGAATGGAAGTTGATTGCATTCTTCAATCAAAATACATGAAATAAATTTTAAAAAAGAAGAAGGAAGAGAAAGAAAGAACAGCAGGCCCTAGCCTACCCTACCTATGAGATACCGACTTCAGCTTGTATGGGCAGACCGCTGCAAGCAGAGGAATGTGAAAATGGCAAGCAAAAGGGAGCAGGGTTAGCTACACTTACATTGGAAAAAGCAGAAGACAAAAATGTCATTATTAGTTAATAAGGGGTCGGTTTATCAACAGAATATGATTATCAAACTAAAAACATAAAGCAAATATTGACTGATGTGAAAAGACAACTAAGTTGATAGTGTCAATACAGCACTTACAACATTGGGTATCATAGCTAGAGAAAAGATTAACAAGGGAATGTCAGGCTTGCATTTTATCTTAGATCAGATGGACCTAAATTGCTACCATATTGATGAATTCTACTGGGCCTGCTCACAAGAGCTCAGCATAGCTGGGCCTAGTGAATGTTTACCCTCTCTGCCTAAAGAAAGGGATGGTTAGGGTGGTGGAAGACTTAGCTGAGTAACCAGCCATCCTTTTCAGTCAGATGTTTGTAATTCTGCCCTAGTTGCATGTTGCCTTGGGGACTTGGGACAATAGCTAGAAGATATAGGTAGGAAATGATGAGGAGAGGGGAGCTCCATCTATTTAGCCATGGAGAAGCCATCATTGTTGCTGGGTGCAAAACTTCAATGTGGCAGCTTTAAGGTCACCCACACTCCTGCCTGTAACCCCAGAAAATGAATTTTATCAACAAAAGCATACAGAAAATGTTTTACCTTAGATTGGGGCATAGTTTCTTAGACATAAAACAAAAATCATAATTTATAAAAGGAAATCTTGGTAAACTGGATTTCATCAAAATTAAAATTTTGTTTACTCAGAAAGTACCTTTAATAGAATTTGAAAAATCAAGCAACAGCCCAAACGAAATATAAACAAAATTCAGGGGAAAAGACTAACAGAAGAAAACAAATACCCTCGTGTTGGAAAATTTGGCAAGATAGATATTGCATGTGCCTGCGATTCAAGCACTTGACTGTCATGTATACAAGAATCTAAATTCAAAATCAAAATCAATAAATAAAAATAGATGGAATTCGTAAATAAAATGCATGATTACTTAATTTACATGAACCCAAATAATCTCAGGTTATTAGCACAGCTGTAATAATTCAGAAGGAAATAGACAGTCCTATTGATTGAGAGAAGAAGCAAGCAAAAACCCAGACTGAGTAAAGGTATAACAACATGGTTAACAGGTGGAGTAATTACTATTCAGAATTCTGGAAATGAAAAGTGTAAGTTACTTTCAAATACAGAAAACATTTCTAGAATCTCTCCATATAGTAAGCCAAAAATCAAATGTTCCCACTCACAAAGGACATTGTAGACTAATGAGAGCATATTGAGTCATTGGATGGAAGGCAGTAAATTAGACATAGGTCTCTATGCATATGGAAAATAAGAATATGGGCTCAACCTCACTATAGCTGAAGGAGAATATCAATCAGGATGCCCACTGGATGAATGGATTTATAGAAATAAACTACTACTCAGCTATAAATAAAATGAAACCTTGCCATTCTCAGCAGCACAGATGGAACTGGGGAGTCAATAGGTGATTAAAACAAGCCAGACACAGAACAACAAACACTGTTATGTTCTCACTCATTTACAGGAACCAGAACTATCTCTTTAGAACAGCACAATAGAACAGTGGTCACAAAAGTCTGGTAAGGGCAGCCTGAATCAGGAGCACCAAAACCAGAATGGGGAAGTCATATCTACTTCTTCCTCAGCACAACAGAGAAACTATTGCTTAAAACAACATATGATCTATTTCAAAATGACTAGAAAAATATAAAATTCTCAACATGTAAAATTATTAATGGTTTAATTGATGGAAATATTTTACCCTAATTTATCATATATTGTGTGTGTGTATATATATATATATTAAGTTATGATGATGTGCCCATAAATATGTACAAATTCAAAAAGAAAAGAAATATATTCTCAAATAATCTAATGTTCAAGAAAGAAATAATAAAGTGAATTAGAAAATAACTGGACATGGTTAAAAACAAAACTAAGTATGAAAAAATCTGATAGAGCATGTATGGTAGTTCCTCTGGGGTAATTTCTAGCCTTGGATGTTTTCTAAAAAGGAGAGGAAGAGGAAGGCTGGAAAAATCCATGATCTAACATCTATCTCATGTAGAAGAAACTGATCCTTCTCTTCCCCCGCTTTTAGGTTTCAGTTCTCATATTATATCCAAAAAGAATATTATAAACCCAGAGTTGAGATAAGCTAAGGAGTGCATTTAAAATTCCCATATTGGGAAGACTTGAATTTCCAGTTTAGAAAACACTAGGACAAATAATAGAGACAAGAGAGTGCTGCAGATTTTCTTGCGAATTCTCAGAACCTTGAGAACAAAAAGAAAATACTCAAACCTTCAGAGAACAGAGATATCAAAAGACAGAATGCCACTGATCTAGGGTCAGCAGCTCTGATTGTCTGGGTAGAAGAGGGAAAATCATTCCTAACTTACACCCAAACAGACTGTCAAGGGAGGTGAAGGATGAAGTCCAGGCATTTTTCAGATGTGCAATTGCTTTGAATTCATCTTTGTCTTATGAAGCTATTATATGAATACCCAACAGTGTGTGAAATAAACAAAGGAAGAGGAAGTGGGATACTAGAAGCAAAGGCATGTGAGAGAGCTAGTCATCAACATAGTGGTGAAGGGCACTCCCAGAATAATGCTGTGAAAGTCTAGTGAAAAGGGGCTCAGACTGGAGCACATCTGACAACTTCAGAGGAGAACCAACACATTATTACAAACACACACACCACCACCGCCACCACCACCACCATCACCACTGCCACCACCACCATCACCATCACCACCACCACCACCACCACCATCACCACCACCACCAACATCACCACCACCGCCACCACCACCATCACCACCACCATCACTACCATCACCGCCACCACCACCATCACCGCCACCACCGCCGCCACCACCATCACCACCACCGCGGAGTTTATCTCAAAAGCCGAATGGTAGTTTACCACCAGACTGTATTCATTAATTATGTCTTTTACATCTTAACACCTGAGAGCATACCCTTCCTGGAGTCAGACTATTTCTAGAGATGGTAAATAATTATAGGTATGACTCACCCAATATAGAGCCCTGGCCATAGTTACCCTTTCCTTTACTGGACTCCAGATGTGTAGTAGTTTTGGACATAGAATCAAGGAGCAGGAGAAAATACAAAGATATGTCAAAGTAAATTGATATTTAAATTTTTCTATAACTGGACTGTTTAATACATGAGTCATTTTAAAAAGAAAAATGGGAGGAGGTGCCAAGCAACTGAGATGAGCCTTGAGTCCTGGGATCTCCTGGAATTATTGAATAATTCCCTTCAATAAAAAAGTAGCAAGGCAGTTTCCATATCATGGTGTTGCTCTCTCCCAACCAATCTGTCTTCCTACTGTGTCTCTCTGTGGTGTGGCATCCTTCTCTTGTGAGCAATGAAAAATAGACAACCCTGCCTTAATCAGCTTCCTGTTGGCCTTACTATACAACAAACTTTCTATTAACACCTAATATTTTAAAACAGAGCCAATCTGTCAAGAGCATTCCACAAGCAAAATACAAAGCATCTGTGTATTTTATACAGTGGCAACTAATAATAAAAATAAACTTGTAGCTGTATCTAAAGAAATGTAGAAAATTCCTTGTTAGTAAAATCTGATTGGCTAAATATACACATTATGTTAACAGGTCTAAAGCCTCCGAGAGGTTTTTGGACCCGCTGGAGACTTAAAGAACTGTGCACAACCACTATACATGGCAGTAAGAGAGCCCTGGTGAAATCCGTGCAAAAGAGGATCCTATCCAGCCAGGAGCACATAACATCCAGTAAGCAAATTTGCCAGATTAGATGTGAGAAGGTAACCAAAGTTAAGTATACTGAGTTGGTTATTAGTCCCGTTTTTCTAACAATTTAATTTTGTGACAGTCCTAAATTATCATTTGATCTGTAGTTTGCTGCCATAGTGGCGTGCCCTAAGACCTTTTATGCCAATCTTTAGGACTACCAACATTCTCACTTTGGGCTGTGTGGTTAATTAGATGACAGTGTGTCTTGCCAATAGAGAAGTTTACCTTTTTATTTGGTACATTTAAACCATGTTTCCTTTAGAGCTTAAATCTTGTTGCATTTTGTCAAGACTTACCTAAGATTATCAAAATGCTTACCCGTGTTTTTTTCCTAGAACTTTCTTGATACTATATTTGACTGATTTACTTAATACATTTGGAATTTATTTTATAAGGAATCTTTTTTCCCATCTTTTTCTTTTCAAAATGACTCATTTATTAAATAGTCCAATTATAAAAAAAATTAAATATCAATTTACTTTGATATATCTTTGTTTATTCTCCTGTTCCTTGAATTCTATGCCCAAAACTACTACACAAAAAATCAAAACTTAACTACTCTTAATTAATAAACTTTTTAAGACAAATTTATTTATCTCATCTTTATACTGTGACTCTAATACCAATGATATCCTTGATGTGCAGGCTTCACTTCTGATCAGTTGAGTCAGAACCAAGTTTTCTTAATAGATTTCAGAGTGTGATGTGGAGAGAGCTACTACCCAGTGTTTTCCTTGAGAAGCCCCAGGGAAGAAGGGCTGACTTATCAAGCTGTTCTTGAAGCATCTACTCCTTGGCTAATGTATAATGCTGTAATTACTTGTTGCAGATCTGTACATTGGAAGTGATTGCTCACAAACTGAGAAATGGTTTCCTACTCTTAGCTATATAAATATCATGACATGTGATTCCTATCTATTAATAATTATAGGACATTGCTTGTTTGCTTTTGATACTCTTTCATGAATTTTCTGAAATGTCATACATAAAATGCCAGAAGCCGATGCACAGAAGCTAGGTTTTTTTATATCATGCTTCAGTCCTGGCAAGAATTTGCCATTCCACTAGATAACTGCTGGTAAGAAAATTTCCTTAAATCAGGAGGTGGCTGTCACCCCTCATTTCTACATAGCCTTTGCTTTTCCAGGTGAGTTTCTCACACTGGAGATTTAAGAAGTCGACCAAGGCCATCTGTGTGCATTTTCATCATGTATGTACTTGTCTATCAATGTTTTTAATGTTTATTTCACAGATTTCAAGTGTAATATTAATTTTTATAGGATTTGCTTTCTGATATTTAATAAGTATTTAACTGTGAGAAGATAGCCCAGGACTAGCTGTGTTTACCATCTTATATATTCTTTTTGCAATAGATAGTGATTAATACAGGGACCAGTCAACATGCAGAGAGCAAGAAACTGTGGCTTGCTCAGCTCTAAATGAGACATCTGCTTCATACCCCTGCCTCAAGGTTCAGGACTCATCATGGAAGAGACGTTGCCCATGCTCTAGCAGATCTTCCCAGACCTGTGCACTCACAGGCAGTCATTTAAAAAGAGAGCATGTGAAGTGAGAGGAGGAACATTGGGGATCTTGGAAAAGTAATTAGAGGAGAGAAAACAGGGCTACGGATTTTTATCAAAAACACATATGTAAAAATTTTTAAAGAAATCCAATGGTTAAAACTTTTAAAATATTGTAAACATAAAAATATTTGAAATTTTGTCTGCTGTTACCTCATGTCATAAAGACAGTCTATATCAATGTAGACAATAAATAGACATGCAGAAGATAATTCAAATGATATTAGAACATGTTAAATAAATCTCTGCTAAAAGGAGTTTTAACACTTAAAAATTTTTATTTTATGTGTGTTAATGTTTTTCTGCATGCATGTCTATGCACCACATGCATGCCTGGTACCCTCAAAGACCCTAGAGCTGGAGTTATAGACAGTTGTGAGCCACATTGTGACTGCTAGAAATTGGACCTGGATTTTAAACGACACTCCATTTCTCCAGTCCCTAGAAATAAAATTTTAAAAATATTTTTTGAGACAGGGTCTTACTATGTAACCTTGCCACCCTGGAACTAACTACACAGATCAGACTGGCCTTTATTTAACTCAGAGGTTTACTTGCTTTTGCTTCCTGGGTACTGGAACTATAAGCACACACCACTATGCTTGTAGAGGCCTGAAGAGGGCATAAAAATCTCCTGGAACTAGAGTCTCAGAAGTCTGGGAACCACCCAGTGCGGATGCTTGGAACCAAACCCAGGTCCCCCGTAGGAGCAGCAAGCACTTTCAACCACTGAACCATCTCTCCAAGCTCAAATTTTAAAAATTTACTGTTATATTTAAAGTGAGCAAGTAGAGATGATTGGACATTCACTATCACCAAGTCAATACCTTTTCTTTTCTTTATATGAAAATACCATAGACATTGGACAGATGGTGAATTCAGTGATAAATACAATACATAATTTATAAAACACATTGACACTTAACAATGAACATTACTAGTCAATAAAATTTGAAGTAAAATTGTAATAATCACTGTTGCCTAGCAACACAGTGGTACAGAAGAAAACTGAGGGCGAAGGAAAACCCATTTTCAGTATTTTTTCTTTTCTTTTCTCTTTTTTTTACATACCAACCACAGCTCTCCCTCCCTCCCACCTCCTACTCACCCCTATTTTTCCACTACCCCATTCCCCATCCACACTTCAGAAAGTAAGGTCTCCCATGGGAAGTCTGGCATAACTAGTTGAGACAGGATCAAGCTCCTCCTCCCTGTATCAAGCCCGAGCAAGGTACTCTCTATAGGGAATGGGCTCCAAAAAGCCAGTACATGCACTAGCACTAGGGATAAATCCTGGTTTCATTGCTGGAGGCTCCACAAACTGCCCAAGCCACACAGCTGTCATCCACATTCAGAGGGACTAGTTCACTCCCATGCAGGTTCCCCAACTGTCAATAGAGTCAGTGAGCTCCCAGTTGCTCAAGACAGATGTTTCTGTGGGTTTCCCCATCATGATCTTGACCCCTTTGCTCATATAATCCCTCCTCCTTCCCTTTGACTGAACTGGGAACTCAGCTCAGTGCTTAGCTATGGATCTCTGAATCTGCTTCCATCAGTTGCTGGATGAAGGTTCTATGATGACAATTAGAGTGGTTATCAATTTGATTAATTTGATCAATTTAATTCATAAATTTGAAGGCCACTTCAGGCACCCTCTCCACTGTTGCTTAGAGTCTTAGCCTGGGTCATCCTTGTGGATTCCTGGGAACTTCCCTAATACCAGGTTTCTCCCTTACCCCCCAAATGGCTCCCTCTATCAAGACATCTCTTTCTTTGATCTCCTTCTCTGCCTCTCCCTCAGATCCAGTTCCCTTCTGTTCTCTCTCCACCTTCCCTCACCCCCTCCTCCAAAGTTCCCAATATATTTAGGAGATCTTCTCTATTTTCCCTTCCCAGGAGGGTCCATGGATGTCTCTCTTAGGGTCCTCCTTGTTACCTAGGTTCTGTGGGGTTATGGATTGTAACCTGGTTATTCTTTGCTTTACATACAATACCCATTTACGAATGACTAAATATTATATTTGTCTTTCTGAGTCTGGGCTACGTCACTCAGGATGATTTTTTCTAGTTCCATCCATTTGCTTGCAAATTTTAAGATGTCATTTTTTTTTACTGCTGAGTAGTACTCCACTGTGTATATGAATCACTTTTTTATTTAAAAACGTTTTCCATACCCACCACTGCTCCCCCTCCTTCCCCTTATCCCAGTCTTCTCTCAGCCTCTCTCCTTTCCCCACACTGTAGTAAGAGGTTTCTGGTCCGCACTTTTGAGCATAGCCTCAAGGTTTAGACCCACAGACCCACATACCAGCAGAGAAACACAGATGCATATCATAGTTTTAGGCTGATCAGAGCCTAAGGCCCAGGCATATAACTTGCTAGCTCTCTACCCTTCATCTAACCCATGACTCTTAACCTGTTCAGCCATGGGGCTCGGTACCTTTTCTCAGAGCAGCATGGTTGTCCTCTGCTTTTTCTGGCTTCTCTCTGGCGTTCTGCTCTGTGCTTCCTGTTCTCAGAGTTTTCTTAGTCTGGTAGCCCTGCCCACACTTCCTGTCTGCCTTTGGCCAATCAGCGCTTTTTATTAAACCAGTGGGTGGGACAATTATTTACAATGGAGCAACACAATCTCCCACCCCTCCCAGAGAAGGGAAGAAATCCTGAGGTGAGACAGTTTGGTCTGGCATATCCAGTTGAGGTAGGACTGAGTCCCTCCCCCAAGTATCAAAGCTGAGATAGGTGTGTCTCTCCTCCCACTCCCCTCACAAGGCATGTTCCGTTTCAAGAAGGTTCCTCAGCCATCATTTCAGAGTCTGCAAGCTCCCAACAGCATGGGACTGCCTACTCCATGGGTCTCCCCATCATGATCCTGATCCCTTGGCTAATGCAATCTCTTCTCCCTCTCTTCAGGATACCAATAGATCAGCACGGTGTTTATGGATCTCTGCATCTGTTTCTGTCAGCTGCTGGATGAAAGTTCTTTAATTATGGTGATCATTCATATGATAATAGGGAAAGGCCAGTTTAGGCACAGTCTACACAATAGCTTGGAGTGCTAGCTGAGATCATTTTGTGGGTTCTCCGGTATTTCCCTAGCACCAGGGGTTTCTCTCTATTCCTAAAATGGTTCCCTCTATCAGGGTATCCACTTCTTTGCTCTCCCTCTCTGTTGCTCCCCCCTCCTAGCAATTTTCTCAGGAGATTTTCTCTATTTCTCTTTCCCAGGGGGATCTGTGGCTGTCTCTCTTAACTTCCTCCTGTTACCTAGCTGCTGGGGTGTGTGTATGGCGGTGGGGGGGGAGCCTTATTATCTTTTGCTTTCCATCTAAAATCCACTTATGAGTGAGTATCAGCCATATCTATCTTTCTGGGTTTTTGTTACCTCAATCAGGATGGCACTCTCCAGATCCATCCATTTGCCTGAAAATTTCAGGATTTTCTTTTCTGCTGAGTAGTACTCCATTGTGTAAATGTACCACATATTTAATCCATTCTTCAGTTGAGGGGCATCCAGGTTGTTTCTAGGTTCTGAATATTAGAAATGTTGCTGCTATGAACATAGTTGAGCTAATGCTGTTGGAGTAAGAATGTGCATCTCTTGTGTATATGCCCAATAGCCATATTGCTAGATCGTTGGGTAGATTGACTCCAAGTTTTCTGAGGAACTGCCATACTGATTTCCAAAGTGGCTGTACAAGTTTACATTCCCACCAGCAATGGAGGAGTGTTCCCCTTGCTCCACATCCCTTTCAGAATAGGTTGTCATCTTTGTTTTTTATCTTAGCCATTCTGACAGGTAGGTATAAGGTAGTTTCTGAGAGTTGTTTTGATTTTCATTTGTCTGGTGGCTAAGGATGTTGAACAGTTTTCTTAAGGGTCTTTCAGCCATTTCAGCTCTGAACCTCATTTTCCAATTGGATTCTTTGGGTTTTTTTTTTTTCACCTTTGGTTTTTTGTTTTTTTTTTTTTTTTTTTTGAGTTCTCTATATATTTTAGAGATTAGTCTTCTATTCAATGTAGGGTTGGTTAAGATCTTTTCCCATTCTGTAGGCTGTTGTTTTGTCTTATTGACTGCGTCCTTTGCCTTATAGAAGCTTTATTAAATTGTTGTGCTCAGTTTCTGTGCTACAGGTGTTATATTTGGAAAATGGTCTCCTGTGCCATTGCATTGAAGGGTATTTCCCACTTTCTTTTCTATCAAGTTCAGTGTAGCTGGGTTTATGTTGACATCTTTGATCCACTTGGATTTGAGTTTTGTGCAGGGTGATAGGTTTGTATCTATTTGCATTCTTCTACATACTACCATCCAGTTATGCCAACACCATTTGTTGAAGATGCTATCTTTTTCCATTGTATACTTTGGCCTCTTTGTCAAAAATCAGGTGTTCATAGGTGTGTGGATTAATGTCAGTGTCTTTTATTCGATTCCATTGATCCACAAGTCTATTTCTTTGCCAGTACCAAGCTGTTTTTATTACTGTAGCTCTATAGTAGAGCTTGAAATCAGGAATGATGATTCCTCCTGAAGTTTTATTATTGAGCAGGATTATTGTTTTTGCAATTCTGGGTTTCTTGTTATTCCATATGAAGTTGAGTATTGTTCTTTCAAGATCTGTGAAGAATTGTATTGGGATCCTGATGGGGATTGAATTGAATCTGTAGGTTGCTTTTGGTAAGATTGCCATTTTTGATATGTTGATCCCACCTATCAAAGAGCATGGGAGACATTTCTATTTTCTGATATCTTCTTCAATTTCTTTCTACAATGACTTAAAGTTCTTGTCATACAGGTTTGTCACTTCTTTGATTAGAGTTACCCCAAGATATTTAATACTATTTTGCAGCTATTGTAAAGGATGATGTTTCCCTGGTTTCTTTTTCAGCCCTTTTATTATTGTGTATAGAAGGGCTATTGATCTTTTTTTGAGTTAACCTTGTACCCTGCTACCTTGCTGAAGGTGTTTATCATCTGTAGGAGTTCCTTGGTATAATTTTGGGTGTTTTTTATATATACCATCATGTAATCTGCAAATTGTGGTAGTTTGACTTATTCCTTTCCATCTTTTATCTCCTTGGTCTCCTTTTGTTGACTTATTGCTCTAGCTAAAACTTTGAGATCTATATTAACTAGGTATGAGGAGAGTGAACAGCCTTGTCTAGTTCTTGATTTTAGTGGGATTGCTTTGAGTTTCTCTTCATTTAGTTTAATGTAGGCTGTTGGCTTACTGTATATTGCCTGTATTATGTAGTATTTTCCTATGTATCCCTGATCTTTCCAGGACTTTTACAGTGAAGGAATGTTGGATTTCGTCAAAGGCTTTTTCAGCATGTAATGAGATGATTATATGTTTTTTTTTTCCAGGTTGTTTATATGATGGTGACATTGACAGTTTTTCATATGTTGAACCATTCCAGAATCTCTGATATGAAACCTACTTGATCATGGTAGATTATTTTTTTGATATGTTGTTGAATTGTTTTGACAGTATTTTATTGAGTATTTTTGCATCACTGTCCATGAGGGGGAAAATTATCTTTTTTGTTGCACCTTTGTGTGGTTTGGGTATCAGGGTGATTGTGGCCTCATAAAAAGAGTTCAGCAATGTTTCTTCTGTTTCATTTGAGTTTGAGTATTCATATTAGTTCTTTGAAAAGCTGGTAGAATTCTTCACTGAAACCATCTGGTCCAGGGTTTGTTTGTTTGAGAAATTTTGAATAGCAGCCTCTATTTCCTTGGGTGTTATAGGTCTATTTGGGTCATTTATTTGGTCTTGATTTAGTTTTGGTAAGTGGTACATGTCCAGAAAGTTATCCATTTCTTTTAGGTTTTCCAATTTAGTGGAATTCAGGTTTTTTGAAGTATGACCCAATGATTCTCTGATTTTCTCAGTGTCTGTTTTTATGTTCCCCTTTTCATTTCTGATTTTGTTAATTTGTATACTTTCTCTGCCTTTTTGTTAGTTTGGAAAGGGTTTGTCTATTTTGTTGATTTTCTCAAGGAACCAGCTCCTTGATTCAGTGATTCTTTGTACTGTTCCCTTTGTTTCAGTTTTATTGATTTCAGCTCTGAGTTTATTTCCTGCCATCCGCTTCTTCTGGGTGAGTTTGCTTCTATTTGTTCTAGAGCTTTTAGCTGTGCTATTATGTCAGTCCCTTGTGTGAGATTTCTGTAAATTCTTTATATAGGTACTTAGTGCTATGAAGTTTCCTCTTAGCACTGTTTTCATTGTGTCCCATAAATTTGGGTATGTTATGGATTCATTTTTATTGAATTCTAGGAAGTCTTTAATTTATTCCTTGACTCAGTGGTGGTTCAATTAAGAGGTGTTCAGTTTCCATGAGTTTGTAGGTTTTCTGTGGTTTGTGTTGCTGTTGAACTCTATCTTTAGTCTATGGTGGTCTGATAGGATACAAGATGTTATTTTCACTTTTTTGTATCTATCTATATTTGCTTTATGACCAAGTATGTGGTCACTTTTAGAAAAAGTTCTATGGAGTGCTGAGAAGTAGGTATATTCTTTTGTGTTTGGGTGGAAAGTTCTGTTTATATTTATTAAGTTCATTTGAGCCATAACATCTGTTAGATCCTTTATTTCTCTATTAAGTTTATGTCTGTTAGACCTATCCATTGGTGAGAGTGGAGTATTGAAGTCTCCCACTATTAATGTGTGGGGTTTGATATGAGATTTAAGCTTTAGTAACTTTTACATATGTAGGTATCCTTGTGTTGAGGGCATAAATGTTCTAGATTAAGACTTCATCTTGGCAGATTTTTCCTGAGATGAATAAGTAATGTCCATCCCTGTCTCTTTTTATTGATTTTAGTTTGAGGTCTATTTTATTAGATATTAGGATGGCTACACCAGCCTGTTTATTAGGACCATTTTCCTGAAAAGTCTTTTTTAAACCATTTACTCTGAGGAAGTGTCTGTCTTTGAAGTTGAGATGTGTCTGTTGTGTGCAGAAGAACGTATTCTGTTTTTTTTTTTTTATAGTTAATTTGAGTCAATTGATATTAAGGAATATTAATGACCAATGATTGTTAATTCTTGTTTTTGGTGATAGTGTGTATGTGTTTCCCTTTTGGGGGGATTATCTATTGTTTGTGGTTTTGTGGCTGTATCTAGCTTCCTTTGGTTGAAGTTTTTCTTCTAGTGCTTTCTGTAGGGCTGGATTTATGTATAGATATTGTTTAAACCTAGTTTTGCCATGAAATATCTTGTTTATTCCATCTATGGTGATTGATAGCTTTGCTGTACAATAGTCTGGGGTGACAATTGTGATCTTGGTGTCAATGTGACATCTGACCAGGACCATCTGTCTTTCATTGTTTCCATTGGTCTGGTGTTATTTTGATGCGTCTGCCTTTATAAGCTACTTGGCCTTTTCCCTTTGCAGCTTTTAATATTCTTTCTTTACTCCGAAGGTTTAATGACTTGATTATTATATGTCACGAGCAGACTTTTTCAATTCTTGTCTGTTTAGTGTTCTGTAGGTTTCTTGTACCTTCATAGGATTTTCTTCTTTAGATTGGGAAAGTTTTCTTCTATAATTTTGTTAAATATATTTTCTGTGCCTTTGAGCTGGTATTCTTCTCCTTCTATTCCTACTGTTCTTAAGTTTGGTCTTTTCATGGTGTCCTAAATTTCCTGAACATTTTGTGATATAACATTTTTGGCTTTAATGTTTTCTTTGTCTGACGTATCTAGTTCCACTATTGGATCTTCCACACCAGAGATTCCCTCATCTCTTGGATTCTGTTGACTATACTTGCATTTGTAGTTCCAGTTAACTTCCTCAGATTTCCTTTTTCCATCATTCCCTTGGTTTGTGTCTCCTTTATTGCTTCTACAGCACTTTTTAAAATCTTGAACTGTTTCCCCCCTTTGTTTGCTTTTCCTTGGCTTCTTTATTTTCTTTAAAGGATTTGGTGATCTTCTCCAAATTTTTTGTTTATCTTTTTCTCTATTTCTTTAAGGGAGCTTTTATTTTCTCTTAAGAATTCTACTATCTTCATAAAGTAATTTTAAGGTCATTTTCTTCTACTTCTTCTACATTGGCATATTCAGACCTTCCTGTTATAGAACCACCAGATTTTGGTGGTGCCATGTTGTTCTTTATGTTGGTATATGTATTCTTGCACTGGCATCTGCCTATTGCTTCTTTGGATCTATGCAGGATTTGTTTGTATCTCAGGGAGCTGATCTTAGAGCAATCTGTTCTGGCTGTGTCTGTGTCTCAGGAAGCCTCTTTTGGTCCAATCTGGGCTCTTGGTCCCCTCAAGAGCATATCCTATGTCACAGTGAACTGTTCTTGGTACAGTAGTAGCTGGCTGTTTTTGTGTTTCAGAGAACCCATCTTGGCCCAATATGAACTCTTAATCCAGAAGGAGCTCCTGATCCTACAAGAATCAACAATTCTTGATCAAATAAGTGCTTGAAAACTGTGGGTCTCAGGTAGCCCTCTTGATCCATAGATGCTGATTAACTATGAGTCTCTGGTATCCACTCTTGATTCTCAGGTAGCTGCTAAGTTTGCCAGGTGATGGGACAAATTGGGGGTTGGGGCAGGATTTGTAGATGGGAGTGTCCAAGGGACAGGGGTTTTAATGTAGAGTTCTGGTTCACAGGGATTTTCCCTGATGGCCTGGGTTTAGAGGAGAGATGTTAATTTATTTTTTAAAAAACTTATTTTTCAGTTGTGGGGCAACTATGTTGTTTCCAGGTTCAAATGTCCTTATGATATGAAATGCATCCTTTGACTATATACCCAAGAGTGGTCTTGCTTGATCATGAGGTAGATGGATTCTCAGTTTTCTGAGACGCTGCCATACTGATTTCCAAAGTGGCTGTACAAGTTTACACTCTCACCAACAATGGAGGAGTAGTCTCCTTACTCCACATACTCTTCAGCATAGGCTGTGATCAGTGTTTATGATCCTAACCATTCTGACACATGTAAGATGGTATCTCCGAGTTGTTTAGATTTGCATTTCCATGATGGCTAACGATGCTGAGCAATTCTTTAAATGTCATTCAGCCACTTAAGATTCTTCTGCTAAACATTCTGTTTACATCAGTTACCCATTTTTAATTGGATTATTTGCTATTTTGATGTCTAGTTTCTTGAGTTCTTTATATATTTTAGACATATATAAAGGATTGCCAAAACAATCATCTATAATAAAGTAACTTCTGCAGGCATCAACATCTCTGAATTCAAGCTCTACTATAGAACTATAGCAATAAAAACAGCTTAGTATTGGCATGAAAACAGATAAGTGAATCAATGAAATTGAACTGAAGACCTTGACATTAAGCCACACAACTGTGAACACCTAATTTTTGACCTAGATGCCAAAAATATACAATGTAAAAAAGAAAGCATCTTCAAATGTTGATGCTAGCGTAGCTGGATGGTGGTATATAGAAGAATGCAAATAAATGCGTATCTATCACTCTTCACAAGACTAAAGTCCAATTGGATCAAAGACCTCAACATAAATCCAGTTACAATGAACCTGATAGGAGAGAAAGTGAAAAATAGCCTTGAATGAATTGACACAGGAGACCACCTCCTAATAGAACAACAGTAACACAGACACTGAGAGCAATTAATCAATGGGACCTTCTGAAACTGAGAAGCTTCTATAAAGCAAAGGACACGGTCAATAAGACAAAATGACAGCCTATAGAATGAGAAAGATCTTTACCAACTCTACATCTGTCAGAGGGCTGGTCTCCAAAATATATATAAAGAACTCAATATTTCTTATGAACTTAACAGTATCTGTTCACAGACTAATGTATACTTCTGAATTTATTTATTTATTTATTTATTTTGCCTTTTGGCTCATCCTAAGTAACTGACAGCAAAGCTTTTTAATCAGCTACCACTGCCACTCTGTTGGCCTCCATGCAATTTAATATTGTATTCTGTAAAATGTGGAAGAGCAATCACAGATGTGAAGAGAGGCGTTTTTATCATCTCTGACACACGTTCTTTTTGAGAAAACTTTGGGCTGGCATGCACTTTCTATCCTGTAAGCATCTTGTCATCAAAACAGTTGTAGCTCTTTCTCATGTTTGTGTTCCTTCTAGAGCCAACTAAAATAGAGAAATGATGGGATTCTGGGTGGGGACAGGATAAGACCCTTCACTGTGTCTTAAGAAGGAAACAATGAGGAAGAGCCAGGACTAGATCCTAAGGGTCTGTTTTAGAGATTCTTCTTGTCCTGTCACTTCTCAGCTGCAGTAAGACCATAAGAGATTACTGAGGAATAATAAAGATGACACCTCTCACTCTCTGTTCCATATTCACTCAAAGAGATTACCTGGAATGGAGCTTGTGTGTCATTGTTTCAAAAATAAAAGTAACCCCCAGAAATGACTCCAATGTGCATCCTGCATGGAAACAATAGCTTTTGGGTCTTTTAAGGTTTATTTTGCTTATGGAAGTCCTCAACCTGTGGGTCATGACCCTTTGGGGGTTCAAACCTTCTCTAATTTTCCTGTGGAAGACAGGACCAATTTTCCAAAGAATATGTCTGCTTCATCTATTTCTCTATGAATGGTCACTACTGAAAGCCTTGAAATGGTCTTATTAGGCCTTAGAAAATGTGGGTCTCTAGTAAAGCCTTATATGGCCATCTAATGTATGTCTTGCAGTAGGAACTTTATAATAGCCTCCCCTCTGGTGTGTACTTCCTTTGAGCATGTGCAAAAGTGACGTCACACTGGAGTTTGTTTTTTACAACTATGGCTTCTGATTGGGAACTTTTATTCTCTGACCCACTGTTTTATAGGATATAAATTTCTTTTGAGAAATGGTGCTGTGGAGAGGCCTTAGTGTAGAGCTGATGTTTACAGCCACAGTCAGTGAGGGGTGGTTCTTGATTTTCCTCAGGACTAAGTGTTGAGATCAGTGGCTGTCCTGCTTAATTCCTTGATTACAACTTTATGAGGGCTTGCATACAGAGACACCTAGACATTATAAAACAAAATAACTTGTTTTAGGGTATTGAATTTTTGTTATACACCACAATAATTAACATATAGCTGTATCCAGGCAGAGAAATAAATAATAACCATTAATATAATGATGCAGGCTTTCAGAAAGCCTGTGACAGTGGTTTGTAAAATAGGACTGTGTTACAACCAGGAAGCAAATGGGAAGCCAAGAGATACCTTCTCAAGAGTGTAATTACCTGGCTTCTTGGGAGATGTTGCCTTTAAAAGAAATCACAAACATTGGTAAGAAAGTAGGATTTTATTATTTTTAACTTCCTGTGAAGTCTCAACTCAAGAGAAAATAAATCTTTTGATAAATTCTTCAAAATTGGAGAGTAGATAGAGCCCCTGGGAGTCTGTAGAATATATTCATCATTGAAGACCAAAGCTTTGTTGAATGTTGTAGAATGAGTAAAAGAAACCTGACAATATCACTAAAAGACTTATATGTGGTGTTTTAACAAGCTAGGTCATAGCAAGATCATTCTAAGCGCCCTAACCGTAAATAGCCACACATGGTAATCCTCTGATAGTCACATGGACCCATGTTCATTCTGATGGATTATGGAGTGAATTTGTGTCTCACACAGACAGACAGACAGACAGACAGACAGACAGACAGACAGACACACACACACACACACACACACACACACACACACACACACACACACACACACAAAACCTCACACTCACACACAGGCCAGAGGTTGAATGTCTTTCTCCAGCACTTTATCTTATCTTTTGAGTCAGGTTCTCTCTCTGGGCCCATAGCTCACCTATTGGCCAGACTGGCAGGTAAGAGGGCTCCAGGAATCTGCTTCTCTCTGTCTCTCCCCAGCATTAAGAAACCATGAAGTATTTTGGCTGACCAGTAACCATCCACATTGGTTTAAAATATTTTAATGTCACTCTTTTACAAAAAGATTTTGCTATATTTTGTTTACCTCCATATTATTTGTATGTTAAGTTGGACTATGAGAGACAGTAGAGTAAGGATGATATTGAAACCTTGCAGTAAGTCTCAGATGTCCACCCATAGCTTTAGCTTTGTTCACTGATGTCTATTGGAGACATTTCACATTGAAGCAAGCATAAGGGTACACCAGAATAAAATACAGAACTCACATGAGTCATAAGAGAGTGGATCTTAAATGAATGCTCTATGTTTTGATGAGCTATCTTATGTGATATCTTAGGTTCTCACTCTCATTATACTGAATATTTAGGGGAAATCACAGATCAGTATCTCTGTAATCACTTCTTATGGTTTTTGAAACCCTAAAACCCAGAAGAAAATGCTCTAAGTGATAGCCCCTCTGTCTTCTTTTCTATTTTGTGTCTATGTTAAACTCACAACAACAGTCTAAGTTGTGGTTTGTCTATGTTAGTTTTACTTCATATGTTATATCGATAGTATCTTCCTATTTATTCTGTTAGCATATTCTTTTATTTGGTGTTTTAACAGTTTTTAGAAACCCATGTGTTGATATGATTTTCTTTTTAAAGAACATTTTAGGAAGAAATACTCAGATTATAAAAATATCTTTCATGATACTTAACATTTAGAAATTTTAAAGTTCACATAAAAGTTGCTTAGGAATCAAAATTAGAAAACACATTCCTTTTCTCCTTATTAGTCAAATCATAAAGTAACCTTGTGTACTAATGAGACTACCAAGTGGATCACAGGTGTTCTCAACTATAAAGATGGCATCTCAATAGAAATTAAAATGAAACAAAACTAGGAGGTCACTGGCGATCTAAGTAAGACATATGCTGTGTGATCCCGACTATGGCAAGCTACGTCCACCAGCTCCTTGAGTCTACTGAAATCACTTTCCTGATCTATGAAAGAGGAAAGGAGATGAAGGCCTCACAGTCTTGAAGATTCTAGATTCTAAGTGTGTTTGACTAAAGAAGTTTTTCTGAAATTTACATATTGGTTTTTTTGTTTTTAAATGGAGTAAAAGCTGTAATTAAACATAAGTTCGGGGCCAGGCTAGATAGACCATTAGTTAAGATCACACACTACAGAGGACATAAGTTCATCTCCTTGAAGACTTAAACTCATATACATACCCATAAAGACACATGCAAAGGCACATGATTTTAAAATACCAGCAAAGAATTTTTTTAAAGTTAAGTATTTCTAGGAAGATTTTTGTACATGATGTATCACTAATAGTTTGACCATTCAGTATTGATTCTGTCTAATTCAATATTCTAATGGTGTTTCTATAGTAACTAATTTAATGGTAACTATAGCCCCTTTTATGCATACTCACTACTTCTACACGATCATGCTTCATTCTCAGTTTTTGAAATTTAAATAAGAATAAATGCGTTCCACCTTTGCCTTGGAAGCTCTTCATTGAAGTAATTGTGGAGCGGCACTCAACTAGGCTCCAATGAGACAACAATGAAAACACAGTCTTCTTCTACGCCGGATACCCTTATAAGGCTCCAGGTACAGGAGCCTTGGCGAGGAAGCTGGACTAGAAATGTCCTGTACAGGCTATTCCCTCATAGCATCTCCTATAGTGTAGGTGATGGAGAGCACTTCCTACCTTCCTGTAGCCTGGACACTTGGACAAACCACAAAAAAATCAAGTGATTCCATAATTTTTGTCAACAAGGTTTTATCTTATAATTCTCACTTATAAACATATTACCAAATAGTATTTTATGTAATATAAAGAGACTTCAGTATAAAGTACTTTGAAGTTGATATCACAATAATTACTATACCAACACTTTAAAGAACTGTTGCTCTTCCTTGGTGAGCAGGCACACAGTTATGTCAGCCCTTCTGATGGCAGAACTATGGAGTAGGTCTTCGTCTCTCTGTCAAGCCTGTTGTCTGCAGCCTAACCTCAAGCCTCTAAAGTGTCTGGGGCCTCATACACTGACTGCAGCCTCTACTGGGGGTGTACTCTCCACTTCAATGTTGGCATGTTTTGCAAGACAAATGCTTGTAAAGATTATCAAGTTACTAACTCTAAACCTACGTACTTCTAAACTATGCTTTATTGCCATGTATCAAAATACACTGAGACTAAAATCCTTTGCTTTATTGTACTTATATGATCCAAATTCATTGGCAAGAGTACTGTTGCAAAAATCTTTCCCACATATTTGTATTGTTCACTGTGAGACATCTATTGTAAGCATGGCTGCAGGCTGTCATTTTTGTCTGCCATCCAACACTTGCTAGCCAAGTGCTGAGTGCTAGACTTGGTGTCAGTCACTAGGGGAGGAGAAATGAGCAGTCCAGCCAGGCGGTATGGGCAGTCCAGCCAGGCGGTATGAGCAGTCCAGCCAGGCAGCTTTGTTGTTCCCTTGAAATTAAAAGCATATGAAACAGAAACAGCTTCTTAAGGTTTTTTTCTTTATAAATAACATAAACTTAAATAGCAAAACAATAAAATTCAAATACAACTTAAAGTAGAGAGTTTAATGCTGTAACTCCTGGGGGGGGGGCGGTGATTATTTGTGGGAAGAACATTATTAAAAGCGTGTTCCCAAATGTGAATTATACAAAGGATAAATATATTACTTGAAAAAGACTTAAAGATTTTGGAATTTTATTTTTAGGGATTATAAAATGTTATTTTTATGGTGAGATGAAATACAGTATTGTCGTCATCATTGCTATTTTATATACACACTTCTTAAACGTTCTGTTAGCAGTACCTTTTTAATTTGAGTGTCACTAGGAATTCTTTTCATGTTAATCCGTACAGTATGTTCCAATAGTCATTCTGTAAAGCCACCTGTCAATTCCATTTTATAATAAAATGTTGAGAACATTCGTTTTTCTGAATAGAGCTGACATGGATTATAGTTCTTACAGGAAAGCACTCAAACACTGTTAATCATCTATGGTTTGTGTAGGTTTGATCATCCTTATGCATTCCAGCAGGGTTAGGTCTGACATACCTTATATAACATCATCTGCATCATCATCATCATCATCATTATTATAGCAGCCACTTTATAAGCAGATAGTGATATTAAATACTCATTATCAGATAGTCAAATCTAACATATTCTTAAGGGTAAATTAATTTAAGAAAAACATTACTATTACTAACATGATTATACAACCACTTTTACAACTTTTTACAACTTTTAGTTACTAAATCTGATTTTTTGTGTATATTCTTCAATTCTTTCTTTAATGCAGTCTTTTAAAATAAACAAAAATGCGCAAGTCCAGCTTGATCAGTTTTCAGTAGTTTTCCAGCCTTTCTTGGTTACTGAGAGAGAGAGAGAGAGAGAGAGAGAGAGAGAGAGAGAGAGAGAGAGAGAGAGAGGAAAGAAGAAAAAGTCCACTGGAAAGAAATCTCCCTGCTGAATGAAACTAGTTCCTCAAACACCGAGCATAGTTAGGATAGTTAGGTTATCGCCATGGGGAGAAAGTGGGCCGTTTTCTGCTCTCTCTTCGTTTTCTTCCCTTTGACAGGAAGCCCCTTTTGATTTAAGGCGACAAACATCTCCCCGCCACTGTGTGTCCATTTAGCTGATGCATACGTGTTGTAATGGTTTTCCAGAATCAGTTCTTTGAAGTTGCAATCCTCGTTGCATTCTTTCTGATAAAAATAAGCAGGGAAAAAAACCAAACATAGTTATTAAAACAAGTTTGGAGGGGCTCAGACTAATAGCAAGCCATTGACGGGCTGTAGAGATGATGTATATGCGGCTTATTTTAACCATTGGAGTGATCAGAGCTGACAGTTTAATGGGTTTATCTACGTCATGCATTCCCATAGGTCAAAAGTATGTTAAGTTTAACAAAAGCTGGCATAATACACATTTTATATGTCCTTTTAGACGGCCAGTTTCTACTTTAATGTTGGAGTCCCTATGTCACTCCATTCTCTGTCCACCAGACATTTAGTGTAAAGGGTGTAGCCTCCCCTCCTACAGGTGAGAGATTATATATTACACTTTATTTCACTCTCTGCTACATTGCCCTCAATTGTAACAAAAGTCAAAAGTTAGCATGCTCATCCAGGCAGCCAAGTGTTCATTTGGTGAATCTTTAGTCTGTAGTTTGCCTGCACAGGTGTTGTGCAGAGCTACGAGACTACAGAGAAAAGTGAATTTTGTTTATTGATAGAGGGATGCGTTGTCACATTTCGCATCATAATAAAGTGGAAACGATGTGGATGCTTACAGTTTGAAGCCCATAACTTGGAGACTGGTATTGATAAATGAACTGAACACTTTAAATTTTTTCTCAAGAATTTTCAATGTCAGCAGTGTGCAAATCAAACAAAGTCTAACATAAATAGCCTTAAGACTCACAGATAGAAGTCTTAGACTTCAGGTATCTAAAGTGCACATGGGGGTTTAGAATGGAAAGGATCCCTAGAGACCAGTCATTCCAAGTCATCTTAGAGATGAAGAATCTAATATCCAAGTAGCTTAAGCAACCAAAGGTCATACAGAAAACATTTTGCCTTAATGCTGGAGTTTAAGGGAATATTCAACTTGTACCAGCGGAAGAAAATTAATTACAGTTTTTAGGAATATTTTTTGACAAAAGTGAGTTTGAATAGCAGCTCTAAGTTCTAAGTTATTAATACCTTTGCATAAAGTTTTCCTTCTTTATTCATTGCAAGGTAGTATTCACTCTCCACCCCTTTGATTGCCACAATTCCAACTGCCACCGTCCTGATTTCCATGATGTCTGCAAGGAATCACAGAGACGAATCAGTTACCCACTAATTGTGAGTCCTTTCCTCTAACGTGCATCACAAACACCAGAGTAATCATTAAATGTTGATGTACAAACTGATAACTGTTGTTGCACAGAAAGGGATATTTGCATGCAAAGAAGTAGTTGCATATTCAGATTTAACCTCTGGAGCTATGCTTTAATCTACCATGACACTGCATCTAGGTTTTGATTGATCCCATGTATAAACTTCTCCAGTCATCACCATACACTGTGGGGCAAACACTCCTGCTGTACCCACTTCACTGAGGAGGATGCTGATACACAGGGAAGTGAGTAATCTGCCGAAGCTGACAGCTGGTAAATGGCAAACATAGAATTTAAACCCAGAAGATGAGGTGTAATATAAAGAATGGAGGGATATCCTTTACAATATTACTCTTCCGTTAGGTTGTTGACTTTACTGAAAATGAGTATCTTCAAAATTACAACTAAAGCAATTAGAAATTAGTAAGGCAAATTGGTAATGTCTTTAAAATCCATTTTTAAACTAAATGTTTTAATGTGCAGAAATTATTGCAAATTTAATTAATTATAAATCCTATTCATATACACTGTACTTTTATAGTGAATTTTTAATCTTTGTGAAATTGTATTACAAAATAGGTACTTTACAATGTTAGCCATTTTTTTTTATTGTATATGGTATGATAGAGAATTAGTGCCTTGCTCAGCCATCATCAGAGAAGCGTCTTGCAGTGGATGGGAATTAACACAGGGACTCTCAACTGACCGGTGAATGGAGAGAGACTGTGCAGCCCTCAGTCCTAAAGGGATGTCTTCATCTAACTCCTCCCCTCAGGGATCTTTGCAGAAGAGGGGACAGAAAGACTGTAAGAGTCAAAGGTGATGGATGATTACAAGGAAATGGTGTCTTCTAGACACAGGAGGACTGTGGACATAGGAACTCACAGACACTGTCAGCAAGCACAGGGCCTTGCACAGGGCCTTCCACAGGTTAGCCAAATGGACTCCGGCAACTGAGAGAGGAAATTAAGGGGGATTCTACCCCTAGCTGTCTGCAACTGATACCTACTGCCAAGGAAAAAAGAAAAAAAAATCTCCAATGGAGTTTTAGTAGGTAGTAGGTTTACAAACCACAATCCAGGGCAGGCCCCAGCCCAGGACTAATTGACTAACACTAAACTAACTCAATGGTATTTTTGTAGATGTTTTGTCTGATTTTGCTCAGTTTGTTCCGTTTTGTTTGTCTAATTGGTTTTTTTGTTTGTATACTTTTTGTGAAGGATTTGTGTGTTTGTGTGTGTGTTTCTTAAAGTTTTGTTTTTATTTGTCTGTTTTTAAAGAGAAAAGAGCCCTGGAGTTGGGGATGTGGAGGAAGTGGGGAAGATCTGGCAGGAGTTGGGGGTGGAGACGTGATGATCGCAAAATTAGCCTCTTCAGCATTTGTCTTCTGTGTGAACAGTCTCTTTCCGATATGCTGCACGCAGCACCAGGCAGATGCACCTAGTACAACTCCACATGTAAAAACTGGAGTTTAAGATGTAAAAGGAAAGGAATATGTATTTTAAGTATTTCTGAAGCATTGTTAAAGGCGCAAAATCCTGACAAATTAAGAATGCAGTTCTGGTTTGTGGACTTGAAATAGAAAATACTCCTGTAGAAACATCTTACTTAAAAGAAAAGTTCTGGAGAACACTGACCTGAAGACACTATGAACGTTTTACACATCCTTGGCAAGTTCATGACAGATTATAATGCTAATGCTGATGCTGATGCTGATGCTGATGCAGTCACACAAAGTGCAACAAATATTCCCTGAGAGCTACTGCCTTGTCAGGCCCAGTTCAGAGACGAGCACGTCACGCTCTTATGTAACAGCTTTGTTTTTCTCTAAATAAAGAAGGCATCATCAGAGTTCCCTGGGGTTAAATTGGCACTCCTGCCCTGAAGAGTACTGAAGAAGCACCATGCTGGCAATATCTTCAAAACAGCATAAATGTAAGCAGTACATTTAAGAATGGATTGAAGTTGGCTTCTAAAGACCTTACCACTCTGAAAAGTGGGCACCTTTTTCCAAACTCCATTAATCTAGTGTTGTATTTTTTGAGAGAGGAGAGTACTGACCCAAAGCCTGAGTGTGGGGTTCATGTAGCATTAGAAGATGACTCTGTAATGTTTGCAGGGTGTTCCTTCATGGGAGAGTCATCCACAGAACACAGCTGTTGAGTGACAGTAATTGGGCCTGTGGCGTCTGAACTCCTGGCCATCTAGGACATTCATGTTGTCCTGTCCATTGCCCACTGCTGCTCTTCTTGCATTTTAACACTGATCAGTGATAAACACTGTTAATCCCATTCTTCCCCATATTGGGATTAAAGATACAGAAGAGAATTGTAAGGATTTTAGCTTCAAATGGGATGAGAATCGCTACGCTCCTGTATTTTTAATTGTGTGACAGTAAAAAGAAATTTTCACACTCAGAAGTAAACTAAAAGCCATGTGGTGAGATAGCACTGAGACATATGGTCAGAAACCAACCCTGCTTATTCAGTCTGCTCCACTCTGTCTGCTATGCGCTTCTGTAAAAATTAAGAAACCCAGGAATGAAAATATTTACACTATCATTTTTTTGTTTACATGCATAGTAGGGATGGTGTTCTTTTCAAAATCTAAGAAAATATGTAGAATTGTTAACTATCTAAATGTACAGAATTTTGCCTCATTCCAAAACAAGAGTTGGGGAGAGTCTCAGAAAATATAAGAATATATAACTTAGAAATAATAATTTATCTACCAAAATAACTTAATTGTTCTTGACCTTTTAATGTACAATAAATAAAAATATATGTCACTTCCTATAACACAAAGATAAAATGGTGTCTTTCTGTGGATCTGTATTTCTGTTCACAGGAAGTTTATTCATTTATCCCCCAATGAGATGGTGAAGCATATTATATTACATACATACATCTAACCTTTAACATAAATAAGGAGTTCAAAAACAGAGAGAGAAGGAGATCATGAAAATTAAGAAGATATATAATGCACATCACACTTAGCCAAAAACACCTTCAGCAACAGCATGGCTTTGTCACATAAGGAACATTCACCAATGGCTTTTCTATTCCAAGAATCACACCATTTGTGTGCTTATCTAGACGTTCCTAGACTTTCCTGCCTGTTTAATCTTGTGTCACACTTGGAAACAGAGGTAGAGAACCTTGGATAAATTGTTGCACTTAAATAAAATTCTCCCATTCTCTGTATTCCCTTAATCTTGCTCTCTCAATACTGATACTGGTTCCCGTCTCTATTGCCAATAGCTTCAATAGATTGTCAATAGATTAAGAGAATTTTAACTTCCCTTTTCAAAGTTATTGTCAGTAACCACAGGGAAGCCTGTCCCACTCCAGAGTATTACTGTCTATTTCCGAAGACTCTTTGAAGCCTTATACTGAAAGTTTTAAATCCCATTGATGTGTGAGATAACACACATTTCAAAGATGAAAAAAATTCTGATTTGATGATTAGGCTAAACAAAAATATTTCTAATGTTAAATCATGAACTTTCAGATTGTTCTGTCAAAATTGTATTGAATGGGAAATATCTTAATGACTGAATATTTATATTACATTTAAGGGTTTATATTTAACTCAATAATAAATTCTGACATAATGTTTGAGAAATTAAACCTAGTATCTCTAAAAGAACCAAGAACTTTCAAATATAGTAATGAACATCATTAATAATAGGTAAACTGTCGGAAGAATTGGTAGCTAATGAACAAGTGAAAAGTCCATGATCCTGTAACTAGAGAATGAAAACAATGGCAAAGCCCAACAGCTCATGGCACCCTGACAGAGATGCAACACAGCCCACAGTCTTCCTGGGTAGTGGGAACACCAAGTGCAGTCGACTTGGAAGACACTTTGGCCTTTTCTTAGGAACTGAACACACAGACGCTTTGTGCCAAGTCACTCACCCTACTGAGGAGAAGTCATGTTCACAGAGAAATCTGAACACAAATGCTTAAAGCAGCTTTACTTCTAAGAGCCAGAAATGAGGCAACCAAGGTGACCAAGAGGGGAACGAGTAGCCGAGCTTGCTACATTCCTACATTGGAATGTTATTTAAGTGTCTTTAGAACTCAGTATCAAGACATATAAAGACATGGGGAAATACTTATATGAGCATTACATATGAAAGCAGGGGATTTTGAATCAGTGGACTATTATACAGAACTTTAACAGCAGATTCATGTTATTATACATTTGTCAGAAATGATGGACTTGCACAAGAAAACAAATACCATGTATTTAAATATTACGTCATCAGGGATAGGAAATATAAACCATTCCAAGAACTTAAAAATAGTGGAACCATGGTAGTTCTGCTCTCTGCTCAAGTTATGTGCAAATCTATAGTCTTGACTGAGAAATGTAAGTTCTTAAATTGCAATTTTAATTTTTCAAAGTTGTACTCCAAGCTTTCATTAATTATATACAATGACTATCTATAAAGAGACTACTTATACAAACATAATTATTTGTTCTTGTTCCAAATATACAGAACATATGGGGTTTGTTATGAAGATTGTCTCTGGTGACAGATTAAGATCTGCTTATCAAATGAATTGTTTCTTTTCATAAACAGTTATGAGAAGTTATAATGCAAATGTACATTGGCAAGTGTAGAAAGCACAAATCCTCTGTGTGTGTAAAGACCACTATTCTGCTTGTAAGTGTGCTTCTTTTAAGTGCTGGAGTGCAACATGAGATTCAGTAACATTTTAGAAACTTGAGCTGATGACAATTATGCAGGCATCAAAATTCTTTAGTATTAATAGAGTGACTATCAAATTTCAGTTCAGATTTTCTCTTTTTGCAATGATAAGTCATACCCAGCAATCCATGCCAATCACTGAAGTTCATGGGATAGAAAATCTGTTTCATAGGAATTAAAAACCAAGAAATGTTATTCTTCATACAGAAGAGTAATAGGATCTGAAAATGATATTGTTCAATTCAAATCTTAAGTAATGGATAAGGTTATTATAGACAAGAAGAAAACACAATGCAGTTGGAGAAACAATATATGTAAGGTTATGAAAGTCAAGATTCAAATGTAATATCCATAAGATTGAAACTAGAACTATCTAGACTAAGAAATACAAATGATAGGATTAAATACTCCCTGAAAGAATTTGCACTTGTATTTGAAAACAGTGAGAGTTTCTTCTGGATGGCTAGGATGGTTTAGGGGGAGAGATGCTGACACCCATCCCAAAGTAGGAGGAGAGAACAGACTCCCAGCATACACATCTGCGCACACTTGCCCCCACTCTATATACACAGGTAAGTATATAAATGTCATAATTTAAAAAAAAAAGAAAAGAAAAGAAAAGAAAAATGCCAGGCTAGAGATCCATTGGAGGAAAACTAACTGTATGAGAATGGCAGCTAAGAGGCTTAAATGAAAGGGCCCTGCTTAGTGTCACTTAGGGTCACTTAGTGTCATTTTGACCCACAAGGGTTACTGGGATTGTTTTTTAAGTTATTAATTTGTTTTTCAAAATACCTTAGCTTAATTTTCTAACTTTACATAGTTACGGTCCACTCACAGAGCAGTTCTTTCTTGTTAGAGATAATGTGTTTAGAGTGTTGAGTGATAACAAGACTAAAATCCTGACTGAAACCAGTCCCTCCTAACCCACTTTTACTTCCCTTGGAGGTTTTTGTTGTAATTTTTCTGTCTGTTGTAAGTCTCAAGTACTTGTGCTATGCATATCTCTGGCTAGTTTGTGACCCTAGTAAACACGGGTTATAAATAAAAACCTCATGCACGTGTATACAGAAATAGTCAGTGTGCTTCTAAAGGCCAGAGACTTTCTCAATGCGTTTGAAACTATTGAGTTTCAAATGGTACATTCCATACAGAGAGTAAACTGTGTGAAACATTCTTTGTTTGATCAGGCTGACTGCTCGATTAATGTCCAGTGGCTTTAATTAAGAGGACAGTTATTAATAAGGTACAGTTTTCTGTTTCTGTGGATTGTTGTTTGTTTTAAGCATGGACACAATTACAAAGATAGCAAAGAATTTTTAAGCAACTGCCCCTTTTCACATTAAAATACTGTATCTCGGTATTATATTTTTGTCATATCTTATATGCACTTTATTTGTTATTGTAAACTTGAAAAATAAATTACCTTTAAAGAGCGGCTGGCTCAGCTTAGCTATATCCTGCTTTTCGAGGTCACCCACAGTCCCTCTTCCCTTACTTTTGGTTACAAAAATCCTCCTACCCTCCTTTAACTGTGTGCCGTAATCAGAGCTGCCGTAAATCAGAGCTGCCTTAAGATTTTCGTGGATTCCAGATACTACTTCCCCAGACTGTCCTACATAGTGAATCATATTAAATATGCAAATATTACTTAATAGAAACACCTGAGAATAATTTTTAAGGTTTTGTGCAATCTTTCTTTTTAAAAATTAGTTGATCTAAAATAAGTCACTGAACTTACCCTTTGCTGTGCATTTTATAGACATTGGGCATTCTTGAGAATTCTAACAAAGTGAAAAATACCAAATTTTGTTAAATATCAAATATTGCTAAAATTAAATTTAACAAATAATGAAGTTAGCATGGTACTTTATATGCTAATTATTTGCTAATCACTGTTTTTACATTTTTATACAAATACCTTAATTTTAAAGTTCTAAATGTATTTTTAAAGACACGTAATTTTTACAGACTCAGTGTCTAGGGCCTAATGATACAGTGACCCTTCACAGTTGATGCAGTGCTCTCTCCCTGAAACCCTTCACTAAAAAGTGGTTTCAGTTTCTTGTCACCAAGTTTAACTGTTCTCCTTTTGTCAAGGCCACCAGTGAACCAGTTCTGTCCTGCCCAGGTGCCCTGCACCAGTCAGAACTTTGGCCCATCCTTTGGTTACCCTTGTTACCCTTGTCTTGTTACCCTCGTCTGCCTGCTGCTGCCTTACCAGCCTCGTGCCCCTCCTCCCCTCCTAGTATGATGATGTTTGACTGTGATCTGAACTGCTGGGGAGACTGAGGCAAGGAAATCAAAAGATTGAGGTTAACCTAGGCAATGTGGCAAAGTCCTCACTTCGCTTTTAAAGATTAGCTTTCTGTAATAACAAGAAAATATTGCTTTTGACCTCTTATATTGGTTTTGGGGCTTGAAAGCCATTTTCAACCCACTGCCTGAAATATATTTTATTCTAGTTTGGGTTTTTTTTTTAATGTTTTGAATTTCAAACAGGAATTTATATTTTCTTAAATTGAGCTGGAAATATTTAGAATTTATAAGGTGAGACTTGACCCTAAGTTCGTATTTTGTTTTAGAAATATTTTCATTCCCTCTTCACAGGGGAGGCTCTCTCAGCTGTTACTCTCTAAGGATTGTTTTGTTTGCTGTGTGCCCACATTCACTAGCTCTAACTACTGGTTCTCACATGGCTTTTTTTTTCACTTACAAGCAGCTCTGGTTCTGGGCATTTTATATCTAGTGAGTCGCCCTTTCCATAGAGCTCCTTCCCAAAAGTGAGGACACACTCACCACTTTCCAGTAATTCTTTCTGCCTTCCTCACACAGAGTGACTCCGAGACTGTTCACCCACTAGACTACTTACTTCAAATCAACATTTTAGAGAGGCTTGATTGTGACTGTGAGCCCGTAGTTCATGGTTCTCACAGTCATAGGCCAATGGCTTATTTCATACTAACACACCAGCACCGTTCTTCATACTACTACATTAATTGTTTCAATATTTCAGAGTTCTGGATATAGTAAAAAGTGTGTCCATGAAGAATATTTTCATAAAACTACTTTCAAGGCTGTATTATAAAATCTGTTTAAATGTAGTAGGTTATATTTTATATATTAGAATTTTAATTTTCTTTAACATTGTAAAACTGAGGATCCCAAAATACTTTCTATTGATTATACGCAATTAAAAGTTCATTAAATGGATGTAAATTAAAATATGAATGTCATGGAACCAAAGATGATCATTAATGTGCTTGGATGCTTTAAAAGCTCACTTATTCTTGGAATTTAGTTTCTGAACAAGAAGCTGGCATATGGTTTGACCCCAGTATTTTCAAGCAGTGCTCCTCAAATAAAACATGGAAGGTTTTCAGAACTGTTTTACTTCCCTAAAACAGTGCTGGCTGTCGTATGATGCTCACCCAGAGTTATTTAAGAAATAATCATTCCATGCTCATTGCCAGGCCTCATTCTAGGCAGAGGCTTTCCTGACACAAAGAATGTCCACAAGAGAACCGAGCATTGTCACATATACTGCAACACAAATTTAAAGATGACTTCAAATGTTGTTTTACACCTATTAGTTATATTTAACTGAGAATGCTGCTAGCCAACAGCCTTACCAAGGGTACAAATTTAACTACACATGACAATGAAAGGGTCTATTTATAAAATAGTGAAAGTCATCATGTCTTGACTAAATGATGAAATAAGGAGTAAGTCTGAAACAGATTTACCTCATCTCTCGGTTTGCCAGACACGCCTACTTGATGTTTGTGGAGACGTTCAAACCATTACTTTATAAACTAGAAAAATATAAAATTACAAACTGGTGGGTTGAATCTTTATTTCAACCTAAGATTATGTTGTTTTAGGATCAGAAACTCGTCATTAGCTTATTCTGAGGGTACAACATGCCTATGTATTTTTTCATAAAGAATAATACAAAAGAGCTGGAGAGTTGACTCAGAGGTTAAGAGCACTGGCTGTTTTTCCAGAGGACCCAGGTTCAATTCCCCACAGCCACATGGCAGCTCACAACTGTCTGAAACTCCAGGCCTGGTAGTTCTAACACCTCTGCTGGCCTCTGAAGGCATCATATATACATGTGGCACCTAAGCATATACATGTAGGCAAACACTCATGCACATCTGCCCTGGTGGGTTGCTGGGTTCCTGGAAGCCCCTCTCCTCATTGTTCCAGTTTCTATGCATCACTAGGCCACTAGACTTCAGTCATAACACAGAAGCATCCCCGTCAGTCTAACCTAGCTGCTTTCAGCAAAATAGGAGAGAGTGCAAATATTCTACCAACACCACCTGACGGCAAGGATTCACAGTGTATCTATCTTCTCACTGATTCATCCCTCTTGCCATGGCCAGTGGATGTCCACAGACAGGGCATCATATAAGTCCCAGCCATTTTGGAGATGTGTGTATAAGACAAGAGGAATGATATTTTCACTTGAGTATGAGTGACGCTCATCAGAGGAGTTTTATTCTTTGTCAGTCCCCCACATTCTGGCCATACCCCCTTCCACCCTCACCAGGCTCCCTCCTCCTGTCAAGTCCAGTCCTTATGTCTTGTCATTTTGTTTTGTTTTGTTTATGACTCACTAGGCTCCACCTAGCTGAAGGCTGCCTATGTGGACATGGTGTAGAGCTACCCATAGGATCATTGAAAATTCACTAGTTAGTTATACCTCTCGAGACAATGGTTTTCTTCCTTCCAGCAGCCGGGCCCCATGAGTACCTCCTCAATCAGGGTCTGAATGTTTTGGGGTTCAGCATTGTCAGATCCTATGGAAGTAATTCAGCTGATGTGCATTTCTGAGTGCCATGGCTCTGTCACCACGTGACTGCCTCCCTGTTGTCCGCCTTATCACCTAGCTCTCACACTCTTTATGGCTCCTCTGCTGCATGTTCTCAAATGAAACATAGCTCCAAACTTTAGATTGTTTGTTTTATTAAAGATAATGAATGTGATGTGACAGAGGTTTTTATGGATCCTGCTTCCAAATTCACTTTGGGATCTAAGTCGATAATCACATTCCAGCTGTAACACAGAACTAAGAGAATTGTTTTTAGTAATAAAAAAAGAAATACATACGATCCAAAAATTTTCAGAGGATTGTCTCACTTTTAAAAATACAATTATAGTTGGCATTTCTACTTTTAAAGAATTTGGTGTTTATTCATTCTTTCCAATGTAAGAGAAGTATTTGTGGATGTCACTTAGGAAATGCTCACATGCAGTCATGTAGTCTTTAATCCCACTTCTTTCTCTAACCTAGAATCATCTGCCATGCTTGCATCATAGTACTAAGGTCTTCAAAAGAGATAAAATAAAATTTCCCAGTTTTCCTGCTTCCTATTTTTATTTAATGTCATCAACTGGAGCTAAACATGGAATCCCTAACTGTCACCCTATGCAAGTGAGACTCGGTGGTTTGGTGTAGACACACGCCCCTCTTCTCTCTCCTCACCATTACCTTCCATTTTGAATCAGCTGTTATAACTCCCTAGTATCACTAAGGATGGGCACACAACGGCAATGCATTTCTGTAACATTCAGACACATCCCTGACCCTTTCACTCGCATTAGAGAGACAGCTTAGCTATGGCCAGTGTTTTGGTAGTGAAGATGATTTCTTTCTGGAATGCCAAGGGTTATTATAGATGAGGTCTCATCTACTTTGCCTTTTCATGAAAACAAAATCAGGATATTTAAGTAATTTATGAATGATTTATGGTACCTAATAACTCATAAGCCATTGCTATGACCTTGATTAGAGAAGAAAGCTATTCTGTACTATAAAGGAAATAAAAATGATTTAACCATCAGAAGTTTAAATTATTTCTTGCTCTAAGGCTTAGACCTTAACAGTAATAATGATGGTACACATATATAATTTATTAGACTTGACTATAAAATATTTTGATGGTTGAACTAACATAATTCGCACACCCTTCTCATATAAATGGGATTATCTTTAGTTTTGAACATCACTAGACGAAGTAGTATTTTTTATATTGACAGTATTCAGTGAACATTTATCTCTCACCAAAAAAAGAATTCTTCAAAGCAAATGCATTTTAAAGTAGAGTCTCTCATATTTTCCACTGGAGAGAAGTTAACTTATAAGGAAATAAATGCTCAAGTGTCATTTTAAATTTTTTTTGGTTTTATGTTTGTTTTTAAATGGTTTGGGTCGTTTCTTTCCTTAGGAACAATTTATATAAGGAAATCCTGTCACAAGCCGATTTTTTTTTTCCCTCAGTGTCAAAATGATATGATATATCCACTTAAGAGCATGCAGTCTTTAGTATCTTGTGGTGTGCATACTATTTAGAGGTGATTTCCTCAAAAATTGCAGTGAATTAATACAAATTTAATATTATGAGTAATTAGATTAAAGTCAGGACCTCCAACTAAACAGTGTCTGCATAACACAAAACAAGCTCCCTATGAGGTTGTATCAGAACCTGATCATCAGAAGATGTGTAGCCCCTGACTTTGCTGCCTGGAGAGAGTGCACTGATGTCCTGGCTGGAAAAGAAGCCAGTTCACCTCCCTCAACTTCTGCTTAGTGAGGATGGCACAAAGGTCCCCGTACTGTAGGATAATACACTTGAAGCACGTGACTGATAACATAATCCTGTATTTGTATCTTTTGACGCTGAGGAAACATGTCCTGTAACCATTAAACAGCAGGGCTGAGATATGGAACCTCTGGAACACAGCGAGTGTTCTGCAACAAGAGGGCCAATTCCATATCGTCACCATTGGGAACTGATATTCGATCCTGAATTTATTTTCAGTGAGGTCAAAAAAATTCAGATAACTTGTCAGGTTCATTAAAAAATAATCTCGTTTATTGAGAACTTCTTATGAAAATGAGCAAAATGCTGGTCTCTTCAAAGTGCATCTGTGTGGCGCTGTGACGTCTCTGCTTCTGTTACAACAACTGGAACTCAGCAGACTCCAACGAGGCCTGAATTAGAAGTGAACTATCTGGCTGTACCATAAATAGGCAGTGTTTACCCAGTAGCATGTTCTCAAGGTTTATCTGTGTTTAAAGACTGGCATTTCTATCACAATTTACTGGCCCTTGCCCCCGTGAAGCAAGGAAGGAAGGGTTTTCTTGTTTACTCTGAAATCACACAACTTCTATTTCAGAAAGGATGGTTTATCTACACCTGGAGATGCTCAGTACAAATCTCTGTTGTAAATCTTTCCAAGCAAACAGTGTGGATACATAATCCCATGATCATATTTCATAAGAATTAGAAACAACTGAAGTAATACTTTCCGAAACTTAGAAAGTCTCTCTGCTTTTCCTGAAGTCACTAACATCTTTATAGGACTCCGGGTTTGCATGACAAAGGGAGAGAGAGAGATGACAGACTCTGCTGTTTCAGCGAAGGCGTATTTTCTGCAAGAAGAATTTGATTGGATGTAAAGGGATTGGGCACACAAGCAGCAAGAGGAAACTGATAGGAGACAGAGAATAGAAGAAAGCTGGGGATGGTCTGCCACCCACGCAGGAAGATAACTCTAAACAGTGTGGTTTCAGTGCTGGCTGTCAGCACTCAGAAGTGAAAACATGACTTAAAGCCATTTTCCCTGCTGGCTCTTAGGAATGTTTAAGTGGATGTCCTTTTCTAATAAAGTCACTCTAAATAATAAACTGTTACGTGGAGTATTTAACATTCTTTTACAGAAATGAAAAATTTAAGGAAAGAGATAAAAGGTGAAAGCGTCTATTTACACAAGAAGTACTAAAAATATTTTTAAATGGATGGAAGGCATGGCAAGCATCTGTGGGGAACTGGTGTGCTAACTCCTGTATTTCTGTCTCCCAGCTCTGCACACTACACTTCTCCACTCGATTGCCATCACTATTATCCAGGGCATCGTTGCATGTTTACCTACCAACCTGACTCCAGCCTTTTTGACTTTGCATTTGCCCTTTGTACATACATAAAGAATGTGGCATAATGGTCTAGCGTTCCAAACACTTTGGGTGTGCACTCTGTAAAAAGCAGAGGAAAACAAAGCTTCTCGAAGCCCTCCGAAATCTGACCACAGCCTACTTCTATCACTTTCTCTCCTTGTTTCTTGATAAATTATTCTTTGGCTTCGACACACTGGTTTACTTGCATCCTTATTGTGCCATGAAATTCCCAGCATTTCCCCAGTTCCATTCAGCATTTCCCCAGGGTCAGGTCTCCTGCGGCATTTCCCAAATGTTGCCTCATGGGCTGAACTGCCTTATGCTTGTGAAAATGAAATCCCCGGTACTGTATCTGACTCTCTTCCTGCTAGGCAAGAGCAAATACGGAAGGACATAGGAAGATATATGAACCCCCTATCAACCAGGGTATTGAGTTATAAGTTAGCAATGGGAACTATTGATTATTCTAGGATTAAAGAATTAATTATTGCCTTAATTAAGGGTCTATATAAACATAAGAGCATTGAAGTGAAAAGGTAACTAGAAATAATAAGTTTCCTTCAGATTTTTATGGCAGTATTAGAGTTTGCACCTTTTGACACTGAGGAAGCATGTCCTGCAGCCGTTAAACAGCCTAAGTACAAAATCCCATTATTTATTCAAATAGCATTTCATTTCGGGTCATTTTGATGATACTCAAAAAGGTTTTGAGAGAATGCAAACATCTTTAGTTTTCTCTCCAACTACAAAATTTCCCTTTTTGGTTTTGGTTCAATCTACTTGTATTTTTCTTATGTAACTCTGACGTATGTAATGACTCCCATATGTTTCTATGGAGATACAACAAAGTATATCTATTTACCTGTCTTCCTTCCAGCACATTTCACCACGGTGCACACACAAACTCTCAGATTTCATGAGTTAACTAACATCTTTGTTCTTCTCCATATTATGATAATTCTAAAAATATAATCTATCTTAATGTCTGCCTTAGTGAATACTTTTTAGAAAGCCCAAGTCATCCTTAGCCTGTGCCATACAATATATGTTCAACATCATTTGTTCATTCTAATTGTAGGTTGCTTTCTTGTACCCTGTAGTCTTTATTACTCCCAAACAAGGAGAATGACATCTGTATTCCAGATGTAGATGTGTTATATTACTTATTTGGGGGTATTACATATATATATGTCTTGTGTCCTGACAATTTTCCTCATTGTCGCCATTATTTTGCTGGTCATTTTTGCTATAACTTCATGGTAATGTAACATCTTCCGGGTAACAGTCAAACTGATTCAAAGAGAAATGACCCCTGAAAGCTTTCCGACTGCCACGTGTGTGCTCCGGCACATGCATACACTCCCAGTAGGCATAAATAAAACTTTAAAATGCACCTGCTAGTTTTCTGCCTGCCTGTTTATGAATGGCCCATGTTCCAAAACTTATTACTGTTAACTTAGCCCATTGATTTAATGATATTGGCATGACCTATAAACTCTGAATTTTCACTATACATTCTTACTTTTAAAATATTTCTAAAAATGTCAACTAAGTCATTTAACATTATTTTGTGTTTTTCTGATACCTAAACAATCTCATTATCAAACATTTTATTTACAATTTTTATTCAAAGCAATTTCTCGTTTGCTCCTTTTTTTAAAGTCAGTGGTTCTCATGTGATCAGCTGTGAGTGAGGATGGCTGGGTTGAGCCAGGAGCTTTTCCCTGCCCAGAAGCACCCAAGATACGGAGCTTTTTAAACTCAACAGACACAGGGGACATTCTGAGGATTCTTTGTATTGTTGCTTCATTCTGGAAAGCCATCCCCTGCCCAACCCATATCTCATGGGGCTTAGTACAGAATTTAGCCAATGACAATAATACTGACTTCTTCTCTAAGAAGGTAAGTGTTTCAGGGTGAAAAATGGGAACATATTTGATACCTGACTTGTAAAATATTTCTCACATTTCTAGTGTGTGTGGGGGGAATGAATTCTATCTTAGGCTCGTAACACTAACTCATTAAAAATATAACTTTGTTTCTTAGACATATCACATCATCCTAAGGTACAAAGGTGCTCTTCTTCATTTCTTTAGAATAATTTAGTAAGTAGAGTATTTAGCTTGCAGAAAGAAACCTTGATTTTTTTTGATGTCTAGTCCAGAAACTTCAAGCAGTATAGTGGTAAAGCCCAGAAAGTCAGGGAGAAGGAGCCATGGAAACAGAAGTGACGTGCCAGACAGAAGAACATTCATGAGTGTCCATGCTTCAGGCACACACAAGGTGGATATCTAGGGCAAGAAATGAGCTCTATAGGCAAGGCTAGCTCATGTCGAGACTTGTGTGGCTAGCCGAGTTTGGAGTTTGGAGGAAGGAACTGAGGTGCTTGTGACAGTCACCTCTAGCAGCAGTGTGGCAGGAGGGCTGACAAAAGGCAAGCCAGTGAAGACATGGTAGCACTGATCTAGGCAAAAGTGCACATGCTCTAAGGAAGGTGGTTAGGATTTGATGTGAGGATGCCTGTTTCCTAAAAATAGGTTATTTTTGTGTAAATGAGCAAACCTTAAGCTCTTCAGAGTAATGTTGATTATTTAGAGACAATATTTAGAGACGCTTTAAGGGGATGTTGATATTTAGAGAGACAATTTCAGCACACCAAAATTTAATATGTGTGTGCATGTATATAAACCTAAATTAGAACCCCAAGAAAATGTTCTTATTTGCTTTGAACATAAAATCAATTATCAGCCTTTCAGAGCAGTCATCTCCGTCTTCACCTGCTGTCTTTACTAGTCTAATTGCTTTCTGAGTTTGATTATTTAAATCATTCAAAGTTGTATTTTAGGTAAGCATGAAGCAAAATGAATTGAATGGAGTGAAGGACGTGCTAGATTCACTGTGCAAAGGAAGCTTCATCCCTCCTCCTGGCCAGTCACCATGGCCAACCCTGCCTTTTCTCCCCACCTCTCCAGCTCTATGCAGCGGAGAATGGATTATAACAATACATCATGACACAAAGCAAAAATAGGCCAGGAAAGGCTTGCAAGCTCTGTGCTCACCTAGAGAGAGGGGGCTGTAAGTCTAAAGCAAAGGTATTTCGGGATAGAGTCTGGATCTACCCAATGTACAAAAAGAAAGGATTGCAAAGTGACAGTGTTCTCAGTGAGGGCACCTGACAAAATCTAAATGGCCTGGCTTGAGTTTGTACCAGTCTTGTGCTGGAACACCTGCCTGTTGTGTCTGGAACAGGTTCCTTGTAGTCATCTACCACCTGGACTCCTGGACTCCTGGACTCCATCTGCCCCCTCTTCCTCAATGATGTCTGAGCCTTGGGAAGAGGTTGTGTGATACTAATGTCCTATTTATGGTTGATCCTTCCATAGTCTCCTGTTCTCTGCCCCTTGACATGTTGTGGATCTGTGTTCATCACAATCTATACTGCAAATAGATGCTTCTCTGATGAGGCTTGAGAGATGGAGTGATATATGAGGATAACTGGAAGTCGCTGAGTCAGCTCACTACTATGTCCATTTAGCAGATTAACAATAGTAGGTTATCCCCTTGGGTCTAGAATCTGTATAGTACAGGTCTTGTGTTTCACTTGTGGAGCAGGCATTAAACACAGGAAGGAAATGTTTCATTACTCCCGTGATGTTCAAAACACTCTTGCCAGGTGATGTAGCTGGCACAGTTTTCAGCTGGATAAAACTGACGGATTCTTTTCTTCTCCAGTAGCAGTCATAGCACTGTGAAAGGCAGCCAGTAGAGATGAGTCTCCCAGGTCAGTATCATGTCCTGTGACTCAAGTACACAATGTCTTCAGCAATAGGGTCTTCCCTTTGAGTTCTGGAGAGTAACCAACAGCGTTGGCCATAGCCTGAATGTTTGAGAATCTATGGGTCTCAGTGGCCAACATCTCTAAAAGCTTGGCACTAGGATTATGATCTTTTAGCTTGTGTATAATGGAGGCATTGTTGTCCTGTTATAGGGTAATTCCATTTTATTCCTGTTATGTGTATAACATATACATATACATGTGTCACACACATATGGAAGCTTCTATAATAGTTTGGTTTCCATATAACCTCTTCAAAAGGTCTTTAGTGCTATTATCTCTCTCTGAGTTCCTTCTATCTTATTGTTTTATTGCTGTAATAAGACACCATGATCAATTCAGCTTATAGAAGAAAATGTCTTTTGGAGTGCACAGCCTTAGAGGGTGACTGCATGAGCATCATGTCCAGGAGAACTGCAACAAGTAGACAGACATAGCTCTAGAGCAGCAACTAAAAGCTTATAATTTGAGACACACAACAAGGCAGAGAAATCTAACTAGGAATGGTGTGACCTTTTAAAGCTTCAGGGCCCAAGTGACATACCTTCCATAAGGTTTTTAACAAGGCCACGCCTCCTAATTCTTCCCAAACAGTTCCACCAATCAGGGACCAAGTATTCAAACCTATGAGCCTATGGGGCCATCCTCAATCAAAGCACTTCCTCTATCCTGTTCTCTTACTCTACCCTCATTTAATTCATCATGTTCCCTTTAAACCATTACCCCACTACCTCCTATCTCCCTTCCTTTGAAAGCCATATAGTGTAGGCCACAGTCTTCATAGCTTTGGTATGAACTACAGAAAAGATTGCTGGGCCTGTACCAACCAATCTCCAGCATTATATGTGGGTCTATCATGTAGTATGTGCCAGACACAAAAGTAAGTTGCAAGTGTCTTTGAAATGAACTGTCTCTTAGAAAAGAAGACCCATGTTTACCTCAAGTGGCAAAGAAGATTCTAACCGCCGAAGCATCGAGAATAAGTTTTTGACTCTACAACCATCAATAAGAACTTCTGAAGATAAGAAAGCCCTGAAAAAAAATCCATCAAGATGAACATTTGAATCAGGAAAAGCAGACAAAAAGAAAGGTGACCCAGGAGAAGGAAAGACTGTTTCACATACGCCAGCTGTCTACACTGGAGCTTGACACAGTAGTATCTAGGGTGGGCAATACTTGGAAAATGGAAAACTGAAGCAGAAACATCATATAACAAGTGACAAAGCCTCTTTTTAGATGTTTGAATCCCACACAAAGACCACACAACTCTGGTTTCTAATATATCCTTATTCAAGGCAAAACATTATACTGCCAGGACAGAGGAACTATACAGGTTTTAGAAGTGCCAGAGGGGTCTCGGGTTGTTTAATCATTATATACATGACTGATTTCAAGAGTCCTATTTTTCAGACTATAATGAATACAATGTGTGGGTTAAAATATTTGTTTTATGACTTGGCTATTGCTTGAACATTTTTGGAATTTGCTAGTACTCCCACCTCAGTTGCTTAGGAATGATCACTTGGACTGTGAGGAAATGTCAGAATATAAGCAAAAAAAAGAAAAAAAAACCAAACTAAAAACCAACAACAATGAAAAAAACCAATAGAGTCAGGGCACTGCAGATTTAGAATCTGAGTTAATTTCAGTACACGCATTCCAGAATTTCCATGGTCAGAGGTCATATTTAGACACTAGATACACACAAAAAGGACTGAAGTCAATTATATCACATTCCACTAAATCAGGCTTTACCTTCCATAGTGTTAGCCTCCACATCTTGATATATCTGTACTGTGTGTGGGTCAGGGGTGTATTAGGGAACTAGGTGGGAAATATATTGCTATGTAGAGGCACTGAGTTTGGCAGTTTATAAGGCTTCAAAAAGACCAGGGAAAATTTATCACTTTCCTTTGCCTTGTCAGAGTCCAGGGCCAGCCTCACCAATGACACGATTCTCTGGCTGTCTTTTTCTTTGCACAGGAGGCCAGAACAAACACTAACAAAAACACAAAGTCTGTTCTTGGGAAAGACAGATGGCAGAGTCATGAAGTGCAGTGTCAAGGGAGGAGAATGGCAGCTGTGGAAATTGTATTGGGAGGCTGAGAATGTAGCCTAGGGGTAGGATGTTAGCTTAGCATTCCCTGGGCCTGAGGTCCGGTCTCCAAAAATAACACTATGCCACGGGTGAGCCAGTGAGAATTGAACAATGGACCCTCCAGGAGAAAGAAGAGGCTCTGGTCTGTAGCTTTCTTTACTTCACCAGCATCCACAGTTTATGTGCTCTTGCCATGGACGGTTTTTGTTCATATTAAACTACGAGCATGATATTAGGAGGACATGAGATGGATCTTGAAAGGAGGCACACTTTTAGTTCCCAGAAGTCGTGAAATCCAGCCCTATCACATTACCATTCACACCTCCCCAGAAAAGTTCATGCCTTGCCTTCACCTGTACCAAGACCATTCTAATTATCCCCTAGGCTATAAGTTAGCATAAGAATAAAATTTGCAAAGAAATAGAAGAGGCCCCTGAGGTATTAGAGAGGTCTAATTTTTCTTCCTTTGCAGACAAGAAAGGAAGCACATTTAGTACACTAAACAAAGCTCATTTAGCCCGTTCGCTGTCCTATCTAAAAAAGGCAACAGTACACAACACTACAAGAATGTGCAGCATGTGGAGGGCTTCCAAAATAGCCCTGTTGTCCCTACTGACTACAAATGTTGAGCTGCTAAAACAGCCTTCAAGTTAGCTGGAGGCAAATGGTGGTTGCTATGTCACCTAAGTACCCCAAATAATCCGTGCTGAGAGGTGGTCAAACCTGAACAAACGCCTACCTCTGCCACGCCGAAGCTTTCCAGGAAAGTCATAAGATAGCCTACAATTTCTGTATTCATATCATCAAAAAAAGAAGAAGAGAGAAGGTTGGGTATTAACTATATGGTGATGGTTTTTAAAACTAGAAACAGGGCCAGTGAAATAACTCAGGAGGTAAAGGTGCTTGCCAAGGTAGCGACCTAAGTTCCATCCACTAGCCTGACTTGGTGGGGAGAAGGAATTGTCTCCAGGTCATTGTTCTCTGATCTTCGCGCCCATGCAACATACGCTCACAGCCACACACACACACACACACACACACACACACACACACATACATGCATTCTCACAATACACTCACACACACACATTCACAAAGCTCATACACATACACACACTTACACTCACACAAACCAATAAATAAGGTAAAAACATTAAATAGAAAGCAAAGACAAGGTACTCGTGCAGAAGGAGGCACTTATCTGTGATTCATAAGTTTTTAAGTAGGCTAAACTTAAAGAATAAATTTCAGATAACCAAGATTTTAGGAACCTAAAAAGTATCCACAGCTGTAACTAATCCCGTTGCTTTTATGAAACATTATCAGAAAGTGGGTTTTATGTTTTATTTTTTTCATGTATTACATTTTTATTTGCATGAAAGTCAGAAAATATGAGAACATAAAGTTCGCTGTGATTTCTATAAAGATGAGCTTGGCAGTGGTCAAAAGCAAGTCTTAGTCATTGTTCTTAAAGAGCCCCTCCTAGTGAGCATTATCTTAAAATGCATGAAGTGTGCTGAGTCTTAAATTGGGAAAGAGGGAACAGGAAAATCTTGGATGAAAAATAATCCAAATAAAATTGAATCCTTTAAATGATAATTAATTAGAAACACAAGTTTACTGTGCAAGGAGTCAATGTTTGTCAGTTTCAGTGACCTTTAAAGATGACTCGGAGCCAAGCAAAGCTTGCTTGTGGATTATGACTACTTAAATGTTCTGTTTTTTCTTGATCCCCCCCCCCCCCGGGAATATGTAGTTTATCATGTTAACATAAGTACATGGATTTATCCATCTTATCACGAGGAAGCCTCCCCTTTCCAGCAAGTTTGCAAAGACTCTTCTGTGCTTTATCTCATTTGATTGGCCAGGTAGTGAGTTGGGGCAAGGTGTCAGTTAAGAACGTGCTGCCCTACCCAAGGTAGATAACATCAGTAGAGGCTTAGGACTCTAAATCCCAACATTAGCACAAAAATTACACTATTTTGTTACATTTTACTATGAACCTTTCCAGAAACACATCATTCAGTGCCCACTACAAGAACTCCTGTGCTTCCTTAACACAATTCATCATAGCTCTGGTAATTTTAAAATAACATAATAAATAAAACCCTGACTTGTCAGCGGTTCTCCAAATACTGAATGAATAGACACTGATTAACTACTGTTATTGGTACAGTAGGCTCACGTCAGTGAGTCTCCAAGAAGTCTCATCATTTTAAGAGACTTACACATCAGCATTATAGCATTTCTCCTCTTGGTATGTGGACATGTAAAAAGCTCAGGAGCTTGAGAAGTTTAATAATATGTACTCACAAAAATGTGTGTGTGTGTGTGTGTGTGTGTGTGTGTGTGTGTGTGTGTGTGTGTGTGTGTGTGTTAAAAAAATACTCATTCACCAGGGTTTTGTTCTATTGATTTTCCGGTTTTGTTTAGTGGAATCATTATTTTCCAAGCCATTAAGCTATGAAACTTAAATCCTTTTTTTAAAATATTCTTATTTCTTCACTCCCACACTGAATTACCACTTCCCACATATCCCAAACTGGGTAGCACGTGGCCCCATCATTCCTGTTTCCATAATCAACAACATTCCTGCCATGCTGAACTTGGACTTTCTCACTCTCACCCTGACTCCCATCCACCCATCAAGTGTTTCTGCCTTCCATAAACCCAAAATCTTGCTTTAAACGTTGGAGCTCTCTCCTATACTGGCATCATAGCATAGTTTAAAAAAAAAAAAAAGATAATTGACTTCAAGATGTGACTTAAAAATCTAGATTTGTCCACTCCCTCACACCTCACCTTGTGAGGGCATGAAACTGGCTTTTCAATCCCAGATCTGCACCTCCATGGTGTGGGGATAAATGTGCCCTTTGGAAGGCAGAACTGAACTAGGAAGAAAGGCCCTTCCCACATTCCCATGGACGTTGCCCAGCTGCTGATTCTCACAACTCAGTACTTCCTGTCCATTGAGCACAATCACCTTCCACCTAAGCTCACCTGTAGGTCCACATTTCACCTTCCCAAACCAGGCTCAAGTGCCCCTGCCCTGTTTTGCCCTCTTTGGAGATCCACAAACATTTCTCTCTGTTCAGTGAAAATGGTCTCTGACCTACCTTGGGCGTAGTTCTCACACAGTCCCGCCATCCCCATTTACGACATTTTCTTCTTAAGCAGGAAGAGACTAACAGACTTCATTTTTGAGTTGTTCATATTTTTTTTTTGTATGTCTAGTTGTGTACTTGGCCATTATATAACTGCTGTATTGAGCTAATGAACTGGAGTATAACATTTGAGAAATTTTACTTCCAGCGTGTTATTCACAGAGCGGTGCGTTTTACATTAGCCTTTCCTAACCACGCCAAGCGACTCTAATTGGCAGAGAGGACCTGTCACGTAAAACACTGTCCAGCTGCTTTTCTGCCCATTATTTCTTTCAACTTCTAAATAAAATTCTTTGCTTTCTGCTTCTTCCACAAAAGCTTCTATTGTGCTCACCAGATACAGTAAGGGAATTGGAGTTATAATTTCGGGCTGAGAGGGAATTGGGTAGCATCTGAAATTCTGAAGTTAGCTCTGAAACACATATCTGGAATAAAAACTTTTTAAAAATCAATGAAATATGTTCAACAAAAATAGAATTCTTTAATATGGAGTCTAGACTTGCTTGGGTGTTTTAGGGTGTCTCTTACGGAGAGTTATAAAAGGCAGGAATGGCAGGACCATGTGATCACATTAAGCCATGTGACAACTCTTTGAGCTCAGTTATTTATGTTAATGGAAATTACATAATTCCAGAGTATTGCTGACACCCTCTTAAGCAACACAAGTATCATTCTGGAGCAATTTCCAACTCATTGGGAATGCTAGAGGAAAAGTTGGGCGGAGTGTATTTCTGAGTACCAGGGAAAAAAGAAGGCTGTGGTTCAACAATACCTAACTGTAAAATAGTATGCATGAATCAAAATGGAAATTTTCTCCTGCTAATTATACACCAGATAGAAGGGACTTTATTTCCTCCTATTTTTTGAACAAGAAAAATAACAGGCAAATGTATTTAACACCAAAAGTATATACTTACGTGTTGCCATTTTAAAAATGTCTACTTAGAAGTAAAAGTTTTTTAATAAGAAGTTATTAAAAGGCTCAAGAGCTTTTTCTAAGCTATTGTTATCAATAATAATGAACCTAGCCACAAATTCTCTCACAAATACCCTCACAGTATTTTTGCAGTGCTACATTTTATCATGCCCTTATTACAACTATTTTGAAAAATACTTGCTTTTTGTAGTACTTGGGGTTGAATTGAGGATCTCTGGAAAACCAGAAAAGTTTTATTTTAGATACATTTTTCCTATGCTCTGTTCAATACAGAATAATATGGAATCAATATAGGAGTTCAGCTTGAACTTGCTTTACACACACAATGAATCTGTAACAAATACAACATTAGAAATGCGTCGTCACTCTGTTGTCTGTGTATTTGGCATCTAGCACAGTGCCAGGCACAGAGCAGGAACACTACTTGGGCTGGTGAGACCGAAGGCCTCAGCAGCGTACCTCAGTGTGAAGTTGTCCTCTGGAATCTCAATCTTGGAACCCTTATCTGAACAGATAAGTAGAGTGATATAAATGCTGTTTCTTCAATTCTTAAATCTTTCAGAAGTGAAGAAATGGAGACCCCTGGATATTAATTGTTCTAACCTGTACAATAGCTTGGGACAAAAGCAGTTGCAAACCCTGGCATATTGCAACACATTTTTTGTGACTACAGTTGGCTTCCTCAGCCATAACAACTTCCTAAAGTTGCTGGGAATAGGAATGCAGGCCTGGAATCATTTCACTGGTGAGGCTGAAACAAGAGTATAGTAAATTCGGAAACAGCCTGGGCCACACAGTAGGTTCAGACATTAACAAACTGAGCAGTCTCCCCAGTCCTTAGCTCATTAGGTCAATAAACTTCATAACTATGCAAATTAGATGTTATCTTTGTCACTATAATGAAGAAACTAAGATTTAAAAGGGTAAGTTTTCCCCCACCGAAGCTAACACTGTTCCCCCTCCCCCCTGAAGCTAACACTATTTATATCAAATCTTAATTTTGAACAAAAAATAAGGTCTTTTTAATCACATTTCCTGAAATCACGTACCTTGGACACCTCTCTTTAAGCTTATGCCTCACACAGAAAAATAACTAATCAATCATTTTATATACCATGTTGTTATAAGCAATATTTCCATTCTTTCAGAAGGTTTATATATGATTTGTCTAATCATAATTTTCCCACAAAGTATAGAGGTAAATTATTGCCAGTGTTTATTTCAATTTTTGCAAATATAAATTAATAATATTTTAAATTCTAGTTAATAAATTTGTCAATTTATGTCAAGTAATGAGGTTATCTATGACACTGAGAGAATTCTTTCAAATTCCCACTTCTTTATGTATTAATCCCAAACTCACACATTCCGAATGGATCTTACCTACTTGATGTTCAATTCATGAATTTCAACTGGAAAATCCACATGTAAAATATGTTACTGCCTTAATGCAAAATGTATCTTAGCTTTTTCCCCTAGGCAAGGACTTACTTAACCCTTTCTAACTGCCCTGTAAATGTAAATTTAAAAACATAGTTAAAAATAATTCTAAATAAAAATTGGTAGTATCAATCTTCAAGAAAGCCTTGAGAATTTTCTATAAAAATCAGCCAACTCTGAATGAGGGTTCTCTCTTTCCCCACATCCTCACCAGCATTTGCTGTCAGGTATTTTATTCATCTTAGCCATTCTAACTGGGTAAGATGAAATCTCAAGAAAGTTTTAATTAGCATTTCCTCTGTTGCTGAGGATGTTAGGATCTTTTATTTCTGTAGCTCCGTGATAGAGCTTGAGATCAGTATGGCAATTTCTCCAGCATTATTTGCCTGGGATTGATCTGGCTATTCAGGCCTTTTGGAGTTCCATATGAACCTCAGGACAGATTCTTCTGTTTCTGTGAAGAGTTACATGGAGATTTTTATTGGGATTTCATTGAATCTATAAGTTGCCCGAGGCAGGACGGTCATTTCCACAATGTTAATTCTGCTAAATCCATGAGCGTAGGAGTCTCTGTATCTCCTGATGCCCTCCGCAATCTTTTTCCTAAGGTACTAAAGCTTAACTCATAGATCTTTCCCTCCTTGGCTACGTTATTCCTAGATGCTGTGTGAGGTTATTATGAGAGGGAGGGAGTGTAGCTAAGATCTCTTTCTCAGCATGTTTGCAATTGGTACACAGAAAGGCTACATGTTCTCCTAAGTTGCTTCTGTATCCTGCTACATTGCCGAGAGGGTCGATCATTTCTAGGAATTTTCTGGTGGAATTTTTGAGCCCTCCTATGTATAGTATCATCTGCATGTGGAGGTAATTTAATTTCTTTTACTACTTTGCCCTTTTCATTTTCTTCTCTTGTCGCTCTAGCTAGTATTTCAAGTGCCTTTCTGAAAAGGAGTGGGGATAGTGAACAGCCATTTCTAATGCCAGATTTTTACTTGGTACATGGAAATCAGTGTGAGGAATTCTTAAGAAAAAAAAAAAGGTAGAAGTAGATCTGCCATATAATCCAGCTCTACCACCCTCCACATACTTCAAAGGACTTGACATCCTACTCCAGAGATGTTTGCTCAGCCATGCTCATTGCCATGCTATTTACAACAACCAGGAAAAAGAAAGAACCTGAATGTTGTTCAACTGGTGAATAATATTAAAAATGGAATAGTATTCATCTTTAAAGATAGATGAAATCATGAAATTTATAGGTACATGAACAGAACAAAAAACATCATACAGAGTGAGATAACCCAGAAAGAAGAGCCCACACGTGTTCTCTCATCTGTGGTTTCTAACTGCAAATCTCCAGGTGTGAGTACATAGCCTTGAGGAACTGCAGAAACCAGGACAGTGAAAAGATATAATGGAGGAGGATCTCTGGAGAGGATATAGTCAGACACGGATGCTACAAAGGAGGAAATGGAAAAAGTGAGAGGGACTTTAGCTGGGAAGGGAGGAGCTGCAGAATTACAGGGAGGAGAAAGGGATAAATAATACTAAGGATGTTCAAAAAAGCCATAGGAAAACGTTATTTTATATACTTTCTTAAAAATCCACAGATAACAGAAATAAGCACACACACATTGTGTGTGTGTATGTGTGTGAATATATTATATGTGTGTATATATTATAATTTAAATTAAGTTATATCATTGTGATGATAATGTTCCCTCCAAAAGCCATTGACTATCTAACCAAACCCTAGTGCCAGACATGGGAAACCTCCCTTCCAAATGTTGTTCGGAGTGGTCCATGAACCCCTTAGAACAATAGAGCCTCATCACCTCTAGTCTCCTCCACAAAATTGAGAGTCAAAATCTTATTGCTGAAGATATCACACGCTTCAAACACAGGACTTGGGAGAATAGAGATAGAACGAACCTAGAAGCCTGCACTTGAGGACTAGCTCTTGTAGTATACAAAAGTGTTATCCAAGCTGCCAAGGAAGAAAGACATCAACAGCTCCACCCAGCTGTAAAGCCTCTGGACCACAGCAATGGCCAGTCTGCCACAACATCTCTAGTAGTGCAGTAATGGTGCTTGTATCTCGGGGATAACAACAGATACCTAATGGGACTTACGGGCCCTCAGTAGGAGAAATAAGTGGGATGGCTCGTGGAGGAGCAGGGAGGAAGGAGTGGAAATAACATGAATAAAATACACATTGGGAAAGTCTCAAAAATTTTTTTAATTTAAAATTTAAAAAATGCCCAATTTTAAATTGGCCAGGATTCAGCAACACTACCATTTATTTCATATATAAACAATAGTATCCTAATATCTTGGAGGCAAATGCATGTGAACTGCACAGGTTGTTTCTGACATACTTTTTCAAGATCATGTGACTCAAATCTGACTTAAAATTTTGTAATTAAACTTTTAAAGGACAATTTTATGGACACTAACCCTGTCCCCTCTAGATGTTGAAGATGATGATGATCAGGCAATGCATAGCTCTAGACATGCTAACTCGACCTATAGTTCACATGTATTTTCAACACAGGTCTGTCTGCATATGAAACAAAATAAAAGTCAGCCTCAAAGAACCTCAGCTATATAACTGGAACAGTTCGCCAAAAGTGGGGTTGGTTTGTAAATAAATGTTCAGAGCAAAGTCAGTTGCATTGTTTTCCTAGTGAATGAGGTCGAATGATCAAGAAAGGAAGCGAAAGTCTGTGGTATGAGAATCAAACATTAGAAACAACTTTTTCTTCTCCAAAGAATATCTTACCTCAGTTCCTGAAACTGAGCAATGGTAACTAATGGTTCCAGGCTAAATATATGTCCATAAGCTCCAACTAAAATTCAACATTCCCTAGAAAGGTCATATATTACACTACTCTATAGTACAGTATGTAATGTCATGACTTGCTTGAATAAGGCTCTTAATAATGTCATTAAGGAAAGTATAGTAAGGCAGAGTCAAAGAAAACAGTGACATTGACCAGGTGAGGAACACTGGACATCTGGGAGCACAGCAGAAGCACTGGGATTAGGAGGGAAGGGATGTTCAGCTGGCAGAAAGCTGCAGAGAGCCTGCAAGAAGGGCCGTGAACCCCTCTCCACAGTTCTCCACGTAATACTTTCTGTTAGCTGAGTCAACTTTCATATTAAGTGTACTTTTTTGCTACTCTAGTAGCATTACAGTGAATCACTTTATATTCAGTGTCTCTCTACAACAGTGTATTTATCATACAACTTCATCTTTTAGATTTGTTTTTCAGAGTTATGGTTTCTAGAGGTTTGGCACATGACTTGCCGTGCAACCATGCTTGTGTAGATGGCAATGTCACCATCTAGTCAGAGTGTGACAGAGTGTGGCTGCGTCTCTGCACACTCTGCATTTCCAGAAGTTATTTTCCTAATGCAGACAGTCACAGGATTATAATTGCCCTACTGTTAAGTAAGCTCTCTGAATGGCTGCCTTTTCACACATAACATTTTTTTATAGAGTTGACTAAATGTTGAGGGGGTACCAAAAAATCCAAGATAAAAGTGCCATGAATTCAGATTCAAGATCACAATTGCATTGTCTCAAAGGGGGGGAGACCAGATTTGGGATCGATTTATTTGAAAAAGATCTAGAATTTTAATAGACAAGCTTGAAATGAGTCATCATCTACTCCAAACTATGTTCATGACAAGTTGGATGTCCTAACAGCTATGATGTTACCAGAGAGGCAGTAATCTTGCTGCTTTCAGCCCCACCCTGTTAAGTTTGGAGCACTGTGTTCTGGGTAGCCTATTGTTTGTTGATGGTATTCGTAGAGGACTGGCTAGCAATGAAAGGCTGAGAGACCATGCTTAGGGGTAATAATCAAGGGAAAGTGCCCTGCTTATCCTGGGAACAATTATCTTGCATCAAGTGTAGCTGCCTTGATGTATTAAGACCACTGTTGTAGAAGGATGATTTTATAAAGTAAAATCAATTTATTAATTAAGCCTTTTTAAAAATTCTGTAGGTTGATTTCGTGATAGTTTGTTTCACTCAGAAATAAGTAGCCAGAACTAGTAGGGCCCATGGAGCCTATGCACATTGGAATTAAATAGCAAGGGCTCTTATCTGAGCTCTTACAGTATGAAATTTAGAGAGTATACTATGCACGGAGTAGAGATGTCCTTCAAGACTTTCTTCAGGTCCCTGCTACCCAGCCAAGCATTTTCAGTAGCTTAGAATCATTATGGACACTTCAAAACATAAGATCCTAGCTATCAATCAGTGTGGTTCAAACTTCTCACCAAAGAAGTGAGCCTGAGAAAAATAACTTTTGTGAACTTCATAATAGTAATAAGAGCTTGGTGAAGAGTGGAACTCTGGGTGACTGATCATCAGTGTAAGCTGAGGTTTACTAGGGAAACTGGTTAAGTCATTGTCTACATGGTACCAGACCACAGTTTTCATTATATGAGACACGAATTATGTAACTCATCTCAACTTATGGATCCTCACCAGAAAACAACCATAAACATAGACGTCCTGAACACTTACAGATTAACCCTTCTCTGTCCCAGAGGTCTACACAAGTCATTTTTCCTAACATCATGTTTACTCAAAGTCACTCATTCCTTCTGAAACTTTCCTTCTTTGTAAATCAAAATAGCAATGTCTACATCATTTGATTCTTTTAAGATTTTAATTAGATGGTGTGTGTTAGTTGGTTTGTGTTTGTGCCTGGTACAAAGAAAGCTCCATAACTGTCAGCCAGTACTGCCGTGTATCAATCATGTTGGAGATAGAATATTATCAGTCCTAACTTCTTTTAGGAAATAGGAAAGATCTTTCCTTCCATGAACCAGAACAGAGTAAAGTCTCAAGCCATTGCATGGCCAGCTATCACTGCTTTTACATCATGGACAACCAACCGTGGTCCTTGCTTCCAGAGTCCAGAGTCCATAGCCCTTCTAGGCTCAGCAGTTTTCATCTTAGACCTCCACAGGACAACAATCTACACACTAAAAAGGGAAGGAGGGAGCTTCCACCAGTTTTGAGGCTGATCTTAGCCATCTTACGTGGTCATAGCGGGATAAGCCCTGCCTTTGAATGCCAGAGCTAATGATGGAGTCAAGCCTAGCTGTACCACCGATGAACCCTAGAGCCTTAGAATTAGAATTAGAATTACCACCTTAGCTTTCAATTCCGTTCTCCAATCTCAGTAGTGTGCATATGACAGTGAACAGCACATACAAATGTCTTTTGCTTTCTCCTCCTAGCTGGGGAAAGAGTTATATGCAAGATAAAGGTAATATGTATGAGAGAGTGACAACTTCTAAGAGGAAATGGAAGGATGTGGAATGGGTAGAGAAGATGGGGACATTCTCAGTGGGAAAAGTGTAACCATTCTGTAAAGACTAGGAACAAGTATGGAAATGGAATAATTCACAAGAGAGCACACAGGTTGTGGGGGAGGCCATGATGCAAGCAGGGAAGAATGGAGGTGGAACAGTGTGACAAGGGGGATGGTCCTACTGGGTGAGGAGACAGGTGTGGGTCTCCTGGGCTCCTGAGGACCACGAAGAAGATTTTATCTGGAGTAGTAATAGACTCTAATGTTTCCATTCTTGGAAAGCTTCAAGGGAACAGCTATGTCTTGGATACTTAGATGGCTGAGAGCTTGGATGAGGCTTTTCTTGTCCTGTGACAGTGTGCCTAAAATAGTAAGTGACAGCTGCACATGTCAAACAGAGTTTACATGGATATATAACACGAATAGATATGTGTGCATGTCAGTCAAAAGATTCACTTCAGCTACTATGTGGAAATCATTTTAAAAAGTAAAGAGAATACCCCAAACATGCCATAACTGTAAACTGATATTTTTTTTCTGTCAGTTTTCTATGTGCTTTGATAAAATTGTGATTGTTCTCAATATACAATTATTCTATATGTTGACTTTCAATTAGGGGAAAATTGATTCATGGTAGAATTTTTTGATTCTGTGTTGTTCCTTTGTCCACAACACTTACTTCCTGAGAGCTTTGCTCTGGTGTAAGAATGACAGGCACATCTGACTTTTAGCATAATTTCATCTAGGGTTTCAAGAGGCATTCACAAAAGCAAGGGCTGTTTGCTGGGCCGAGAGCCCCCGCCTGCTCCGGGTCTGCTTCCCTCCTCTGTCTTGGACCTTTCTTGCTCTCCTGACGGATCTGCATTTCTTTTCTTTCTTTATTGAGATCACTCCATCACTGCTCCCTGCCTGTATCTTTTTCTAGTCCATTCCTGACATCATCCCCTCAATTTGTCACACCTTTACTCTGTTCTATCCCCTGACTCCTCAGAATGTGGACAAGAATGCTGAAGAATTGTCTATGTTCTGGCTCTGTATTACCATTTTTCCTGCACCATACTTATTCCGCAGACAGACAGGGCACAGCTAGCCCCTGCTGGGACCTTCCCCAACTGCATCGCGTCTTTACTTTTCTGTCCTTAAAGAGAACTCTGCTGTCAAGATCCCGCACCTCTACCTCCACTCCCATGCCCACCTCCACATCTAGGTGCTGATGCCTACTTCCAGGAAAGTCCTAACTCATACCATCTGTCCCCTTTCACCCCTTCCAGCACATACTCAACATTAACCCACTGAGCTCTGCTTTTCCCAGGAAGCTAATGGATTGCAGTAACAAACTATCAAATTACTTCCTGTGGAAGCACATTTAACAGTCATATTTTTATTTCTGTATATTTTATTACCCAATGTTACCTCTACAAGTAATAAATAAGAATGTTCCCTAAGACATTGATACTTAGAATTCTACCATAATTGTAACAAAAAGGGAAATTTTAAATGAAAAGCTAATGTTTTTACAGGGAAACTGTAAGTCATATAAAATTGTAAGATGCGTGGGGAAGTTTGGAATCACCACTTCAACAGGAAATAGTAATACCATAGGGAAAGCTATCTGCTGACAACTGTCTGATTCCAAATGATTATAATATTATATCTTACTTTGACTATAATTTCAAATATATGCTATATTATCTTTGTTTATTTCTGCTGAAGACATGAGGATGATTGTATTTAAATAGCTTTAGTATCTGTACTTAAATAGTTGTATACAATTCTTAAAAACTGGAGAGCTACTATGATCTGAACTTAATAGATCATGAGCATTTTATATAAACTAAAATATTAGAGAAGTTAACAAAACATTAGCAGAGCTGAACTAAAAAGCCCATTTGTTTTAGATTAAAATACCATGAAGACAAAAACAAATTTCAAGTGGGAAAAGCATCTAAATCTACAATAATAATTCTTAGATTTTCAAATTATGTTTGATCTGAAAAAGGATTACAGAAAATGTTCCTGAATCAATGTGTGATTGTAAGGACTTTAACCGGAAGAGTCCCACCTGTCAGTTAGAACACTAGAAACTGAGCACTCTTCACACATCTGAATAGAACATTTCGGAACCATTGACAATGGAAGACACAGGCCAGCTTTCTGAATTACGTTGTTGGCTTTCTTCTTTAATTAAAAGATGACTTAGATTTTATTGTTTTTTTTTTCTTTTTCTCTCCTTTGATTTTCAAGGCAGTCTCACCCTGCAGCCTATGCTGACGTCAAACTCATGGCAATCCTCCTGCCTCAGCCAAGCCTCCAAAGTGCTAGAAATACACATATGAGCCACTATGTTCATATTTGTTAGTCCTTGAATTGCAGATGTGTGAGGAGCATTAAAAGAGCTGGGAACATTTGGAATTTTTCTATTGCTTTGGAGCAGACATAGCAGACAGGCACAAGATGTCCCTGTGTTAAGTTAACACTACAGGGCTCTCTGTACAGCTGAGACCTTCATGGCTGGGGTGCACTGGAGCTTGGCCTGGACCTTATACTCTCTACGATGCCAACCTGAGTGACTGGACCCAGCAGAAGAACTTTATGCTACTTCTAAGAAGATACTCAAAGCTGCTGCCCCTCCAGTTTGTCTCTGCCATTTCCAACCTCTTTCTTCCTAGCCAACCTATTGAGTGGAAGAAGTAGCGCACACGTAATATCAGGAGAGAAGCAGGAATGTGTGTTACATAGCAGTCCAATGTGGTGCTAGGACATAGTGAAGACAACAGATGAGAATGTTAAATGATCCAAATAGCATCATGTTAAAACTGAGTTTGTTACATGAGAAATGAAACCAGATAAGCATTAAGAATGTTGAATGTAATAATTAGTGTGTACATGCAGAGCTCCAGGGTGAGAAGGGCTGGAGGAGATAAGATACCGACAGGCTTTGGGACTCATGCCTCCTTTCTGCATGCTATTCCGCTGTCTGCACATTTACTTCACAGGGCACTCAGTGGTATGGAAGGCTAGGGGCCGAAGGGTCAAAAGGACTCAATAGAACAGCTGATAATCTGGAAACCAACAAATGGGAAATGCGTGGAGATGAGAAAAATGTAGCCAGCCTCATTGTGAACATAGGACAATGTGTGAGCTTCCATAACTTTAAGGAGGAGACAATAATTACCTGCACACATTAGTATCTTTACATTGCCAAGTAGACAACAGGCTGAAAGAAAAGCTGAGACAAGAAAAATTTTCTTAATTGCTGAGCTGAAGAAAGCTGTTGAATCCTTTTGCTGACTCCTGGTTTTATCTTAATGTCTGTGCTACTAACGTCCTGTTCAGAAAGTCTTTCCAGTGCCTCTGAGTTGAAGCTTATTCCCTACTGTCTCCTCTAACAGATTCAGAGCATACGAGGACTTTGGGTTGAGGTCTTTGATACGTTTAGGTTCAGATTTGTGCCGAGTGAGAGATGTGAGTCTAGTTTCATTCTTTGGCACATATATATCCAGCTAGCCCATGAAGCTTAAAACAACTTTGAGATTTCAACTAGTCAGAATGGCTAAGATTCTGAAAACAAATTATACAAAATTCTTATGTGAGTATAGAGAAAGGGGAACTTATCCTTTACTGTTAGAAGGGAACACTGAAACCATCCTGTAAGTTCCTCAAAAACCTAGAAATAGGTCTACCAGATGGACCAACTATACAACTTCTGGGCATATGCATAAAGAATTCTGCATCCTAATGCAGAGATACTTGCTCATCCATATTCATTGCTGCTCTATTCATAACATCCACAAAATGGAAACAGCCTAGATGCTGCTCAATTCATAAATGGATAATAAACTTGTGGTACCATAGAGTTGTAGTCACCTATAAAGAAAAAAATGAAATTAGCAGGCAAATATATGATGTAGGAAATAAACATTGTGAATGGGGTAATACAGATCTAGAACGACAAATGTCATGTGATCTCCCTCCTCTGTGGATACTAGTTTTGAGTTTCCAGATATGTATGCTTATATTGGAGAATCCATAAAAGGTCAAAAAGCTAGAAAGGGGGCATAGGGGAGAGATGACAAAGGACAGAGAAAACACAGGTGATATTAATGGAATAATGGAATAGTGAGAATTAAGTGCATTGCGGGGCAAGGTAAAAGACAGAGGATAAAGTGGGGTAACTAACACTGAAGACCTTTGAAGATGCCAAATGGAAACCTACTGGTGTATCAGCTTCCTAAACTATGCAAATATATGCACATATAAATATTTTTTTATGGAGAGAGCAAGCTTCGTCCCTATTGGCTAGCTTTCATAGTGATGAAAGGCACAATAACTGAGGAGAAATAATCCTATCCAACTATGAATGAGCTACAGTAACAATTGGCCTGGCAAAATACACCCAAATGGGGCAATATGGCATGACTGTTATAGTTGTAACCAGCCATTTTTTCTGATAGAATTTAAGACCCCCTTCCCAATACGGAATTCATGTCTGTTACCGTTAGCAGGGCCAAGAACCTGGAGCCAGATAGTCCAAAGAATGTGTCCCACAGTGAAAGCTCTGAGCATTCCTTTATATAGTACTTAATATTCTCTGTGGAGTTAATATCTCCAGATAAGTTGGAAATTTTCCATTAGCACATTTTTATGTACAAACGCAGCTGCAGTATACTGTACACTGCACACTCTAAGTCTATTTCAACAAATGCCACTCCAATTATTAGAAGAGCCATTACAACTTTGAGAAAATCGAACTTTTAAGCTATTTTATAAGATGTGAAAATAACGTATAGTCAATCACGTCTCAGTGTATATGTAATGTTCTAGAATAGCATTTAATACTCTTAAACTAAAGCCCCAAATATTCTGCCATTGCTTTAGCTCATAATCGTTGCTTCCTTTCTGGTGCCTCTTTAATTTAGTTCCAAAAAAGCTTATGAATTAATTGAGAGTATAGTAATCACTGATGACAGAAAGAAACAGTTTACCCTTAAACTACTAAAGGACCCCAGAAGTGCCGTTAGAACAAACTCAACGTTGTTAATTGTCTGTGCCTTTGTGTTTGTTCCATTTGAATTTAATGGTGTTGGGAGGGGGAGTTATCTGTATCTACCCCTAAAATGGACTGATTTCTGAAATTAACCTGTTTGTGTGTATGTGTTCTGTAATAATTGTACAGACACTAGATAATGAGCAGAAAACAAGTATTTTGGTAAATCTCAGAAATGCATTTAGTGCATATTTTTCAGCATCTTTAGTAATCTGTAACCAAAAACAAAAAACCTGAATTACTATGCCAACTCAAGGGACAAAAGCCACAGATGGGGATGTCTTAAGGGAGGAAGCTGAAATAAATCATTTACTTAATAGAAAATAATGCTGAGAGCTCATTAGACCATATTTTAAGGAAGAACATTTTATGTTTATGTATTTTAGATACAAATTATCCCATGGCATGGTACAAATTAATATATGGTATTTTAAAGACACAAGTCAACACATCATAGTGACACATGTGGTGGAAACCAGAAGTCTGCTTCTGTGTTAGGCCTACTTGAGTTCACATCCACACTTTGTAAATTGCTTTCCTCAGAACCTCAGAGCCAACCCCCACACAAAGAGCATGGCTACATCCGTCACCCCATCCAGGTGATGGATGAAAAGGAGTCATGTTATGTGAACAAAGTGTTGCACACAGCCCTAGAAAGAAGACTTGTAGTGACAAGTTTTATGATTCTCTTAAAATAATATTGATGTCCTGTGTTTTCACTGGGAAAGATATTACTTAAGATGCCTTCTTTCCCCATTTAAAGTGTCAGTGATTTTCTTGAAGAGAGGTATTGGTGAAGGGGGAGCGGTAGATAGGAAAGCAGACAGGAGGCCATACTGTACATGGTGCCATAAGGCTCATCTTGAAATTCCCCACACTCTCATATGCAATACCACTACACACAGAGCAAAGCCTCCAAACTTACTTCTCGGTCCTATTCTGTAGCTATGCTGACCACCCGAGGATTTCCAAGAAACCATCCATCAGTGCACAGGAAATGTATTTCTTTCAATTTGGCCAGTTGAGTAATCAGCAAGTTTTGAACACACCAATGCTTTTTTAATTAAAATGAATGACACCCAAATACGATGTAAACAGGACCATGTGTAATTTTAAAACTAAAATTGATGTAGCAATGAACCAAATGACCTAGCCAGTTTCCACGGGCTTTTTTCCATCCCATGAGATGAAGAGTGTTATCACAAGTTTATATTGGGAGAGAGTTTAAGAAATCCTTACAGAAGAGTAAAATACCTCACCAGTTCTAATATTAGTATACACATTTCAAAATAATTAACTTCAATTTTAGCTATATTCTTAGTCACCCAAAAAGATGCTTCCAGTTATATGTGATGCAATTTTTCAGAGACCAAATTCAGAGATTTACAAGAATAGCAAACAAATTTGTTTCTCTGTAATGTAATGATTTTAATGTGGATGTCTAATAAGCTATTAAAATACTTTAAAAGGTCATAAACTTTAAAGCAAATCTTAAAGACCAAGCTATAGATCCATGCCCATCTTCTCTAGGATCTACCAACTTCAAGTTGGGATCTGACCAACTTCAAGCAAGTAACAGAAATCTGAAGATCAAAGTCAGAAGTCTGTCCCTGGTCTGAGACCATTCATGAGTTCATGAAGCAGCCACATTTCACAGCAAGAAGGGAGTTGAGATTTCTCATACACAGACTGTCTTATATAGAGAATGAATCAGATAATCTCCATACTTCTACCCTGAAATGTTAACCATATGTCTGAAAACCATTACAGCTCTGACTATAATGGGAGCTATTCCAGGAAAAAGAATTCCCTTCATGATGATAATGTAGCTTTTATAGCCATCATTTGTGTACAGCTGACTTAAGCAGGTTATAGTCATGATCAAAAATTGAAAAATGGCAACAAAAAGAAATATGTGCTATTACTCAGGGGTGGGGGAGGGGTGTTTTTCAGCTAACATAACTTGAATTCTGACTTCCAAAGAAAGGGTTCCCTTTAAAGGAAGTCATCATATGAAATGGGATGCCCTCCTTTTTCATTCATTTAATTAAAAACAAACAAACAAACAAAAAAAAAAACAAAAAAAGTCTCTGATACCTCCCTGTGTCAAACCAACAGTACAGTAGTGAAGATCTCCCCAGAGTGTGTTTTTGGAGAATTAACAGTTTAGTTGGGGGTAATTATATTCTTAATAAATATTTCAGTCAGATAAAATCTGATGATCTATTACAAGCATCTGTTCTCATGGAGATATTTTTAAGATTTTATTTTTAATTATGTGCATGGTGGATTTTTAAATATGTGCATGGGTAGGGGTACAGTGACCAGAGGCCAAAACCAGGGATCAGATTCTCCCTGGAGCAGGAGTTACATGTGGCTGTGAGCTGTCTGCTTTGAGTTTCGGATACAAACTCTGCTCCTATGCAAGAGCGATACATACTGCTAAGTGCAGAACCATCTCTCAAGCCTGACAATTTATTATTTACTTGAACCGCCCCCCCCCCCGTGTGTGTGTGTGTGTGTGTGTGTGTGTGTGTGTGTGTGTGTGTGTGTGTGTGTGTGTGTGTTGCCTTTGGTGAGCTCAACACTGATACCTAAAAAGATGCTGAATGACTCTCCTGTCCAAACCTCTCCATAGCATCAGTGTACTAAAAGGCATTTCCCCTCAGGACACGTGAGCTGTCTTTCTCGTTGGGTTAGGTAGTCTCCTGTGTTCTCTAAACGTGCCCCTCTGCCCTGTGGTCCTCCTCTGACCTCAACTAAACTGTTAGTTCTCTGAAAACATGGGCTGTGTAATTGTTTACTACTGTGTCTTTAGTCTCTCAAGGGGAGGCATCATGACTATTGAATTTAACAAAAGAATGGAAACAGGAAGGTGTCATCAATCTTTCAAAATTTTGTATGTAAGAAAATGCCCCCATGGGCATGCCCACAGCCAATCTGATGGGGGACAGTTCCTCAACTGGCTTTTCTCCCACCCTGAAGACTCAAACTTGACACAAAAGCAGCCATGACAAGGGCCATTCTCACTAGTAGGTGGATTCCTACCCTAAAATAACCAGTTTGCTGATCGTTTTCTGGCAGGTACAATTCTTAGTTCTTAAAGGTTTTCTTTCTGCCTCCTTTTAATTCAGATATTCTTTAAGCCAATATCAACTATGAATTATTCCTTCTGAGTATACTTCTTGATGCATAGATAGATAAAATAAGAAGGTTGAGGAGGACCACAGCTCTTCCAAGCTTGGTCTTCATCTTGCCCTGATACCTAGTTTTCCAGTACCACTGATACTATCTGTGCCTCCTTATACTGTTTGCCTTCATAACAAAGCAGCTTTCCACCGCACCTTTGAAATTGCTTAGAAAAACTTAGCCAAATAGTTTCTGGGAGATAATTTTATTTTTTGAAGGATAGAAAAGAAGAAAAAAAATACGGTGTGTTCATCTTTTGTTTCAACAAAGCATTTGGACATTGTTCACATCAGTTTTCTTGATGAACAAACATGTTTTTACTTAGACCTGATTTTAAGTGTGTAATCAGTCAAATAAGAAATATATTTCACAATTATAAATCTTTCTGCCTTCCTTCAGATGAATGGCTCTCTGGTGGTTTTCCTGTCAAATTCTGGGAAATTTCAAATATCTTTTGGTCAATTAATGACACTTGTTATTTAAAGATTAAAAAAAGGAAATAGCTTTACATCTTTTGTGGGAACTGCTTTCTTGATAAGCAAATAGTTTGCTGTGTGGTGCACACACATATTAAGAATTTTTCAGTCACCCTGGTGTCAAGAAAGCATTGTAGTTTCTGTATGAGAAACAATTCTATACTTTGTAGGTTACCCAGACATAGCTGCATCATTTCCTAATAGAAAAACAGTCCCATACAACTGCCTACAGCTCAGACAGACCTTCCATTCAAGCTTCAGTCTCACTGGAAATACCTGGATTTATCCCCCATCACTGTGCAAAATATGGCCTTGAATCAGACCAACATACAAGCTTCCATATCAGCATAGCTGAGCTCCAGTGGTTCTGACATCATGGGCATCTCTGGACAGTTGTGGGGTTCTTTTTATTTCAGACAGACATGCTGGATGATATGCTTTCAGCTATTCTAAAGATGGATCCCAATTTGCTCAGGTTTCAAATGAACGAAATGTAGGTGTTCTACCAAAGGTAAGAAGAGAGAGAAGAATGGGGCAGAGGAGTGTTCTGTTGGCCAGTCAGTTTGGAAACCCACATGCACTATTTCCTTGAAGCTGAAGCTAACCACCAAGTAACATGAGCTCAGAGAATTCTGCAAGAGAGACTAATCCAGTATTATTAACCGAGTATTTCCCAGTCAACAAGTCAGAGAAAAAGTTTGAGGAAACACCATTAATATCTCAGAGGACATCAGCAATTCTAAAAAAGCGCACCTTGGAAACACTGCCTTAAGGAAAACATGCAGACTGAGTTGATTCTAAATTTTGTCTCAAATATTTCTTTCAATATAATCCATAAATGCATCCAAAATTCAAACACAAATATAAAATGGGAAATATAATGGAAAATTAAAAGTATACCATTTAAGGAAGTTGAAGCACCATATTTAAAAATCTTGAAATATTTCTCTAGGGTAGGTGTACAGATAAGTTTAAATATAGAGTTAACATGTGGCCAAGAATTACTTAAAGGTTCAGTGACTTTTTATTTCGTTTTTAATTTGTATATGTTGTGGAAGGAGATATGTGCACGTGTGAGAAAAGAAGCCTACAAAGTCCAGAAGAAGGTGTGGAGCTCCTACAGATGGTAATAACTGACTTTGTGGTGGGAACTGAATTCATGTCCTCTGCAAAGGCAGTGCCTGCTGTTAACTACTGATCTCCATCCCCTAGTCAGTGACTTTTCACACGGCTTCTCCAGCCATGTGAATGGAAGAGGGTTTTCATTTTCAACCTGTTTGGAATGTAGAAAGATTAGCTATTGCTCTGTCTTTTCTACTCGGTGTTCTATGTCACATGTGAGATTTAAATGTAGAGATACCCTGCTTCCACAGTGCTGCTATAGAGGTTACCATGCCACAAAAACTATCTACTACAAAAAAAGTAAAGAAAGTGCTGGTCACACTGTGCAGAGCCCCAACCTCGAAAAGATGAGGAGCTTCCAGCCCTTCTGACTAGACTGGAAACATCCTTTGGGGACCTGTGCTTCTGTCCCCACTGGGTTGTCTACATTGAGGACTGTCTTTCAGTCTCTTGCCTTTGAGTTTCCTAGTGCAGCCATGAGAGGGGAAAGCCTAATTTAGAAGTGTCTGGGTTCACAGAAGCAAGCAGACATTGATGTCTGTATCACCCTTGGCCTCCTGTTCCAGCACCTGTCACATGCAGCTGTGTCCTTTGATTAAGCAACCTTCTTATATCGAGCTACAGGGCTGCCCTCACATTCATGTCTGGGCTGGTTCAGCACACGTTAATGCCCTTGAGATCAGGCCAAGTCCAGTGGGCCTGGAAGAACTCCTTGATTCACAGTTCAGAGATACATTCCTCCAGCCCAGTGCTTGAGCCAGTTCAACTCTGGAGTTCTCTAAATGCAAGGGCTCCAGAATTTTCACAAGCACCCCTGAGGCAACTCAAGCTGCACCCCCACCCTCACCCCTCACCTCCCACCTTCTGCCCCACACTAGCAGTTTGCAACCCTAGTCACTGGAAAACTGTAAAGCATCCTGATTTCCTGTCTCCTCCCCTCCTGGTGAGGTCTGGTTCAATTGAGCTATGGTTTCCCAAGTGCGCTAATGTGATTCCCACAGTGAAGTCGTTCTCAGCCTTGGAAGCATCTCAGAATCATCTAGAGAGCTTTTAAAATTCCTGATGCCCAGACTGCACCCTAGATCAACTTAATGAGAGTCTTTGTGGATGGGATCTGGCATCAGTATTTTTTACAGGTCCCAGATGAATACAATATTCAGCCAAGATTGAGAAATAGAAAAGGGGAAAGAAAAAAAAAGTCTAGAGAAAGCAGCTCCTCCCACATGTCTGAAATCTGCCTCCTTCTACTCCATCAACTCAGTCCAATCTTTGGTTTCTCTAACCCAGAGCTGTAAAGATCGTATACAGCTTAGCCATAGAGAAAAGACCACCTTATCTGGACTAATGCAGAAACAGCAGTAACATTGAAATGGTCAGATTAGGGCCAGAGAGATGGCCCCATGATTAAGAGCGTGTATTGTTATCTATCCTGGCTTCAAAGTTAGCTTCAAATGGGGGTAGCCATTCCCACCACTTAACAACACATGAACTATTTTGTACCAAGTGTTCTAATATTTTCATCAAGCATAACATCAAAAAGTTACCTTTATTGTTACATTTACATGCGTAAGATATGAGTTGGGCATTGATCTGGACATGTCGTCTTGATTATTAATTAATACTTCAAGTTCTTTATGTTTAACCTCTTACAATTTGGATATCAAAGTGAATATATTCCTTCACACACACACACACACACACACACACACACACACACACACACACACACACACAAAGAGCATGTACTACTCTAGCAGGGAACCTGATGCACACTGGGCAGCTCACACCCCTTCTCTAACTCTAGTTTTATGAGATTTTACACCTGCATCCTCCACAGGCATCTGTAACAACATGCACATACACACATACACACACACACACACACACACACACACTCACTCACAAACACAATCAAAACTAGAAAAAGAGAGGTATTAAAAAAAACTGGTCATTTTAAATGAAGAGATGTTAAGAGAACATATTTATGATAATGAAATTTCTAGTGTTTAGTAAGTTCCAGATACTTGCCATACTACATAGATTATAATATGGAAAAATTAGAATCTCAGTTTTCATAGAGCCGCTAACACTTTTAAATCTATCCCTCAGCAATTTGTGCATCCCTCCCTCATATTGAAATCCCTTTAATAAGGAATTCCAGTGTCCAGTTCTTGAAGATTCTGCCCTGTCAATCATTTCTAAGATTTTGTTTTGCGCATGTGCTCCATAGGACCTCATAAGTGTAGTGTGGTCCTTGTTTTGTTTTGTTTTGTTTTAAAGATGGGTATTGTGTTTACAGTTATGTTTCTTTCTTTTGATAGTGTAGGTTGAAATTACTGAGACCTCTTAGGGACATGAGCACACTTACACTCCCAGTGTTATAAGATATGTATACTGGGAGGCACTATAGAGACTAGAGCAGACAGGAACCCATCCAAAGAATTGTTGACAATTGGGTTGCTGAAGGTTCTGAGGCCAAAGTCAAATCCAGCAATGCTGTGTTTATTTGTGTTCTGCCAATTGTGAGGCCACATCCCATCACAGCCTACCAATCCAAAAGTGAATGTTGCCAAGCCATTGGCCAACTTTCAGAACAAATAACGCTTTGTTACTATGTGACTAACAATGCTCAAAAAGGCAGATGAGCTTCCTCCAGGATCAGAGGCTTCTGGTCATCACGGAGTTCTCAAGAGGAACGGACAGTATTAACTATTGTGGGGAACACAATATCTTAGTTACTGAATACCAACAAAGCAGGAAAACGGTCTTAGGGGGCTGGCTCCTCCTCCCCACATCTGTCTCTCAGAGCAGTTGTTGGGCACCCCGCTCACTGCTGCCATCTCTCACTCAGCGCCTCAACTCCCAGCTAAACAGCAATGTTATTTTTGTCAGGTGTGGAGTGATTGCCTCTGTCTGCTGATGAGTTGTCTGCTCCAATAATCATCTAAATCCAGCCTCTGGCCTGGTCTCCAAGGGGACCGCTCTGACAACAGAAGCGCTTAGAGCCTTGACCATTCATTCCCTGTCCCTCCATGAATCTACTTACCAATGTTCTCCTGTGTGAACTTCCGCATCTATGCTTGATGTTATGTCCCAGTTATCATTTTGAAACCTACTGTAGAGCTGAGTGAGGGACCACCACAGAGAAGAGAGGGGAGAGCTGTTTCCCCTCTCACTGGCCTGAGGACTTCAAAAGTGCTCTACTCCTCTTGGCTACTCCCGAACTCACAAATCCAAACAGTTCATCTTAGTTTTGTGCTTCTTTTTTTTCTTTTTGCTATACAACTTATTTATTCTATTCTATTCTAAACTTGATGTTTTCAGCAAAATACTCTGACATGGGGGTAGATTGAAGCAAAAGCACCAAACACCACCAATGTGATGTTTCAAATCCCCTGGAGATTTGAGGCACATGTACTAACAGCTCCCCTCTCTCCCTCTCTGCCCTGGGTACACCTATCCCAGTCAAGGACACTTGGGAATAAGAGAGTGACACACACAGATCTTTTGCCTCTTCCCACAATGCCAGTTCATATCTACCAATGTTTTATGTAGCATAACCCCAGGGGTAGCTAAGTGGTTCCGTGGGTAGCAGACATGCCTAGCATGTGTAGGACCCCAGGGTGCCATGCTTCACTGGGGAAGCAAACATCCTGCCAAGTCTTATTCATATCCTTAGGTCATGTTCCCTTTCACTCAAACAAAAGCTATGAAGTGGCCAACGGAAAGAAAATGAAAGCCAATGCCGTTATAAAGAGCCTCCAAAGAAACTAAGGACCCGCTTAGAGACGGAAGGCATCAGAACATGAGAAGTAAATCTGGGGTTTAATTTTTGAGCTTTATTCCTTTCTGAATTCTGACAATTGGAATCCAGTTACCGTTAACTGTCACTCTGATGGCAGCCAGAAGGGGGGAACCTCTGAGGACTATGAAGCCATCCCCAGCTTTTGTGACTGCATTTCCGGTCCTGTTTGATTGATGTAAACCATCCAACTGCCCAGCTGCCCACGTTTCTTGTACCTGGCTTTTCAGTTCAGTAGCTTCAACCTCACAGGTGTCCACTTGCTATGTTCATTCTCTAAATGACATGTCTGTCTCAATCTATAGGCAATGCTTATCAGAATTTTCTCTGAATGAATTATTCTCCTCTATTCTTCCACCTCTTGGGATTTTCTTCACACGACAGTGCCTTCACGTCTGTCTGACTTTGGAGAAACTTTATCTTGTCCTTTTCTGTAGGATGGCAGACAATGATAATAACTTTATAGCTTAGTTAAAAGATTCTAGTGAGGTTTTCTCTTTCTGGGAAATTTTACTTTTTTGAGAAAGTATATAAATTTAGTCTATTAAAAAGCTTGTAGGTGAATGTAATTTGCATAAACTATGTCAAGTCCTTTTGAGCTCAGAGGTACTGTGATGTGGGGGAGATGCTTATCTTTCTTATAACTATAGAATTAATGTCAGGGAAAGAGGGTTGTCAAATAGGCTTTAGGGCTACTCACGGTTAGCACTAAACTATGTTTCAGAGTATAAAGTGATTTTTAACACTTTTCAAATGTGTACAAATGCCTGAAATTCATAAAATCAAGTAATTTAAAACAAAGTAAAGTTCACATATATGTATATGTTCCAACTACTTTACTCTCAAATAATTGTACAAACTCATTTTCAATGAATTTTACCTCCCATTATTTTTCACCCTTTTCCTGAGTTATTAAAAAGCATCCAAAGGAATTAGGCATTAAGTAGAAAAAGCATACAATTCAGCTATGATAACCTTGGTATGAAATTTGAACTTAGCCCTAGCTGCATAGCCTATTATGGAGAGATGATAGACACTTTTATCTCATTCTTTGGGTGGCAATTGTATAAAGGGTGGTTAGGCTTCTTTAACTCTATAATATATTCCCTGATTTAGGCCAGAATAGAGAATGAAAAAGTCTTTTGAAAAATGCATCCACATTTAAAGGTTGAGGGTTGGAAGAACTAAGAAATTGTTCCCAAAGTCATTTACAGACTCTAGAGACTGAACACTTGTAACTGTCCCTTAGATTCTGACCTTCTACAAGATTCTATCATCCATGATAAACCTTGCCTGTTTTCAAATAAAATGAAAAAGGCAAAAATCAATGGATCAAATAGAAGCAGCTATCAGCAAAACCTCTTCCAGTGGCCATTTGTTTAGCTGAATTCCACAGAACTAGTCTTCCAGAGAACTGGCAGTTCCTTTACTCACAGTCTGCATGGAATATATAGCTCAAATGAAGGTCCATCAATTTCATATTGGAAACAGGTTCACCCAACACTTATCTACTCATTGATGAGTTTAAAGCCCAAAGGCTATTTTAGGACTAGACAAGAAAAGCTTGGAGTGACCCTGTCACAGACACTCTGCTACACCATTGTCTCCATGTGGACCCTTTTTAACTCTACTGCTACACATATTATCAACCATGCAATGTCAACATCAGCAATGCCGACAAATCTATTTCCATTTGTGAGTTTCAAATGCTTAAATGTTGAGTGTGTGTTCTACTGAATTTAATACCACTGAAAGCAGTTACTAGTTGTAAACATTAAATGAAAACTCAGGCCCTGACATTTTAAGGTGAAGGAGCAACTGGGTCTTGAAGGGAAAGTGGGGTGCTCCAGTTGAAAGTCTTAGACACAACTTCCTTTCTCTCTTCTACTTTCTCACATTTATGCACCTCTTAAAGAAACATAGAACTCACGTGACAAAGAATCCTGGTAAAGAAACTGTTAGAAAGATCTGTTGTCTGCTGGGATCAAGGAATCTAATACAAGTTCACCAGACTAAGGGTGGCTGAGGGCATCACAGACTGCCTTATGTTTTAGAAATACCCAGTTGATGATGCTCAGAAAGTAGATTCTGAACAGGTTTGCACCATGACAAAGACCTTTGAAAGGCAACACAGTAAACACAAATTTATTCTCTGTTCCTCACACTAATGGCTGGTCAGTTGGTGAAGCCCTACTGAGAACTGAATGCAAACTTTACTGAGTTTGTCAAGAAAACAGTCATAAGTCAGTGAGAGCAACGTCTGTGAAATGTTTTCTTACTAAAGAACATTTTTAGGACACAGTGTAAGTATTTTCCACTGGCTTGTGCTGTGAGTTCCAACCATAAGGTGAGGACACTTGGGCAATTCTCACAAATACTTTTTAGAGACTTAGTGCAGAAATCCCAATGTAGAAAAATTAGGAGTTGATATTACATTGGTTTCTCCCCCCCCCCCCCAGAAAGGATAACATGCCACCAAAAAGTGATCCTTTAAAAAAAAGCCTAAAGATCTAAGCAGGGCTGTAATAAAGGCATCACTTACTGTAACTGTTCTTCATCTCCTGGGTCCCTTTCACTTTGCCTCGTTTGTCAATCCTCAGATACCACTGTGTGCGACAGAACAGTCTCCTCACCCTTATATCCCCTCCTTCCATGTAGTCATAACTTCTCGTGTGTCGCTCTGGGCTAGAACAGTTCACATTCGTAGCCATTTGCTCCGGACTCATGTCATTGCATGCTAAAGATATAGTGCCCACTAGACAGACGAGGTGGAAGCATGCCCTGTAGAGCAGGGTTGGCAGGATCCATGTCAGTATCCATTTGCGCATTATAGTGTAGTGCTCCGGGTGTTCATGAATAACATAATGAGAACTGAATCTTGAGTAGATTGCTAGGTCATGGGCCTCCTCCTGTCTGGAAACTGGAGATTGATTCGAGTAAAGGTAGTCGCTCTTTCCAAACTGTTAAGCTAATCTTTTAGCTTCTGGTACCAAGAACAGGACTCCTCCTTTAGCAACACAGTTGATAGATGTATCCTTATAAAAACAGGTTGCAACAAGGCCGGCTGCTGTTCTGCTGTTTGCTACTTGACTTCTGCTCACAATGAGAGATTAAGAATAGAGAGGAAGAGAAAAAGTTGTTGGTATAAATTCAGTGGCTAAGTTCTCTAAATACAGTGTGGTTACGCTTTGAAGGCACACTTAAAACACCTTCCACAGAGGGTGTCAGCATCTTTTCCACCCTGCATGGGGGTTCAGAAGAGCTATGTATTAATGGAGGGACATCACAATAAAAGTGCACCATTCATTCCAATCTTGTTAAGAGCACCCTAGACTGAGACCTATTGACTTAAATTGAGTTTATGGCCACTATCAATAAAGTCAAAACAGCGTCCCTGGATTTCATTAGTACATGCTTTTACATTTGTGCGTAATAATTATTTTCCCCTAAACTGCCCATATTTTTCAAGTTAAGTATCGGGATTGCTCTGGAGAGCATCCAGCTTCTCTTTCCATACATACTACAACAGTTTCTGTAGATATTTACACGGTTCAAAAGTCTTTTTCCCTCCGTACAATAACCACAGAAAGAGAAAACCTTTCAGAAAAGATTTAGCATTGTTTTAAAAGACAAATAACAGTAACTTACTTGTTCTGTTTAGAACAGCTGGGTACACGAGAGTTCCGTGTCTGCTGTCTGCCTCGTGCAACTTGAGCCTCTCTCTACTGTAGCTACAAACTATTTCTCAGCTGAGAAATCCTCCAGCAGAATCATAATTGTTTCCATAAATCAACAGGCAAAAGGATTTTCTCCGTGTGTGAGCGCGTGCGCTTGTGTGTGCGCATGGAGCCTTTTATTCAGAGATTTTCAATAAATACCTTTGCTGACCTCATTGGAAGCAATTAAAACTTAACCAGTGAGCTGTTTGTTGAATAAAACGGCGGGGGTAGAAGGAGGCTTGTGTGATGTTGAGTGGTCATAAGGGGGAGCTATGAACACGGCTTATGTTTAAATCCTCAAGTGGGCATCCGATCTGTGGAAGCAGATCTCTGATTCTCAAGCATACAAAGAAAGAGGGAAATAAATGTTAGACCTTTAAAACACAGCAGTTGTATAGACTGTTAAAACATTTCCTAGAACATGTATACAAATCTTTTAATAGTTAGGCGATCTATACATTTTTCTTAGTGTTATTCTCTCATATGTCACATCCAGACTACAAATCTCTCTCCCTCTCCTCCCCCCATTCTCTCTGCCCATCTCCTCTGTCCCTCAGATTCATGTCCCCTCCATCTCCCCTCAGAAAAGATCAGACATCAAAGTCATCAGCCAAACACAGCATAATATACTACAATAAGACCAGTTACATATTATCACATCAAGGCAGGACGAGGTGACCCATTAGGAAGAAAAAGGTCCCCTAAATTGACAAAGGAGTCAGAGACAGCCCCCACTCCCACAAGAACGCCAAGCTCCTCAGCCACACCATATATACATGGGACTCATAAGGCTCCCTGACTTTTGTTGTTATTGTTTGATTTGGGGCTTTTGGGGGGGGGCAGGGAGGCAGACAGAGTACAGAGGAGGAAGATAGCAACCCATCAGGCAGGATCTGAAAGCAGATATTCCTAGGCAAACAAGGACATCTTTTCACAGATATTGCGTCATTGTGTGTGAGTCTTTAGGCTAAGACCTACTTTCTTATTGGATTGGGATTCTAGCAAACAGTGTGGCCTTGGACCACTCACTTGACTTCCCTGTGGCTCCGGTGTCAAATCAATGACCCTGTCTAATCACACTGGTACTGCTCTGTCATTTTAATAGCCTATGTCTTGTGGTTTATTTATACTGATGCCCTAAAGCAAAGGGACACATGATTAGTAAAGCTTATTCTCTTAGAGAACAATATTATCTCCAAGAGAATGATAGTTTTAGTTTGGTGTTTGGCTTTTGCCTCCCTGAGAGCAATAGCATAATAAAGAACTGATAAATCCAGGAACAGGAACAGAATTATAAGATCATTAACTAAGGAATATAAGAGAGCCCTTTTGCTTTCAAAAACTGAGTTCTTGCCTCTCACATACTCAGCAACACTGATTGTTATATTTAGCATGAAGCCATTGGATTGTATCATCAGTCTAAATGAGTATTTAAAAATATATGTATTAAAGTTCTCTTTCCAATATACCTCCCAGCACACACACATATACACACATACATCTGTGTACACACATGTGTACACACACACACACACACACACACACACACACACACACACACACACACACACACAAAGCACAAACTCGCACTTAACATTCACGACCACCAGGTGGTGCAGGCAGACCAAACAAGAACAGAACTAAGCTGAAATCAAGTGAGTTGGTGCTCCCCTTTATGACTGACGCTGCTGGTAAGGCAGAGAGCTAACAGTGAAGCCTATTTCAAACAAGCCCACTTGTTTTTGATTCGTGAAATATTGAAGCACCGGGTTTTCAAAGCAGAGGAGGGTGCAGTGCTCTCTAACTGCATCTATTGATGTCAGAACGTCCCGTGATGTCTCATCCAAAGAGGAAAGGAGAGAAGATGTGATGTTCGGCTTGTCTTTTAGCAATGCCCCACAATCTGTGAGAACCAACATTGAGTGGACTCAGAATTCCTAGTTGCCTCTAGAAAAGTGAAAGTTATGTAGTCAATTCTCAGTGCATACTGCAGAATGCTCAACCTCTCCTTAAAATGTGCCACAGGAGAGTACCTGCAATCTTGTTGAAAACAAGTTATAAAATTATTATCTGAGTAATGTCACTGAGCAGGTAAATATCGGGCAGGGAATCATATTGATGCTTTAAATTCCTTTTGAAGTTATTGATCCACTTTTCTATTGGAGAATAATCAATTCAAGATGGCCCTACGATGGGGATGGGGAATTTCTCTCCTGTCCTTGCTAGTCTTGCTTGTGGGAAATGGTTCTCAGTGAGCTGGAAGTCCAGCTGTGTCTGGGAGGGCTGCTATCATTCTCTCTGCATCACGTGGTAGCAGCTAGCAGCTAACTTCTGTGATTACTGTAATGCACTGTACAGCCATGGAGGTGCACAGAGTGCTCCAAAGACGCTGCTCTTCACTGTTTCTGGAGAGAGGTAGCTTCATCCTTAGTTTAAAACTTTTCCATCTGGCGCATTTTAAATTCATGGAAAAGATCTGCATCTGTTCTTCAAATGTTGACTTTTAAGATGTCCTTAGAGGTGAATATTAGCACCTAAAAAGCTTCAGAAAGAAGTGGTATCTCATACTTGCCCCATGTTCTGTGGGAATAAAATACATTTAGAAATATATAGAGAACTTCTTTCATGTAGTCAATTGCTATATCAACCACCTGCCTCTTCCTAAGCAGTTTTCATGCTGTGGACAGATAAATGATAGTAACTTTGGCTTGTAGAATTTTATGTTTCAATTTCCAATTTCTTCAAGCTTATACACACAAGCTATATGCATATGTACAGGAGGTCTTGACCTTATACCCACTCCTTTACATAAAGAAGTATTATGTTACTTATACGTTGTTTTATGTGTTGCTTTTATTTTCACTTGGTAAAAATACAAACTTTCCCATCTCTTACAAAGCTCACTTGTTTCTACAGCTGCATGTCAGTCCATTGAATGATTATATCTCAATGTATCCAATCAACCACTCTTTCACCCATATATTTAACTATAAAAATATTATGATCAATGCAGTGATAAATATGCTATTTGTAGCACACAAATATAGCTGTAGGGTCAGTTTCCAAAAGCTGTCTGGACCTCTGTCTTCCAGTCCCAGGTAAAATAGGGACTCTTGAAATTGGGACCAGGTTGATTTATTCTTATAAATATGACTGTGTATGCTGGGCCACATGTACATGTGACTCTATCTCCTCCACGTTACTGCAGATAACCCCACACTAGGGATTTGTTTTCATCATTTCCTGTGTGGTTTCAATATGTACATTCAGCCTTGACTCTGGATCGTACTATATGCAGCTAGTCTCACTTATCATCTTGATTCATCCATTGAACAAATATTTAGCCAATAGCTTTGTGTTGCCAGATGCTGGGTTACCCATCTGAAGACACAATGGTACTTTGGAAGTGATCTCTGCCCTTCCGGAGTATGCATTCCAGGGAGAGGACTGCATAAACAAGGGGATGTGTGGATGGGATGGAGTGGAGAAGCCAAGGACTTTCATCCCAAGAACCAAAAGAAGGACCATGCCGATGCTCATAAGCAAGAGCCTGAGCAGAAAGGGAAGTGTAAGGCTGCACAGGCTGCAGGAACTTGACATTAGAAACTGTGCACACTGAAGAAAAAACATGGGCTCATTTTAAAAAGAATAGAACACAGATCTGTCTTTTCAAACATGATGAACCTGGTCAAAGACAGTAATTTAAACTCAGGAAAAAAAAAAAAAAAACATAATGGAGCAATCCTGAGGTCCTTGATCATATAAACAGCTCGCTTGCCTTGGCATGATGCTGTAACATTTAAACATTAACTGCACATGAGATGCAAAGTGTGAGTCATACACTCAGCATTTCAGTGTGCCGGTGACTCAACTTATAAATATCTCAGTTTACAAATGTCATTTGAGTCTTTGTATCTCTGAGTCTATAACAAAATTACTTTGTTTAATTTTGTATTTATAAAAACTCTCTGAAATGTTCATCTGAATTTAAGGATCTTCAAATTACATTATTAATTATTGAATTGTAATCTGACTTTGCTCCTAAAGTAAGATTTACTTGGAAGTAGTGGGCCATTGTTTTGGCCAATTGTAATTTCAGTATAACTAACCAAGACACACTGATGTCTTGTTCTTGATGGCCTTGAGTCTCCAGTCCTTAAGCTACTTATAAACTTGAGAAATGTCCTCGTTGACTCAAGCTATCCAATGCTGTCTGACTTTGACAGAGAAGTACGCTCACAGAGGTTAATTATCGTACTTAGGTTCCATATCCCTCATGCACATAGCAATGCAACAAAATTTGGTGTAAAGCTAGTGACTTTTTTTCGCATGTTTTATAGATGCCAATGTATCAGAAAAAAATGCTTTGATTTTTATTTCTTTACTTTTATAACTATGACTGGTCAGTACTAGGTGAACTGTTAAAAGTGGGAGGATTCAGATATTTTCCAACAAAAGGCAGGCAGAATGCTGTAGGGAGATCTGTCTTCTGATAAAGTGCTCAAAGACCAGGACATCACAGTATGCTGATCCCTCTGAAGAGAAGACACCTTTCAAAGAACTGCAGAGACTCCTTCTGGGAAATTAATCCTTCTAAGGGAACTCTCTGGTTCAGAATTTCCTCCAGAGAGATGTTACCAGTGAGAGGAGCTGACACCACAGCCAGTGCCTCTGATGCTCACTCAGAGACAGATTTTCCTTTCCTAAAGAGATTTTTATTTTATGTTTTTATTTATTTAAAAAAAAAAAAGTCTTTCTTATCCATGTGTCCCCTGCTCCCCCTTCTCTTCTCTCCTTCCAGTAAGCGTTCAGCCTCCCCTCCCCATCCCTCCACCCCCTCCCCCAAAAGGGCTAGAAGTCCCAAGGTGGGTCAGCTCAGCCTGGAACATCCACTCCAGGCAAGTCCAATTTCCTCATCCCAAAGTTAAGACTGGGTGAGGTGTTCCTCTGCAGGGAATGGACTCCAAGGTGCCAGCCCCCACACAGAAACACAGTCTGATCCCACCCCTCTACATACTGCCCATGCCAATTGACAGTTGCCTACACTTCGAGGGCCTAGCTCCTTTTCCCAATGGTTCCCCAGTGGCTATTCTTGATTCAGTGAGCTCCCCAGAACTCCAGCCAACCATCATTGTGGGAATTTTCCTCATAATCCCTATCCTTTTGCTCATACAGACTCTCCTCCTCTGCTCTCAGCTGAACCAGGAGCTCGGCCCAACACTCAGCCGTGGATCTCTCCACCTCCACCTCTATTCTTTGTTAGATGTAGGTTCTGTGATGACACTTAGGGTGGTTATTCATTTGATTATAGGGGAAGCCCTGTTTAGACACCGCTTCACTGTTGAATGGAGACCTAGCCAGGGACATCCTGTGAGATCTTGGAGGTTTCCCTAGCACCCAACCTCTTTCCAACCTCACATTGGCTTCCTCTATCAAGATATCCATCTCTTTTTTTCTCCCTCTTTGTTGCTCCTCTCACTCAACCATCTCCTTCTCTCATTATTTGTTCCCACCTCTTCATGGTTGCAACCCATTATGATCCCAATTTGCTAAGGAGATCCTATTTTCTCTTCTTAGGGGAATCTCTGGATGTCTCCCTAAGTTCCTTCTGATCCCAAGCTGCTCAGGAGTTGAGATTTGTAGCTTGGGTATTCTTTGTTTTTTTGTCTAAAGTCTACTTATGAGTGAGTACATCCCGTGACTATCTTTCTGGGCTTGTGATACCTCCCTCAGGAGGATAGTCTGCAAACTCATCCATTTGCCTGCAAATTTCCTAAAGAGTTTTCAGTCTGTGTACAAGACAACCACATGCTTCTCCACCTCACTCTCTGTAAGCCCTGGGTAAAGTCCCAAGCCTTTATTCCTGTCTGTACTCCAGGATGCCACACAAGCTTCAATCAGCCTTTTCTCTCAGAATCATATTGTGTGTGACTCCTGGGCATGAACATGTAATTAAAATTGTTGTCTCTCTCTGCTAATCTTTCTTATGTCAATACAGCTTGTGATTCAGCTAAGGAACCGTGAAGGATGGAAAGAAGCTGGTTTTGCCTTCTCCAATATTCAGCCACTGAAGGATATGTACCTGAAAAACATGTGTCAGAGTGAAACTTATGATCACCACACTGTCTGATGGATAAGAGAAGTTGTTCTTACTGATAAGCTTCTTCTCCAACTGGGTACCCATGCTATCTTTAAAGATTATTCAATATTTTTTCTGAGTGGTATTTAATTCAAATGGATTGAATTCTTATTATCCTTCGAATTGATTACAGAAGCATTAGTTTTTCCACACAGCTTCTTCCACACCTGTTTCTTCTTGTCAGTTATCATTTCCACATCATAGGTGAAGTTTTTGTTACTACTTATCTTTACAGTTCTTGATCTACCCCAGGGAATGGTGCTTACCACACTCTTCCCACCAGTTTACCTATTCAAGACAATTCCCACAGGCACACTCGGGAGACCTGTGTCTCGAGGGTTCTAGAGATCTTCAAATTGACAATTGGGATTAAGCATCACGGCCATCCTCATCAATTTGACTCCTAAACACAACACTTTAAGCATGACTGTCCACCACAGGGACAAGGTGCCAAGTTCTGCTGTCTCCTGTGTTGCCTGGCCCCATTAATCACAGCTGGGTCATCTTACCTATGTTAGCCATGGGGGAACACTTCTAGGCAGTTCCTTTTGGGGATCAGAGAACTCCTTCATCTTAGGCTTTCTGCCTTTTAATAAACTTGGGTCTTCACAAGATGGAACCTCTGCAAGGTAGAGATCTCATCACAGGAAATCTGTACCATTGTCCCAGGGTAATCCAGGAGGTTTCTCTTCCATGGAACTGATCTCTCAGTACTGACACATCTTTCTCTTCTCAGCCCAGCATGAATGGTTTCCTGTTTTGAAATTTTATCCCCTGAAAATTTAAACCATTATCTTTACATTCAATTTCATTCAAGTTCTCGGACACAGTCAGAATGAAGTCACACTTCTTACAAAAATATCCCATGCATGGCCCCTAGCCCAGTCCCTGATAGAGACCATTCTCTACTGGCTGCATTTCTTTCAGAATTCTTGTCTTCCAAGCTCCCACCAGAATAGCCCACCAGTCTCTGCTTCCAACATACTATGGTTTCTCTAGTACCAAACTTTTCCACATTGTAGCCACAACTGTCCCAAAGGTCAGGTTTATCCACATGGTCATGTTTATCAAAGCAATAACCCTACTTCTGATAACAAATTTCTGTTTGGTAACTTGTTCTGTTGTTGATACAGGATGCACTAACAAAAATAGCCTGAGGAAAAATGAACTCATTTTGGTCAACAGTTCCATGGCAAAATCCATCATGGTGGTGAATTCCTGGCAGAGGGGACTTGTGGCAGATGGTCATATCATGTCTGTACTCCGGACACAGGAAATGACGAGTGTGGTGTTCACATCTCTTTGTTCGTTTTATATAGCCCAGAAATATCCGAGTCAAAGGGTCATCCTACTTCAATTATCTTAACCAAGATCACACCTCACAGACATGTCCAGAGGCTCTAGATCTCATCAAGTTAATAGTTGGGATCAACATCTCATCCATGGTTATCTGAAAAAAAAGATAAATATGCTGCTATTATAGCAAATAATGGAAAGCAGAGAAGTGACTGGAATCAGGACACAGAAAGTCTTTCTAAAGAGATGATATGTAAGCCAAGAGCTGAGCAGTAAGAAGAAATCAGAAGGCAGAAAGAAAAATCAAAGCTGGGAGGTGAATATGAGCATACTGTTTTGTTAAAATGGAAATATAATTATCATAGTGAATAAGAGGAAATTCTGTGGTAAAACCAACGTGACTTTGAAACTTGCTCCTACTGGCTATAGCTTCTACTCCATTCTGAAAACCTCATGAAACGTGCCTTTTGGTCATCTGGAATATGACTAAAATATAAGTAAGGAGACCGCTGGGTGACTATGGTTAAAATCCAAGTCAGAGAGCATGCCTTGGACTAGAAGTATTAGCAGCAAGGATGGAAAAAAATGTGCAGACATGTCAGAAGCAAAATTTGGTGGTGGGTAATGAGTCAGAGCAGATCAGAATTAAACTGAAGAGGCTAACCATTTGAAGATGGATAACTAGTGCTGTCCTTTGCTGAACTGAGATAGATGGGTGTGAGGGATAGCCCAAATCCAGGTTAGTGTAGATGCCCGTCGTCTACATGACTGAGAACTTCTGACTTTTTTGAAATGAACTGTTTATACAGGTGTGTGGACGTGGAAACAAGTGCAGTTTAACTGTAGATGGCAGTGTCTAGTCCAAATGGAAACTTTTCTTGTTATATTATGTACTTTACTCAGGATGTTGAGAATGAGGACCTGGAGACAGCTCTGTGAGTAAAGGACTTGAGTGTAGGAGTGTGAAGACTGATCTCAGATCCTCATCACTCATAGAAAAGCCAAATGAGGCAGAAGGAGACAGTGACCACAACTCTGATGTGGATGCAGGATGATCACTGGAGCTTACTTCCAGCTAGTCTAACAAAAATGGCCAACCCCAGGCTCACTCAAGAAGAGAGACCTTATCTCAAAGCAAGATGGACAGTGATAAAGATGATGTTAGACGACAGCCTCTTACTCTTATCTACACACACACACACACACACACACACTACATTAAGACCAGTCTTAACTCATTTTTATAATTAAGAATGTCTCTGATTACCAGAGTATGATATGTCTCACTTTTAAAACAAATGAAATGTATGAACAGTCAAAAATTATGTTAAATGACTTGATATAAGATCACAATAAGTTTAGTCCTTTGATTTGAAGCCACAGATGAGTCTTGGGGCTGCCATAAGATGTTGAGTGAGTGCTCAGTTAAATTCCTGTGATACCGAGAGCTAAATTCCTTAAGCAAAACAATGCTGTAATTAAAAAAAAAAAAAATACTTAATATCCTCTAGCCATTTTTCTTAAAATAAAAGTGCCTTTATTTTTACAGTTCCTTCCAAATAAGAAAAATATACTTGTTGAGAAACATAAGAGTAAAATAATACATATAATCATGCAAAAACAAAATAGGTCACACAATGAAAAGAACATGATAAAAACTAAAGAAACTTCTCTAGCTAATGCCAAAACAGGGCTCACTTGGAAAAAATAGTCATTTTATATGAACCAACCTGACTGATGTAGATAGAAAGGAGGGGCTACACATGGCCACTGCACATTTCCAAGCCTGAGTGAGTTCATAAAGTAAAAAGCTATAGACTATTTTAAAAGAAATGGAGCTAGAGAGATGCTCAGGAATTAAAAGCACATACTATTGATGCAGAGGACCCAAGTTCAAAGCCACATCAAGAAGCTCACAACCACCTACAACTCCAGTTATAGGGGATCCAAAGCACCCTTCTGGCCTCTGTGGACAAATGCACACACACTCACTCCTCCCTCAACACACATGTATAATTAAAACATACACACTTGTATGCAAATAATTAAAAGTAAAATAAATATATTTTAATTGTTATTATTGCTGTTTTGCCTGCATGTATGCCTTTGCACCACATATTTGCATAGCCCCTGTGGAGGCCAAAAGATGTTGGATCTCCTAGAACTGGAGTTACAGATGGTTGTGAGTTACCATGTGGGTTATGAGGGTCTAAACTAGGTTCACTGGAAGAGCAGGCAGTGCTCTTAAGTACCAAACCATCTCTTGAGCCCCAAGAGTAAAATAAATCTTTTTAAAAAATGAATGCTGTTCACTAATGCCAAGCACTATTCATATAGTAAATAACAGTAGATAGAGCTTGCCAAATCTATAAAAATATATGGAAAATATAACATACATTTAATTTGTAATATAGATGCAAAGCTACTAGAAGATGCTTAGCAATTGCTTTCCTTCTTAGATAGTTCTGAATTTCCCACGGCAATGGGCACATCACATTACACTGTGCAACCGAGGAAGCATCAACCAGCAGAAGACCAATCTCAACCAAAGCTCAACTAGAATGCTAGCAAACTCCAAACTCAGAGGCTCAAATTTTCTTATTATTTAAAAAAGAATAATGCTTTTATTTGTGGCTTTATTTTCATCCAGTTCTTCTAAGTTTCTAATTTATTTCTTGATTTCTGTCCTGATCCAGTTTCCATTCCGTGGTGAGTTATGCAACTTCCATGACTGCATTCTGCTACTGTTGCTCCTCATTGGTGGTCAGGTAGGCTGAGGGTGTCAGTTCTGTCTCCTTGTGCTGGTTGAGATTTGTCTTGTGTCCTAACGTGTGGCCAGTTTTGGAGAAAATGCCATGAGATACTGAGAAGAAAGTACGTTCTTTATTGTTGGAGTGGAATTTTCTGTAGATGTCTATTAGGTACATTTGATTTGTGACGTTATTAAACTCCAGCATTTCTCCAGTTTCTGTCTGGATGGCCTGTCTGTTGGCAAAAGTGGGGTACAGGAGTCACCCATTATCACTGTGTTAAGCTCAATATGTTATTTTATTCAGGGTCAATAAGTCATTTCTTTTATGGATTTTTGTGCCTTTGTGATGATGCATAACTATTTGAAATTGTAATATCCTCTTGGTGAACTTTTCCTTTAATGTAGTGATTCCCAAGCCATGAGTCATGCCCCCTTGGGTGGCTGAGCCCCTCCTTCACAGGATTGCATATTATATTTCTTAAATATCAGATATTTACATTACAATTCATCACAGTAGTAAAATTACATTTATGAAGTAACAAAAAATAATTTTATGATTGGGGGAGTCACCACAACATAAGGAATTTTATTAAAGGATCACAGAATGGGGAAGATTGAAAAATGACTATTTTAGTGAATATGTGGTGTCCTTCTCTATCTATTCTGGTTGATTTGAGGTTTGAAGTCTATTTTGTCAAATATTAAAATAGCTGTATGCCTGCTTGTTTCTTGGGTCAGCTTAATTGAGATACATTTCCAGCTTTTTGCCCTAAGGTGATGTAGGCTTTTAATCAACAGAAAGATGGATCCTATTCTCTAATCCAGTCTGTCACTCTGTGAGGTTTCATTGTGGAATTAAGACAGTTAATGTTGAGAGTCATTAATGAGCAATGTTTGATGGTTTCTATTACTTTGTGGTGGTGGTGTGCCTAGCTGTTGAGGGATGGCTTATTTCTTGCATCCCCTCCGTGTCGTTTCCTTCTAGTGTCTCCTGTAGAGTTAGATTGGTGGGCGGAAGTTCTTTTAGTTTGCCTTTATCATGAAGTGTTTCTCTTTCTCTGTCAACTGCAGTTACTAGTTTTGCCAGGTATGGTTGTCCAAGCTGGTATTTGTGGTCTCTTAGAGCATGGAGAATATCTATCTATACTCTCTTGGCTTTCAGAGTTTCCACTGAAAAACATCATGGCGCTATAATGGGCCAGCATTTAAATATGTCTTGGTTTCCTCCTCCCCTCAGAAGCTTTTAATATCCTTTTAGTTCTGCATATTCAATTTTTTGAATATTAGGCATCACGGAGAAGTTCTGATCCTATCTGGGGCTCTGTGTGCCTCTTCTGTTTTTATGAGCACCTCCGTCTTCAGATTGAGGTAACTTTCTTTTATGATTTTGCTTAAAATATTTGCTGTGCCTTTGATCCCAGTTTTGGCTCCTTCCACTATCCCTACTTTAATTAATTAACTAATTAGTTAATTTGTAGGCTTGATCTTTTTCATGGTCCCCTATATTTCCTGATAGCTGTGTGCCTGAGTATTTTTAGATTTAACTTTTTCTTTGACTGAGCTATCTATTTTATCTACCTTCTCTTCAAAACCTGGAATTCTCTCTTCCATGTCTTTGGATCTGTTGTGAGGCTGACCTCTCAGGGGCTTGTTCAGGTTCTCATTTCAAGCTTTATTCCAATTGGTGATTTCATTAGTGATTCTATTTCGTTCTTAAATTTTATTTTTGTGTCTTGAATAGTTTTCATTATTTTATTCAACTGTTTGTGTTTTCATGTTCTTCATTAAGGCATTTATTCAGATCCTCATTAAGGTCCTTGTACATATTCACAATTGAGGTGCTTTTCTTGTGCTTCAGCTGAATTGCTTTTGGGGAGCCTATTGCAATAGGGCTGCTGGCTTCTGGAGAAGGCGCAATGTCTTGGCTGTTCACATCTGTGTTTTTGCTCTGGGATCTGGGCATCTGGAGTTAGGATGTTTGAAATGTTTCTTGGTGTATCTAGTCATATCTTTGTTGGGTAGGTGCTCCATTTTTTTTTTTTTTTTTGGTTCCTGTTTCTCCTGGATCCTAGTCAAGTGCAATGGTTATGGGTTTTCCGAGTACCAGCTGGCGTGGACACTGTGGGTCTTGGGTAGAGAATGATTTTATGGTTCCAGAGGAGGAACAAAGGAATGGGAAATGAACAAGAAGGAAAGGCTGAAATGAACCCTGTCCAAGAGACTCTACTGCCTGAAACTTCAATATATTGTAAATGACCCTAAAAATGATAGATTTTAATCATGCCATTTTTGCCTTTGATCATTAAAGTTAAAATCAATAGCTCTCATTTTTAGTATAGCCAAAGAGTTCAGTTAAAGACTAGTTAAGATAATAGTCATTTATGTTGGAATCTTCCCTTGTTTGCCTTGTCTTCCCCATTTCTCCCACTCCATTGTGTTCCACTCAGCATGCTACAAACCATGGTATAAACCACGGTATACTGATAGTGTTTAATTTTAAAATAAGCATCAAATATTTTAAAAAGTGTCTGACTCAAAATTATCAATACCACTGCTCTTATTCTCCAAAAAGTGAATTTTCACAATATATAAAATGTCTTGGTCATTTCATCATCCTCTGCAACATTTCTTCTTTGGACCTAATAGAATTTCATTGAGTCTTCACACTCTTAGACTAACCTTTTGTCTTCTAAACTGAGAGGCCATTCCTTTCTCGGTTTCCTACTCCCTTAATTTTCTAGGTATAACTTAAGTCCTGACACTTACTTGCCAATACCAGATATTTACAAAGGCTGTCAGTCTTTTATGTTACTGCTCAGCAAGTTCACCTCATCCTTCTCTCTGCATTTTAAAGTTCTGATCTCTCCCCAACTCCATCTTTTGCTGACTCTTACATACACACACACACACACACTTTTTCTATCATACTCATACTTTCCTGGTTTTTAGGAATCTCCTAAGTTATTCTTATATTAGTTTTGTAATTTGTCCTTTTTTTCCAGGCTTTTTGAAAAAAAAATCTATTTTCTATTATAATTGGTATTCTTCTGAGAGCAACTTCATATTATAGAAAGCAACAGTTCTCAAATAATAACCCATAATGATGTGATGCAACTTTTGGTTATTTAGACCTTTATCCAAAATTTTTAAAGAGTTCTTTGTGTAGTCTAACTTGGTAAATTGTTTGTTTGTTTCATAGTAAGGGAAAAGTTTCTGGAAGGCAGGGTGCTGTGGGTCATGATTTAAGGCAAGTTAACACTTGAAAACCTGTTTTTCACAATAAGAGAGCTTGGAAATTAAACATGGAAAATGATTCATTCTAAGCAACAGTTTGGGGTTGTTTTTTTTCCCCCTCAGAGGGCTAAACTAAATAACATATGCAAAGCACTATTGGAATGAGACAGCAAAGCCCATGTACTAGGGGGTAAAAAAAGAGAAAGAAAAAAAAGTCAAGATTACTAAAAAGAAGTAAATGGGCAGGAAGAGAAGTCCTTGAGAACTATGACAAAGCCCAGGACGAGTGCATTGTCCTTTCATAAGGAATGGATGGCAGTCATAGGAATGGTTAGGTGTGAAAAACTTCAGGACTATGTAAACCATAGCCAGACATTTCCAATTTTGAATACTTGTTCTTAACTATGAGATGCAAGCACGTTACTTAGCTTCTTTGTATCTCTCACATATCAAAAGAATAATAAACTGCTAATTTACTGTTGAAGAATCCTGAAAATAGGGGGTGTAAAGTTAAGGTACAAAAGCAAAAGCCAAGTGAAGCACAAGTATGACAAAGGGTAGGTAATTCTAGGTGCAACTGAACAAAAACCTTGTGGCGGCAGTTAGCTTGGGAGGAGAATCAAATAAGGGGGTAGAGGGGTGAGAACCTGAACAAATTTAATAAAGATGGATGGATTATATGGTAAGAAACAGAAGGAGACTAAGCTAACATGAGTCTTGTTTTGCAGTGTTTATAGAGCATTTAATGCATGCTGGGTAGATAGATAGGTGGTAGGTAGGTAGATAGATAGATGATGATGATGATACATAGATAGATAGATAGACAGACGGACAGACAGATGATAGATAGATAGATAGATAGATAGATAGATAGATAGATAGATAGAAAAAACAGTATGGCTATCCCTTTATCTTCATAATGTAGGTAGATAGATGATAGATAGATAGATAGATAGATAGATAGATAGATAGATAGATAGATAGATAGATAGATAGATAGATAAAGAACAGTATGGCTACCCCTTTATCTTCATTTTCTACATGAGGAATCAAAGCTGAAAAGAATTCAGATAATAAAGTTTGAAATAAATTGAAATATTTATGAGGGAAGCTAGTCTGGAATCTGAGCTCCAAGCCACACTTGTCTTCAATACAGAATTCATTTTGATGAAGGAGGTGGTGAGTGACTGCAGTGGACCCACCCCTCAAGAGCAAAGCATGCTAGCTGCAATGACCTCAAACGTAAGCCAGGCCACACGCAGAGAACTCAACAGAGAAACCCTCTAGCTGTGCAGAGAAGCTCACTTGGACGAAAGACTACCCATCTCAAGAAAAGAAATGCACCAGTAATTTACAACATCAAATTTAACCTTTAGTTAATGCAGGTGGGGACAAGAAAGAAGCACATAATGAAGAAATAAAGCTGACCCTGTGGTCTCTGTTGACATGCAACATAAAATGGTTCAGATTTTGCCAGAATTTCCACATTTGTTTATTGAACTAATAGTCACTGAACGTGTTTAATATATGTGAGTGCTGAACTGTGGTGTTAAACGCCACTCCATCTTCCCACCCAACTCTCTATTCCCAGAAGAAAAAAAAAAAAACCCAACAACATAGTACTTGCTTACATAGAGTTTATTTGAAATTGGGGTTACATTTTTTAAAAGCTCATACTAATAATGAAATTGTGTGAAAACTGGTTCATGGGAATCAATAACGTTATGACAGAGTAAATAACCTGGCTGAGTGATTAAGTAATGGACTGCTAGAGACAACATTTGGGATGTCATCACATTTACAAATTGAGCGAAAATACTGAGAAGCTGATATAAAGAAAAATACATAACAAATGTGCTCACATAGAAGTCTAGCCTCGGGTAATGGGCCATCCCTCTAGGAAGAAAACATGTGGAAAGGAAGGAAACAAGACTCTCCAAAGCTGAGCAAAACTGAAATAGATTGGCATGAGTCACCAAGACCCAAGCTGAATCAACGAAGACCTCCATGTCAGCAAAATATCTGTTCTCACACAATAAAAAGAAATTTCAGAAGTTAAAGTTATTCCAAATAATTTCTTAAGGAACTCTAATCATATGTAATGACTGGAGGATCGTCTTCAGAAAGCAACGCAGGGTTTTTTGTTATTGTTTTGTTTTTAAGGAAAGCCAAAATATTAACAAAAAATAGACATCAAACTGTCATTCAGATAAAGTTGAAATACCTTCAAGCAAATAAGACTTTTAAAGGCTTGCCTACTATAGACATTCCCTGAAAGAATGTCTAAAGCAGAATGAAAAACATTTCCAAGGGCTGGGTGCGATGGCTCAGCAGTTAAGGACACTGGCTGCTCTTCCAGAGGATCCAGGTTCAACTCTCAGCATCTACACCACAGGTTATAACTTTCTGTGACTGCACTTCCAGGTTATCCAGGCCCTCTTCTGGCCTTTCAGGGCACTGCTAAATAAACTGAGCCATAGCCGGGCTACAGACAGCGAGGGACCATCTGATCTTCATGCCCAGGAGAACAAAGCCTACGTGCACAGAAAGCAGGTTGTCAGGGTTGCAGCAGGGAAAAGGTCCTGTGCAGCAGCAGGTGGCTGCACCTGAACTGTGGTAGCATTTATATAGTGAATGCCTTTTTCTGTGACATAATGCAATAAGCAGTTTCATCAGTACACTAAAGCTTTCTAGAAACCTATTTGGGTAGTTTAGATAGGTATTCCCTTTTCTAAATAAAGAACCAAGAGGCAGGGAGGTTGTGCATTTCAATTTAGGCAATGGTGTTAGGCCTTAGAGACTAAGGCGTATGTGTTTCTAGGTGACAGTGAACTTTGTCTGTTTTTGTGTTGATGCTTACAGATACTTTCCATTACCTTTATTGAAGACATTTCCTCCATGTTTCAAATTAGCTTTCTGTCTTTTCCTTATGTTGTTTTGGGGACTTTCACTTTCATCTATAATTTCTAGCTATTTGAGTACCAGGTAAGCATTATATTTATATTTAATATTGTATTTATGTATTTATAAATATATAAATATATTATATATATTTATTTATTTTATATTTATTATTCTTGGAATTTGTTACAATTCTTAAATCTAAGAGTGAACATCTTCCATCAGTTCTGGAAACTATGCTGTCATTATCCCTGGAATATTATTGCCTCCCTCATTTCTCTCAGGATTCCAGCACTGTGGCAATCTCTGTACTGAGTGTTTAGATCTCTGCAGGTATTTTCAATGTACACCCTTGAAGTCTGGTGATCCTACCTTTTTCTGTCAAACACACTGGTAGAATTTTTAATTTCAGATACTGTGTTTATCAATTCCAAAAGGTACACTTCACTTTTTCATAAATTATATTAATGAATGTTCTATTTTTCTTCAATTTGTTTGTTTTTTAGCCTACTGATGTACTGGACAAATTTATAGTATGTTAAAGTCCTCCCCTTGTCTGCAAAGCCAAAGGCATCAAGTCTGATGCATGTATCATCTCTGTGTTTGTTAGTGCCCTTTGCTTGCCCTGTAATCTCATTGTACCCTGAGCACTGTATACATAAACAATTGAGTGTGGTGATTTGAATGAGATTGACCCCCAAAGCTTCATATGTTTAAATGCTTGGTCCCAGTTAGTGGATCTGTTTGGAAGGATTAGAAGACATGACCTTACCAGGATAGGTGTGTCCCTGAGGGTGGCCTTTGAGGTTTCAAAAGCACAAGCCAGGCCTAGTGTCTGTGCCTGCTGCCTGTGGATCAGGATGTCAAACTCTCAGCTATAGCCCCCCCACCCCGGTGCCAGGCCTGCCTGCTTCCCACCACAATATTCACAGATTAACCCTCTAAAACTGCAAGCAAGCCCCTGGTTAAATGCATGAATTGCCTTGATCGTGGTGTTTTTTTCACATTAATAGAAAAGTAATTGAGACGATGAATTTCCATCAGAAATGTTTGCCTTTCCCCACTAGAGATGAGAGATTAAAGTGACTTGCTGAGCTGTCAGTAAGACGAATCAGACCCGAACTAGAGCATCAGGAAGGTCATCCCACTGCTGATTTTTTCCTTTTTGGGTACATGGACATCCTTAACTTTCAATTCTGGGTATCTGAGGGATTTTGCTTTGATTGACCTAAGAGACCTCACATAACCTTGGTATAATTCTGACCCAGCACCATCCCAGCCTTTCTTATGATCACACTAGTAAGGTACAACTTGGTAAAAATTAGTTGCTGTCAATATGGCTTAAAACCACATACATATTTCTAATGGTCTTAGGAATTAAGACACTACTCAGTAACAAAATTATAATTATGAAGTAGCAACAAAAATAATTTTATAGTTGGGGGTCAGCATAACATAAGAAACATGTTCCAGCATTAGGAAAGTTGAGAACCACTGATCTTGAGAATTATCATCTTATATAACCATCTAAGGCCACAGAGCTAGCCTGAAACATGCGTGAAACTTGGCAGCTGCACACACACACACACACACACACACACACACACACACACACACACACACACACCCCACACCAGCAGATAGACTTTCCCAGGTGCAGACTTGTCCAGGTGCTTGTAGCAACTGATAAGCTCATGCATCTCCAAGGCTATCCGGACTGGTTGCTGTTTATCTGACTGCTGAAACATTAAGGCTGGACTTCCCTTGTAGAGGGATTGGTGTTCCATTGTAAATAATTGTCCCCGCCTATGAGTTTAATAAAAAGCTCTGATTGGCTAAAGGCAGACAGGAAGTGTGGGCAGGGCTACCAGACTAGGAAAACTCTAGGAACAGGAAGAACAGAGTAGAATGCCAGAGAGAAGCCAGAAGAAACAGACGACAACTATGCTGCTCTGAGAAAAGGTATCGAGCTGCATGGCTGAACAGGATAAGAGTCATGGGTTAGATTAAGGGTAAAGAGTTAACAAGTTATATGCCTGAGCCTGAGGCCGATCAGCCTAAAACTATCGTAAGTACCCGAAAGTCTGGGCCAGAAACCTCTTACTACATTCACTTCTTTTCTATATGATCTAATATGGCTCCTTCCCTTGTACCCTGCTGCTCCCAAGTGTGCAGATGAAGTGCCTTCAATGTTCTTATCCCAGCCAAGGACAGACATATTACTTTGCAGATCCAACAGGCCATTCTTCCTGGGGTATAATAACTAACAACTAACTCCAACACAATCTCTCAGGCAGTTTTTCCTGTTGTACTCACTGCTGTTCAGGGTCTTCTTTCACCCCAGCAGTGCCCATCCTCCATCCCCCACCCCGGTCCCTGTCCCTCTCTGTGGGCTACTGTGCAATAGTCCAACCATATGAGACAAAGAAAAACTCAAGTCCAGCATGAGGCCCTGATGCTCCATCCCTCTGCAGCCCAGCACTGAATGCACAAACTTGACAGTGCCCAGAGTCCTCAGGTACTTTCCAGAGATGAAAACACTAGAGACCATCAGCTCATTTAAAGGACTCTCCTCCTCCTCCTCCTCCTCCTCCTCCTCCTCCTCCTCCTCCTCCTCCTCCTCTTCCTTCTTTCTGGCATGCTAACTTCTGTTCTCATTGCTTCCAATGTCTTCAAAGCCAGTTTTTGTAACAAATTTAGTCTGTTGTTGGAGATGCTGATGTGGAGGTACTGCCTATGAAAAGCCTTAAGTAGATCTACTAAAGACTGTTTTTAATATGTTTACAAAAACAAATCTAAAGAAAAGTGTCTAGAAAAGCTAAAAATGGAGCATAGAACATTAGGATTATGTAAGTACTAAAAGAAAGCAAGAGCAGAAGGAAGAGGCTGTGTTAAAGGGGTGGCAAGAGCACAGCGTGAACTCTAGGTACCCAAGCATGGCATGGAAATGCTCCACGCAAGCATTTAGACTGCAGAACTGAGAATGTTGGAAGCAGGAATCCCTAAGCTAGGGTCTCAGACTGAATTCAAGGGAGAAAGAGCTAAATACAGGCATTCTCTCTTTCTCTCTGCAATGTGACCAGAGGCGTCTTGCTCCGGGGACCACAGCTTTAGCCACATGTGCTAAGATGGCTTCCGTGCTATGGTGGACTGGACCTTAAAACCGGGAACAAAATGAGCTCTTCTTCCCTTAACCTGCCTGCCACAGCAGTGAGAAAACTATTTCTTCAAATCTCTGTTCTTGGTTTTGAAGATAATTGTGCTTTCTATTTCAATGAGAAAGGTGGGGCAAATCTCCATGACATCTACAGGGTCCTCACTGACTACCACACTCTCCTGATCTCCATGATGTCTGCCCACCCCCTTGGACTACCATACATACCTTCTGCTCTCTCTTCTGTGCTCAAATCAAAGGTCAACTTCGATCAGCATGTCACAAATGTAATTTCATTAATTCTCCTGGGGATCTTAGGAGATCAGTGCCAATGTATTGATTTCACACTCAAAGCCAATTTCAGGTCACATTATTGGAAACAATGATTCAGCTTTGCACACTGTCCCCTTTCTGCCCAAACAGTGGCTCCACACTCTGAAGCATCACCAACACCTGTGACGTTATAAAGTACAGACCCATTTTCTTGTGTGTGTGAAGAATGTGTTTTAAAGATTCTCTGGTGTTTTTATGCCATTTAATGTTTTAAGGACAGATGTGTGTGCTGTTAGGCTCTTTCCCATGCACTTTTCAACTATAAAATTGTGGCACCAATTATTTTTAAGAAAAATTGGTACTTAGATCCTGTAGTAGGGCTTAGTCTTTGTTCCCGAGGAAGTTTCATTAGGAAAGACGGGTCTTCCCAAGACACCAACTAATTCAAACCCTCCATAAATTCTCTTGGTGTCTTGGCCTCAAAAGTGGAGCTTCTGGTGGTACCCCTTCCCTGACATGATTGATTTCATTAAGTTCGGATTCTGTGAGTCTCCGCATTCAGGGCAGCAGCTTAGTGTTAGCCAGATCAAAAGAATTTAGGATAACCAGCCTTATAAGAACCCATTCTTATTCTAATCATTCATTTTAACTGTAATTTCTCACTCACTCAGAAAAAGCTTGGTTTAATTAAAAGCAGAAACAAATTTTTCAAATTTGATCTTGGAATATGGGCTTATTTTAAGGCATATTGTTAGTGGTGAGTATTGAGGATCTACCCATGGAAAAGAGTTTCAGAGCCTATAATTTATTTTCTAAAATAATGGAATCAAATGCCTCTTCTTTGTTCAGTGCAGAGGTCTGACTTACAGTAAGCATTCTGATGGGAAGATCATGATGAAGGGTGGGGACCAGGACTGCGTCACTCAGAGCTCTGCGAGCATTTTTCCCATTAGAACACAATGGCTCCAGACAAAGAGGAAATGATAGAGGCGAACCACAGCACCCTCCATTTCACATTCATATGGAGGAGACAATAATGTAAACTCCTGAGACAGTTTTCTCCCCACGCTTGACCCTTTCACATACACTTTACAGGAAAAAAATTGTTCATGTAAAGTATACATAACACCTCACAAAAGTGAAAATCTAATCACTTTGATTTCAAAGTTCCAAGGTTTTGAATGAACTCAAAAAACCGCTTCCTCTACAGTAGAGGGAGCTGCACTCTGTGGTTCCTGCTCTCTGCAGCTCCACATCAGTGGTGGTGGGGCTCCTCATCACTCATTTCTATAGTGGTTGGACTGGTCCATTCCTGCTGCTGTTACTGAGGACTACTCTTGGCTGGCAAATATTTTGAACTCTTAGATAGCAGTAAGTAAGAAACATAACTGCTTTCAACTTCCTATAAGCCACCATGCTACCTTTTCCTTACAGGGGATGAAGTTCTTGAAATCATTAGACTCATTAACAGCTTCAGGGATAAAAACCACATCACTCAGATTATTTGTTAAGTGACTATAGTATTTAAATAAATTCATAATTACACACCATTTTTTTAATCACCCTCAAGGACTTGGACTCAATGTATTATTTCCTGACACATTTTAAAAATCTTCTGACATTAACACAACCACTTGTCCTAATGTTCTTTACTCTTCTTTTTCTTCATGTTCTTAAAGACATTACCAGAGGAACTCTTTGCTACATCCAGGGTGGTCTTTCATTTCTGGTTAAATGCCTGATCACCCTGCCTCACCCCTATATAAACTCTACTCGTTTAATTGTTTCCATGTCTGAACCCCTGAAAGTCTAATCAAATTGTTAAGCAAAATTCTCTAATTACTTCATCCCACAAATATCCCCTTTCTCATCTTAAAAGTTTCATGTCTGATACAGCCAATCTGTCCTTTTGTGTCCTGTTAATTTCATAACAGATGCTGAATTTCCAGTAAGTATGACCTGTATGAGTGTTATCAACCTATTATTATAATAACTGACCACTAAAGCTTATTTCCTTTTGTGCACTGTACTGGAAATAGATGACCATGTTTATGTCTTTCCAAAATGTTAAAAATTATTGAATAAATACATATGCATGTGGTTTATGTTAGGTCTCAAACCCAGGAAACACAGCTAATGGAGCTGCCTGTTAACATATAGGTTCTCCCAGGATCCCTGAGTCCACATGGCTGGCATATCCTATCCCCTAACCTAGACTTCTCTAGCCCAGGGACTGGGCTGAACTTCTCCTTTTCCCAGCTGCTCTTCCTTATATAACCTAGCCATTTTGGCTAACAATAGCCTCTTTTACCTTTTAGTCTTCTGTCTCTCCCCTCTCCCTAACCCCCTTTCCTCACATGGTCCAGCTCAGTCATGTCCACTTTAGATCCTTCCAGATGCCTCTGGCTAAGCTTCTAGATGCCTTCTCCTCCTCCACTGTACCTAGGAGTGGTCATGTCCGCCTTTTATTTCTTGATTCATTTAACAGAACGATTACAAGATCAAGAGGACAGAGCACAGTTCAAAGCTTTAGAAATCCAAATAGAGTCTCTGTGAATAACCCAGATCACTCACAAGGAAGAAGCTGTTACTATTGAATCACGTCACAGGAGAGCCAGGGTCAAGAGCAAAGAACTGTTGGGCCAGGTTCCAGCAGGAGCAGTCTGGGTTCAGATGGGCAGACTGCTACTGATCAGGTCACATCAACAACAGGCACTGAGCCAAACTGAAGCCCCAGAGACAGCCCAGAATTCTTTGTCTGTCCATTCTTAATGCACATATGAGGTCTGAGCAGGGGGCCTTGCCATTTCAGTGCTAAGTAGTCACCACTCTGCAGGGTGCAGGTGAGAGAATTATGCCCTTTCTTGAGTCTGGCATGTCTAGTAAGCTCTTGGACCTGGTCCCCCTGATGTGATTTGAATATGTTCATGTACCCCTATAGTCTCAATACCCGGTAAGCTTATAAGGTAGAATATATTTTAACTCAAAGTGGAGTTAAAGCTTATAAGATAGAGTATCACAGGGCCAGTCACATTGTAAAAGGTCACTGTTGTAGAATAGTAGTTGAAAATGTGTTATATTTGTTACATTTGTTTCTGCTGTGAAACATTTGCTTTAATGATGCAAAGACGTGTTACACTCTTTTATGTTGCATTTGTTTAGCTCTGTGAAGCTGTGTTACTTTGCCTGCCACAAACACCTGATTGGTCTAATGAAGAGCTGAATGGCCAATAGCAAGGCAGGATAAGGGTAGGTGGGGCTGTCAGGCAGGAGAATAGGCAGGAGGAGAAACCTGGGAAGAAAAGGTTGAGGAGAAGAAGCTACAACAGCAAGCCGTGGAGTAAGAAGTAAAGACGGGTGTATAGGACAGCGAAAGGTAAACGCCCAGAGGCAAAAGGTAGACAGGATAATTTAGGAAAAGCTGGTTAGAAACAAGCCAAGCTAAGGCCGGGTATTCATAAGAAAGGATAAACTTCCATGTGATTTATTTGGGAGCTGAGCAATAGGCCCTGAAAAGCAAAGAGTAAAAAATAACCAACAATATTTCAGTTTACCAACATGCAGATCTAATTTCTATAGGACCTGAGAAAGCTTCAAAAACAAAACAAAGAGATAAGAAATGGGTCCTTTAAGCTCTGAAGTATACCAGAGCACATAAAAAAACCTTTTTTCTAAGCTAAATAGAAAGAAAAAGCTAAGTAAAAAACAAAAAAACAAAACACCTGCCACATGTAATCATCTGTATTCTAGAGCGCTGACAGAGTGAATGTATCTCCATTCACGCATCTCCTCCTCCAGCCAGGCTGAGAGCTTTAGGCTTGGCTTTCATGACCAGAGAGTGGGGCAGAGCCTGCTGATAGAGCCTCTCAGAGGGCCCAGCTGTAACTTTGCAGTTAAAAGTTTCCTCGCACAATCAAAAAAGGCTAAAAGATACACAGTAAAATAAAATAGGTCCAGATGGGGGGGGGGAGACTTTAAATATGTTCCAGTGTTTTAAGTATGCATGGACTTAAGAAAGAAAGAATGTGAGTATAGATAGTCATAGAAAGAAATAAAATAGTTTAAAAATAATAAAGACTTTAAAGAGAGAGTAAAAGTAATATAAAAAGAAAAGAGTAACATAAGATGGGAAGTTCACAGGAGTCTGGATCCTGTATGCACTGTGTTGATTTTGAATTTTTTATTCTTCATAAGCAAAGGAAGACTGGAAGGAGTAGGAGGAGGGATGAGAGGGGGATCTGTGATCAGTATGTAAAATGAATAAAAAATATAAGCTAAAAGTCTAGATTTTGAAAGCTATTATTATAAATTACTTAAGATAATCAAGAAACACAGATTAGTAATTAGTCATTTATAACAATCAAAACTATAGATATGTTAGGTATACTTTAAAATAACATATATATTTTAGATAGATATATGGTTTTCAAACACTTCAAAGACATTAAAATGACATTTAAAGTGTTTTGTTAACTTGGATATTTTTTTGACAGTGAGACGCATCTGCTCTTGGCAGTACCAATCCATAAAAGGATGATGGGAATTAAAGAAACTCCATAGAAATTTGCTTTCATTGTGACAGTGTTGGTCATGTTGACAAGAAACTGCTTTTACCTTGGTTGCTTGACACTGTGCTATGAAGACTGGACATTCAGGACACACAAGAAAGTGACTGGTGAACTTTGCCAAGATAAGACAGGATACTCCTTTCATATTCCTGCTTCACAGAAGAGTCTACCCAATATTCTATAGGACACAGAGGCTCATGACTGATAAACTTTGCCAATACAAGGCAAGATAGTTCTTCAAATTTCCTGCTTCATTGAAAAGTTTTCCAGATACTCTAGGCCAGTACACAAAAGATGGATGCCCAAGCATTGCAGAGGAAATTTTGGTGACTGTCCTGGCATCAAGATGTCTCTGTTGTTAGGTTATATTACATCCTTTTGTTGGTGTTTTTATGGAATTAAAAACTAAATAATTAGAGTTATAGCTTTCCTTAGTTATGACAAAAAGTAAATTAGGCATAAAACTTTGGAATCACTAAGATAGATAATGAAGTATTTTCTCTGAATATGTTAAATTAATTCTGGAGTAAATATTGTAAATTAATTCTTACTTGATAACTGCTTTAGTTGTATGTAATTTTACTGTATTAAAGTTAAAACCATTAATTTTTGTTTATATAAAAGAAATGTTGTAGAATACTGATTGAAGATTTGTTACACTTGTTTATACTGTAGAACATTTGTTTAATGATGCAAAGATGTGTTACATTCTTTTGTGTTACATTTGTTTAACTCTGTGAAGCTGTGTTACCATTCCTGTATAAAACACCACATTGGTCTAATAAAGAGCTGAAACAATAGCCATGGAGAAGAAAGGATTGGTGGGCTGGCAGGCAGAGAGAAGATCTAGGATGGAAGGAAGGAAGAAGACTCCAGGGGCCAACCGCCTAGCTCAGCAAGCCATGGAGTAAGAAGAAAGATACACAAGATAAAGATAAAAGCCCAGGGTCAAAAGGTAGATGGGATAATTTAAGTTAGGAACACTTAGCTAGAAACAAGCCAAGCTAAGACTGGGCATTCATAAGTAAGAATAAGAGTCTGTATGATTTATCTGGGAGCTGGGTGGTAGGCACCCAAAGAGCCAAACAGCCAAAAGAGTAAAAAAACAAAGCTACCAACAACAGATCACTGTTTCTTTCACATGATGTGGAGCATGTTAGAGTAGCGCACAGCCTGATTGCAACATCCTCATCTCTCATGAAATTTTTGGTTTTCTTTACACAATCCACTAAATTCTTAAGGAAACTATCAATAAAAAATAAATATAAAAATAGTAGACTTAGGCTCGAGAAGCTACACTTATGCTTTTCCCACCCAGTAGAAATAGACTAATTTGATAGATCATGTTGTACCTCAGTTGATATAATATCTCCTCTTCAGTTAGTACTTTGACACTTTTGTCAAAGTCAGATGACTGTAGTTGAATTTATACCTTGTCTTCATTTTGTTTGGAGACCAGTACCATGCCAGCTTTGCTAGCATGGCTTTATGGTATGACGTTAAATAGTAATTGTAGTCTGAAGTTTCTCTGTCCCACCTGGCCAGCCCCATAGCTATTTAGTCCCAAATAATCACACAAAGGTTTATATTTATAAATTGTTTGGCCTGTGGCTCAGGCTTATGACTTGCTGACTCTTACTCTTAAACTAACCCATGGTTCTTATCCATGTTTAGCCACCTGGTGTGGTACCTTTTTCTCAGTGTGGCGTTCTTATCTTGCTTTCTCTGTGTCTGGCTGGCATCTGCTCTGCTTTTCCTCTTTCCAGAATTCTCCTTGTCTCATCACCCACCTATACTTACTGTCTACCTAGCTTCTGTACAATCAGAATTTTATTAAACCAATATTTACAACAATAAATATTTACAACATACAGAAGCATAGACCCACAGCAAGTAATGGTGATAGCTCAGGAATTCTTTGGTTACCCATGGTCTTTTGTGTTTTCAAATGAATTTCTTCTTCTTCTTCTTCTTCTTCTTCTTCTTCTTCTTCTTCTTCTTCTTCTTCTTCTTCCTCCTCCTCCTCCTCCTCCTCCTCCTCCTCCTCCTCCTCCTCCTCCTCCTCCTTCTTCTCCTTCTTTTTCTGTGAAGAATGGTATTGGAGTTTTGATGCAGGTTGTATTGGATCTATATACTACTTTCAGTAAGAACCATTTTTCACAACATTGATTCTCCCAATCCCTGAGTACCAGAGGCCTTTTGGGTTTCTAGTTTCTTCTTCAGTGTCTTTCTCAAGTGGGTAGTATGAATTTAGTCATCAAGTCCCCTGTTAAGGTGGCACTCAACCACAGCCACTGGTTCTAACAAGTGCTCATGCGAATTCTTTCTCCATTGAGAAACTAACTGCCTTGCAGATTCTAGATAGCTCCTCTACTTGGGCTGCAAGCTTGTGGTAACTGGAAATTTTTTCAGTGGCTAGGATTAGTCCTGTCTGTGATGATGGAATTTCCTAGGATTGTCTTTGGTTTTATTTTATCCCTGCAAAGCAGAGTCCTTAGTCATATATGAAAAGACAGAGTAGCAGTTTTCAGAGCAAACTGGTCCTCTTCTTAGGCTGTTATCCCAGGTATTCAAGTCTTAGAAGTTTCTGGTCTTTCTATTGCTGAGCTCTACTAAATGGAGTCACCAGGTTGTACTTACATGTATACATGCATGTGTGTAATAATAGTCAGAGAAGAGTTCATGAATTTGAGATAGAGTGTGGAGGAGGTATGTGTGAAGAGTTGGGGTGCTGAGGGAATGGTAGAAATGATGCAAATATAGCACTCATGTATGAAATTGTCAAAATAAAATAAATGTTAAAAAAGAAGTTATATTTTACAGTACTTTTCAAATGGTTGACACCACTGAGACTTCTTTATTTTTTTATTTTAAATTTTTTATTCTTTGTAGATTTCACATCATGGACTCCAATCCATTTCATCACCCTGTGATGCGGGAATGTCTTTCCGTATGCTGCGAATATCAATCTTTAAATAAAGGAGCTGATTTGGTCCATGACAGGCACCACAGAAAAAGTAGGAGGGGAAATCACAGCATAGGTGGGAGAAGCAGGGCAGAGTCAGATCAGATGGAGCCAGCCGACAAACAATAAACATGTAAGGAACACAGGTGAGCCACGGGCCACGTGGCAGACAGATTAATGGAAATGAGTTGAGTTAAGATGTAAGAGCTAGCTAGCAATGTGCCTGAGCCATAGGCCAAACAGCATGAACTTAATATAAACATCTGAATTATTTTGGGGGTCTGATCAGTAGCGGGTGGCTAAGGGGTCTGGGGCTGCAGGTCTGTGGGTCCGGACCTCTGGCTGCTCGGGACCAAGAAAACCATATTGTAACATCCCTGTCCTTTCATATCCTCCCTCTGCCCTTGCAACCTCCCCTCAAAAAAAAAAATTAAAAGAAAAAAACTTATCAAGGAAACTGCAGTGTGTCACAGTGAATCACAGCATATAGCCTTTAGTCTATCCATCTTGCAAATGTTCATTTTAATGAGCCATTGGTCTGGTTCAAAGCTTCTAGCTTCTGCTACCCTGTTAATACTGGATAGTCACTGGAACAACTCTTTGATATCCTGTTGTTGTCATGTGTGGTGGAGATTCTGCAGTTTTTGATCTGCAGAATTTGCCTCTTTACATGCTCCAGCAGTTCATAGATGGGGTGGCCCAACTTATAGCCCTGTAGCTGGACCTGGGTGGTAGCTAAGCTGTTCAGCTTGTCACCTCTCCTGAATCCTCACCACCAGGATGAATTCTCCAACATTGCCCTAGCTAACTTACCCAATGCTGCAGACAGAAAGAGACGGGGCCAGTTATCCCACTGCTTTTATGTCCTCTGGGCCAGCTCAACCATGACCACAACTGGTGAGAGACAAAGCCATCTCTCCTGCTCTCCTGATCCTGGGGCCAGCTCTTCTGCCTGCCACATTGCGGGAGGGGACATCTTTGGAGCCAGTTCTCTCATTCCCATGCCCTCAGGACTGGCTTACCCATGTTCTCACACTTCCCTATGTCCCACCAACAGGGCCAGCTCCACTGTGCTGCCCAGACAAGGTGCAGGACCCACTTTCCCTAGTACTGTAGTCAGTGAGGGGTGGGGCCAACTTTTGTGTGTAGCCCTTGAATATTTACATGGTACCAGGTGGCAGTCTAGACCAAGGATATCCACATGGCCTTTGGTGGTAACATGGGCCATGGACATTGACACAGACCTCTGCTGCAGCATGGTCATGGACCCAAACATGGCCCTCAGTGGTAGCACTGGCTATGGCCTCAGGTACCTTCACAAGTTAACCATATCTGGCTGTTCCTCTCCATTCTCATGTCTCCAGATTCACCTCTGTTCACAGTGCTCAAGCTACTTGACCTTCTCTTTCTCTCTTATCTCTCTACCCCATCTCCACATCATAGTGGCTTGTGTTATGGGAAGGTCATGAATGGAAGGAGGGGGCCTCTGGGTGTCTTCAAGTGTTTCTCCAACCCAAAACTTCCAAAGGGAATAAATTTCTGGCCAAAGCTAGCAGCACAGTAAAACTGTAAGTCAACATTTAGTCATTTGGTCTTGTGGTTGAACTGCTACCACAACCAACTAGAGAGATTAGCTGATAGGCCAGTGATGAGAAATAAGCACACCAGGAAACATCTAGTCAGTTGTGGGTCTCCATTCTGCAGGCACTGCTCTGGGAGTCATAGTGATTCACACGTGGTCTATTTTCCCAAAGGAAAAGGGCATAAGCCCACTAGAACTTGTGTTTGTTACCAGCTCTATTGATGGGCACCATAATTCATCTTTTTCCAAGAAGCAAGAACAGCAGCCTTCTTCATGCCTGCAGTGCTACCTCACTTCATAGCACACAATCCACTTGCCTCCCATTTCTCCACCACCTACTTGCTCTCTTCCATCACTCCATCACCTACTTACTCATTTCCCACCAAAACCAGCATCCATGTGGGCTTGGCACTTCCCAGATCCACGATCTGTTTCTTGATGAGCCGAGTCACAGTGCCAGCTGGGAATAAGAGAACGCCACTGTCTAATATTCCTCACAGCTTCCTCCCCTCAGGGTGAACCTCTCCTGGTTCCTTCTCACCATGTTGGAGGAGAGGTGCCAGAGCAATCACTCTCTGGAGAGATGGAGTCCATGGCCAAGGCTATAGCTGCTGAGAGCCTGGAGCATGATGCTCTAGCCATGGCAACTGCCAGTGTCATCTTGATCCTTAAGACTTACTTCATAACACGTTAGCTTCTCTTTCGGCTACCCTCTGCTTTAATCTTATAAAACACACATACATAAAAGGGCCAGATAAATATCATGACAGCCTGTCCTAATAAATCAGTTTAGGCCTTAATTCCTGCCTCTTGAAACGGTAAAGACAGTTTCTGAAAAGCCCATAAAGGACAATTAATCACTGGTGCCCCTAATAGCAGGAACATGAGAATTGCACATACTAGGCCTGAGCTCAGCTCCCACACTCATCAAGTACTAGGACAGCCAGCCCCCAGAATCAACAGCTCAAATAAGGATGGTGCCTGAGACTTGTCCAGGCCTTCCCCAAAATGGAATATGTGGGGATATGTTTCAAATTTAATAAAAACCAGTCTGAGATATCAGAGGGATCTACCCACAGTCAGTCTAGGAGGATCACACCTTTAATCACAGCACAGGGAATATCTGGGAGTGGTGACCTACGCCCTTAATCCAAGTAAATCTGAGGATGGGGTCAGTTTAGTTTATAGAGGGATCCAGGCTCCCAGGAAGGCAGTGGTGGTGCCACGCCTTTAATCTTAACCTGGATGTGAAACAACTGGGTGAAGATGGTATTTAAGGCAGGCATAGAAAGACAACGGAGGCTGTAGAAGCCAGGAGGAGCAGGCTGAGGAAGCTGGAAGACAGCTGGGTGAGATTTGACTGTGGTGTTTCCTCTCTTTGACATCCCAGCCTTTCCCTGTGATCTGGCTCTGAGTTTCCTTTATTCATGCAACAGGATTAACTGTAGCCTTAACCATCCCCTGCCAGCCCTAGCCAATTAGGACATATTAATACAACTGCCAATTGCTTAAGACAATCATATGTGAGTGACCTAACTGTCCTAGGAAATCCTCCTTAGCTGTGCTTAAAAGAAGCCTGTAAGCTTCACCCAAGGTCATCACCATTTTGCCTTTGTGTAGGATGTTTGGCCCCAGCATGCTGGAATAAAAAGCCACTTTTATTGATTGCATATGTGAATGGTGGTCTTCTGTGGGATTTCTCCGGAACCCTAACAATACATATACAAATACTTAGAAAGATGGTTACTTGACTTTTGGCATATATGATTTATCTAATACCTAATAACATATCTAATGATGATAATAATGGAGCTACAGTTGTGATCCCTTCTAAGAAATAAAAAGCAGCTCCAACCTAAAACAAAATGACACTTCCCTTCCAAGTCAAATAGGATACAAATAACTATTGTATTATGACCAAATACCATGTTCTTGACTCACTAAATTTCATTGAATTGGCAAAACTTGAAGGATGATAACAAAATCCCACATAAACACAGCACTCTAGAGTAAACCAAGTGTGTTCATGATCACTTGAACCCTGTGTGATCCTTGTAAAGTTATTCGCAAGTCTAGATACCATACTAACATAGCTCTCAAGGAAGAGTTTGATTTTCCTTTCCAGTGTTGTAAAGTCCCTGGTGCTTCAGTCTACCAATGTAAACCATATATTTCATACAGAGAGAAGCAGAAAGGTGTGGATAGGAAGACAAATGTAACTCACTTGAATTCTAATCTAGATACAAGCCAGTAGCTGGGCCTGAAGCTAATGAGACTCTGGGTATGGAGGGCATATGTATTAGGATCTGTGGTAAAATAGAAATAACTTATGATTATATAATAAAAAATAAGAATAAGCTCCCAATGAGCAGACCTTCTTTAAAATACTCATTATTATTCTATTTTGCTGAAATAAAATTGCAATTATATTTTCTTTATTTTACATGTCACATATATTTTGATTAATGGCCAGCTGGGTTTTCTTTCCTTCATTTTCCTGAAAGCTAAATACTGGAAAAGGGCTCTTCCCAGGAGCTTTGCCTTAAAATAGACATCGCTTTAAAAAGACAGATGAGCGTGGCCTTTTCAGTTTCAGCCATGGATTCAGTGCTGTGTTCACGCAAATGAGCTGCTTGATTTTACTTCAGTGTCACCAAGATCTATAAGTCATTTGCATTCCAGGGAGGCTGTTAAAATAAAAACTGTGGAAGCTCTTTTTAGGGTGATAACATGCCAGAAGTAAACAGAGAATAATCACATCCAAGAAAAGCTGCCCATGTGCATAGAGTAAGGCTGGCATGTGTTTTCACTGGTAAAATTTCCAATAAATATTGAACACATAAACTGCATCAAATGCAATCTTTGTGTCTTTTCATTTAATCTCCACAAGTTTCCAGAGATTCTGCAAACAACAAATACATAAAGACCATAATTAAGAGTTTTTTCCCCTAAAATGAATCAATAAGTTTAAGAAAGGTGAGAGAGGAGACCAGCACGACAGATACTTATTAATAATACTATGTATCAATCATAACTAAAATTTCTAAATTGTATAGGCTTATCGTAACTTTTCCTTAAATTTTTTTGTTTTGCTTTTTGGTGTTTTTTTTTTTTTTTGAGACACAGTCTCTCTGTATAGCAGCCCTGGAATTCATGCTGTAGAACAGGATGGCCTTGAACTCATAGAGATCTGCCTGCTTCTGTCTCCAAAGTCCTGGGACTAAAGGCCTGCCATGTATACTGCCATGACCAGCCATTTTTATTCTTTCTTTCTTTCTTTCCTCATTTCTTCATTTATCTATTACTAACCCCAGTTTAGGTTCTTTGCACGGTGTATATATTACTCTCTACTAACAGTAGTTGTCAAGCCACGGTCAGGTGCTCTGCATGGCAAGCTTTCATGAATGGTTGTGGGCATAAAGCTGAGCTCCCTTTGTTCCAAGTGCTCAATCTTTCCATGAAAACCAGAAACCACAATCACACAGACCTGTGAAAGAAACATTCAAAATTGTGAGCCCAGCACACATGAAGCCAAGGCCAGAGAAGCTTAACCTGGGCTCATAGCTTGAATTTAAAATAAATAATGAAAAAAATGTCTAACCTTGGCTACCCATTGTAATTCAAACATACTTTGGATCTGTTCCTGATTTCCAATGTTGGTTCATGGCTACCAGATGCTTTAACCTCTATTAGTATTGAATGCTTACTGACCTGCCTCTGGAGTATCAGGCCAATGTCTAGTATTTCCTATTGCATAATGTTAAAATTTACTCAAAACAATTTTTCTCAACTCTTGGTACTTAGCTTATAGAATGATTTCATGGGAACGGCATAATACAAATTACTGAAATTAACATACTTTAAAGCCCAGCTTGATAGAATTATGAGTAGAGACTATTAATTTCCACTGCAGCAGCAGTAACAATACTCTCACCTGTCTCAACAATGCTTCTGTCTCTCTGAGCATCCCTAGGGGCACTGCTAAAAGGCAAAAACAGGGAAATGAGTCTTTTTGTAAAGGAGGAAGTGTAGTATGAAGTTTCTGGCCCACTCTTTCCAGCCTAATCCTGAGGTTCTGACCTCCAGAAACACACAGATGCTTATATTAATTTTTCAATGGTCAACCTAGGGCCCAGGCATATAACTTGCTAACTCTTTACTCTTAGACTAACCCATGATTCTTATCTTGCTCAACCATGCAACTTGGTAGCTTTTCTCAGAGCAGCATTTCAGCTTTTTTCCTCTGTGTCTGCTGACATCTCATCGTGGTGTCTCCGTGGTGTCTCTCTGGCTTCTCTGCTCTGCTCTTCCTGGTCCCAGAGTTTTCTTAGTCTGGTAGCCCCGCCCACACTTCCTGTCTGCCTTCGGCTAATCAGCATTTTTATTAAACCAGTGGGTGGGACAATTATTTACAATGTAACATAATTACATAACAAGGAAGGAGCAGTTTTTCACAGTGTTTGATTGTTTGCTTGTTTGTTTTAGCTATGGACTTCAACATGTCAAATGTTTTAAAGAGCCCAAGAGTACAAACAACATCTACGCACAAGGAGGAGTCATCAGTGTCAAGAGCACCAACGAAGGTATAAGCCCTTCCTCTGTTCAGTTTGTAGGGTCATTAAAATTGACTGGCTTCACACAGTAATCTGGCCAGCACACTCACAACATACATTTTAGAAAAAAAAAATAATCATGATCATATCATATATTTATTTGGAAATATTAATCTTAAATTGAAATATTCTATTTTCTTTTGACAATACCACCATCTGTAGTGAATTTTTTTAAATGACAAAAAAGCATAGCATTTATCTTTTTTCTTTATGACAGTTCTTTGCAGTGGCTTCTCCTTGGGTTGGCATACAAAGATACCTTCATGTGTGCCCACGTGGCTGTTATGGTTGCCATGACAGCTCAAAGGGATGTTGGCAGTGTTTGCCCTGTCTTCAGGTGTGGCTCTGGAGAAACTGACACTGTAGATGGTGTTTTCTCAAGTACCACAGCTTAGGTTCCCTGTGGGTTTTTATTTGCTTGCTTGCTTTGCTTTTTATAGGGAATAGGAGTTTATCCTGGAGCCATTGTGGGTGACTGTGGCCTGAAAACACAGATTTAGGTTATCCCCAATTCTATGCTCTATTGTGATAGCAGTTTCATGAAGTTTTTATAGAACAAGGAAAGTCATGAATCAAGGTAAGTTTAAAATGCACTCAGAGAGTGGTTACAGCAAGATGGGGGAAGGATTTTCCAGAGGCCCCGAAGTGCCGTTTGATAGTATTGTTAGCTTTGGAGTGGGTGGATGCTAGTGGCCTGCTAAATTAATAGCTTCCAAAAGTATTTTATAAATCAGTCGCAATATAATAGTTCTGACACTGAGATAAGCAAGGTATGGCTGTGCTGGCGGCTGAAGCTAGCCTAAGATAATTATCCCACCCCAACCCTAACATTCCAATCTCCCATAGCACTGAAGTTCTAATTAGTTGGGCAGTCTCTGCAGACACAGCTTTGTAGGAATTTTCTTTCACAGTTCTGCCTGTTGGACAAGCTTCACACTTTGCACATGTGGGAGCCTCATGCGGTTTATTAAATATTATAAGGTCCCTTGTTTGTAGGACCTGCTGTAGATGAGGCTGAGTAGTAGGCAGGGCAGCAAGCAGACTTGAGGAGATAGGAACAGCTGGTAAAGGCCATCAAAAAAGACACTCAAATTTCTAGCAGGAGTTCTCTGGGTCCTTTAAGGGGCTTCACAGGGAGAGATGCCACAGACTAGCCACTGTGTTGCTTTATAAGTTCATTGTCTTAAAATTCTAAATTTCATCTTTATTTTATATACTAGTTAGGTTTTGAATCTGTTACAATCTTTTTGGTCAAAATTTTAATTTATCTTATTGGGTCTAGCCATTATTCAGGAGTGAAAATTATGCCCATTTCAAATTGATTTTCTTAATTTTAGTATTCCTGTATTTCCTGGTGTTTAATAATCTAATCCAATTTAATCTCTTTCTACCTTAAATATTTAGTAAGTTTTTAGGTCACAAATTGAAATCCATGGGAGTTTATCTGGACAGATGATGTTGTAATAACATTTTCTTTTATGGCCATATTGCCAGACTAAAACGCTGAAGGAAAGTTGTGAAAGTCTAGATCTACTCCTCAACAAGTACTGGGGACAGGAGAGTTTGCGAAGGCCAAGCAGCCCCTTCTCAGAGTCCACCAGAGAAATACAGCTGGGAGTAAGACAGTGTTCTGTGCCATTGGCTCTGTCCCATACCTTTGGCTGCCACTTGAAAAGGTTAAGCAGTAGATTAAATGGCTTATTAGCAAGAGTTGATTACAGTTACAGAAGCTCAAGACCTGCAGCCAACCAACTGGGCTTGGATCTGGAATGTCCTAAAAGATTCCTATGCTGAAGGCTTGTTCCCTTCAACTGAGGATGCTCTTGGAGGTTTGGGAAATAGTGGGTGCTGGGAGGTGAAGTAGGTCACTGGGGACAGAACTTTGGAGGGTGTTCTTTCTCCCTCCTTCCCTCCCCCCTTCCTCCTCTTCTCCTTTCTTTCTGTTCTTCAGACTGAACAAAATCTAAGCCTTGATGTTGAACAAACAAAAGGCTAGAAAGGAAAGCATAATGGTGAGCAAAATAAGTCAGACTCAGAAAAAGACAAATGCCTCCCATTTTCTCTCATAAGAGGAATCTAGATTTTCAAACAATATGTATGTATACGCCTATATATGACATGAAATTGAAAAGTGGCTATAAGGGAAGAAGAAAATGTAAAAGAAGGAAATAGAGGAGAACATGGACAAATAAAGAAGAAAGAAAGAAAAATACATTTTCATGTGGTGTCCTGTGTGTGTGTGATGGGACAGAAGACCTGGGGAGAGTCGGGATGTCTTGCTAGTGCAGAGCGAATATAAGAAAAATACAATGATGTATTTGCCATAATAAACCAATTATCCCATGCTAACTAATATATTAATAAAAGATGACAAGGTATGGATGGATGGATGGACAAAATTAGAAAACAGCATCCTGAAAGAACATTCTTACACTCTAGCCTAAAAAGCTGGTAAATCCCTTTCATTTAAAAAAGACTGGAGAGATGGCTCAGTGGTTAAGAGCACTGGCTGCTAATGCAGAGGACCAGCTTTTAGCACCCACATGGTGTCTCACACCATCTATAGCTTCAGTTCCAAGGGGATTTAACACCCCTCCCTGGCCTCTGCTGGGACTGCACACATTTAACAGGCACACATAGTGCAGGCAAAACACTCACAGACATAAAATAATGTCTTTAAAAGGATGCTGATAGAACTTCTTTGATGTATTTCTATGCGCCCAATGGGAGCTTCCTTCATACTTACAATGTAAGTCTCTTTACAGTTCTTCATGAAGAGAAACATGGTGACTGACTTGTGCTGTCTTCTGCCTACAGTCCCACTACAGGAGCCTGGGTCCAGAGTTACACCGAGTTCTCTTTGATTTTGGAGGTCAGAGCCCGCTAATTTTGTACTATCTTAAGATGCACCAGAAAGGTGGTATTTCCATCACACATAAGCAAACAGGAAGTAAACTCACCAATATACTCCGAGAGCCATATCCTTCCTAAGCTTGGCTTCAAGGTGATCAGTTTCTAAGGCACTGGAAACTGTCTACTTTCTGTCCCAAGTTTTAAATGTGTTTTGACTGACACTTTATGTAGCAGTTACTTAAGCTCTGCATACATCTGCAGTATGTTTGGCTTCATTGTTCTCTCTTTTACTATCAAGGCTGTGGTCTACTGTGGGGATATTTTGTAATACAATAAAAACATCTGGAGATATCAGAGGGATCACCCACAGTCAGTCTAGGAGGATCAGACAGTGCTAACTCACACCTTTAATCCCAGCACAGGGAGTATCTCGGGAGTGGTGACCTACCACGCCCTTAATCCAATCTGAGTTCGAGGTCATCTTAATTTACAGAAGCAGCTCCAGGCTCCCAGGGAGGCAGTGGGGGTGTCATGCCTTAACTGAGTGAAGAAAGTATTTAAGGCAGGCATTAAAAAGAGAGAGCAGGCAGAAGAAGCCAGGAGGAGCGAGGCTGAGGAAGCTGGAAGACAGCTGGGTGAGATCTGACTGGGGTGTTTACTCTCTAATATCTCTGACTTTCCCAGAGATCTGGCCCTGAGTTTCCTTTATTTGTGCAACAATCTACCATGTAAGCAAGGCAAACAGAGCATGAAGACAGCCCCCAACATGGTTGTGCTGAGTCCCTTCCAGAAGTCTGTCTTGCCACTTTGTTGTTCCATTCTAATTCAAGCATTTGTAATAGTTTTTGGTCACTGGCCTCTGGTTTTCTCAAAGAGAGCCTCATACATACTTTACCTGTGCGTACTTTGTACACTTGAAAATACTCATCATGGTTCAGGATTCACTGTAGAATTAGAGGGACCCTAGTGGGTTAATTTCATGCAGCCTTCTCTGCATATAAGAAATACTAGGAGTTTTCTTCATGATATCTAGCTCTGTCTTTAAAAATAAAACATCACACTTTACAAATCCTTGATAGACAGATACTTCAACTAAACTCTGGTTTCCATCTGTACTCTCCTGTGGAGGAGTATGGAACAATAGGTTTTTGGCTCAGTCTGGCCAGAGGTCCAGACCCAGACCCGATAGACTTGTAATCTCAGCCACCTAGCCACCCGCCACCACTTAGCCACACCCCCCCAAAAATGACTCAGACACTTATATTAATTTTATATTGTTTGGTCTATGGCTCAGGCGTATTGCTAGGTAGTTCTCGAATCTTAACTTAGTTTTTATTAATCTGTCTTGCACTTTGCCCGTGGCTCACTTGTGTTTTTTTTTTATATGTTGGTTTTTTTGGGGGGGGGTGGGTGTTTGGGTTGATCTCCTCGCTGTTAACCCACCCTCCCCCTCCTACCTATGCTCCAATCCCCACCTACCTTTTCTATGGTGCTGGCCGTGGCCAGAACAGTCTTTTATTCACAGCATGTAGAAAGACATTCCCACATCAGGGGTAATGGTAGATTGTTGTGCTAATGTGCTAAATATCATAACACATAATTGTTTGCTTTTTCAGGAAAAGAATATACATTTATAAAATTTATTAATTCATAAATTTCCTTAAGGAAGCTTATAAATTCTGTCACCTATTTGAATTAAATTAATACTCATTAATGGAGAAGTATCTTAGAAATACTTCTTAAAAGAAATTACAGAGTAAGCTTCCTATGCACAGAAACAACAGAATCCACAGAGAGTGGGTATTTTTCCCCATGTCCTGAAGCATCAGAACCATATTTGGCACCTAGATGCAGTGCAGTGTTGAACTAGAGGATCTTGATCGGGGCACCTTACTCTGAGACAAGAGGAAAAGGGATTCTCCACAGAACTAGCACTCCAAGAACGTTGGCTGCTTCTCCTTGACTGTGTAAGAACATCTGTATACGATCCAGTCTCATAATGACCTGAGGAAATGTCACCAGAAGAGTGAGGTAGTGAGGTCAAGAGAAAGGGAGAAAATGAAGCAAAGAGATAAACATTGGAAGGGTTCTGAGGAAGCCTTGTCTGTGTTACTCTGGTGACGTCCCAGGCCACAGTGACCAACTGAATACAGCTTTGCCTCTTGCATACCGCAGAAGATCATGAAAGCATCATCAGATAAAGGACAGATGAAGTATTTAAATCTTGTTCTTGGTAAGAACACATTTCATTCTATTTTTAGATGACTTTTACTTGAAGCTATTCTTCACTTTCCAAAGGGGTGATTAAATTTCTTTCAGAAAACTGCCAGTAGGGGATGAGGACTTTTGAAGTGAAAAAAAAAAATTGTTTTTTAAGAACATACAGAACAAAAGGGTTTTGTCCTGCAAGACTGTGGCTGAGGGCAGGCATGTGTGCTGCAGGTATTCTGCAGCCTCCTGGAGCCAGAAGTAATTAGAAAAATGATGGTAAGATGTGGCCCTTTCTTGTTATAAACGCAGCTTAAGTTCTGATTTTTTATTTTTTATTTAAAAAAATGCGCAACAGCACACTAGGCCAAGTTGTTAATCTAAAAAGTACAAGACTGCAGTCACTTTAGGTGATTATGTTAGATAGTTGACTTATTAGCCACATTTTGGATTTTGAATTAATAAACATGTTACTGTAGGAGGGGTGAGGGGCAGGAAAGAAACTTCCAGCATGACCACTCTATTAGGGGCAAGAGTTTTTGTTTTGTTGTTGTTGTTTTGTTTTTTTTTTTTGTATGTTTGTTTTTTGTGGGTAAGAGAGAGAAAATATCCAGAGGCAATTGTAAGAGTCCAGAGCAGAGAGAAAAGAAAACGGACTACACATGGCCAGGACTAAGGAAGCCAGAGAGAGAGAGAGAGAGAGAGAGAGAGAGAGAGAGAGAGAGAGAGAGAGAGAGAGCGCTGTAGTAAGAAGTCCAGACCCACAGTCCCACAGAAACACACAGAGGCTAATATTGATTACATGCTGTTCAGCCTATGGCTCAGGCTTATTGACAGCTAGCACTCATATCTTTGGATGGTTGACAAATCACATAGCTTACAAGTGGAGAGCCTCCTGGGGAATGCTGGCTTTTATCTGATCTCTAGAAGATTCTAGTCCCTCTTGAGCTCATCTCTAGGTATATGAAGGGCCTGAGACCTAACAACTGCAATGTCTTTTGGTGTCGATGGAGAAAATAAGAGTCAATATGAGAAATTATCACCCTGGAAACCTAGTAACAGTTTCAGTGTGTGTTTTTTATTCAAGAAGTATAATAAAATGATTGGACGTGGTGGCACATGCCTAGAGTCTTCGCACTGGGAAGGCAGAGGTGTCGGTGGGTGGGTGGACGGGCAGCTCAATACAGGTTTCAGGCCAGCCAGAGCTACCCAGAGAAAATAAAAAAATGAAAGAAAGAAAGGAGGGGAGGGAGGGAGGGAAGGGAGGGAGGAAGGAAGGGAGGAAGGAAAGAAAAGGAAGGAAGGAAGGAAGGAAAAGGAAGGAAGGAAGGAAGGAAAAGGAAGGAAGGAAGGAAGGAAAAGGAAGGAAGGAAGGAAGGAAGGAAGGAAGGAAGGAAGGAAGGAAGGAAGGAAGGAAGGAAGGAAGGAAGGAAAAGGAATTACAAGTTCTGATTTCACATCTTGGATGGTTTCTCTGCTGGAGAAAGCTGTAAATGCCTGCCCTATCACATAGCTGGGAAGGGCTGGGTCCAGGGGTGCAGCTCCATCTACCTGTGTGTTATGCATAAGGCCCTGGGTTTGAGCCCCAGCCTATTTTTCTATAAAGTCAACAGCAACTTTTAAGTGGAAAAGTCAAATTTTTGAAATGTCTGGGGGTTAGGTCTGTAATAAAGCTGGCTCTAAAACAATCTCCTTCCCAGCTAACTTCCGCTCTCTTTATTATTATTATTATTATTATTATTATTATTATTATTATTATTATTCTTTCTCTTCTTTGGTGTGTTTGAGGCAGAATTTCTTACAGGCTAGCCCAGACTAGCCTCAAACTCACACTCATCCTGTTTCTGGTCTGTGAACTTTAAATGCACTCTGAACATTCCTTCTTAGGAGTCTTAAACCCAAGGTTCCCGGAACCCAGGGAGAGAGGACAGTCTAAAATATTCAAAATCAAGTGAATTTAGTTGAATTCATGTCACTTTCCTATTATGCTTTTTTCTTTCTCCAAAATGATAAACTATGCCTCTTTCTCCAAACAGACACAACACAGGCAGCAGAATATGATTCCATTTTAATTTGTTCTAGAAATGTTTGTGTTATTTGGGGGATCTGGCGCTTCTTGCTCTTCCTCCTGGTTTTTTATAGGCTTCATCCTGGGTTGACTGTTTCTCCTTCTGTCGGTAGAGTTCAGCAAGAGCATCTGTTCCTCCACCCACCCTACAGGCTTCAGTCCCCACTCAGAATGCTCCTCCACAGGTATCAGTCACAATTGTTGGCTCAAAGAAAGACCCACCTGGCACACATCATAGGTTTTTATGTGGTCATGCTTTCTTTCCATTTGGTGTGAGGTTTCCCACAGTACTCCTCAACTGTAGCCCCCCAAAGATGAAATCTCCTTTCCCAGCAAGCACCCACTGCAGACTTCATCCCATTCTGAGAATAAGGTCATCACCTCTCTTATTACTGAGAGAGCTGTCCTTAACAGCACAGTGGCTCTATGAAATCACCTACTCTCAAGGTGGCCTGGTATTCTTCTTGAGTCAGACAGACACTGCTGTGAGCTCCCTGAGCACAAGCCAGTAGGTTGTTGTGGTTGTGAAGCACTGATGTGTGAGCTTCAGCCCCCCTCAGCTTACAGTGAGACAAAGGCAACAGCAGAGCATCTCACCACTACATGGGCCCCAAGACCCTCATCAGGGACTTCAAGGGAACAATGAAAAGACAGGCGCATAGACAGAAAACCTGGGATCAGGTGTGCATGTTAACACTATGCATTTACTCGGGACTTCATTCGCCCAGGGTTTCTCCTGTTCCATACACCTCCATGGAAGTGTGTGGACCCAAAGGCCAAAGCACTCTAATTTGACTCAGCCAACCACAGGGTGGTCTTTTAGCTAGGGAGCAGCATGCCATAAAATTTGTCTTTGGATTGCCTGTCAAAAAAAAAAAAAAAGGAGAGATTGGTAAACAGTCAGTAAGTAGCTGAAAGTATAGGTTCTCTCCTGGGAGTGACTTTGACTGTTAGGGGACATTTGGCAGTGAATGTCCAGAGAAACTCCTCTGGGAATCAATGAGATAGATGTTCTTACCCTGATATTTATGGGGCAGCCCATTACATGATTATCTTGACCCAAATATGGATGAATCATGGTGAGCGAAATATGGATACACAGGGCTTGTGCCTGGAAAATTTTCCCAAGCATGAAAGAGAAAGCTGTCTCATAAGATGTCAAGTGTACTAGGAGTATACACCACTGTGTGCAGGTTGGGACACATAACAACTACTATAAATTATAAACTACCTAGTCAAGAAAATCATTCTCAAGAGGCTCTCTGCAGAAAAGCCTGATGGCCTGAATTCAATCCCCCAGCTGGGGAAGGAGAAAAACCAAAGCCCAACAGCCACCTTTGCATGGAGGCACATATCTCTACACACACACACACACACACACACACACACACACACACACACACACACACATCATAATCACACACACACCACACAAATACCTCACACACATACATATACATCACACTCACATCACATAATGATGCACATAATAATTACTTTTTTAAAAGGAGGACATTTGCCGTCATTTTGAGATTTTCCCTAGATACCATTAACCACAGTAGAAGTGCACTGTAGTTACAAAAGTGATCCATCCTCAGAGAACACTGATCAGAACAAAGGGAGAAGGTGGCCTCTCCGAGTCAGCGAAAACCTCAGAAGCACGGGTTGTTACCATTAACTTGTTTTAGTTTGTCCTTTACATGGATAGTGAAGCTGCTGTTGAGCTCTTGACTTGTATATTGCTTTCTAGTGCATGTGTCAACTCTATTCCATGGCTTAATGAGAGAACAAAAATCTTCACAGCCAGGTGTTGTAGTGTACACCTTTAATTCCGGCACTCAGGGATCTCTGAGTTCAAGGCCAGCCTGGTCAACAAAACTAGTTCCAGGACAGCTGGGCTACATGGAAAACTCTGTCTCAAAAAGAGAGAAGGGGAGAAGAAGAGAAGGAGGAGGAGGAAGAATGAAAGAAGGAAGGAAGGAAGGAAGAAAGAGAAGAAAATCTTTCCATGAGGAGGAATTTTTACCGTGGCCGTCTCTACATTTCCATCACATCCATGAGCAGCATGGTCCCGTTGTTTTATGGGCTGCCTGCCATGTCTTGCAATGATACAATTATAAGACTGTCTGAACCTCAGTTTCCTCATTTTTAATTGGACCCCACAGCTGCTATGACCCACTCTTTCCTGCTACATGGAAAGCACGGACTCCAGACTCTTACTGAGGCCTCTAGGATGTCTGTCTTGGTTGGTACGGCCCAACCACAACTGTTGGGATATTCAGAACAGAACAATTTTATTTGTCCCCAAATGGCTCCTTCCCCATGTAGTGGTGCTATGTGCCCTCGGAGCCATGCAAGGACTGAAGCCATTTCAGACAGGGAAGCTGGAAAGCAAGTTGCCACAGCTTTCCCAGAGGGGCAGAAAATGGTCATTATTCATAAATTATAAATTTTAAGTACTCTATATTTCTTCATCTGGGATAAAAATCATGGCTTTAAGTGTCTGAAGAGAATGAAAATTAGGACGCATATTAACAAAGTCTACTGAAAACCATTGCTATTAAGTAATACAAGAGAGCACCGAGGTCTTGATCAACACTAGCAAAATACGGCCCGGAACGACACCGTACAGTCCAAAGAGACAAGAACTAAACTTTGTAAATAACTAGAATGTCTTTAAGAAGAACTTATACCAGACTCATTTCAATAAAGCCTTATGTTCAAACTTGAAAAGTTTTAGGAACTGAAACTAACTCTATTTCAGTACCAATAGTATTTTCTTGGAAAACCAATTTGCCCAAAATGCCACACAAATCATCTCACATAAGCTCACCCATGGAAGCCATACTCAGGACATGGCAGAACTGTCCAAAGGAACAAAAGCTAACTTCTAATCATTACTCCAGGGGATTGATTAAATAATAGCAGGAAATGGTGGCACTCCAAATAGAGCATTTCAGGAAAATCTATCTCCACCTGAAAAAGCATATCATTAATTGTTCCAATCCTCCTACCACAATGATAAGACTTTCTGTAGCTTTTCCCCAGAGAAGCCAAGACCTTTGGTGCATTAATGTGGCAAAGAGTGCCCCAGGCAGTGGAAGCAACCTGATGATTTTAGGTCCTCTGTTCTGGGGCTAGTGGATTACTCTGTGGCTGAGGGAAGGTTTGGTGGATCTGGGATTTCAGACTCTCTGTTCAGGTAAGAAATGAGACAATTACCTTTTCCTTACCATGTGTCTGCGCCAGTTCCCAACTAACCTAAAACAGTAAACATGCACCTCCATCGCTGGGCTCTTGGGCAGGACAACATGTGCATTCCTATACAGATACCGAGATACAACATCCGGACATCAGAGCATCTCCAGTACAGTCCCGTGGTGCTTTTGCAAATATTAAAATGGCTCCCTCAGCAGAGGGCAGTGGCACATACCTCAAGTGCCAGCTTCTTGAGGAGGTGGGAGGATCACCTGAGCCCACAAGTTCAAGACCAACCTGGCAACATCTACGCAAGATGCAACAAGTCCTGTCTGTTGCCTACTGCAGTTACCACAGATGTATATGTGTGGAAGAATTATGATACCACAGTTGCAAGATGCCAACTATCATGTTAAAATAATGTGAGACAGCAGCACACAGGACGGATGCAGACACAGGAAAGAGGAAATGCTTTCGGCTTAGAGAATGCAAGAATATGGGGGAGTTTTCTCTTTTGACTAAGTTAATGTTTTCATTGTATATTCATATTTTGAGGCAAGGTCTTGCTATGTAAGTCAGGCTGGCCTGGAGCTTGTAATTGATCATAGCCTCCTACATGGTGGGATTAGGTTAACTGAGCATCTACACTGGCTGGTGGTTACCCCTAAGCCTTCCAGAAGAGATCTTGAAGCTCTCAGTAGATTGCCAAGTGAATACTTAAAGATCACAAAATTGGGGTAGAATTTTAATGCTTACTAAAAAATTACCAAATTTCGGTTTTAAACACACACACATACAATACAGGTTTTAGAAAGCTATTAAGTCATAATGCCTACATAGACAAGCTTAAAGCAAGCTGAAAAGTGATCTTTGCTTTTGGCTCTCTATAACAACAGGCATTCACATCTACACTTGAAGTCTCAAAAAAGGAAACCTGGGCCAAATGGGTCCTGTAATTTCCCTGAGAAGGGTCCCATTTACCTTTCCCAAATATTTCTAAGTGGAAATCATTCCTTAACTGTAAGCCCAGCACGCCTCCTGCTCCAACATACTGTGAGATCATCCAGGAGGCCAAAAGAAAATTTGCAAAGAACAGAAAGGATTTTAGAAGGTGAGTTGGAACAGCACTGTGGCTGCAAAATATGATGCTTCAGCAACCAGAAGTGATACTTGAGATGGTCTGAACTTGATCTCTACTGGTGAGGATGATTCTTGTTTAACATCTTATAGATTCTATGTCAAGTGTCTGTATAGTAATCATAGAGCCTGACAACTATCGGGGACTAGAGTGGGTAGGAAGTCTTCCTGTGGGTACACCCCAGACCACCAAGCAATAGAGCCTGAAGCAGTGCTACTTTACAAGGACGGAGTTGGAAAGCAGGAAGGTTGTGCATGTGGAAGCAGAGCGAGGAAGTGGGGTGGTGGCAGCTGGGCGGCCTTGAGAAGACTGTGACAGGGTGGACTCTTGGAAAATGTTTTCTCAGAGAATGTTTTCTGCTTGTTCTTGATCTAAGTGATTGATTGCTCCTGGGCAGTCATGACACTTAATGTTCTAGAGAGTTAGGAATGGGTTATGCAAGAATGTTCATGAATTTTTACAAGAAAATCTGGCATGATCCACTTCATGATGTCAAGGTAACTGTCTAAAGACTGTTGCCTTTGGGGGAGGAAGGACCAGACCCAGTGTTGGAAATTCAGTGCTGCTCAGGGACATGGAGATGAAGGAGCAGCCAATGTAGCTCTACCCAGTATGCAAGACACAGTCTGTGCACCTCTCCCTCTGTGCCCTCATTCTCCCCACCCATCCTCACAAGCGGCCCCACATGGCAGTGTCTCAGATCACACGAGGTGTCACAACTCTAAAAGGGAGGGTTTAGCACAATAGTCAGTCCCTGGGAACACAGGCTTATTACTGGATTTCCTCCCCAGGTAGGATCGGCTGCTTTCTTTTTAAATAGTAACTCTAAATGTTGATAGAGCATTATTTATATTCTACAGAGCAAAGCAAAGAATCAGAGAAGAGATCAGGCTCCTGAAAGAGCAGGAGGAAGCAATTGACAAGGAGCTTGACCGGTGAGTCTCAACACTGTAGTATTTAAGTCACTTTTAATTGACAAACAAATTCACAGAAAACCAGTGGATCTGTCATATAAATATATATTAAATATCCGCAAAGAGTTACATCCTACTTAGCAGCCCATCAATAGACTGGTTCTCAACCTTCCTAATGCCGGTAACCACCAACCATAAAGTTATCTTCATTGCTACTTCATAACTATAATTTTGCTACTGTCATGAGTCAGAATGTAAATATCTGCGTTTTCCAATAGTCTTAGGCAACCTGGGGGTTGTGGTCCAGGGATTGAGGATCGTGGATCTAAAACAACCTACTATCTCTCTTTATTTGAAAAAAAAAAATCACCTATCAACTTAACTCACTACTAAACATTATTATGATTATCTATTATTATGATTATCTATTTTTACTTCAGCCATAAGACTGAGCTTATAACTATGCCCTGCCTGAGAAAAGCATAAACTAGAACGTTCTTCCGCTGGCCTCTCTGGGTCTACAATTTTCTGTCACTTCTGTCCCCGACACTTCCTCCACACATGCAAACATGTTTCCTCAATGGAGCAGGGATAATATGGCTGGTTTAATTTGTTTTACAAATTGGGGTATAAAAGAGGAAGTACAATGAGTCTAGGTAGACTGACTTCCTCCACTCAGATGATAGAGTCCTTTAAGTCGGGAGAGACTGGAGCTTGACCAGTCTCTGTAAATGTTCTGCATTTCAGTCACCAGAGAAAGTCCAACCCATCACTTTAAAATCTTATCTTACTCCTCACCAAAAAACCAAGCCAAACCAAAACAAAACCCTACCAACTACCACTCCCTGTTGCAACTTCTAAATTAGGACATCAAATTCGCAGTGACTCAAAACCGAGCCCACAGGAACAGATTCCTCACGACTGGGAAGCTCAGAACATGGGGATGTTCTCAGGGTAGATCCCAATCTGCATTCAAAGAAACCTACGAAGAGAAAGGGAAGGTGGAAAAGTTCTGTGATAACATGTGCCAGTTACAGAAACAGGCTCCCATATTTCCCTCCACAGACAATCATGGAAATGAGAATCAGGAAGAGAAAACAACCAGAAAGCAGGATTAGATAGTGAGGATGGTCACAAAACTTTGTGAACATACAAAACAGTTGAACTGTATGTTATAAAATGTAAATTTTAGACTTTGTGATCTATATCCCCATGAGACATGGAGGCAAAGATGAGTAGATTTTAACAAAATCAAGTACAACTGTGTCTAAGATTAACACACAACTCAAGGGGGCACTAGAGAGGGAGCATCAGGGGACTGGGAACTCAGGCTGCCTGCTACATCAACTGTAGTATTTCTCAATTGAGTAGTCACTGACCAAAAACCTAGAAGATCCCTGGGATGCTTTCTTAAGGAGTTTGGCCCAGTACACACCCTTGCACAAATGTACCTTGGCTACCACCTCCTCGTCTCCCCCTATGCCATTGTGTAAAGCCCCCACACACTCTGGGCAGTGGAGGCAGGTAAGGTAATTTTATGTGATGTGTCTAACTGAAGGGGCTGCTCTTCCATGGGGCGAGAGTCGCAAGGTAGTAGGAACTAAAGCCTCAAGGAAATGCTTGGATTAAAATCATCTGCCTTCCAGTCTTCTCTGTGTGAAGTAGTGACAGCAATTTTGCCTGTCTGATCCTGTCTCCTCATCGATTAAAAAGGATAAAAGTCATCCCAGCTTGCTACAGTTGTAATGAGGTAGCTGCATTAATACATGTGAGGGGCCAGCGGGAGCTCAAGGCATTCAGTCTTTGCAAATACTGGCTAGGAGATGCATACGAACAATTCATTTGCTCAATTGTTTTTCTTTATTCCATTAGGCTCCAAGCAAAAGCTTCCAAAAACATCCAAGAAGTCACAATAGATTTTGAGAATTTTCTCCATAAACGGGTATGTTTCCTTCCTGGAAATAATTGAGAGTTCTCTCCACAACTCTTGCCTCCAGACCTCACAATGTTTCATAAGCAATGCACGGTCACACCCAAGCTGGTGGCAGAAACAGCACATTCTTATCATTGATTGTCCACTCCAAAAGGCAGACAACCCATTCTAAAGCACATTGATATCCTCATACCCACTGTCTTCATTCCTGCTTCTAAAACAATCCCTGGAACAGTATCTGTAACTAGGACCTCAAAAAGTGAAACCGGTTAGAAATTAGAGGAAATTATTGGTTTTTGAAGTTGTATTTTATTTTTTATTAATAATTCAACAAAACTATATGATGCCATCAGTTATGTGAAAAGAATGTCCCTCTGGCCCTCACTCAGCCAAAAACAAGGGAGGCTGTGATAAGACTCCAGAGCTCAGATGAGGAGAAAAGAGGAATGGAGAGTTCCAGTCCGTTTCTCTGGCCCTTTCTTTCCAAGCCTTCGGAACAGTCCTGTTAGGCCTGAAGGGTCATGTTTTTCAAAGGCCAATGCATGTAGATGCTGGCATGCAGGAAACTAGCAGGCCAGACTACCTGAGACCAGGATGGAGGGATCCAGCATGAAAGGTTTCCCCTCTGCAGACTCCAGAGCAGACCCATTAGTTATGGGTCTAATACCCAAACCAGGAGGGGTAGGATTCCTAGACAGCAGTGCTAGAAAGCCATGAAACACTCAGGTGATTCTATTAGACGCACAGGATCACTGGTTACTTTGGTTTTCTTTTAAGCACTGTTGCTTATTCCCACGTCTCTTGATGTATTTCCTACTACTGAAGAGTGCCGTAAGCACCACATGTAAGAGAACAGCAGTGCACTTGGGCAGGTAATGGTAGACTCTGCAAGGAGCTGTAGAAACCAGCTTCCCCTGACACTACAGCTGCTACCTCAGGCTCCTTCACTGTTACCTGCAGGAATCAATCTTCTATCAGCCTTCCATCAGTAATTCACTCTTGTACAAAATCCCCAAATTTAGAGCCCACATTTCCAAATGCCAATAGAACAAACTAAATACATTTGTAGACCAGATGGGCCTGTTTTCCTGGTCTGAATGTTGCCTGCTCCAGCCAGTGCAGCTGACATGATTGTCAATGCATTTAAAGCGAAGCTCTGCATTTTCACAGAGCCTTCCACACCCCCAGAGTCTGCAGGCGAGTCTCATGCTCTGCTGGTCTGTGCTGCCTACTCACTAGCTTTAAAATTCTAGCCTTCCTTTGTGTCATGCTCAAAGTCAATTTCTTTATGTGCCTTGTGGCCTTGGTCCCATCCCTGTTCTTCAAGGAAGAGTTGGCTATGTCTCACAACTTCTAAAACACCAGTTACTGAAGGGTAGGTTCAAAACAGTTCTTAACAGACAGGAAGCCAAAGCAGAGTAGAATAGTTTCAGTGGACTCCGTGCCTCCCCAAAGACAAAACACACAGAATGACTCCACACAGTATGTCCCCTATACATACTGAACACTTAAAAACTGTGTCCCCATGAAGGGGTGCACACTGAACTGTTAGAGTGACTGTGTTCCTGTGAAGGTGTACTCACTGAATTCTTAGAATAATTGTGTCCATATGAAGGTGTGCATACTGATTATTTAATTACTGAACATTTTCCTCATCGTCTTCAGAAGGAATTCCATGGTGAAAATCATTAAATGAACTAACAACAGTCTCATATGATTCAAGTTTTGTTTTTTTAAAGAATTTTAAGCCAACCACAAATTGTCTGTGGAGAATACAGGCCATTAAAAACAAATGCAGCATTATAAACAAATTTGGTTCTTGGATAAAATTCAAAATTCTTTCAATAAATTTGATACAATTTGCTCAGGTATTTACAAAGAATGGCTTCAGGAGTTGGTTTTAAGGTGGGTCTTAGTTTCCTAGTGACTTGTTCTTTAAGAAATACTGAAGCCTGCTTAGGTCTTTTAGAAACAGGCAGATGATGAGGCTCAGTTACTGAATACTGGTTAATGGGCCAACACAATCATATGAAACAAACACTGGTAATATTCTGGGTGATTCCAACCATGATACAAATGCTGTCTCTGTCACATGAATATTTCAATAAAACCCACTTTGCTTTGCATCCTGCAAAGTAACTTAGAAAAAAGCTTCTGGGAGACTGCCATTGGTGTGTCACCACATGACCAGATACCTCTGCCCACTTTTGATAAGTGTCCCAAGTCCTCACTCATTCCACCACTGCCAATGTCAGATCACACTTGAGGCTTTTGCACACTCACCTGCCCTACACTGAACCAGGGACACGAGCAAGCCTTGCCAGGCATCCAGAAGAGGGCTGTGAGCTGTGAATGGGGATGTCAGAAGGCATGCCTCTTGGATTGGAAAGGCATTTGAGAAATGGTAATATGAATGAGAAGAAAGTAAATTCCAATTTTCTTATGAATTTTCTTCTGAAATCTGTCCTTTGACCCCGCCCCCGAGGTGATCTTCACCATTTTCAGAGATATGGGAATCTCACATACTGTGTGTGTCTAAGAATATTTGCAAATCCTTAACCATGTACTATGTTCACAGCGCGTTGAGGCTAAACTCGAGGAATATAAAGGATCCTCAATAACACCAAGCTCAGGATCACCACAGCTGCCACAGTCACCACAGTCATCATCATCCACTACCACGTCAGAAGCTTTCAGCTATGCGGAGGAGGGCTGAGGGGCCAGCAGTGGCCACTCTTCAAGAACAACACAGCAAGTCTAGCCGCGTCAGTTTAATTGTAGCAGTGTGTTCAATTAACAGTACGTTTTGCTATTCATCTTTTAAAAATCTTCAAATCAATAAATCTCAGTCATTCTTTAAAGATCTAAGTAGATCCTTGGCTCTGATTCCTAAAAAAAATACATTTAAGAGAAAAGTAGTCATGATGAAGCACATAATTTCTTTGGAAATGCATCTTGATAATAGCAACCATTCCTCATAACAGAAAAGGGACTGATTTTTCTGTGGCACGGGAAGTCTTGCCAGCTTCTGAATGCCCCAAATAGTTTCTCTGAGATGTTTTACATTGTTTAGGCCTCCAGGAAAACCAAAGCCCCACCTCCAGGCTTGGTAGCAAACAAGTTGTGCTTCTGCAAAGCCAAGCTGGAGCTGTTCCTCTGGTAATATGCTTCGTGGACGTTTGTGAGAAAGCTGGACAGCATGTCAGCAGGCACGATGGACACTGTGCAGCCTCCCCATCCTGCTCCAGTAAGTCGTGAACCTTTGGCCCCAAACTTCCTATAGCAATGAAAAAGAAAACAGCAAAGACAAAACAAGCAGTACATTATCACCTATAGACAAAGACAAGGGCAATTTAACTGTTATAGAACATATATATCTCCTCAGGTTCTAGGATGAGAGTATGGGAGATTCGGGGATTTCAAGCTTTAAGAAATATATTGGGGACTGGGAAGGTGGTTCAGAATGTAAAGTGTCTGCCACTCAAGCAGACACATAAAAGTTGGGTACCATAGCCCACATCCGCAACCCCAGCATTCATCACTGGCTAGAAGAGGTCAGGAAGGCAGGTCCCTGAAGCTCAGAACCCAGCAGAATCATGAGCTCTATGTTCAGGAGAGACTCTCAAAAAATAAGTGGGAAAATATAATTTTAAAAACATATAAAGTGAAGAGCTATGGATAAAGCCAACCTTTGGCCTCTATACACATACATAGATGTACATTCATACACATGTGTAGACAAAACACACACACACACGAGAAATCGAAGTTGAATAGAATTTACAATTTTTTTCAGTTCTCAGGACTGAGAAACTTTTGGGGGATATCTGAAGATACTCCTTGGTATTGAAGGTAAATACCAACTTTCAACAGTGAGCGCTTACTGTACAGGTCACTAAACACCCACTGTATGCTCAATCCCATAGCCACACAGTAGCCTCTTGAAACTTGGATAGCAAGTCTCCAGTTAATCAAGAAGGGAAATGAAAAGAAGGTGGGCAGTAGACATGCAGGCCATGAGGAATCACCTCAGAGGAGGGTAAATCAAAATCAGTATGTACAGCATAATACTCTCCATAACTGCTTCAGCTGCATTCTGTTCTGTTGTTGAGATAGGGAAGGCATGTATGTGTACATGTTCCTGTGTGTGCACATTTACAGGTATACAAGCACCTGTGGAGGCCAGAGGTCAACATCTGGTACCTCCCTCCATTGCTCTCTACTTTATTTTTGAATACATGGTCTCTCACTGAACCTGAAGCACATTGGTTCTACAAGGCCAGCTGGCCAGCAAGCCCCAGAGATCCTTCAACAATGCTAACTAAGACTGCAGGCGTCCTTTCCTACAGCTGTCTTTTTATGTGGGTGCTGAGATCCCAACCCAGTTCCTCAGGAATGCACAGCAAACACTTTACTGACACAACTACCACCAGCTCTCAGCTGTGTTCATGAGGCTATCCATTCCACACACCAAATTCAGACTGGAGGGCTGAGGGCTGAGTTCAATATCCAGCCCCCCAGAACTGACAGCCTATGTTTATTAACACAGAACTGTTACTAAACGCTAGGTTCTTTGGTTTGCTTAGTGACTGATGGAAAAATTATGCAAACCTTCCCACAAAGTAGATGGTGGTCCTAGAAGTACATACCATCCTCCCTGCACTTCCTGGGACTGAGCTAACACACAGACCCACCTTTGCCTACAGAGACGCTCACGAAGAGGGAAACAACTCTACAAACTACAATGTAGTCACCATCTGAAGATATTTCCGATTAATTTTCCTAATAAAGTTCACTCAAGTTAGAAATAGATTTAAAGCTTCATAATTAATTTGGCCCAGTTCTGTCCCCTTTCTCCTCTCATTCTTAGAAAACATCAATAGAATAAATATAATATTCCTCCTCCAGGAAATCAGCATCACTACACATCACTGCTCACTTTCCCTCAGTGATCTCTCTGGAGACTGCTTCATCTATTTTACTCAACTATGTTTTTCTAAAAAGTGCTTAGCAACCACAGAAGATTACCAGGCCTGTGACAGCCCTCAAATAGCAGCCACCTAGCTGAATTAGGCCCAAACTCCTATCATCCAAGCTGAAAAGTCACTTTAATCATGAAAAATCTAGAAAAGAGTTTGTTTGTAGTTTTTTTTTTTCATTTAAAGAAGAAACTTTGTCATAAGTGGACACATCAAACACTGTATCACCGCTGAAGAAGCTGGGAGAAATGGGACTCCTGAAGCATCTGAAGCCTTAAAGGCAACCACAGCCTGGTCTAGATGACAGTGTACCCACTTGCTCTATGAGTACAATGCACCAGGTCTTTAACTGCCTTCTGTGGGCCTTTCAGGCATATTTTTATATACTTCTGTTTTGAACAGTTTAAAACATAGTGGTGGTGTACATGGGAGTCAGAGGGCAGATGGTTACACAAAGTGAGTCCAACCTGTTTCAGGACAGGAATATATAATTAGAATATGTCACAAAACATTAAAAGATATATATATATATATATATATATATATATATATATATATATATATATATATATATATATATAGCACAGGTAAGGGATAGCTTACAGGGATGTATGTTCTCAAGTGTTCCCCAAAAACTGAACATAGAAAGCCTTTCCCCAGAAAGGAGGAGAGCTTCCCTTTGCCATATGGAAAACCACCCTTATCTACTCTTCCCCTTATAATCTAGCCCACGCAGAGGCCAAGTATAATTAGGGCAGGGTTGGATATAGCTGGACACTGAAGTAAAGGTTTGTTACCCTTCCATCCCATACTGAGATAAGTGTTTGTTATCCTTCCATCCCATTCAGGGGTATAAACAGTCAACAAACCCACCTAAAATATATTACAAACTGTCACAGCTGAATGTCCAAGATGGCTATCACCTGCATTAGTGAATAGTGATTCACAACACCTGGAAGTGAAAAACATTTGTCTAAAGAGATGTGAGTCCCTGGGACCTGTAGAGTGGTACTCTCTCTCATTTACATGACAGGGCATGCAGGTCAGCATGTGGCTCAGCCAAAGACCACACAAAACTTTGACATGGTGAGGAGGGGCTCAGGAAGCTGAGCAGCCAAGTTGTGGGATCAGGGCTGAAAGAAGACTTCTGAGGAGAGTCAAGCAAAGGCACGCCTCACCCATCCTCACCCTAGCAAGCAAAGGCATGCCTGCACCCATCCTTACTCTGACAAGCAAAGGCATGTCTGCCTGCACCCATCCTCACCCTAACAAGCAAAGGCACGCCTCACCCATCCTCATCCTGACAAGCAAAGGCATGCCTGCACCCATCCTCATCCTGACAAGCAAAGGCATGCCTGCACCCATCCTCATCCTGACAAGCAAAGGCATGCCTGCACCCATCTTCACCCTGACAAGCAAAGGCATGCCTGCACCCATCCTCACCCTGACAAGCAAAGGCATGCCTGCACCCATCCTCACCCTAACAAGCAAAGGCATGCCTGCACCCATCTTCACCCTGACAAGCAAAGGCATGCCTGCACCCATCCTCACCCTGACAAGCAAAGGCACACCTGCACCCATCCTCACCTTGACAAGCAAAGGCATGCCTGCACCCATCCTCACCCTGACAAGCAAAGGCATGCATGCAACCATCCTCACCCTGACAAGCAAAGGCATGCCTGCACCCATCTTCATCCTGACAAGCAAAGGCATGCCTGCACCCATCCTCACCCTAACAAGCAAAGGCACACCTGCACCCATCCTCACTCTGACAAGCAAAGGCATGTATGCACTCATCTTCATCCTGAGGAGCAAAGGCATGCCTGCACCCATCCTCATCCTGAAGAGCAAAGGCATGCCTGCACCCATCTTCATCCTGACAAGCAAAGGCATGCCTGCACCCATCTTCATCCTGACAAGCAAAGGCATGCCTGCACCCATCTTCATCCTGACAAGCAAAGACATGCCTGCACCCATCTTCATCCTGAGGAGCAAAGGCATGCCTGCACCCATCTTCATCCCCCAAACTTTCCATTTGTCTTCTTTAATAGCTTGGACAATAACAGCACTAACATAGTGAGAAATCCTAATTTCAACGAGTGACCAAAAGAGAAACAAAAAGCATTAGCCTATTTGTTTTCTTATGAAAAGTTAAGGAACTTTAACAAATGAGCTGTCCCACATGTAACTGACTTGGCTTCAAAACTGTTCCATGTTCTTCAGGAAGTCCTACTTCAAAATTTAAATTTACGGTTCACTTATTTAAAATAGACATTTTATAATTGCACAAAGATTGCCTTCTTCCTTCATTATTTCATCTCATTTAATTAAAATTCTAACATTAATTTAATTTTTTTAAAAAACCACTACATAAGTGTAATTTCCTTCTGGTGTTTTTTTTTTTTTCTTTTTCAAGAGGGTCGTCTCCTGCAGCCCCTGGCTGGACAAGAGCTTTTATGTAGCTACAACTGGCCTTGAACTCACAGCCTCGCAAGCACTCACACTCAGTTCTTCCTCTGTGTTCTAATCTGACTTTTCTCTTGATGAGGAGGAAAAGGGGAAAACAAACATTAGGACTGTTTCTGTGTTGTCCATCTGTTCCACTGGGGTCATGAATGTGCTCTTGATGCTGACCTACTGGCTGACGCTGAGGATCACCTTGGAAATGCAGTCCACCTCAGGTCATCCAAACCTCCACTGTATGGGGGGGGGGGGAGGGGGGCTATGATACTCCCTCATTCAGCTACATAGCTTTTCACGAAAATAATTTCCGAAAACTTTTCTCAAACATACAAAAATTTTAAAGTGCTACAAGGTAGCCAAGGGTGGTGGTGGGGGTGTCATTGGTAACACTCCCTGAACCCATTTCCACTCCCTCTTCCCTCATTTTGTCTCCCAAGGACCAGCCTCTGTCACACTTCACTATGACAAGGAAGTCTTGGGCTGGTGTGTTTATTAAACAAAGCAGCGCTCTTTCAGAGTGGTGCTTCCAGAGCTTGTAGCAGCTCTGGGGATGACAGCAGGGCGCCAGGGTGCCAGAGCTTTGGTGATCTCCCCTGTTCTGCAGGCCTCCCAGGTGCGATTCTCACTGCTCTTCCGCTCCTGTCTTCCCCGGGGTTTGCTTTGCTTTGGGATTTGGGTTTTGCATCCTTAGCCTTACTCTTGGTGTCTCTGGCAGTTTCCACTCCCCCTTTCCTGCATTATCATCCAAAAACCTGTATAGAGACAGCGCCTCAGCTTCTGTGAGAGGGTCAGGATGACTTTAGGGAAGGAAGGTGGTAGTAGCACTGGCTCCCCTGAGACTATCCTCCCAGAGCCCTGACAGGAGGATCTGGCACGTTTGCAGCGTGTGATCTAAGGTTACAAACAGCAAAGAAAACAGCCGTTACATAAGGGGCCAGGGACCCAACTACTCAGGCCACCATTCTCATTACCCTCTCAGTATGGGAAACAGAAGGATATGGTTACGGAATGAGCCAAAGTTCATCTGAGCCCAGACCTGGAGACATACAACTGTAATCCCTGAACCTGGAGGAACAGTCCCAAATTCAAGGCCAGCCCTGACACCATCTCAAAAATAAACACTAAAAAGAAAGAAACTTGGTATATAGCAATAGGGTTTATAAAAAGAAACAAAAAAAACCCACAACCCTAGGGTGGGGATAGTGTGTGGCAGAGTAGTTGTCTAGCACATAGGAGGCCCTGAATTCCAACCTGAGCACCAGCATTTAACAGTGGGCAGAGCTCCTTCATCCGGGCAGTTAGACATTTTCCTCAGAAAACTAATGCAGCTATGTAGAGTCTAGTCAGAAACACTTTGACCATGCACTACTAGGTACGTTCTACTGCATGAAGAGATGCTCAGCTATTAAGAGCGCTTGCTGCTCTTCAAAGATTCCAGGTTCAGTTCCCAGCACCTATTTCTGGCAGCTGATAACTGCCTGGAACTCAAGCTCCAGGAGACTTAATAACCCTCTTCTGGTCTCTGTGGCCTAATGAACTCATTTGAGTGTGTGTGCATGCTAAATATTTTTCAAGAGTTTTCCAAAACTCCTGTAAGACATAATCTCAAAATCTTTCACTAGAATCGCAAAGAGTTCCAGCAGAGATGGTCACTGGACATCCCAAGACAGGTGCCATCCAAAGTCAACACCCAAGATGAGAAGCAGAGCTCAGCCTCAACCTCCCAACCCGCCTCCTACCACATGCCGCCACCCTGCTCCACCAGACTTTGCTCCAAGTTCAAATCCTGGAAACCATGACCAGTGTTTCTCACTTGAGAGCTTCAGAGAAAGAAAAGAAAGCAGTAAAATGACGCAGAGCTGCATATAATCCATCTCAGACAATCCACAGGGGGAGCAGCAGCAGGTATGAGAGCCAGACTCTCCCAACTAATCGTCTGTGGAGTAACTAGCTGCTCAACTCACTCCCCAGCCTGATGGCTTTCTAGGTCCATTTCTTCCCCTGTCCTTGTTCTAATTAATGCCTAGAGCACTAGGAAGTAATTCTGACCTAGAGTTGTGGAAAATAGCTGCCCCCCCAAAAAAAATTTTTTTTAGAAAAATAAAGAGCATTTTTTCACTCAAAAAAAAAAACACAGCAGTCCTCTTTATCCCTCTCTTTCTCCCACACAGCAGTGGTCTAGAACCTTCCTTCAAGAATATCCAGCACTAAATCATTTATCACATCTGTTGCCCCTTCCTCTTCCAGAAGCCAGAATCCTTTCCACTCATAATGGGGTCCACGTAGTGTGAATCCTTCCGACAGCTAACAGGGTCCATGTAGTGAGGGCATGTCCTCTCTGACTTCACCTGTTGCTCTCTCTGTCTGTCCCTGCTGCACCTCATACATAACAGCCTGTCTGCTTGCTGATCCTTCAGGTCCTCTATTCAAGTGTAACTTTCTTACAGAAGCCTTCTCCAACCACAACACAGAAGACTCTTCAACCCCGGCAGACAATATCCCTTCCAGCTCTGTCCATGACATTTATCACCAGCAGTGCAATTATTTTTCAATTATCATTGATCCCTTTGCCCACACAAATGTAAGCCAGTGCTGGTCACCATTGTCAGAGAAGAAAGCACATTGGAGAATTCCAGGAGGCTGGCAGGTCGCCTCTATACTGTTTCTGGGAGGGTTCAAACTCCCCACCCACTCTAAGCCAAGACACTTATTCCTCATTTCTGCACAAATCATTCCATGTCCAAGACTGAACATCATTTGTCTCGTCTACTTACTGGGCTCTGGATTCTCTCTTTTTTTTTTTTTTTTAAAGATCATTTAAAATAAAATGAGTTCTGAAAGGAGTTTTGGCAATTAGTGAGCAAAGGCTGACGTCAGCAGGAAGTGTCTCAGCCATGCTGTGTGCAGGCTTCTGGACAGGCCAGGCAGGTTCCGAATGCCATCCTGTGACCCCACTGGAGCTGCTTGGTTTGAACTCTGGCTGGGTGTGGCACAAGCCTGGCAAGCCACAGGCGCCAAGTGGCTAATTGCATTTCCATTGCTGGTTGCGTGCAGAGCTGTGTCATCGTGTCAGTGTGAGCTAACACAAGTCACCTGATTCTGCTCCAATTTCCCTTTCTCCAAGGTCAGTGTGGAACCTCCCCGGCCAGGGCACTCTATTATCCCATTCTTGCACAATCACAGCAGTGAGGTCTGGAGGTTCTGTGAAAGAGACTCTCTCTTCACACTTTGGTCACAGCCAAGTTCATAAACTGGCCTCACTTTGGTCTGCATTTCCCCTAACTGTCCAAAATAAATATGGCAGCCCAGGAGATGGGGGCTTCCCAAGTGACTCTTCCAGCCCACCTCCCTCAGTGAAACTCTGCGACTCTCTGACTCTCTCTTCTGGGGTTTGTGAACTATATAAAAATGTCCTCTGATATCTAGTCACCAATAATGGAACTGACTCCAGACTGACTTCTGCACCCCATAAAACAGGTCTCAAACCATGCCACAGACATGCGGTAAGAACACTGGGGATCTACCTCATGGGGACTGGAGTCCCTCAGAAAGGAAAGATTCATCTAAATTATGAGAATATGGCTTTTTGTTCGTTGACAATGCATCCCCTGAGGCTGTGCCTTGGCCCCCACATAGCCCTCTCAGCTCACCGGCAGATGTCCACCAGCTGGTCCAGCTCAGGGCAGCTGCACTCATACATGTCCCGGCAGCTTCTGTGGCTCTGGTTCATTAGCTCTCCCAGCAGCTGGACTGAGTTGTCAGGTGCTTCCTCACACACTTGTTTAAACTGCAGCACACGCGCAGCCTCACTGTACACGTGCTTTGCCCGCTGGTAGAGTTTGAAGGTAAGTTCTGAGAAAGGACATGGGGAAAGAGGTAAGAAAGGGTTAAATGACTATACAGTACCCAAAAAGGTGTGTGTGTGTGTGTGTGTATGTGTGTGTGTGTGTGTGTGTGTGTGTGTGTGTGTGGTGTAGCCCAAGCTAGCTGATTTTCCTGCCTCAGACTTCCCTAGTGCTGGGATTACAGGTCCAAGCCACACCTACCTTCCACCTATCTACCAACTACCTACCACCCACCTACCTACCCACCCACCTACCTACCCACCCACCTACCTACCACCCACCTACCTACCCACCCACCTACCTACCTACCAACTACCCACCCACCTACCTACCCACCCACCCACCTACCTACCTACCTATCCACCTACCTACCACTCCATTGAAAGGGCTTCTGTTCTGTTCCTGTCTTCACTGTCAGTACCTGAGGTTTTCAACAGGTCTCTATTTCACCGAGTTTGTCCTAAAAACCATCTACTAATAAATCAACTTCACTTCTCCCTAAATACTGATGTAAGATCTTCCTATTCAGCTAGTAAACCCAGACATGTCCACACACGGACACACACACAGCAGCCTACAGAAATCACTACATGCTAACAGTGCTTATCTCTGGGAACTATCATAGGTGAATTTATTATCCTCTTAAAACAGCTCGGTATTCTTCAGAGCCCTCAATGACTGACAACTGCATTGACACATCATCTGCAATGGCTGCATCATGCTCTTCCCAGGGTAACAAATGAGGCCATGAAGCACCATGAATAGTGTGGAAGATAGTGTGGTGGGAGTTTATGGATGCCCTCTGGCCACTAGGAAAGTGCCAGAAATGGAAGTGAGAGGGTGACAGTCCACCAGCTGTGACAAACAGCTATGCCCAATTTGCTACCTCTGCTGGCTCTATTTCCCCAGCTCTGAAATGAGACTGAGGTTTACTTCTCAGGACCCTCTGGCTTCGCTCTCTGATAACACAACGAGAAACTTCTCTGAACAACCAACCTTCCAGTGTCCCTATAGTCTACTCCCACTGTGATAAGCATGAGGATGGCTGTACATGTCTGTGCCCTTAGTGCCTCACTCTCTGCCCACAGGCTGACCAGTAGCGACCACATGCGGGGATTCCTTGCAGTCTCACCAAAGGATGGGAGTAAGGCAGCAAGAATTGGGAGGGAGAGAGTAAGCACAAAAGACCTCTCCCTTGGCTCTCTTGTGTTTTATCTTTGTCTTGGTCACTCTGTCCGATAACATGCATCTAAATCAACACTGATAGGTTAAATTCCCCCAAAGAACACCCCCATCATGTCAGCCACTGCCCCAGGCCACAGCCATTTCCCTGGTGTTACTATAGTCCATGCTTAATCCCAACAGGACCAAACTACTCCATCTGTGTAGTTGCTCTAACAGTCTTTGCTTTTGGATATACTCATTTGTCACACACAGAAATGGCTTCTTGCCCTCCCTCTCTCCCTCTATGTCAAAATTTTACCTCATTCTGAAGGCTCAAATTACATTTTACATCATCCTTGAGGCCATGAGAGGCTCAGCTGGAAGTAATTTCTCGACTGAATTTGTACCTTGCTTATGTGTGCTTGCTGTCCATGCTCATCTGGGGCTTATGACTTTCCATCATGGTTATTTCTCAGAGCTCTGCAAAGGTTTTGCAGGCTCCTGAAGTTAGACATTTAGTCTCTTAGCTCCACACACCCCAAAAGCAATGCTCCCTCCCTATCACCTCAACAATGCCTTCCATGGTAGAGCCCAGTGTGTGTTGAAGGTTAATTATGATAAAATTGGGACTTTAAGTCTAGTTCAAAATCAAAATACTTCCATCTGGGCTTCCTGTTTTGTTTAAGAGGAGAAGAGAAGGAGCCACTATTGACAGCTTAACTGTGTTGAGACAGGACAGAGGCAGCCAGCAGGGTTCCCTTTATCATTAAATCTGTAACTGCAGATCACGTGCGGTTGAGCAAATAAAAATAAAGAGAAGCCATTGGCTTGGTGTAGGTAGAGACAGAAAACATGTGTTGTCCACTGGTAGCCGTAATGTGAGTTCACCCACACTGTGCTCCTGTCAGCTTGCTGTGTCCATAGTCAGGTCCAGGCCAGGGGTGTCAAACGTCCTTGGTGGGGGGGGACCAACACAAAAAACTGGCAGGTACCTTCCTCAAATCTGCACCAACTATAGAAACAGTACAAGGGATGGTGCCAGCCATTCAGAAAGGAAAGAGAGGGCCATTGATTGACATGTTCCATGGTTTGAAAGGGAGATGTTCCCACACAGGCTCATGTAGTGGAGCTAACTTAGTCTCCAGCTGTGACGCTATTTGGAGAAGTTATAAAATTCTTATGGACTCTGATGAAGGAAGTCCATCACTGGGGGCGGGCTTAGGAGATTTATTACCTTGCCCACTTCCGCTCCTCCTCTGCTTCCTGTCAGATAAAAGATAATGAGTCATTATGGACCCTCCTAAGCCAAAATAAACTCTCTTCTCTTCCTGCTTTTGGTCATGGTGTTTAACAACAGAAAAGGAGCCGATACAGGTGTTCTGAAGATGGTCCCAAGTGCTTCCTTTGTACGTGCTTAATACAGTACAAGCTGTGGAAGTCATGAAAGGAATGAACATGACTTTGGCAACTGTATTAACATTATTGCTTTTTAAAATTTGAGGTTAGAAGCCAAGGCCATAATCCTAGCAGACTGTACTATGTTCTTAGGAGCATACACACACCAAGGCTGTAATCCTGGGAGGTTGTATTACCTACTTAGGGGTACACACTCATGGACTTGAGAGAGAGCAAAGAGGGGTATGTGGGAGGGTATGAAGGGGGAAGGGAAGGGGAAACTATATATTAAAAATCTCAAAAATTTTAAGATAAGAAAACAAAATCTGAGGTTGAAACAAAATCTTTAAAATACCAACTTTAGAGTTCCGTATGTGGGGATTTAATAAAAGCTCCAAAAGTTTTGGAGATATCAGAGGGAAATCTACCCACAGTCAATGTGGGGATTTAATAAAAGCTCCAGAAGTTCCGGAGATCTAACCAGTCAGTCTAGGAGGATCAGAGAGTGGTGATTCACACCTTTAGTCCCAGCACAGGGAGTATCCTGGGAGTGGTGACCTATGCCCTTAATCCCAACTGAGTTCAAGGTCATTGTAGTTTACAGATGGAGTTCCAAACTCTCAGGCAGGCAGTGGTGTGGCCACGCCTTAATTTACCAAGAGAGTATTTAAGGCCGGCATAGAAAGGAAGAGAGGAAGCCAGGAGAAGCCAGGCTGAGGAAGCTGGAACCCACAGCTGGGTAAGATCTGACTGTGGTGTTTACTCTCTCTAATATCTCGGACTTTCTCAGAGATCTATCCCTGAGTCTCATTTATGTTTCAATTGTACTTTTGAACAATGTCACCTCCAACAGTAGCAGAATCACTATCTTGTCCTATGAAGTCATACCCTCTGAGAATGCAGAGCAATGATCCTGCACTGTGCTGTGGTGTGAAAGCTTTCAGTGTGAGCAGAAGAGTCCTACACAGAACAGTGGAGAATACACCAGCACAGGCTACCACCTTCCTTATTGACACCTTCCTTTTCTGTGCCAACTGCTATCCTGATGAAGCATTTAGGATAGATTATACATGGCATTTATGTTCTCCTTACCTACTTCAGTACAACCTTCTATAAAATAAGGACACACCATTGTTATCAACCTAACACAATAGCCCTGGATTCCCTAAATCTCCTGGTATTCAGCCCATGGTTCAGTTTTCCCAGGTGTTAAATTTACATTTCAGCTGGCTTACAGACAAATCAGAAGTCCACCATCCCAAAAGAAGGCCGGCCCTCCCTCTCTAAGTGTAAGTACCCTGCAGCACCCTCTGATAGGCTTCCCTACATGCAGGCTCCAGATGGGCAGCACTGATTGCAGTTGGTAGGTTATATAAAGGGAGGCAGCAACGTTGGAAAGATAACTTGATTGAGGGGGGTTGGGGGAGTTTTAGAGAGAGAGAGAGAGAGAGAGAGAGAGAGAGAGAGAGAGAGAGAGAGACAAGAAATGTGGGCAAGATCAAAATTCTTGTATGAAATTCTCCAGCAATAAAAACATATGTTTAAAACTTCACACAAACATATTCAGTTGTGCTGCCTAAGTCTTCTGCAGTGCCTTTGACATCTAGAGCCCCAACATCATATCTGTGCACAGAACTCAACACAGTCCACTATGGAAAGTCTGTTTTCATTTTTCTGCCTAACAACATGCTCTTTTAGCATTGGATGTTTCCCTTGAGTGAATATTCTTAATGTAGTGCCCAGATAAGCTTTCTTTATTAAACTCATAACCTCTGTTTCCACTGTATGTGAGAAGAAATACTCAGAATGCTATACACTACTCTACCCCATGGTAGCATCTGTGTCTTCCCTACACCTCAAGAGGAGTGTCTCTTGCTGGGTGCTCTGAAGGTACAGCTCCTGCCCCTCAACACTAGTACCTCAGATGGCAAGGGAGGGGGAGGCTGGTAGGCGAGGCATCTGTTTTTACTCATAACAGGCTTCAGCTGACTCTCGGACCACTCCAGGAGGAAAGCATCCCTCTGTCCTCTGTCAGAGGTTATCACAACTGCGCTCTGGAGCTAAAATGCTAGCTTGTTCTATGTGCATCAAGCCTGCTGCACGGAACGCTGAGGATCATCTTAAATACTGTGTCAGCTTTGTAAACAGATGTCTGTCTGACCAGTCCACAGCTCTTGCAACTCTGAAGAGAGAGGCGTCAGCTTAGAGAATGAAGGGAGCTGTTTCTTACTGTGTTCACACCTTCAAGCTGTGATAGGTCCATGTGGTACCTGCATCATTCATCACCTCTCCTACCCAGGAGAAACTGATGTTTCTGAGTGTGGTAGCCACCTTTGGTTCCAAACACTGTTATTTTTGATAGCTACAGAATCGAGTCCTGAAATTCCAACTCTGACTGTAAGAGAATCGAAAATGAATATTTGGTTAATGAAGAACTTTCATTTCTATAATAGGTTGTTTGTTAGCTTGCCTTCCCTCATCCTCTGTTTTCCTAGAATGCTGGCCTCAGCTGTTGCTTTGTCCTGATGAGTTTTCTCCTGTGATCTTCACGTTGTGGAACCTTCCTGTCATTCAGGCCTCGGGTATTATCACAAGGACAACTTCCTTCAACTCCAACTTGGAGCCGTGCTTCCCCTACAAGCACATGCTTTTTACTCTGCCTTCTTCTCAATGCTCATCACTTTCCAACGTTCGCCCTGTTTGCCTGTGTGCTGCTCACTTACACACTTCCCTCCTTTTCCATTCTTCGGCATGTCACTCTGGGTAGACTAGGATTCAGTGTACAGTAGGGACTCAGTAAGTGCTGGCCTAAGGGTTCTCCTACCTCACCTGTTCACAGAACTGCAATTGGGAATAGGCTGATAAACAGTGTGGGGCGGTTACAGCAGGAAACAGAGAAGACCCACCGAGAACATCTTCACTGAGTCGGAGGAATTTGTGCATATACTGTAGAGGCGACCAGTCAACTCTAGTCTCCAAAGTCAACCCTACGACCCATCATCGCAGGTGGTCAACTGAGAGTGTTTGTGTCGGGCTTGATTTCATAAATGTGAAATTTCTAAAAACAAGTTGTGTTTTTTTTAAAAAAAGCAGATAATTGGAATAAGCTTTTCTTTATCTTTTTAAAGTCATTTTTATAACAAAGGCATGCTGTCTACTTTCTGCCTTTAAAAAGTATATAGTTAGGGAGTACAGGATAGTTTGCTAAGTGGTTAGAAGTACTTGCTGCTCTTCCAGAAAAACTGTTTGGATTTCAGCACCCATGTTGGGTAGCTCATAAGTGCCACAACTCCAGTTCCAGGGGATCCAGTGCTGTCTTTTAGCTTCCACAGGCACTGTACTTACACACACACACACACACACACACACACAACTATAACTTGAAGAAGTCTTTTCAGGAAGTCACACCTGTGGTGTTAATATCCTCTGTAGAATCTGGTCCACAGACTAAAAATCAACCATGGTAATGATTTCTTGGTCTACACAGTATATTCAAAATTTTAAAAAATATATTGAGAAATTTTACACAAGAATCAGAATTTCATTCTTCTTTTAGAAAAACTGAGTTGTCTGTTCTGGACCTGCTTCCTCCATGGGCTGGAGATGAGAAGGCATCATTCCACCGCTCGCCAATAAGGCAGTCTACATGCTCATCAGATGGCTGGGAGCAGTGGGACCATGTAATTAAGTGTTCATGTCCTATCTCTTCAAAAATAAGGGAATGTCAGGAGTTTGGTACATGTCTTCTCATCCTTTACAGAGGCTTGGGTATGACTCCTATAAAACTCTCTGCATCTGTAATTCATAACGGGGGTGAGAGGAGCAGACAAGCTTCCTTCCTTCTTGAGTAGTCCATCATGACAGAATAGACTATTATAACTCTTACAACTAAATGTCACCACCCCTAGGTACATTGTTAGCTCTGTATTAATTTATGTTCTGTCCCTCCTCCAATTTGGGTGAGTTGTGATTCCCAGATACACACAAACACAATGTAGCCCTCCAAATATGTGAAGGCAGCACTCGTGTCTTTATTCTGAACACTGTTAAAGATCCACTGTGTCACTCTAAAACTAAAGGGCTGCCAACAACAAAGAAGAAAGGCCCCTTACTAGAGGGAAAGATCATGAAATGAGAACAGTAGAGTAAGCAGTTGCTAAGGCTCTCTGCACAGATGATGGAAGGCATAGTCAGGAGGGCATCCTGGTCTAGGTTAACCAGAAAGCAGACCTAGGACCAAGAGTGCAGTCAGAGGCAGAGCTCTCTGAGTCAGGACAGTGAGAAAAAGAGAGAGCTGTCAATCAACGAGGCAGCTGGAGCCCATTCCCTTGGTGGATTATAAAACTACACTGGTATGCCTTAGAATTAGCCCCAGAAGAATGGGAAGATAGGCATCCAACCCTGATCCTGCCATCTTTATTGTCTCTAGAGGGGTTAGCATTGCACAAAGTGCTTGGGAGGTGTGAAGGTGTCTGTGAGCTCACAAGATCTTTAGGGTTATATACATAGCCTGTTCTCTGTTAGAATGTGAGAAAAGAAGAAAGCAATAGTTATGAGCCTTGGCAGACAGTGAGAAGCACCAGCAATGTCATTCCACAGTAAGCTGACTGGATATGGCACTGCTGTTCAGACACTTTGTCAGCTGACCTGCGCTAATCAGTCAAAAGCCCAGGCATGGCTCCAGCCCAGCAAGGGGAGAGGAGGCTAGCACCATTGCTTAAACCCAGGTTTCAACTGAGCCTAGAGAGTGAAACCTGACACTCAGATGCCTATAAAGCAGGCAGGACCTTCCCTCTCACCCACAGTGACAGCAGAGATCCCACTCAGGTGCTAAGCATCACCTACTGTTTGACTCTGACAGCGAGGAATATCGTGACCACTTCATTCACATGACTCAACCTCAAGCTTCCTTCCAAAGCTTAAGACACTCTGATGTGTGTGCACCTTTCCTCTTTCCTTTCATTATATTACAGCATTGGGAGTTGAGCTCGGGGCCTCATGCACATTAGGCAAGTGTTCTAAAATTGTTCCTCTACTCCTGAATGGCATTTCCACGACTGACTGAAGTCCTGGGCATGAGTCTGCTGCCACATAAGGGAAAGCTGGTCCTTCTCGGTGTGGTGGGTTTTTCATGTCTCCTATTAGAAAACTGCATTAAATCACAAGGAACACAGGAGAATGCAGACTGTCGATTTTCACTGGGTGGGCTAAAAGGTTATAAATATTGTGGAAATTATCCCCACCCTAGATGAAGACTTAATCTCAGGACAACAAAACAAATAAATTAGTATGTCAGTCTAAAAGAAGTAATAATCTTTATCTTATGAGTGTAGAATTAATCTCTTTGAGACTCTCAGACCCCAAAACACTTTTCCCTTTTTGGGTGAGAGGCTGTGAAGCTTCAGGCTGTGAAGGTCTCTGAAACATAGAAAGCTCTAATGGGCTGACCAGCCCCTTGTTACCAAGAACAGAAGTTCAGAGGTAGATGCTGCAAACTGTCTCAGAGTCCCCTCCATGCCCTGTGTTTCTCATGCACCAAAGTTGTAATTCCCTATTTTGAGGCATCAACAATGTACCATTGAAGCATAAAATGGAAAAACACTATATAATCCCCATTGAAATTGGACTGTGGTTTCAAATTTATTTTCCTAGTAATAATATTTTTCATAAATGTGAAATTTATGAAATGGTCAAAGCCACACAAAATCAACTGCTCCTTTCAGTCCCATTAGTGCCCCATTCCCATGCTGCAAAGAGTAAATTAAATTAGCATTTTACATTTAAACAGAAAAATATTTAACTACTTGCTTTTATAAAGCAAAAGCAGAAATGAAGGAAAGTATACACACACTTCAAGAAAAGCCAGATAATCTGTGAAAAACTACATTGCATGGCATTTGTGGCTTGATTAAAGTCCATAGCATAACATCACTTTGTCCACGCAGAATAACAGCACCCACATGCATAGATGCTGTAGGAGCCAGCACAGCTGGCTTCCTCCTCTGGCCTTCAAGCTTTTTCTCCAGTCACCCTCAACCTCTGACACTGTAGCAATACGGATGCCCCAGCAACAGGACAAGACAGAGCCACTCTTTCCCTCTTTCCATTCTACAGCCTTTGGATTCTCACCACCTCGGCTCTGGACCATTGTATCACCTTCCGCCTGCTACATTCTTACCTACATTTCCCTTCTTGAATGTTTCATTCTATGAAATTCTAGTGTATTTTCTACTGCTGTGGAATAATAGTTTAAGATGTGTTACATTTGTTTCTGCTGTGGAATATTTAATGATGCAAAGATATTCCTTTATGTTGCATGTGTTTAACTCTGTGACGCTCTTTGCCCAGATCTGTTACTGTGCCTGCCTAAATACCTGATGGTCTAATAAGGAGCTGAATGGCCCAGTATCGAGGCAGGAGAACAGATAGGTGGGGCTGGTAGGCAGAGAGAATGAACAGGAGGAAGAAAAAAAGAAGGAACAGGAGGACAAAGAGGAGGCCTCTGGGAGCCAGCCACCCGGCTACACAGCCACCCGGCCACACAGCCACCCGACCACACAGCCACCTGGGCCACACAGCCACCCGGCCACACAGCCACCCGGCCACACAGCCACCCGGCCACACAGCTACCCGGCCACACAGCCACCCGGCCGCACAGCCACCCGGCCACACAGCCACCCGGCCGCACAGCCACCCGGCCACACAGCCACCCGGCCGCACAGCCACCCGGCCACACAGCCAGCCACTGAGTAAGACTGAAAGTAAGATCTACAGAAGAAAAGGAAAAAGCCCAGAGGCAAAAGGTAGATGGGATAATTTAAACTTAAGAAAAGCTGACAAAAAATGGGGGGGGGGGAGCAAGCTAAGGCAGGGGCATTTGTAAGTAACAATAAGACTTTGTGTGTGTTTTATTTGAGAGTTGGGTGTCAGGTCTCCCAAAAGAGCAAAAATAACCAACTACATTCCACTGTCCAACAAACAAGGCCCATCAGCTTAATGACCTTTGTCACCTCCTACAAGAGGCCGTGACACATTTCCCATCAACCTAGGCATTCTATCCACTGTCCAGAGCCCCAGAGAGGCCCAATATCCCACACACCCATTCTGCAGTGCTGGCTCCTTGTTCGGGATCAGCCCAGACCACCTCCATAGAGCTCTCCAGGAAAGTAAGGGGCAGAGGATTTCTAGCCTCTTCACATCTCTTTGGCATCACGGATTCCTTCCGATCTGTAGTCATCATGCTGACTCAAGAGGAAATGACTGAGATGTCTTCCCTCAGAACCTAGTAGGATTTCTCAAATCCAGCAAGGTCTCAATAAATGATGTTGGGCTCATTTCAAGCTGTCTCTTAGATGGGTCACATTTAAGGTTTTTGTCTTTTTTCTTGGATAAAGGTGCCTCCCTACTAACTTCTCAGAATTTTACTACAGTTTAATTCTTGGAAAAGTGAAAACACCACCTCAAGAGGAGCAGAGGCAGTCAGGGAGACGTGGACAACACTGAGCCAAAAGGGGAACCGAAGAACAATGTCACCTTTGCTATAGCTAATACGTTCTTCTATTCTGTTCAAAAAATAAAAAGATTACTGCACTAGCTTTGCTCAGCTAATTAACAAGAAGGAATTGCCAGAGGGAAATGTAAGAGAGACAGGTGAGAGAGAGCAAAGGGAAAACCAGTGCTTGTCTGAGGAATAAGTGGCACACTTCCCACCTGGGTGCTGGATGAGGATGCTCCGGCCACACTGTGTGCAGGGGCACAGCACTTGGCACAGTGCCTAACAGTCTGTCGGTTGATAATTTGTTGAATTGTGGGATAAAAATCAACTAAGTCTCTAGGCATTTATCCTTGATAGGGTTTTTAAAAGAACTTTGTGGATAGATACAATGACAGCTGCAGCAGCATGAAGGCTGGGCACCCAGAATGAGTGCTACCCACATGCTCCACGAGGTCCCTGCCTCAACTTCCTCATGGCAAATCTAAAAGGCCAGAGACCAGGGTGCGTAGGTATAACCCTATACTCTACCTCAACTTTCCAAATTACAGGGAGGCATTTAAAAGGTAAAAATGATTCTCTTTAAGAAACATGTGATGAGATGCCCTATTGTGTAGATGGGGAAATTCTGAAAGCAGGGCGAGCAGAGCATGCTCAGTATACCCAGGACCAAGGTTGGGGGTGAATACGCACAAGTATGGCTGGTTTGTCTTGAGTGCCTTCCGTAGGAAAGTTCTGAGGACAACCCCACTGCCCCTCTCTTTTCCAGACCTTTTCTGATCTCCTATGTCCCACATCTTCCTCCTTACTCTCTCCACTCCCTCATAAAATACATAATGTGTTTTTGTTATCAGTTATATAGGATTTTACATCCCTTCTTCATGCCACATGTTATGATGTCTATGCATCGTACACTGACATCTTATGCCAGCAGTCTCTGGTCCTCTTTGCTTGCTCCAGTACTGGTGGTTGACAGAAAAAAAGATAAACACTTTTGTTGTCTCCTGCTTTGATCCACTCTGAAGATGATAGCAACAAACTTCCTTGAAAACATTTCTTTAAAGGCTACACAAACCTTTGCTCTGAATGCAAAGCAATGGCCTACACCTAAATATTGTTAGAACTGCCGATGTCCATTCAGACGCAGTGGATGGTTGTTTTATTGTTGACATTCAGGAATATATTAAATGTCATCAGACCCGTTCATAAAACTCACATGGATGCAAATGGCATGGTACTGAGAAATTGTGCCCCATTGCTAGTTAAGAGGTTTAAGTAGGAATTTTTGTTTTATGCTGAAGCTAAGCACCATGAAAAATAGATAAACCCACAGAAAGTAAAACCTACACTTAAAGATGTTTTCCTGGATCATGCCCACACTACTGGAATGATAAACTGCTAAAAAGATGCCAAGACCAGAGGTGCTCAAGACCAGAGGTGGGTAACAGATTTCTGGGACTAAAAAGTCATTCACTAAGTCAAGGGCAAAATGCTGTGATTAATAAAAAGCAATTGCCATGTCCCAGGGTCATTTCCAAACACTAAACCCCATACTCAGAGTTGAAGATAAAGTCAGAAACTAGGATTGGGTGCACACAGCCTCTGCTTGTGACAGGTCATATCTCTTTCAACTCAATTTCCTCATCTGTGAGGTGAAGATTATCATTTGCCTCAAGGTGAAAATCACAGCTGATGATATGTGTGAAGAATATGAACCATAAAGTAAATACCCAAGTGTTTTATGGTATTTATAGGTGTTTTGCTACTGTTTCTGTTCATCAACTCTAAAGGTCTTCCTAAAGAACCTCATGCAAGGGCATGATGAAAAAATCATTATTATTACTTAGGATCAGAAGCCAAACAAGACAGCAATAGGTCAATACTTTGCAAGTATATGATCACAAGCAAAGCTGGTCATGGAAGCGATGAAATGGGCGTCCTGTTCAGCACAGTGCAGCCACTCAGCCAGTCCATCCTAAAACAAATGTGCCCAGTTAATTCTCCCTTTGGTAGACTGACTTCTTACCTCAGAGCCCACCTTCTCCGCCAATTTCTGACTCCTGATGAGTGTTACTGCCATCGTCCTGTGCTTGGCACTATGCACATTGCTCCCAGCATCTTTCTCTTTCATCATGTCTTGGGAAACAGCCCTCTGAACTAAGTGTGGCCACTGAGCTTCCAGGCCCCCAGGCCATGGAAGCACACACCTAAACAATCTCTGCTGTAATTCAGTGCCCAGAAAGTCATTCTTAGCTAGTCCTAATTGCTTCCTAATGTTAGTCTGCAGTCATTTCAAACACCTAAATGATTTGAGGATTTTCCTTCAGAGTGTGTGTTTAATTTTAATGGCTCTGCATATTTCTAAATCTAATTACTAGGAATCTGGGAAAAGAAAACAACAATTGTGCACGGGACTTTAGGGATCTGGTGGTTTAGCACAAGCTCCAAGCCAGTTTTCTGGGGAAATTAATTCAAGTCAAAACCAGGCATGTCAAAGTGTGGGTACATCTGGGGAAAAGCAGGGCACCCTTAAGAGCCCTCTGCTGGGAGCGGCTGTCACCTTTGCCTCCAACAATATAATCTGAATAGAGTGACCTCCACAAGAGCCCCATCCTCCAAATGGTTAAGAAGAAGCCTGGCTTACAGTCTTAGATCAAACAAAACAAGAACTCAGAAGGATTCGCCAAAAGAAGTTTCAGGTCCTCAAAAATTCACCGGGAAAACTAGGTAGGACAAGATAACTAAATTTAGAAATTTAATCGAATATTAATCTAGATGAATCTAGAATCAATGTGCTAACTTGTGTTTCTAGCTTTCAGTAAATAAAAAAGAAATCCCTTGAAGATAATAGAAGTACAAAATAGATTAATTCATCCAACAGAGACTTAATGGATGTAAGCAAAATATTAGTAAATTATTAGCAAAAAATATAGAAAGGAATACATAAAGGCAGTAGAACAGTTAGCCTGGATAGAGGTAAAATGAAATAGTCATCATATGCACTTATCCTGTGAGACACTTACTGAGTCACAAGGAGGTAAAGACTTCAGCCTACTTACCCCAGCCTACCTGCCCAATTAAATTCGACAATGTTTTAGGTCAAAAAAGAAAGTCAGGCTCCCTGGATATCCTCCTTCCAATGTTCTACTTAATTTCTTCATTTAATAAACTTTAACTTTAATTAAATAACATTTTACTACACGTACATCATTGTGCTATGTTCATACCAAGCCCACATTACCCTCTCCTGGCCACCACCCTGCTGGTCCTGTCCCTCCTCTTAAACAGCCTCATTTCTGCTTTAATGTCCCATATATTTATAAATCTAGATCCTACATAGGAGAGAAAATACGCCCAAGAAGCACACAGATGTGCAGCACATTTATAAAGGCTTTGGTGGGTCTGTCCAGCTCCTCTACCTTCCAGCACACCACTCTCTGATGCAGGCATCCATTCCAAAAGCGCTCTGCTATCTGCACTTGTCTAGCATGGGGCCCTCTTCATGCCTCTGCCCGGCACCTGCCATCCTGTCTGCCTGGAATTCCTCTACTCTTTAGGCCAATGAACCTTCTTCTTTCTGGTTTGGCCAGCAGTCAAGTGTACTCACCCACTTCTAGAAACTGAGTCTGAGCCTGAACTGAAATAGATACAAGAATGTTAGAAACCTAAGCTCAGCTCCTGATCCCAAAGCACCTCTTTATCTTGTCCCAAAGTGTCATCAATTGCGGCCCTAAGAAATTACTTTGGAGCCAGGACTTGTGGCTCAGTCATATGGTCTGAGACCTGGAGACTAGAGCTAGAAAATCTCAAATACTATGTAAGACAGCTTGGATTACATGGTGAGCTCAAGGCCTGTCTGGGCAACTTAGTGAGAAACTCTCAAAAAATTGAATAAGGCCCGAGGATGTAGCTTAGTGATGAACCACTTGCTTAGCATGCATGAAGCCCTAGATTCAATCCCTAGTAACACAAACAAAAACAGATAGACAGTCAGACAGACAGGTAAGTAGACAGAATGAGCCAGACTTCCTAAGGTGATCAGTAGCCAGTTATGCAGCTGAACTGGATGGCAGAGTGCAATGGGGTTCTGAGGCTGATCTCTGCACCAAGTTTGTGCCCCTGTCCAACTTCCTCTCACAGAAAATTAAATCTCAATTAGATGTCCAGTTCCCCAGCTTCCCACAAATAGAAAACCTTTCCTTTTAAGAGAAACAACCACGCCAAGACTTTATGACAGGCCCTCTAAAATGTACTCCATTCTCATCTGTTCCTGATACCATTAGACAAAAACAGCATTGTTTGGTGGTGATGAGCAAAAAGTAATAATAACCTTCCATTTTTGTATTTTGAAGGCTGCAGACTTCTTGACAGAAGCAGTGAAGTCCTCCTGGGGTTCTAGAGCAATATTAGAGCAGTTACAAGTAATGCTCTAACCTAATCTTCCTGTGTTAATAATATAACTGGAAAGTGAGTAAGAAAAAATTAACACAGAAAGAGGGACGAGGAGACAGACCGGAGTCACAGAACACCTGCTGTACACAGAAAAGTCTGGTGGGGAATGAGTCGGCAGCAAGCTAAAGACCCAGGCAACCCAGTTATCCAAAGCACACAGGTTCCTCAAATTTCTTAAAACATGATTTTAAATCCATAGTATTAATGGGAAAGTTTGAAAACTTCCATGTGTGTGTGGCAAATGGGCTATACCATCCTTTCTCTGGCAGACTCACCGTCTTGAGTGTTCGGACTCAGGATTTGGGTGCGGAGTTCCTCCAGGCTAATTCCCAGGCACCTGCAGATCTCCTCCCTGCTATAGGGTTCAGCATGGAGGGCATCTTCTGCCACCAACAGCATTTCTTCCAGACTAATGCCTAGTTTAGTCTGCACCTCTTCTAGCCGCAGGACTTTATCCCATTGCAACCCTTTGTGTTTAGCAAGGACCTAAAAGTTCAAACCAAGATATAAGTTAAGTTTTACTTCAGAATTCAATATTTTCTATTTTAGTCACATACAGCTCGAATTTTTTTCCCAAACTATCCAAATCTCCCACCATTGCTTAGAAATGCACTGATGACACAGATGTTTTGAATTAAATGTGCCTATATAATACTCACTTAGAACACACACATTGAAAATGCATGCAGGAGCATGCACACACATCCCTCCACACACACACATACACACCCCCACACACACACATGCACACACACACATGCACACACACACACACACACACACACACACACACACACACACACACACACACACAGTTTCTCTCTCTTGTTGATTTTGCCCATCATCTCTATCCCTTAGAGCAATGGTTCTTAAACTGTGGGTCACAACTCTTTGGGGATTGTGTATCAGAGATTTACATTACAATTCATAAATGTGGCAAAAATTATAGTTATGAGACAGCAATAAAATAATTTTATGATTGGGGTTACCACACGATGAGGAATTATATTAAAGAGTCACAGTATCAGAAAAGTTAAGAACAACTGCCTTAGGGCTGAATATTTTCACTCTTTTATCTACTCAATCTATCTATACCTCATCCTTCTATATTAAGTCTGTAGGAAACTATTCAAATCTTCCTTGACATTAGACCTGAGTCAGCTGCAGTCCCAACTCTATTACAATACTTCCTGCTTTTCATGGGAGCTTTGAAAATGGCTAATGAATCTGAGTATCTGAGTATTTAGAATCAAGTTTCAGCTTTAAATAAAAACCTCTTGGTGACTCTTCTATGAAGAGTTCCTTCACTGGCTCCATGATAGATCTATATCTCGATGTTCCTCCCCCCTCAAGAAGGAGCTTGGCTTTGAGTTGCATTTTGAGGTAGGCCCACAAGCTGATGAAAGGCCAGAATAAACCAAATCTTTTTGATTAGAGCTACTCATGCAATGCATTCATTGCAACAATCAGTGCTGTTGTGTCTGGAAAACACTGTTTCCTTTGAGCCATCCACCACCTGTGGCTCTTACAATCTTCCTCATCTTCCATATAGATCCCAGAGTCCTGAGGGGAGAGGCTGATGAAGACATCCCATTTAGGATCGAGTGCTACAAAGACTTTCACTCTGTACATTCTCCAGTTGTGAGTGTCTGTGCTGAGTACCATCTACTGCAAGAAGAAACTTCTTTGATGTAGGTTGAGTGAACACTGATCTATAGTTTTAGTGGATGTAATTAAGAGCCATTTTATTATTGTTTTCCTTTAGCAGAGCAATAGTAGTAGGTATTTGTAGTCAAAAGTTTCTAGCTCCTTCAGCCTGACCTAGCCCCAGAAGAATCTTCCCACTGGTGGCCCCACAGCCACTTAGCCACAAATAATCACACAAAGGCTTATATTAATTACAATCTGTTTGGCTTATGCTCAGGCTCATTACTTGTTAGCTGTTTCAACTTAATTCAACCCATTTTCTTTAATCTGTGAATTGCCACGTGGCTCACGGTTTATCTGTGTTTCTTTACATCTTGTTTTGTTGGATGGCAGCTTGCAATATCTCTCCTGGTTCTGCCCTCCTTCTCCTTTATCTATGCTTGGAATTCCTACCTGCTTCTAAGATGCCATGCCATGGGCCAAAACAGTCCTCTTAGTAGCCAATAGTATTGACAGCATAAAGAAAGACACCCTGCAGGTGTTTTCCTAGGCCTATGACCTATCTAGTCTCAGGTTCATAGCACTTTTAATAGTATCAGGAATAGACTCTATCTCATGGAGTAGGCCGTGAATCTAATTTTTTAAAAAGTGGTAAGTTACTCCCATGACACTTGAGCCACTACTGCACCAGCAGATAGTTGCAGTTGCAGGATTTGTAGCTGGACGACACTGATGATTACCTTTCTCCTTTGGAAGTGTTCAGAGTACCTTCTGGTACCAAGAACACTACTCATGGGCACCAGCTCTACTGTTCCAAGTGTTCTATGACATAAATATTGTCTGCAACAGGGCCTTATGATCAGGGTGTAGAGAGAAAGTAGTAGCATTGTCAATAGCCTATGATGCTTGGGGAAGTTTCATGGTACACCTTCGGTCAGTGACTCTACAAGATGTAACATTCCTGGCACAGGGAGGGGGGTATTGGTGGTATAAGACACCTATTGGAGCATTGCTGCTCCTATTATTTGGTGACTCATTTAGATTTTTTTTATATATGTACATATTTTTTAACATCTGTGGTAGTGGGTTTCCATATGGGTTTCCAAATGCCCTGTAGTGTTGTCATATTCCCCTCTTTACCCTTCTTCTCTATTCCCTCCTGTTGAATATTCCAGTTTCCCCTCTATCTCTCCATAACACTACACTCTATTTCCTCTTCCTTGAAGGAATCTCCCCTTCTCCCTGGTCTCTTTCCAGGTACCTGACCTCTATGGTTACTCAGATTGTAGCACATATTTTGAAAGCTAAAAGCTAATACCCACATAAAAAAGAAAACATACAATATTTGTCTTTTGAAATCTGAGTTACCTCACTCAAGATTATTTTTGCTAGCTCAGTCCATTTACCTGCAAATTGCATTTCCTTAACCGCTGGATAATATTTATTTGTGTAAATGAACCATATTTTCAATATCCATTCATTGTAGTCATAAGTTTCTCTGTCCTGCCTGGCTGGTCCTGTAGCTATTTTGTCCCAAATGATCACACAAAGGCTTATATTAATTATAAAATGCTTGGCCTATGGCTCTGGCTTATTACTTGCTCTTTATAAGTTAACCCATTTTTCTTATCTATATTTAGCCATCTGGCTTGGTTTTCATTGCAGTATTTCCATCTTGCATCCTCTGCATCTAGCGGGCAACAGCTTTCTGTCTTTTCACTCCCAGAATTCTCCTAGTCTAGTTGCCCTGCCTCTACTTCCTGCTACTGGCCAATCGGCATATTATTAAACCAATATGAGTAACAAAACTTTACAATGCATAAGAGCATAGTCCCCACAGTAATTCATCAGTTGTTATACATCTAGGCTCTTTCCAGTTTCTGGCTCTTATGAATAGAACAGCAATGAACATGGATAAGCAAGTATCTCTGTAGTAGGATGTTGAGTCCTTTGGGTATATGCCCAAGAGTGGTAGAGCTGCATCTTGAGATAGATCTATTTTCAGCTTCCTGAGGAACTGCCACACTGATTTCCACATTGCTGTACAAGTTTGCAATCCCACCAACACTGAGTAAGTATTTCTCTTTCCCTACAATCTTGCCAGAATGTGATGTCATTTATTTTATTGACCTTGGCCATTCTGACTAGAGTAAGATAAAATCTCAGAGTAGTTTTAACTTGCACTTCCCAAGTGGATAAGTATGTTGAACATTTTTTAAGTGTTTCTCAGCCATTTGTGTTTCATCTTATGAGAACTCTCTGCTTACTTCTGTACCCCCATTAATTAATTAGCTTATTTGTTTTCTTGATGCTTAGTTATCTTAGATCTGATTTTCTTCCTTTTGGACAAAATGCAGGACTTACCAAAAGATGGCTATAAGTTTTGTTATGAGCTCTCATTTCTGAAAATGTTACTAGCTGAGGTTCTCACACTTGTTAATCATCTTTAAAAACAACAACAACAAAACCCTGGCTGATATACTTAAAAGGGATGGTTTTTAAAGGAGAACTGGGAACAGAGACAATACAATTGTTTTTATGTACAATTATTTCACAGAACAGGGTATCATTTTTTTTTCTTTTCAGTGTTTGTTCCCATATTTTGTTACTTTTATCGAGTATATTCTTTGACAGTTTACACATGTATAAAATCCCATCTGATCAGTGCATTTCTTGGCCTCTCTATTCACCTCCCCACTCCTATTAAATCCCTCTTCTTCCACAAGTCCCTCTCCCATAATCATGTCTTTGGTTTTTTTTGTTGTTGGTTCTATTTTTGAGACTCAGAGGTTAACTAGGATCATCTGTGTAACCATAGGTTTGGAGCTATTTTCTGGAGCCTGGCAGGAGCCTCAGTTGGCACACACCTGAACGGCTGCCTCTCCGACAGAAACAATCAGTAGCCAACAGTTCATCCAGAAGGACAGGGCCTGTGAGTCCCTTATAATCCATTATTAACTATTGATCAGCCCAGTCTTGTATAGGATCACAGCAGGCAACCAGAGTTTCTCTGAGGTTAGGCTTCTGTGCCATAACTCGAGGCAGGAACTTCACAGCTTTTCTCTTTATCTCCCATCTCTTACATTCTTTCTGCTTCCTCTTAAGCAGCAATCCCTAAGGCTTGACAGTGTTAGTGTAAATGTCCCATTTAGGGCCAAGTTCTCAACTGTCACTTGTTCTCAAAACCTTGAGCAGCCATGAATCTTTTCACATATCATCACTCATTACACAGAAGCTTCTCTGTTTAAGGCTAGAGATAACATTTATCTATAATTCCTTCAAATGGATTTTTATAAGGCAGCTTGGGACCATAACAATTTAGCCAAACAACAGTAGTAAGTTCACCCCTAGGGCCTGACTTCCTCAGCCACAGATTTGTGATCAGGTTTATGGTACCAGGCATGAATTCACTCTTGTGGAGCAGATCGCAAATACAATCAGAGAATTATTGGTCACTCCCCTAATAGTTGGGCCTCTATTACTCCAGTGGGCACATCCTGCCTGATAGGTTCAAAGAGTTCACAACTGGATAAGACTGTTGATGCCTGTTCTCCTTTAGTAGCCTATAGACTAACTTCCAGGACTGTGAGAGCTAGGAGGCAGAGAGGAGGCCCCAAGCTCAGTTCTGGATGGCTGGGTTATGTAATGACCCCCCCCTCCCCAAAAAGGAGAAGGACGTGAAGTTGGGGTAAATACAGACTGAAGATCACCAAGGGCAGCTAGAGGTAGGTAGTAGTCAATAGATCTGATCAAAAACACTGTATAAATGTATCAGATTTTCAAAGACTAAATTTTGAAACTAAAAATGAGAGATGGCAGTAAGTGTCACATACAGTCAGCAAAACTAGTAAGTTGAAAAGGTAGAAAGCGTTTGACAAGTGCATTCCTCCGAAAGAGACAGGGAGGGAGATGGGAGGGAGAGCAAGGGCATAAAAAGAGGGATGGAAAAGAATGAAGAGGAAACAAAAATAATTCCCTCTGAGAGCTCCCATCTCCATCTTTACCTGAACCACTCATGTCCCCCCAGACACTTGGAAAAGACACCCTTCCCCAGTGACCTGTATGACCGCAGCCCACAGGCTTCTTCCAAAGGTAGCCTCCACATTGCTTTTGCACAGACGCTGACATAAGGAGGTACAGTTTAACTCTAGCAATATCACAGCTTTCTGTTAGCCTGATGTCCATTTCAGCTGACAAGTCTACAAGTCAAGTTGGTGTGCATTTCAATTAAATAATAAAATCTTCCACGTGCTCACAACAACAGCTGCATAGCCCAGGAGCTGCTGCACTGGCAGAGAGAGTAAAATAGGAAAGCCACTTAAGTTCTCAGAAATTTGGCCCAGGAATCAGAAAGATGACTTGCAGATGAGGAAAGGGTGAGTGAGATCACTTTCTCAGAGACAGAACCTAATTAGGGAGTTTGTCATGACTACCTTCTTGACCGGCACCCTCCGCATCTGGGAAGCAGGGGCATGAGTCAGGGCTGCAAGTCACTTCCTTACAGCTTCCTATTCAGCAGCATAGAGTTTAGAGACAGCAGTTCTTCAACATTCACCAAAGCAAACGTGAAGGGTTCACATCAGATATCCCTTCAGGGAGGGTCCTAAGCTCTGAGCCACGCTCTACAGTCTTTAAAGTAGGCAACAGTGCTTTGTCCTTAGTGATGGGAAGGGGGGCAGTGAACAGTTTAGTGCCCTACATTAGTTTGGTTTCTCTCTAAGAAGATCCTGAGGCAGAACTATGAGAGGCAGAATTTATGAAGCAAGTTAGTCTAAGTCTCCATAGAGAAGTGGGAAGTGACAGAGGAAGAAAATGCAGATGGAGGGGTACTGACATGGACAGGTAAAGGTGAGTCTGCTGGTCTTCAAAGACTGACATGTATAAACCTCAGAGGCATCTTTACCTAAAGCAAAACAAATAGATATTAACCAGTAAATTGCAATCATTACTCATTGGGTCTCTCTCAAGATACGAACTCCCTAGTACTTACAGGGTATCCTGGCTACAAACTAAAATACTAAGCGCTCTCCTATATGGAGAAAACACTCTTGTTGAGAATGGCCAGAGACCTAAAAAAAGGATATGGTACTGCAAAGACATGGACTTCAGGGCAGGGCTATTGGAATCCACTTCTCTGGCTTCCCTACTGTATTTAGTAGCACTAACTAGTCAGTGGAAAAGGTATCCAGCCTTCTCACCAGGTGAGTGTCCTAGTCAGTTTTCCATTGTCGTGATAAACACCATGACCAAAGCCAACTTAGGGAGGAGAAGGCTTATTTCACCTTACACTTTACACCCCATTATTAAGAGAAGCCAGAACAGGTGCACAAGATAGGAACCTGGAAATAAGAACTGAAGCAGAGTTCGTGGCTTTCCATGACTTGCTCAGCTTGCTTTCTCATACAATCTAGGACCACCTACCTGCCTACAATGTTACCACCCCAGTGAGCTGGGCCCTCCTATATCAATCATTAATTCAAAAAAATGCCCCAAAATGTACCCATTGGCCAATTATGTGGCTGCAACTCCTTAACTGGGGTTCCCTTTTGCCAAGTGACTCCAGTGTGTGTAAAGCTGAAAAAAATCTTTTCTACTCACCTGGAGGCTAACTCTAGTCCCAGGAGATCAATCTACACCCTTTTCTTGCCTCTGTGAGCACCAAGCATACACATGGCACATAGATATATATCCAGGCAATAAACTCATGCACATAAAATACAAATTTAATTTAATTAAAACTTCTAAACAAACAATAGAACTACCATGTAATCCAGCCATCCATTCTTGATCATATACACAAAAGATTCTAACTCAACACAATATAGACATTTGTACATCCATGTTTACTGCTTCACTAGTCACAATATCTAAGAAATGGACCGAACCAAGTTCATCAGTAGATGAATGGATAAAGGAATGTAATACATATATGGAATGGGCTTTTCTTCACTCATGAAGAAAAATTAAATCATGGAATTTATAGGGAAAAGGATGAAACTAGAGAACAGTATGTTAAATAAAAAAGCCAGACACAGAAAAACAAATGCATGTTTTCTCTTGTATATAAAATATTGATTTAAAGTGTGTGTGTGTGTGTGTGTGTGTGTGTGTGTGTGTATGTGTGTGTGTGTGTGTGTGTGTGTGTGTGTGTGTGTGTGTGTGTGTGTGTGTTGAAAACCAGAAAGGAATTGGGAGAAGAGAGGGAAAACTAGCTTAAGTGGGAAATGGAATATATGTAAAATGAAAGCAGAAGGACGGGCTATTGAGAGGGAAGAAAAAAGGAAGGGAGGGAGAAGAGAAGGGTGGGGGATTATGTTGTTACATTGTAAATAATTATCCCACCCACTGGCTTAATAAAAAGCACTGACTGGCCAAAGGCAGACAGGAAGTGTGGGTGGGGCTAACAGACTAAGAAGACTCTAGGAACAGGAGGAACAGAGCAGAATGCCAGAGAGAAGCCAGAAGAAGCAGAGGACAGTTGCTCTGAGGAAAGTTACCGAGCCCCATGTCTGAACAGGATAAGAGACATGGGTTAGATTAAGGGTAAAGAGTTAGCAAGTTATATGCCTGGGCCTTAGGCCGATCAGTCTAAAACTATTATAAGCATCTGTGTTTCTCTGCCGGTGGGTCTGTGGGCCTAAACCTTGAGGCTAGGCCTGAAAGTCCAGGCCAGAAACCTCCTACTACAGAGAAGGCCTACCAAAAGAAAAAAAAAAAGAGTGTTGTTGGAAAATTGTTCATAATGCCATTCTACTGTGCCAATAAAGCCACCTTGAATCAAAGAATGGAGACAGTAATTGACTGACTGGGATCAGCCATAGAGTTGCTGGAAGTCAGAGGAGTGATGTGGGATATCTTTCTGTACACTGTGAATATCATTGGTAAATAAAGGAACTGTTTCAACCTATAGCAAGGTACCTTAAAAGTAGGAAAACCCAAGTATATATAAAGGGGAAGGAGGGCAGAGTCAGAAGAGACTCAATCCAGCTGCCCAAGAAGCAAGATGTAAAGAACTATCTAAGCTATGGACCATGTGGCAAGACAGATTAAAGGAAATGGTTTAAGATGCAGGAGCCAGCTACCAATAAGCCTGAGCAGCATGTAGTTGATATAAGCATTTGTGTGTTTCTGTGGGACTGGGGTCTGCAGGTCTGGACCACTGGCCAGACAAAGCAGAAACCTCTATTACAGATTAGGTCTGCTAGAGAGGAACAGGAAGAAAGAAAAGGATTCCCGGGGGGGGGGGGAGTTTTCAGGGTTTGTGGATCAGGAAAAACACAGAGAGAAGGTCAGCCAATTGACTCTCTGATGTTCCTTTGATTTATCAAACTTCTGACATCCAAGTTTATATAGGAACAATTTAGGTTCATCTGACATCTAACTTGGAGCCTTAGATCACATCTCAGGCGGCAAAATCATCACAGCTACACAGCTCCCCCTCCACCAGCTAGCTCTGTCCAACCAGCTGCCCTGTGCACTAGCACACCACCACCCCCAGTCCTGCTGTTGCATAAGCAATGTCTATGGCCCAGCCACCAGCCTTGTAGCACAATACCCAGCAGAATACATTTCTCAACAGCCACCCAACACTACTCCCACACGGTTTTCTCCCATGTTGTGTCCTGCTCTCCACCACTGGAGGCAGGTAGGGTGGTCCTATCTCTCCCTACAGTCCAGCCAAATGGATTCCTCCTACTGGTTTCCTTAGTTGGCTCTTCAGACAGCTCATCTGCACACACAGAGTATGTCAGCAGCAATATTGGGTCCCAGCCCAAGTGTGCAGTTAGAACAACATAGGCATCCTGCCTCACCCATCCTCTTTGCCAATACAGTCAAACAGTCATCACTGCAGCTAATTACCTTTGTACAGACCTGCCTATGTTGTCAGTGTCATGATACATAGTAAAACATTTGGGGACATTTAAACAGAGAATTATATTTAAAAAGAAAATTGAGGGGAATCTGTCAGGTTAAGAATCTAAAATATTGATAAGATACAAGTTTTAGAAGGATTCACTACTGATAAAGTACAAGCCTAAGAAAGACTTACTACTTATAAGATTCAAGCCTTAGAAAAACCTATTAACAAAAACAGTAAAAATACTCAAACACACACAAAAGAATTCAGAACAGAGCCTATCATAGCACTGAATTACAGAACTGAAGAGAAGCAGCCCAAGGTTACTAGAAAACAAACCTCAATTTATCCAGTAACCACACAAGAATAACCACCAGATGACAGACACCCCCAAGATTATGCAGAAGTTAACTGGAATCCTGTAGAAATATTAGATTTGAAGAGATTTAAGAAAGCAGTCATTTCATATGTTATTCATTCACCCTTTGTGAAATAGGAGTTAAATTCATGGGCAACTTGGAACAGGATTATTCCACAGACTGGAAAGATTTAGTTATAGCAATACTGAAAGCTGGTCCTCATTCACAATGAAAAACATAGTGGAGGAAGCTAGGGTCATAAAACAACAAAGAGTTAGAGGTCTTGAAATTTACCAAGACCAGCTTCTCAGTGAGGGAAAATATGCTGATTTGCAAGGACAATTTATATTTGATGCTCACACGGTGGCCCAAGGCCAAACAGCAGCTTAGAATACTTGGGACAGTGTTGAAGAATCAGAAAAGAGAGCAGAGTCATTTACTAAAGTTATACAAGGCCTAAAAGAAGCCATTGCTGATATTTTTTACAAGTATTGACTTCATCTGTTAACATAATAATATTATATCCAGAAGTTAGACAAATATTAATTAATCCATTTGATTTTGTAAATGCTAATTCAGACTACAAGATCAGCACCAATATATGACTGAATCAGAAATATGGCTGACAGTGAATTTCACACTTATGATGCTGAGTTGATAAAAGTAATTTCTAGAAATGTAAGAAAAATCAAAATGTCAGATGTTTTAATTGTGGTAAAGTTATTTGAAGAGGGATTATAGGTAAAATGTTCCTAGAAACATTTTTTAAAGAGATGATCCAAACAGAAGACCCCAGCAGCCTTCTGGAGTATACAGAAGGTGTGGAAAAGGGCAACACTGGACTAATAAATGCAGATCAAGAAAGGAAGGGGAAGAGGAGGAAGGGGGGTAGGGGAAGTGAAAGGAAGGGGGGGTAGGGGAAGTGAAAGGAAGGGAAGGGACCCAATAGCAACCCTTTCTACTGGGAAATGCTTTAGGGAGCCTCTCACTGCCCCCAGTGTCAAACCTGGTTCAATCATTGGTGAAACTCCTCCATAGAGCAATAAAAACACATATCGCCTGTTGTTAAGAACCACACTGCTCTGGGTGTAATTAAAGACAGAACAATTTCTATAGATACAACAACTTTTATAGATATAGATAGATAAAAAGTTTGGGAAAGACCAAAAGACAAGTATTTTGGCAACTACTATAAATGATCAGAGACCAAAGCTAAAAATACGTATAAATTATCATGGAAAATTTATTAGTAATATATCAATAAAGGATTAATATTTATTAAGGGGTTATATAAACACTCACTGATATAAATTGAACTTCAAGATAATTTTTGGAGAGTGTAAATGTCTTATGATAGATGGCCTGATCCACTCTCTGAGAATGCAAGAACAAACAGGAAGGAAGGTCAATGTCCTCGTGTCTCAGTGGGGTCTGGCCACACACCATTCCGCTCCCAGTACTCCAGAGACACGGCTCCAGGCTTTGCTAGCTAACACCTGAATCCCACTACATCTCCCCCTTTTGTCTAACTAGGAAAGTTATAAACTAAGTATAAGACTATATATAATAGTAATCATTATAAGGTAATGTCTGGAAAAGAAAAAGGCAAACCATAAGCAAGGTAACTACAACTAAAAACAACAAATACAAGGTATATTTTTTATGTTTAGAGTATTAGAAAGTGGTGAGGTCTAGGAATTATTTTAAAGTTGTTTATCTTGAATAATAAAAATCTAACACCTGAATGTTCTTTGTAAAGAGATAAGATGGTAGTGACTTTAACTGTCTAGTCTTTAACTCCACCAAGGCCTGAGAAGGAAAACATTATTTGAAGGTTGGAAGTACAAGAGAGTAGTTTAGGAGAGGACAAAGACATTCAGAGACCTGGACAGTCATTCACAGCTTTTTTTTCATAGTTGGAGCATCTACTATTTTGGCTACAGGCCTAGGATATCTGACAGTCTTTTTAGAAGCAGGGTGTTTTTTGAGAGACTGTCTTATCTTGTCTAGGCAGTTTTTGGCAGTTTTTATTTTTTATCTTGCTCATTCAGATTGGACAGTGTGTGTACTGACAGCACTTGAGGTAAGGGCAGTGTTTTGTTTTGTTTTTTCCCAACAGGCCATTGTCTGTCAAAGAAGACAAAATTTTAGTGGAGTGTCTTTGATGCTCAACACCATCTCAGGAAAGGAACAGTGATGCCAGGAGTTGTCATGTTTCTTATGGCTGAATTCTGAATAACAAAACATTAAATGCCATATTTTCTAGGTCTATGAAGTAGCTGAAGACTCTTGACTATCTGATATATTTTAGCGAATATTTGGGAAACCTAAACAACTATTACATAGCAAATTTAAGTAATGGTGACTTGTAGTTTTTATTATCTTAAAGACTGAAGCTTACATTGTAAAACTAAGCAATCTATAAATGGGTGTACTGTGTTTTGAATGGTGACTTTTAGTATGACTATTATATAAACATTAGCTAGAGGTACATGTGTTGTGCAAAATGACAACAGGATCTTAAATACGTATCATATACAAAATATCTAAACAGAAGTAAATAAAGCATCTTATTTATATTATAACTAATATAATTAAACAGAGGTAGAAACTGCATAATGTAAATGGCAATCATATGCTTAATATGCATCAATGTGTAAAATATTTTAAACAGAGATAGAAGCATGTACAAAATATGGCAATTATAGATTTAATTCTGTATCAAAATATAAATTACCTTAGACTATAAGACAATTTTATATTTAAATTTGTATCAATATACAAATTATCTCAATCTCTAAATCTCACTATAATAAATGGCATTAAAATGGATGGTGTTAATAATACAGATGTAACAATTTCACCAAAATCTTGGCATCCAGATTGGCCTCTTCAGGAAGTGAATATACAGCTTTTAAGGGTCAAATGCATAGGGCCAGAAGAACAAATAGGAAAATTAAAGCCATATGTAGCTAACATAGCAATGAAATTATGAGGACATGATTTGTTGCAGCAAAAAGAAACACAGATTAACATCCCCTCAATCTCTAAAATAAGCCATAAAATAAAGAATACTTCTGAGAGAAATATTAAAAGGTATTATCAAAAACAGTCACAGACTGTTCAAGATGTATATAAGCAGGGTACACACTGGTGATTTTTCAGTTACCAACAGTTCTACCTTTAAAATGGTTAACTCACAAACTTGTCTGAGTGAAGTACCTTTAACATCAGAAAAATTACAGGCATTAGAACAGCTGGTACAGTCGCAGCTAAATGTTCAACATACTGAATAACTGACCAGCCCTTCGAATTCTCCTTTATTTAGGAATCTGTAAATCTTTAAATTAAAAATCTTGAAAAAAAAATCTGGAAAATGAAGAATGTTAACAGATTTAAGACCCATAAATAAGATTATTCAGCCAATGGGCCCTTTATAGCCTAGAATCCCTTTGCCTTTTCTATTTCCTAAAGGACAGTCTCTTACATAGTGATTAATTCAAAAGACTGCTTTTTTATTATACTTTTATAGAAATAAAATACTTTACAGAAGAAAATTTCCCCTCATAGTATCTAATTATAGTAATCCCTAGCCTATTAAAAGGTATCAATGGAAATTTCTTCCACAAGTGATGTTAAATAGCCCCACTTTATGTCAATATTATGTAAAATAACCATTGGAAATAATTCATAAACAGAATTCACCATTGTATAGATAATCTCTTACTAGCTGATTCAGATGGAAATACCCTAGGGAAAAAAATGTTTGAAAAAATAAAATTTTGCCTTGTTGGAAATTACAAATTGTTCCTAAAAACAAACAAAAAACAGAGGGGATTCTATTAATTACCTAGGATATAAGATAGGTTTACAAAATATTGAACCACAGAAAGTATAAAACGAGAGATTAATTATGAACTCAATGATTGTCAGAAATTGCTGAGATATTAACTGAATACAGCCTGCAATCAGATGAACAACTCAAGATCTAAGAAATTTATTTCAAACCTTAAAAGATGATAAAGACTTAAATAGTTCAAGTAAATTATCAATTGAGACTGAGAGAAAATTGACTTTAGTAGAAAAGAAACAACAGGATGCACGTGTGGATCATTTGGATTTAGAGCTTGATTGTATCCTGGTCATACTACCCTTCTACTCATTCTCCTACAGGAATTCTTATATAGGGAGTAGATAATATTTTAGAACAAATGCTCTTGTCACAAAAACAGAATAAAAAGTTAAATACCTATGTAGAAAAGGTTTCTAAATTGATTCTAAGGGGAAAATTAATACTTTTACAATTAACAGGAATAGACCCAGCAAAAGTTGTAGTACTGCCTTTTACTAATGCTGAAATTGCCTCATTATGGGCAGAAAATAAACATTTGCAAAGAATTTGCAGTAATTTCTTGGGAAAGATTACCAGCAAATATCGTAAAAGTGAGACTTCAGTTTATGAAAAGAGCCACTTGGATTCTTCCTCCCACTATATGAGAAACACCAATTTCTGGAAGCCCTGCATTCTATTTTGATGCAAATAAGTCAGGAAAGAAAGGTTTTAAGTCAGGAAATTTAAGTAAAGTGGTTTAAAGCCCTTATGTTCAAAAGTCAGAATATATGCTATTTTCATGGTATTATTAGATTTTCTAGAACCTCTTAATATAGTTACTGACTCTCAATATATAGAAAGTTTTTTAATATTGAACTGCTGAACTTATTCCAGATGATCCAGAATTAATTTTGTTATTTATTCAATTACAAGAAATAATCAGAAATAGAAATCATCCCATATATAACATATATCAGACTCATACAGGTTTACTAGGCCCTTTAACACAAGGTAATGATTAAATTGATCAGCTAATAATAGTAAATATTCTAGAAACCTCAGAGTTTAATTTTTTAAAAAAACCACGCTAATAGTAAGGGTTTAAAGAAAGATTTTTCTATTATTTGGCAACAAGCCAAAGAATTTATAAGGAAATGTTCTACTTGTTCTTTGTAAAACCAAACTCCACTACTTACAGAAAGTAATCCAAAGGATACTCAAAGAAATAAAATTTGGCAAATGGATGTGTTTCATTTTGTGGAGTTTGAAAAGTATGTGTGCCATACCACAGAAAAAATATTCAAGATTTAAGTGGACAACTGCTTTGAGTTCTAAAAAGGCTGATTCTGTAATCATACATTTATTAAACATTATACCTATTATGGAAATACCTATGCAAATTAAGACTGACAATGTTCTAGCATATGTCTCTAGTAAATAAAAGGTTTTGCATATTGTAACATAAAGCATATTACTGGTATACCACACGCTCCTAAAGGACAAGCAGTTATAGAAAGATCTGATTGTATTTTGAAAGATATGTTTAATAAACAGAAGGGGCAATAAATCAGAGATAAATCACACAATGCATTACTAACTTTAACTTTTATGCTAATGAGAAAGGAATTACAGCTGTGGAGAGATGCTGGCTAGTAGAAAAACAAAACCACTGAATTAAGTCAGCCTGTATACGTTAAGAATCTGTTGACCTCAGAATGAAAACCAGGATATATGTGTCTTACATTGAGGAAGAGGTTATTCTGTTTCCACAGGAGAAGAAAAGCTACAGATACAATTAGGAGAGGTAACAGTTCATCAAACACTGTGGCCATTCAACCTGCCAAGAACAGAAACTCCTGGAAGTTAAGGTTGATGTGGGGTTTTGTTTTTTGTCTTTCCAGGAAAATAAAAACTTCCAACTAAGGAATCTGGAGACCACTGGACAAATAAGACATCTGAAGAAGGACAAATCATCCAGAGAAAATGTCCCCCCATAAAGAGTAAACTGGCCTAATGGTATAACACACCTCCAATAGGATAAAAATCTCATAACTCTTCCCAAATGTTTGTTTCTAATGTTCTCTAAAGACATATAAGGCAAATAATATTTTTGTAGTCCCAAGCCAATAAAAAATTATGTTGACTTGGGGGTTAAAGCATCACTCTCTCCTTCTCTATACCCAAGCATGTCTGTTAAAGGAAAACCAAAATCTCTGTCTCATGTCAGAAGAGCCACCTGGCATTGAACAAAAGAAAAACCAAAATCAGAAACTATTCTACTGCCATTAAATCTCATAAACCCTTTGGTTTTATTTTGACTCTGTAAACCTTTGCTTAAGGTATAAAATTGTCTCAAAATTTCTATAATTAGCATATATATTAAATATATACACATATATATAACCTGTCGTGATATTAGTGGTCATATAGAATATTAAGTAATTCTAGAAATAGGCTTAATCTAGTTTTCTGTACGTGATTTTGGTCTTGACTCTGAAGCAGGTAACTAGGAACTAAGTTTTTGTACCATGGAAGTATTTAACAGACTGTGGTCCTTTAACCTCTCAAATACCTACTGCATATGACATTTAAAATATTTACGTTTTCTGCAATGAACTGTGACCATTCCTAACAGCAACTTTTGAAGTCTCCAAAAGGATACTGCAGCCCCACAATGATGAATCCATCTGGATTGTGATAACACCCCTTAGCTGACAAACACCACCCAAAGATCAGCTTTGGGTGACAAACTGCTCAGAGCAATTTCAAAGTAGTTAGTTAAAATGGTCCAGCTTCATAGACTACTTCAACCAGGACTTCAGATAAGCCTTGCACTCTCTCATCAAATGGAGACTGAACAATAGAATAGCTAGCTCTCCCAGAACTTGATCTTTATCCCAAATTTTCAGGGTCCCCTAAAGATGCTATTGCCCACAGACAATAGGAAGTAATTTTAAGAACATGATACCCATATTCCCAAGAAGTGGGGTAGGTAGGTTTTTGCTTGTTCAATGGATGTTTGTAATCATTTAAGAGGGTTGACTGCAAGTTGTTATTGGTCATGTTCAGGGAGGAAACTAAACAAAGGAAATTAGATTCAGGGATCTCATTCTGAAAAGAATAGGAGGGATATAGAAATGATAGGATAAAAGTAGATTATTGAATTTAAACTAAAAAAAAGCAACTACTAATCTCAAACATTTTACATTGGTTTGGATTTTGTATATTGATACAAATCTAAGGTTGTTTTTGTTATACTGTATATATGTTTCTATTTTAAGATATTGTACCTATGTAGCTTATTTAAGAATGTAATGTAAAGTTCTTGTTCTTGACAGCTATTTAGAATAATAAAGAAATACAGCTTAGTAGCTGGTCATCTATAACATCAAACTTAGGTATGTTTTCAAGATCAATCAGAAACATATTTTAGATAGATGATCTCCAAACATGCCAGAGACCTACAGAATATGACATTTTAATGTTTTGGTAACATAAAGCTTTTTATAACAACAAGGCACATCTGCTTCTGGCAGCACCATTTACTTTAAAAAAGTATGACAGGCATCAAAGAAGCTCCATATGGAGTTTGCTTTCATTTATGGCAAAGTTAACCACTGGGCAAAGAAATTGCCTTTGCCTGGACTACTGACAGTATGCTGTCCAAATTGACAGGACACAAAAGAAGGGAGCCGTCGAACTTTGTTAAGACAAGATAAGACAGTCCTTCAAAATCCCTGCTTCACAGAAAAGTCTAGGCCTATAAGTCAAAGACAGATGCCCAAACATTACAGAGAAACCTTGGAGTGACTGTCCAGGCAGCCAGATGTCTCTGTCATTTCTTAGTTTTGGAAGTTGTTTACTCTGCACTTTCTATGTACTCAGGTTATATTATATTCTGTAGAGAGCCACGTGGCCGCACCTTAAAGATGGTGCTGGCTTCCGCCTTCCACCTTCCCGACCATGAGAGCTCTCTGAGATAAACAACTCCTTATTTGGCTAAGGCTAAGCTCGTGGCTTGCTTCCAGGTGTGGCTTGCTTCCATGCACCTGGATCTATTGGCATGGCCCACGTGGCTCCCAGTGACTAGCAGTCCAGAGGGTATATAGCTGGGAGCAGGTTTTCCCCAGTAGGAGAGGCAGTAGTGGAAGCAGAGGCAGAAGAAGTTTCAAGGTCCTGATAAACCACTGAAAGAAGAGCCTGGTGTCGCGTCGTCCTTGCAGGCGAGGGTGCGCGTGACAATATCCTTCTTGGGTCTCTGATGGAGTTGAAGATTAAATAGTTATAGTTACAGTTTTCATTAGTTATGTTAAAAACTAAGTCAGGTATAGAACTTTGGACTTGCTATGATAGAATAGATAATATTTTCTCTGAATTTGTCAAATACTAATGAACCAGACATTGTTCTTACTTGATAATTATTCTTACTGTATATAGTTTTAATATTGCTAGAGTTAAAAATCTTTCCTTTTATTCAGACAAAAAGGGGGAAATGTTGTAGGAGAGTTGTTCATACAGTCATTCCACAGTGCCAATAAAGCCACCTTAAATCAAAGAACAGAAACAGTGAGTGGCTGATAGGGATCAGCCATAGAGTTGCTGGAGGACTGAGGAAGGTTGCTAGAGAAGGACAGGAAGAAAGAAGAGGGATTCTGAGGGAATTCTGAGGCTGGTGGATCAGAAAAAAATGTGGAAAGGGTCATACAATCAATTCTCTGCTGTTCCTTGGATTTATTAAGTCTTTATCTCAATGTCTTGCCTCCTGAGTTTTTAATTATACTACAACAATTTACATAATTATTTCAAAAATCAAAACCATAGAAAGCTTTCCACTCAGCTCATCTCAGTTTGGTGGTAGTTTTTCTCACTTATTTTTGTTGTTACTGTTAATTTGTTTTTGTTTTGAGACAGAGTATTACTGGGTATCCCTGGCTGTCCTCCTGCCCCACTCCCCAATAACCACACCTGACAGTGTTTCTCCCTTTGTATCCCACCTCTCTGATGCTCTACAACCCATCTCTCTTCAACCAAATAATACATTTCTGCTACCAATGAAGTGTTTCTTCAAAGCCCCTGGTAACAGCTTCCCTTCTGCTTGTGAGGCCTGCACAGCACCGGGGACTCTGGCACTTTGCTATTGCACTGCCCAGACCACCACTCCACCCTCTGCCTCTTGCCTATAGCTTGAACTCTCTGTGCTAATGATGACACTCACTAGAGTCCTGGTGGAACATGCTCTACTAAGCACACAGAATGCATGAGATCAACCACAGTCTTGAGTATCTGGGTTTTCTGCTCAAATTCAAGGAAATTGCCAAAGCCCTGAGAGCACTGTGCCAACTTCTCCACACATTCCACCACCAGTCAAAGAGCCAGTGCCATCCTGATCACAGGGAGAGAAGCTGAAGGACGGTTCCCAGCCAGCCGGGCCCTCCAGAGACTCACTGCACATTTTTCTTGAACTGTCATGAAAACTCTCCACTTCACTGCTTCCCTATGTTGCCACAAAGGGTTGAGGATATGTAGAAAAACAATTCTAGAACTCCCCCTCCCAATGTGACTTCTCATAATGCTGACTCTTGGCGTCACATATTTTATCCTTCAATATAACAGACATACAATATTTCTGGAAAGGTTTAAGGCATGAAATATGTATAAAATATGAAGAACTTTGTGCCCACTAAAGATTCCTGGTCACTTTGTTAATTTAAGAACATAAGAATGTGCTTCACTTAAAAGTATCATTTACGCAAGCAATAGTTATAAATCTCTATTGAATTTGCTTTGAATGTTTTTAATTTTAGTTCAAATGCTCTACAGGACTCTAACTTTTAATGAATCTAAATCAATTAGTTTTTGAAAATTGGTGGTGAGAAAGAGTCAGAGGGGGAAAAATTTAGAGTAGAAGGTGCTGTCAATACTAAAGCAAAATGAATAAAAATCACCTTCATGAATTTATTGTACTTCTCTGTAATGAGTAGGTAAGGAACAAACTCAGATTCTCAGGAGTATTTTAGAATGGCTGGGCATGAGGAAAGTGCATGCTGATGCTGGCCATTGCAACTGTGCTCTGTGGATTTCTGCTGTGTCATTTTAAAAACTCTCCTGATTAGTCATTCTCCACTGATGCTCAAAGCAGGCCTGTGCAGGCTAAGTAAGCACCTTCACCGTTTCTTATCTGTGGAGCTACTTCTTGGTTTAATGAAACCACTTATAAATAAAAATGAGATTTATTCATATGTTGCCAATGATGGAAGGGATGGATCCATATTATAAGGCAAATGCGTTTAACTCAGCTTATATTCCCGGGCAAAAGGTGCCCCGCAGCCATGTCCCTGTGTGTGGTCTCTCATGACAGGCTTCTCTTCACCCCTGCCCTGGAAGCTTAGGCTTAGATTCTAACGTCACAGACATGGGAGTTAGAGAACACTCTCTGCTGTATGGCTGACTTTCACCTTTTTTCTACTGGGTAGAAGAGAAAAAGATCTTACAGTATTTGAGGGTTTGTTTTAGTTTACAATATCCAATACAATATAAATGCTATACAAAAATAGTATGGACAAATAATGACCAAAAAAATGTGCACATTCAGTTCAGAAGCAATCATGCCTGCTCGCCCTCGCCCCAGCTCTCTCTCAGCCCTGCCCCCACTACACCCTCCAGTCTCCAGTGATCTCCTTTTTTCATGTCTATGTGTTCTGTCTCCCTCTTACTCTCTTCTCTAAAGCCGTCTCCTTTCCTGTCTCTTGGTTCCCTTTCTAGTTGCCTGGTTTAAGACAGTGAAGTGCATTGTGTGTCTCTGTGAGCCTGGGTCTCAACTATTTCTTCCAAAATTTCATCACTTCAGTTCTCTTTATGGACCAATAAAATTGCTTGTGTTTATGTACCAACACATTCTCATTAGCCATTCATCTGCTGAAGGACATCTAAGCCAGCTCACATCTTGCCATTGTGAGTACAGCAGCAGTAAAGATGGACGTGCAGATGTTCCACAGAGGCTGCACAAGTTTACACCCACCCCACCAACAGTGAATGATATTTTCTCTTTCCCCACATCCTTGCACACACCTGTAGTTTTTTGATGACAGCCAGTCTGGCTGGGGTGAGGTTAAATCACAAAGTATTTTTTATTTGAATTTTTCTGATGGCTAAGGATATCGAACATTTAAGAAGACATTTATTGGCCACTTGTACTTACTTGAGAACTGTCTGTTCAGTTCACTGGCCTGTTTACTTACTGGCAGGGGTTTTAATTTTTCTTTAGTTCTTTATATGCTTCCCAACTTTCTTAAATATGGCTAGCAAAACTTTATTATATCCTGTAGAATTTCTGATCATTCTGTAATTTCTTTAGCTGTGCAAAAGCATTTTAATTTCATTTGTCAATTTGGGGAAATTAATTGCTGTTATTTTGAATTCTGAAATTTTCTGCCTATATCCTACATCCAGAAGCATTTTTCCTTATCAGCGCTAGTATTTTGGGTCTTAAAGTGGGGTTTTTAATCCAGCTTGAACTGCATCTCCAACTTGACTCTTCTTCTATGGAGGTTCAGTTTTTCCAGCACTGCTCACTGAATAGCTGTTTTCCCCCAGTTCTGGTTTCTTATACTTCAGTCAAAAATTAAGCGAGCTGGTGCTAGAGACATGGCTCAAGGGTTAGGAGCACCTCTTTTCCTGCAGAGGACCTGAATAGGTTCCCACTCCCATGAAGCAGCTCAACCACTGTTAGCTCTGGCTTGAGGGACTCCAGCGCCATCTTCTGGTCTCTACAAGCAACTGCACTCACATCCACACAGTCCCATACACAGGAACACATAAAGGTCTTTCTACCGACATCATTTTTATTTTTTAACTATGTGGGTAGGTTAAGCACATGAGAGCAGGTATCTGTGGAGGCCAGAGACATTAGATTCCCTAGAGCTGAAAGTACAGATGGTTACGAAGCTTAAAGACACCAAACCAAGGGGAAAGCAAGGTATCATTTTTGAAGCATCTTCTAAAGACTTTCCCTCCCACAGTCAACACTACATGCTGAGTATTCTCCATGAACTTCATCTTCTTAAAACTAAAGCCAAGGGTGACTCAAGAAGTTCAACCATTCCATCTGAAATGAATTGTCATGGGTCAACCACAGTTAGCATCCCCTTCTGAATAACACGGAAGAAGGGTGGTGGAAATCAGCAGTTTTCTCGAATGAAAACTGATATGAACATGTCTGACAGGAGATGTGGAAGATGAGGAAGCTGTCCTGCAGGGCAGCCATGTCCTTGAATGTTACCAACCCTGTTTGCACATGTAGTTGTGCAAGAGAAGAAACCAGGATGTTCATTTTTCAATGGAGGACATATGAATTCTTTGGAACAAGTAACCAGGCTTAAAGATTTAATGTGTTATTTCTCAGAAATTTAGGAAGCTAGAATGAGGGCAAATGAGATCTCGACTCTCCTCCATTTTTTACAAGAAACCATAGTTGGGTAAGATTGATGACTACTTTTCTGCTGCGGTAATGAGCTACAGTAACTGGCCTCATTCAACATGTCCACTGGTGCAATCGTGGAATCAATATCATGGGAGTAACCAATCACTTTTGATTAATGTTAAGGCTCACTCCATAAGATGAAACACATACTTGACATAATTACTGGGTCCAAGAACCTGAAGCTAGACAGGTCATGGGCTCTAGGAGAGAAACTTTTACTATTATTCCAGCAAATAGACATTGCATTAAACCATTTCCTAATTATTTGTTATTATGTCCATAAACTACTGCATCTCTCAGCTCACACCAGAAAATGCTTCTATCTGCAGTAGAAGCAATTAATAGAGACCCAGGATTAGTCAAGTTGCAGAGGAAAAGACTATAAAATACTCAGCATAAATGGAACATCATGTTATATTCCTTCCTCCCGATGCTCGATGAGAAAGAAGGGCTAGAAAGACTCTAGGAGCCAGAGGCGGGGCAAGACTGAAGGGAAACAGTGCTTCCCAAACACGGCAGCTTAGCTGAGCATATAAAACTCGAAACGGCAAACATAAAACCCATCAGGCTCAAGTCAGGCGGAATCTCAGTACGGAGAGGGGAGGTGGACATGACATCCCACCCCTAGCTAAGAAACTATTGGCAGTTGCTAACTGACAGAAAATGGAGAGTTGGTTTTCTTTAAGTCAAATTTAAGAGTGTGGCCCCTGATAGTTCAGCCATGCTCCCCAGTATATGGCTACATATCCCAAGATAACGGAATGTGACAGTTTAATTGGGCTTTGTGGTTAGGTAGTACTAGCTACTGTTGTTTTGTTTGGTTCCGTCTGGTTTGATTTTTGAGGCAGGTCCTACTCTGTCACAGGACTGGCCTGGAACTTACCATGTAGACCAGGCTGCTCCTCTGCTTCCCCAGTGCTGGGACGAAAGGCATATACCGCCACATACATCATGAACTCCATGGCTTATTTTAAAAATCTTTAAAGGGAGGAAGGGGACACAAATGTGGCTGATTAAGGGATAGGATGGATCTGAAGAGTTGAGGGGAGGGTGATTACTATCAAAATACAGCCATGAAATTCCCAAAGAACTAACTGAAAGGAAGGAACTGTGCCTGCTTTTAACCAAATTAAGTCTTATTTATGGGCAAATTTGGTTTTTAAAATGTGTTTTATCTATATCATCTTGGAGCAAAGTGTATCAAATAGTCAAACTGAGTTGTCAATTTCAATGACAAAGTACCTTTAAATACATATGGAGTTACACAATTAGATTCCAGTCATATTTCAACTGGACATGATGGCACATGCTTGAAATCCCAACACTTAGGAGGTGGAGGCCTTTCGAGACCATTTCTAGGCCAACCTTGGATACATAGCAAGGTCTTCAGAACCTATTCTTCTTCAAGAAGAAGTTCTAAATTGATCAAAAGCTTTGGCTACAAAAGACATGCCCTTTCCTCTAGTTAGCTCTCTGAAGAATCCCCCAAAGAGCCTGGAACTTTCAATAAAGCTTCCAAGACAGCTCCTTGGATCCTTCCTGCATCTTTGGAAGAGAGTAGTCACAGCATGAACCCATGGCATGCATTATGCTTGTTCCAGGTCGCTGTGGCTCTGGCAGAGGAGCTTGAATTCCATGCTAAAACCCTGAAAATAAAGTTGTATATGTTTGGAGTCTCCTGGGGAAGACAACACTTACTCATCAACCTCAAGATAAAAACAAATGAGTAAGCCCTCAAGCATAGCACTAAAGTCTTCCGCCTCCAAAGAGGAAGTGTGTCCCAGCAGAAAGTGCTCATTTAACAAGAACTACTTCTGACACGTGTGTGTACTGATAAGATGCTATAAAGTTTAATATTAAAACATCTCCCTACGTCATTTTAACAATTACCTCCATCAGTAAATCCAAACTTAAAAGTCTAAATCTTTATTTTAAAAAGAAATTTCAACCCCCAAATTTTCCAGGAATTTAAAAAAAAAAAAAAAACAAACAAAAAACTTTACTTTCCTAAATCATTGTAGCTGTACTCTTAATAGCCTTATAAAGTGGGGTCAAATTAAAGATTCTGATGAGAGTTGAGAGATGCATGAATCTGTGTTGCAATGCTAAGTCATTAGGACTTAATAATAACGTAGTTTAATACTACAGTCACTTAGTAGGATAATAGAAGTAGTAGATGGTTATTAATATAGAGACTTACAACTAATCAAGGTGCAGAGAATAAGAGACTTTGGAACACTCAGTCCTAAATAGGACATCTGTATCACACCCCTCCTCCAGGGCCCGGGGATCATTGCAGAGGACAGGACATTATCCCTGTAAGAGCTGCAGGCAGTGGATGACTACAAGTCAACAGTCTTTTCTGGAAACAGGCATTTGTATAACATCCATCTCTTCAGTCACACTCGGTGTTACCTGAGATATGGACTACATCCATCTTGTTTACTTCTGTGTTCTTAATTGTCCGACATGAGCCTAGGACAGATCTATCAATTGAAGGAATGACTGCTGGGTCCAATTATTTCTCTTCACTTGACAAAATTTTATGAGTGTAGGGAATCCCTCTACATACCTAATAAAATGTAAGTGCTACAAATTGTAGAGGGCTCTCTACTTAGCTGAGGAATAAGAAAGTCAAGTAAGCCTTCTTTAAGAGTCATTCAGAAATATTTCAAAGAGGGCTAAGAAAAAACTGTCCTGGAAATGTAGGAAGACCTGTGAGATGAGAATGCAAAGTGTTCCATAGTGGTTGCAGGAGATGTTGGAGATGCTGAGGTAAGAGAACCAGCCTTAGGCCTCACAGCGACAGCAAAGTATGAGAGGAGGCCAGTTAATAAGAGATCAGAAAACGGGGCTGGCTCCCATTAGAGAATTTTCACTAACATGATCCAGGAATCTGAAACTGACCATCTTGGAATGCTGTAACCTAACACCATAGAATTTCAGCCCGGAGGCCTGTGGCCTGAGCCTTGGCCCAGGACTGAACTATGAGCGCTCAGTACTTCACTTATTTACATGGCAGATTGCACAGCTAGAAATTACATGAGCAGCAGGTGAGGTACCCAGCCAGCGTGGACTGCCCTCCTTCACATGACATGAATTACAGGCCAGGGAAATGCATGTAGAAAACTCACCCTAACTGAACAAGTCTCCTAAATGGAGGAGCCTGGCCCCACACTCACCCAAGCCAAGAGACCTTGTGCAGTAGGTGGTTTTGTAGTCACTGCCACAACCACTTCCTTCTCATACTATATCCCATAAACTATTTTTCCTGAGATGGTTAAGAGTGAATTCTTTCTCTGACTGACAGTTCCTTCCCGACTATTGGCAGCTCAACTTAGCTCAGTGCAAGGCTTTTTACTTTATGCCCAGGCAATGGGAAACTTTGGGAAAGTGGTAAACAAGAGGACTGCTTGGTCAGGCTTAAAACCCTAAACCATCATCCCATTATTTGCAGAGATTTAAAGACCAGGGCAGAGAGAATGCAGAAATTTATACATGCCAATCTGACTGACAGAAGAACCAAAGGCTTTCAGGTGTAGGGGGAGACTGGGCTCAGTGTGGACATGCTGACTCGAGGGTCTATAACTCTTTCAAATAGAGATTGACAGGGAATCTAGACTTTGGTAACTCAGCTAAGATGGCCTGCACAGTAGATGCTCACAGACAGCAATCCATGAGCACAGAAATAGGGCTCACAATGTGAACGGGGATGAGATCAACAGAAGGAAGGGCAGACAAACTCCTGACCCAGGATCCACACTTTGCTGTCAAGTCTATTTTTGCAAGCTCCTGTCATGTGGCATGCCATTCTGGGTACCCTGTAATGGGTCACGTCTTTGTCCTGCTTTAGCATGCCACATTGCTCACTCCTGAGTGCATGCTACCTTCTTCCTACTTGCATCTGAATTTTTCCTCTACTCTCTCTGGTCCTATGTCCTGAACCCCTTGCTATGCCTGCTGTGCACTGTCCAATGGTGATTCAGTAAACACTTCCTTAGTAAATTTAGGGCTTGTTTGACAAAGGCTCTACACTTCTGGCCTTGCCTCCCTCCTGGAAGGTATTTCCCCAGCAGACATATGAAGACATCTTCCTTCTGAACTCATGGGGTACCATCAGCTGTATTTTGAGCTATTTATGTCCTAATGCAAAAATGAGGTGTCCCACGGGATGAAGGGAGGAGTGAGGCTGCCGGGACCCTGTTGGGAAAATAAGATCAGCTGTTGCCATGTCCTCAGCTCTCTCTCCCCGCCAGGGGAGCAAACTCACACCAATACTATCTTAAAGAAATGTCTGCATCCGTTCTGGCCTGTGCTTCACAAACAGCCACGGCCCTCTCTTCCAGCATCACCCACCCAGAAGACTGGACTGTGAAGTCCATCCAGTTTCTGAAGAGCTAGCAGAGGACAGAAGATGCTTATGTTGATTTATGTGCTTGGAATCCAATTGCCCTGGACCCAGACTTGAAGTTAGAGCACTTTGCTGCGGTCAGAGAGATGCTCTAAAGTGTGGGAGAGACTACAAGCCAATAGAGGGTAAGAAGGAAAGAACAAGCAAGGGTCACTGGTTTGCCTCATCCATACCTTTGCAGCCAGCCGACACTCCATCACCCTGATGTTGAAATGGGACGTGGCTGCCTTGTTCATTTCCACGCAGCTGTTGGCAATCACAAAGACAGCTCCACTAGGGAGTTTCACATCAGTTGCTCTCAGAGGACTGAACTCGATTAACTTGGCCTATTGGGAGAAAGGTGACAGAGGAGACAGAAATGTATCAGGATTCAGAAAAACTTTCAAGCTTTTACAAATTTTTTTTTTTTTAATCCTAAGAAAGTCTTCTACAAAAATGCTGAATTCATGTATTTGCTGAGCTGGGCACTGCACAAGGTGTTGGGGACACAACAGTGAATGGTGTAAGTGCTGCCTCTGCCAAACTGGAGTCCACGGTTGCCATAGGAAGACATGGACTCGTGTTTCCATGTGAGTCAGGGGCAGCTCTGTAAAGTTTGGGGCTTTACACACATACTTAATGGAAGGACCTACTCAGACAACTCCGTGTAGTCCTTGAAAAGGAAAATGTACACTGAATCCTAGAGGATGTCAGGAGGAAGGAGGAGCTTCTGCACTGTGGAAGCCAGTGAACTAGTGTGGATGGAGCTCTGTGCATGAGCATCTGGCTCAAGTTAGGGCCTGTAGAGTACAAAGTTAAGCTGGAGGCAGAAATTGGGAATCAGGTGGTGATGCACTTTATAAGCCCAGAGAACGATGACTCTCTTCAGACCCTGTACCTCCCTTACCCTGACAACAGAACTCTTGCCACCACATCTGCTTGCCAGTTCACATCCAAAACACCTAGACTATAATTTTAATGTTAAAACAAATTTCCTCATACCTCATGTCTTTGACTTAGAAGAATCAACAAAAACATAAGGAGGATCCAGGTGTTCTTGGAAAACAGCCAAAGCTGAAGAAATCTCATGCAAACCTAAGACAGATCTTAAAGAGATGCCTGCTTCTATTTTGGTAATGGGCCGTTCACAGGCAAAAACCCAAGCCTCTGCCCTGCCTGAAGAAGCTGATAGCCAAGAGGAAGTGGTATTGAACTGAAGAATTTACTCCTGGCCCAACATCAACATTCTTCCTCCACCACCAAAGCCCCAAAAAATGTTGACAGAGAAAAATGACACCAAAGAGTCATTTACAAAGAGGAGCAGTGCATATGTGTGGTGAGAGAGCTAGCATTGGGGTTTAAAGCCAACATGAGATTATGAAACACCACAAGATGAAGTGATTTCATGCAAGGTCAGGAAAGGAGGTCCCAAGGAGGGAATTGAGAAATCTCATCTCAACAATCAGATATGGGGGGGGGGGGAGATCGGGGAATCTAGACACATGAGAAAAATAAGTTTGAAGTGTGATTTTGGGTGCTTAAGGTAGAGGGACTCAATATGAAATTGAGTACCTTCAACACCGTTAGCCCTGACTTACAAAACAGTTGAGCAATGTTCTCCAATAGAGCCTGAAAGACTAGGCTTTCCAAAACCACGCATGCTGGGGGCTGCAGGCATTCCCCTTCAGAAATATTTCTCAAGTTGGAATTTCCAAATGGCTCAATGCTACTTACAGTTCCTTCTTCTGCAAGGAATGATATAGACTGGTCCATGCCTCCACCTTCAGTGCCTACGTAACGTTCACTCTTGGCACAGATTTCTGCAAGTTCCACCTGGAAAAGCAAACATTCATTTGTACTAGGGTATATCTGTTGCCTAGCTTTTATCCAGATATGTCAAATAGGCTTGAATTCCAAGATCAGCTCTGGTCAATTACACAGCAATGTGTTCCTCATAGCAGTTCTAGATTATCATTGAACCCAGCAGGAAAATTTCGCAGGCTCAAGTAACAACTCCATAATGGGTCTAGAATGAGAACAGAACATACATGCTGGGGTTCGTATCCCTAAAAGACTGTCATACAAGCCTTCCTCATCTTTCTGTTGACACCACTGCTCTTCATCTGTCTTTGTCTCCAAACAGTATCTATTCCAGTGCTTCCAGTGCCTCCAAAGCCAAAGCAGGGCCAGAGTTTCCAAGGCAAAAGCAATGCTGCCTCTCTGACATGTCTGTTAAGTGCAGGAGTAGAATTTCTCACTCTGGATACAACCATGATGAAGGAACCTGGATGAAGAGGCACGGTCCAGACCTACACTGAAAATGTTAAATGATTCTTAGTTCTTCTTACTGATTAATATGATATGTTCAAAATCCTCATCTTGTATCCAAAGCTTTCTAAACTTGCAGCCAAACTGAACATGAAATTGGATTTTGTTTTAACATTGTGTTATATCAAGGTTTCTGGGCCCCATTAGGCCAGAGGTCCAGACCCTGCAGTCCCAGACCACTTAGCTGCCCACTGCTGCTTAGTTCCCAAAAAATGATTCAGACACTTATATTAACTTCATGCTGTTTGGCCTATGGCTCAGGCACCTTGCTAGTTTGCTCTTTCATCTTAACTCAACCCATTTCCATTAATCTATCCCGCCAGGTGGCCTGTGGCTCATCTGTGTTCCTTACATGTTGCTCCTTTGGGCGCCTGGCTTGATCTGATCTGACTCCACCCTTCTCCTGCCTATTCTGATTTCCCCTCCCACTTTTTCTATGGTGCCTGTCATGGGCCAAAACAGCTCCTTTATTTAAAGACTGATATCCACAGCATACAGAAAGACATTCCCACAGCAACACTGTTTTTCAATAGAGGTATCTTTTTGACCATCTCACACATACAACCCAGTGCCACTTCTGGCTTCCTATACAGACCCTATTGCCGTTTAATATTCAGGTTATTGGCCACATGTATGAGCAAGCTGATCATTCAGATATTCTGCCACCATGGAAGCTTCCTGAAATACTGTGCCCACTCTGGCATCCTGTTTCTCTCAGCTTCTGAAACTCTGATAGTATCATCTAGTTATCTGCTGTTTGGGTGTTTGTTTATTCTTCTGGGGTTTAATTCAGAGCTTATTTCTCACTAATTCTATTCACTGTTCAGAGTGATCATGCCAAACACTGATACACTACAGTCTTCTCCTGCCCACTGCTTACCTACATCTTCTGGACATGGTGCACAAGCTCTTCAGCGACTCAGCTCTCTGATCTCCCCTCCAGCTGTTCTCCCACAAATCTTCCGATCCAGAAACAAGGAACAAATTCTGCTCTTCCTGGCTGCCCGACACTCACCTCTCCTCAGGACTCTCCTATCCCTGTTTCAACAACTCAGCACCCCCAAATTTACACATGCCACAGAATTCCTCTCTGCTCTCCCTACTGCTAACTCCATGATCATTTGAGTCACCCTTTATGCGATCTACTTGTCTCTCCAGCAGACCATGGGGTCCATGTAGCACCTACTCCAGTCTACTTAAATGGTCCAGCCTTGATCAAGGTGCTTATTACTGGTCCTTAACTGTGTCACGTTCCCTCTTCACCTCTTTTTGAGCCTGTGAGAGATAAGCTGTGCCGTCTCCTCAGTACTGCTGCTTTACATACTGCCAGGTACATACTAAATACTCCATGAACTGCTACAGCTTCCCTTCCTGAGAAGAGCTGCTCAGAACCCATCTGAAGCTTTGGCAAGTGTCACTCACGGCTCTCCTTGGCCATGTGGCTTCACTAACGTGAACTTTGCCTTGTGACACGAGGTAAACTTGGGGTTTGGGGATCAAAGGCGTTAATTACACATGACCTGATGGTACACACAGCCAGTGCCCTGCCCATAACTGACACATTAAAAATAAGCTAGTGACCAAGGGGTCAAGACACTTGTACTTAAAATGCCAAAAGAGGCTCAGCAGAAGCAGTGCATATAGCGACCAGAGAGCAAGCAAGAGCCAGCTACCAGCCTGGCTGTGACCTCGGTGCAGCAAGACTCACCATAGCTGAGTGGAAGCTGTGTGTGAGGAAGCAGCCACAGACCTTCACTTCCCCCAAGATACAGAGGACAGTGACACTCGGGGAGTCACACTAGAGTGGAGAAGCCAGACTCTGAGTTTCACCCATCTGACCCTGAAGTCCAAGTTCCCTTCACACTTGAGTGGCCCCAAAATAGGGCTAATAGGGCCATTGTTCAGCCAACTGCAAGGGGCTGTGGAAAGACAAATGAGTCTCACCAAAATTTTAATATTCTCCTTTTTATGAGGAAAGATATTAGAGCACTGAGAAGTGTTAATTACTTGTTTATAAAGCTCTTAGAGTGGGCTACCACGATGGCACATCAATAAAGGCACTTGTCACCAAGCCTGATCCCTGGGACCTACAGGACAGAAAGAGAAAACTGACTCCTACAAGTTTGCCTCTTCCCCTCCTCTCCCCCTCCACACACACACACTAAATAAATATTTAAAGCTCTTAAAATATGCCATTGTATTCTTTAATAATTATAAGATGTTCTTGTGTGTGTGTATGTGTATGTGTGTATGTCTGTGTAGTCTGTGTATGTGTGTGTGTATGTGTGTGTATATCTGCTTATGTGTGTGTGTATGTGTGTATGTATGTGTGTGTATGTATACAGAATTCAGAATGACATCTTCATGTCCAGGAGAGCCACCCACAGGGAAAGGGCCTTTCCAAAATTTGCTACTGCTGTGTTTGACAACTTCTAAGTAGACAGACAATACCCAACAGTTGTAAGTGGGAGAAACAAAGAAAATGGAAAAGAGTTAAGAAAATGAAGGAGCTAACTGAAAGATAAAGGCTGGCCTCATTGACAGACCCTTAGGTACACGGAGAAAATACAGTGGGGAGAGTCCAGTACCAGAAGCCTCTTGAGCCTGAGCAGAAACAAAACTCTCTTTCCAACAGCTGTGTGGTCTTAGGTAAGATGTCAACTTTTTCCAGTCTCTACTTCTCGTCTGCTATTAACAATAACAACAGCATTAATAACAGATTTGCTGAACACTTACTCTGTGCTAAATACTGATTCCGTGACTTTGCCTAAATTACTCACTTCTCAGAATCCCATAAAACAGATGCTTCTCCATTCTGGAGATGAGGAGACAGTCATTTGTTGGGTAATATTTTACTGGAATTATTGAAGATGAAGTGCAAATTCAGTTATCCAGCTCTACCATCCATATTCCTAATTACCATGCACATCACTTCCTATCTATATTGAAGAGAAACTGCCCTCCAACACACAAGATTACTGTGATAAGTTAACTTAAAATGACGCAAATAAGACCACAGTGCTCTAATGCAGCATACAAGTGTTGACAAGTGTCTACGTTATTCTCACAAATGAAGAAAGAACCATTTGACTTACAGAAGAAGGCAGCTAAAGTTGAAGTTAAATACAGGATGTTTTATAGATGGAGAGAATTTTAAAGACTCTGGAAGTCTCAACAGCAAAGAAGAGTAATGAACCATAAGGAAAACAGAGAAGAGGGACTCTGCTCAGCCACCTGGGTTCATCTGCAGACAGGGAGTTCCCACCCAATAAATAAAACCTGCCTGTCTGAAAAAGTCAACAGTGGGCCCATCCACTAGCTGGGTGAGAGGGCTGTCAGGGGGAAGGTATCAGCATGCACGTTGTTTCCCTAAGACTCCGTCCACAATGATGGGAGGGAGAGGAAGGCTGGTGGAACTCTGAGGGACTCCCCTGCCTCTTCCTACCTCAAACACCTCCTTGGTGCTCACTTCCTGCAGGCCTTTCTTACCCCCTCAAAACCCTGGGTTCTTATGGGGACAATTGTTACCCATAATGGTAAATCCTGGGAAGTACCTTTCCATGGCCAGATCCCAGGGTGTCTAAAAGAATCAGACGTGAACTGCTGTGTTTTGTAGCATGGCTCACCACTGTGCTCCAATCTGGAGACCAGTCAAGGTGTCCACAGAAAACAACAGCACACATAGGCTCCTCGAATTCTTTTTTTTTTTTTTTTTTTTTTGAAAGATGTGACCACTAATTCTTTGCATCTCTAATACAGAAAGAGGAAACTTATTTCTGGTTTGTTTTCTCCCACTACATAAAAATTTGTCTGAGAATAATGGCAGTTAATTCACAAAGTAAGCCTAGTAGGTACAAGTATCTTGATAGTCAAGGCTGAAATTTTCTGCAGTGTTATAGAGGAAATGGAGCAGGGAAATCAAACATTAACCAATTAGAATCTGGAAGCAAACACAAAGGATGTTTCACAAAAGTAAATCTAAAAACCTACCGAAGTCTAGAGCCATCACTTCTGAGTGAGGACATTGTAGAAACAGCATCTGGACTCACTGGGAAGAGCGCAAGCTAAGGAAAACAGAGGAGGTTCTAGCTGGAATGTGTAGTTCTAAAAATGCCTCAGGTATTTTGAGAAAACAGAGGAAATCTTGAAGCTGGCTCCTTCCAGAATTGATGGGAGGGAGAGAGACAACCTTATTCCCGTTGGCCAGAAAAATGGATGCACTGAGGAGAGAAGCAGTTTTGGAGATGAGGTCATAAGCAGTATGGCAAGGTACAGAATTTTATGTGGGAGGATTTGAGTTTCTAGACCCATGGAAATCCTGTGGAAATGTCTATCCACAGATTTCGCCTAGATCAACTATCCCCACCCATAGTGCCATATGATAATGCACCAACTTATGTATTTCCCCAAATGATGTCCCTGGGTGTGCAAGTGCATAAACCAAAGGCATTAACATTACCATGGCTGGAACAGCCATGAGATACAAAGGAAGGAGGAGCCCAGCCCTGTGTCACAGTGCTCTTCAGGTGCAGCCTGTGGCACTGGGGAACTAGTTAGAAGTGTGGACACTCGGACCCATCCCAGACCTGAGAACTGGCACACAATAATTTAAACAGCCCTTCCTGATGGCACAGGTCTGCAGTCCCAGCTACTCTGGAAACTGAGCCCAAAACACTGAAAATTCAAGATCTGTCTGAATTACAGAGTGAGTTCAAGGCCAGCCTGAGAAACTTCGTGAGACCCTGTCTCCACACAATTTTTTTTTTTTTTAAGTAAAATGTGAAGAGAATGTAGAGGCTGTAAAATGGTGGTGGAGCAAGAGCATAAGCCTGGGTTCCAGGCTCGTCCCTCAGTACAGACAGTGATTTGGGGACAGGAGCGCGGGGGGGGGGGGGGGGGGGGGGGAGCTTTCTTGATAACTGGGTAGAATGGAAGGAAGCTAACAAGGGCCACATGTCTTCTGAGGGCAGTCAGTGCCATCTTGACTCCTTCCCCAACATCAGAACTATAATCCCTGTGTCACAGAGAAGGAGGTTGAGGCTCCCACAAGTCAGTCAAGTAACCCAAGCCTAACGCACGAAGACAAGAAGGCCTGGACACAGCTCGTGAGCAACAGGCTACTCTCAGTCACACTGTTACCATTAATGGACTCAGCAGGTTCTAATTACATAACGTATATGCATTTATACAATCAAAAATTTATACAATAAAAAGAGGCTACCAATTGAGAATAAGAGGAGGGGCAAGTGGCTGGGGGGGGTATGAGAGACGCTGGGGGGAGGAAGAGGAGTGATATAATTGCATTTTAATTGAAACATTTAAAAATGATGCTGTGAATCTGACACCTTTTTAAAAAAAATTCATATATTTTGATAATGATTTCCCCTCCCTAGCTCCTCCCCACCTTGTTACCCATCCAACTTCATGCTATCCTCTCTCTCAAACAAAACAAAAACAAATAAAAATCAAAACAAAAAAAATGAGACAAATAATACAAAGCAAAATAAAGGAAAGAGTCCACCAAAAAAGTGGAGCAATTAATGTTTCTTTTTTAAAAAAGGAAGAAAACCCCATCTCAGTGTACCTAACAGTTGTGAGTTGCAGGGCTTTCTTCCCATCATACACCTCCAAAAGGAGTCACAAAGGCTTCCGTCCTACATTGCAGGGTGATCTCAGAGTGAGGCTGAGGGTCTGCCATGATTTCCACCACCCATACAACTCAGACAACCCTGACAAGCTTAAGTACTTTCCGAGCACGAATGTCAAGTCCATAAGAAAGAGCTTGATTGCTAAACGGACTTTCTAATGAAAAATAAAAAATGAATCATAGGGAGGTCAAGTAAACTGCCAAGGTCACTCACTAGTAAATATCAGGGTCAGTACTTGAACTATGAGCCTGGCTCTGACTTACAAACAAAATGCTATTCTTTATCAGGAAGAAAATGTGAAGGGTAGCTCAAGAACCCAAAATTCAGGAGCCCAAAAAGCTTCTCTCTTTACAGATTTCTCACAATTGAATCCCTTTCGTTGTTTAAAGTGTCTTTTTAAAAAAAGGCATTCTGGGAGGAGGCAGTACCCACACAAGGTAACTATTATTGGAAAGACGGGAAAGATAATTGGAGGGAAAAATGTGGGAAGACCATAGGGGCAGGAGCCTCGCCAGACTGATAGAATTAGACAAAAATATGACCCAAGTCATTGCTACTAAATACCAGTGGGGCCTCCAGAGCCTGTGGTAAGGGCTGGTGTTGCTTCCTTGGCTGGCAGATTGCTTATTTTGGCTCTGACCTTCCAAAAACGCTCAGTAATGATGATAATACGGGATGGGTGGCGGGCCTACGATCTCTGTGGTTTGGCAAGTATGTCTAGAACTGCATGTGCCTTCCCTGGGGACCCTGCCCTTGTTGTGTGGGGAGGGCTTTTCAGACTGGGTTTTCAGCAGTACAGTCTTGTCTCTTAAGAACCAAAAGGAAGGAACTCTGGGTGTAGTCAGGACCCTCCAGCACAGTATTTGTTGAAGTTTGCACCTAATAGTTTTCCTAACACAATCTAATAATACAGATGCCAACATAAGCCAAGAGGAAAACATCACACTCCATCAATCACAATCTGAATCCACCAAATGCACAGCTACCTCCAGACACTTTCACCTGGGAGAAAGGACTCTGTAAACAACAGTCAACACAATGGCATGAACTGGGAAGAACCTTTGGGGTCAGGAAGTGGCAAGGGTGTTCAAAGACTTATTACAGGAAGGAAATTAACTTCACTGAGCTGCGCTCACATGTTATGTGGAAAGCAAGTGCTGAAGGCCATTACAAGAGAGAGCCAGAAGAACATCACACTTGTACTTGTTCCAGACAGTTGTTACGCGGGTCTTCTTCGTGAGGTTTGACTGTGGTTTGTCCCAACAAAACACAGGGTGAGCACTGGTCCACAAGTAGGAACAGCTCTATTATAGGCAATAGGACTTCCCGAGGCTACATCATCATGAGTGGAGGAAGCTTTTCTTGAGGAAGGGGTTAGCTACTACAGAAGTCTGTCGCCCTTTGCACAGTAGCTCCGCATGTGCCACCCACCAAGGTATGGTACAGCATGAGGCTCATACCAGACACAGCTGTTCAGTGTTGAACTTCCTGTGTCCAGAACCACAAGGTGAATAAACTCCTTTTCTTTATAGACTACTCAGTCTTAAATGTTCCATTATAGCAACATAAAATATCCTAAGACAATTTGTACCTTGTTGCTCTAAAACCTCTGCATGATAAATAAAGTTTAAATTTAGGGATGATAGTATGTCTCCTGAAAGATAAGAATGATTCTGCTATTTTGATCATGGAACCAATATAATTTTGTTTCTGCTTGGCTTCTAAGAATCTCAATAAGTTTAGGTTTCAACTTTAGATTCATGAAGTTACTGAATGTATATTCCTAGTTAAGTAATTCATAAACTTTTACTTTAAGTAAAAAAAAAAAAGCATTGTCAATATAAATATAAGAGAAAATTGAGCCCTAAGACATGAGATTGTACAGTTATGCTGAGAGGCAATGGCAAGCAGAAACACATCCTGAGAAAGGGGGAAAACGTGAGCTGCATGAGGCTGCACAGAGCTGCAGGAGGAGGCTGCACACACAGAGCTGCAGGAAGCTGCACACACAGAGCTACAGAAAGCTGCACACACAGAGCTGCAGGAAGCTGCACACACAGAGCTGCAGGAAGCTGCACACACAGAGCTGCAGGAAGCTGCACACACAGAGCTGCAGGAAGCTGCACACACAGAGCTGCAGGAAGCTGCACACACAGAGCTGCAGGAAACTGCACACACAGAGCTGCAGGAAGCTGCACACACAGAGCTGCAGGAAGCTGCACACACAGAGCTGCAGGGCTGAGGAGGGCTTGGCTGCACTGCACTCTGGCATTGGTTTACCCTTGCTGGCCGTTCTCCTGCCTCCCTACTAAATGGGAATGTTTGCTCAGTGTGTCACCTTTTTTACTTTACAGAGACTCACAGCCAAAAGTCTGCCTCAATGACAAATTTCTCTACCTCTTGAATCCAGGATTTAGGCGGCTTTAGCAACTGAGACAATAGCACGTGGGACAGACTTGAAAAATACTTATAAGGGCTGAAGGTGTAGCTCAGAGGGAGTGAAAGCGCCTGCACTGGACCCCAAATTTAAAATAAGAGGAAAATGAGAGAAAGGGGTAGAAGGAAGGAGGGAGAGAGAAAAGGAAATATGGGAGGGAAGGAGAAAGGGGGGGAGAGGGAAGGAAGGGGAAATAAAGGAAAGAAAATGGACTCTGGGCTCTTCCCTCTGGCTGTATTTGGTATTCTGTGATTTCCACTTAAACAAGCTGGAGGGCTGGGAAGATGGCTCTGTGGCTAAGGGAGCTTGCTCTGAGAGCATGAAGATCCGAAATCAGATCCCAGCAACCATGTAAAATGCGGGCTATGGCTATAAAAGCCAGAAACTCCAGCACTGGGACGCAGAGACAGTGGATGCTGAGAGTTCTCTGGTCTGCCAGCATCAAGAAAACTGCAAACTTAAATTTTGTTGAGAAGCTGCCTCAAGAAATAAAAGAAGACGCCACATACTTGGAGGCACCACACACACAATAATCAAAATCATAAATATCATCAGAATAAAACAAGTAGGCATATAACCCAGTCACCTCCATCATCCCAGATGAGAACCAATCCAGCCAGAATCAGTACTGTGTAACACCGAGGGAAGGAAGCTTAGTCAGGACAGACTGTCAAACTGAAACCAGTCCAAACGGTCACTTTAAGTCCTACATCGTGGGAAGATTTCTTACCCAGCAAAAGCTGATGATAATATCTGCCTTTGCATTTCAATACACATGCTTGAAGTAAATATTCCTTTCTGAATTAAGCTGATTTGAATTACTTATTTTTCCCTACTAGCAAAAATCTTAATAATTTATATATATATATATATATATATGAAAATGCTATATCTTCACAGAAGTCTTAAAAATCTTCAAATATTCAAATAACTTTAAGCATTTTGTTCCTTTGAGATTTTAAAAATGCCGCTGTCCACACAGGTTACACACTGTGATGATTTACCCCCAGTGGTTTATGTGCTTGGTGTGGCATCAAACGCAGAAATGTTGAAGCTACAGGCCTCTGCATGGTGAGGCATGCTGGGAGGTAATTAGATCAGTAGTGCTCACCCTTGAAGGGAATTGAGAAAGTACTAGTAAGTTTCTGGCCTGGCCTTTCTGGCCTAGCCCTGAAGTTCTGACAGGCTGTCCCATAGAAATACATAGACGCTTATATTAATTTTATGCTGACTGACCTAGGCCCAGGCATATAACTTGCTAACTCTTTACTCTTAAACTAACCCATCACTCTTATCCTGTTCAGCCATACAGCTCAGTACCTTTTCTCAGAGCAGCATAGTTGTCCTCTGCATCTGCTAGCTTCTCCACTGGTCTCTCTGGTGCCTCTATTCTGTTCTTCCTGTTCCCATAGTTTTCTTAGTCTGGTAGCCCCACCCACACTTCCTGTCTGCCTTCAACCAATCAGTGTCTTTTTTTTTTTATTAAACCAATACGCAGGATAATTATTTACAATGAAACAGAACACAATCCCACTACAATAAAGTTCTCTTGGGATCCTAGTTATCGCCTATGAAGTACTATAAGAGTAGCATCAGATAGGGCTTTCTACTTGGCCATGTGACCTTTCCCTCTGACATGCACACTCTCACTAGGAGGCTATCTGCCACATTGTGATGTGTCCAAGTGGGTGTGATCAGGACTGAGCCTCCAGAACTGTGAGCTGAATAGACCTCTTAATAATGAACCCAGTCTTTTGTTACAGAAATAAAAAAATGAATCAAGTCTCTCTCTCCCTCTCTCTCTCTCTCTTCTCTCTCTCTCTCTCTTTCTCATACGCACACACACACTTCCCAAGCCTCCATGACCCTCTATCTTCCATGGTGCATCAACATTTGATTTATGTGTACTGCCAAATCAACTACCCATTGTCATTTCATAAAAATACTGATGATCCTGCTTCTTGTTTCTGTTACACATCCCTACTACTTTGTCCCATAGTGTGCTCTCACCAAAGTGAATTATTTTCTCACCCACCATGTTCCCCTGCCTCCAGTGTTTGCCAGTGTTCTTCCTCTCATATTTATTTAACAATATTTATAAAGTGGTAACTATCATAAAGCATTATTATTATATAATAGTTTCTGAGGCAAAGAGAGAAAAGAGTCGGTCATTATAAACTCCCCTCAGCTTGGAATTGCTTTGCCATTAGTACTAAATTAAGGAGCATCTTCTGGGGAACTTTTCCTGGATTTTAGATTCTGAATTCCACACTTCCTCTCTCTGCCAGAGCCCTTCCCGATCAGTGCAATGTAGTAGTTAATACAAGTGAGTTTCCTTCCTCAACTGCAAAATGAAAGTTATAATAATGACTCACTTTATTTGGTCGCTTTAAAGACTGTAAAAGCTTAATATATAATTAGCACACAATGAGCATCACTGTAATGATTGGCCAACCAAAACTCCATGTAATGTTCTATACTACTGGACATGTTTGTGTCCCAGATATTTACTCAAATGTCCCATTATCAGACAGATTCTTTCTTATCTACCTAAAATATTCCAACCCACCTTGACTTTCCACCTCATAAACTGCTTTTTACTCAAGGTTTTCCCACTTTATGTAACCTTTCCATTTATGTGTTTGCATCTCTCCTCCTCATGGAGTTCTATAAGAGTGAATTTTAATCACTGCCCCACCCTGTGCCTCAAATACTGCCTGGCACAAAACAAATGTTCTATTAAAATGTAACTGCATCACATGTGAACCAAATGTGATTTCCTTGAACGGTATCAGTTAAAGTACAAAGATTTTATTTTTATCATAATCTTCAATGACAGAGTCCCCTTTGTTAACATTATGAATCTTAATTTAATACTTATATTTTTATTCCTAAATACTCTAAAACAAGAACACATCACTTTTATAATAATAAAAAGAAAATTAAGGGCTGTACATATATTCCTAATGAGATTGGGAAGCTAAATCTATTTTTGCCCACTAAAGACGATGTGTTGTCAAAGGGATCAGGATCATGAATAGGAGACCCACAGAGTAGGTTGTCCCATGCTATTGGGAGCTCACTGACTCTGAAATGACCACTGAGGAACCTTCATGAAAAGGAACTAAACCCTCTGAAAGTAGAGGACAACTGAACGACATGGGCAGTCTGTGGGGCCTCTTGCAGTTTGACCAGAGTTTATTCCTGGTGCATGAACCGGCTTCTCGGAGCCCATTCCCTACAGAGGAACGCCTTTCTCAGCCTTGATACTTCAGGGAGGGACTCGGACCTACCTCAAATGGATATGCCAGACCAAACTGACTCACCTTGGGAGTCCTTGCCCTGCCTGGGGAATGGATGGGGGATGGGGTGGGAGAGGCTGGGGGAGGACAAGGAGGAGGGGCAGGAGGGGGAGCAGTGTGGGTATGGGGGAAAAAATTAAATAAAAAAAAAAAAGATGGTGTGTTGTGCTTTCCACTTCAACTCATAACTCTGAAAGTCCTCAAAGCTAAAGTTCAGACTCAGAAGCTCGTTATCACTATTTTCTGTCAATATTTACGACTTTTAACTAAAAATGCCTGACTTAGAATAGTTATTTAATGGTTTTTCAATTTCTGGTCAAAGCAAAAAAACAACAACAAACAAAACCCCCCATGATTTAACCACTTTATTACAGTTACACACTGTCTGTCCCCTATCTCCAAAAGAGGATCATTAGACAGCAGAAAATAAACTTTCAAAAGTGGCAGCTTTAGAAATTCCTCCATCTCAGCCACCACCTGTATGTCACGTGGTGCATACTGTGGCAGCATCTCTTTTGCTTGATTTCCCCTCTATAGATAACTCTTTCATCTGAAGGTGTAAAAGGCAGCGAGAGTTTGAAAAGGTTCCAGAGTGTGGGCAATCGCTAGTGTCATTACAAGCGTTGTCTAACTCACGTGTGTCGATAAAGGACACACTTCACACAGGGAAGGGCTGAGAACCCATCACCTGGCACAAATGCCTGACACTGGAGACACGGTCAGCATCTAGTAAATCAGAAGCCAAATAATAGTCTACCACAGAAGAGGGAGACTAGGACGAGCCCTACCTGCAACAGAATTCCTTGGTTAATATGGATAAATGGAATTTAACTCTGGTCTGAGTCCAAAATGATAAACTTTAGGATAAAAGCCAAAATAATGACACATTATTATCAAAAAATAATCATTTTGTGTAAGAGGACACATTTTTTTCTTCATTCAGGCAGATCACATGTCTCACACTGGTTACAACGTGGGTCTCTGGGGATACAAAGAGATATGAGACAGATCCTCTATTCAAAAATCTTGCAGTGGTCCAAAGGAAACACCACAGAAGCCAGTGGTTAATTGGGACCTTGTAGGCTCAGTAACTTCAACCAAGGAGGAAGAACTCTATTAAACCCACTATCCTAGTCACTCATCGCACAAATCATGCCAGAGGCATGGAGGGTATAGAGTAAGAAAACGTGAATTGAAGTCTTCCGTAGCCAACAACACACTATCTGCCTCCTAATTCAGAGGCTTCAACTTCATAAGCCATAGCCAACACTGTTCATCTTTCCTTTCCTATAATGCACCAAGCATATGGCTAGAGAAACCCCAAAAGACAAAATGGTAGTCCTGACTTCTGTCAACACCACCCACAAAAGAAAAAAATAATATTTAGTATGCCTAAGAAAGCGTGCAAATGATGGGCAGCCTCTAGCCCGGCAGAGCACGCTAAGCCCACCTGTTACTGCAGAAGCTCTGGCTGACCCTGATGCTCACCCGCACCAGCTGTGGAATCATTTGAAGTTATATATACTACTGAGCAATTTCTTATAATGTAACATAAAGCTTTAGGAATTGAGCCTGTGTAGTATAAACCCCTTAAAGATCACAATACTTAGAGATACAGATACGTATAAATATTTGTTAGTCAAACCAAATTCCAGTTGCCTGGTATTTTCTTTGGAGTCTGCCCATGTCATTGCACTGAAATGTGATATATACAAACTCCTAAGTGACTGAGTAACTGAAGTGAGATAACGTGACCTGTACACACAGTGGCAGTTTAGAATTACACTGGCTTTAGGGTATTTTTATCTTAGACAACTCAGTTTATTCCAAACTTAGAACATTTTATTTCCTAAGCAATGCAATGAAGGAAAACTTGAGGATACTTAAGTGTCAACACAACAGTGAGGAGTTTTGATTCCTTAGAAGCCAAGAATTTGCCATTTTTACATAGTCAGTTTTTTAGGAATTCAACAAACGTGTATTAAGCATCCTATTTATTAAAACACGAGAATTACTAAATGATGGTATTCATTGTCACTGCTAATTTTTTTATAGCCATGATTAAGAGAAAGCCTGCCTTTATAAAAGGAAATTTAACTCTGTATTCCTGAACTAGACATCCTCAAGACAGGCAGCAAGTTTCCTCCTGACAGTGGCTGTTGCTGATGTTTCCTTGCTTGCTTGTTTCCAGAGGGCAGGGTCTTGCCGATCTCCCTGACCCAGCCCCCCAAGTAGCTGGGATTCCTGGCCTGAGCCACTGGGGCCTCACTTGTATTTTTGAAATTTTAAATACAATTGAAGAAACAGAAACCACATGATGTGTGACTCACTAAGAATGGGGGACAAGGGGAGTAGTCTCAATCCAATAATGAACTAACATTCTGTCAAATCCAAATTGAGGAAATTTGACCAAAAAAGTTGGTCTACACCCCAAAAATGTCAGCGTCGTAGCCGACTCAGAAGACAGAGAGATTATTCTACAGTAAAGAAAACTAAAGAAGCTTTATAATGATTAAGTACAGTGGCTGACCCTGAATAAATTCTAGATCAGAGAAAGGTTGAAATTGGGAGAAGAGGATGTGGGGATATTGTTATGTAGCCAACTGGGAACGTAAATATGAACTGCATATTACGGAGCAGTGTTACAGCATTATTAAATTTTCCAAGAATGACAATTATATTGTGGTTATGTTGAAGCCTCGCTCCAAGATGTGTTCCGAAATGTTGAGGCTGATGACTGCAATTTACTCTCTAAGGGTTCAGGAGAAAAATTAAGATAAAGCAAACACAACACAGTGTCTACATGACTCCAGGCTAAAGGTCCAGATGTCTGTGCTCTTCTCTCCCACATCTTTATGTATGTTTGATTTTTCATGATGGAAAATGAAGGGAAAAATTGAAGGGCTACATTAGCAATCTATTTAATTATATTCAAATACATGTGTGCAGGTGTTCACAAGAAAATTGCCACTAACAATTTAATCCCAAAAGCTAAAACAAACTCATAGCTATAAAGACAGAGTTCCTTTGAATTATTCCTGAAGAAAATGACATCTTCTAAGTTTTTATGATAATTTTTTTTGCTTTCTCATCAAATTCTCTTCTTTAAGTTTTTTGCTTTGTTAGCAATTTAACCATTACAAACTTATTATTTAAAATAGTAAATATAATACTTGTAAAAACTGCCAATAATTATTACTATATTTATTTGATTTTATAATGTATTAATTTATCTATTTCTACAAATTTACATGAAATTATTGTCTTATAATTTATTAACCACAAAATTATTAAGCCATTAAAAATAAACAGTTGTATCACTTCAGTTGTAGATACTCAAATGGGAATTTTCATCTCTTCACCATGAAGAGCCCTTCATAAGTTGTGGAGTCCTGACTGCAGTAACAATTGGTCAAAAGACACACTGATGAGCTATTTCCTGGATGCCCTGTAACTACAGAGTTTACCATCCATCCCTGGGGTGATTCCAGGCTTTGATGGCCACACATAAAGTTCTACAGGCCTTCCTTCCACTTGATTTAAGTAATTAACAACTGTTAATAGCCCAAAATGTCTTTTGATGTGGGATATTACCCAAGAATTTTGAAGTTACTGTATCTGTTTCACATGGTTAGAGGAATTAAATCAACATATTGGTCAAAGAGTAACTTGGGTGGCACTCAGTAAAACTGATCATTTGAAAGTGATACCAGAAAAAGCCACCCTCCAGACTGGACTAGTTCTGATAAAAAGTAGGACCTGTGGTGTCCACAGCACAGGCTGGGTTTCTCAAGATGAGTTTTACAAAACACTTGTTAGAAGAAATAAAATGGGAGCTTTATTGGTGCTTCCACTACTGTTCCAAGAAGTTATGATGTTTCATGGGAAAAGAGTTTAATTACAGATAAAGACATTCATGGAGTAAATTACTTGAATGTGTCTGTTAGGAACTTGACACAGAGAGGCTACACATGTGAACGAAACTTGAAATGTTAACTTCACCTCTCACATACACAGAAAACAAGTCTTCCTGTCTGGGAGGACTTATCCTTTGAAAGATTTATTCTCTAGTTTCCTCATTAGTCATTTCAATCACATAATAACAAAGTGATGGCTAGAGAAGCATAATGAAGTCATGAGATAAGAATTAGAAGCAGTAAGAATACCACATCAGAGAAGGGCGTAAAACTGAACCATAATTAAGAATATTGCCAGCATTTACAGACCCAATAACCAGTGTCGAAGGTGGGACTTTCTGGGGCAGCACCGGAAGGGACCTTCCGAACTCAGTGTTCATGAAGCAGTCTTGATTAGAAACCCCAATAGGCTCAGTTTTCTTTTCTAACTTTGTTTTCCCCAGAAAGTAACTGTGTGAGGAAAGCAGGTGTTCAGATCCATGTAGAATTCCCAGGATAACTGGGAGAGAAGCAAAAGAACACAAAATTTGGACGTTTCTAGAATTCCAGTCTAGGAGCACAGAAGGCTGCCCACAACACTGCACTGTACTAACACGCTACCTATGGAGACAAAACAGCAGCAACCTGGGGACATCACGCTCACCTAAACCCTGCACCAAGAGGTGACAGGACCACAGAGTCAGCAACACTGTATCAGAGCATGTGACAGTCCCTCAGAAAGAAAACTGTGTAGATAATACCAGAGAGGATGGCTTCAGGACAGCTAACGTACTCCATTCAAATGTCTATACTTTCTGTACTCAGTTATCAGCTCCTCACAATTTCAGCTTTACTGAGAATTGGTGATTGTTTTATTCTGTAATATTTTCTCATCCCAAATAGCACTACTCTCTTTGTTCTGATTACATCATCTGAAATCTGTCTCTACACTGGCTGTTGTCTCTGCACCTCTCTCCTAGAATACTAGCTTCTTCGGGTCACTGTAGCTCTGGCCTCTGTCCTACAATGGTGTCTATGTAAACGATGCTGAATAAAAGAATGAATACAGAATAAAGTCATTCTTACTCCTGGACCCTTGGTTCCCAGGATTAGAAAGAAAGTTTTAAAGCTAGTACTGAAAATCTCTGCTCATTTTCTAAGAGCTCAAAATGCATCTACCACGTAACAGCTGCAGAGCAGAGGTCATCACTGTCAATGATGTCAGTAACAAGATCACTTACAACTCACTGTCAGATGCTGCACTTTATACATCCCATCCCCACAGCAAGGATCCCAAGTAACATAATCGAAGTCTTACTGGTGAGTAAGATAGCCAAGGTAAGCTTGCCATGAAGTCATGAGCTGGGAGAGCCAGGTCGGGATGACTCTCTGCGGCCCTGCTCTTTGCTCTGCTCCTCACCACAGAGCTGACATTAACTCCTATGAATTCTTTTTTGTTCTTGAAAAGACCAAGCTGCTGCCCTGTCTCTTATTCCCTAGTCAATTGTTGAGAATTTATATCCATATTCCCAAATAACTTCCAAAAGTAGCTCCAAGTGTCTTGAATATGTGATTCAGGAAGAAGACTTAATGTGTCAAATACTTTTTTCCCTTTGCTCCGTCTTTTGGGGGACATCTAGGTAAAATACTACTAAATTATGTTTGTGTGCATGTGTGTACCAACACATAAATTGAGAGTAGCAGGGTGTGTGCTTTTGTGTTCATAAACATGTGAGCATATGAGTATGGGAAGCAGGGGTAAAATGTTGATAATAATTCTTCAGGAGCCAACCACCTTGGATTTGGGGGTTTTGTTTGTCATTGTTGGGGGTTCTTTTTGAAACAGAGTCTCGCCTAAGAACCATGGCTTCAAACTCAGCAATCAAGTTGAACTTCTTACCACCCTGCTTTAACCTCCCAAGTCCTGGGACAGGTGTGCACACCCTACCCAGTTTTATACAGTACTAGGCTCTGATTCATGTATACTAGGCAAGTATTTTACCAAATGAGCTCCATGCCCAGCTTCCACCATGCCTAGCTTCCTATGTGGGTGTGAATATGTTATATATTTAATAAAAAAAACAGTCTAGAATATTAGAGAACAGATCCACCCAGAGTCAATCAGGAGGATCAGAGAGTGGTAACTCTCTGATGGGGATAGGTAGGTGGGGAAGACCAGGAGTGGTAAGGTAGGCCTTTAATCCCAGCAGATAAAGAGTTTGAAGCCAGCTTGGTTTACAGAGAGAGTTTCAGGCTCCCAGGCAGGCAGTGGTGATGCCATGTCTTTAATCTTAACCTGGATGTAAAACAACTGGGTGAAGAAGGTATTTAAGGCAGGCATAGGAAGATGAGGCAGTAGAAGCCATGAGGAGCAAGGCTGAGGAAGCTGGAAGACAGCTGGGTGAGATTTGACTGTGGTCTGTTTCCTCTTTTTGATATTTCAGCCTTTCCCCAATATCTGGCTCTGAGTTTCCTTTATTACAACCAGAATTTGTGCAACATGTGGGTGCTTGGAGTGGGCTGGGGGGTCTTCATGCTTACTCACATATATACACACACACACCAAAAAAATCCCACTTTACCAACAAAGCTATACCCTTAGCCCTAAATTATTTTTATATACCCATATTACTTCCTCAAATATATTTTTCTAGTCTCACTCCTTAGTTTTATCACCTAAGTTCCAATTCCAGTCTCCTACTTTCACAAGACCTTTAGAATAATTATATCAGAAAAAAATTACATATATACCAGCTAAGACACTTCCCAACTCTGAAAAAAATCAATGTTGCTCAACATGCTTTTAAGATCATGAGTTATTAAAAATTTAATAGAAAAATGCTCAGAAGAGAAAACAAAATTTATGTTGACAAAGACTAACCCCCCAAAAATTAAATTTGAGAATAGTAAGATTTGATAAATGAGACTTTTAAACACAACCATTTTCAAGGGATGTAGTATTTGCAAATTAGACTAAAGTGCTTAGCTTTTTCTTAATTATTGTTGCAAAACATTTTAATTAATGCATGTTTGTCACAAATACCATTAAACCTGATAGGAGCAGCTCATCCAAATGTGAGACAAAGTCTCAGCATTGCATTCATGTGGAAATATACTTATTAAATTTAAATCTTATTAACTTGAGGGCTGTAAGTTTGGAAAAGATTTTTAAGCATTTGAATCTCCCCACTTGAGGTGGTGCATATGTTAACCAGCTTGAACTAATTATCTGACATTGCACTCATAACTGTACTTCATTTTCGCGGCAAGAATTCTGTGCTTTGAAACGCTTCACGGTGATTTATGGCATGAATTCTCTGAATCTGTCCGGAGAGTCCTGCGAGAGGGTTTCACTCTCAGTCCCCGTGCCCTGACATTTGATTCTATGTCATTCTTTTCTTTGTCACTTACTCATTTAATTAACTAAAAGCACACTACCCTCACAGTAGAACATATGTGGTCAGTTCCAGGGCTCAGCTGCCCCTAGCATCTCCATCTAGTGGGCACTGAAATTACAAGCTTGTTTTTGGCTAATAAATTCTCAATTGGCAAGTTTGTCAAACAAAACATTTATAAGAAAAACAAAAACGAAAACCCAGAAGAAACATAGCAGGTATCTCCTGCACCTGGACTCCCAATAAGCATCTGGGAAGACTGCTATGTCAGGACAGCAGAACCAGAACCTACATGGTTTTTTTGTTTGGTTGGTTTTTGTTTTTGTTAAATTTTAGATAGAGTATTCCAGGATTTCTGCTTTGCTTCCAATAAAATTTAAAATCTTGAAAAATCCATTCAAATATTTAGATATAAGTTTGATGATGATACAACTTTTCAAAAAAAAAAAAAAAAAAAAAACCTTGCAGTCACCTCTTCCATTCCGGAATATTAGTGCTAATAATGACCGCAAAGCCTACGAATAGTTGAAGTGCACTTACTTTACTAGTGAGAAAACTGAGAGCCATGGATGGTGAGAGACATTTATTTTCTCAATTATAAACTGAGATCCCTGGGGCCAAGAGGTGGGCCAGCTCTGTTCCTGAGTCCCACCGGCCTGAGTAGGCAGTCACTGCTGTCTGTGGGCTAAGTATTCATTTTATATTTTCTTTAATTAATACAAATATAGCAGTAAGAAAAAGCAGCAGTCTCACAGCTGACGGTGGAAATGATAATTTGCTAACTTAATCCAATTGAGCTGCCTCCTTGGGGGTGTAAAACTACCCAAGGAAAGTGACGCAACCACCTCTTTCTTAAGGGAGACCATGGCCAGACTGATTATATACTTCTTTTATTATTCTTAATGGATATAAATACCCTGTAATATGGAAAAATCATCCTTGTTGTCAATTCCCAGTGGCTGGGTAGGGTGACCCTGAGCCTGTCTCTGGGTGACTATGCCTACAGTTACTTTTGTGCAGCTCACTTGACCAGGTTAGGGGCTTTAGGCCTTAGATGAAGTTGAGGGAACAAAGGAAATATCTACCATCTCTATCTGACATAGCACAGTCCCGAGTGCTGCAGCTGGTTTCCGAACATCTAAGAATGGAAAGGCTCCAGTCTCCCGAGGTGGCAGACCTACCTCACTGTGTAGAGCCAAGGAGACTGGACTGTAGGCGCTAAGCTACACTGTTCATGATTCAAGAGTATGTATCTTGCTGCACAAAACCGCTTAGAAAAATATCCACATTCACAGCACAAAGCAGACTCAAGTTGGGGGCCTCTGAGTAAACTTTGGAAGACACAAGGCTCAAGGGCAGCAGACCGGAAAGCCCTGGGGCCCATTATGAGGAAAGGCAGCTTCTTCCCAAGGAATTCTATTAGCCTTGAATCTATCAGGTTTTTCTGTGAGCAAGTCCTTCACTACAAATCTGAAATGAAAGTATTAGTGTATCTTCAACTCAAGGAAGAAAAAATGGGATGCTCAGACAATTGCCCCATCCTATGTTTGTATAAAATGACTGAATGACTTTGAATTTCCGAGTATTAGCTTTAAAAAAAAAAAAAAAAAAAAAGTCAAGCAAGCAATCCTGCACTGAGAGCACACATCTGTAACTCCAACACTTAGCAGCCCAGTACTGAGGGTACACATCTGTAACCACAACACTTAGCAGCCTGGTACTGAGGGTACACATCTGTAATCCCAAGATTTAGCAGCCCAGTACTGAGGGTACTCATCTGTAATCCCAACACTTAGCAGCCCAGTACTGAAGACACACATGTGTAATTCCAATACAGAAGAGGAGGAAGCAGGAGATTGGGAGCTTGAGGCAAGCCTGAATACAGAACAAGCGTCACAAGACCCTGTTTCAATGAATAAAGAAATAAAAAGTCAAATAGGAAGCTGGCCTGAAGAAGAGCAGATGTACGCTTTTACTTGTTAGAACAGATCTAAGTTAGTGGTAAATTATCTTCTTACATCACTGGACTGATACAGCTAGTTTCAATTTTTATACATAAGGTCATGAGAGATGAATCTATCATTTTCTTGTGATGTTCTGATCAAGTCTAGAATGGTTTCATGTCGTTACACTGCCTTCACTAAAAGACTGAGTATAGTCTCCATCATAGCTTTTTAGAAAAATGTGATACCCAGTGCCCTTCACCACTTCTAATTTTACGTTAATCTAAATTCCCCACCTACATCATGGGCTACTTGAAGCCAAGAGGTTCTGCACTGAATAGCTCATCTCTTACTCCAGACTTAGCAAGATTTCAAGAAATCATATCCCTTTGACCACAGCACAAACTGTCCTCTAGGACAGAGTCAGCTCACACTAGTGAGCATGGATGTGAAAATGTTAGCCCAGTTCCACTGGATTTGGAATGCAAACAGGGCCACAGATGGTTGCCGGGCCCCAGGTACTTGTTACATTACACCATGCCCTGCTGAATATAAAACATTGGGTTTAGAGCAAACGTGTATGCACTAGAGTCTCAAGAACTCCAAGGGACTTGTCTTTGATCACACTGAACAAATTGTCTGGCTTCAGTATTTCCCCAGAAAGTTTAAAATAATAATGAAACTTGCTTTAGGAGCTGAAGAGATGGCTCAGCAGATAAGAGCGCTTGGCTTCTTCCAGAAGACCAGGGTTCATTTCCCGCACCTGCGTGGTTGCTCATAACAGCGTATGTCTCCAGTCCCAGGGGAAACTGATGCCCCCTTCTGGCACCCACTGTGCACTGCACACATGGATGTGGTGCACAGAGGTACATGCAGGCAAAACACCCATACACATAAAAATGCTAAATAAACTTTAAAAGGTTAAGAGACTTTTTAAAAAGCTGTACAGTAAAAGATGATGTGCTCAATATATCTCGAGGCTTAAGTATGATGGAGAGAAAAGGCACTTTTTACATAAATTCTAACCTGGGATTTTAGGGTCATGTTTTTCAGATGTCACTCCCAGATCCTTGCCTCCAAGGCCACTCTCAAGCTTCTCACACAGCCCCTGGCGGTACCTTCTCTGGCAGAATCATCTTCTCCATAACATAATCTGCTTTCTGTACTCTTTCCATGACCCGTACACTTACAGAAACCCCCTAACCAGTCCTTTTCTTTCTAGTCTTACCTATTTTCTTCCTAAACTCTTCTAAAATCGGAAGGTCAGTGGGCTGGAAGAATGAGCCCAGCCCAGCTGGCCTACCCTTATGGAGTGGAGAGGCTAACATCGTTCTTGTTATGAAAGCAGAAACTGAGGCACAGGGAATCCTCACAAGGTATAGATACATAAGTTGGCCACCAAGCAGGACAAGGTCTGGACAGCATTGCTCTGAACACCGGCAAATATGGTCTTTGGATCAAGATCGAGCAACTCTTGACCAAAGAGCCTTCTAGCCCATGAATCATGGACGCAAAGTAAGAGAAAAACACTTCTGAATTTGACAAGAGGATATCTGCCCTGATTTTTCATCTTTCTAGTATTTTCAGTGCATAAAATAAAAATAGTAAATGAGGCTATGCATGTGTAGAATACTTAACACCTATCACCTGCATAATTCCAATTCATTATCTAAGTACTGGATAATATTTAACAAATTGTTACATGTAAATCAAAGCGTAGAGACCTCAAAACACTGTAGTCTATTAACGACAAGGACCCCCACATCAAAACCGAAGCTTAGAAGGTATCCATTCATGTAAACAGGTTTTCAGTGGTAGTTACCTCAAAACTACTCCGAAACAGTGACCCACATAGTCCTGTCCATTTCCCTAGTTGTTCTGGCTTGCCTTCCTGTATGCTAAAGGTAAGCCTGAATCTTAGTCTGGAGAGGGAAACAGGAAGGTGGGGGTGACCTGAACAGTCTCTGCAATTGTACACCTTAGCCACATAGTCACACCACCCAAGGGAACCCTAACCTGGAAAGCAATGACTCAGGCGTCAGTCCTTCCTCTCAGCAAAGAGCAAAGCCAGAGACTCAAACACCATGCCTTAAAGTTAAAAGAAATGGCTCTTTAATTGATAAAACTATGTGGATGGTTTTGCGTTTACATTATTAACTTAAAATGTCAAACCTATTTAAATTTAGGCCACCCATGGCTAACACTGAGGCTTCCCGAGTTTTGTACAGTGAGCACATGGCTTTAGTCCATGTTCAACACTTAATTAAAAGATTTTTTTTTTCAAGATTGCTCTGGAGTTGCCATCCTCTTAGAGGCAGTCAGCATCGGGCTGGAATGGCGTAGCTATTTTCCTTAACTATTATGTGGATGAGGTTTGTGTTGTTCTAAGCGAACTACAGCACTGTCCTTGTGTGGACTTCTAAGCATAAATACCGGTGCTAGTGCAAACTGTCGGCTCACTTTTCTTATATCATGGAGCAAACTGCTATTAAAACATTCAAATTTTACTTGAAAGTCTTGGATAATTGTCGGGTTCTTTTTGTTTTATAATGTAGATATTTTAAGCTCGTCCTTAAGGCCAAGAATACTTTCCTTAAATGTAGCTACACCTAGATAGATTGACAGATAGGCAGATGGATATAGATGTGTATATACACAAGTACATGCACGTGTGTGTGTGTTCGTGTGTGTGTGTGTGTGTGTGTGTGTGTGTGTGTGTGCCCTTAAAGTAAACGGCCCCTATAAATGGGCAAGGTGGAATCTTGAATATATGTGTTACAGCACCTCAAACATTTCACACACACACCCCGGTCACAGGATTTCAACCTCAAAAACACCATTCATCAAGGAACATCACCTTGTGCCTATGTTCGTGATGATGAGAGTTGTTATTGGGAATTTCATGAGCTGCACAGGAGTCTAGGCCTCGGAGGACTGTTTTAATGCATGGGTAGGCTCCCTCTGCCTGAAACAGCCTCAGGCTGTTCCAGATACTTGAAAGCAAAATTCAGTTTTGCCATGAAATCTTTTGTTTAGCTTTAGTAAGAAAGCACAGTTTTAACCCAAACATCTTATACCATGAATTCACAGTCAGTAAAGGTGGTCACATTCTACAACAAGCACTCAGTGGCAGGAGGGCTTTATCATTTCTCTGCTTTGAGTAGCATGGGTGTGGGGAACAGTTGATAGGCCACTTCTGAAAGAAAGAGCCAGTGGGGGGGGGGGCATCTTGCAGTCCACAGCTCAGAGCCACTCACAGGCTTTCAGCCAGAGACAGTTCTGCGCTACGTGGCTCCCAACCACCTGTAAATTTACCTTCCACTACTGTACCTCACTTACAGCCCCTACTCAGACACAGGGGCCTCTAATATTTTATACAGGCTTCATTCTTCCTCAAAGAACACAAACTTCTTTGATGTCTCTTCCACCTGCCCCATTCTCAGCCTCTCCCTCAGATTTCCCTTCAAATCCTCACTAGCTGAAGTGGCAGCTTCCCGTGCTGATGGAAACTCGTTTTTCTGCACAGCATCGGGTACATTCCATATTCACCTCTACACTTATTACTCAAGGCCCACCACTAACAACATGGAAATCTCACAAGAGTGGGGAATTCCTGGATTTGTTTATAGCTGTATCTCCGATGTCCAGAGCAAAGCCTGGCATACAGTAAGATAAATGTCTCCAAGTCACTATCTCCAGAACTTGGGATGTAAATTTATACAATGCCAGAAGATTCTCTATTCCCTGGCGGCACGCATCATAGACCCAGTGTCGCTCCTGTGAAAACACCGCATGCTTCACCTAACAGGATTTCTGATACCAACTACAAGTTTTTCCACCTATGCCAATGGACTACAACCTCCAAGGAAAGTTTTTATGCCCAATTGCTATCCTGGTTACTTAGAAATGCATGGATTATTTTTAACAAGATGCCAAAGACATGCACACAAAGAATGTCCCTTACATCCGCTGTTCCCTGCTGGCGACTTCAGCCTTCACCAATCACAGCTGATACTTGACTTCACTATGGGGAGTGTACAACACCAACCACTCTGCTTATCCTCTCCTCTCAGATCCTCCACAGTACATCACTTCCTTAGACCACTGTGCCATAAGCTCAGGTGCATACTCAATCCCCTCAGATTAAGGGGGGAATTTGTAAGTAGAAGTCAGCTTACTACACCTTGATTTCTTAACTAGGAGTTCACTGTAACAGTTCCCAAGCCAGCGAGCTGTCTCCAGCATATTTACAAGACACTTAGACCTTTATGGTCTCTAAGAAGAGGTTAAAACTGAGCCTGCTAAGTTGGAAGTCAGCTACATCACAAGGTAATAGAATGCAAGCGTGTCTTGTGAATACGCCAGCAGTGAATTTCCCCTGCTTGACCAGTCTTGACCTTTGATACTTAAGCTTTATCAGTACAACAGTGTTTCCACACATAGCTAAGGCCATTTGCCCATTCAAAATCCATCAAGATTGGCAAATACCACACTGTATCTATACCCCATTTCCTTGTGTTTTAGACTGTATAAGCTTTGTGTTCATCAGCAAATAGTCATTGTACAAAAACCTTGAGTCTTGTTGGGAGTGTGTCTACCATGGACTTTTATCACATGGTCACCTTCTCTGGTCCCTGTTCCTGCTCCTCTTCCTCCCCTTACACAGCCTCTTCTAAGTCTTTTTTTTGGGGGGGGGGGGTCTGGATTCTAACTGGGAAAAAAAAGAATGTGGTATTTATGGAGCTGGCTTGTTTTAACAAATTTGAAAATCTATTTTCCTACAAACAGCATAATGTTTTTTCTTCTTAATGGCTGAATAGTGCTCCCCTGTGTGTATGCACCATGCTTTACCCACTTGTCTATTGCCGGATACATCAGTTGATTCTATAACATGGCTTTGTGGATAGCATTACAATTCATGGATGTGCAAGTGTCTCTGCTGAAAGCTGACTTCAGCTACATGATGGTCTGCCTTAGTTGGGGGTCTCTATTGCTGTGAAGAGACACCATGACCATACCAACTCTTATAAAGGAAAACATTTAATGGGGGCTCACTTACAGTTCAGAGGTTCAGTCCATTAACACCATGGTAGAGAACATAGGAGTGTGCAGGCACACATGTGTGCTGGAGGAGCTGAAAGTCTTACATCTTTCAGGCAACAGGAAGTCAACTGAGCCACTGGGAGGTATCCTGAGCAAAGGAAACCTCAAAGCCTGGCCCCGCAGTGAAACACTTCCTCCATACTCCAACAGAGCCACGCCTCCTAATAGTACCACTTCCTATGAGATTATGGGGGCCAATTACATTCAGACTACCACAGGGTCTATCTGGATCATAAGATTATTCTATTTTCAGCTTTTATGGAACCTCCATACTTATATTCACAGCACTATGCTAACTTTCATTCCTCCCACAATCTAAGGGCTTTTTTATTTGCTCCATCCTCACAAGCCTTTCTTGTATGATGGGCATTTCCCTGATGGGTGAGGATGAACGCACTTTTTAAAGATATCTAAATAAGGAAAATCTACATTCCCATCCTTAAGTGTCTACATTGTGCAGACACTAGTAGAACACCAGATGTCAACAGAGAAGACACTGAGCATTGCTGCACTAAGTAGCTGCTGGTTACAACCTCATTCTCTGGTGCTCAGGAAACCTGTGAGCTTCCCCACCTACTTCTATGGTGTCCCAGCAGTGAAATTTTACTCTTTTCCTAACACTGCAGGAAATTTGAGGTTCTGAGCAAAGGAACAATGCATGATAATCTTCCCCACTTAAGATAATAAGAAACACGTTCCTGTTTAATGCCTTTGCACCTGGGTTTTTGGAATGGACTACCATCATCAATGGGAGACACCTGTGTGCTCTCTGATCTGTTCACCAGAAGCTCCCAGAGCCTCTCCCAAGCCTTTCGGATTTGGCCATGTCCCAATGGCCCTTGCCCTCAGTGTCTGCCCTTGACACACTGAGTCCCACTGTGCCCTTTTATCATTTTCTTTCTGTTCCTGGTCATCCAGGCCACCCATTGCCTCTCTTCCTTTTCATGCTCTTCATTTCTCCTTCCCATTCCTCACTTTCTCCAAAGGGGGATACACACATGATCTAAAGAACACACAGGCTTGGAATGGTAGCCGCCTCCTGCCGGCAACCACCTCAGTGGAGCTTCAAATAACCAAATGACTGGACTGTTTAATCCTCAACTTTTTTTTTTTTTTTTTAGACAGGTCTTGCTGTATAGTTTGGCCTGGTCTGGAACTCTCTATATAAGCCAGGCTAGCCTCAAGCACACCTATCTGCCTGCCCCTGCTTCCCTAATGCTGGGGTTAAAGATGTGTACCACAGGCCCAGTCACATCACCCTAAACTCTATTGCTTTCCTAGTGCAAGGAATATGGATTTGGCCCCTCTTCCCCTTCCACCTTTCTCAATGACATTATGTCAAAAATTTTGATTAAAGCTTTCTTATTGATATGTCAATTATTGAGACTACTGTTTATGTATACACCAAATACTTCAAGGGAAAAAAATCTTGCGTGTCCAGTCTTTGTTTTTCTTATATTTAATAACTGCCTAATACCCTCATTTACCTTGCAATAGGCAACTATAATATACACATGAGCCTCCTCAAGCCCTACACGAGCTCTGTACAATCTCTCAGGCCCTTCCTCTTGTGGTTCAGTTAGATTTCATGTTTTAATGGTTAATTGTTCTGTATTGATTCTGATCCACCAGGTGACATCTTTTTTCTTGATTGCTCCCTGGTTTGGGGAGGGGGAGCATTATAATCCCTCCAGCTTTTATGTGTTACAGGTTAAAAGTATTTTATTCTGTTCTCACAGCTGATGGTTTCATTTTTAAAATGTCAATTTTAAAATGCTGTATTCTCTAATATCGTCCAGTGCCAAGATTGAGAAGTATTTCTGATGTGGGATGTCTTTCTGTATGCTGTGAATATCATTCTTTAATAGAGGAACTGTTTTGGCCTATGGCAGGCATCTTAGAAGTAGGCTGGGAAATTAGAGCCTAATAGGGGAAGGAGGGTGCAGTCAAAAAGGGATGCCATCCAGCTGCCCAAGAATCAACATGTAAAAGTAACACAGCTGAGCCATGGCCACATGGCAGGACAGATTAATGGAAATGGGTTGAAATCAGATGCAGAACTAGCTAGCAACATACCTGAGCCATAGGCCAAGCAGAACGTAATTAATATAAGTATCTGAGTCATTTGGAGGAGCCTAAGCATGGTGAGCAGGTCCAGACCTTGGGACTAGGCTGGGCCGGAAACCTCTTATTCCATATTTCCACTCCTGATTCTTCAGCTATAATGCCTTTACTTTCGTTCTGTTCTGTCTCCTCAGCTCTTGAGTTTCAAAACTCCCAGCAGCAGCTTGCGCCCAGGGAGCCCTCTTTAAACACTGTATTTTTTATATCCGGTGTATGGGAAGTAGGGGATGGAGGGCGCACCAACACACAGGCACCTTAGTGTGCTAGAGGAGGTCAGAGCTAGGCTTCCGAGAGTCTGCTGTCTCCTTTCACAACACAGATCTGGGCACTGAACTCTAGCGTGCTTGGTAGCCTTTGCCCACTGAGCATCTCACTGGCTCCAGCGAGGGCTTTTCTGCTAAGTCATGCACTGTTCCCACCCACTGTCCATCTTTGTATCTTAAGAGTTTTAGGTTATTTGTATCTCTTTGGTTTATCAAAGACCAAACTTATATTTACCTTTCTTAACTAGATTTGATGTTTTTAACTGCATTTAAATGCATTGTTCTCTGAGGAAAATAGTATTACCATTTTTTTTTTTATTTTTGAGACAGGGTTTCTGTGTAGCCTTGTCTGTATAGTATGGCTACTTTCAATGCTACTTCTAAACAGTTGGAATTCTCTGGACTTGATTCACAAATTTTCTTGTGTTTTACTTGCTTACAATCCATTCCTTTTTTTTTATTATGTTAACAGGTAATTTTTCCAATCCTTTTATTTGATTTTTCTATGTTAGCAATTTCATTTTCCATATCTGAAAGTTTTATTGCCTGGTCTTTAATCAGGCACTTAGTGTCTTCTCATCTGACTGAGCATGCGACGTCTTCTTCCTTCTCAACACTGTCTGTCCTTTTAATTCCTCTAGCTTCTCTACTTGGTTCTGTATGCTTTAATTTTAGATATTTTCTTCTAAAATCAGACTATCCTCTGATGCCTTATCATAGGTCAGAGTGAGTCAGTAAAGCACAAAGCTTTGGAAGCCACTTGTAACAGAGTCACATTGCATGTCATGAGGTCCTGTTGGAGAATGGTCAATGGTCAGTCACAGCGGGGCTCACTGAGTTTCCTCTGAGGACACTCCGGCACTCCCAGTAAGGTGCAGGTTGATAAGGCTGCCAGTGTGCTATAGCAAACCTGAGCACAGAGAACTAGAAATTTCACTGTGTGGAAGCAAAATATCTTTTAATTTCCCAGTTACCAAATCGATTTCCTGCCTTGCCTTTCTCCGTGGTCAGTGTCCTTAACTCCAGAAAGTCTCTGGTGTTTCTCCAGGGACTACTTCACATGGAGTGGGATGGTCCCAGGTAAAACAGAGCTTCAAGGGTCTAAGTGGCCCTCAAATAAGAACCCCTCCCACTCCTCCACATACCCCCACCCCACCCCCCCCACCCCCCCACCCCCGTCATTCTAGCCTGCTTTCTTCCTGTCCTTCCCTGAGGCTGTAGGATGAGTCAGCTTGCTTCTATCTATGCCTCCTTCGTGACACTTAGCTTTGACCTTTCTTCATTCTGCTAAGTCATACACCATTCTCCCAGCTACTTTCCATCTTTGTGTTCTGTGGTTTCAGGTTTATCAAAGACAGAACTTGTATTTACATTTCTTAATCTTCCTGCATCTGAAAAGAAGACTGAGCCGCAGGATGAAGAAGCAAAGCATAGATGTTCCTTTATTCTGACATCTTGAAAGCAGGAAATAGAAAGTCTTCCCTGGTCCCTAAGTGTTCTGCCTACTTCGCTGCCATCTACCACCCTTCATCGGTCCTGCTCTCTGGAATCTGCAATGTCAATAAATATAGTTTTACTAGCTTCCACCAGAAACCTTTATTAATGAATTAATAACTTCCACATCTACATGCAATGGGTGCAGCTAAATGGCATATTCAATATGAAATGACTGGAAAGGCTTCAGTCACCAATCCTGTAGGCCCTTGTATCCGTATGAAACACCCTTGTTATCCCAACTCTGCCCCCAGCTCCTGCAGTCCACAGTACACTCTGATCCCTGGACATGGGCCTCTGCAGTCAGCTCCCCCATTCAGATTCACTCCTTGTCATTCCCATCCATGTTATCCTGTTATTTTTTTTGTTGCTAGATTTCAACAATGCTTCCCCAATGCTGCTCCTAACACTGGATGGCTTCTAAACTCATCAAGGAATTTTTCCTAGACCTGTAACCTCTACAAATACCCCCTTTATTAAATGCACCTCATTCCTGCTCTGTGCACCATTTGTTTCTCTGAAACACAAACAAAATGGAAGATTGTGAGCTATCTCACACCTAACATTCTGAGCTATCTCATACCTAACTTTCTGAGCTATCTCATACCTAACATTCTGAGCTATCTCATACCTAACTTTCTGAGCTATCTCATACCTAACATTCTGAGCTATCTCATACCTAACATTCTGAGCTATCTCATACCTATAGTCCATTGAATTCTTGTGCTTCTGATGTTGTAAGAGCCACATGTATATTTGACACTTAGAGACTCTGAGAAATTGTGTTTTTACTCCCAGTTAAAATTCTGTCTCCCTTCAGCAAGCCAACAAAAGAATATCCAAAGCTCCCATTACAATTATGCTTCCCTAAAAATATAAATGCAAATGTGGTCATGACAGCTTGGACTACCAGGTAGAGTTGGGGCACAAATGTGATTCCCTCTATGTTATAGGCACTGGACTCAGAGTACTGAGAGACATACAGATGCCATTTTCTAAATGGAGAAATAAAGACGGCCACATTTAATTCTAAAAGCTCACGTTTCTTTTTCCTTTATCTTTTTTTCCTTTTCCCTTAGACATTTATACCAAAGGTCAGAAAGATACAGAAAAGGAGTAAGTTTCAACAGTTCTCCCGTAAAAAAAGAGAGAGAGAGAGAAAACAGTGAAGTTCTTGACTCCAGACCTCCCTCTAGACAGCAGCATCTCCCCTCTCTGTGTGCACTGACAGACTTTTATATCCAATGAACCTTCCCTCTCCCCTGCCGGCCATAGAACCTGCAACCCATTTCCATATGACACAGAAATTCCTTGGGCCTTCCCTTCTTGGCCTGTTGGATCATCTCCCTTGTCCTCCCCTTCTGGCTCCCAAGCCCTCAGACTACTCTGGTCTCTTCGGCTCACTCTTGTATTCCAGCACTGTTCTTGGCCCCCCTACCTCTCTACCTACAATGCCTGTCTCCCCCTCCAGAGACTTCAAAAGTCAGTAAGAGATGGACACTGTGCTCCAGACCCGTGCGCCAGCAGGACTGGGAGTCTGGGACAGCCTAGGACACCCTGTCTCAAAAACTAGAATCAATCATACAATTAATGATCCTCAAAAGAATCTGACCACTGGAGATATTATTTCACAACTGAGACGTTCTACAGGCCTAGGTTCCTCTGGCCACAGTGCCATATAGATCCCTATTCCAAGGCACCATACACAGCCAGAAACCTGTCTTCTATCCTCACACCCAATCAATGCCCTCACACTACTGATTCTGTATATGATGGATCGTAAGCTAAATATCTAATTTCTTCAATTCTCATCCTGCTCCTGCGCACTAAACCACCTCTTTATTACTAATGTTATTTTCAATTTATAATATATTCATTGTGACCTTTCTAAGATACAAATATGATCATGTTACCCTCTACCTAAAATTAAACCCAGAAATTGGTTCCCACTACTATCTAGGTGAAGTTCAAATTACTCAGCATCTCATCTCCAATGTGATCCAGTTGCTATGGCTTCAGCCATAACAGGCATCTTTTAGTTTCTCTAAGAACCTAAGATTCTTTTTACTCCCACTGTGTCCCTTTCATGTGCTAACATAATTATCTGATGTTTCCAGAATCATATTCCCTGACTTCCTTTCTTAAAAAAAAACAAAACTACATCATAGTATAAGCACACACCTTTAAGCCCAGCACTTGGAAGCAGAGCAAGGTGGATATCTGAGTTCGAAGCCAGCCTGGTACTGTTAGTATTTCTTGGCTAAAATCTGTAAGCCCTTGGTGTCTCAGCTTATATATGCTCTCTGAATCTAGGTTAGACCTGCCCCTCTGTCACACTTCTTAACCGTGTCACATTCTCTTATATCTCCCTTTTCTTTATCTATTAAAGCATCAGCATAGGGAAGCAGGGCCACCTGTTTCCCAGCACAAAGCTGTGACTGAACAATAATAGTTAAATGTCGTGGGTTAGATATGAAATGTCCCCCAAAGACTTGTGTGTTAAAGGCTTTGGTCCCCAACTGGTGGCACTTTAGAGAGTGAATGGATCATGAGGGTACTGACCAGATCAACAGATTATTATTTAGATGAATTAGTTCATGGCTGAATGAGTCATTAGGGGCTGGTGTCTGGTTCGAGAAAGTGAGTCAATGGGAACATGAACTTGAAGGCTAGATCTTATCACTAATCTCTCTCCCCCCCCTCTCTCCCTTCCTCCTTATCTATCATGAAGAGCTTTATTTTATCTTGTACCTATATTCTGCTGTGCACAGACCTATTACAATGTATCCAGCAAACTGAACTGAAATCACAGAAACAGAGCTAAAATGGGTCTTTTCCCCCCCATAAGCTGTTCATCTTGGGTATTTTGTTACAACAACGAGCAGACTAAAATAAACAATTACTAAACTAGCTATCAGAATAAAGGCTGTGCCAGAGAAGGCCTAGTTCACATATACATTTTTCTTTCTCGTCTCAAGTAATACAGTAGTAAGCGAGCGAGCTTTCCCAGAACAAACCTGTTCACAACAAGGGAATTCTAAATCTTTTTCTTCTTCTTCATCTCTCTCTTTCCCATATATAAGATTTTCACTATAAAAAATCAAATACACTTTTTACAAACTAAGAATATGACTAGCTTTCTCTTGATCTGCCTAACACCTAGTGTGTTCCCAACCACCTGTGAACTTCAGTTTACATGCATGGGCTTAAAACTTGTGAGTCCGGGGTCACGTGTCAGATATCTGCATATTCGATATTTACAATTCACAACAGTATCAAAATTACAGTTATAAAGTGCCAACAAGAATAATGCTATGGTTGAGGGTCAGCACAATATGAGGGTCACAGCCTTAGGAAGGTTGAGAAGCACTGGTTTAAAAGAACCTGCAATAACCTTTCACCCAAGAACTAAGTAAATTTTAGCACACCTGCTTTGAGCTACAAAACTAGAGATTTATACAAACTGTAAAGGCGTTCTGACCTCAAGTAGGACTCTAGTTTTCTTAAGGTATACTTCCTCTTTGAAGGAATATTTTTGGAATTTACTCCAGTGACTAACTTACGGATACTGGACATCAATGGATGTGGTTTGACTCCTTTCTTACCCTGTTCTCTGTGCTTCCATCCACTGCCTGTCAACACTTAAGGTTTTAGGTGAAGGGAAAAAAATCCAGGCTCAACCGCGAGGCCTAAAATGTCTTGGTCTGGATGTATCTTGTCAATAAGGAGACCTTTTAAAAGAACTCAAGCTCCATATACAATCTAAGAGCAGCTCTCGAAAGTCATACAGCCCCGTCGACTGGATATCTGGAGACTATTAGCAACACAGACAGAAAATGGTCCATTACACCACTTGCCCAAAGATGTTGGCTTTTCCTTCCTGTTTATGACAGGTTTCCAACAGCAGGGAAGCCATTCTTCCTGACTTTGGGATTCGGATGCTGTCTTGGAGGTTATCTGAAGTTAGCGTCACAGGTACTCACCTTGGATAGACTCATTCCCAGCACTGTGAGCGTCACTAACCCAGCACAGCAGACCAGGGCACTAGAGCTAGAGAGGCCTGAACCTGGGGGAATATTTCCATCCACCAAGCAGTTCATTCCAGTCAGCTTGCTCAGACCAAAGTGTTCCTAAGAAGAAAAGAAAAACACAGCAACAGCCATTTCAGTGTTGGATTCAAGAAGCAATAGAAACTTCTATCATTCCACAGAGGGAAGAAAGTCTACCAACGCACACAAAGATATTGTAGGAACTGGTTTAAAACAACACTGTGGGAGCTAACCATGCCATCCAATTTAATGGTGCTCACCCACAGGATGAGGCAATCTAAAAGTGACTTTTCATTTTGTTCAATGAAAAGTTACTGATTCACTTCCTAAATTACCTTGAATTTTTTTTTTAATATCAACTGATTTTATCAAGAACTGAAGAACTATAAAGCAACAAGAATTCAAGTTGCCAAGCAGGGCAAGCACTCCCCAACTACCAGTGAGTAGCCTGAGCTTTAGTCTGCCAGTATCTGGTGTGATGTCTAACCCACCAGCAGCTGCTTCCCGGTGTTTGGCCTCAGGAGGCCCTTTGAAGAAACGGAGATCCAACTCTATCAACTCCATTTTTCAGAGGAAAAACCTACTCACTGGGAGGTTAGGAGACTTCCCATTCACACTGGGACACTCAAGACTCATGAGACTTTCCCAAAATCACACAAAGGATGCTGGGAATGAGTCCCAGTTGAGAACATCTCCTCCACAGTGGAAGCTGGGGCCAGCAGTGTCTCTACCACTAAACGTTTGTCAATTAGATGAGGAAATTCAGAGTTTTTAACTGGAGTTACTGATAGAATTTAGCCATCTGATAGCTTTAATGACAGACAGATTAGAATTTAGCTGTGCATGATACTGAAGGCCCCACAGGAGCAGGGAAATTTTCTACAAATAGGAAAGCCCAATTAAACCAGACTCTGGATTAAAGGTAGAAATCACTAATGTACTTGAACTGATGTGTAAAACCGGATTTGGGGGTGATATCATATTATAATCTTTGTTTACGATTAAAAATAAACCCATCCCTCCTTCTTCTTCAATTTAAAACATGGTCTTCTTCAGCAACTTCTCAAGTAATTCAAGACCAAAGTATGGGAAACTATTACATTACCTAATTATGCATTTCATCATACATATTCTTCTAGAGAGAAATTTCAATAAGCAAGTTAGACTAGCCAAAGGAACAACAAAACGCAGCAAATAAAGACTGTTTTTGTCCTTAATTTTTTTGTCCTTTTTTCTTCCTTGGCAAAAGTCACGCGCCACAAAAGACAAGACTCAGATGTGCTTCCTGACTCCAAGTCATCTAAAACTCTCCATCCAGAAACAAACAAATTACACACTGAAGACACGTTGCTGCCAAGGCCCCTCCAAACGGAGCACAGGGCAGCCTGCTCAAAAGCAGCAGTCCTTGGGGAATGCTATACATCTAACCATAAATGATCCACAGAGTGTCCTCAATGTGAATCATGCTTACAGAGTTAGCATGCAATGTTTAAGTTCAAAAGTCACAGCAGACTGGAAAACACAAATGGGTTGTGCCAAATACTGTAATAGCTCTATCCCAAAAGGATAACATGTTCAATCTCACATAAACAGATTATCTCTTGGATCTTTCTCATATTTTAATTTGGAGGTTTCTGGACTTGCTAACATTGAAATTACTTTTCTGCCAAAAGTTCATTGTACAAACCTGTGTTTTGCACATAAGCTGTCAAACCAAAGGGGAAGGTTTTAAGCCTTCAAAAGATCCAAAATAATACAAATATATATATATATATATATATAATATATATAATGTGTGTGTATATATATATACACACACATAAAGACAGATAACAAATAGATGATAGATAAATGGATGGATAGGTAGACAGATAGACAGATAGATAGACAGACAGACAGACAGACAGACAGATAGATAGATAGATAGATAGACAGATGATAGATAGATGGATGGGTAGGTAGACAGATAGACAGACAGACAGACAGACAGATAGATCGCTTTACCATATGATGCAAAAAGACATGTTGTTTCAAGGAAGGTCAAATTGCATTTGCCTGACCAATGCTTCCAAATACTCTAATTCCCACTAATGTGGATAACAATCCAGATGATTTGAAGATCTAAAACAGGCCAATAATTTTTCCCAGAAGTTATTACCATGTGTCTGGAAAAAAGACACTTTCTCAAGAAAGGAATGCCTCTCCCAGGCCAGACCTCCATGACAGCAGCACAGGACTACACATCCCAAGTTACTCTGATGGACTTCTGTAGCCACGTCCCTGAGCCCTAAGCTTCTCATCAAAGTTTTAGACAGGACCTCTAGGTCACTTGGACACTATACCCTCTTAGAGTCACCTGGACAAGAAGGAACAAGGTTAGCTGCCATTCCCAAGTGCCTCAAGGTCCCAGCATAGTGACATCCTTGCAACAGCTCTTCGGTGACCATCAGTGACATCACTTTACAGATAAGGCCAAGACTTATCTCAAGTTAACAACGCTGGATCAAGCCCACATTCAGATCCATGACTGCTAAGTCCATTCCAGTACTAAATCCCAGAACTAAAATAATAGGACCATCTTTCTGTGTCATATGCAATGATGCATAGCCAGTCAAGTGAAAAGTCATGACTTCTCCTGGTACACACTACTCAGAAAGGATCATGCCTTCCCCACCCTCAGAAAGAGAACATCACTACTGAAAAGAGGCCAAAAACACGAGAGAGTAAACCTGGAATAACATGAGTATCATCTCAACGGCTAGGAGCTGTCAATTTACCTGGATTCCCTTAAATCCACATAGGAAGTAGTTGTGCCATAGAGGTTTGGTTTTGTCAATATGGATGTCATTAGCACCGGTACTGAAGTCTCTGAAAAAGAAACAAGGCCCATTATTAAGTCTGTTTGCCTTCAAAGACAAAAATAAATGGCTGACTGCTGCCCTCTTGTGACAAAACAATGGTACTACGTATTCTTTTCTTTTGACTTAGAATGTATCTCACAAGCCTCCAGCAAAGAGTGAACACCTCCAGTGGCTAAAGGTTGAGAAAGGACTTTGTAGTAGCCTTAATGACTAATCTATCTCTAATGGGCCCTTTTATTTCCAAAATCATATAGGAAACAGCAAACTTTAGCATACTCTACATTCATTTACTCTCCCATGTTAGTCCTCATTAGCTAGTGTAAACCACATCAGTGCTTTATCTTCTGGCCCTGCTACGCGGCAGATGCCCCATTGAAACAGAGGTACTCAAAGCTTCCTTTACCCCACATTCTCTGATACCCATCTAATTTGACTACCTGCATGACTTAAGAAAAAGAAAAAAACACAATTTATTTTAAAGGTCCATGACCATTGGGAAAAAAAGTAAGACCCTCCCCCCCAATTTTACACTGGTAAAATTTACAATTGAATAAAGAGCTAAATAAAGAAAGGGAGAAATTATTTTTTACAATAAAACGCCAAGCTCAAAGAGATGGCTCATTGAATAACATGGTTGTCATATAATCCTGACAGCTGGATCCCTAGAACCCACATAAAGACAGGATTCTTTCTACAAACTGTCCTCTGACTTCCATACATGAGCTATAGAACACATAACATGCATACCACATGCGCGCACGTGCGGGGGCACGCACGCGTGCACACACACATACACACAAACACCATGTGCACACACCACACACACACACACACACACACACACACACACACACACACGAACACAGTATAATGCTAATTAACCAATATAAAGAAATATAAAATACTGCATGTAGATTCCATGATAATGGTTTCATCAATGGATGTTTAGAGAGTGAGAATTTAATATTAAAAGATACTTTCATAGACCCAAAGTATTGCCTCATATCACCACCAGATACTTACTAACCGGAAGAAGCGGGAAGGAAGCTTGTATTAGGAAGGTACAGCTTTGGCGCAGCAGTCTGTCTGCTTCTCTGAATTACTCAGGGAAGCCTCGTCTCCTTTCCTCTCCATCTCCATCCTACACATGCCTTCTCCAACACTTTGGCTTCCTTCTTCCTTCATTTCCTACTTTCTAGAATTATTTAAGAGGTATCCATATCCGCTCTTCTTTAAAGGCCTAGTAGAGTTCAGCAGTGAAAACATGTAGGCCTACACTACTTATAATATTTTAATTCCTTAAGAACTTCATACAATGTATTTTGATCATATTCACTTTCCCATATATCTCCATAACTCCGCCAAGATACACCCCACCTCCCCAGCCCCAACCAATTTTGTGTCCTGCTTTATTTTGTTTTTAATAAGCCATCAAGTGCAGTTTGTGCTTCCCATCATTCACTGATATGGGGCCATGGAGTGTAATCAACCTACCAAGGGCCGCCTTAAAGAAAATTGGCTGTCCCTCCCCCAGAAGCCGTCAGCCATCTATAGCACCTCACTTAAGAAGAGGGGCTCACACTTGCCTCTCCAGTCCATGCTCGATGCTGACCGACTCTACCTTATGCAAGTGAGCTGCTGTGTGCTCCTGACACAGCCAGAGGACAGCTTCACTCTAGTCCAACAGCTGCTCTTATGACCTTCCTGACCGCTCTTATGACCTTCCTGACCGCTCTTCTGCAATGGCCCCTAAGCCTTGGGGGGGTTGTGCAACAAATGCCCCATTTGTAAGTACGCATTCCACCAGCATTTATTAACTTTGATCAGCTGTGAGTTCCTGCATTATCTACAGCCTGCTGTGGTTACTTCCATAACATCTATGCCACTATTGCCCAAATGGGCACACCATTCCACACCAATAGTTCACAGAGTTCACAGCTGGGTGAGACTGTTCATGGCTAATTTTCCTTAGCAGCCTACATAGTATCTCCTACTATTACAGAGTTAACTAACAGAGAGGAAGCTTCCTGGACAGAATCAGCATTACTTCTTCGTGTCTAATGACCAGAGTGTGGAGTGTCTTCAGCAATAGGTCTTACTTACCCAAGCCTGGGCTTCTATTAAATTGGAAATGTTTTTCTTTAGTTGGGGTTTTCTGGGATTTGCTTTACTTTTAGTCACTGCTTGAACCTCATTGCTTGTTTACCTATCGCTACAAGCTGTGGGTCTCACCTCAGTTGAACTTGGGTAGATTATATGCCTACAAACCCATTCACTTCTTTCAGGTTTTCCAACACCACAGAACATAAGGGCTTGGACGTATGTTACAACAGTTGGCTGCATTTCACGGGTTTCTATTGCAATGTCTCTCTTCACAGCTCTTCATTACTCTGGGCCTTTGCTCTCTTTCTTTTGGCTAGTTTATTGCTCTTGTCCGTCTTTCCAATGAGTTCTTTGTTTCATTAATTCCTTCTATTTTTAAATTTCCACTTCACTAATATCTGCCTTGATCATCATTATTTCTGTCAATCTATTAACGGTTTATTTGGCTTGTTCTTGTTCTTCTAAGGTCCTGGAGTGGATTCAGTCAATTATTTGAGATCTAACTCTCTGCTATTTTATTTAATAACAACTCGTGTGTGTGTGTGTGTGTGTGTGTGTGTGTGTGTGTGTGTGTGTGTGTTGTGTGTCCCCACATACCAAGACAGGTGGTGTCAAAAGGCAGCTAGTGGGAGTCAGTTTTCCCTCCAGTCTGTGACAGACTGACCTCGTGTCTGACAGTGCTTCATTTTCTGCACCAAACCATCTCACTGGCCCCTCTCTGATTTTAATGTGTGCACTTACAGCCTTAAACTTCCTCTTCAGGACTGCTTTCATGTGTCTCCTGAGCACATTCATTAAAATCTGAGAATACGGTGCTAGTTGGCATTGTATGGCAGTAACATCAAACCCCTGTGGTTGCTCTCCCAATTCATATTCTCCTCCAAAAAGTATGGAGAGCTCCTGGGCTGAGGAGTTATTTTCTAAACCACACATTCATCTCTACCACATCCACATCCCACTTGAACATTGCAAACACTTCAACTAAAAGTATATAGCTGCAAAAAATAACAACAAACACATGAATCCCAATGCAGTAGCAAAAGAAACACACACACACACATATACAGGGTAAGATAAAGCCTTCAAAAAGTATTAACCCTACAGTAATGGCATCTAGTGTGAGTGTTGGCAGAGTTTTGAGAAAATGAACACTTCTGTACTGTTGGTAGGAATGGTTTTTGGCTCAACCATTACAGAAAACAGTATGATATTTCTTCAAAGAATTCAAAACAGAATTAGCAGATGATCCAGGAACCCTTCTGATAGGATAAAAAGCCAAGGAAAAGAAACCAGTATCTCAGAGAAACATCTGTTGTCCATGCTCACTGTCAGGTTGATCACAATAACTAAGATATTTAGAAACGGAATGACTGTAAGAAATGTGACAACTATATCTCCTATAATTTGCAAATCAAATACATAATATACTCATGTACCATTTAATAACAGGGATATATAGTGTAAAAACTGTATTATTAGCCAATTTTGTCATTTTACAAACAATATAGAACACAAAGTACTTATACGGACACAGATGGCTTAGCCTACTACACCCATATGTATTTGGGATATTCACCACTACAAACCCACACAGCATGCTATTATATACTTGTGGTGGTTTGAATAAAAATGCTCCAACAGTTTCATATATTCCCATGCTTAGTCCCCAGTTGAACTGTTTGGAAGGACTAGGAGGTGTCTGGCCTTGGAGGAGGTGTGTCACTAGGGGTGGTTTTAGGATTTCAAAATCCCATGCAGATCTCTCTCTTTCTCTCTCTCTCTCTCTCTCTCTCTCTCTCTCTCTCTCTCTCTCTCTCTCCCTCCCTGCTGCCTGTGTATTAGGATGTAAAGCTCTTAGCTACTTCTTTGGCACCCCATGCTCCTTGCCATGATGATAATGGACTAGCCCTCTGGAGCTATAAGGGAGCCTGAATCAAATGCTTTCCTTTATACACGTTGCCTTGGTCATGACGATCTTAATTACTCACGGATACAGGGGGTTTGTATTGGCCAGGTGGAGAGTGTGTGTTTTCACGGGTTCCACAGCTATTAGCATGTCTTGTTCCACAGCCATGGGAAGAACAGAATATCCACAGTAATCGATGTGCTCTCCTAGACAAGGAGAAAGCAGATTCCATCATCGCTCACATAAGAAGTAAAAGAAGCCCAACCCAGCTGTGTGAACAACCTAGCTGGAAAGAAAACAGCTTCGCTGGAGCTCCTGGGCTGGTGGCCTGAGTAGAAATTCAAAGACTAGAGTCTGGAGAGTTCTAAGTCAGTGATCCTGAGCATCTTTAGCCCCCTTAGAAGCCATTCATTTCACAATGCTCTATGTGACCTATTATCCTTGTAGCTACTAAGTAAATCCTTAGGGATACACAAGCAGACGCCCTAACCTTCACCAACCAAAGGCCAAGTGTACCATCAGCTAGCATCTGCAGCTGAGAACTGAGAATTCTCCACCTTGCTATAACCTGACTGTCTGATGTTTCCACAGATGAAAAGTGACTTGGTGTGTGGCTTGCTTTCTGTTAATATAAAACCTCATGAGACTGATCCATGTTAGAACATGAGGTTGGACTAAACCATATCCATGTTCCCAAGCCATGATCACTCATAACTGGCTCCAGAACAGATTCTTACCCCCTTTCAGGTGAAACCTATGGTTCTTGCATGGACAGTTAACATACAGGAAAAATATGGTCCTGGTTTAATAAAAAGTAAAATACTAGGGGCAGACAGATACTCAGTTTTCTTTTTGCCAAATATTTTGAGGCAACTTCTAGCCATAAGTGATCATTTTTGTTAATTTGGGGCTCCTTTTTCATCTCAAGCTTGTTTCTCCATTTTCTAATTAGTTTTGCTTTTCCATCTTTTTAACATATTTTATTGATTATTTGTAAATTTCACATAATGCACTGTGGGAGATTATGTTGTTACATTGTAAATAATTGTCCCACCCACTGGTTTAATAAAAAGCGCTGATTGGCCAAAGGCAGGCAGGAAGTGTGGGCGGGGCTGCCAGACTAAGAAAACTCTTGAGAACAGGAAGCACAGAGCAGAGCACCAGAGAGAAGCCGGAAGAAGCAGAGGACAACTATGCTGCTCTAAGAAAAGGTACCAAGCCGCATGGCTCAACAGGATAAGAGATATGGGTTAGATTAAAGGTACAGAGTTAGCAAGTTAAATGCCTGGGCCTTAGGCCAAACAGCCTAAAACTATTATAAGCTTCCATGTGTCTCTGTGGGTCTGCGGGACTGCTGGTCTGTGGGCCTAAACCTTGAGGCTAGGCCCAAAAGTCAGGAACGGAAACCTCATACTACGATGCACTTCAATCACATTCCCTTCTGGTCCTCCCAGCCCTATCTCCTCCACATTCTTATGACCCCCCTCCCCCCAAAAAAAGAAAGAAAGAAGGAAGGAAGGAAAACAAAAAACACACCAAGTCCAATTTGTATTGCCTATTTATTCATGGAGCATGGTCAAGCTCCCAGTGGCCAGCCCCGCATCCACCTGAAGCCAACAACTGTGAATAGCTACACTTGAGCATCTCTGTCACAAGTTTTAAGAATCTCTTCCATGGTTTCCTGTGGGAATGCATTTGTGTGTGCTGTATCTTTAAATAAAGGAGCTGGTTTGGGCCATGGCAGGTACCATAGAGGAAGTGGGAGGAGAATCAGAGCTTAGGTGAGAGAAGCAGGGTGGAGTCAGGCAGACCGAGCTGAAGCCGCCGAAGGATCAGCATGTAAGGAACACGAGTGAGCTACGGGCCGGGGCCACGTGGCCCACAGATTAATAGAAATGGGTTGATTTAAGATGTAAGAGCTAGCTAGCAATGTGCCTGAGCCATAGGCCAAACAGCATGAAGTAAATAAAAGCGTCTGAGTCGTTTCTGGGGGCCTAGGCGGTGGTGCGCAGATAAGCAGTCCCAGACAGGTCTGTGGGTCCGGGATCTCTGGCTGTACGGGACCTGAGAGAACCCGTTACAACAGATGGCGCATCCAACGTGGGCCGATTATCCACTTAGAGCCTGAGAAAGATTAAAAAGAGTTCTAGATCGCAGAAACTGAGCAAAGGCAGCTTCCAAATTGTATATGTAAATCGGGTCTTTGTACAAAGAAAGCATGGTCAAAATGGCGCCAGCGGCGGGCTGGCGACAGGCAGTGTGAGCTACAATCAGGCGGGTTCCTAAAAACTAACAAAAGACTCAGTAACGTGATTGATTTTAGATTTCTGCTTATTTTGAACAAAAGAGAAACAAATTTTCTTCGTGGCAGCATTTTCTTAGGTGTGCTCTGTTTACGGTCCGTTTAAGAAAACTTAGTGATTCAGCCTAATTTGCAAAAACTGTGCTTCTTTTTGGAGAATGTATTTTAAAAGCTCTTAAGGTTGAAAGATGATTAAGGATTCACAATAAAACAGATTCAGATAAAAAGAAAACCTGTAAACGGGTTACAATGTTTGTAAAAGGTACATAGGCTTCAGAGAAAAAAAGAAAGAGGTTAGAAAAAGTTTTTAAAGCGAAAAATAAAGTAATAAAAATATAATAAGCCACGTAAAGATGGAAAATAGACACAAAATCTGGATTTTGGTTGTTATTGTGTTTTCTTTTAATTTTTTAACTGTTAATGAGCTAACTGCAAAAAGACAATGGATTGCAAAGGCTACTAAGTTAAACAAGAATGTATATTTTAAAGGTATTTTGATTTTGAAATTTGTGTCTAAGGATTTATTGCTTTGGAAGAGTTCTGTTTCTGTTTCCACAGATGAGAACCTGTGGATTGCTTCCAGGCAAATATGGTTTCATCAACCAAGACCCCCTGAAAAAACCTCTGATGAGAAGAGATGGCCATATCAGCTTCAGAGCTGCAGACTGATTCATCCTCAACAATCCGTGAGATTTTCAACGCCCCTTAATCAGCAGGAAGTAGTAATGGATAACTTCGCCCAAATTCCCCAAATATTGTTTCTAAATGTTTGTTTTCATTATAAATGGTTAATAGTCATAGTCAATCTCTTTCTAAGAAGAAACGGGGGATATGGTATGTGAATGCTTTTTTAAAAAATTAGATTATTAAATTTACAGGTAATCAGCTGTTAATCTCAAACTGCTTTACATTGGTATAGATTTTGGTTTATTGATACAAATTTAAAGTCAATTTTATTATGCTGTATGTGTTTTTCTATTCTTGTTTAAGGTATGATGTTCATGTAACTGTTTTAAAATTGTAGTGTATAATTAAGAAATAAAGGTTAATAGTCACTTTTGATAATCAAACTTATAGTTAGGTTAGTTAGGATTTTTAGGTATACAAAGATATATTTCAATTAAATAGATAATCTTCAAATACTTCTAAGACCTACAGAATATGGCATTTAAAATGTTTTAAGAGCTTAGACTTTTCTGGACAGTGAGACAGGTTTGTTCCTGGCAGTACCAATCTTCAAGAGAAAAATGGACTTCGAAGAAACTCCATATGGAGTCTACTCTATTTGTGGTAATGGTTAGCCACTAGAGAAGAAACTGTTTTTATATTGACTGCTTGACAGTATGCTGTTTAAACTGGACATGCAGGTTCCATAAGAAGATGACCTCTAGACTTTGGCAGAACAAGCCAAGATCATCATTCAGGTTCCTGCTTTACAGAGAAAACTGTCAGACATTCTTCAGGACTCAAGGAGAAGCAACGGATGAACTGTGCCAGAATGGGCAGAGCAGATTTCCTGCTTCACTGAAATAAAAAGAGACTCCAGGCCTATAGGCTGAAGATGGTTGCCCCAACTTTATAAAGGAACTTTGGGTGACTGTCCAGGCAGATAGGTGTCATCTCTGTCCTTTCTAGATTTTAGAAGTCGTTTGCACTTCTGGTTTACTTGGGTAAATATTATATCCTTCTGTGGTCTTTGATGTAGTTGAAGATTAGATAGTTATATGTACAGTTTTTCTTAGTCATTTGAAAAGTATATTAGATATAAAACTTTAGATTCATAAAGATAAGGTAGATGATAAAATATTTTCTTTAATTTTGCTAAATACAAATAGACTAGATATTATAACTGTAATTCTTGCTTGATAGCTATTTTGTTATATGTAATTTTGCTATGGTAAAATTGAAACCTTCCTTTTTGATTAGAGAGAAAGGGGGAAATGTGGGAATGCATTTGTGTGTGCTGTATCTTTAAATAAAGGAGCTGGTTTGGGCCATGGCAGGTACCATAGAGGAAGTGGGAGGAGAATCAGAGCTTAGGTGAGAGAAGCAGGGTGGAGTCAGGCAGACCGAGCTGAAGCCGCCGAAGGATCAGCATGTAAGGAACACGGGTGAGCTACGGGCCGGGGCCACGTGGCCCACAGATTAATAGAAATGGGTTGATTTAAGATGTAAGAGCTAGCTAGCAATGTGCCTGAGCCATAGGCCAAACAACATAAAGTTAATAAAGCGTCTGAGTCGTTTCTTGGGGGCCTGGGCGGCGGGCGGATAAGCAGTTCCGGCGGCAGGTCTGTGGGTCTGGGACCTCTGCCTGCACGGGACCGGGGAAGGAGTGAGGAGGAGAGAGGTTGTCACAGAAGGCGTCTATGTCTCATTCTCAACTTTGAGTCTGCCATCATCAATACCACTGCAAAGGAGGTTTCCTGCCCTTTACAGTTAACTGCAGCCTGGATCACGGGCTTCCACATGGCTTCTGACTGTAGCATGGCCATAGACATCAACATGGCTTCTTGTGGCAATGCAGACCACAAACATCCCCATGGCCATTGGTGGTAACATAGGCCACAGAAATCAACACAGACCCCAGCTGCAGCAGGACCACAGACATCAACATGGTCTCTGGCAGCAACACAATCCACAGACAACTTGGTTTCAGGTGGCATCACAGACCACAGACATCCCCCATGATCTTTGGTGGTAACATTAGTCCATGGACATCAACCCGGCCCCTGGCCACAGCAGGGTCACAGACACCAATATGGCTCTCAGTAGCCACACGAACCTCAGACATCAGCATGGCCTTTGGCAGAAACCTGGACCAAGGACACAATATGGCACATGTTGTCAGCACAGACCCTGGACATCAATATGACTTCAGGTGGCGGCACAGACCACTGACATCCCCTTGGCCTTCAGAGGTAACACAGACCAGGGACATCCACACGGCCTCCAGTGAACACAGACCACAGACAGCCACAGCAAGAACCACAGACACCATCATGGCCCTGGACAGCAGCACAAGCCATGGAGTACCACATGCTCTACAGCAGCAACATAGCCCTCAGATATCAACATGGATTCAGGTGGCAGCACAGACCATGAACGTCTCTTAGGTTGAAACATGGGTCATGGACATCAACACGGGCCCCAGCAGCAGAGGGCTGCAGCAGCAGCACAGACCCAAAACATCAACAGGAACCCCAGCAGCAGCAGGAACCATCGACACTAACAGGGCCAGCAATAGCAGCACAGACCACAGACCTGGACATGGCCTTGGTCACTTTCTAATTGACAACAAGCACTTTCCCAATTTATGTCACATGACTATTTGTAAAGGATCAAGCTGATTAACATCTCACTGTGGGTAAGAAGCTGTTAATTCTCTAGCACAGACTTTCATGTCTCATTGCTCCTTTGGCAGATATTAACCAGTGAGGAAACACAAAATTAACAGGTGGCAGTGCAGCTGTGCGATTCTATTTTTTTCCACATATCGTTATAGCAGACAAGGCTTTTGCTTCTGCATTGATTTTTTTTTAGAATGGAATAATAAGGGTCTTTGTGGATTAGTAGTGACAGGTGAAGAACTAATTTATGAAGTTATTTTTCAATCCAATTACCAAGAGGACAGAAATATGGATCAAGTAGAAAACACACGTGTGAATACATGGGTAGGGCACTCTGCTGGAAGGTTAGGGCATGGGAGGCAGCCCTGCTCAGAGGAAAAATGGTTTCCTTATCAAAAATGTATTTAAAAGAAGAAAAGCACCCACCCTAGGTGAGGGCCACGGAGGGATCTGGAACCACCGCAGACCATATGTTAACAACTTCCACTCTGCTTTTAACAGAGACTGAAAGTAATTAATTTTGTCTCCAGCCCTGTTTCACTAATACTGGAATCACACCCCACACACTTTACTGAATCAGGAAATAAGAATTCTTGGTTAGGAAAACCCCACCCCACACAGGGGGAGCTTGGCTGTGCTCTAAAGACACTGCTTCTGCGGATTCTCTAGTAATGAGGAGCTGACATGTCCTGCCCTGCCATCCAGGCCCCTTTCCTGTTCTTAGTTCTTCAGATCGTCTCCTCACTGTTTTCCCCTGTGGCCCTTTAGAACATTAAAGAGCTCAGAACCTGTCTGCAGGTCTCTCTCTATCCCAATTCCACAGTAACCCTGATGATATCCAGATAAATGGGGTCCAAAGCCCAAGCCCACCTTCCTCTTGGCCATCTTCCCCATGACCCTATATCCAATAATTCCCATCACTTCCAAGTTTATTGCTTTTATAAAACTTGAGCTTCAAATCCTGTCCTTTCTACGGAAGCTCCCCATCCTGCATGTCCCGCTACCCCACTGGGCTTTTTCTCCTCCATTCCGTAAGCCTCTTCCTTTCCTTTGCCACCCAGCACAGATGCCAGTTTTTATTGCTTCAATAGCTTTCCTGCCCATCCTGCCAAATCCTCTGTTCCATGTCATCCCTTGTGAACTCCACCCAGCAAAGCCCTAAACCTACCTCAGACCCACATACCTCACACTAGCAGAGGCAGGAAAACGCAAGGTTTCTTCAATGGTGCACAGCCCACAAGTTCATCTTAACCCGGATCTCAGTGCCTTCCAGTAAATGGGCTTTGTCAACCATTCACTGTCTCTGTTCTTTACCATTTAAAATTTTTCTTCCCTCCCCTTAAAACCCCAGCCCTCCTCACAGAAATGTCCTCAATCCTGTACTCACACTGGGACATAACTGACATCAAGGTGCACCCTTGTCTTCCTTGGCTCCCGTTAAAAGGGTTGAGGATGTCTGTGCTGTACACTCCAGACATCAGCATTCTTGCCTGCTCGGGCAATCCCTCCACCATACTCCCTTCTCAATTATGGGCAATTTCTCCCTCTCCATTGAGTTTAATCCTATTATAAACCACCCTGCTGGCTGTTCTCAGATATTATGTAAAATTTTTAAATCCTCTATTATTTGCTTCAAAATTAAAGGCATGGCCTAGCTGACAATGAAAGCTGGCTAATACATGCATACAAGTGCTTTTATTATTGAATTACTTGTCTTATAAGTTTGCATTTCCCATTATAAAAGTATTTATGAAACCTCATGGACCCTGGACTTTTCTCAGATCCCCGGTACATTTTCTCCTGACAAGTCTTATTCATCCTGGAGGTCATGACTTAAAATATCTCTGCACACATCTCCAGCTCCTCCATGTATACGTTGAGCTTAAGTATCTTTGTTCAAATAGAACTTTATGTGGGTTTGAAGTGGAGAGAAAAGACAGACAAGAAGCACCTCTGGTTGAGCTTTTGAATGGCTAGCACCTCACATCAACAGTAGTCCCTTCACAGACTCCACCCAACCCCTAAGTTCCATTGACACAGCCTAAAGAAGACACTGAGTACATAGGGACTCTGTCACACGGGCCATTAGACCGCGGGTTCCACCAAGGCAGCTACCACACCCAAGACAAACAGTGCTTCTTCCAACTGAAAGGACAAGGTCTCCTTTAGATAAAACTGTGGGTGACTATCTACGACCCATTTGACATATGTTTTTTGTTTTGGTTTGGGTTTCTTTGAGACGGTGTTTCATTGTGCTGTCCTAGACCTCTCTCTGTAGACCCGGCTGGCCTTGGACAGAGAGACCCACCCAACCTGCTACCTGCTTCAGCCTCCCAAGTGCTGGGATTAAAGGCATGTGCCACCACATGACCTGTGTATAGCAAACTCTTGATATACTTTCCCTTGGCTTCCAAAGTACCACTTAAGATAGTTAATTTCAAGTGTAGACTTGATTTAGAGACCCCTAGATTGCTGTAAAGTATAGTAATACTTGTGGAAAGGTATCAGTGTGTGTGCATGAGTCTTGTGTTGCTGCTCTTCTAATACATCTTTCCCGCGTTTCCTCCTTTCTATCTGTCTAGCCTTTGATGCTCACACCGTGGGATGTCCTTTCTGCTCTCCTGTGAAGGGTCTCCTCCAAAGCTCCCTTCTTCAGAATTTAATTCTCCTCCCTCACTTTCTAGGGGTGAGGAGCCTATTTTAAGGGCTTCGATTCTCGGCTATTTCCCATAAACCTAAGTTTGTATTTCTGCTCCATGTTTCTCTTAATATCAGAGGCATGTATCCAAATGCCTTTCTTAGAAGAGTCACCTCCTTATAGAGACAGGGTAACTATCCAAAACAGAAGCATCAGACATCTAAAAAGTCCTCAAGAACCAAGTTACCATGAAAAAGAAAAAAACAAAGCAACAAAAAAACAGATGCTTTCTTTCTCTGTTTTCTTTCCTTGGGTAGGAAATGTGTGTGTGTGTGTGTGTGTGTGTGTGTGTGTGTGTGTGTGTGTGTGTGTGTGTGTGTGATTTTAGTTCAAAGTTTCCTAAGAGATGAAAAACACAACATTCTACAAAAATTTTACTAGTAATAGAAATTTCCACCAAGTTTGTTGTGCGACCATACACACGAAATTAAAGAGGAAAGTGAGAGATTAAGCACTATAAAAGGTTACACTCCTGATCATACCTACTTTTCCTTTCCTCCGAGAAAAACACTCAAACTACTGGTTATAATAGTGAAGAACTGGAAATAACTTTATGTGCAATAAAAAAAACTGTTAAGTGAATTGCAAAATGCCATCTTAGTAGGCTTTTATAAAGACATTAAAATAATAATTCTAATCTCTTCAGAAACATAAGTATTTATGATATACTAAACACAAAAGAATAAGTTGTTATAACCAACATAAAACTATCCCCATCATTATACATTTATGAAGATAGATTGTACAAAAAATTACTAGGAATCTGCTACTTAACACTAAAATGTAGGAAATTACAATGTATCTCCCTGAAGAAGCAAAAGCAAAATACAAATATGCCAAATAAACCTGGAAAATTTAGGAGTGGAAAATCAAAAGAAGAAATTCAGAATTACCTATTATGTTGACTCTTCCTGGGGCTCGAACATAAAACTTGGGTGTGGATCCAAACTTAGAGTTAAACATCTCCTTTAGCTTCAACAATCTGAAAAACAAGAGTGGAATATCTCAAGATAGCATATATCAGGAAACCCATGCAGGCTAGGGGTACAGCAGTGACAGCAGACACAGCATATAGAAGCAAGGGACAACCCCTTATCATTGCCGGCAACACACATACACTGCAAAATGTCAAAGGTCAAATTGATGTAGCTAGAAGAAAACCCTTTTTCCTTCATCATTAAGAATCTGTGTGTGTGTATGCGTGTGTGTGTGTGTGTGTGTGTGTGTGTGTGTGTGTGTGTGTGCCATCCTTGGCTTAGAGGTTCGAGACAGGGTTTCTCTGTGTAGTCCTGGCTGTCCTAGAACTCGCTCTGTAGACCAAGCTGGCCTCAAACACAGAGATCCCCCTGCCTCTGCCTCCAGAGTGCTGGGACTGAAGGTGTGCACCACCACACAGCTGGAAGAACATCTTCACAGTAAAGAAGCAGGGCCAGTGTGAAGCCTGCACCAGCCTTCTTTGCCTCTTCTGCCCTCTGGTGGGTAGCTCACGGACCTTAGTGCTCTTGGCTGACAGCTATGTCCCTCTAATCTCTGCCTCAGTTGTCACATTCTCCCTTCAGGACTGTAGCTCTTCAATATTTCCTTCTCAGATCTTGGAAGAAGTGCGTCCAAATAAAGAAAAGTAAGCTTGAGTTCCAGGGTTACACCCACCAACCCAATACAGGAATTGATATTATAGTGGGTACCAGGAGTCACATTCTATTCTAGTGGAGTCTGTAATTCATTGCCAAAGTTTAGCAAATGTTTTTCCTGTTCTTTAAAATTGGAGAATTTAAACTAAACATTACTTTTGGGCACCACTCAGATCCAAAATTCTTGTAGTAGATTTAATCACTCATCATTGCCAAATCATCCCAAATCTTTGAGCAGCCATACTGTTCAACTAATAACACCAGTTACAATAAGCATTTACTAGGGCCCATCAGGTTCAAAAGTTGAATGATTAACTGTTCTTAAAGATTAACGTGTTGCAAGGAACAGAAGTACACATACACAGACATATATAGACACACACACACACACACACACACACACACACACACACACACGTACAAAGAGTGAAAGGAAACATCATAATGACAATCGAGTCATGCAGACATCACCATCAGGAGAGGCTCAGTCTGCCCTCCTGGAATCTGAACGTAGGCAGATGTTTCCCCTGGTGTCTTTGGTGCTTCTCTTCCTGGCCCACTGTCTCATTCCTCCAAGATACCACATCATTCCCCTCTTCTCATTCCTCTTTGCATCCCCTCGCCCCTGCACCCCCTCACTTCTGCACCTACATACCATACATCCCCAGGACACTGTGACTCAGCAAGGCTCAGCAACTTCAGTCAGTCTCACGCATTCATATCCCCAAAGTCAATCATGTTTGGAAGAGTTTAAATCCTGTATCCATCCTGTTCCCATTGTTTGATACAAATAAGGCCTCTTACTTTGTTATGTGCATGATCATTCAGGTCCATTCATTAAGTAGCAGCTCTAGATTACATCAGAGAGCTCGGCAGAATCAGGCTCAGTCTCTTTTAACATTCACTCTCCGGAGCTGTGCAGGCACTGGCCTAGGGGTTTGGCTCAGTGTGTGAAAGGCCTGGGTTTGGTCTCCAGTATGGAAAAAGCAAAACTTAAAATAAAAGCGCAAACAAAAACCGGACCTTGAGGTAGATGTAGACAAGATGACTCCTTGAATCTGACTCTCTCTACGCCTCTTTAAAAGATGTAAAACCTCACCAAAAGTGGTTTTCACTATAGTTAGAGGACAGGATATCAAACCTTATCTATAAAAAAGGGAGGGAGGGAAGGAGGGAAGGAGGGAGGGAGGGAGGGAGGGAAGGAAGGGAAAGGCAAGAGAGGGTGAGGGGTAGGAGGTGGTTAGTTTGTCAACCTGGAAAAGTGGAATAGAGCAGGCATACAGCACTAAGGTTTATCACAAAGTCACCAATGCAACACTAAATAACCACTGTCCTCATCTAGTGAATTCTAATGAACCCATGACTATGTGATCGCATAATTAGTAATATAAACAAAAATATATTTTTATGTTCCCTGCACGAGTGGACAGAACTACTCCTAGAAACCTTAGGTTGATGAGTGAAAATTCCATTGCCAGGAACAGGTTTTCTCCCTAGGAGTCAGCACAACGGAGGCCCTGAGACCTCCAGACAACATGGGTGTCTACAACTGCTGTTCCCACCAGAACTGCAGGGAAAGAGCCTATGCTGAAGACATCACATGTCCAGGCTTAAGGCATAGAAAAATCAAAACTGTCTCCTCGTGGATTAGCTTCTATGGTGCCAGCACCAGCGGGTGGTATGTAAGCTGCTGGGGGAGAACTGTGGTTACGGGTGGGTCTGACTCAGCTGTGGGCCTGTCTATAACAACACTGACCAACAGGAAAGATGTGCCTACTAGTGCTGTAGTGGGGACAGGAGGCTCGAGAAAGGGGAAGAGACAGAGGATGGTATGACCAATGTGCATTATGTAGATGTATGGAAAGGTTATAAAGAAAACCAATATTTATAATTAATGTATGTTAATTTAAAAAAAACATTTTCTAATCCTTAACATGCTAGAAAATAAGAATAAAAGTATTTACCAGAAATATTAAGCGTCATATCTGATGCCAAAATATCAGAAGTGTTCTCATTAAAGCTTGTCCAAAGCTGGAAAGATGGCTCAGCAAGTAAAAGCATTCCAGAGGTCCCAGGTTCAATCCCCAGCACCCACATGGCAGCTCACAAGCATCTGTATGTCCGGTTCAGGGGGATCCTCTTTCGACTTCCACAAACATGGTGCACGTGTATACACACAGGCCAAATATCCATAAAGTAAATCTTTTCTTAAAAACTTCCACTAGCTGGGTGATAGTAGCACACACCTTTAATCCCAGCACTTGGGAGGCAGAGACAGGATGATCTCTGTGAGTTTGAGGTCAGCCTGATCTACATTGAGTTTCAGGACAGCCAGTCTATTATACAGAGTCAAAAATAGAAAAGAAAGAAGGAAGAAAGTGAGGGAGGGAGGAAGAGAGGGAGGGAGTGTTTCAATGGGGTTTCTCGGTCCCGAGCGGACAGAGGCCTAGACCCTGCCGTGCCAGACCCCTTAACTGCCCACTGCTGCTGCTCAGGCCCCCAGAAATGACTCAGACGCTTATATTAACTTCATGCTGTTTGGCCTATGGCTCAGGCACATTGCTAGCTAGCTCTTACATCTTAACTCAACCCATTTCCATTAATCTGTCTGCCACGTGGCCCGTGGCTCACCTGTGTTCCTTACATGTTGCTCCTTTGGGCTTCTGCTCAGTCTGCCTGACTCTGCCCTGCTTCTCCTACCTATGCTCTGATTTCTCCTCCTACTTTTTCTATGGTGCCTGTCATTGGCCAAAACAGCTCCTTTATTTAAAGATTGATATTCACAGCATGCAGAAAGACATTCCCACATCAAGGGAGTGAGGGAAAGAACTATGGGATTTTAGGTTTTAAATCATAGTCTTCTAAATATTCTCCATCTTCAGTATTACAAGGGTCAGGGTCATCAAATCAGCTGAGATAAGAAAATAAGAAACCAGAAAATCTGCTCCCAGGGTATCATCATAGTACAGCATTATTTGTAAAAGCCAAAATATCAAAGTGATCCTAATGCCTACTAACTGGCAAACAAAATGCATCATGTCCATATGATAGAATAGTAGAATGACATACTGATACATGCTACAACATGGCAGAAAGCACACTGGAGGGAAAAAATCCCAACACTCGAGAGAACAAAGGCAGAGAGATCTCAATAAATTTGAGGCTAGCCTTGTCTACACAGCAAGTAAGTTCCCCAGCAGCTAGGACTACATAGAGACACCCTGACTTAGGAAGAGGAGGAGGAGGCACAGAAAGAGAGGGGGAAAAAACAGATCTTATGATAGGATATTTGTTATGATAGCATTATTTGAAATGTCCAAAATGAACAAATCTCAAAGGAAGAAAAAGAAAAAATAGATTAGTAGCTGCTTAAGAATGGAAAGGTAAAATGTAAAGGGTGATATATATTTTTGTGTGAAGAAAATCTAAATTTAATTATGGTGATGCTTGCACAACTCTGTGAGGATACTAAAAATCACTTGGTTGCTAACTTTTGAAAGTGTGTGTGTGTGTGTGTGTGTGTGTGTGTGTGTGTGTTTGTATGTGTGTGTTTTCAAGGGCACATGAACACATGAATGCCATGGCACACACCTGAGGGTCAGAAGACAGACAGTCTTTGGGAGTTGGGTTCCTCTTGCACAGAGTGAGCTCTTCGTACTGACTTCAGGTGTTCACGTTTGCTCAGAAGCACTTTTATTCATTAAGCCAGCTTATTGGTTTAAAATGGATAGATTACATGGTATGCAAAATCAGTAAAGTTATTACAAGAAATAATAATCTAGCAGTTTTTATTCATTTGTTTTAGGGTTACTTTAGGAAGGCTTCATGTAGCCCAGATAGTTCTACTCACTAGCCAAGGATGACCTTGAATTTCCAATTCTTCTGTTTCCACCTCTCGAGCACTGGGATTACAAGAATATGCACCATAGGGGTTCACATAGTTCTAGGAATCAAACTCAAGGTTTTAGAATGAGGCTAGCACTCCACAGCAGAGCAACCTCCCCAGATTTTGTTTTTGTTTTCTGGGATGCGGTGGTTTGAATAAGAACAGCTCCCATAGGCTCCTGCTTGAATATGTGGTCCCCAGTTGGTGGAACTGTTCAGGAAGGATTAGGAGGCATGGCCTTGTTGGAGATGTGCCATTTCCAGTTAGCTCCCTCTGCCTCGCACTTGTGGATCAAGGTGTAAGCTCTCAGCTACTGATCGAATGCCCGCCTGCCCTGCCTGCCACCATGCTCCCCAGCATGATGGCCATGGACTCACCTTCTGAAACTTTAAGCCCCAGAACAAACTTTTCTTCAATAATTTTGTTGGGACATGGTGTCGCTTCACAGTAACAGAAACTAAGACAGGGCAGCACAAGGTCCCGTTTGGTCCAGGCTGGATTTCAGTTTGTGGTGACCCTCCTACCTTTCCCTCCAGTTGTGGAATTACAGCACACACCATTACACCTTGTCAGACCAACAATTAAAAACTTAGTCCTACAGAAGAGTTATCACTGCAAAGAAGGCTAGAAGGGAAACTTGAAGTTTTACAGTATAGACAAAAAACATGAGTCAAATGAAGAGAGACTGTACTTAGCTCTCTTATTTCTCCCTGAAGATCAAATGCAGGAGCTTGTGCATGCTAGGGAAGTACGCTACTGAGCTACAACTCCAGGCTTCTCACATTTGCTTTTTATACAAAGAGAATAAAAAGCCAGGTGATGGTGGTGCACACCTTTAATACCAGCATTTGGAAGGCAGAGACAGGTGGATCTCTGTGAGTTTAAGGCTAGCCTGGTCTACAGAGTGAGTCCCAGGACAACAAACCAAGAAAAAATGAGAAAGAAATTTTCTTATTAAGATGTATAATGTGGTTGCCTAATGTCTTTACTTAAGAGGATATGGTTTCCTAAATGAAACTGAAGCGATATCTTGAACAAAGATCAGGAGTTCCACAAGAATCCAGGTTCACCTGAGGGTACCAATGAATTGCACCATGTAACCACTTTGTAGATTTGTAAATTAGACTATCTAGATTTAATAAATCTTACCCTTTCTAAAATAAGATGCTTCAAAATATTCCTGCAAAACATTGCATAAAGCTAATAACAGTGTACCAGAGTACAAAATGAAACTATTTGGGTGTGATGGTGTGTGTACTTGAGGTGCAGGAAGGTAGACCAAGAATTCTCAGATACACAGAGACAATCTCAAAACAAGTGACAGTGAACTGGGAAACAAGAAACAGCAGAGTAGAGCTTACCTGACCACTGTGACCTCACCTGTGGCTAACACTGCTGTGGGATATTTGTACACTGTGCGAAGATGTATTGGTGTGATTCATGTGATAAAAAAAAAAATGGAAAAGGCCAATAGTTAGGCAGGAAGTGTAAATGGGACTTCCAGGCAGAGAGGGAAAAATAGGACATGAATCTATGTGCGAGAGAGGATCAAGAGGCGCAGAGAGGAAACAGCAGAGGTCACGTCATGTGATGGGCAGAGATTAACATAAATGGGTTAAGTTATAAGAGCTAATTAAGAACAAGCTAAGCTGTAGGCTGAGATTTCATAATTAATAAGAAGTCTGTGTTATTATGTGCAGAAAGACTCGATACATAACGCAGATTAAGTAACATTAAATATGTTTCATAAATGAATACTGTAAAAATAGTGAAAGGCATGAAAAGCACTACAGGGAATCGGTCAGCAATTCTTCTCTTTTAGCAATGGACCTGCATTTACTAGCAATATCTTCCCTGCAGGACGGTGATCTTCATTATTAAACCCATGTAAAACAGGCTGGGCATGGTGGCAGACATGGTTAATTCTAGGCAGGGGCAGGCACATCTTTCTAAGTTAGAAGCCAGGCTGGTGTACATCAAGTTCAAGGCCAACCAGAACTACATAGTGAAAATCTGGCTCAAAAAAAATCATATTTGAAGTTTATTTGTAGGCATGTTTTATACAGCACTACACTAAAGAGGGGTAGGTTTCTTTTCATGAATTTTTCAGGAGTCGTCTGAAGAACATTCCTTTCAATGTGTGCCCATTTGCTGAATATGTAGAAACCACCACACCATAAAATGACCTCAGAAAATCTTAAAACATTCAGTGGCTGTTTCATCATTTGGAAATAATCCAAACTATGATGTCTCTAGAGTACGGTTTTACCCTAGTTAACTAATGAGCATTTTCAAGCCATAGGAAAGCTCTCATGAACCAAAACAGAATGGGGGGGGGGGTAAGTTTAAAAGTAGTTAAAGTCAGAGAAGCCCGTAGGCTAGCATAACCGTGGGTGAGAGAAGTCTGTGAGATTTCAGCCCCAGAAAGCAAAACAAAATATTTCTACAAAGTATCTGTAATTAAATAGATTCTCCACTAGAAATCGAAAAGAACTGTAATCCTGTAGCTAGGAACTGGCAACAAATTAGTTCCTTGATTACATTTCCAAGATTCTCGGATTTGTCAAAGGTGCAGAGACTCAAAAATGACTGTTGAGGACGGGAACTTGGAAAAGCAGTGTCACTTGAAGCGCCAGATAGTAAGTAGTTCGAGTTAGGTTTGGGTATTTTTACTGAAGCCTTCGGCAAGAAAGGGCAAAAGCCCCCGTGTAAAGCAACGCACACAACCCCAAGCAGCGTGTAGAATCCTGAGGATTCTGTCGGCCCCCGGGGGCAAAAAACCCGGTGACTCAAAAGCAGCTGCTAAAAAGCATAGAGCACCTTGCGCACCTCTCCAGCCCGGGGATCCCAAGCCACGCCTCTCCCCCACCTGGGATGTTCTGCCACCTGGACTCGTCGAGTGGAGGGTTCCTCCGCAGCCATATTTTGCTAGATCCTTCTGCAGTTTCCAGGAGTGCAGCAAGCACAGCTGAGGATCACAAGATAAAGGCAGCAAGAGTAGCTTTCTTCCGGGACCTCGGCGGAAATCCTGCAGGTCTGCAGAAGTGGCTCCCTTCCAGACCATCCCGCCCCCAGCTCCTCCTCCCCGGCTCCAGGCACAGCTGTCAACTGCAGCCACCACCGATTGACAGGGATTTTCTGTGCCCTGGTGTGAACAGCATTATAACTGCAACCCGCACAACACACCTTTTTTTTTTTTTTAACAAGGTTGTTTATCTTATTATTCTTGCATGCTAAGGATTCTTTCTACTTATTTGTGTTGTATCTAAGAAAGCTTTGTTACACTTTTCTGGTTTGTTTAAAAGCAGGGTACAGGGGGCAGCTGGTAAGATATCTTACTAGGACAGATACCTACTCCAAGCTTGATGACCTGAGTTCAACTCCTGGGACTCACATGACGGAAGAAGACTTGACATCCATAAGCTGTTCTCTGACCTCTGTGCCCATGCATACACACACTAAATAAATTTAAATTTAAAAAGTACAAGATATCATTTCCCTTGTGAAGGTAAGGTAAATATCTCCTCTCTCCCATCCCAGATAAGGGGAACTGACAAGCAGAGTCTTCACGGGCACATTGTTCCAAACCTTATGTCCCTCTTATTCGAGTCAAGAGACTTTTCGGTATAAATTTTACACAGGAAAAAGCTAGCTGAAAGCCAGCAATCAAAGGACTCATGCATTTATTCTCTTTGTACATGACAGTGACTGTGACTAAAGACATGCTCTCCATTCCAGCCTTGGCTTCCTTGTGCAATTGTAAGCCAAATAAACTTTCCTTCCCTGTATTTTTTTGGTCAGGGCATTTTTATCACAGCAACAGAAAAGTAACGCAGTGCCTATGAACAATGTGGCCTCTCAGCCATTCATCCAGTCCTGCCTGTGTACTGAAAACCAATCTGTCAGGCACTGTGCCAGGTGCTGAGGACACTGCTCCTGCCCTCAGGTTGCTAACATGCAGTTGGTAGTGATGGCGAGGCAGCAATTAGACAATAAATTCACGAGAGAATAAATATGTAGGGTAACTTTTTACAGTTCAGAAGAGTAATAGGGTAGAAGTGGAGAAGGTGTGCTTGTAACAGGGTCTCTGGGATTTCCTAGGCAACAAAAAAGGCGGGGTGAGCTGGATACTGAATGAAAACATGAGGATATGATTGCTCCTAGTTATGGTTTGAGGAGGTTTATTGTAAATATGAGGGAGGAAACAGCCAGAGGTATCTGAAAGTGTCCATACTGAACATGGCCATGGGGACAAGCGGAGGGACACCAGAGGGAAAGAGAAGAGAGAGGGAGCAAAGAGAGTATCCGGGTGCCCAGAGACTAAGAAGACACTTAGCCAAAATGGCTGACGTTGTATATAGATCAGAGACTGGGGAAGGGAATCCCAGCTCCTGGGCTGGGGAGTTTAGAGTAGGGAGGTGAGAGGTGCTGGGGGAGCCATGGTACTGAGTGAGACGTGTTCCAGGTTTCTTTGAGACCTAGCCAGATACTAAGGGTTCCTTCTCGCCATAGTGGTGTTCAATGAAGGCCCTACCTGTGCTTACATTCTGGAAGTGCAAAGACATTCACAACTAATTTTATGTTGCTTGCTTTGGAAATAAATTTAAATAAGCAATAGGTGAATATATCATGATCTTTGGGACATATTTGCTGGACATTATGGAAGAAAACCCCTAACATAAAAAAAAAAAAGCCTGAGAAAATTTATACCGAAAAGTCTCTTGACTCTAATGAGCTGGACATAAGGTTTGGAACAATGTGCCTGTGAAGACTCTGCTTGTCAGTTCCCCTTATCTGGGATGGGAGAGAGGAGATATTTACCTTACCTTCACAAGGGAAATGATATCTTGTGCTTTTTAAATTTAAATTTATTTAGTGTGTGTATGCATGGGCACAGAGGTCAGAGAACAGCTTATGGATGTCAAGTCTTCTTCCGTCATGTGAGTCCCAGGAGTTGAACTCAGGTCATCAAGCTTGGAGTAGGTATCTGTCCTAGTAAGATATCTTACCAGCTGCCCCCTACAGCCTGCTTTTAAAGAAACCAGCAATTAGTGTCCTAAAGCGTAACAAAGCTTTCTTAGATACAATACAAATAAGTAGAAAGAATCCTTAGCATGCAAGAATAATAAGATAAACGACCTTGAAAAAAATGAAGGTTTTTCGCCAAAGAAACACACGGAGTCCTTCCAGCTTAGGCCTGGAAGAATTTCTCCCACAAAGAAGGATGGTGAGAAGATGGGAGGGACATGCCGTCAAACAAGGTGGTGGTCTGAGAATACACAAACAGATGCATCCATAGAGTAGGTTAATAATCGTGTCCCTTGAGCACTCAATGAAATCCTGGACTTTGCCATGAAGGAGATGAGATTTCAAACATGTACATGATACAAGTGTCAGTATAGCTCTACTAGAGCCAGAGCAGTTAGAAATGTTCTGTATCATCCATTTGTCCAGAAAGTGTAATGAGAATGAAGATTCACACACTCTACACTTTGGTAACTTACATCATTATTGTCACATTCAAAAATTTATAGACAGTCAATGCCTGAAAATTAACTAAATGTCAAACACAGTTACAGAAACTGAAGCAGAGAGAGAGAGGGAATCTGCCCTTCCTTAAGGAAGTGTAAACCAAAACCACTAAAGTGCTCAGTGCTCTTGAAAGAGCACCTAAAACTGAGATAGGCTAGCTCATACTAAATAGTGGCAAGATAGACAAATAGGACTCTCATACATTGCCACTAGATAGGCTAAACAGGTAAAACTATATAGGAAGACAGTTTGAGAGTTTCTCACAAAGTGAACCAACCATCACGTGTAGATTTATTTGTTTGTACTCACTGCTTCATAACTTCACTGCTACAAATATAGTAATATGAACAAGACATATTTATTATCTCACAATTCCTGTCACTCAAAAGTCAGGGTATGCCATAGATGGGTCTTCTATTTTAAAGAGGCTCAATGGGGAAGGATTCACACCCAAGAGCACAAGGCTAATAGAGATAACCCCTCACAGGCATACCCAGATGCTTGTCTTCTAAGAGATTCCTAATTTTGTCCAGTTGCCAAAGAAGCTTAACCAGCTAGGCATGATTGAACAAGCCTTTAATCCCAGCACATAGGAAGCTGAGGCAAGCAGATGTCTGAGTTTGAGGCCAGCATGGCCTACAGAGCAAGTTCCAGGGCCACACAAGGAAACCCTGTCTTGTAAACCAAACACTCATGAGGCTTAACCACCAACTTCAGCACCTGTGCTTCTTAAAGACACAATGTCCGCTACTAGAACAGACTCGATCTTGTTTAATGTAATGACGTACTTCTCTCCATCATTTTGATTAGGAGTAAGTCACAGGACACACCCAAGGGACAAGGAATTATCGAATAACATGGATGTCAGGCCATCTTGGAATCAGCCTACCACATTACTCAGGAGAAGTGAAACATGCTCACAAACAATTTGCACACAAATGTTCATAGCACTTTTATTTATTAGTAACCATGAGTTGAAAAACCTCATATCCATCAACAGGAAGATAGATAATCATGTGGTCTCCAAGAACAACACACAGCAATAAATTCAAACAACCAACTGATGCAAACAGCAACATGGATTTAAAATAAAAAAGGCAGATAAATGAGAATGCATCATGTTTATTTGGATTTACATGTAAAGCTGATGAAATTATAAACTCATCTAAAATATCAAATAACACATCACTGGTGACCTGAGAAAAACATAAATGAGAAAGATCAAAGAATTTCAGAAAGAAATATATAAAAAGACATCTTTAGTTTAATAAGCTCATTAGCTTCTTATGATAATCACTTCACAGGTATAAATAGTTGGCAAAATTTACCAAATTGATTGATAAGTTTAATTTGTGAGGCTTAAGTTACCATAACACAACTAAATTATACTTCAATAAATTCTGTTTTAAAAATGTTTGGGGGCCAGTGAGATGGTCAGAGGTGTTGGAGGCCACTGGCTCCAGCTCCTCAAGGTGGCACTATTATCTGGTGCTGGCCAACCCGCCTGAGTCGATAGAGAGCGCATGCGCTTGGTAATCTCGCGAGACTGGTCTGGTTTCTCCGCCTTTCCCGTGGCGTCATATGGGATTCTGAACTACGACCTATAGGAAGATGTTTCGTCTAAAGCAAGAGCCGTTTGGTCGTCTTAAAACCGGGTGCTTCCTACCTCGTGGCCCCTTCTCTTCCTCTCTCTCTCTCCGCCCCGCCGTGCGCACAGACGCCGGCCCGGCTCCTGGGGCGCGGGCTCTAGGCCACGTGGCGGATGGCCCGGCCCAGACCACGCCGGGGCCTAGCCTAACTCTCTCTGGCCGGGCCTAGCCTAACTCTCTCTGGCTTTCCTTTTCCCCCGCTGAGGGCCCGCCGCCGCTGGCTCTTGCGCAGCGGCCCCTGCCTCTCTGCCGGCCCTCTGCCGGCTCTTTTTCTCCTCCCCTCTCCATTTTCCATAAGCTAAATGCTCTCCCCCAAGATACATTAAAGTTATACTGCAGAAGGATCCTCAGTGTGTGCTGTGTCTTTCCTCGCGGGCGAGAGATAGGCGCGGGACACAGAGGGTAAAGGCTCTTACCTCAAAAGTCTAACCAGCAGAGTTCAGTCCCCAGAAGCATAATTCCTGTCTCCTCCCACCTTTCTCCCTCTGTCCAGCCATCTCAGTTTCTGGTTGAACTTTCCTAGTGCCAGGACTAAAGGTGTGTACCACCAATGCCTGGCTCTGTTTGGCCTTGAATTCACAGAAGTTTACTGCTCCCCGACCTTCACAGCTTGGCTCTGTCCTCTGGCAATTCAGGTTATTTTTATTAAATATGTAATACATCACCATATTATTCAAGTCTTTTCTCATTATTTGAGTAAGGCATTATGATAAAAAAAAAAAACCTGGCAGATTATGCAGATAAATGCACTGTAAATCAGTATGTCAATTTATAAATGTAAACAACTGGCAAGGTAAATAATCACAGCCCTACCTCACTACAACACCCTATTATTTTGTATTTTAAAAAATTATGCATGAATAAAACTCTTACTTAATGATTTGGAAAAGGTATAGCATGGGTAAAGTAACTGATTTTTGCTCTAAGTTCTGAGAGTGGTGAGTGCAATTGATTACTATAATAATCAGAAGTACCTAAGCCTGCCCTGTACCTAGGATGTACTGTCAGTCATCACACTTATTGAAAAGCTTTGTTTTGTTTTAAAATTACATGTACAGATTCATGTAGCATCTTTGAAAAAGTTTTGTTTCTAAGATGACATCATTAAAGGACGTTCCAAAACTAAACTTTTATATTCGGTAGAGGAATTTTAAACAAAGACTAGAAATTAAATGCTATCAGATGATTATCAATATACTTCGTTATGATTATGCTATGCTTGCAGAAAAGAATGTCCTTAATTTTAGGAAATGCACAAAATTACATAAGAGTAATGTGTTGTTTTATATGCATCTTTCAGTTGATCCAGGAAATACACAACACTAAGGCTGACAGTTGTTTATTTGTGTCCACTGTTCTATCTTTTCAGGTGTATTTTAAATTTGAAATTTCTCTTGATAAAATATTGAGAGGAAAAGACTATTAGTAAAACTATGTGATTACAGATAAGGTTATAAAAACTATGACCAAAAAGATGTTACTTTGAATGATTACTTTTTTAAACTATCTGAAATTCCTTCTTGTAATATTTTCCTAAGAAACATATTGTCAGACTAGAGATGAAGCTCAGCAATAGAGCATTTACCTAATACAAGGCCAAGTTCTCTCCTCAGCTCAAAAAAATGCAAAAAAAAAACCCTCCAAAATACAAAAACGCAATGGTAATGATATTCAAAGCAAAATTGTTTGAAGATTTATTTTTGTAATACTTTGAACATATAGCAATAAATTTGTTCACAGTTTTCAACCTAAAAATAACACAACCATTGTCATGACTATTTCTCAATGTGTATTCACAAGATTTTCAGAACCAAGCAATTCCTAGCCCAGAAACAAGCAAACAACAACAAAAATGATCCTGTTCCCCAATAGATTCAGATGAAAACTGGTAATATCAGACACAACTCCAGAAGTCACTGGAGCACAGCCAAGCTGGGTCTTTAAGTTGGTGTGAACGTTAAGCCTGAACTATGCTCAATACTAACTGTACCAGATGAAAATTAAAGGGTCTTACCTCTGGTAATTTGTGCGTGTTTGACTGATCTATATAGGTACACAGTTAGGCCGAAATCCTAAGCTTACATGTATTTCATAATTACGGCATTTGTGGAATGGAGTGTACCTTCTAAAATTTAGAGGGTTACACAAAAAGAAAATTAAAAGTTAAAAGAAACAGAGATTGCCACGTTTTTCTTCGTTCTGGACTTTAATTGGCTATGTACAATTTTTAAAAACCTGTCATCAACTGTTCCTTCAATTTGATCCTGAAAGCAGTTAGTGCTCATTTGTGATTCATTGAATAACTGATTAATGCATATCTAAATTAGGATATCCACAGAACTTTTTTTTTTTTTTGCCAACTACTAATATATAACATTATGTGAAAATTGTGTTACTGTAAACATACCCACCGCATGGTTTGGGATACAAACACATAGATAACAATGACAGAGGCACGCTACCTGTCATATAGGACGGACATTTTTCATTAGAAAGAGACGGTTCCAGAGTCCCAGGCAAGGAAAGAGACAGTCCCTCACCCAGGACGCTGGAATCTGCTAGAAGGTCTCCGAAGTCCATCAGACATGACCCGCAGCGCCCGATTTCCCAGTTGCTACGATTAGTTGCTAAGACACCAACCGTCGCGCAGGAAGAGCAATCTGTGCGCTCCCTTTGGGAGCCGTAGTAAATGGTCCCAAGGTTGAGCTCATTGGTTCCGGAATGCGTTTATCGTCTCTAGGAGAGACCGGAAGACGAGGTGAACCGGGAGTGACGCTTCTGGGCCGCGGAGGATTGTGGGAGGAGGCTGTCTCTAATTTCTCCGCCCCTCCTCCCCCCCTCCAGCCAAGATGTCTGACATGGAGGATGATTTCATGTGCGATGATGAGGAGGACTACGACCTGGTGAGGCGCGAGGAGCGGGCCCCGGGCTGGAAGTGGGGTTTGGCGGCGGGGCCGAGGCCAAGCATCTGCAGCTTCCCCCAGGGTCGCGTCGGCCCCATTCCGCCCTGCACGGTGACCGCGGGCCTGTCGGGCCTGGGAAGAGAGGGAGGGGGGCGGCGGTCCATCCAGGCCGCGGGGCCAGGGATAGCGCAGGTGGCCAGCCGCGGCCGGCTCTCAGCGCCTCCCTTGCCCGCTGCCGAGCCGCCGGGGCCCGGCCCTGAGGTCTGGGCCCCCGCGGATCCACCTCCGCTTCATACCGGACCTGAGCCGGTACCAGATGCTAGGAGAGTGAAAATTAGAGGGGCCCAACCTGCTCCTAAGTGCAAAACTCAGGAGTCTCCCTAAAAGAGCTTACGGGTCTCGTCCAGAGTCAGTGTGGGTCCCGGGTAAAGGTTCAGAGCAGTAATAAAAGCAGGGAAAGTAGTTAAAATGCTTGTTTTGTTCTCCAAAAAAAATGACAAGCTGAGAAGGGTTTGTTTTTTGTTTGGTTGGGCTAGAGGTTAAAGGAATTGGAACCAGTGGCTTTTTCCCTTGATTTAAGAAATTTCCCAGCATCAGTGTTTGAATCATTAACAGCATGGAAATAAACAAACTTGACTAGTTTGATGGTGATTTCTTTTTTTATTATTTTATTTATTTTTAGGTACATTGGTGTTTTGCCTGCATGTGTGTGTGATGGTATCAGATCCCCTAGAACTGCAGTTACAGACAGACAGGTGTGAGCTGCCATGTGGGTGCTGGGAATTGAACTTGGGTCCTCTGGAAGAGCAGCCAGTGCTCTTAACCGCTGAGCCATCTCTTCAGCCCCCTGGTGATTTCTTTTTAATTTAAGGTTTAATTTGTAAATGAATCTACAGGTTTTAAACTGACCCTCGTTTTATGTTGATAGTCAAAAAAACCTATCAGCATCTGTGGAAGAACTAATAAAAAAAATGCTCTTGATCACCTCTTACTGCCAATTTTGTTTCTTAATTGAGAAGCATTTTGTTTGGTCCTTAGGAATTACAGTGATGTTGCATTTTGGTAAAGTTATGGGATAGATGTTTTGAGAAGTCTGGTTAATCTTTTAAGTGCCACATTCTCAAAGTATGAATATTTTGGGTTTGAGTTCTGTGTAACTTCTTTGTGTGGGTGAATATGTAAATCATTTCCAGGTGTGTTTTTTTTTTTTAATTTTTGCATTTTTACAGAAAGGCATATTTTGCAAAGGAAGAGAGAAGTGACTGGAGAGTAATAGTAGATATTTTAGCAATTGTTTAAATGTAGCCTTTTGTTGTATTTGTTCACAAGCAAGGCAGTTGTAAGCAGATCCCGCGGTTCATTATAAGCAACTGGGAGAACTGAATTTTCCCCTCTTGTTCTGCTTTTATTTCTATTACAGGTAGTTTTTAAGTTGTCCAGGTGTTTCTTTTGAATGTTTGTAATACTTGGAGCGTTTTAAAAATCTTTTACTTATCTCTTTCTGATTAAGTGAATGAATATTAGACTAGGGTCAACTTGAAAATACAATATAGAATGAAGATGAGAATCTTAGGAAATACTCTACTAGACTTTATGAACTTTTTGTGGAAGTTTTTTGTCTTATTTTGAGACAGGGTCTCGCAAAGGAGCCATGGCGTACTTGGAACTGTCTGCTTCCCAGGTGTTGGGAGTGAGGGCTTGCATCACAACACCTGGCTTTGGAAACTTTTTTAACTAGACATATAGTGTATTTGGCTCTTTCCCAGCTTCTCAAGGCCTACTACATGTACCATATAATAAAGTTGAGTATGCAGTTGTCTCAACTTAAAAAAAAAAAATTAACAGAAGGAATTAAGATTTTATACTATTGCAGAATTAAATGAAATTTGAGATTGTTTCTTCTTGTTTCTTCCTCAAGCATTGTGTTTAATAGTTCTGATCCATTTCTCTTATAAATACCATTTTAGATTCCTTTACTAACAGTTAAAATTGTTGTAGCATGACAACTTTCAGGTAATTTATTTTCATTTGCTAGTCAGTATTCTTTAATCCTGTTTTTAAAAGGATAAGGATGACTACCATTTCATAGCTGGTAGTGATGGTTTTCTTTTATTTGAGTAATTATTTTGCCTGGATCTTTTTCTGTTTTTTTGTTTGTTTGTTTGTTTGTTTGTTTGTTTTTTATAGAAAGTCAACAGGATTAAGTAGGTTTCTTTCTACCTCTTTTTATTTTTAAGACAGGGTCTCACTAGTTTGCCCAGGCTGGCCCTGAACTTCTCTACAGTAGTGATAATGACAGAACTGCAGCACCAGGCCAAGCTAGAACTTTTTAAAAATGTGTTTATTAGAAAATTGATTATCTCTTAGGTGGGGCTGGGGCGTAGCTCACTTGCTAGAATGCTGCCCTCATATTTCAAAAGCTCTGGGTTTGATTTTTAGTACTACATGTGTTAAATATGATAGCACACTTCTGTACCACTTGAGTGGTAGAGAGAATAAGGATCAGAGGCTCAAGGCCATTCTTTGCTACGTACTGAGTTGGAGCCGAACTACATGATTTTGTTTGAATTATAATTCAAGTGTTTTGTAGGCTGATTTTTCTTTGGGCCACCAGCTCACAAATAACGAGACTTTTTATTTATTAGTATTTATTATGAAAGCTTGGTCTTTCGTTTAGGCTTATTTCTAATTAGCTCTTATAATTTAACCCATGTCTTTATTAATCTATGTTATATCATATGGCTTTTACCTCTATCTCATTTTGTGTGTCCAATTCCAAGACTGACTGGCATCTTTTGAATGCCTAAATTCATCTAGCGGTTCCTCTCTCTTCCTGGAAGTCTTCGCCTGTCTCTCCTGCTTAGCTATTGGCTGTACGGCTTTTTACTTACACCAATCACAGCAATACATCTTTACACAGTGTAAAATATCCCACAGCAGATGTTAATAGCACTACAAGTATTTCTGGCTATAGTAATACTCAGCATACCTTTATCTGTTGTCCACTGATACTTTAAAGTCCTAAACCACCTTTTGTATTTGCACAGTATAGTGGAAACAGGTGGCCAGGGACGGTCCTGAAAATGAAAAATAGGTCTTTGTACTGTTTTACTTGTGTATGAGTGCATGCCTGTGTACTGAGTACCTGCCTGGTGCCTGTGGGTGCTGGGAATTGAATGATGGCTCTCTGCAAGAGCCCTTCTGTGCCCTTTTATCCAAAATGGTAAATAATGACTATGGTATTTAAGAGAGCAGATTGTTAAACAATGAATAGAAATTTGCTACACTTAGCCTCTTATTTTTACAGTCTTTTGATTTGATATAGGCAAAAGTAGGCATTTTCTAAGCAATATTAACCCATGTAATGTTGATTGTAGAGATAAGAGATGGTACTAGCAAAAACCCAGGTGTACAAAGTATGCCATGATGTGCATGTGGATTTCAGAGGAAACTTGGGGAAGTTGATTCTCTCCTATGGCATGGGTCCCAGGATGGAACTTGGGTCATCAGGCTTTGCACCATCCAGCCTTTCCCACTAATCCATCTAATTGTTCTATAAATAATTTAAGCAAACTGACTTTATTTCCAAAGTTATTCTCTACATTTCTATTTTATAGTCGGGATATTTATATTTGAGTATAATTACTTAAATGAATTGGGGAAAACTACTGTCTGTAAAATAAAATAGTTTCACCAAGCTGTGAGTCTAATGTTTCTTTTATCTAACTCATAGATGGCAATAGTAAATGAATGGTTATTGGTATGTCTTTTCTAGTTTTAATATATTTTAATGCCCCAATTTTGTTTTTTGTGTCTAAGGGGAGATGAGATGTAGCTTCAGAATATCCAACAGAATCTCTTGCCATAAATACACTGGCATGCACAGACATAAACTTTTGTTTAAATTTATCTAAAAGATACAAAATACCTAACTCTTAAAATATTTTTACCAGTATGTATTTTCGGTGTGTGTGTACATGCATGTGCATGCTACACTATGCATGTAGAGGTCAATAGACAACTTGGCTAAAATCCTGTTGCCAAGCTTGTCAGCGAGTACTTTACCCACTGGGCCCATTTGCAAGCTCACTACTTTTTTTTACAGCTCCAAAGGTGATGTGTAGACACTGTATTTTGTTTGGTTTCCTATTGATAGCAATTTGATCTGTTTTCAGCCTGCAATATTATAAACAATATGTAATTTAAAAAAAAAAAAATGGCCCAGAGGTTAGGAGCACTGGTTGCTCTTGTAGAAGACCCAAGTTTGATTCTGAGCACCCATGTGGTAGCTTATAACTAACTGTAACTCCAGTTTCAGGGGATCCAATGTCTTCTGGCCTCTGCAGCACGAAGCATGTACATGGTGCTCATATATGCATCCATGCAAACATTCCTATACATAAAATAAAATAAATTGTTTTTAAAAACGAATTAAAAGTTATATTGACAATTAAAGTAAGCTATTAAACTGGGTAATTCTGTCTTAGGTTAAAAGCAGTTCACTAAAACCAAAAACAATTAATTCCAATAAAGGTAGTTTTTTTCAGAAGTGTTACTATAATCCATGTCAGTATTGGTGGACACTGCCTCTTAAAGCTACAGTCAAAGAATAATACTGATTTAGAATTAAAGTTGTGGATTTTCAAAAAGACCTATTAGTTTATTGATAGTATAATTTCAGAGTTTTAAACAAGGATTACTAAAATAAGCAACTGACAGCTCTCACATGTCTAATGATAATATTAAATCATGAGTAATAAACACATTCAGTTAATAATAAAACATTTTTAAAATAGACCTTGCTAAGTTCAAAAACTAGAGCATCCAAAATGAGTTTGCGATTTGCACTATATCCTTTATGAATACCTGGGCTTCAGGGAGAACTGGAAGCCTCCTATGTGGAACTCCAAACATAGCAAACAAGAAAAAGCATTTTTATGATAATATCCTTAAATCCAAAGAACACATTTTGAGAATGAGAACTGGTCCTAGGTCACGTGTTTTTTATGTCTCTCCTTGGAAATTTCATCTGAAAATGATAGTTTGGGATGAATAAAAGATGGTTCCTATTTACACTATAGATTACAAATTAGTACATGTCAGAGTGAGATTTCTTTTAAGTTTTGATAGTTGAAATACAAATGACGTAACTAGGATTTGTATTATAGGTAGTATTTAAGAGTAATGGTCCATTCTTGTCTAGCTTCCAGTGTCCTTTGCCTCTTGGAAAGCATTCTCTTGATGGATCTGTTTTCCTAGTATGTATTCCTTTGGACCTGTATTGATGACATGAGTATGGAATTAAACCATCAAACGGGGCTTGTTCAGAGGGGCTTATGTGTATTTCATCTTGTAGTCAGAAATTAACCCTGACTGATGTGTGTTGTTAATGTGGGTAGTTCTGTCTTCAGTTAAACATTTAATGAATACTTTGTAATGTCTCGGGAACATGAAACATGATAAGAAAATTCTTTTTAGAAGTCAAAGTCATTCAGTTGAGAGAAGTAAGGACGCAACATAGACGTTAAGTCCATTAGATAGATGCCTGTCATGTGGAGAGAAGCATGAAGGTAGGAGAGTTGGTTCTACTAAGAACTGGGGAATCAAAAAGAAATACCTTGGTAAGTACATCTAACCAGGAGTGTGAGGCTGGGAGCTACAGAGGAGAAACAGAAGGGGAGGGATGAAGTGTGATCCTATTTAGTCTGATCAATAAAACCCCCGAGTCAAATATCGCAGTAAAAACCTGAAAGATCAGAGAAGCGAGGGAGCAGCCACCAGTGACTTCTTAGCTCTCTGGATCCTCCTGAGTGCTGGGATTAAAGGTGTGTCACCACTGTCTGGCCTCTGATCTCCAGGCAAGCTTTATTTGTCAGAAACACAAAGAGAGTTGTACAGATTCCTAACCAGAGTATGATTTGCTGCTGCTGTGGCTCCATCCTCACAGGCTGGCACTGGAGCAGGTGCCAGGCCAACGTAGGCAACTTAGAGTTGAGCGAAGTCGTGGTGGACACTTAAATGCCTACGGCCTGAGTTTAGTCTCTCTCCAGTATGGCCAAGATAATTGTGTTAAAACAATTCAAAATTGTATGGAGTATTTGGGGGGAAATAGTAGGCCCAAAAAATGTAGATGGGTCATCACAGATTGCTTTAGAGACAGTTTAGTTATTTCATCAGTAGATTGAAACTCAGTGAACCTTAAGATTTTTAAATCCCCTTTATAATATGCAAGCGACTTTATTTTACATAATGCTGCTTAAACTTTTATTTAGGATATTCACAAACATTTTGGTTTTTGCTAAAAGCATTTCACTGAAACTACTACAAATTGTTAGTTGGCAGAAACATTCAGTTTAGCAGTGATGCATCTAATTCTCTATTTTGATTGTTATCTTGTGTTGCTGAGCCATTGCTAAGTATTGTGGTTACATTACATATTGAATTTCACATCTTATGCTCTTAACCACATTCTCTTCTTTTTTTTTCATTCTGCTACTTGAGCTTAAGCATCCATTGTCTTTATCCAGCTTTCAGGAATAGCCAGTGGGCTGTTTTGTGACTAAGTATTGCCTGAAAATATAAAGAACTTGTTTTCAGCCATGTCATAATTGTCTCTGGGTAAAAAGTAACTGAGGCTCATCTCTCCAGCTTTTAAAGCTTTTCTGTTTCCTCGCTGAAGAAAAGTCATTGATTTAACTCTGCCGTTCATGGACTGTGCCTCTTGACCTGTCCTTTCTTGATTCTGGCCTGATTGTTTGCTTTTGTCTTGTCTTTATGTGTTGGGCTAAAAGCAAAAAATAAATGAGTACTGAATAAGAGTAAAACTTACACTTTTTGTGATCTAGCAGTCAGAACTAATTTTTAATTCATTTCCAGATTCAGGGCTGCAGTCAGAAGACTTGGGTTACCAAAGGTAATTTATTGGTACAGTGAGATGAGTTTTGAGTGTAAAACATACTCAGATCAGAGCGTCTTTGCTGTTTTCCACAATTGATATTTTGATCTGTGACCATCAGGGCTGAAATTACTGCTTCACATAAACACATAAAAAGTGACATAAGTATGTTTAGGTCCATTTTGGAAATTACTGGGTTCCTGCCCAAATCCTAAGCCAAAATCCATTTAATGTAACAAGTTGGTGAGTCAAACAGCAATTTTTAAAATCAGAAGTCCTAACAATACAATTCAAAGGTATACTAACATGATGTCTTCGGAAGAACATCTGTAGAATAGTACTAAAGTCTTCTCTGTAATTAAACCATTTGCTTCTGTAAGAGCAGAAGACTGTGTGAGAGACACTACAGATCATAACAGAAACTAGCGAAGTCTGAGCTAAGGTATTTAAGACATTGTTCAAAGTGAAAAGTGCCTGGTTTGTTGTTTGTTTTTTGTTTTGTTTTGTTTTTTTCCCCCCACAACCCAGGTTGCAGTGATGTCACATAGTGTAATCTGGCCAGTGCTGCCAAAAATGTGTGGCTTCTTCTTAATTTTGTCATTCTGTATTCAAATATCTTTTGCTATTGTCCAATATTTTGTGGCATCCCCCCTTCACATTCAGGTCTCATTCATCTGTCCCCATGTTATGTGTCCCACCCCACCCCTTGGCTGCATTGGATCATAACCTACATTTTAAGAAGCCAGATCCTAGATACCCAAATAAGGAATGGAAAGAGGGGCATAGTGTGGGAAGGTGGAAAGAAGTCTGGATAACTGTGAGCAAAGCCCAGGTGGCTGCAGCAATGTGAATGAGGGACAGGTTCCATAGGAGGTGCTGGATGTGGGCAGGAGTCAGATTTTTACTACTCAACTTATTTAGAGAAAAAATTTTTATTAAATGTATTAGATAATAGATATTATATGCAGATTATTCTGACGTTTAACATAAAGTCGAAAATTTAGAGTTAGGGAGACCGGGAAGGCTGCTTGTAGAAGAAGGTAAACGTGTTTTGGAGAAGTATGTGGCTGAAGAGCAAGGAGTGGGTGGTCTGGGAGTGTCCTGTGCACACTTGTGTTGCCTCGTGTTGTACATCGCTCGTGCCTGTACTGTGCTCCTTATCTCACCCATTTCTTCCAGCTTTGACTGTCTCTGTGATGGACAGTTTGTTTATTCTCTAGTAGTTATTTTTTCTTACCTTTATTTATCTTGTTAGAAGTGATGAGAGTTAAGAAATGGATCACTATGAAGTATGTTTTTTTCTAGTCTGGTCTTGTCCCTAAGTGAAGTGTTCCAGTGGAGTTTCAGGTGTTAAATCTGGCTGAATGTCTTAGTGTGGGAATGAGTGTCAGCATGTGCATCACAAAGCCACTGAGACAACCATCTTGTAGTTCTGAGCTCCCTTCTTCATGCCATTGCCTTTACCATATTCCCTTTCTATATTTTGAAGAGATAAACTATGTGAATTTAAATCAACTCTAATATTTATGTCTTCCTATTCTCTTTCCCTCCAGTACTATTCTTCTGATATAAACTTATCCCTTTGTAGTTTGTAGAGGAGAAAATAATCTTTATTTTGTGGCCATCTAAAATAGTACTTTTGGGGTCAGTGAGCTGAATCAGCAGGTTACAGTACCTACCACAGAGCCTGACAACCTATGGAGCTGGTATATAAATCCCACCATATAAATTCAGATCTTATTGAAAAACAATACAGCAGAAGTAAAAGCTTGCTTTTTAAAAAGTGCTCTAAGAAGCAATGTAAGTTAGGTGGTGGTGCACACGCCTTTAATGCCAGAACTCAAGGGTCAAAGGCAGTCATATCCCTAAGTTTGAGGCCAGTTGCATAGTAAGTTTCAAGACAGCCAGAGATACACAGAAACCCTGCCTTGAAAAACAAAAAAGACCAACAAGAAGCAATATGAGCAAAGATTAAATAGTTCTAAGATTTTAATGCTAATTCAGATTACAAATTAGTCATCAATTTCACAGAACAGAAAGTTGTTGGATTGTTTTTTATTTAGTGTGTCTTTTTGGTGTATGTGCATAATACATGCACATATGTGAGAGAACACGTGTGGAAGTGACAGGGTGGTGTCGGGTTTCTTCATCAGTTCTCTCTGCTCACTTCAACTCCGTGTGACAGGGTCACAGGCACTGGTGCAGTTATCCTGCTTCTTTACATTCATGTTGGGGGTTTGAACCCAAATCTTCGTGCTTGCGCAGTAAGCACTCTTGTCCTGTGCCCCCTTCCCAGCCTTTGGAAGTGCTAGTTTTGATCTAGAAATATAATTTCTATCTTACTGTATACTATATTCCTTCTCTGATTTTAAAATAAGATCAGTGTTCAAGGTTGTTTTATTTTAAACAAAAATACATTTTTTATCCTAGCAGCATTCACTTTTTATAGTGCCATTTGTGAGTTCTTCTCATCTATCGCCTCTCTTTTCAACACACAGGAGTACTCTGAAGATAGTAATTCTGAGCCCAACGTGGATTTGGAAAATCAGTACTATAACTCGAAGGCGTTGAAGGAAGATGACCCAAAAGCAGCGCTGAGCAGCTTCCAAAAGGTTTCAGCTTCTACCTGATTCTGTCTTGAAGTTTGTGTTGTTGTTAATAGTGGTGCTGTGTCAGTTACTTTTCTCATTGCTACACCAATGAGAAAATATCTGACCGGAAACAAGGAGGATGTGTTCATGTCCGTTCACTGTTTAAGATGTAGTCCCTCGTGCAGGGAAGCCGTATTGGCCCCCGGGGGCTTGGCCCCCAGTTGGTGTGACATGTCACTGAGGGTGGGCTGTGAGGTGCCATGCCCAGTGTCTCTCTCTGCCTCTACATGGGGATCAAGGTAAGCTTTCAGCTGTCCCTCCTGCCATGCTTTGTTCCAACTATCATGGACTCTGAAACTGCACATCCAAATAAACACTTCCTTTTCCAAGGGCCTTGGCAGAGTTGTGTTATCACAGCAGTAGAAAGGTAACTAGGAAACCAGGAAGCAGGGAGAGAGGCTGGGGCCTGAAGTGGATCTGGGTTATAACTCCCTAGGCATGTTCCAGTGGTTCACTTCCTCTGCCAGGGCTCTACCCTATTGAGGGTTCCATGCCTCCCAAATCAGCACGTCAGTTAGGGACCAAGTGGTTGGACATAGGCAGGCATTTTATTTCCAAACCATAGCATGGGCATTGAATCCATAGTAACTTATTTCAGAAATGTGTGTTTGATTTTATGATAATTCTTTCTGAAAAATTGCATTGTAGATAATAAACATGTATTTCAGAAAGGTTTCCTGTTGTCTTTTCTAATTAAACTGTTGGTGAAGCAGGGTCCTTGTCCTGAAAACACACTAGGGAAACAGTCTTGTGGTCAGCACTATTATTACTATAATCATGTTGCTTCTGGCAACAGATCACATTGATTTCTTGACTCCTGAACAATGGAGGTTCTACCTAAAGGTGATTCAGATAGGAGAGTCCTTTCCTGGTCTGGGTAATCAAGTAAGGCCTTTTATGTGACAGCTTAAGAGTCAGCTCACTTACCCAAGGATCCCAAGAAGTTTCTCTTTTAATCCTTTTAAAAATTAAGATTATAGTGAAATTTGGAAGAAAATATTTTTCATGGATAGCTTATAAAAATTAATTCAGGACTTAAAGACATTGGTGTCCATTCAAAAATAGTGCATTAATATTGATATTAAAAAATGTCTCCTCCTTATTTTAGGTTTTGGAACTGGAAGGTGAGAAGGGGGAGTGGGGGTTTAAAGCCCTGAAACAGATGATCAAGATCAACTTCAAGTTGGTAAGAGTCACTCCTAGAGACTAACCTCACCATGAGAACATGCATCAGCCTCCTCCTCTAGTCACTTATTATGCTGGCATCTGTCCCCAGGTGTGGAGTGCAGTGACTGCAGCACAATTGATCACGTCATTTCCTCCACTAGTTTTTTAATTCAGTATAAGATGAAAATTTTTCTGTTTGACTAACTTAGATGTGCATTGTGTGTATAACTGCATATTTACAGGTATATTATTTGTAGAGTTTTTGAAAAACTTGCTTTGGAGGTTTATTTTGGAGTTTAAAAATTTCATTTATTACCAAGAGCTCTTCTCCACTGACGGGGGGCCAAGTACTTAGCATTGCACCTGACATGTCTCTTGTCTCTTCCCACCAACAATCAATCAACAGAAGAAGGTCTGAATCCCTTTAGAATATACAATTATACTCTGCTACTCTGGCCCATGCTGACATCATCTTTCACCTCATTGCAGTGAACTGTTAGCTGCTCTTGTACCCATCCTTGTTCTACTACAGTTATTGTCACAGCAGAGTCATCCTTTAGATGATACCATCCTTTTCTTCAGATCTTCTGTGATCCTCATTGCCCCTCAGTAAAATCCAGAATCTTTACCATGGCTTTTAGAGACCTCTTTGCTGTTGCCTCTGCCTCAAATGGCTCTGCTCAAATGTTATTTACCTACTACATGGCCTCTTCTGCTGTCTTTGTTTTTTGTGACTTGGTTATTCATTGACTTTTTTCTGTAGTCTACCCTCACCAGTGAGCTATGAGCTCAGTCAAAGCAGGGCTTTGCTTTCACCTGTACTTGGCATTCAGTAGGTACTCATATTCTCTGTTGAGTGATTCATGGACAAACTGGAAATGCCTTGGTATGTTTTTTTGGAATGCCAGTAGTCTATTTTCTTGAGTTAGACAAATAAAAGTGAAGAAATCCGGGTAGAAGTGGAGGAAAGGGGCTGGGAGGTAAAGACAGTAGGATCCCTAGGCCTGGTGGCTAGCCAGTCTAGCCAAACTGGTGACTTCCAGGTCCCTGAGAGACCCTTTTCACATGCGCACACACACACAAATGCACATATATACAAAAAATATAATAAAGAAGAGATCTAATTGCAAGTATGAATTTTACATCACCAGGGATCAAGGAACTTTTTTTCTTTTCTTTCAACTTTATCTAAATAGCTTTTCTGTCTATCCCTGGTTGCCCTTGAACTCACTGTGTTGGCTAAGCTGACCTTGAATTTGCCTCTGCCTCCTGGATGCCATGGTTACAGATGTGTGTCTCCATTCCACCTTTGGTGGAACATTTGAGAAGAGGTACAGGGGAGTGTAGGTGAGCAGAGGTTAAGCTCTTAGCAGGTCCAGGAGCCAGGCTGATGGAAAGGTCATTACAAACCAGTCACCACTTCGTTTTTCTGGTTTCTGTATTTCCTAACACCTCCTTCCTCTCATGGTCACTTGGTTGTTAAACCTTCTCTGGTTACCCCTTTGGTTCCATGCCATCCGGCCCTGCTTATTCCACTCTTTCTGTAACCTTTCTCAGGTGTACTGACTGTGGTATATTCTCCCATCTTCAATAGAGTGCCTCCTTGAGCCTCTCCTGTAGAAACTGTCAGTAAATGCTTGAACTCAAGTCTTTGACCCCAATATCTTAACATAAACCCTGTTAATGCTTTATATATTTAGTTTATATTGCGTTTACCCTTTCTGGTTCTACTTTTCAAAGTGTGCTTTTTCACAAAGCCCCAGTGCTTTCTGTTTATGATGATACTACAACGATGTTTCCTATATTTAAGTTAACATCCTAGAAAAATATGGAAGAAGCAACAAGAGGCTAAGGAGCAGAGTTGAATTAACAAAAAAAGTACAGTAACATTAAATGCTGAATGTCAACTTTTAAGATGCTGTGATTTGCAGGAAAACATGATTCCCTTAAACTTGCTATTTTCACATATAGTGGTAGGTTTCATATTAGTCCAATTAAACATGGACTGCCCTTCAGACTTGGTTTCTCTATTTTACCTTGAACAGAGCTGGGAAAGATTTTAAAAAAAAAGGGGTTAGCTGTATCATTGTACTGACTTCCCAGTTTGCCATTTGCTTCTATCACAGCATCTATAAGTAGGAGAATACAACCTTAGTCAACGGTATCCACACTAGAACCTGTGTAGAAGCTATGCTGTGTTAGCCAGTCAGAAGGTTCTGTTTCACTAGCTCTGTATGTAACCAGTTTGCTTAATTTCTTAAGTCTTTAATTACAATTAACATAATTTTAAGGCCCCTGTCTGTATTTGTTCACATACATATTTATTTGCTTCTGTGTGTGTGTGTCTCTTTTGTTTTTGAGACAGAGTCTATCTATTTAGCCCTAGCTGTCCTGAAACTCATTGTGCAGACCAGGCTGGCCTCGAACTCACAGAAATCCACCTGCCTCTGTCTCCTTAGCACTGGGATTAAAAGCATGCACTACCATATCCATCTAACATAATTTTTTAAAATGAGTGCCTTAGAGCTATCAAGATGAGTGGGTAAAGAAAGGGCTTGCCACCAAGTCTGACAGCCTGAGGTCAATCCCTGGGACCCATATGGTAGAAGGAGAGGCCCATTTCCACAAGCTGTTCTCTGGTCTCCACATTCATGCCATGGTGCAAATTTATTTTACATTCGTCACAAATAATTGGAAGGTGGTGAGTATCTTACTGCCTCGTTGCAGTATCACCCTGACTGACAAAAGCATCTTGAGGAAAGGCTTATTTTGGCTTCCAGTTGTGGGCATACAGTAAGATGAGAAATGAGAGGTACCTTTGTCTACAGTTCTGTTAGTACTAAAATGTGATGTCAGAGTTGAGACAGCCTTATTCCACCATCTTTTGTCTTTCTAAAAGATACACTCTGTAACCACAGGTTTACTAGGTTGCTTATAGGGTAGTCCATGTTAGTTGTGTCCTCCTGAAACTTCCATAGTAGCTAACTATCATCCCTTTATTCCTTACCCTAATGACCAGAAGAAAGTATTTATACCTGCCAGTGCACCATTTCCGTGAAAGAAACAGCTAAAGAGGCCAGTAGCTACAAGGGAGGTGTAGGGACTAGAACAGTTGTACAATTAGACTCCAGCACTGACTTATGAGATAGACTCCACAAGTATCTAACTGCTGAACAGCAGTTTATAAACAGCCATACAGCATAATGCTGCAGTGGCAGCTTTAACTGTGCCTGTGGAGTAGGGCCCTGTGTAGGATAATTTCCTTTCTTTCCTTTAACTGAAAGTATATTTTCTATACAGTGTATTCTGAGTATGGAACTCAGTCCAACTCGTCCCAGATCCTGTCCCCCACCCCAGGATAATTTTCCTACATGAGATACGTCCTGAGACTTGAAGAGGTTCTTTGACCTTATTAAAAGCCAGCCAGTTCAAGGGAGAAATAAGACATCTAACTCTAGTTAGAAAGTTAGGATGAATCTTAATTTAGGGGAGAAATAGTTGGTATCTGCATAGTTACTTAGTAGGTATTTTAATTGTTTTCTAATCAAATGTGTTGTGAAGAGTAATATTGGAAACTTGAAAAATATACAAGTTTCATGTACTTAGTAGGCTGAATTCTGATGTTGGTTGTGTCATCCTCCGTTCTTCCTCTTAAGAGCATAGGATGAATTGTGGGAGTTCCGATTCGGTGGTCACAGGCTTGTCTCCAATCATGTCTCCAATCATGCATTTTTCTTTCCTCACAGACAAACTTTCCAGAAATGATGAACAGATATAAACAACTTTTGACCTATATTCGGAGTGCGGTCACCAGGAACTACTCTGAAAAGTCCATTAATTCTATCCTTGATTATATCTCCACTTCTAAACAGGTTAGACTTGAGGTTTCCTCTTGAGCTGTCAATGTGTTACTTAAAGTAAGAGTTCTAGGGGTTTGGGAGGGCTGCTGCTGTGATGGTTACTTTTCATTTTGAGACCATCTCATGTGGCACAAGAGTGGCCCTGGGCTCCTAGACCTCCCCACTTTGCCTCCCAAGTGCTCATAGTCAAAGGCCTTGTTAATAATAACTAGTGTGCTTCAAAAGTAATGTGTTCTGCTTTCTTGATTTGGGTACTGATTAACATTTAAAGCTAATAAGTCCAGGCTAATCTCTTTTTAATAGTATTTTTAGATCCTTATATATTACCTATAAATAACCTGGGCAGACCTGTATTCAATTCAGATTCCATTCACCTATCATAGCTCTGTTTTTGATGAAATTTTATCTTCATTGAACTTAGGCATTGAGCATGCTAAGCAAGTGTTCCCATTGAAGCTATGCCCCTGATCTTCACTTCAGCCATTGGGAGTGTTAAATACTAAACACTAGTCACGAGTTGTGATATTTGATTAAAGTCCTTGAGAAAAACTTGTCCTGTGACAGTCACAATAGGTACTCTATAATCAAGGATTCATGGCGAGAGCTGATAAAGGGAGGGAGATTGGCTCTTCTAGAAATGATGGTTTTATGTATTTCATCCCCATTTTGTGTGTGTGGTTGTTTTTTTACTTGAATTTTTTAAGCTTTCTTACCCTCTGATATTTGAACATAAAATACTCTTTTATATCACTTAGTATCTCTTTTTGTACTCTTGATCAGTGTTCTTAGAATCAGCCTCATCGCCTCCCCCAAACACACATGCACACACATACACACACGCACACAGATACACATGCACACAGATACACACATGCATACGCACACACATGCATACTTTTTTCCCCTTAGGTAGATGTATTTCTCTTTGTTGAGATAGTTTATTGCTGCCATTCTTTGTATTTTCCACATCTATTCTGACAGTAGCCTTATCACATAATGACAGTAGTTGGAGAGGAAGTTCCATGTGGCATTTCTGCCGTATAATAAGACCAGCCTGGCTGGTGACACATGCCTGAGAGTCCAGGACTGGACAGTGGGGTCAGTGGGGATAAGAAAGAGTTCAAGGCCACACACTGAAACAAGGTGAGTTTAAGGCTATCCTGGGCTATATGAGACACTGTATCTAAATAAATAACACTAAATTAAGTGGGAGAATATTTTTGATGCTTACAAACAAGTATCATAAAAACATTTCTGGTACTGTATTTATAAATATGCCAAATGTTAGAGGAACAGAATTGAATAATTTTAAAACTTAAAAGGTTTAAAATTTAAAGATTTTAAAAGGTTATATTCTTCTGTATGCCGTTTTCTGAAAGCTTTTTGCCTTTTGAAGGGCCAAGTAGTTAATTGTGTGGGTAGCATTCTAACTTACTGAATGCCATCAGTAATTCTGAGTTAATAAGCAGCCTTTCCTGAGAGTGTCTGACTCCCCTGCTCTCCTGGTTCTCTTTCCTCTCTGTACATAAGAGATTTAGGGATCCAGATATCAGGAACAAAGCTTCAAATAAAAGAGGGTTAGCAGAGGAGCTTAAGATACTTTAAACAATAATTTTTATGGGGGGGGGGGAATCACACAGATTAGTGAATTGGTAGTGATTATCAACCACCTCAAAGTACACTAGATTTTTCCTCCATCTAGCTCCAAGGTCACCCTGAGACTTGAGAGCTGTGCAGCCCAGTTAATTGTCTAATCACATTTTGGGAGGAAAATGGGACTATTCTAAGACATACATGAGGTATGGGGCTCACACCTTTAATTCCAGTACTGAGGAGGGTAAGGCAAACCTCATCACTGCAGGCCTGGTCTGTAGAGCAAGACCTTGTCTCAAGACAAAAGAGTGCTGTTCTCTCTCTCTCTCTCTCTCTCTCTCTCTCTCTCTCTCTCTCTCTCTCTCTCTCTCTCTCTCTCTGTCTCCGTCTCCCTCTCTCTCTTTCTCTGCTTAATGGTTCCTCTATAGATTATAAAGGCCGAATAAATAAAATGTATGTATACTTAGTAAAAGTACAGCATATCATCTGTTGATTATAAAATGAATGATTAGGTTGGGAAGGACAAACCTGATTATTATGGTATTAGAACTTATGGCCATGTAGTTACATGAGAAAATGTATTTCTTGGATTTAAAAAACAAGCAAAAACATCTTAGCAGTTATAAACATGGTCTCTTATATTTTGGACTATAGAAGACATTTGGTAAGAAACAAATAGTGTATCTTACATGTATTAAAGTTCAAAGATGCACTTTTAGTCTGTTCAAATTAACTTTATTAACAGGTACAAATTTGCTGTTTACAATTATAGAATTCTGATTTTTTATGTCAGATGGATTTACTGCAGGAATTTTATGAAACAACACTGGAAGCTTTGAAAGATGCTAAGAATGATAGACTGTGGTTTAAGACAAACACAAAGGTAACATTTTTGCTTGTTCCTTCTTTTGAAGAGTGGGCAGGGCCTTGAATACCATGTCCTAAATATACACACCTCCAGCTAAAAGCCTTTGCTCTTAATAATTGTTTTACAGCTTGGGAAACTATATTTGGAACGAGAAGAATATGGAAAGCTTCAAAAAATTTTACGCCAGTTACATCAGTCTTGTCAGGTAACACTTCCTTATTTTAGCACTCAGTTAATTTAGCAATGTTTGTTCAAGCATCATCCCAAAAATTATATATAAAGAAATAAGTTTTTAAAAGATGGTGAGTTCAAGGCCAGTATGGACTGTATTAGGAGGCTTTGCCTACAGGTAAGCATGACTTTTTCTGAGTTCTGCATTTGTCATAATCAGTGGTTCTCAACCTTCCAGATGCTGTGACCTGTTAATACAGCTCCTCATGCTGTGGTCACCCCAACCATACAGTTATTTTCATTGCTGCTTCATAAGTATAATTTTGCTACTGTTATGAATTGTGATGCAAATATTCAATATATAAAATATCTAATATGTGACCCCTGTAAAGGGGTCGGTCATTCAACTCCACCCAAGTGGGCACGACCCAGAGGTTGAGAACCACTGATCCAAAGCTTGTTTCAATTCTTACCCTTTATGGAATGAGGTATAGTTATCAGTGAGTAAATATGACCCTTCTAATATGTAGTAAATTTGTACCATGTAGTAATACATAATAGATAGTAAGCTTTGCTATTTACTTATTTGCTCTAAGAATATAGATCTAACAAAGTTTTTTTAACTCTAATATATGATAAAAGTCATTTGTAGCATTACTCATAGATAAAATTTGGAATGATGGTCTGTATGTCTACAATCCAATATAGTACAGCTGTTGTGAATTCTTATGTGTCTAATGTGAAAGAAATGTTGAGACAGATGCACGGTAATCTGATTATAATTTATTAGTGCATTTTAAGTTCAAAGACTAATAAATTTGGTTTAGTTTGTATATTTTTGTTTATTAATATTTCCAGCTATATTACTATAGGCCATATACAATGCAAGGTTCATATTTGAAGATCATCTTTCAGGGTCGCCATGTGATTTCTTCGATGACTTGAAGAAGCATTGAGATGAGAAACTTTAGCATATTTTTATTTCCCTCAATGCACTAGAAGTTTGTCTTGATTGAATATATATGGATTTAAAGCAATTGTGAAGATTTAAGGAAGACCATTAGTATACCTCCTAGCTAAAAATATAAAACTACATTGATTTTTTTTTAATTACATTTAATTGGTTGTGAGGTATATAAGCATGTATATGCTGCAGAGTGCACTTTGAGGTCAGAGGGCAACTTGTAGGAATTGCTTCTCCTTGACCATGTGAAGGATGGATGGCAAGGGCCTTCCAGCATCAAATTTAATACATAGGTCTGGGGAAATGGTTCAGTAAGATAGACTTGTTAAGTAGGCATGAAAACATAAATTTAGACCCACAGTACCCACTGGTGAAGGTCGATGTGGCCCTGCATGCCTGTAACCCCAGTGCTGGGGACAGGAGCAAAGGGTGATTGCTGGCCACCAGCCTAGCTGAATAAACAGTCAGTTTCAGGTTCAGTGAGAGAGAATGCAGAAAATGACACCCGGTGTTCTTCTTTACACAACCATACACATAGGGTGTACACACAGTTTCTTAAGTGAATGAATGAATGAATGTCTTTAAACAAATATTTTCTACACACAAAAACTCTGAAAGTCTTTCCCTATCCAATAACAGTATAGTAAAGGCATATGAAGATTCCTTTGGACATTATACAGTTAGCCATGATGCAGTAAAATCTGTAATGCATTTTTACACAGAGAGGATATAAAGTTCGCAGGTTAATGCTAATAAGATTTACTCGGTTGTCCTTGCAGTCTGTCTTATCTAAAATCATTGTTTTTCTAGACTGATGATGGAGAAGATGACCTGAAAAAGGGTACCCAGTTATTAGAAATCTATGCTTTGGAGATTCAAATGTACACAGCACAGAAGAACAATAAAAAACTTAAGGCACTCTATGAGCAGTCACTTCACATCAAGTCTGCCATCCCTCATCCACTGATCATGGGTGTCATCAGAGGCAAGTTTTGGGTTGGAAGAGGGAAAGTAACAGGAGTCATTGCTTGGCTGAGTGGTTCCTAGGTTGTTTCTGTTTTACTGACCGTAAATGGTAAAGTCTGAAAGTCATAAAGTGGTCTGTTAGAAATTAGTATGGGTCCTTGTCTTAAGGTCACAGAAGTAAAGTTACTATTCAGAAAAGTCACATGATTTGTAATGACATAAAAGATGACTTCCTGTTCAGTAAACTTGCTTTATAAAAGGAAAGGGCTGCCGTGCAGGCCATACAGTTAAACCTGGGCCTACGCTGGGCTACTGCCATGCAAAAAGTCAATGCAGTTGCCTCCATTTTATCTTTATATATTAATCTTTTTGCAGAGCTGAAAATGTTCTTTTTTCTTGTTTTATTCTTTACAGAATGTGGTGGTAAAATGCACTTGAGAGAAGGTGAATTTGAAAAGGCACACACTGATTTTTTTGAAGCTTTCAAGAATTATGACGAATCAGGAAGCCCAAGACGAACCACTTGTTTAAAATATTTGGTCTTAGCAAATATGCTGATGAAGTCAGGAATAAATCCATTTGACTCCCAAGAGGTATATCTGCTTTCTTCAGTTCTCCATTAGCTGATTACCTTTTGGGAAATCAAGGGCACTCTTTCAGTATGCATACATAATTTGTTTTTGCTTTGTTTTTGTTTTTTTGTTAGGCCAAGCCGTATAAAAATGATCCAGAAATTCTAGCAATGACAAATTTAGTAAGGTAAGATTTAAGTTTCCCTGAGGCAAACCTTTTTAAAGCAGCTCTCAGAGGGGAGGGACACACAGCAGCAGAGAATAGTTGAAGGCACAGTAATTCGTGTCATTTTATTGTTTCTGTTAGTCGTGACGTCTGGTTTGGGTTGGCTTGTCTTCCGTTTGTTTTACCTTGTTTCCAGTACAGGAGAGTGAACCCAGTTGCCAGAATTTGCTTTGACCTTGTAGTCCTCCTGCCTTGGCCTCTCTCTCTCAAGCTGATACCACCAGGCCCAGCTTGGTTTTCTTTATTATTTGCTATTTATTTCTTTTATTTATTGTGTTTTCTGTTGATTGCTTATAACAGTGTGTTTGTGGCTGTAACATATATAGCAGTTTTAACTAGTTGTAAATGTCTCAAAACTTTGTTTCTCAACATTAATACCTCTGCCTACCTTAAGTCTATAAAATGTGAATTGATCAAAGATAAATAAAAAAATTTTTCAGTAATAAGTATAAAAAGCATACTTTCTCAATGATGAGATAAACATGACATTTAAAAAAAAAGTTTTTAGGGCAAGGCATAGTGCTACAGACTTGTCTCAAAAATAGAGAAAGAAACCTTAATTTTAGTAAGTAAAAAAGTTTTTGGGAGAACTTTTGTAGTAAATTCCTTACATTGATAATTCATCAGTACATTCTTTTGTTGCTTACATTTTAAAATAAGTTTAAATGTTTTCTTTAATCAAATTTGTTTTAATTGTGAAAGGACACTTGTCTAATCTCTATTCAGGTGGTTTAATTTGTATTCATTTGTTACAATATTTTGAGCTTATTTGACTACAGACTAACATTTAAAATAATTTTAAATTATGTAAATAACATTTAGAATACCTTTTTTTGTTTGTTTGGTTTGGTTTGGTTTGGTTTTTCAAGACAGGGTTTCTCTGTGTAGGCCTGACTGTCCTGTAATTCACTCTGTAGACGAGGTTGACCTCAAACATAGAGATATGTCTGCCTCTGCCTCCTAAATACTGGAATTAAAGGCATGTGCTACCAGGTAGCAAGAATACTTTTAAAATATTTTGTTCATGGCATTGGCTTGCTAAACATCACTTAAGATTAAGGAAATGATGAAAGTTTTGATTAGAAATTAGTGTAATATAAATTGATTCAGTTCAATAAAATACATTAAAGAATTGCTTTATCACACCTTTATGGAGTAATAATTATGCTTTATTAATTATGTCTCATTATCCCAGTGAAGCATCTATAATGAAACTTGAAAAGTTATTGTAATAATAAACTTTTACCCAACCAAGTAAATTTAAAAAAAAAAAAATCTATTTAATGGGAAAATCTCATATAGTTAAAATATAGATGTGTGTAAGAGAAAGTATGTGTGCCATGTTTTCACTGCTTGAAAATGCCACCTGTTGTGCATTACAGTGTATTGGAGTAGGTAAGAAAGTAATGCTTCCTAATTTTATCTTCCTAGTCAGTTGCCAGCAGACTAGAGGAAACTATTTGCTGTTGAAGTACTTGAATCAGCTCCCTAACATGAAGTTACATTGCGACCCAACAGATGGAAGGAAGCACAGCAGAGGGCCTGCAGATGGTTGATGATATGTCTTACATAGAAAGCACACAGTGGTGCCGTATCCAGAAGGTCGGCTTCTTCCTTCTCAGCACCTTTAGCAATCCCATAGTACCTGACACAATTGTTTGAGGCATAGGAGAGTTATAGACATAAATCAGCCTGTGGCCTTCTGCAGCAGGCGGCTCCATCACTGTGTCCTCTGTACATGCTCATTTGGTGTTCCTGTCAGGCTTCTGCTAGATAGGTTGGTGGGATTAAGGCTACAAAGATTTGAGAATCAAATCTTTTGAAAAGTTTCTGCAGTTGCTGGTAGCTTTCTAGAAGATAAAAATTAGGAAGCTGTATTTTATGTATCTTCTTCAGAAAGGATATATTCCTATTTGAAAGCTAAGGCCAAGCTCCTTTGTTGGATAATGTGCATGAAACCTGGTTTCTTTCATTAAGAACAGTTAGGGATCAGAAATGCACAATTTAATTGAAAACACCAACTAATATAGTAAACATTTTTATTGTCAACTTTGAACAAAACAAAGATTTGAGATTATCTTAAATTACTAATGTATTTGTATAACATCCCCTTCCCCAAACAGAAAAGATTATTTACTCCTTAAAAAACAAAAAAGCTATAAAGATTTGGGGGATTTTCTTCTTCATTTGGTGCTGGAAATGTTTTTTGGGGAGACTATGTGTATGCGTATTTAACTTTGATTTCTGTGACAGAGACAATAATAAACTTAGGTTCTTGCATATAAAGATTGAGAGGTACACTCTGGATTAAGATTTGATGCATTACTTCAAATGTGGCAACATTTATACTTTTTTTGTTAGTGCCTATCAGAATAATGACATCACTGAATTTGAAAAGATTCTGAAAACAAATCACAGCAACATCATGGATGATCCATTCATAAGAGAACACATTGAAGGTATGTTGTTAGCTCCCTGAATTCTATTCCATTCTTTGATGTTGCCAAGTGTATGCTTCTTAATGGGGTTACATGGAATTAAATTGCCATAGCAAAGGATAGAAGAGATTCTAAGTGCTGTCATGGTATGTGGAATTGTTGTATAAATCATTAGTAAACTTCATATGAGTACCAGGTCTATATATGGCATTCATTTTCCTTTACCTTTTTATTATAATGTAAAGATGGCTGCAATTTGATAAGCTGTGATAATACACTGCTACTCATAGATGATGAGTTTTCTCCAAATCATAAGGTAACGTTAGAAAGTTCTGCTGAATTGCCACAGGCAGAAATGTTTTCTGTGTTTGTGTGTCGAGGCCTCTGACAGCTCCAACACTCCCATCTATTAAAAACTGAGGGCCACAGTTTTGGTGCACACTTTTAATCCCAGCAGTCGGAGGCATCTGGATCTCTGAGTTCAAGGCCAGCCTGGTCTACACAGAGAAACCTTGAAAAACAAGCAAATTTAAGAACTGTTGAGAGAGCCTGAGTAACTGTTGGGTGCAATCTGCTAAATATTTAAATATCAAATGCATCAGAAAAATTTGAAGACATCAAAATGAATGTTCTCTTGGTCTCTGCTTTGCATTTTTTTCATTCAATAAGTTTTTATTTTCCTTTATGAGCCTGGAATGGTACAGCACTATGTAAATACAGAAAAACAATAAAAGCATTATCTGTGAACTCCAGTCTAGTCACAGATTTCTTTTGAAAGGACAGTTGTCTGAGGACTTGTATGTGAACCAAGTATAGTGGTGCAGGCCTTTAATCCAGCTCTAGGAAGGCAGAGCAGGAACATCTCTTAAGTTCCAGGACAGCTGTGGCTACATAATGAAGATTGTGTTTGGGAGCTAATGAAAGTGTAAGGTAATACACTAGGACAAGTAACTGAGCTCGTGTAAGTCAGAACTTCTCAAAATGTGTTCAGTGTTAAGGAGATGATGAACGGTAGATATTGAGAAGACAAAACGATTTTAGAAGAGTTAAAACAGAAACCGGGATCTTTAGAGGATAAACACTTTGTGTCTTTGCAAAGCAAAATGGTTTGGGAAGGTAAATTATATAGTTAGTTAACATAGCTTCTACTTAAGTGATTCATAAAGACATTGACAGTGTTACTTTTCTCTTTGTCTTTCAGAGCTCTTAAGAAACATCAGAACACAAGTGCTCATAAAGCTAATTAAGCCTTACACAAGAATACATATTCCTTTTATTTCTAAGGTATTTGTGGGTTTTAGTGTTTATGATCTGTGCCTACAGTTGCAGCACACTTGGCTTTTCTAAAGTGACTCATTTGGCTTGTAGCATTCTTTTTAAAGTGGAGTATAACTTCTACTTCATTTTGGAAAGATTTTTGAAATGCAGGTTTCCTGTTGCCCAGTCTAACTTCTTATAGGTGTGTGTGCATATGTGTGCACGCATGTCACACTGTACACCTCAGGATGATCTTGAGCTCCTAATCCTCTTGTTTCTGCCTTCTAAGTGCCAAGTTACAGGTTTGAGTCACCACGCCCAGCCAAGGCTTTAAATTTAATGTGAATTTTTTAGTGTTATTTAATGTAAATTGCTTTAACAGAAGAGTTTTAATGTCTTGGAGAAATTAGAAATTACTGCATTTCTAGCATTCCCTTATTCTCAAAGAGAAGAAAGTTAATAAAGGTCCAGTCTCAACCACTGCAAACAGAGTAGGGGTGAACCCCACAAGCTGCAGGAGGACTCAGAACATAGCTCACTACAGAGGTCATGACAGTTGAATCCTCAACACCAAAGAGAAAAAAAGTGACAGAATTAACTTTATCACATTCATATTCTGTAGGATATTCTGTTATGATAATAGTTTTGTTTAAAATTTCAAGCCAGTCCTGGTAACATAAATGTGATCGTGGTTGTTTGGGAAATTAAGGTGGGAGGATTATAAATTCAAGGCCCACCTTGGCTACAAAGTAAATTTAAGCCAGCTTGGCTAACTTACCGAGACTCTTATATTAAAAGTGAAAAGAGGGTTGGAAATATTACTCAGTGGTATGGTACATATTCAAGACCCTAGTTTCAGTGCCCAGAAACATCCAAAAAGAGATTTTTTTTTTTTCTCTTCATAGATGGGATTGTAATTCAGTAAGAGGTAACTTGCCTAGCGTGTGTGGCCCTGGGTTAAATCACCATTGTATTTAAAAAGGTGAAAATGAAACCCCCTTTATTAATGTTTTCTTTCAGTAGTATAGATTAAAGCCAGATGATGATAAAATCATGAAGTCTGTAGAATTATAATAAAATCTTCTGTCTTAGGAGCTAAACATAGACGTAGCTGATGTGGAAAGCTTGCTGGTGCAGTGCATACTGGATAAGTAAGTACTTTGCTGGCCCTTTTTCTTTTTAAATTGTTACTAGTGTGTGTGTTTGGTATGTACATATGAGTACAGGTGCCTCTGGAGAATATAAGAGACTATCAGTGCCCTGGAGCTGGAGCTGAAATTTCAGATAGTTGTGAGCCACTGAGAATCTGTGTTAGGAACTAAACTTGGGTGTTTTTAACCAGTGACCCCTCTTTCCAGCCCCCTTGGCAACTTTTTAAAGACTCCATAATGGATCAAAGTTATAGCTGAGCGCTCACATTTTTATTGGCAAGAGAAGGCAGAAGAGAAACACTCGGAGGCAGACAGTGACTCTGGTCTTTTGAAAGCCCACCTCGTGACACACTTCCCATTGTTCTCAAGCAGCTTCTCCAAATAGGGACCAAATATTCCATAGACGAGCCTATGGAGACCACTCTCTTTCAAACATCAGTAACCATAAATTTTGGACAGTGATGGCAAAGATAGCAACTCAGTTGTTGATTTGTCATTTAAAAAAGAAAAACACTTGTGGCTGAGTTTTCTAATAGATATATGTGTGTGTGTTTGTGTGTTTGTAAATGAATGAACATACTGAACACATGATCTCTGGAAAGGTTCTAAGTCAATTATCAGACAAGTTTCTCCTTAGATATATGATTTACATACTGCTAAGAAATTATTTACTAGGCCAGTAACAAGTTAAAGCCCTCATGGCATAACCGTGACAACCCGGGGTAGATCCTAAGGTCTACCTTAGGTCCCCTTGGTGACAGGAAAGAAGCAGCTCCCAGAATTGCACCTTTCCCTTCACACACATGTGATATGGCAAATACACACCTGTTTTTATTATGTATACAGTGTTCTGTCTGCATGACAGAAGAGGGCACTGATCTCATTATAGGTGATTGTGAGCACCATGTGGTTGCTGGGAATTGATCTCAGGACCTCTGGGAGAGCAGCCAGTGCTCTTAATCACTGAGCCATCTCTCCAGCCCCAAATTTAAGAATTTTAAATTATTTTCTAATTTAAATGTTTCTTTCTATGTATTTATTTTGAGGATCAGGTCTCATTGCGTAGTTCTGGCTGGCCTTACTATGTAGACCAAGCTATCTATCTGCCTCTGCCTCCCAAGTGCTTCAGTTTAAAGATGAGTACCCAGCCTGTAGGGTGTAAGCACTATCTGTTATAGAACAATTTGGATGTTATTAAAAGCAGTTTGCTTTGAAGTCATGGCTGGTGTCATTCTGGTGGAAAATAATGAAGCTGACATCTTGGGTCTTTTTAAGAATTAAATAAGGCAATGTGGTGTAGCTAACACTAATACTAAATTCACTCGTTATAAGTAGACAAACAAGGTGTATGTTGTGTGTTGGTTGGTGGTATAGTGTTCTATAGAGTGTGCTTAGCAGAGATGATGAGACCTTGTTTTCTTATTTGGTTCCAGCACTATTCATGGCCGAATTGATCAAGTCAACCAGCTCCTTGAACTGGATCATCAGAAGAGGGGTGGCGCCCGATACACTGCACTAGATAAATGGACCAACCAACTAAATTCTCTGAACCAGGCTGTGGTCAGTAAACTGGCTTAACGGAGAACAAGCTTTGCAGGCATGCTTGAGGCATCAGTGCAGAGATGTGATCCTTACGGACTGGAAAGGCAAAACTCCTGTGGGTTGGTGTGTCCTGAAAGTGATTGGAGTTATGGCAGAAGTGTTTTTGTGATCAACTGGTTTGTGTTTTGCTGCTGCATTTATCCCAAGAAAAACAGCTTTAATCTCCAGAAGAAAACCAAAACACCATGGGATTTATGCTGTGTTGACATCTTGCCCTAAACATACATTAACGTAGTAATCTATCATGGGCAACATGACCAGAACAAAGATTTTTGTCATCATTTTAAACACACTGACACGCTACTGTTGGTTAAATTTAAACATGTTGTTCCTGCAGAAATTTTCTCACAGATAACCTGCAATAACTTGAAATTCATACCCTTTTGAACACTTGCTTTTCTCATGTATAAATGAAAACGTTTGCTGCATTTTGCAAAATGTCAATTCTCCAAAACCATGTCCGTCTATTTCTGTACTTGCAGCTAGCAAAGGTTAGATGGCCCGTACTCACAGTGGCACACTGTCACCTAGGGCTCAAGCCGCAAAATAAACAGTGCAGCTCAGAAATTGTAGTTTGGTTCTTGATGTGTTTTTATTACATTTGGGGTTGCTTTTTTGTTTTTTTAGTACTTTAGAAATTTCAGATTTTTTCTTCTCAGTTAAGATTTAAAAGCCTGACAGCAAATAAGTTTTTTGCTTTCAAGTTTTTAAAAATAGCATTTATTGATAAAATAACTACTTTCTAACAGAGCCCTTACAGAGCAGTTATTTTGGCAGTGATACTTTAAAGGATAGAGATTCTTTTTTTTTTTTTTTTAAAGAATGGTATTTCTTTTAAAAAGAGTACGTGTTAACTCTCAGAATGTCACTTTAAACAATATGCCAGAACATAGACAGCGAAGTGAATGTTACCTGCATAGAGACCATGCCAGAAGGTTATTTTCTAATGTCAGCCAACAACCATTGCCCAAAGCCTCTTGGGTTTGCTCTTTGAGAATGCAGTCAAAGTTAATTTAAGTAACGTTCTACTAACTTTATGTTTGTATCTTGTTTGAAAAGAGTATTAACAAACTTGTCTGTCTTCACCAAGTACCAGTTTCAAAAACAACAAAAAAAATACCTAAATTTAGATAATACAGAAAGTGTGCAGCTGGCTTTCAAAACAATTCCAAAATAATTATCAAGTATTTTGTGCAGTATAGTTAAGAATGAACTGTGGCCTTTCCCAGGGTGACAGAACTCAGCTCATTTGAATGTATTCAGTTTGGGGTGTATTTGTTCCTTTTTGTTTTAAGCTGACATCATAGAGTGTCTGTCAAAAGAAGGAACTAAGATTAATATAACATCCTTCTTTTTTCTGTTGCTCATTATTATGTAAACAGTGAGTGGCAGAGCAGAAGGAAGGCTGGGTGACTTTTGATCATTAAATCAGATTTTATAAACAGTAGAAAGAGCATGGACTTAAAACAAGGCATGCTTATTTGGTTTTGTCAAAATTTTACGAAAATATGTGATATATATTTATACTAAAACTATATAATCCTTAGATTTAGGAAGGCAGTCAGTTAATGTCTAGCAGAATAAAGCAGTATTAAATAGAGATATAAGTTGGAAATTGTAGAAAACCTTGAAAGAAGACGAAAGACAAAATGTCAATGGTAGGGAATAAAAAGTTTAAGATATTCTAAAAGTATGTGTATTTTCTTCTCTTCTACATAAATCATTTGTGAAACGTGTGCTCACATTTTTTACAGAGTGATATTAATTAGGATTTATTTTTCCAATACAGTTTGGAGACCCTTTGTTACCCAAATAAAAATGACAAGTTTTTGTGCCTGTATCAGGTGTGTGCATGTGAAACCAGAACTCAAAGAACATCAGTGGTGTACACCATCCAGCTCCTGAAGGGCCATGCCCTTTTGCAGACCTCACTGCTTACAGCACTGTGCCTGTTACCCTGTGAAGGGGCTCTACTTCCTGTATTAGTCCCACAACATGGGGAACAGTTTAGCTCAAATCAAGATTTTCTTCAGGATTTGCCATGTGTCAGATTTCATAGAGTTGAAACCTCACTGTTTGATATTCATTTTCTTTCTATTTAATTCCTAAATGTGGTTGGACACTCTGCACCAGGGGGGTGGGGGGTGTGTCTGCAGCAGTATGGGGTGGGTGTCTGCAGTGGTGTGAGGCTTCCACTACCGGAACTGATTGCTGGTTTTTTGGGTTTGGGGTTTTTTTTCCTCTAAATTAGCAAAAGTTGTTTATTTTCACATCTTAATGTAACATAACTTTTTTATGATATGAAAATAACTGTTCTAAGCACAAGAATCCCTCAGCTAAGCTGAGAGGCCTTTTTTTCACAATGGGGTTGTTAAGGGAAGCCCCTTTCCATGGGCTGCTGGGGAAGCATACGCTGTTGGTTACTTTATAACCAGGTCCCTGGCCAAAAACACCTGTTCTTGCTACTTAAAGGACCCAAATGGTAGAAGTTTTTTCTCTTAATTAAGAGACTATAGTTCTTCAGTAAACACTGGTGAACACACAGTATATTGACACTGATACCTCTGATAAAGAGAAAAACCTCAGAATGATGCTAACGCTTTATTAAAGCTTTTTTAAATCCTCTTTTTTTAAGTTAAACCTAAAAAGGGCTTTAATTAGGTCTTTAAAATGAGAGCTGACAGTATAAAACAAGTAACATTTGCCTTCTTTCTTTCTATGGAATTTTGCTGTAAAATGTCTAACACCCCTGTCTCCCCCACCACCACACGTACCCCAACTAAGATCTCACAGTGGCCTGCAACTCAGAACCCTCCTGCCTTCCCCTGCAGCACACACCTGCTTCTCTAGCATTCTGAAGGAAACAAACACTGTCTGACCTAAGATGTGGGACAAAAATAAGACTTGACATTAGCTCCCAGACGTCAAGCCTCAGAACATGAATTACAAGGCAAATTTGAGGCTAGCCTGAGTAACAGAGCTACTTCAAACTAAACGTAAAAAAGCATGTCCACAAAAATCTCTAAATCCTAGTTCATTCCTAGATGCCTTTATTTCAGAATCAAAGAATCTTCTAGATCACTGAAGGGGGACAGTCTTCTTCACGAAAGCAGCATTCTTCACATTGTAGCAGCATTCACTTTTCTTGGCATCTACCACACACTCCAGTCGGGGTTAAGCAGTGGACCCAGGTCAGAAAATTAATGTGGACTAGGAAATGACTTCTGAAAAAATGACTATTTCTAGACATCTGTTCACTTCAGTGTGCATGCACACACACAATTCTTTGCCTGCCACAAAGGCCTTTAAAGATTGTTACAATAAGGTTTTTGACCCCGTCCAGAGGTCACAGAACAACAGACCTGCAGTCCAAGACCCACCGGCTGCACAGCATACAGAAAGACATTCCCACATCATCTCTTTATTTTTATTTAATTAAAAAGGTTTTAATTTTGACATAATAAAATTATATATAACAAAATAGCTATCAAATAAGAATTATAGTTATAATTTTGCTATTTGTATTTAGCAAAATTAAAATGTTTTGTCTTATTTTTGTAAATTTAAAGTTTTATATTTAATATATTTTTTAAAATCATTAAGAAAAACTTTAATTTTTAACTATATTACAGACTATAGAAGGATGTAAAATTTAAGTAAATAGGAAGTGTAAGCAACTTTTAAAATTTGGAAATGACAGAGATGATATTTGTCTGGACAGTGACTTCAGGCATTTATCTTTAGCCTATAGACCTAGAGTCTCATTTTATTTTAGTGAAGCAGGAAACTTGTTTATTTTGGTGTAGTTTATTAGTTTTGGGGTTTTTTGTTTTGGTTTTTTTTTTTTTTTAGTCTTGAGTGTTTGGCAGTTTTTTTGTAAAGTAGGAACTTGAAGTATTTTAGCTTATTTTGTCAAGGTTTAGAGGTTATTTTTTTATGGAACTTGTATGTCTAGTTTAAACAGTATGTTGTCGAGCAGTTAATATAAGAATAGGTATTTGTTTAGTGGCTAACTATTGCCATAAAAAAAAGTAGATTTTATATGGAGTTTTTTTGATGTCTATTTTTTTTTTTTTTTTGAAGTAGATTGCTGTTGCCAGGAGCAGATTTTTTTTTTTACTGTCTAGAAAAGTCTTAAGTTATTAAAATATTTTAAACGTTATATTTTGTAGGTCTTAGAAGTGTTTGAAGATTATTTAATTGAAATATATTTTGTATATCTTTAATGAATTTTTAATTATATAATTTTAAATCCATTATATAAATATCATATCTTAAACAAAAGTAGAAAAATATATAGCATAATAAAATTGACTTAAATTTGTATTAATAAAATTTATATTAATTTAAAATATTTTGAGATTAACAGCTGATTTTTTTATCAAAGTAAATTTAATATAATTTTTAAAAATTATTTATATAATTTTTTAGAAAGAGATTAACTATGACCATTAACTATTTATAATGAGAACAAATATTTATAAATAATATTTTGGGAATTTGGGCATAGTTTTTTATTTTTTGTTGATTAGAGGGTGTTGGCAGTCTTACAGATTTTTGAGACTGGATTGTTTGAGACTGTAGTTTAAAACTGATGTGACTATCTTTTCTCATCAGAGAATTTTTAGGTGGTCTTGGTTGATGAAACTATATTTACCTGGGAGCAATTTATTGGTTTTCATCTTTTGTGGAAACAAAAGCGGAACTCTTTTAAAGCAATAAATCTTTAGACATAAATATTAAAATTAAGATACTTTTAAAATATATTTTTTTATTTACCTTAGTAGCCTTTGTAATCTATTTTTAGTTAGTTTATTAATAGTTAAAAAATTAAAAGAAAACACAATAATAACTATAATTTAGATTTTGTGTCTATTTTTATCTTTATGTGGCTTACTATATTTTTATTTTTTATGAATTTTTAAAATTTTTTTTGAAGCCTATGTATATTTTATACACATTGTAACTTGTTTACAGGATTTTTTTTTTATTTGAATCTGTTTTATTGTGAATCTTTAATCTTTTCACCAGAGGAGCTTTTAAAATGCTAGCACTCTCTTCAAGAGCCACAGTTTTTGCAGATAAAGCTGAGTCAGAAAGTTCTCTTAAAGAGGCTGCGTCTCTGTTCACTGCCAGCAAACAGAGCAGACTGAAGAAATACTTTTATTAAGAAACCGTCTTTGACTCTGGTTTGTTGTTGTTGTTGTTTAATATAAATGTAAACCTTAAATCAATCACATGCTATCAAGTCTTTTGTGAGACTTCGGGAACCGGCCTGGTTGTAGCAGGTGCTCTCTGCTGCAAGTCTGCTGGTGCCATTTTGAATGTGGCCCAGACAATGTGTTATCTCTGTATAGTGACCCACTTCAGATACATAACTTGGAAGCTGCTTTGGCTCAGTTTTTGTGCTTTAGAGCCCTTTTTGATCTTTTTCTGGCTTTATGTGGGTATTCGCTCCACATTGGGCGCCAGGTTTTTGGCCCCCGTCCAGAGGTTACAGACCCACAGACCTGCAGTCCAAGACCCCTTAGCCGCCCACTGCTGTTTAGTTCCCCAAAAATAATTTAGACACTAATATTAAATTTATACTGTTTGGCCTATGGCTTAGGCACATTGCTAGCTGCTCTTTCATCTTAACTCAACCCATTTTTATTAATCTGTCTTGTTACGTGGCCCGTGGCTCACCTGTGTTTTTTATGTTTCTTCTTTGGCAGCTGGGTTGATCTGTCTCTGACTCCACCCTTCCTTTCCTACCTATTTTCATTCCCCACCTACTTCTTTTACGGTGCCTGCCGTGGCCAAAACAGTCCTTTATTTAAAGATTAATATGCACAGCATACAGAAAGACATTCCCACATCAAAAGATTTTTAGTTATTCCATGTTTTCAGGTAGTACTAAAAAAAGCAATTTATAGAGAACCATTTCTTTTAAGACTATATTACTTAAAACCAGATTTTAAAATTTGGAAGCAGTCACAAAACTTTAACTTTTCAAAAAAATACTTAGCATCAACAATAGATATATTAGTACGGTTTTAATCTCTAGTGCTAAATACTATAAGACATCTTCAAATGGCATACAAACTCTGGTACCTTCTCCAGAATTCCAAAAATTAAACCTTTTCAAATCTTAGCAATCTTGAATTTTTGAGCTAGTTACTGGTTCAAGTTGTCAAGGTGTACACTACCTTGAAGCTGGCTGCATAGTGGTACTGAGCCAGAACACTAAAGGACCTTAGGAAAAAAGAAAACTTCCTGTCTTGTTTACACAAAGGAAGACAATATGGGCAGGCACACCATGACACCCTAGAGATTTGTTTCTTGCCGTGTTGCCCTGGCTAGCTTAGAATTTTTTAAGACCTATTCATTTTAACCAATTTGAGAAAGCATCAAGAATTCTACCATGTCTATTTCTCAGACCAAGATAGAGTGAAGGGCAACGAAGCATCAAGTTGTATATTGCGCGACATAGTTGACAATGTCAGGAATTTTTGTTTTGGTTATGCTGATCTCACTAACTGGATGGGAGGAAGTAGGTGAGTAGGAACACAGCTGAGGATGATGGAGTTAGAGCCACAGTCAGCACTTAATCAATCCCTGTGTGTGGGACGCTCAGGATGTGTGGCATGCTTTAACTCATCTGAAAATACACATACTTTATTGGCAGTTCAAGTGGTATTACCTGCCTCCTACCAAGCCTACTATAGACTTCAAGCTGTACAGGAGGGGATATGTTTGACTATGTCAGCATGCACTCGGTAAAATAACTTGAGAATGTTTCTCAGGAAATAGTGCCAAGCTTCTTAGTCCTGTGGTTTGAAGACGAGAATTTTCCTTTCCCGCCCCAGACTTGGTGGTCTTGAGTGCTATAAGAGCAGGCTCACCAGGTAGTGGTAGCCCATGCCTTTAGTCCCATCACTCAGTGGATTTCTCTGTTTGAGGCAAACCTGGTCTACAGAGTAAGTTCTAGGACAGCCAGCGTTATCTTTAAAAAAAGAAAGAAAAAAGAAAAGAGAGCAGGCTCAGTACATCATCATGAGTAAGTACTCCTCCATGGCCTCTGCATTGTCCCTGGCCTCCAGGTTCCTGCCTGGCTTGAGTTCCTGCCTTGACTTCCCTCCCTGTTGAGCTGTTACCTGGCAATCTAAAATAAGCCCTTTCCATTTCAGATTGCCTTTCGTTCTGGGTAGATCATAGCAGTAGAAACCCTAAGACAGTATGCACACCTGATTTTTCAGGGCTAGTTTTATACTTAATAGTTCTAGGCTCCCAACTCTATCTTTTAGAGTAATGAATGGAAGTTTCTATGTTTTTCTGGAGACCTATTTAAAATTTTGTGTCATGACTGGGGTTCTAAAGACAGTTATTTTGTAGGCAAGTGTAGATGAGCTACTTATGTTTGGTTGGCTAGCAGAGGGCTGACCCTTAAATGTGGCCATTCCCTTCTTAACTGTAGCCTTCATCCCAGCAGCAGTTACAAAAGGAAGTCCCTGTTCTGCCACACAGAAGGGGAGCATGCTTTCTCTACACCGTGCATTGTTCTCATAGGCATTCACTGAGTGCTACTGTGTGCCAGGGACTGTACTAAGGCTCAAGAATGCCAATAGAACTAATTATCCTTTTGCCCAGAGCACAGTTCTATGGGGGGAGGCAAATAATTTCAGATAGAGAAAAAAAAATTACTAAACAAAAGTTGATTTCACATTTGACTAGAGAAAAGGCTAGATATACAGGTGTTGGGGAAATTGGCTCAGGCATGGATGGGCTAAGTGTATCTGAGTTGAGTGGGACAGGCCAGATTATGCTTTATTATTTGAAGTAATGAAGTTTTGTTTTCTGATTTGTTTATTTTTTCAAATGCAATGAGAAACAGAAGTGTAAAAGCATTTGAGTTGTTATGGGAAGTGTGCATAGAGCACAACAGAGACCAATAGACATTGCAGGAGATAAAGTTGAGTTGCACGGAATCAAGACAGTCAGCAGGATTTGCCAAATTGATATCTTGGGTTATGAAAGCAGGCTATTAGGTTTCTCAGAAGACTGGGAATGGATATATTTTTCAAAAGGAGAGGAACCACCAAAGGAAACTGGATTGAGAATTGGTAAAGAAGAGAATGTTGAGTAACCTGAGTAGGAAGTCATGGTCAGCTGAATGCTGCTGAGAAGTCAGATAAAACAGGCACAGAGAAGGAGGAGGATTGTAGATATTCAAGTGTGTCCAGTGAGTGTACGCTTTCAGTGCAGTGAGGGAAATCCCAGCTCTACTCTTCAATGTGAGGGATTTCACTTAAAACAGACACTTTCCATAATTCCCCATTAAAAATTGAAAGTACAAAGGCCATTTTGGGCTGCAGTGTATGTGTAATTAAGAACACTTAAAGTCAACTTTAAGGGAGCTTTGGGATGTCAAAAGTATTGTTAGCAACAGGCCCAGTGTTTAGATGACAGACTTTATTAAATACTGCTAGATCTCAGACTCTGGACAGATGCTCTTTTAACATCAAACCAGACCTGGCCACAGGGTCCTCCCAGCATCCCTCAGTCCCTCCCCTTTAAAGGGTAGGGCTGACATTACCCTATCTTAAACTTCTCCAGTCCAGGGGCTGGGCTGCCCTTACCCAGATGCCCTTCCCTATGAAATCCAGCCATTTTGATCACCTGCCCTATCTTTCTACCCTTTACCCTCCTGGCCTCTTGGACTAGGACACCCTCTTGGTAGGTGGCTGCTTCTCCTCTCCCCTCTCATCATATGGCCCAGTCTGGTCATGTTCACTCTAGACTCTACCAGTTGTCCCTGTCTCTGCCTAGGCTCTCCCTTCTATCTACAGTAAATTTACCACCATACCTAGGAGCGATCATATTCTTCCTTTTTAATTTCATTTTTTTGTTTAAGAACCTCTTAGAAACTTTGTTTTGAAACAGGCTCTCTTTATGTACACAAGGCTGACCTCAAACATGTAATTCTCCTGCCCCAATCTCCTAAGGGCTAGGATTACAGGTGTATACCACCATGCTCAGCTTCAGTAACATTTTAAAGTCAGGGTTTTGTTTACTTAAGGTTTTTTTCTCAATATTATATAAGTATGTTATTTTCATGAATATTAACTTACATTAGGCATGGTGACTTATGTATAAACACTCGTGTCTAGAGTAGGAGGATCATTTTGAGGCCAATCTGAGTTCCAGATCAACTTGGGCTAGGTAGAGAGACCCTGTCTCTAAAAACAACCAAAATAAACCATTAATAGTGAGTGTTAATTTCCTCGCTAGCACTTTAGGTAAATAAGATAGACAGACAGACAGACAGATAGGTATTATGACCAAATCACAAATTCTGAAATGTTTTCTATCCAACATGTTTATAGTTAACAATGTATTAAAAATTATTTTTAGTAATCTCATATTGACAACGAAACTACATATGACCTGTTCTGAAATAACTGTTTTTCTGTCTGAAAACACCTACTTGGATGCTATTTCCAAAGCAATCCTGTTCTCAAACAAAGGAGGAGTAAGGAATTTACCTGGAAAACCTATGTGTTTGCATGTGGGGAGGTAATTAGGCCTAGGACATTTCCTACTCACCGGTGGCACATGCTCTTCACAATCCTGTTTTCTTTCTTCCTGGTTTGAAATAAGTTCTTCTATTAACTTCCCTTCAGCTTACAAAGACTCTCTGAAGCCGTGTATATGCAGGATTAAATGAAACCTTCCCTTTTGATGTTAAATCATCCTGGTTTTCCTTGGCATTGTTCTTTTTGCTCAGGACTGCTTTAGCTATCAGGAGTCTTTTGTACTTCCATAGAAATTTTAAGGTTTTTGTTTATTTGGTTGTCCCTGATGCTTTGATAAATGGTGCTATCATGAACACAATGGCCTCACGTCTTGGTGGATACAAAACCAAGTCTGTTTCCACAACAGTCCTCTCCCAAAGAAGGGAATGAGGAGGAACATATTCATGGGGGAGGCACTTTGGGGCAGGGACATTACAGCACTTGCCCAATCTGCTCTTAACCCACTCACTCTGTAGACCAGGATAGCCTTGACTCAGAGAAATCTGCCAGCCTCTGCCTCTGCCTCCCGACTGCTGGGATTAAAGGTGTTCACCACCACTGCCCGGCCATGGTTTAAACGTAAAGCATGTCCTGAGGTGCAACCTGCCTCTGAAGGTGCCTACCTTGCTCAGTCATTAACCATGCTGGAATGTTGTTGGGGGGTTACTTTGCATCTGTACATTTTGGTAGGAAAGCCATTTTTCACAGTATTAACCCTACCAATCTTTTAGCAACTCCTCATCTTCTGTGTCTTCCTCAATTTATCTCTTAAGGGTTTTAAATTTTTACTGTAGAGGTCTTTCATTTTGTTGGTTAGGTTTATTCCAACACTGTTGCTTTGACTTGAGGTGTGTTTGTTTAGGCAATTGTTAAAGGGATTATTTTTCTGGTTTCTTTCTCGGCATATTTGTTATTGGAAAATGGCTGAGTTTTGTAGGCTGATTTTATATCCTGCCAGTTTGCTAAAAGTATTTATCAGATCTAAGAATTTTCTGGGGTGGTCTTTCAAGTCCCTTAAGTATAGAATCATATCATCTGCTAATAATGATACTTCAATTTCTTCCTTTCCCATCTGTATTTTTTATCTGCTCTTGCCTTTTTTCTCTAGCTAGAACTTCAAGCACTGTATTGAATAGGAATGGGGAGGGTGGACACTCACTATGAAGACCAGGCTGGCCTCAGATTCAGATATCTGCCTGTCTCTGCCTCTCCAGTGCAAGGACTAAAGGTGTGCACCGCCGTATCTTGCTTCCACTCCTTTTTTTTTTTTTTTTTTTTTAGGTTTCCTTTAAGCTTCATTGCTTATCGTAATCCAGACATTATTTACCAAGGGCTTGGGGGTTTTAGGAACGCTGTTCTGTTATGCTCATATGAGGCAGGGGTTTGTATATATCTATATGTGTTAAGTATATCCACACCTGTTCATCAGTGCCCTCCTCTACTGCTCTTTGTCTATTCCTCTGAGGCAACATCTCTCCCTGAACCTAGAACTGAATTTTTTTTCCGGAAGGCTGAAAACCAGCAAGGTCCCTTGGAGCTAGGATTATTGGCTCCAGGCTTTGTTACATGGGTGCTGGGATCGGCACCCCAATCTATACAACAGAGGAGCAACTGTTCTAACTGCCGAGCCACCTCTCCAGACTTTTATTTGCCTTTTCTGTTATAATACCTGAGCTGGAATAAGTGTGCAGGGAGAAAAGCGAGGGATTTAGAAATGTGCTTGTAAGTAAGCATTCCAGAGACTGGGATTGGTACTCTGACAACACAGCCCTAGCTGTTCTGACTCTGGAAGAATGTAAACCACAGCTAAGGGGAGCAACAAAGATTCAAGTATGTTGCTATGGTTTAGACGTGACTTGTCCCCAAAATGTTCATGTGTCCAAAGTTTGGTCACCATGTTACAAAGCTGAGACAGCAGAACATTTGAGAGATATGGCTCAAGGCACTCACCTCAGGAAGAGATTAATGCTGGTCATTCAAAATGAGTTGGTCCCCGTGGGAATAGATAGGCACACAAGAATACACCTGACCCTGTGTCTCCCTGGCTTTGGTGTGCTTTCTCCCTCTCACACTGGTTGTCAGCAGCATCCACCAAATCATGACAGTCACAGGGGTCAGCTCTTGGACCCCAGAAAACTGCTAAATAATCTCCTTGGTTAAAGTACCTAGTCTCAAAAATTACCTTCTAGCATCAGTAAGTGTGCCAATACAAAAGTACCAGTTACTGTACTATCCACTCCACCACCTAGACTGAAGCATCTCCACTTGCTTCAGTTAATGTAAATGCAACAGCTATCCCCATGCTTACAGAGTAATGCTGGGAATAACTGGAGACAATTCCTTTCAGAAACAAATATTTTCTTGGCGGCTGAAGAGATGCTCATTCACTGCTCTTCCAGAGGACCCAGCTTCAATTCCCAGTGCTCACATGGCAGCTAACACTGTGTGTAACTTCAAGCTCTGATACCCTCCGGATGTGGGATGGTCTTTGTGTATGCTGTGAATACCTTGAATAATAAAGGAATTGTACTGGCATATGGCAGAGCAGCTTAGAAGCAGGAGAGAAATCCAAGCCTAGACGAAAGAAGAGAGAGATGGAGTCTGGGATACTGCCTCCCAGAAAACCTGTAAAAGTACAGGTAAGCCACAAGCCACATGGCAAAACAGATGAATAGAAATGGCTTGAGTAAAGATTCAAGAGCTAGCTAGCAATAAACCTGAGCCATAGGCCAAGTAGGATATAATTAATATAAGCGTCTGAGTCATTATTAGGGTCTAAGAGGCAGCAGGGCTGCAGACGGGTACCAGCCTTGGGCCAAATGGGTCAGAAACTCTTACTACACCCTCCTACAGGTACACATGCAGGCAAAATACCAATACACATAAAATAATACAAATAAATAATTTAAAAACACTTATTTGTATGTGTGAGAGTGCTGGTCATGAGTGCCACGGTGCACACTTTCTACCTTGTTGAGACAAGGTCTTTCTTGTGTATGCGACTACTGCACTGAGTGCTCCCAGCCAGCTGGCCCTTGAACATCTGGGTAAGCCTCCTCCCTCTGCCTCCGCCTTGCCATCAAGGTGCTGAGACTACATATCTCGATGCTCACTGCACCCAGCATTTTATTTATTTATTTATTTTGGTCAGATGACCTTTTACTGAAGTATTTTTCTCGTGTTACTTCTTAACTACCTAAGCATTCCACTGCCTCACTGCTAATGTCATCCATGATGTTGCAGTGCCCAGGATCGCCTTAATATTCCAGAAATTTCTCTGGGTAAGGACAGTTACCATCTGTCAGTCTCATCGAAAGTGATGTTTTCACTGTGTTCTCCTGCCTCTTTCTGGCTCCATGGCTCCTTAATGGCTTTGGTGATGATCTGGTCAGAGGCAGAGGGTACCACCTCAGCTGGGGCCTGTCCTAAATGACCAGGTTCTCTTGTAATCCTCAGACCTTTCCAATCACCAATTGTCTTGGCAATGTCTTCACTGACTGTTTTTGAAAAAAGAACCAGGGTGCCTGTTTTGGGGGCCAAGGTCATCATGGTACCTTCCTCACTTTAATGTCACTGGGGTCAAACTTGAGCAGCATGAGAGAAGTGACTAGTAACAGATGGACCCAGATTTGGGACAAACAAGAAAGTTACACCATAGTGTCCAGAAACCCAAAAGCAGCATCCAGCTCTCCCTGCGGGATCCAGGGATCAAACTCAGGTCATCAAGCTTGCACGGCCAGCATTCTTACTTGAAGAGTCATATCTTTGGCCTGTGCAGGTAATTCTATTGGGAACTCCTTTCCTTACGATGAGTAGTAACTGACATGATATTATATTCTTTGTGAGGGGGTTTCAAGACAGGGTTTCTCTGTGTAGCTTTGGCTGTCCTGGACCTTGCCAGCCTCCAACTCACAGATATACGCCTATCTGCCTCCCAAGTACTGGGATTAAAGGCATGGGCCAGCACTGCCCAGCATGATATTATATCCTTACACATGCATATTTACCTTTTATTTGTCAGACAATGAGTCTTGAGGTATTATCCCTAGATAATTTCTAGAATGTTGAGGCAGTCATTGATAGCCCAGTCTGGCCCCTAATTCACAATCCTCCTGCCTCTAAGTCCTAAATGTTGGAGTAGTGGGAACAGGCCACCACACTGAATTTGAATATAAATTTTTCTCCACATGCATAAGGGCTGGAAAATTATTCTGCAAATAACATGGTTATTAATGAAACACTGAACTCTGGAGTTCCCGGGGATATCATACTGGCTGGTTTCACGTGTCAACTTGACACAAGCTAGAGTTACCAGAGGGGAAGGAGCCTCAGTTGAGGAAAAGCCTCCATGACATCCAGCTGTGAGGCATTTCTCAATTAGTGATCAGTGGAGAGGTGCCCAGCCCATGATAGGTGGTGCTATCCCTGGACTGTTGGTCCTGGGTTCTGTAAGAAAGCAGGCTGAGCAAGCCAGGGGAAACAAGCCAGTAAAGAGCTCCCGTTCATGGCCTCTATGTCAGCTCCTGCCTCAGGATTCTCTCTGTTAGAGTCCCTATCCTGACTCCCTTCAATAAAGAACAGCAATATGGAAGTGTAAGCCTAATAAACCCTTGGCTCCCAACTTGCCTTTTGGTCATGGCATTTCATTGCAGCAATAGACACCCTAATTAAGACAGATATTTAGTAAAAATCTGTTACTTTTTAAGGTTATTTTCAACAGATTATCCACCATCGTTTCAGACACAACCTGGGCATATAAGGCAAATAGTTTTCCCGTATCTTGTACCTGACTAAATGGTCTGCAATTTGCTCTGTGCCAAATGTGTGTATGTTTTAAGCTGATACAAAGGGGGCTACAAGCTGAGGTGCAGCAAGGCATATCACAGCATCATGGTCTTCTGTCCCTGACTGCAGCATAAAGCCTCTTGAAAGTGACCTTTGTTCAGTATGTGTGCAGGAGCAGAGCAGTTTACAATAAACAATATCTCACAATAATGGCTCATTCTTTGGGAAAAAATCCAGCAAATGTCTAGGAGAAATGTCACCATGCATCTGGTGGTCAGCAAACTTGGAATGGGGTTCCTGTCTACTTCTGCATTCCACACTCATGCTCACAAAGAACCGGATTGTGAGAGAATTCATTTTTACGCGAGATACTCCCACCATTTTTAAGACCTCTAAGCTAGCTAGATTTTTCGAAGAAAAAGCTCCATGGAGGGATCCCTGCTTGTTACTTTTAGTAACATTTTTTGTGGTCTGAAAATAACAACTTCTAGCAGTCTATTACTTTCCTGTCCACTATGTTCAGTTGCCTCTGAACACATATGCCCTCTATTTGTAATTGCCTATGAACACGTATGCCCTCTATTTGTAATTGCCTATGAACACGTATGCATTTTCTCATTTAGTCGAAACAGCCACCTCTGAGGCAATGCCTCTCTTTTCTGTTTCCTCTCAGGTAATGAAAATGAGACACAACATCCCTTCACCTTAGGCCACAAGCCTTGAGTGGAGAAACAGCTTTCTTTTATATGTGTGTGTGTGTGTGTGTGTGTGTGTGTGTGTGTGTGTGTGTGTGTGTGTGTGGTGTGTGTGTGTGGTGTGTATGTGTGTGTGTATGTGTGTGGGGTGTGTGTGTGTGTGTATGTGTGTGTGGTGTGTATGTGTGTGTGTGTATGTGTATGGTGTGTATGTGTGTGGTGTGTGTGTGTGTGTATAAACATATACATGTAAACTACATTAACTGTATATTTAAAAGGTTGTTTAACATACCCACTGCTGTTTCTCCTCCCTCACCTCCTCCAGCTTTCCTCCACCCCATCCCCCCATTCATTCCTCAGAGAAGGTTAGGACTCCCAAGGTGAGTCAATGCAGTCTGGCATATCCATTTGAGGTAGGACCAAGCCCACCTGAACAAGGGCTGATCTCTAAAATATATAATATATAAAGATCTCTAAAATATAAAATAAATAAAGAAACTAGAGATCAAAAAACCAAATAATTCAACTTAAAAATGGACTCCGGAGATAGAGAATTCTCAACAGAAGAATCTCAAATAGCTGAAAGACACTTAAAGAACTGCTCAGTATCCTTAGCCATTAGGGAAATATAGATCAAAACAACTCTGAGATATCATCTTATGCCTGTCAGAATGGCTAAAATCAAAAACACTTATGATAGTCTAAGCTGGAGGGGATATGGAGTAAGGGGAACACTTCTCCTTTGTTGGAGGGAATGTAAACTTGTACAGACACTTTGTTTGGAAATCAGTATGGCAGTTCCTCAGAAAACTGGGAATCAATCTACCCAATGATCCAACAATACCATTATTGGGCATCTACCCAGAGGATGCACGTTCTTACCCCAAGGACATTTGTTCAACTCTGTTCATAGCAGCATTATTCATAAGAGCCAGAACCTGGAAACATCCCAGATGCCCTTCAACTGAAGAATGAATTTTTTAAAATGTAATATATTTACACAATGGAGTACTACTCAGCAGCAACAAAAAAAAAATGACATCCTGAAATTTGCAGGCAAATGGATGGAACAAGAAAAAAAAATCATCCTGAGTAAAGTAACACAGATCCAGAAAGACAAACATGGTATGTACTCACTCATAAGTGGATTTTGGAGATAAAGCAAAGAATAACCCGGCTACAATCTACAACCCCCGAGTAGTTATGTAACAAGGTGTAATCTAAAAGAGACATCAATGGACCCCCCCCCCCCCAGGGAAGGAAAAATAGAGATGTCCTGAGTAAATTGGGAGCATGGTGGGGAGGGGAGATAGAAAGAGAACATGAGGGAATGAGATGGTTGAGTTGGGGGAGGGATAGAGAGGGAGACCAGCAAAACAGATAACTTGATAGAGGGAGCCATTGTGGGGTTAAAGAGAAACCTGGTGTTAGAGAAATACCCAAGAACCCACCAAGATGACCCCTGTTAAGACTCCGAGCAATAGTGGAGAGGGTGCCTGAACTGACCTTCCCCTGGAATCAAATTGATAACCATCTTAATTGTCATTATAGAACCTTCATCCAGCAACAGATGGACACAGATGTAAAGATCCACAGCTAAGCATTGGGTCAAGCTCCCAGTCCAGTCACAGAGAGGGAGGAGGGATTATATGAACAAAGTCATCAAGACCATAATTCGAAAACTCACATAAACAGTTGACCCAACCTATTGCCAACTCACTGACTCTGAACTAACAGCTGGGGAACCTGCATGGGACTGAACTAGGCCCTCTGAATGTGGATGACAGGTGAATGGCGTGGGCAGTTTATGGGGTCTCTGGCAGTGGGACCAGAATGTATTCCTAATGCATAAACTGGCCTCTTGGAGCCCGTTCCCTACAGAGGAACACCTTGCTCAGGCCATTGTAACCCCAAAGGCCAATAGCTAACCACTGAACCACTGTGCTACCTATTTTCACTAGACCTTGTCCCTTCTCTTTCCACATAATCCCTTTGTTCTGTTGAAACACCCCAATCAGCATATCTTCTGTGTTCACTTAACAGCATTTTACCTTTTCTACCTCATCTGTCTTCTAGAAAAGGCTGTGGCCATGCAGTTCAGAACAGTCTCCCAAAAGAGTCAACAAGCCCTGCCCATCAAAGGGAAAGGTGAGGTCCTCATCAGCAACAGGGCCTAGTTCTGAAACCTGGATGAAGATGCCATACTTATTCTGAAGATGCGCTTGGACCCCTAACATAATTTTTACTGTGAGCTGTATCCAGGTCACCTTTTAAGAGACGCAGTCACCAAGCACACCGCTATGAATTACACATATCTAACCTACTTATCTCTCTCTTGCTTTAATTTTCCTCTGCCACCAGGAAACACATTGTGTATTCTACTTGAATTTGTTCATGCCCTGTGTCCCTCTGGGGTGTAAGTGCTCTGTAGAGGGTTTGTCTGTTTTCTTCACTTCTATATCTCAGGTGAATAGAACAATGCCAGGTACATGGTAAGTAAACAACAAAAGTAAATGAGATCCAGTCCTCTGCTTTCCCCATCCTGAGCCAAGTCTGCTAAGACCTCTGTTGATCTGCCTAATAAGTGTTTAGTTTTCTCCTCCCAGCCAAGTGATTGATTTCATGAGCGTAAAGACAGCACAAGAGTTCTATTATCTGTTCAGTACTCCTCCCAGAGTTCTGGGCAGGTAGTCAGCTTCATTAGATACTTGATGATCAGATCCTATCTCTAACGAACCAGTGTCTTTCAACTAGAGAACTATGAAAATGTTCCAAAAGGGCCAGGTCACCAGGCAAGAGGTACACATCTTTCCTCAGTGCTCAGACTCTTGGCGACAGGAATTCTGACAACTCAAAAGCCAAACAGAGTCTCAAGATGATTTCATTTGGGGGAAATGGGGGACTCTGTTAATAAAACACAACAGAAGCAGGCGAAGGACTGCTGAGGCCATTGCTAAGGGACAAGGAATTCAGAAACATAATGTAGAGGAGCATGCAATGCTCCTGACTAACTTGAAGGCCTGTACCAGAGGGCCTTGAACTCACAGTGTTCCTGCCTCTGCCTCCTGGGTTCTGGGATTTGCAAGTTTGCACCACCACACATAGCTGATTTTTTTTTTTAAATTGTGTATGTTATAGCACAAATGAATTTCAAAGAAATCAGAAATCAACAAGGCACAAGGCCTCCTGTTGTTTAATTCTCTTTAGTATGGGGCGTCCCAAGTACTTAAATTTGTGTAAACGTGTTCCCAAGAGCTAGGGAAGGAGAAGGATTGAGAAGGGCCTGCCGAAGGATCTGGGGTCAGGACGATGGTTTAGTGTGTGATGACATGCTCAGTGTAGAACTCTCAAACTGCACTGAATCACAGACTTTAAAATGATTAATTGGACATCATGTGACATCAACTGAGAAAGATTTCCTACTTGAAAATTACCAAGAAAGAAGATTTAAGTGTTCTGACCACCCACCTGAGCAGTGATAGTACAAGTCTGTAATCCCAGAACTTGGGAGGCAGAGGCAAGTGGATCTCTGTGAGGCTGAGGCAGCCTGGTCTACAGAGTGAGTTCTAGGACAGCCAGGGCTACGCAGAGAAACCCTATCTTGAAAACCAGAAAAAAAAAATTATAAGTACAAGTAAGAGATAAATATGTGTGGTAACATATATTAATTAACTTGGTTTAGACATGTTCTACAACATATTCATATGTCAAAACATTTATAATTAGTATATTTAATTTTCACTCGGGAAGTAGAAGCAGCAAGATCAGGAGTTTAAACTACATAGCAAGTTCAAGGCCAGTCTTGGAAAAATAGAACTCTGTTTCAAAACAAAGAAAGAAGTGGGAAGTAATATTTATGTGTTCATGTATGTATATGTTATTTTTAAGATAAGCAAAGTATTTTAAAATAAAGGGTTTTTTTTTTTTAATGTCATGTACAGAGTACTGTTCATTTGGAGTTTAAAGAGTTCTGAAGCCCACAAGCAATCACCTCTGAGAGGATGTCTCATGTATGTGGGCATAATTTTTAGAGGTGAGTGTCTCCCCAACCTCCTGCTCATCTGCTGGGAAAGGAAGTCAGGTGTTAATACAAAAGCTAAGACATGGGTACTTTGGTGGTTTTGTTTTGAGACAAGGTCTGGTGATCTCTCCATCTCTGCCTTCTCAGGGGCCAAGATGACTGTCAGTGTGATACTAAACCTGTGGAACCGGTGGACAAGGGACCATCAGGAAGTGGTTGGTAAAATGTCAGCAGCTTCTGGAAGACATCACAACTGCTTCTCCAGTGCTGAACACAAAGGTGTCATCAAGTTTCCTCTCCAAGAGAAATGAACAGTGGAGCCAGATGAAGACTGGCTGGTGACATTCGAAGCAACATTACTCACGATGACCCTACCCTCTAAGTGCCCATCTGGGACAAGAGAGTAGTAAAGACATGGTTCCTTTGAGAGGTAGGAAACCTTGCAATAAAGACAAGACTCATCATTGCCATGTGAATGAGTCTTTAAAAAGTTTTCCCAAGTGAAAGAGACTGGACCAGATAGTCCCATACCGCTGACTCTGTTTCTGTGAAGTGTACAGGAGAGGTATACTTGTCATGGGGAGAATGAGTTAGTGTTTGCTGCATACTGGAGGTGGACAAGGACTCAGCTGTCAATGAAGGTGAGGAATTTTGTTGGGTAAAGAAAGGTTGAAAGCTGCTGTCTGATAATGGCTGGAGTGCTTGGCAAGGTTGTGAAGATCGTTGAACTGCACATGTAAAAGAAGAGAATTTAATGATACATAAACTCACTATGAAGTCCAGGCTGGCCTCAAGCTTGTGACCCTCCTGCCTCAGTCTGCCAAATCAAATGCTGGGATCATGAGTAAGCAAACCGGTACCTGGTTTACATGCTCATTTTATTTATTTATTTATTTAAAGTACAGGAAAGTATAGAGAAGAAATCAGTACTTATTGAAGTAGAAAATCAGGTTACTTCCTTCTGGCCTTTTTAAAACACTTGTCTTGTACAGTCAGTTTTGGCAATTTGATGTCCTTGTTCCCCGGCCAAATGATAAGCATTAAACTAAATACCAATCGCTAAATAACATTTCATCTGGGAACCTAGCTGGGTTCCAACTGCACACTCCCGATTAATATTTTCATTTTATAAAATGCATATTGAACATCTTTGTACAAAATAATTGCTAGGGCTTATTTATTGTTGTTGTTTTGAGACAGTGTTTCTCTATGTATCTCTGGCTGGCCTGGAACTCGCTATATAGATCAGATTGGCCCTAAACTCAGAGATCTGCCTGCTTCTACCTGCCAAGTGCAGGGATCAAAGGTAGGTGCCACTATGCCCAGCCAGCTAGAGATTATGTTTAAACCTAGTTTATCTCCAGTTATTATTCTGTTTTACAGTTCTTGAATTTGGAAACTTGACCTTTGACACAGAGGCTTCTTAATCTCTAGTTGGGGAAGAGAGTCCTATTCAAGCACCGGATTTCAAAACAAAGCTCCTGGATGATGACAGAGAGAGGCTTGGCCAGGCCTGCCTGCCCTGAGGAGAGGGATCCAGCAGGCACGGGTGGGAGGTGGGGGGTGAGGGGTATGGGATCCGAACAATAGATGACCTCAAGTGCAGCATCAGGTCAGGAGTAAATTCAAGGAAAGGAAAGGTGGTTCAGGCCTTAAGCAGACTCCTCCAAGTCAGGCCACTCCCTGGAGTTGGAGGTGAACTGGCAGACTGGAAGCTGGAGGTAGAAACTACCGGCTCTCCCAGTCATTGAGGCTGATCCAGATGCAGCAACAGAAAGGCAGAGTGAGCCTGGCCTTTGAGTGGAGACTGTTGTGGGCTTTCACAAACTGACTGTAAGGGTGCTACGTGTGCTGGACTATGGGACCATAGTTAGCCCTCAGGTACACCAGACTCAGAACAAGAACTAGAGGGTATTGATGACACACTAGTCCGGATGACAGGGACAGCACTTAAAATATATAACCACAAATATTAATAAGTGTAAGGGATGGCTTAGTGGGTCAAAGCACATGCTGTGCAGGTGGGAGCATCTAAGTTTGAAACTTCAGAACCTACATAAATGTCAGATGATCAGTATATGTATCTGTAACTCTAACACTCTCCTGGGGAGAGAGGAGGTTGAGATCCGAGGCTCCCGGGAAGCTTGCAGCCAACTAGCCTGACGTACATAGCTAGAGACCCCACCTCAAACAAGGTGGATGGCAAGAACTGACCCTGGAGGCTGTCTTCCGATCTCTACACATGAACACACTTTGGCATGTGCACACATGTGCATGTGTGTGTGCACACACCATAATAAAAATATCTCAAAAGTAAAATTTGAAAAGCTACTAAGTAGAGGCTGATTTCAGGGATCACAGAAACTGATCATGAATGCTGTAAAAACAGATGCAGCGCTATTTACATCCCACTCTATAAAAATGATCAAATTCCAGAAGTGTACTTTATAAGTATGAACTCTGCGATATATTAATTAAATCTTAATGAAGCTGGTTTAAAGTTAAAGAAATATTTGATTGTGGTAGAAATGGAGGCAGAAAGATCAGGAATTCAAGGCCAGCCTTGGTTTCATACTTAATTCAATGCCAGCTAGCCTGGGCTTCATGAGAAAGACTGAAAAACCCAAGGAAGTGTGTCAGGCCTGGTAGCCCAGTAACCCAGGCCTTAAGTCCCAGAACTTGGGAAGCAGAGGTAGGCAGATCTCCTAGAGTTCAAGACCAGCCTGATCTACATAGTGAGTTCCAAGACAGCCAGGAATATATAGATAGATGGTGTCCCAAAAACAAAACAACAAAATCCACATAAATAAATGCACAAATTTAAAGAAAGAAAAAGAAATGTGCAGATGTTCAGTGAGTCTGAGACAATCTGGGGGCAATTCCTAGGTGCCATTGCATTTCCCCATGCCATTCCCAATCAATCCTCAAAGGACTCAGGGAAACTTAGCTTAGAGAAACGAACGATGGTTAAGAAATCTGTGCTATAAATCCCAGATAAAAGCTCATGCAGAGAAGACATTCAGATCAGTGATGGTGGCATATGCTTTAATCCCAGCACTGTTGGAGACAGAAGCAGGTGGATCTCTGAGTTCGAGGCCAGCCTGGTCTACAGAATGAGTTCCAAGATAGCCAGGGCTACACAGAGAAACCCTGACTCAAAAAAACAAAACAAAACAAAACCAAAAACCCTAGAGAAGGAAAGTAAAGAGAGAAAAGAAGCCGTTCAGAAGACGCTACATCAGAACAACAGAGAAGATGAGGAAACTTATTTTCCAGCCACTTGAGCCTCTGCCTCATGCTGCTTTGCTGTTGTCAACTTTCTGCAGCCACCAACTCTGCCGATTCTGATGACGAGGGATTCGGGACAGGACACACATCCAGCTCTGTGCTGAGGATGTGCTTCAAGAGACTTGCCTTATATATTTATTTAGCAGAAAATGAAATGCATGGAATTATGAAAATCAGAGATTTCTGTAAGGGCTACCTGAGGAGAGAAGACACAGGAAGGAAGGGGCTGGAACAGAAAAAGCTTCTGTTGGAGAGTGTATCTGCTTGTATGTTTTCAATTTTATGCTGAAAAGCCAGAGCTCTGGCTATGGAGGGCGGCCCTGTATTTCTTTTCTTGGATTTGATTTCAAAGTACTTTCTTTGTGAAGACATCAAATGGCAGCTCCTAACCTCCCTCTTTTAGGGAGTTATCACTGAGAATAGGTGAATCATACAAGGCCAAACAACAGTCTTTATCTAGACACTATAAGTAGCTCAGTGTGGGCACAAATGTCACCTGTGCTCCAGAGCTCAGAAGTTTAATCCTCTCCCAAGAGGGGTGCTTTGACAAGGAGTGGGGGTTTTGTTTATTTGGGGTTTTTTGGTTATTTTTTGTATTCTTCAAGTCTGGCCTCCCAGGTAGGTTCAGATCTGCTTAAGATGAGCAGGTAGCCCAATGGAAAGGTTTTGCCCACTCTATATTTAAGTTATTGTTTTGCAAGTGGAAATGAAAGCCAAGAGTAGGGTGATTTACTGAAGCCGTCCCCTACCTGCATCACAGTCATGAAGAGCTTTTCCAACATAACCGCAAACCTGCCTCGAGACAGGAAGGAATGTGTCCTGTTCCCTGCTCTGCTCATGGTGCTGTTGGAGGAAAACATCTGCTCTCCAGACATAGCAGTTCATACCTGTAATTCCAGTACTAGGAGATCTGAGACAGGGGGATTACTACAAGTTCCAGACCACCTTGGATTATGGAGTCAAAAACTGAGTTGTATAAACTACAAAAAAGAAAAGGAAGAAAATGCTTTTTTGAACTGGAAGAGACAATTCAGCCTCTAGATTCTTTCTGCAGAAAGTACTAGTGTGCTTCACAACCGGGACATGAACGCAGTCTTCACTTAAAGACACGGTATAGTCTACTTCACATAGTTTTGTATCGCTTGGAAGCTGTTAGTTATCTTTAATTATTCTAGCCAAACTAATGTTTATAAAGTTACAAGAAATCATTTGTAATACATTAGCTCAGTCTGATTATTCAGGATATGGGTATGCACTCTGCTGTATGTGCTGCTGTTCATATCATCCAATTTTTATATTAAATAATTTCATCTTCACTATTTCCTTCTTTTTAAGATACTGCTTCTACATTGAGGTGTGTGTGTGGGGGTGGGGGTGTATGGTATGTATGGTGTGTGTGTGGTGTATGTGTGTATATGTGATGTGTGTGTGTGTACGTGTGGTGTATGTGTATGTGTGTATGTATGTATGTGGTGTGTGTGTGGTATGTATGGTGTGTGTGTGGTGTATGTGTGTATGTGTGATGTGTGTGTATGTGTGGTGTGTGTGTGTGTGTATGTATGTATGTGGTTGGTGTGTGTATGTGGTATGTGTGTGTGGTATGGTATGTGTGTGTGTCTGAGCACCTGAACATGCATGCACACCATGGCATGCATATGGATGTCTAAGGATAGCTTTGCTCCATGTGATTGTGTAATAGAGCTCAGGTCATCAGTAAGCTTAATTATGGTCGCTTGAGCATGAGTACAAGTAGTATGGCCAACATGCCAGTAGCTACACCACTGACGAAAATGACTCCCTCCTTCAGCACCCACTAATAATCAGTAGTTCCTCAGGAGGAGGCAGGCTCCCTTCCCCAGCTGTGATGAACATAGATGAGCCCTATCTCATCAGGTAACCAAAGCGGCTGTGAGTTCACAAGTGTAAAAATCATGTTGTGGCCAAATGTCAGCTTTTCACAGCATCCTACTTTGACCCTTCCTTTTTTTCTGCCCTCATCTTGCACAGAATTCACTGAGCCTTGGAACGAGTGGTATAGATGGTTCATTTAAGGCACAACACAAAACAGTCAGTTGTCCTAAATCTCTGACCAGCTGTGAATCTCTGCATTAAATCTATTACAAAGAGAAGTTTCTCTGACCAAGGTTGAGAGCAGAAGTTATCTAGGGAATAACTGCAAATATTTACAAAGCAGCTTGGTACCATGCCCATTTAGTTAAATGTCAGTAGAAGGTCCCCTCTTGAGCCTATAATATTCCCAGCCACAGTTCTTGATCAAGGTTCCAGTACTAGGCATGAATTCAAATCCAATCAGAAAGATGTTGGTTACCCCAAACTGGCATGCCTGCCTTGTGGGTTGGTACTGTAGCCCACAGATTCACACCTTGGTAAGACACAAGACTGACCACCGATGGTTTTTCTCCCCAAGAAGCCTGCGTGTCACCCGCTGGCCCTGAGATAGCTAGTCAGAAGTTGGAAGAAGCTGCTCTCTCAGTTCTAGCTAATATCCCTATGCCTTGCAGCCAAGGCTTTGTGTATCTTAAGAAGTAAGATCTTACCATTTGGTTCTAGTGGGCGATGAAGAACAATGGCAATAAGCTGTGCTGTTTGGGGGGGCCTCTGGGACCCCAAGATCAACAGTCAAAGGAGGCATACCACAGCTAGCACTGGCATTTTTACTTACTAATTCCAGCGTCTGGTAGCAGCAGTATCCACCCTTGTGGAGTTCCTCCCTCAAACTCTGGCTCACTTACGGAGTAGCAGATTCCCCTGGCTTTGCATGTATCCTTACTGTTAGTTAACCGCTCTTCAAGTCTCCTCATCCCCATCCCTAGCCCTGCTCAGGCCTCTCTGCCATCAGTATTCCCAACCACTCTTGCTTCCTCTGCTCTAATGGCCCTTTTCTAGTTTCCAGGCCCCTACTGGAATCTAAATGTTTAAAGCCAGGATCCGCATCTGAGAGAGGGAGATGGTGTTTTGTCTTTCTGGACCTGGGTTACATTAACTCAGTATTATGTTTTCCAATCTCATCCATTTTTTTCCCTGCAAATGTCATAAACTCATTTTTCTTTGTACCTGAAAGAATCCAATTGTGTATATGCACCACATTTGCATTATCCAGTCTTCTGTTCATGGGCATCTAGGCTGGTCCTATTTTCTAACTATTAACATACAAGTGATGAACATGGGCACATGGCTACCTCTGTGGTAGGATGTAGAGTCTTTTTGGTACATGCCCAGGAATGGTACAGCTAACCAGGTCCTATATTAGCCGTCTTATTTTCATAAGCTAGAAAATAAACACCACTTCTTTTTTTCCTGATTTTTCTATCCCAGGATAATTAGGGATAATTCCTAATGCAGTTCAAAAGCAAGAAACCGAACTTGGAGAGTTGTCTTAACATGCCAGACCTGAGAATAAATCTTGGGAAATTCTCATAAAGTGAGCTGATTGACAAGATCAATAAAGAGAAATCTACTCGTGATTCAAGGCAGAGAACTTTCCATCCTTACATTTTACCTCAGACAAGAGGAGGCAAGGTGAATGAAGCAGCTATTTTTTCTGCAAATATTTAAAGCACATGCAAAGAGAAACTGCCCTTGTTTGATATTGTTCTAGACTTTGAAACTAGGAGACCAGTGGGAGGAAGCCAGGGCGCTCCTGAAATACCTTCTTTTCAACTGCAGTAAGAGCAGAGGGGCACACGTCCCTGCAAAGCAGGGCTCCTGCTTGAAAACAGTGGGGGCAGGAGTTGTATAACCACTGTGGTTTGAGAAAAGCAGCTAGCCATTAAGACCTTTCCACCACTCAACGCCGCTCCCTCCAGCTGTAGGCTTTTCTGAGCAGGTAAGCTCCTGAGTGCGGTGTGATGTAGCAGTGAGTTTGTGAATATGTAACAAATTAAAATAAGTATGCAGTTAATATGACAAAAAGACATTTTAACCGTAATTGATAAACTGTTCATGGTAATTTTAAATTTTAAAATATTTTATTGATATTGGAAAAAGTATAGTGCTGGAAATCAAACCAACATTGGCTCTTTGATTCTTACTTGATTTAAAGGTTGTACGCAAACTATGAATTAAAGAAGCTATAGGACTGCAAAGTAACCCACTGAACCATGACAAAGCTAATTTTGGACCATCTAAAGACACTAATCAACTCACTGTCACATGACAGCATTTCAGAGACTTATAGGCAGCAAATACATATATTTGGTTTTTGAGATATGGTTTCTCTGTGTAGCCCTGGCTGTCCTGGAATTTGCTCTGTAGACCAGACTGACCTTAAAATCACAGAGATCTGTTTGCCTCTGCCTCCCAAGTGCTGGGATTTTTACCACTGGAAAATCTACCTGTTTGGATCGGTTTAAAAGCAATGTTTCTGGCCCAACCACATAGAAGTAAAAGTGACACCTGCTTACTAATTAATTCATATGTCGATATGAATATCTATATATGGTTAAATAAACATAGAAAAATAAGCAAAGGAGGTCTGGAATACTGTCATCAGTGCATATTTGCATACTAAAAACAAACAAAAGAAGCCTCCAATATGCACTTTGACTTTTGCTTTTTTTAAAAAATTGTCATTTTGCGGCTAGTCTTAATATTTTGTAAAAAGAATTCTTTATCGTGCCTTTACCCATTTTCCCTACTGCATCAGGGCATGCTTGTTCCCATGTGTCAACCTTTAAACACAAAGTTTGAAGTCATTTGTCTGTCCTATTTGAATGCTGTTTAAAATTGTAGACTGTTGAACTTGAAAATTCCTTTAAAATGGAATTCTAGAAAATCTTCAGAGTTTCACAAATCATATTCAGTTCCCACTTTTCTCCAGAGCAGACAGATTCCCCAGAATTGGGCCATGTTCCAGGGCATCCTCCTTTCCATTTAATTATTTTGAGGATGAAAAGCTTTTTTATAGCACCCCCACAAAATCTGCTATGCCAAGCACCACAAGCAGTCACACAGAGCCCTGAGCCCCACACAATGCTTACAATTGTACATTCTTCACAGCTTTGCTTCTCCGTTCCTGGACCTGTGATCTGTACACTGAATGCAGGTTTAACTCTAAAGGACCCAGGAGCCATACAAGCCTTCCCATATCCTGAAGCCATGGAGGGTTGTTTTTTGAGGGTGAGAACCCACCACAGAAGACAGTAGATTCTGTTGTTGAGCTAATTGTGTTGTGTAATGGGAGGGTGGCCCTTGCGCCTGAGAATAGCTGCCAAATACGCTCCTCAGAAGAAAACTGGCTTAAATTTAAGATTATATTCAGCAAGTGATTTTCTTCAGCTGTCCATCTGGTAGAACTTTGTCAAACAATTTAATCCAGAAGTTTCACCAGAAGGTCTGCTGTTTACAGACTTTCTATGGACGGTGTGTGGGGGTTTTCTTTAAGAACATTAACCTTGGTGTTGCTTCAGCCATATTTCCAGACCAGGCCGGAGATCACTGGTTCACCCACAGTGCCACTTACTCTTGCTAGGAGAGACACTTGGTCATTCCACCCTGGGTTTCCAGCAGGGGCAGCCTACCAGGTAGATCTCAGTGGCTCCTCTGAATTTTATTAACTGACAGAACTGCCTGAGTACACAGGACTTCCACACACATGTGTGGGCTGATCTCTTGCTTTACTTACATTTCTTTTTCCTTTGCTGTATCTGGGCCGTAGGTATTATGCATATTTTGTTACACTGTCCAACATTCTTTGAAGAGTTGTAAATCAATATATAATTTTAGATGTATTTATTTTATTTATGTGTACGAGTGCTTTGCCTGCGTGCATGTATGTGTGTCATGTGTGTGCCTGGCATCCTTGGAGTCTGAAGGTTATAAGTCACTATGCTGAGTGCTGGGAGCTGAACCACACTTCTCCAAGAGCAGCAAATGCTTCTACCTGCCAAGCCATTTGTCTAGCTGAATAAATAGTTTTAAGTCAGTCTCTCATACCAGCCTGGGTAGAACAAAGTTGTGATTGATTATTCTTATCTTGAGGAATCGTTCTTATACATAACCATTTATTTAAAACTTACACAGATATTGCTAACTGGTTGTCAGTTTCTAAAAGTCTGTCAGTTAACCCCCTTGAAACAGTCTTCCTGCTGTTTCTGTTTCTCTCTCTCTTTTTTTTTTTTAGAATTGAAAAGACAATCAGAACCCGGTTGCGTAGAGTATGTCTGTAATCCCAGAACTCCGGAGGCCGAGGCAGAGGATCAGGAGTTCAGGCCAGTCCTGGCTATATATAGCAAGAACTTGTTTTAGAAAACAACAAAAACAAAGACAAATAGATTATTAAATGGAAGACAAAGACAATATTAGACCTACAACTTTAAATTAATTTAGATTTACATGTGAATATGTCATAGTTGGAGCTGGGGAGACCGCCCTCTTGGAATAGTACTTAATGCAAAAAATGAACACATAAGTTTGGTTATTGCCACCTATGTAAAAGCTTGGTGCACATCTGTGACCCCCGTATGGGTCAATGCAGATTAGAAAAAGAAGATCCTTGGAGCTTATTAGCAGAGTAGCCTAATAGAATCCATATGTTCTGGGACCCAGGCTCAGCAATTAAGATAAAGAGTGACTGAGAAAAATGCCTGACTTTCATCTCTGACTTCTACATACACACATGTGTCTACAGATACACACACACATATACACACATACACATACATGCACCACTCACACAGAGAAAATGTGTCATATACATTTAAGAGCATATTCACATTGCTTCTATTAAACTGAGATTCTATTATTCTCAACAAATTGCTACAATTTTTATACAAGGAACTATAGACCGAACAGACTTGACACCTAGTCAATAAAGATTAAAGACACTAGATTAAAATAAAATACACAGATACAAGTAGGTTATGTCTCATATGCAGAGAGATTTTGTAGAGATTTTAGAACAGTGTTTTATTTGGTGGATGGTGAAGAGTCTGGATCTGGTCTTGGTGAGGAGATGAGGAAAATGGGAAGGGAAACAGGTCTCTGTCTAAGGTTGAGGGTAGACTAAGGGTACAGTGACAGAATAAGAAAGGGCTGGTGGGTTGGACCTAACCAAGCATGTGTAGTACATGAAAGAAATTACTGGTAATTTGTTTCTAATTACCAACAGAGGGAATTTTTTTAGCTAGGTTAAGATAAGGTAGATAGAATAACATTGGGATACATAGAGGTACACTGCACTGTGGCTAAGGCTAATGGCATCCTAGACCCAACAAAACCTACTGAGACCAACGTAGCCAATGAGATGAGTGTTCACTATCCTTTGCTTCAGTATGATGCTATCTCCACAGCATGAGCCTTGTAAAATTACCTGCTCCCATCATGCATCTGACACCATGTCACATCTGGAAAACTTCATGTGAGAACAAAAAAAAAGGAGTGAACCCCGTCCCAGAGTCCTAACCCAGTCCTGGAATTCTCTACCTTAATTTATAAAGTACTTTCTGCTCTATTAAATTTTCCCTTAAAATGAGTTATCCAAATGCCAGATGTAGTCTCTTAAGAACCCACAGGAATCCCTTGTGCACAGCTGGACCCATTAGTAAACTTCCTCCTATTCCTTAGTCTCATGTCTGTGAACTCCTGGGTAGTTCATCTGCTTCCTTATCTCTGAGGCCCCCTAACCTTCAAACACAACAGGATAGTATTATTGAATACTCTAAAACAAATTTCCCTCTGGGTAGAGAACTATATGCATGTATTTTCCTTTACTACATGTTCAAAATGGATAGCATACCTTTCCCACTATAAAGCATAGGCTGGTCTTAAACTAGTGAATCTTCCTGCCTCTCTCTCTCAAGTGGTATACCAACGTCTATGTACAGATATACATATTTCTCAAGCCTTCTTGATGAACCATATCAAATTAAAGTTCAGCGGAGAATAAAAATTCCAGGCTAATCCCAGTCTCTCTCCACTAATCAGAGCACCTCACATACTACTTTGAATACCAAGGCCTTGTACTTGTAGAAGTCTAATTTGAATGCTTTGTTTGGTGACTCCTTTCTTTCAGACATTCAGTCTTCAAGCCCTTTTGAGTAGCTGGCATCCCCCTGGAACTAGACTAACCCAGTCTTAAATGTTCTTTGTTTTTAACTAGTGGACCTTCCTCAGAAAGTGCAACTCAGTGTTCTGCATTATTGTTTTCTAACAAAGAATAACTTTTCAACTCCTGGAGATGTTTCTCTGATTCCCTGGTTAGAATGAAAAACTTCGCCATACTGGATGCGGTGATGCACCCCAGCGCTCTGGAGGGAGAGGCAGAGGAAAATGGTTATTTGTGAATTTGAGGCCAGCCAGATCTATAGCTCCAGGCCAGCCTGCATTGTGAGAATTTGTCTCCAAAACAAACAAACAAAGAAACAAAACCTCCCCAAACAAAAACAAAACAAAACCCTTTATCACTTGTTCAAATTAACATTGTAAACTTTTTTTCTGTTTCACACAATCTGCTCGGTGTATCTTACCTCAGCATCTATTGCAAACTCCACTAGAGGGAAAATAAACACCATGCAGAAATGCTGGAAGAGAAGCCACCATCCCCAGGGTGGTTAGAACCCGCTTACTAAAACCATGCTTTACACAGAATCTCAGCGTCCTTTCTCAAGGCTCTCTCACCCACAGACCCTGAGTTTACTTTTGATTTAAAACACCAACAAAAGGCAGCATTTTGTTGGCTTTCATTGGTTTGGCTCAACCCTTCAGCCCTACGAACAATGGTCTAATTATCAGTGAACTTGGCCTTTGAGCTGCAACTCTGTCCCCTCTTCGAGTTTCCACGATGCTGTAGCAAGAGCCACCTCCTCCACATGGCTGCTTTAACTTGTTCTCTCCTCTGAAAACAAGCGGGGTTAGGGGGGGTCTCTGGGTGGCGAGGCAAAATGAGATCAGTTCCTCCAGAATGGCACTCAACAAATGTGAATTCCTCGTAAGAAATGACACCAGCAAATCTAAGCCACTGGAGAGCAAGAGGTCACTTCCTACACTGTGCTTTGCATTTAGGCTTCCGGGACTAAGACCTGTTGTCAAAATCCTCCTCAAACGTCTTCCAAAAATATAAAGCAAAGGAAGGGAATCCAAACTGAAGGCGAAGCTGAAGCTTTGGAGTGTTCCATCCTTCTGGATTAATAGCTGACCAGACACTCGTGACAGTAAACTCCTCAGAGCGGTTTGTGCTTTTCTTTGTAGTGTTGATTGGGATTTTGATTAATAGCCTTGGGTGATGGTAATGTTTGATTTTTATTATTTTCTCTCTCTTCCCACCCCCTTCTCTTTCCACACTGTAACCCTGGTTGGCCTGGCCAGGTGCATCATTTTCCTGCCTCAGCCACCGGAGTGTTGGGATGACAGGCATGGACCACCACGCCTGGCCTGAGTTTTGTGTTGAAGGAAGGAGCTGTATCTGCCTTGGTTGTTTCTATATCTATTCTATGTGTTTACTTTTATGTATGTTGACACACAGTAGGTGAGTTCAAAGGTGAGTGAGGAGCCATGAGAAGAACAAAAGTCCCTTTCTTTTCCCAGCGATGACTCTGGATGGCTGTGGTGGCACATGCCTATAATTGCAGCACTCGGACCAGGGATCTAGGGTTCAGTTCCTTTGCAAATTTGAGGCTATTTTAGGGTACACGAGACCCCATTTCAAAAAAGAAAGAAAGAAAAGAAAAAACAGGTGATTCTGAAAGGCTTGTTTAATGTACTATTTTTGTTACTTTTTTGAAAATTATATATATATATATGTATGTGTATATATATAAAATGTGTTTTAATTATATTCATTTCTCACTCCTTCCCCTAACCCTTTGCAGATCCATGCCCTCCCAGCTTTCTGTCTTAACAAACAGACAAATAACCCAAGGATTCCAACTGGTCTTGCCCATATGTTCATGGCTACAGTGGGGCCATCCTCTGGGACCTACCAGGGGCTATATTCTCAAAGAAAACCAGCCTTCGAGGGCTGGCAAAATGTCTTAGAGGTTAAGAACCCTGGCTGTTTTTCTAGAGGACCCAGGTTCAATTCCCAGTGCCTAATCCTAATCACCTATAACTCTTGCGCCAGTTGACCTGACTTCCTCTTTTGGTCTCTGTGGACACTTATACTCCCACATATGAACAATATTTTAAAATTTTAAATAGAAGAAAAAGAAAGCAGACTCAACCTCCCCCAGGAAACACCAACTGTCAGTAGTTCCTAAATTACGGAAGAGGATTCTGAGCTTCTACACTCTCCATGCCAAAATGACTGGTTTGACCTTGCATAGACAACACAGTTACTGTGTTCAGGTCAAGTCCTGAAGACTCTGTTTCCCTCCAGCTCTTCCTGACCTCTGACTCTTACAATCTTTCTGCCTGACAGGATAGATATATATTGGCATACTCTTTAATTCCAGCACTCAGGAGGCAGAGGCAGGTAGATCTCTACGATTCAAGGCCAGCCAGATCTATAGAGCAAGCATTAGGCCAACCAAGTCTACATAGTGAGAGCCTGTCTCAAAGGGGGGGGGAAATGGTGTGGGGCTAAAGAGATGGCTGGGAAGTTAAGTGCACTCATTGCCCTTGAAGAGGACCAGAGTTCAATTCCCAGCACCTGCCTGTTGGCTCATAACTGTCTATAATTCCTGTTCCAGGGAACCTATTCCCCTTATGACCTACATGGACATCAAACATGTACATGGTACACGTACATGCACACAAGCAAAACACACACACACACACAATAAAATGAATAAGTATAATAAAAACTTTAATTGTAAGTGTGTATAGTTGCGTGTATGCCAGTCAGAAAACAACATCTGGGTGGGAGATGTTTCTTTCCCTCTGTGGGTTCTGGGACAGTACCTAGATACTATATATACTCAGATCATCAAGTTTTCTAGGTAGTGTCTTTACCCGACGAGCCCTCTCTCCAGCCTGTGAGGGCATCTTTTAGCAAGAGCAGCTCTTTTATATTATTAGGTATTATTGTATTTTTAGGTCTCCATGGGCTAGGGGAAGTTCCCCATGGGGTGAAACATACTTGGGCTTTTAGATTTCAAAGGAAGTTCTGAAGAACATAAGATGCTTGCACTTCTCCAAAACAGAGTTTGATAAAAACCCTCGAGTCTGGACATGAGTGGGGACCATCTTTCCCCAGCTCTTGGAGGAAGGTTGTGAGCTGAGGAATTACCTCTGAGCCTGCGATGCTGTACATTAAATGGGTGTGCAGCTGAGTTCAGGCAGTGCACATTAGCCAGTAGACTGTAACAGCCTCATGAAGTTAATATTAGAAAACTGTATTTAGATAAATGTTATTTTAAAATAGAAGAGGATAAACTGGTTCATTTTGTTGCTGTTGTTGTGAAGTGGGGTCTTTCTATGTAGTCCTGGCTGTCATGGACCTCCATTCGTAGGCCAGGCTGGCCTTGAACTCACAAATATCTGTCTGCCTCTACACCCAAGTGCTGGGATTAAAGGCATGTGCCAGCATGCCCAGCCCAGAGGGCAACTGGGTTTTAACTGACTTTTTAACTTTCCCTGTTTTTCCTTCTCTGTTTCTATTCAGCCAGTGACTCAGATTGCTTTCCTGTTCTCCACCTGCTTTTGGCCAGAAAAGGCTTATATAAAAGAGATTGTCCATGATAGAGAGAAGCTTTGTTCTCCCACCCTGTGTCTGCAGCCTGAATTCACACCTCACACTCCCATATTAGGCGTACTTGCTAAGGATGGCCTCAGAACTGTTCTTAGACCATGTCGATAGGCTCATCATTAATATTTCCCCACCCAGAATTTTGTCCTGAACCCCTGTGAACCACAATTGCAGTCTAAGAATGCATTCAGAGTGCAGTAACCATAGAAACTCCATCATATGTAACAATAACAGGAACTGAATATTTACCTGGAGAAGAGTTAAAGAGCTATGATAATTATCAAAAAGGAACATCTCTTGTGGATGTTACCTTAGACACACTCTGTGCAGTCCTAACTAGGAAAACTAAATACACACAGAGGGAGGGGGGAGAGGGAGGGAGGGAGAAAGAGGGAGGCACTAAAGAATACAAAAAGTTCCTAAAAAATAGTAACCTTGTAAAATCACAAAATTTGAATCATTAAGAGTATGGAAGTAGAAGAGGGAATTTACTGTTTGATGGAGGGAAAATATCCTATTTGTGAGGATCAGAATTTTCATTTCTGTCTGTTTTAGTTTTTATTTGTTAACAGGATCTTGCTATATAGCCCTGACTTTCCTGGAACCCCTTATGTAGACCAAGCTCAACTTGAACTTATAACACCGGCACCTCCTGTCTCTGCCTCTCAAGTGCTGGGATTACAGGGTTGCACTACCACACACTCAGCTTCCAAATTCATTTCCATTCCGTTCTCTGGTCATTATTTGGTGAATATTTACGGAGAAACTACTGAGCGTGTCATCCTTCTAAATAGCGTTGGTACAGTAAATTTGCTGGGAGCTTTTCAGAGCTGAGGGATGAGCATTGAGCAGACGCAATGCAGTATGGGGCATGGGGCATAACAACAGAAGAACAGGCACAGCTGACATCTGTGCCACGGTGCTCAGACTTTGAGTTGCCCCTAGCTGACCCCAAGTGGAGCACTGGCATGCTTTGCCACTCCCAGCCCCAATCAAGCAGTAGAGTCTAGAGCAGGATGTGTGCTTTAGTTGTTTAGAGCACTATAGCTAGGGAGGCTTATTAGGTAGCATGAAACAAGTATAATAAAAAGGAGATAAAACCATCCGCATAAAGGACAGATAATGGTTGCCTTGCAAGTGCCAAATGCTCGTAAATCCTTACTATTGTGGTTTATTATCAGCTACCATCATTATGTAAAGTATACGATTTAAAGGGACTTTATGTAGCACTGATCTCTCTTGGTTGGCCACTCACATCATCCACTCTGTCTCCTTTATGTCCTCTTCACCTGCTGGCTGCACGGCTCAAGGCCATTGAAGGAGCTAGGCACCCCACTTTTACTGTTGACTATATCTGGCCTCCTGTTCAAGCCACTTTCAGATAGATTGTCCCTTCAGATCTAGTCTTCAGATCTATTCTCTTACATAGCAACCAGAGAGAGTGTTAAAAAAAAAAAAATCAAATATGGCCTACTTAAAATCCTTCAGTGGCTCCCACTGTTAGGATACAGCCTCCAGTCCTGAACTTGGCTTCAAGCCCTGTGCAATCTGCCTTTTGCTTACCTCCCCAGCTTATCAAAGCTCACTATGCTGCAACAAGCCTGGCTACCCTGTACCTACTCTCCTTTCTGCCTCAGGGTTCTGGAACACACTGTTCTCTTTGATCCTTAGAGTCTTTTAAGGATATCTTTAGGGATTGACTATTCCTGTTATAGGGCTCTACCTTAAGCCTCAATTGCTCACAGTAGACCCCATGTCCAATAGCACATTTCAAATGATGAATACACACTAGCAGTGTGTATGTGTATTATTGTATAGTTATTTTTTTAATGTCTTCCTCTATAAAAGTGCGAATGATTTCTTCACAGCCACATTCCCTCAAACCTAACACCTAGGAGACAAATGAGGGTCAATTTGGTTCATTGCATAGGGTGTACATTGCTCTTTTGTATTGCATTTAATTGTTCAAGTTCACAGCCAAGTTGAATGCATGGTAGGTCTTAGAATCCCTCCTTACACTCTCAGCACTCTGGTGTGATGATTTCTGCTCTTAAAATGTCTACTGAACTTTTTAGTGCCACAGTAGATCTACCTTTTTGTCTTTAGCCTTTTCTGGACAAGAATGAGCCATGACCTGGTACTGCCTCTGTATTGTCAGCAACCTTAAATATGTGAATGGAGTCTCAGAGCATCTGTTCCTGCATCCAGCCACCCATGCGGTTCAGGAAAGAGGACCTGCAAGGAGATCTTTAGGAAAAGGCACTCCCTACTCTGGACAAAGAGCATCTTGGGAACTCCAATTGCAGTGTAGAAGGCAAGCTGAGAGTGGGGAGTTCTTTCATTCCTGGGCATCATCCTCCACAAAGAGAAGCACCATTATGGAAAACCAAGAAACCCTTTCTTATATCTCTGGAACTCCTACTCTAACCTCTCATTCCCAACCGACTTCTTTCCAAGCCCTCAGAAGCAGTTGGAACAATGTGTACTGGCCACAGATGCAAAGGCTGCTGGGAAAGTAAATTCCAGCTCAGCATCAGAAAAGGAAATGAAGAGGAGGGGTCGACAATTGAATGGTTAAAAGAATGGTCCCCAACTACAACTTCTGCAGAAAACCAAAAGCCATGCCTACAAGTTTCTTTCTAAATTAATATATACAGATACACCTACTCAGATGTTTCCCCACAAAAAAAAATTAAGGAACAAAATGATCCGTCCTTACAAAGGCTTGTCATGAAAAAGTATTTCTATTTGTGATAACTCTAAACTAGGAACAATCTAACAACTATCAAGGATGAGTGAATGGTAAACTGTGGTGAATGCACACCATGGGATGCTGTTCTGTGATGAGAAGGGGTGAAATCAGAGCACATCAACACTTACCTTGAAGAAGACAGAGCTACAATAGAGTACATTCCTTATGGGTCAGGTTGTGTGATGTTTCAAAGATGACACTCCCACATTCACCAAAACATTATTTACAGACGCCAAATGTAGACTCAACTGAGGTGCCCAGCGATGATGAAATGGGTTAAGGAAATGTGGTGTATTTATAAGTGGAACATTATTCAGTCATAAAATGAAAAGACCCTGTCATCTGTTGCCACATTCAACAAAAATGGAGGATATAATACAAGCAAAATAAGCCAAACACAATTGACAAGCACCACACATTTGCTTTCATACATAGAATATGAACCACAGTCAGGTGATGGCAGCCAGCCCTTTAGTCCTAGTGCTTGGGAGGCAGAGGCAGGCAGATCTACGAGTTAAAGGCCAGCCTGGTCTACAAAGGGAGTTCAGGACAGCCAGGACCACACAGAGATATGCTCATAAGCCCTGTGTTCCACTAGAATGAACAACAAGTACATTTAAATAGACAAATAAGCCACAGTGTGACTGAAGTTCACAACAATCTATTACATGACTTATGAGGTTGGGGAGGAAATGTGAAGTTTTCTGACACAAAGAAGTGATACATTGTACACATGCATTGAATCATTACAGTATACCTCATTAATGTGTGTAATTGTTGGTTCACTTAAGTTGCAAATAATTCTACAACTGCAAGCTAATCTATATAAGCAGAAGAGCAGAGTGGTAAATATGGTTCATTTATTAAGGTGAGTTAATTATACCTCAATACATTTGTTTTTTTAAAAACGTGGGGCCTGGTGGCACATTCCACTAACTCAGGAGGTAGAAGCAAGATCAAGACTTCAAGGACAGCCTCAGTTACAAGCTGAGTTTGAGGCCAATTTGGACTCCATGAGACCCTGCTATGGGACTATGCTCTTGTACACTGTAAATATTTGTCACTGTAAATATTGGTCTAATGATATGCTGATTGGCCAGAAGCTAAACAGGAAGTAGAGGTGGGGCAACCAGACTCAGAGAATTCTGGGAAGCAGAAGAGCAGAGCCAGACACAAAAGAAGGAAGACAAGAATACTGCACTGAACAAAGGTACCAAGCCACATAGCTAAACATGGGTAAGAATATGGGTTAGTTTAAGAGTAAGAGTTAGCAAATAATAAGCCTGAGTCATAGGTCAAACAGTTGTAATTTATATAAGCTTCTATATGCTTATTTGGGACTAAAAGGCCGTGGGACTGCAGGTCCAGACCTTGAAGCAAGGGCAGGCCAGAAATTTCTAACTACAAGATCCTCCATTAAAAACAAACCATCCAGCCAAACAAACAAATAAAAACCCAAACAACAACAAAAGGAAGCGACTGGCTGGGTGTTTCTTATGTAGGCAATTAGTTCATTGAGACAGAATAGCATAGATTTGGAGGAAGGAGCTTGGCTGTGGCTAAGATGTACTGAACTGGGGCAATGCCTGGATCCCCAAACTCAGATGTTAACAATGTTGGATGTGAGAGTCTCTGCTTTCCTGAACCATGTGCACTGAACTCCTCGATACTAACTTTTAAGACTGAACAGTGAGACAGAAGCCAGACGGGAGGATTAGGGAGACATAAGAACCAGGGAGAAAAATGGGTAACTCTGTGTAAGTTTGGCTGTTTGCCCAAGGAGAGGAGGCCGAGGGCACTGTTCAGCTCAGAGTATGGGGGAACAGGCAGTCTGAGAACACAGAGAAGTTTTACAAAAAGGTGAATGATGAAAATCCAAGAGAGAGACAGAGAGAGAGAGAGAGAGAGAGAGAGAGAGAGAGAGAGAGAGAGAGAGAGAGAGAGAGAGAGAGAGAGAGAGCACTAAGTGCATTAGAACAGAAGGGCTCCTGTAGCTCCTGGAGACATTTGTGAGGGACACGTGCCCAGGAGGCAGTGGCAGGTGAGACAATGCATGCTCACTAAGAGAATACCTGCTGCTGACCTGAAGATTCTTTAAGGGGATCTAGAGCCATCGCTTTATAAAAGTGTGTCCAGTGTATTGATGCTGACTCCCAGGCGCTCATCAATGCCAGTCACTATCAGCTGAGGCCTCTCTTACTGGCTCTGACACCTATCCAGTTGAACTTGAAGCAGATCGTAAGGTTCTTTTATAAATACTCAATAAACAGTCAATAAACTGAACAAAAAACAATTTGGGGGGGGGACGACCCACAAATGGCTAACACGTTTAAAGTGTCCAACATCCTTCACTATTAGTTAAATTCAAATTAAAACTACTTTGAGATCCTGTCCTACCTCATTCAGAATGGCTATCATCAAGAAAATAATAAATACTGGCAAGAGCATGGGGGAAGGGGAACCTTTACATATTTCTGGGGTGTTAAAGCAGCCATTATGGAAATCAATGTGCAGATCTTTCAAACACCTAGTAATAGTGTGGTTGGCTGGACAGTGGTGGTACACATTTTAATCCCAGCACTTGGGAGGCAGAGGCAGGTGGATTTCTGTGAGTTTAAAGCTAGCCTGGTCTACAGAGAGAGTTCCAGGATAGCTAAGACTGAAACTATTGGAGGAAGTATCAGTGGGGTGGATTTTGAGGTTTCAAAAGGCCACATCAGGCCCAGTCTCATTCATTCATTCTCTCTCTCTCCTCCGTCCCCCCTCCCCCCGCCTGTGGATCAGGATGTAAAGCTCTCAGTTACTGATCCAGCACTATGCCTGTCTACCCCCCACCATGATAGCCATGGACTAAGCCTCTAAGACTCTAAGCAAGCCTCCAATTTTCTTCTTCTATGAGTTGCCCTGGTCATGGTGTCTCTTCACAAGAGAACAGTAACCAAGACAAACAACCACCCTGATCCAACCACGTCACCATGTACCCAAAGGGCTCTATATCACACCATAGAAATGCTTGCACATCCATCATTTACATAGATAGGAAAAGAAGCCAACTTAGATTCAGCCAACAGGTAGATGAAAATAAAAATGTAGTACATGTGCACGATGCAATTTTATTCAGCTGCAGAGAAAAAATAATTTTCAAGAAAGCAGACGGAACTGGAAAATATGCTAAATGAAATAGCCCAGACTCAGAAAAGCAAACACTGCCCTTCTTGATACACGTAGATCCAGCTTTTATCTGTGTGTCCTCACATGGGATGAAACGCTATATAAAGGTAACCATGATGGAGGAAGCACATGTCGGGTGCAAATAGAAGGGGAGAGGTCAATAGCTGGGAGGCTGAGGCAGGGGGAGGAGAGAGGACCAGAAGAGCAGCACAAATGCCTTCCAGTGCTTCCAGAGTATGTCACTCAGTTGACACTGTCTCACTTGTGAGCATCTTCTGGAAGAAAGGAACAAGCAAAGCTTTGTGCTAAAATGTCCGTGAAGTGCTGCCCATGTACCTGCCAATGCAGATGAGACTTGGGAACAAAGGGGACCTCAGCCAGGAGGTGTGTGCCTCAGAACCTGGCCTATGACAAATCCAGACAGAGCTGAGCATCAGCATCAGTCCATCAACCCCCTTCATCCACTAATCATGCACTAGGGCGATCACCGGATAGCTTCATAGCCAAGAAATCTGCAGTGGGGTCCAAGACTCAAGCCCACAAAGTTCCAGGTGATACTAATGCTCCTGGGTGGGGGGTTGTACTCTGGTTGCCTAATAATTTGGTCCTTTTCAACATAAGTTTTTGTTAGTTGCTTGGTTGGTTGATTTTTGCTAGAACCCCAGGAACAGGCACACGCTAAGCAAGAAGTCTATTGTGGAGTTAGAGGCCTCCTCCAGCCTGTAAAAGCCAGTTTTAATGTCTCTGTAGGTGCACAGTGCTTCTGAAGCAAATGACTGCTGTTTAGGAGGCTTTTACAATGAGTAAAAAGTGCCTCAGGGTTTGAGTTCTATGCAGAAGTAAAAGGAGCTGAGATCTGGTTATTAATAAAAGGGGAGACTGTTGGATTTCTGAGGAAATTCTGGAAGAAAAAGAAGGGTCTGGAGCCAAAATGGAAGAACCATGGTCAAGGGAACTTTGGAACAAACTGATTTGTGCCACAACAGAATCCTTGCTTGATAAGGCCTTGTCATTTGTATTTGAGGAAGACACAGAAACAAGTGTATCTATTTGGCACAAAAAAGAAACAGAGTGGATGCTGAGACCCTGGGCAAGCATGAATGATCAAGCAAAAGGCAATGTCAGAATCACAAGTGACTAGGGGGTGAAAAGCCCTTCCCGACGCTCAGCTGAGAATTTCTGAGGAGTAAGCTTATGTAATGTTGTGAGAATAGAAAGATGGCCAGGACTGGATCTAACTGGGGGCAATACTTGTGGGTTGCAGATGTTGGAGGCAGACTAATGACTGGGGCAAAGAACTGAGGCAGAAAAGAATTAGTAGAATTCACTTACTCTAAGAATAGGATTTCCTAAACACCTGTGACGAGGGTGTGTTCCTACAGTTTCAATTAATATAACCAGCATTCGAAGTAGCTCAGGCTGGCCTTAAAATCTCAAGCTTCCTGCCTCTGCCTCCCAAGTGCTGGAACTACCGGCATGCACCACTATAGCCACTCTGATTAATTTAAATTGCTAACATCTGGATGGTGGAAATGGGGGAAAATGTCACCAGCAAAGATATATGATTCCCCGTGATATCCAAGGTGCTGGAGAGAAGGTTTAGTGGTTAAGAGCACTGGCTGCTCTTCAGGGGAGGTTTGTTTCCTAGCTCCAACATAATGGCTCATGGCTATCTGTAGCTCCCATCCCAGAGAATCTAACACCCTCTTTTTTGCCTCTTGGAGAACCAGGTACATGCTTGGTACTCACACATACATGCAGGCAAAACATACACAGGTATAAAATTTTTAAAAATGTAGTAATAAAATAAAATAAAATGAGATGGAGGACTGGAGAGACGGTTGAGAGGATATAGTATTTGCCATGTGAGCATTATACCAGAGTTCAGATCCTCAGAAACCATTTAAAAAGCTGTATACAACAATGCATTTCTAAGAAAGAAAGGGAGGGAGGGGAGGAGGAATGGAAGGAAGGAAGGAAGGAAGGAAGGAAGGAAGGAAGGAAGGAAGGAAGGAAGGAAGGAAGGAAGGATAACTGGTTATTCCAGCCAGGGCATGGTGGTACATGAAACCCCAGCATTAAGAGCCAGAGGAGCAGAGGCAGGAGGATTGTCACTTCTTGAGGCCAGCCTGGTCTACATAGCAAATTGTCATTCAGCTAAGACTACATAGTGAGTGAGGGGATTCGTCTCAAAAGAGGAAGAGGGGCTGGAAGGATAGCACAGTGGTTAACAATACTGGCTGCTCTTTCAGGGGACCCAGGTTTAATTCCTAGCACTTACATGGGGTCTCACAAAACTATTGGTGACTCTGGTTCCAAGGCCTTTGTGAGTACCAGGCGTGCACATGATACACAGACATGCATATAGGCAAACATCTATATATATGGGCTAATAAAATAAATAAAAAAGAAAGCATTTTAATGAGGAAAGATGAGGAGGGAGAAAGAATTATCCCTATGTCCAATCCGGACCTTGGTGCCAAGAGGCAATCTTTGGCAAAATGGAACACTTTTATATAAAGAAGCCCTGCATTCTCAGGACTCTTTTTGTTTTTAATAACAATAAAATTAGCCCAAGATACCATGTCAACAAATATTTAATGGTCTAAAAGACACTGCCTTGTGAGGCATACAATTTGGTTACCAATAAAAGTGTACTGGGTTAACCTTTTGTGGAAGATGAGTGTAAGATGTCCCCTCCTCAGCTTACCGGGGGGGACAGGATAGAGTCACCTGGGCTCCAGTGGACCCTGTGCTTAATTCAGCCACAGAGATTTTTACATCTTACTTACTCACTCTACTTATTTATTTATTTATTTACTTAGGTTTTTCGAGATAGTGTTTCTCTGGGTGCAGCCCTGGCCTTCCTTTGTAAATAAGGCTGGCCTCGAACTCAGAGACTCCCCCTGCTTCTTATTTTAATGTCTGAGCATTTGCCTCTTTTCCTGGAAATGAGGATCTGTGTCTCTCATTAGGTAGTAGCATAGTATATACCTTCATAAGAAGAATTATTAAAGGTAAGTGTTTTGAGGCTTGTATATATTTTACTAGCCAAGGAAAACAGTCTTGGATGCTAAAGTCTTTCTCTATGAAATGATAGGGCTGTGACTGCCAAGCCAGATCTGAGAGTATACTTTGCCTCAGACATTTGATACTGTTGAAATGATTTAGGATTTCCTTGGGTTTTCCCAAGAATCCACTCTCTGCTGATTCAAGCACATCATTAACAGAGGGCAAAAGATGACATCCACAGACCAGGTTTTCCCAGAAAGCACTGGAAAATTCCAAGGCTGTTAGAAATGCTGGAATAATGGCATGGGGTTCTTTTGGGAATCTGCCATCTCATCTTCAACAACAAATAACTCTGAGTGAGAGAAAACAGATCTCAGAAGGTCAGATATGCCTTGATCTCACTTATATCAAATATCCAGAAAGGGTAAATCCCCGGAGAGAGGAAGCGGCCTAGGGGTTGCCATGGGCTACAGTGAGGCAGGGGTAGAGAGAAATGCTGAATGAATGGGTCTTCCTTTGAAGAAAGGGAGAATTTTCTGGAAATAGGAAGAGGTGAATATTGGGCAACACTGTGAATGCCCTAAAGCCACAGAACTTCACACAGTTGATTTTTATATCACACAAGATCCCCTTAGAAATGTCACTGACAGCCAGGTGGTGGTGGCACACACTTTGAATTGCAGCACTTAGGCAGATACCTGAGTTTGAGGCCAGCCTGGTTTACGAGCTTCAGGATAGCCAAGGCTGCGCAGAGAGACCCTGTCTCAAAACAAACAAACAAGCCACTAACAACCTTGGACTCCATGGAGATATAACACCGGAGTGAGGCTAACAAAATGGACTGTAAAACTTTCCTGGGTCGTATTTCATGTGTCTAATTAGAATTGAGTCTAAAAGTCAAAATCTTCATATTAATGAACTCTAAATCATCACCAGTGCTCTCACATACCAGGTGGGGTGTTTCATATATTTTCTCATCTCTCTGAGGGAATTAACTCACCCACTTCTTACAGTAACCCCGAGGAGTCAGTACTATTTCCACTTTACACAGGGTCAAGGTCCACTGCCTGTGCAGGCCATGTGTGACAAGACTCAGTCTACAGTATGGGTTATTCTAAGCGTAAGCTTATTATCAATGGCCTGAAGATAGAGTTCATGGTAATATACAACAGATTTAGACACTTCCATAAAAATAACCAAACTCTCTATGTGCTTATAGTTGTAAAAAAAAAATGTACTTTTTTTTAGCTCTTAAGTGAATGAGTGTAATGACGAATCCAGTTGGTGAGCAACAAACATGTAGTATGAGGAACGTGGGACCCAGGTCCAGAGGCCAAAGCCAAAGCAAATCTGTAAGCCAAAAACCCCTAGTAGTGCAAGAAATACTTTGAAAATCTGCTGGCACCCTCTTTCAGTTAGCAGCTACAGCGACTCCATATCCAGGCCCCTGTATGCCTTCTCAGAAGGCTTTCTACAAAGGTATCTTTGGCAAAGTCAGCCATGTGGATATTGCTGTGGTAAAGAAAGCCTGGGCTTGTTGGTTGTTGAAATGTCCTGCTGGGCTGCTACGCTCACCCATTCACCTACTTATGTATCCACTTGTCATCCTCAGACATTATCTTCAACTCCCGAATGTGACGAAATGCTTGGATCTTGGTGACCCATGAATCATACAGATCATCTGATGTCAGGTGATGTGACCTGGTGGCATGAGCTCTGGGCATGTATCCAGCAGCATTTCGATAGCATGCTCTTTCAAAGTGGCCTTCCCTCCCCCAAAGTCCACACCGTGGAACAGCACTACATCTTTTTTGTCTGGATTTCCCCTTAGAACATATCCCCACTAGGAGCAGTGGGAAGAATGTTTTTAAACTTCTGAAGCCAAATCCAAACAAGGGACAACAGCGTAACACGCCAGTAACAAAAAAACAAATCAACTTGGATCTAAGAAGTACCCTGAGCCACACAGCTGGTCACGCCAGCACTTTGGCAGCTCTCGGGCTGCCACAGGGTCTTGGAATAAGAGGCAAGGGCTTGGGACAGTTGCATCTTAGGAGTAATGCTGTCAGGTTTTAGCCTCTAAGATCTGACTCCGGTGAGCATGCTGTGGACCTTTTGGATTCAGTGCCTTTCCACATTCCTAGCTTGTAGCAAAGTAAACACTCGCGCTTTAGGGCCTGGCTGCCGGATATGAGTGTGGGACTGAGTAGGAGAAAACATGAGGAGCATGTTGCTTCCAGAGCAGCAAGATGGACGAGACAAGAGGGAAAGGAACGGGGATACTGGATGTGCAGGAAGCCTGCCTGTGAGAGAGACTCTGTCAGGAGCTCCTCCCCACCCACAGGTGCCCAGCAGCAGGCTGGGAGAAGGACGGGCCTACCAAGCTGGACAGCTGCTTCACACCTACGGCCTCTCTTTGTGTCTTCTTCCACTTGACGTCCATTTCTCCTGTTTTTCTTTTCCTTCCTGCCCACTTCTTGCCCTTCAGCTTTCCTCATGGCCCCCGTCCTTTAGAACAGACACATTACTGAGTTAGTGTCTGCAAAGGAGACCGCAGATGGTTGTTTTATTATGGTGTTGTTCAGGCTGGCTTCAAACTCACTATGATCCTCTTGCTTTAGCCTCCCAAGTTCTAGGACGACATGGGTGAGTCACCTCTTCCAGCCAGTCCATATTACATGAGATCTCTGGGTTTTTTGCCTCTCAGGCAACTTTACTTATGGTGCTGCATTTCTCTGTGTCCCCAGTTAACTGGCCATTCAGAACCATTTCCTCGTGCCACAGAGGGGTTTGAAGAGTGCTAGATGGACCTTTCCCCTGGAGCCTTACTTCCTCTTTTTGTCTAAGTCCAGTCACGTCACTGACTTGAGGTTATCTGTCATGCTAAGGCAGTTCTGACTAGCATGGGGGAGCAAATAGCTTGCCTCAGCTGGTGAGTGCTAACGTTGGCTGTGAATCATACGGTCCACATTCCATGTAGAGGAGGTGAGAGGCATGGCATTCAGGAGGCTTCTCCATCCCTTCAGTCCAAGGCAAACACATGCCATTCATAGTAGTCTCCCCTTCAAGCACGAGCAGTCTCTTTAGCGTGTAAAACTCTTTGGTTTGTTGTTTTCTAGTTCAGCCTTGCTGCTTACAAACTACACAAGGAGTCTGTGTGAGGGAACAAGACACGGCTGTCCTCTTCTGAGTGGGTCAACAACAGGCAGTGATTCCTACCTCAGAACTTGTGGAGGTTGAATGAGATGCTTTCTACAAAGACCTCAGCTGCTGGTAAGGGGTGAGTGCAGTCTTGCCAGCCATTATTTTTGACGATCAGAGACAGAAGCTCCTGCTGCTTTTCTAGAAAACTCGACCAATTCAAAGCCTATGATTTGCAACCTGTTACAAGTTTCCCAGTTACAAATCTAGAGACCTCTGGACCAGCTGGATAATGAATGACTCCTCTGTTACCAGTTACAGTGAAGCAACAGAGCAGGGCAGCCAGGAGCAACAGGTGGATTGCTGGAGGGGATGCCTTCCTTAAGCCTCTGCCTGCCAATTGGGGAAGAACTGAGGCTTCAGAAGCAGCTGGAATTTCTTGTTGACTTTTATTGAAAGTGGGGCTTGGATGAAGCCACAAGAGGGGAATTTTGGCACTATCTGGGTACTTCTAAAGCAGTCTTAGAATTTTGTATAATTGCCATTTTTCTCCAAACACACCTGATGATACCTTGGACTCCCATATCCAGATAATGTTGGCAGGGGTTGGGGACTAGACACAATTGCTCTCATGAAGACCCAGCTGCCCTTTAATTAGATGAAAGCCCTGTTCTGTTTGGGGTCAGTGCTGGAACTCTGGGCCTGAGTGTGAGGCATACTTTGGGATCAGTCAAGAGACTAGATTTCTGTAGTCTGTTTCAAGCTCTTCCCAAGCTCTCAGACACTGTTCAATCAAGCTCTATTACCAAGAGTAATGATTTCTTTCTGCTCTGTTTCTGGACAGTGAACATACAGGGTGTTATATAGTAGAGACAGTAGAGACTTAGACAGTGCCTACAAGTTAATTGGTTAAAACTGGTCATTTGCTGTCTATGCATTCAGAAAAATGGAAACTATATATATAAAGCCTTTTCTATATGTTAGAAAAACAAGGTGTGGGTGATGTTTCTTTTATTCTGTTCTTATTGCTTTGATCTTATTTGTGCAAAAATCACTCAAAACTCATGAAAAGCAAAGCTGGAATTTTGTCATTTAGAGCAAGAACATTCTTTTCAGAAGTGTTATCGACACCATTTTGATTATAGAAGTGATGTTTCTCATGTTTCCACCATGGCTGGTGGCCCCAGCTTGCTCAGTAAGTTGCTTCGGGGCTTCAGAGAAACCTAACGATAGACTAAGGATGATAAGAGGTAGCACTCAGAAGAGGATCTGCACCGAGTTCAAATTCTTGCTGGTTTACAAAAGACATTCCAGAAAGAATATAGGTTTGGGGAGCTGCCAATATCAGTCATTGACTTGAAAATTCTAGGTTGCTTATTCATTTACAAAAGTTTGTAAAGGCAGGGTAAAGAAACACTGAACTGAGAGAGATTTTTTTCAGTCAGGTCACATAGTTCTTCCAAACAAAGAGAAAACATCAGAGATTTGTTGTCCTCACTGTCACAGGAGTGTCCTCTGAAGGACTAAGTCGTACAACTGCTCATGTCTTGGTTACTCTCTATTGATGTGATGTCCATGTCCATGACAACTTATCAAAGAAAGCATTTAATGTGAGGCACATGGTTTCTGAGGACTGGGGGCCTTGAATCTGGAACACTAGCTGAGAGTTCACATCTTGAGACCCAAACACAGGACAGGGGGGGGGGTAAGAATTGTTTGAGTCTGTAGGGCATTTCCTTTTTCTTCCCCCCTCCCAATTTTCTTTTTGATTATTTGGGAATGTCATAGCATGTCACACACATTTCCTAGTTCCCCCAGGTCCACCCTCCAACCTTGTGACTTCCTCTCTGCAAAACACACACGCACACACACACACATACACACACACACACACACACACACACACACACACACACACACACACATACACATATGTACGCATGCCCAATTTGTGTTGCCCATATACTCACTGGAGCATGGGCAAACTCCCAGTAGATAGCCTCTTAAAGAAAACAGAGTCCTTCCCCACCCACACCTCTACCAGAAGACATTAATTGCTGAGAGCTACATTTCAACATCCTTATCACAATTTTTAAGAGTTCTCTTCAAATGATTTCCTGTCTGGGCTGTTCTTTTTTTGGAGGGTGCTTCCTTGTCCTTTACAGTCAACAGGAGCACGGGCCACAGACGTCCACATGATTTCCAGCTTCGGCACATGCCACAGACATTAGCATTGTCTCTGGTAGCAATACAGACTCTACCTAAGCCTGGCTCATGGACATCGACATGGTTTCAGGCAGCAGCACAAACCATGAACATCCAAATGGCCTTCGGCAATAACACGGGCCTTGAACATCAACAGGGTCTCCGGCTGCGATAGAATCACGGACCCAGATGTTGTCTTCAGCAGCAGCACAGATAAGGGAGGCATTTTCTTAATCAGTAATTCAAGAGTGAGGGCCCATTTTATGGTGGGGTGGAGACACCCCTAGTTTGCTGTCCTGGATTCTGCAAGAAAGCACGCTGATAAAAACCAGGAGGAGCAAACCAGTAACCAGTACACCTCCACTGCCTTTGCACCAGCTCCTGTCTCCAGATTCCTGCTCTGGCTTTGTTCAATGATGAACTGTGATGTGGAAGTGTAAGCCAAACAAATCCTTTCATCTCCAACTTGATTTTGGTCACACAGTTTCACAGCAGTAGTAACCCTGACCAAGACACCTTTCCAAGTAGTTCCACCAACTGGGACCAAGCATAAAAACACAGGAGCCTGTGAGGGCCATTCTCAATCAACCAATACGATACCCTGCCATAAACCTTGGAAGCTATTTCCTGCATTTAGTCAGCCTGACTTGAAGAACTCACTGCTATAAAAATAAATTCTATGACTAATTTTTTAAAAAGATCTGATTCTAGAGTCCACATAAGTGGCAAATGATTTCCTTTTTGAATCTCAGCTACCCATGCTGAATCGCTTGACTATTGTGGTTGCTCTTTGTGTAGCTGACCTTGCTATCCACAAATTGTTTGAGGGTTTTGTTATCTTCTGTTTTTGTTTTATTCACATACAACTTATAGCTCAACTCCACTAAAGCCCACCAGTTAGTTAGCCAGTTGTCTTTACTTCTAGTGACTCTGAGTCAGCTGTAAATGCAAGATCATGCATTCATTCAACAGATATTATTAAGTAACCCTGTTATCAAGGAATGTACACTCAGAGAAAAAAAACAATTGCACAGATAATTATACACAGTCCACAAACAATTTAGGCAGGATGTGGCACAAGCAAGGGGAAATTTTAAAGCAGACTCTTTCACACTTGGCAAAACCTGGGGGAAATTTGAAGTTGAGTCCAGGAAACGGATGAAATAGTTTTCAATCTGGGAGGAGCCAGATAAATAGGAAATATTGCCTAAAGTCAAGGAGATAAGAGTACACGTTTAACAAAAGCAGCCACTGAGGGTTTTAGACTGAAACCACATGCTCCGAGCTTCTATTTGCAATAGCCACAGTGAGTATATGCTGAAGGCCAACTGTGTGCTTGAAGGCAATGTAAGCACAGGAATTATCCAGCAGTGGACAAAACCCAAAACTCCCATCTTCGCGGTGCTTCCATGGAAACTGATGGTCAACATACTGGACGATAAGATGTAGCACATTGCAGGCAGCACTAAGAGCCATATAGGAAAGGCCAGGACCCAAGAGGCAATGCTGTTTTGTGGTGCTAGGAACTGAAGCCAGAACTTTGTGCGTGTGTTAGTTTGAAACAGGTTCTCACTCAATTGCTCATGCTAGGCTTCAACTCTGACCCCCAGGTAGATTTGAACTTGAAATAGTCCTTGCCTCAGACTCACAAGTGGCTGGGATTAGAGGCCTATACAATAAAGCCTGGTTTAGAGAGAGGTGTGCTGCTTTTACAATGGTAATCAGAGAGAGCCTCCCTCAAAAGTCAGCTTCAAGCAGAGGCCTCAAGCAAAAGCTGGAATCGTGCTCCAGGCTGCAGATGAGTAAGACCAGAACAGAGGCTCAGAAATCAATGTGACAGGGAAGTTTGAGAACTAGACTGGAGGTCAGTTTGCTAGAGCACATAAGGGGTGGGGGGTGGGGGGCGTGTGGAGCCAGAGGTATGCTGTAGACTTTTCAGAGATGCTGGCCTTATTTGAGATTTTATGGCTTATTCTGTCTGATTGCCAGATCATTTGCCTCAGAGGTTGTCTCCTAGTTATAAAAATGCTTCCCATGGGGCTGGGGTGTAGATCAGTGCCAGAGTGCTTGCCCCCAATGCCCAGGTTCTTGGGTTCAACCTCTGGTACTCTTTACTCTTATTTATTATTATTTATCATCATCATCATTATTTGTGTGTGTGTGTGTGTGTGTGTGTGTGTGTGTGTGTGTGTGTGAGCGCGCGCGCGCGCGACGCGCGCGTGCGCATGCTTGCACGCACACACACAACCCTGGACTTGGTTCTCCTGCTGTGGTTCTGGGACTGGAACTCTGGTGTCCGGCTTAGGAAATACTTTCAGCTTCCGAGCCATCTCATCAGACTTAACATTTTAAACAGTGAAACTGTAAAGTAATAAACCAGTTTGTAAACAAGCACCAGATTTGTTTTTAGGTCTTTGAAGTACTAATACTGAGCTCTTCAACTTTATGACAAATAACAAATTTAACAAACTTTTTCAAAATCCTCCAAATGTGTATGTGTGTGTGTCGGGGGGTGGGGGTGGGGTGGGGGGGGTGGGGGGGAGTTAGTTAGGGATGGAACCCAGTGCTTTGTGCCTCCTAAGCAACCTCTCTGACCTCTGAACTTTGCCCCTATCCCAAGCAACTTTTTGGCTGTAAATTCACACACTTTACTATAGACCACATGAACCTGGCTTGGTGTGGCCTCTGGTTCCTTTGGTACCCCCCCCCCCCCCCCCCCCCCCCCGCTGTTCATTCTGTTTGCACTGGGTTCCCTTCCCTTTCTCCAGTGTGCACTCTTCCTTGGGGCCCTTTCATCTACCCCCCTCCTTCTGTGTTATCCATAGCTCAGGTCAGATATGATCTAGAAGGTTCCGTCTCCCTCTCCAGCTGCAGTTAACACCCTGGCTTTATTTCCTTCACAGTCTTCCTCTTTGTTACTGTGACCCTTTAAAAAATATGCTCATTGTTTGTCTCCCGGACGAACTGTAAGTTCTGCTACCGCAGGAACACTATCTCACTTACTCTTGCATTTTCAGTACCTTGTCCAGTGTCTTCTGTATCATTAACTGGTGTAAAAAAAGAATTTGTTAACGAAATCACCATGTATTTTTATTATTCAAGGACAGTCCTTAGCAGATAACACCTTAGCTATTAGGGGTTTCTATCCCAAAGCCAAGTACTTGTCTGCACGGCTCGCCTCCAGGTTGTGGTGGTGATGATGGTGTTCCGGACACGATGGCACATGTAACCACTGCTTTAAAGAGGTCTGATACGTAGCTTCCACCTCTACCCAGGAGGGAAGAGACACTTCTTCTAACCTCCAGCCAATGTAGAGCAGCTTTCAGCTCTCGGTGTCTGAGAAATTACAGGACCTTTACTGAGACATCCAAGTTCCTAGAAAAGAAAGAAGAACAATTTTGTAGGCACAGGAAACCCTGTGGATAAAGCCTCACTTCTTACTAACTGTAAATCTGTGGCTGTACATGCTTTCCCCAGAGAAAAAGTGTACTGGAGTCTGCTGTTTGCTTCGATACATTCCAAAAGTAAGATGATTTAAGGGCTAGGCAGGAGTAAGCTGGATGGAGAGAGGTGGGAGAAGAAAGTGACAACAGCAAAAAACGTCTGAGTGTGGTTGAGGGAGTTCTTCCCAAAGCTGCTTAAATAGGGATTCCATCCTAAAAGTTTGTCTGCCTGAGTCCCTAGGGCATCAGTTGAGAGTACCATTCCCCAAGAAGCTTGTGACCTTTGATTTCCTAAATCCTTACTGAGCACTTATAAGATCCTGGGTGTTGGTATGGGTGGTGAAGAACAGGGCCAGCAAAAGAAACCCACCCTAGCCCTGAACCCAGAGCTAGTGAAAAAAACACACCCTGGATCTGAGACCTGAGCCAGGGAAAGAAACACTTTATCGCTGAACCCAGAATCAAAGAAATGTGCCCTGACTCTGAAGCCAATGCCAGAGAAACACACTTTTGCCCTAGAATCAGAGCCAGCAAAAGAAATATGGCCCTGGCCCTGAAATTAGAGCCCAAAAGAGACAGTGAAAGGGACATTTGACCCTGAAACCAAAACCAAATCAAGGACTGAAAATCTAATCAATCTTCATCCTGGAAATCTTCTCTCTGGAAAGCTCTGCTCCCAGGAAGCCCTATATAAACCCTGCTCCCACTGCCCTTTTCCTCCTGTCCTCTCCTACCCTAGACTGAGGCAGCCACTCTCTTGGATCCTTCCCTCCCAATAAATCACTTGAATGAGGTTTGGGTGACAATCTTCTTCTTCTTTTGCCAGAGTAGCGAAAACCTGGACAGAGAACACCTGAGGGGAGAAAAGCTGTAACACTCTGGGTGAGGGAACCTTCCCCTAGCAGAGCAGAGTTGTTACTTTGGGGAAGCCTTCCCCTGAAGCAGGGCTGTAAGCTGTCACCTAGGCTTACTTTAGTGTTCACTGGCTCCCAACCCCCTGGATACATTTCCATCAAGCTGTAACACTCAGTATTCATTGGTTCCCAAATGTCTGGATACTTTCCATCCAGCTGTAACGCTCAGGATTCAGGATCACTTTCCATCTGAGCTGTGTGAAAAAATACTTGATAGAAATAGAGACCTTTTAAAAATCGTTGGGGACAACGATAATATTTTATACCTTTATAAAGATTGGATTGCAGTTGTGTATGCATTTGTTAAAACTAGATTTGGCTGCAAATTCATTTCTTTTGTTATGAAATTTATATCTGATGACGTGTGCACATCTTTAAAGACACACTAATTTATTATTTCTAATTAAAAAACTCACTTCATACAATATGTTGCTCATGTTTTTCCTTCTCTCAACTCCTTCCAGGTCCTTCTCACTTTCCTACACATCCAACCTTACGTTCTCTCTCTGTGTCTTTCAAATCAAAAGGAGACAGATGAACACACACACACACACACACACACACACACACACACACACACACACCCAAAACACACAAACCAAGAAAAAACCCACAAGAAGAGAAACAAAAATCAGACTTTAAGACCAAAATGCCAAAACAACACAAAATTAAACAAAAAACTTAAACATGCATCACTGGGTTTGTTTTGTGTTGGTGTGCACTCCTAGGTATGCACAAATCTTACACGTATGTTCTATTTTTGCATCCTATTTCAAGAGAAAACCCAAGCTATTAGGTCATATCCCTTTGCTCTGGATACCAAACTTATCGTAAATCTAACTCTAGCCATAATGTATCTTTTCTTCCTCTCCTGTCACAGTGGACTGTCTCTACTTCCATAAGAGTCCAATTTCTTCCAGTGGCTCTTGTATCCTGCACCCTCAAACTCCTCTGTCTCTGTCTCTGTGTCTCTGTCTCTGTCTCTGTGTCTCTGTCTCTGCCTCTCTGTCTCTGTCTCTCTCTGTCTCTCTCTCTCTGTCTCTCTCTCTCTCTCTCTGTCTCTCTCTCTCTCTCTCTCTCTCTCTCTCTCTCTCTCTCTCTCTCTCTCTCTCTCTGTGTGTGTGTGTGTGTGTGTGTGTGTGTGGTGCCCTAGTAGGGGTTGATCCCAGGTCCCTGTGCTAGCTAGGCATGAAGTCTGTCACTGAACTATATCCCTAGCAGCCCATCCCCTCTCTGTTCTTGATTTTGAGATAGAGTCTAAGTCTCAGGCTAGCCTCTGACTCACCCTCTTGCCAGGCAGCCCCTGAGCTTGCGATCTTTCTCCCAAGCAGCTGGAACAGCAACCTCTTCTCCATTACAGTGACTGCTTGGTCTTTTAAGGATTTTTTCTTTCAGATCCACCTTCTCTGGTTTCAATCTCCCTTCCTACTGGATTTCTCTGTCAAGACACTTCCTTTGGAATTACTTGCTGTGTGTGTCATGCCCATTAGACAAATATGGCCTTTGCTCTCACATGTCTCCTTAACTGCTGTACCACAGTGATTAGCATTGTACTTGGCACGTTTACTATATTAACATTTGTTACTAAATGGTATAATTCATCTGTATCACCTGAAAAATAGTTCTTTAAATTTCTTTGTTTTCTTTTCATAGATTTAATATTTTTAATAACCATAGCCATTCATGTTGGGATTACACTAAATATGACACTGTGACACTTTTTGGTTATACAATTTTTATAATTCATATAAATATTAGGTTTAGAAGATTCTCAACCAGAACATAGTCACAAAAATCACATAATGTGGAAAATATTTAGAGACTCAGTATTTAAATTTCCTTTTACAGATCATTGGAAGAAGGGAAAACCTCACATACTACAGTACATTTATGACTTTTTACTCAGATGAGGATGTCTCACAGCTAAAGACCACCAGAAGGGACATGGTTCATTTCATCTTTCTGTTGGAAAGCAGGATGAACATCTGCTAGCTTATGTAACTACCCTGTATAAATAGCTTCATTTTGTGGAACAACCTTAAATTCCTTGTGCATTCATTGAATCCTGAACAGGGATGTGTAATAGACTCTATAGGATCTAACACTACAGGGCTTGCACATTTCTAACACAAATATGTGTGCAATTTAAATAAGTGTGTGTATGGCCGAAGAGTAAAACCAAATACATTAAAGTCTCCATGTACAAGCATAAACGTTTCTCCATCATGCTGTGTGCATGCCAGCCTTCATATGTCTTGTCGTAATACAGCATCCACACCAGCACAGTTAGGACCTTCATAGACCAAACTCTCCTTGGAGGCTTCAAGTAAAACCAGACTATTAACCTGGACTGACCAAAAAGGCAGTTTCTAGGCTCGGCTTGAAGCATGATGACAAAGCAAATTTCTTAGACTTCTCTTTCCCTTTTCCAGACATTGAGCCCTTCACCAGTGACCTAAGCAGCCGCCAACCCTACTCTCTTTCTTCACTGAAGTATATATAATTCAGCTGATGCGCTTTATCAAGCCAGAACTCTTCTGGAGAGCTTGGGTGTGTTGGAGGCTGTGCCTAACTCCCCAGAGGGAATCGAACATTAGCGTCCAGTTTCAAAGCTGACTCTGTCTTTAGGAGTTGATGATCTGAAGATTAAGCATAGGGGGTAGGCAGAGACATAGATTATCAGTTCTTGGGTAGTTATGTAAAGTCTGGGTACACATGGGGTTGGAGATGGGCAAAATCTAACTGAATTGAGGTTAGATGTGAACCTGAACTATATATTAATCAATCATTTTTTGTGGAGCTTTTTAACAGGGCTTCTTTCCCACGGCTACTCTGTGTATGCAATTTATTTATGCACTTTTCTGAAGGCATGATTGTTTTCATTCTTTTAGAGTCCTGGTAGGATCACATGACTAGCGAGCAGCTACAAGCTCTTCCAATATCCCCCCAGTCAGTTTTGGCTCCTGAAGAGACTCCGAAGTCCCAGCAAACTGATCACCAGAGGCGTCCGGGTTCAAGGAGGCCCAACTGCCCCAGTTAAACAATCCTGGGAGGAGTATAGCTCGAGGCTCCCAACCAGGCTGAGCGCCCCTGAACTTGGCCGTCCTCCATCCGCCCCCGCTCGGGTGGCTCCCTGGCCGTCCCCGCCCCATGCGCACTTCCATTTCCTACTGCGCCTCCGCCCTTTCGGCCCCGCTCGGCTTCCGTCCCAGATGATCCCTCCCCGGGGCGGCCACCGCCTCCTCCGCCGCGAGCTGGAGCCGCCTCCCAGACCAGTGGCGTAGCCGAGTCGGCGTCCGGCCGGCGGTGCGGAGAGGACCGGACCCGACGGGACCGAGCGGGGGGGCCATGGAGAAAGCGGCCCGCGGCTCTGCGCACACCGACTAGAGCCGGCGCCCGTCGCCGGCGCCATGGAGCGAGCGCCGGCCGAGCAGGTACGCGAGTGCCCGGGCTGCTCTCGGGCCTCCGGGCCGGCCCGGTTGTCTCGGCTGGAAGGCCCGGGGAGGTGGACCGGGGCCGGTCTGTGTTCAGCGACAAGGGTTGCTGTTGCGGTCTGGAGCGTATTCCTTTTATGAATCGACTACTGTGGTTTCCCCCTTGTCTTCCTAGCTGGTTCTTTTGCAAATAATTGTCCTTTTTAAATGGAGCAGGAATTTATTTTGAGCCCATTTTAGTCTTCGCACGGTAGTTCCGTTAGTGGTCTCTTTAGTTTTTGATTGCATCAAATTCTTGCTGGTAAATGCTTGGAGGAAGGACTGGTGACAGGGTGAAAATAACTTAGAAGAATAGTGTCACACTTCCTCCGCCTCCTGGTATTTTACAGCTTTTCTGGAAACGACTAAATTTGATTCTCAATTTTGTTTACTGTCAAGTCCCCTCTCCCAAAGTCTTGGTCGGTTAGTAACATAGTTGAAGGGAGAAGAGAAACTAGTGACTTGCCTGCTAGTTTTGCAAATAGTTAATTAACTCGAATAAATGAGACGCCGTCCCCAAATTCCTGTATATGTTTATACGTAGTTAATGACAGTTTTGATTTTGAATTACACGATTTTCAAGCCAAAACACAGCTTTCTAGTTTTGTACACTTTGTCGTTTCTATTGTAGTTGAGACTTGTATTGTCTATTCTATCCTACATTTCTTAGGGGCGATCTTCCTGCGTCAGCACTTTCCACAGGACCTTGCCACACAGACTTTAATTTAGAAAGAGAAGAAAAGCTTCAAGAGAATACAAGTCTGTTTTTATTAAAGAGCACAAAGTATAGAGGAAAATTGATGTGGGGCTTCTTGGTAAATGCACACTTCCCTGTGACCCAGAGTATTCTGTTACAGCTTTGTAGTAAATTTAAATTAAAACATTTTTGAAACTAATTCCGAAAAATAAATCAGAGATTTTAAACTTTGACAAAAGAAAAGGAAATTCCCTTGCATGTGCATCTCTAATGAAAGGGTTCAACGTTCTGGACACTCAAGAACCAGTAAGGCATATGGATACTCACAGCGCCCTTTCATCTTAGAGGAAATGTAATTACCAATTTAGATGGTAACATTTAGCATAGCTTTCTACATGTGATTACCCCAAGAGCAAGTGTACCAGACTGTTTAGAGAGCGCCCTCCTCTGTCACCCCACAAACTCCTCATCTACTAAGCCTTTAGAATTAGAAATCTAGAAGAGCTAGAAAAAAGTCATGCAAAATTATTTTTTATTGAAGGTGTTTTTCCCCCTCCAGTACCTCTTGCCTCAGCCAAGCCAGAGTGGGAGAATTAGGTAAAAACCGTCAAGAAGTATATGTGCCAAATTTCCATCACCCTTCAAATGCTTTGGTTTTTCCTTTTAAACCATTGCTGGCTTATATTCAGAATTTCTGAAAATGCCTACAGCATTAACTGATGTAGTGCTTAGCAGTTTACATAAGTTTGTTTTTTATTTTTTAATTGTATTTAGTGATAGACTTGTTGCATTTCAGGTTATCCTAATTAATAAATCCCTGGAAAACTGCACAAGGGTAACTTAAATCTAACATCTGTGTCTGAAGGCATTCATTAGGCATTAGGCTTTTAAAATTGCTGTTTACAGAACCTCATTTCATAAAAAGATAAGCCCTGTTTATGTTCTAAGAAGTAAGTCATTGGTAATATAGTGAGTGCTAGATGGATAGTCTTAACTAATAACAACTGAAATCATCTTACAACAAGAAGCACCTCTAAGGAGTATTTTCTCTTATTAGTAAGTCAAAATAAGTAGCTCAATTTTAACTGCCATAGTTAGCTGTTACAAGAACAGTTATTACTTGGTATGATGAATTTTCGTTTGTGTGTGTCTGTGTGTGTGTGTGTGTCTGTGTGTCTGTGTCTGTCTTGCAGGGTTGGAAAGTAAATTGCAAGTGTGCATGTAAAGGTCAGAGGTCAGTGTTGTGCAGATGTCTTCCTCAGTTGCTCTTCACCTTACTTTTTGTGAGGGTGTCTCACTGAACCCAGAGCTCACTGATGAAATCCCCAGGGATCCTCCTGTCTTTGCCTCTCAGCACTGGGGTCATAGGCCCCTATATCCATCCACTAACTTTGTCCTGGGTCTAGAGATCTAAACTCGTCTTATTACCTCATAAGCACTTTATTGATCAAGCCGTCTCCTTGGCCCCCTTAAAAAACAATACATCTTGTGTAAAGGGATTCATTTGTTTATAAAGAACCAGTGTCTTTATTTTCAGGAAATCTAGGAATGTTTTGGAATTTTTAAAATAATAAATGTTGAAGTGACGGGATGCGTGTGAGGCTGTTTATATCGTCACAGTACTCTGGGTCATCTTAACTTTGGTACATAAGAACAGTCTTCTAAAAGGATCTATAAAAACCACTGATTATTTGCCTCTTCCTAGAAAAACAAAGGCAATGAATGTCTGTGGCTTTATGTAGTTTTGGCTGGTGAGATGGCTCAGTTGGTAAAAGTCTTTACCACCAAGTCTAGTTGATCTGGAACCATGGAGGAAGGAAGGAACCGTTCCTGAAAGTTGTCCTCCCACACCCCGTAGATCCATCACATACACACATGAACATAATATGTCAAAAATACAAAATTATTTTAACTGTTTAGCTAATACTAGTACTCCAGATTAAATGTGTACTCATTTTTCCACATCTGCAGGTCTCAACCTCTGAGACAACCAACTTTGGAGAAAAATTGAGTCTGTACTAAACATGTTCAGGCTGTATCCTTGTTGTGCCCTAAACAACACAGAATAAGAGATAGATACTTACATAGTCCTTGAATTTGTTAGTTGTTTTAAGTAGTAGAGAGATAGGTAAACAGTACACTGGAGGGTGTGAATGGCCTGTGTGTAAATACCACATTTTCTCCCCAGAGCTGAGCATCCATGAACTGTCAAGTCTGTAGTGAAGGTTGGATAACCTGCCTAGGACAGTGAGGGACAACTGTATTGTGTTATTATAAAACCTTTAGTGTCTAGTCACACAACTGACGTTTTTTATGGGACGTTAATAAATATACTGTGTGTGTGTATATATATATATACATATATAGGCACATATATAATCTATACATGTATAGACGCACACACACTCACATTTTTATTTGGTTGGGTTTTTTGTTTTTTTGGAGAAAGGGTTTCTCTGTGTACCTTTGGCTGTCCTAGAACTCACTCTGCAGATTAGGCTGGCCTGGAACTCAATGATACTCTTACCTCTGCCTCCTGAGTGCTGAGATTACAGACATGTGACCCCACCGCTAGGCTAAATTATACTTTAAGGAGTGTGTTCACTTAGAGAAAACATTTGGAAATTTAAAAGACATTTTCAGGCCTTCATGTCAAAAGCATAAATAATAAATAATAAAAAAAAAACCAGAATGACAAGTCATTAGAAAAATTTTAACTAAATATCAAAGGTCAAAGACAAAAAATAGAATGATAGGCTGTTAGGAAAGTATAACTACATGTAAAACCTATGAAATATGACTGAAGTGCTCTGAGACTGGTGTGTAATCAGAATACTCCTTGTGTCACAAAGTTTAAAAGGAAAATAAAGTTATCTTTTAAGACAAGAGGGGAAACTTTAAATAAAGCAAGAAAAAATAATCTAAAAGCAAAATTAATAAATTAGATATATGAAAATTAATATTACATGTAAAATGGTGATTTGTTATGTTTTAAGAAAGCACCATCAAGTTTTATCAGGCTTTAATAGTTCTGAGGAAAGCGTGTGGGTCAGGAGGTATGTGGTCTTTATGTAAACCTCCTGCCATTTTCCTCAGTGTGCTCTTGAACACTGACAGTTGCAAAGTGCTTTACTTTGAGACACTGCAGCCAGCAGGTATGTGGCTTCATTCATGTTCCCTAGAAGGTTCTTATTTTATCTGTACCAGGGGGTGTAAAAAGCTCTTTAATATTTGATGCATTTTCACCTTAACATAGAATGTGGAGGCTTCCAGCGTCCCTTCCTGTGGGTGTGTGGCACATACTTTGAAGTTTCACTGTGGGAGAATGTCTCATGTTCTACTTCAGTTTTGATTTTAGGTGGGTGTCACTTTTCTGTTGCTTAATCTGGGAGATTATTTGCATTCTCCTGGAGGCTTCTCTTTTGAGTGCTCTGTGCCTGCCTGTGTTCCCGCTCACCATGGTGCAACCAGTGTGGATGTCATCTAGGCCCTGTGGCCCCAGTGCATGGCTGATGGACTCTCTTAAGAAAACTTTATGCTTTCATGTTCTGATAACATCTTTGATTTTCTAGGTTGTTTGTATAAATGTCATTTTATTATTGACATTGCTTTAATATGTTCAAAATTAAAAATGAGTGAAATGCATAAATATTTTCACAGACAGAGTTATTCAGATTTTTCATTATTTAGGATATTCTGAAATAACTTGTAAAAGATAGTTTTACCACTGAGTTGGGTTTTGAAGCTGACAGTAATACAGCAATAGTTATACTGTTACTGTTAATTTATATTTTTATTATTTTATATTATGTATATGAGTGTTTGAGCTGCATGCATGCCTGTTGCCTGTGGGTACCAGAAGAGAGCATTGGATCCCCTAGAGCTGGGGTTAGAGACAAGCCTCCTGGTAGGTACTAAGATCGAATCTGGGTCTTCTAGAAGAGCAGTCAATCTTCTTAACTGCTGAGCCATCTCTGTAACCCATATTTACATTCTTTATAGTAAAGTAACAGTTCTCTTCTATAAAATTTAGTTTCTCAAAATGTAGATTATGAGGGGCTAGAGATATAGCTCAGTGGTTAAGAGAGCATAGGACTTATCAGTGGACTCAAGCTCATTTCCCAGCACACACACATAGGTTGACTCACAACCGCCTGTAACTCCACAGGACTCTACCCTGTACTTATTTCACTTACCACACATAGTCACATATAGCCATATATACATATAATTAAAAATGAAAGAAACCTTTAAAAATATGTTTATATAAATATATAGATTATGAGCTGGACATGGTGGTGCATACCTATGAAAGGATGAGGCAGGAGGATCATGAGTTCAAGGCTAGCCTGGAGAGAGACACTGTAAAAATGCCAATAGAAATTAGTGACTAAAAAATGGAAATTCAAACTGAAGAATAATATTATATAAAATAACTAGTCTTAAGATTTCAGTATTTTCAAAGACTTTTTTTTCTTTGATCTATACTAATATTAAAAATTGAAAAAGTTTATATTTTGACATTTGAGTTTTAAAAGTTTGTTTGCACTCAGCATTGATTTTTGTGCTGTTGTTTAGATGGCTGATAGATAATTGAAGGCTTGGAAGTCACAATTAACAACTTCGGAAAACATGGAAAGTGGAAATTGTAAAAACTTGTCAGTCTAGTCCTTCTGGTGACATCTTCTGCCTATGCAGCTGTTGATCGCAGTGGCTTCTGTCTCACTTTGCTAAAAACAAAGGATCATTTCAATGTTCGTGAATTTTATTGTTGAACTTTGGTATCTAAAATTGTACTTAGTGTAGAAACCAGTACAAGCCTTCATCTTCAAAGATGCATTCATGTGTGTGTGTGTGTGTGTGTGTGTGTGTGTGTGTGTGTGTGTATTCGTGTGTGCCTGTATGTACACATCAGATCAAGTAGCCATACATTCTGAACAAGTTACCTGGGGTCCTATCATATTTTATATAAAATACAAATTAAGCTGTGCGTAGAAATTTGTTACAATTTTTGATCTGAACAAGAATCTGAATTTGTTACCAAAGTGATTGATTAGATTGTTTTGATTTTGATGAGACTTTTTTGGGGGATGGGTGGGGGAAGAGTCAAGAAAAGTTTTATTTAAAAACTGTTTATAGTTAATTACTATAACTCGTTTTCCATTATAGACTATTCAGTGTATTCATGTTCCTTGCTTTATAAAATCCTAATAAACATTAGTCTAGATTACAACTCTCCAGAGTTCTTCCATGCTTAGAAGGATTCTGATTTTTAAACAAAATCTTAAAGATTACATTTTAGTGTAATTAAAATAGGGTTTTCCCCACTTTTGTACACGCATATAAACTGTATAAAACAAGTATTTATGTGAATTGTCGGAAGTCAGCTTCTTTACCCCAGTAAATTATTTATTGGTATATTGTATATCAGTTTTCCGTTCCAATGAGTGCTAGAATAAGAATTGCCATCTCCCTAACAGTTGAAGGTGTTTTGCCAGAGTTGTATTTCAGTAAACCATCCATGGTTCACCACTATGTGTTCCTACTCCTTCAGGTTTGTTTAATAGGGTGAATGAAGACTTCACAGTTCTGCCAGGGTGCAGGAAGGGAGGAACCGAGTTAATACTGCTGTATAGTGCAGATCTGTCTCCTTCCACTATTAACAAGCCTTTCTCAAATATATCTCAGACTGTTGATGGATCATTGGCTTTTCTGAGTAAATGCTGTCCATTAAGCCTTATTTTAAATTCACGCATTTGTTTTTACTTTTGTAAGAAAAGAGACCTGTGTTTTCTGTGGGTACTTTTATTAAATGTCATTTTAATGACTTTAGTAGGAAAATGTCCTGGTTAGGACTGTTTGCTGGTTTGTTTTTTCTTTATTTGTGTGTGTGTGTATCCCTTGCTGTCCTGGAATTCACTTTGTAGGTCAAGCTGGCCTCACTCTCAGACATCTGCCTCTCTGCTGGGATTAAAGGTGTGTGCTACCACAGCCGCCTAGGATTATTGTTTTTTAAGGTAATTGTTTTGAGTAGTTGAAATACTGACTTGAACTTGCATTTCATCAGCTTTGTTTTAATAAAAAAAAGTGTTTAGTATTTTTTAGATTATAAGTTTGCATAGTTAACATTCTGATTTTGAAGACTGTGAAGTAGATTTTCTTTTTTTATTCTTTTTGTTCTTGTGGTTGGCATTGAATTCTCTGTAGCATAGGATGGATGGCTTTAGACTTGTGACCCTCCTGACCTTCATCCTCTCAAGTGCTGGGACTTTAAACTTGTACCATCATGCTTTATTTATGTGGTCCTAGGGATTGAACACAGGGCTTTGTACCTGGTAGGCAAGCACTCTACCAGTTAACCCACAGTTGCCCCGCCCCTTTTGGGAGATAGGGTCTTGTATCTGGACTGACCTGGCTGGTCCCAGGCTCTTGGCAAACTTCCTGCGATAGCCTTATGAGGCTAGGATTATGTGATGAGCCACTCGCCATGTTACATGCACACCTTCTGTAGATACTTCTATGTTTCAGAAACTTAAATTTGTTAAATTAAATGTGCAGAGAATCACCAAAATCAATGTACAACTTGTTAGCAGGTTGGACAGCTTTCAAGTTCCCCTAAGGAACAGAACTTCCCAGGTACCTCTTCCCAGGTGTAAACCCCCTCCCTTTTCTAAGAGCTTGTTCCTGTCCTGGTAGTTACAGAGCTCATTTTCTTAATATTTTTTCCATGTGTGTATTTTCCCAGAGGGTAGTTGTATATGGCTTTTAATTTTCTGGAACTGAGTCATATGTAAGATCCACAGGAGCAGAGCATACTGACATGGACGTCCCTGCTATGGTCACTTTAGTGTTTGGTACCTACTGGGTATCTGCTCTCATCCTTTGCTCTCCAAGTTTAACTAGGAAACATATTTTTCCCTTATGTTTTTGATTCATCTTAGACATTTCCCTTCATTGTAATTTAATGATATGAAACTTAATTTCCTGCAGTGGGCAGAAATAGACTACAATTTTTTTTTTAATCTTTGAAAGAAATGTAATTATTCTTCAGAACTATGTTGAATGACTTTTCTCCTTACAAAATTAGCAAGAAATAGCATTTTGTCTGAGGAGCTGGTTTCCTACTACTACTGTGTTTTTAGATCTGAGGTATGACTTTCTTACAGTCTGATTATTTGAGCAGCTCAATTGCATAAGAAATACTTTCCTTGGGATGTAAGTCCTTCCTTATTTGACTTATCTGCTTACTTTAAGTTGACATTGCTGTTCCTTGTGTTCTGTGAGTACTGTTTGTAGAGCCTCTTTGGAAGTGCCAAGTTTGCATTGTTGTTCATTTGTAATTTACACATTATTTTCTCTTTGAAGAATGTCAAACTGTCTGCTGAAGTAGAGCCATTTATTCCCCAGAAGAAGAATCTGGATGTGTCTGTGCTTCCTATGGCTCTCCCAAATGACAGTGGAAGTGTTACCGGTGTTGAACCAACGCCAGTCCCCAGTTACCTGATTACCTGTTACCCATTTGTCCAGGAAAACCAGTCTAATAGGTAATTTCTTTATTCCTTTCTTTATTGGTGGGGATATAGAACTTGGCAAAGTACATTAGTCTTTTTCGTTTGTAACTTCCAAACTTCTATCATTTATTTGTATTTTCCCAGAGGAGGTAAAAATATGCAGAAATTTGAAAGCTGTCAAGATGTATTATTTCTTATTCTTTCTAAGAGGAAATACATTTTTTTGAGCATGTCATTGAAATTTATTGCAATATAGTGGAGTTGGGAAATATAAGAAACCTTTCTTTGAGGTTAAATGTGCTTGATCTCTTAACTGCCAGGATACTGTCTGGCACAAGAAGAAAACATGAGGGACAGGTAGGTGTGGGGTGCGTGGTTGGGTGTGCACTTTGCTGGTTTCCCAAGTCTAGCAAAGTCCTGGTAGCTCACTTAGCATGTGCCTGGAAGCATCTAGGGTGGGACTTATGACAGTTGTATGCTTTCCACCATTCCAGACGTCTGGAGGGGCCTTTGTTGCTACAGTTCATTGTATTGATACATAGATGTACTTTCAGCCTGTTTCAAGTTAGGCCACATACAGGAAATTGTATTTCTCAGCACTGTGGGATAAATGGATGAGGCAGCTATGGCTATATGGCTCTGTGCAACTGTCTGTGGGCTGAAACAACTAGTGTCTACACATCTATCGCCCGTTGTGGCGCACTATCATACCAGGGCACAGTCTTTGCAAAATTCTGTGTATGTGATTTATGAGGTCATCAGACTACCTTGTGAAATAGTAGTGTCCCAGTGAAGAGTCTGGGTTTCTGAGCCCTCCTCAGCTTAATTTAAGACTTCATTGAAGATCTTTGGGTTATTTGGGTGTGGTGTCACAGACGTGGAATCCCAGATTTCTCTGTCAGATAATGTAGAACATTTTTATAACATAAACTTAATAGTACTAGTTCTCTCTGTGGCAAAAGAGCCACAGCCGTGTGCAATGAGAAATTTAATTTGTGTTCTTGTCTTAATGTGAGATGGTCATTAGGAATTCACGAGCAAGCCATCCTTCAGATGAGCTCTTACGTATCTTTAGGGTTTTGGTAGAAGAACTTTTCTTCTGCTTTGCTTTCTCATTCAAAGGTAAGAAAAGGATCCGTCATTCCTCAGCAGCGGCTGTTGGTGAGAGGGCTGCCAGACAAGACAGCTGTGGGTGCTGCAGGAACTGAGTAGAGGATAAGGGTCAGAGAATTCGTCTTCCTGACTTCTCTGGACATGGGGCTCAGGTTGCCAGGGAGAGAAGCTGAATTGGCTTAATGATTCAGGGAAGAGGGTGTGCTAGAGGAGTCACTATGTAAGGGTTCCTGTAAGGCACCTGCTCTGCTTTGCAGAAGGCTTTTGAAGGTGTGAGTATTGGACATGGGCTGTGGATGCCTGTAGTTGCAGAAGCTAGGTGTTCCACTTTCAGGCAAGCAGATGTTGAAGAGTTTGTAAACAGTAAAGGGATGTGGAATTCAGCAAGCTCTCAGGCTAAATCTCTTTAAACTGTCATGCCCATTATTATTATAAGTGCAGGGCATATCTTATAACAGCAAAGACTTGTGGTGGTGTTCGCTTTCCTTTTTCCCTAGAATTATTGTGAGGCACTCTTTTGTATGTCTTTATTGTTTGTTCTGCTTTAATTTTGCTCAATACAATTTTTTCCTGTTTTGTTTGTCCCGCAGACAATTTCCTTTATATAACAATGATATACGATGGCAACAGCCCAGCCCGAGCCCTACTGGACCCTACCTTGCCTACCCCATTATATCTGCTCAGCCACCTGTGTCCACAGAGTACACCTACTACCAGCTGATGCCAGCACCCTGCGCCCAAGTCATGGGCTTCTATCACCCTTTTCCTACACCTTACTCCAGCACCTTCCAGGCTGCAAACGCTGTCAATGCCATAACCACAGAATGCACTGAGCGACCAAATCAGCTGGGGCAGGCCTTCCCATTGTCCAGTCATCGGAGCCGGAATGGTAACAGAGGGCCAGTAGTACCAAAAGTGAGTCGCCACTTTGTTTGTGTGTATTTTTTGAGTATGATATGTCTGTCGTTAACACTAGTATAACTAATTTAGTACTTGGCCTTTAATATCCATTGGCCTTTAATTAAGTATTAAAGGCCTTTAGTACTTGGCCTCTAATACTTAATTTGCTACAAAGTATTCACTAGTAAAAAGTGTTACAGGTATATTTTAAAAAATGATTTTCCTCTGATATTTATTTCCTCTCAGTCTTGATTGATAATGTAAAGTCGTCTTCATGATCGTTCATAGAATCTTACATAAACACAATGCACAAACACTAAATTATTTTAATTTTGTCCTAAACTGGCACAATGACGATACCAACTTTGAATGGATCACGTGGTTGAATGTTGCTGTGCTTCAAGCTGTTTCAGGCCTTCAGGTGTCTGTGGTTCTTCAGAGCCTTTTAACCTCAGGGTCTTTATTCTGAGTTGCTAGTGGGAAGACAAGAAACACCTGATCAAGTCACCTGTGTTCAAGGCTAGTATTTGACCTAAGATATATAAATAAGAATAGAAGACGCAGTGCAGTGCTCCCTGAAGTCATGGGAGAGTTCTGTTTATTCCAGGCTCCTTTTCTATTAAGGACTTTTATCAAAGCTTTAAGAAAAGCCTGTTTATGGCCAACACTGTTGAGCTAAGGGAAGGGATTTCTCTGTGCTGCTGCTGTAGAGAATTATCACTCTCCCAGATTCCATTAGCTGGTCTCCTCAGTAGAAAGTCTTTGCTGCCTTTTGGCATAATTTTTAAAAATCAAAAACAAATAAGCGGCAGAGATTACTTTGAAAATATTTTTGCTTTGGTTCATGTAAACATTGTGAGTCAAGGGAACACTTTTGGGGACCACCAAGAATGAGAGGAAATATGTATGAAAAGCAAGATTTTAGTGTATAGTTTCCAGGTGTTCAAAGAATGGGATTCTCAGGGTGCTTTCACAGCATTCCAGGTCAGAAGTTGAAGTTAAATTCAGGGTTCTGGCATGTAAACTGCTGTTGAGGAATAATTGCATTTTTAAAAAATGGAAGAAAGAAATCAGCTTTTTAATATTTTCTGTTTGGACTCAAAGAGAAATATTTTGCTCATCTTTGTTATGAGCCTAAAGTTAGTGACAAGGTAACTTTTGATGCTTTTATTACCTTTTTAAATAAAAATGTTTAACCCCTCATATGGCACTATTAAAATCTTGCTAATTGTTCATAATTGACTTAAAAAATAAAAATCAACTCAGATTTTACTTATCATTGTGTTAATAGTTATACAAAAATATGTGTAAATGTGCTTATGGTCCATTTTTTAGCCTGTGATGCAGCCCAGTGAGTAATTCTACAAACTTAGCTAAGAGCCGCCGATTTGTGGTGCACCTTTAGGTCCTTTTGTAATGGTTGTGATGTGCAGTTCATGGTTAATTCCTTTGCTAAGTTTGTGTGTCTGTCTTTTAAACTTAGCCACAACTTTTACAACATATAAGAAACAAAAGGCCACAGGTGAAGAATGTTGCTACTCAGAAAGAGACAAGCTCAGCAGGTCCTGATAGCCGATCCAAAATCGTGCTCCTGGTAGATGCCTCACAGCAGACGGGTAAGGCAGGGGTTTGTATTTATTTACTCGTTTACTTTTGTATGTCTGCGTAGGTGTGTGTGGACCACCTCCAAGTTGATGCTTAGTGTCTTCCTCAGTCACTTGGGATTCTGTTTCTGCCTTGTGAGTTCAAGACCAGCTCATCTACATGCTGAGAGCCTGCCGCAGAGAATATTGTAAGGAACAGAGAAGTGGCTCAGTGTGTAAGGACACTTACTGCTCTTGCAGAGGATAGGAAGTTGGCTCCCACCAGCCATGTCAGGTGTCTCACAACCACCTGTAACTCCAGCTCCAGGGGATCTGATGCCTCTGCTCTCCATGCGCACCTACACTCACAGGCACTTTAGCTTCTCTCTATTAAACATAGATAGGAATTTTCAAAACTTTATAAATGTCATAATGAAACTCAGTATTATATATAATGACATGTGCTCATAAAAACATTTTTAAAAGACTCAGAAGAGTATTCTTCAGAGGTCGGGATTGATTTGAGTAAGTGACTCATTGCTTTTTGTGATCCAGCCTTTTCTGTTGGATATTTAGTGTTACGATGTTTTACATGTGCTTAGGTCTCAGGAGCAGAAAGAGGGTCTCGGAACTAGTTAAAAGCCACCTTGTTAATTGTCCAGCGCTGTGTGTTTTGTAAGGCCTAAGGCAATGTGCTTAATAGGCTGCCATGCTTACAGTAGTTATGGGAAAGTCATGTGTTCCAAATCTGTTCCTCCTTATAGTGAATCCTTTTTCCTACATCCTTTTGGAAACTTTATTTAGCAAGAATCTTAAAAGTAGTGTCTGAGCCAGGCATGGTAGCACATACTTTTTTGTTTTTTGAGGCAGGATTACTCTGTATTGTCCTGGATGTCCCAGAATTCACTCTGTAGACGAGGCTATCCTCAAACTTAGAGATCTCTCTGCCTCTGCCTCTCAAGAGCTGATTTTAAAGGCAAGTTCCATCACATCTATTTTGGGTTTTTTTTTTTTTTCTTTTCTTTTCTTTTTGGTGATGGTGGGAGGTACACACTTTCAATCCTAGCACAAAGAGGCAGAGGTAGGCAGATCTCTGAGTTTGAGCCTAGCCTGGTCTACAGAGTGAGTTCTAGAATATCCAGGGTTATGTAGAGAGACTGTCTCAAAAATAAAGAAAGGAATGTTTGTTATTTGCTCCTTAGATCATCAAAAGGACAGCATCCTGAAACATAATAAGGGGGAGGTATGATTTGAGCACATTGTATACTCTATCAGCATTTTCATTTCTTAGTCTGTTTTTAACTTCTGAGAACTACCTGGTAGCAGTAAAAGATTAAAAATTACTCGGTTTTGTAGAAGCAATCTTTCTTTTATAGCAGATTTTTCTTTTGAACAAGCTTGTATTATCATGGGATAAGAGTATGAGGTGGATGGAGTCAAATGGAGACCTGTAGGAGGACTCACAAGTGGAGAGTCTGCTGTCACACTAGATGCCGTGAAATAAATAGATAAAATGTAAAAAAACAAAAACAAACAAACAAACAAAACCTGTTGTCTGGATACAAGATAATATACAAATGTTGGCTGTTCCTATGTGTCATGAACAAGCAGTTTACAGCAGCAACAGGAATTCAGGAGTTTCTGGACTTGAGCTTGGGAATCATGAGCGCGCCCCCCCCCCCCCCCAGGTTGTTGTGTAAGACCCTAACACAACCTAATTATCAAACACTAGCATCCCCAAAGCTAGTCTGTAAATTCAGTACAGTTATAATCAAAATCTCAGTAAGAATTTTTGGGAAACTCAACAGTAATTCTAAACTTAAGGAGCAGTGGTCTGGAAAGTGTCCATTCTGCACTAAACCTAAAAGTGTTCTTAATGCTTTTGAAGTTAACTTTTTATTGGCAATTTTATTCATGTATGTGAAGAATTCTGCTGCTCTCACTCCCCATGGTTATCTTCTCCTACCTACCCCATGTGCCTTTCACCTTACAAATTTATTCTCACATTGCTATCTAGGTTTATTCTCCAGGTTTATAGTTTCAGTATAATAATAACAATTGAACGAAAACCCAGAAACAAATGCATGGAATGACACAGACAGTATTTTAGGTTCCTAACTTATACCCCATTCAATTGACTGCAGGTTGACCAAGACTTAAGTGAGAAAGAAAGCCACTGAGCAAAGAGAATGTAGACACTCCTTTGTGGCTGCCTGGCTGCAGGAAGAGGATCATTTCCAAAATTAAGAATTTTAATTTAAAAGAATAAACTATAAGCTTGGAAAAAGAAAAGGTGTTTTGTTTACTGTGTCTAGTGAGAAAAGATTAGTAAGAATAAGGAACTAGAGGTGCACTATCCTTGGGGCCTGAGGATTAGGGAGCTGGAGCAATTTGGGCTTTAGGGATCTTTCTTTTGATGCAGTTAATCCATAGTGGGAGTGTCCACATGGAGCTTTGATAGGGATTTAAACTGTTACTGTAGCACAAGATAATATCAACCTTCCTAGAGCCCAGTGACAGGTGACAGTTCCTGAATGCACAGGGTGCTCCTCCTTAGAATATATAAAACCTATTTTTCAGTAAAGTATGAGGACTGTCTTAACATAGTGACATAGTATTAAACAACACAGCTCCAGATTATATCAATTGTGAGGGAGAGACTGGAGGAAGGATGAAGAGTGCTTGCTGCTTTCCCAAAGGACCTGAGTTCAAGTTCTAAGTACCTATGTTAGGGACTCAAAACTGCCTGTAACTCCAGCTCACACAAACATATATGCACAAATCAACAAATAATAAAGTCAATTTTTTTAAATTGCAAATTAATAGAACTCTAGAAAAGGGAAAACTTGTGAATTATTGAAGTGATTGTAGCAAGCTTTTTGAAAATGTCTTAATATTTGTGAAATTAAAATAAACTTCTGTGGGATGGTCATTTTGTATGCTGTGAATGTGTTGCTACTATTATTTAATGAAGAAGTTGCTATGGCCTATGACAGGGCATAGCCAGGTGGGGAAATCTAAGAGAGGTGGTAGTGAGAGGGCAGAGGTGGGTCAGAGTAAGCACTGAGCTGCTGCAGGGGAGTGAGATGTAATGGAACCAGGAAGCCAGGAGACTTGGTGACACATACATTTGTAGAAATGGGGTAAGATGAAATAGCTAGCTAGTAATGCAGTTTGTAATTAATATAAACCTCTGAGATTGGTCTGGACCATGGGGCTAGGTGGGACTGAGAAACTTCTAGCTACAAACAACTCGGTGAAAAATTCTCAGATGCCAAACTAAAACTAAAATTAATCAAAATTTCACCAGAGAACATTAGGAGCTAAAATAAAAACATCAGAAAAGATTCTTGACCTCATTTTTAAATGCAAAGTACAAATTAAAAGCCGTAAGAAGCCACCTTTTCTATGCAGCAGATTGGCACAAGTTATAGTTGGAAAGAGTATGTGTGAATCATTGGACATACTTAACATGCCACTCTTGTATTACCATTGTTGGAATGTAGGTTGTATTCACCATCTTCAAAAATGATTTAGCATGATCCAGTTTGAGTCTGTGTGTTCTGTACAACCCATTCACATTTGCCTTACTTCCCTGTGCACATATATGTTATCATGTGTCTCAAACTGTTAGCTTTCCTTGAGTCCCTTCTTTGACAATTTCGTGCACATATAAGTACATTTTGATTGTTATGTGCCTCTGCCCCCAACCAATGGCAGATCATTTGTTTATTTTGAGATACTCTTGTATTTCTGGCTGTCCTGCTCTGCAGACCAGGCTGACCTTGAACTCACAGAGATTCTCCTGCCTTTTCCTCCAGAATTCAAAACAAGCAAAGCATACTGTTGAGTGGTAGAAGGGATGAATATGTTGAATGAAATATGATGAATATTCATACAAAAGCTGTTTGTACTATAATGGCATTAATTAACTAGAGCACCATATAGCAGAATCTTAAAATTAGTGTTATAAACGTCAGGGAACAAGATAATAACTGATTATTTTAGTGATTAGATCAAAGGCTATAAAAGTGCAATTTCTTTTCCTCTCCTTTAAAAGAAATTAATTAACTTTATTTTATGTGCATTGATATGATGGTATCAGATCCCCTGGAACTGGAGTTACAGGCAGTTGAGAGCTGCCATGTGGGTGCTGGGAATTGAACCCAGGTCATCTGGAAGAGCAGCCAGTGTTCTTTACCTCAGAGCATCTCTCCAGCTCCAAACTGGTTGTTGTTGTTGTTGTTGATTTTGGGGTTTTTGTTATTGTTGTTTGGTTTTTTTTTTTTTTTGTTTTTTTTTTTTTTGAGATAGATTTTGCCATGTAAATAGTCCTGGCTGTCCTAGAATTCACTCTGTAGACCAAGCTGGCCTTGAACTCACAGAGATCTGCCTGCTTCTGCCTCCCAAGTGCTGGGATTAAAGGCCTGAGCCACCACTGCCTGCGAGGTTTCTTTTTCAGAAATACAAAAGTCTGGAAAAATCTATACAGAAAGGCAAGTGAAAACTAAACCCAGCATAGTGATAACAGGGAAGAGGAAGGTAGGCTGGTGGGGCACATATGATATGGTGACTTCGAAAGATTGGCGATGGTCTTTTAAATGGCGATGGTTTTAGTATTTTATGACACAAATGCTTTATTTTCATAGTGATACCATGTTATTAACATTTTATATGATCTTTTCAAAGTGTCACATATTTCTTCCTTTAAAGACTCTTTCACTTTAATTTTCTTAGAGCCTTAAATAATTTAACAAGAATTTATAAACTTGGTCATCACAGAGGATTGTTCACTTGCCTTGCCTTGTAGATTTTCCATCAGACATTGCTAATAAGTCTCTCTCAGAGAGCACAGCCACAATGCTCTGGAAAGCCAAAGGCAGGAGGAGAAGAGCATCCCATCCTGCTGCAGAATCCTCCAGTGAGCAGGGGGCCAGTGAGGCTGACATTGACAGCGACAGTGGCTACTGCAGCCCCAAGCACAATAACCAGCCTGCGGCAGGGGCTCTGCGAGATCCTGATTCTGGGACCGTGAACGTGTGTAATATCTCACTTTCTTTAATTTGCTTGTTTGTTTTTGTGAATCCCCCTGTCAGTAGTATACCCTGTCCTTCTTTTCTTTTTAGCAGTCCTTAATTTACTGTCCATGAAAACAGGAAGCACTGTTCTAAGTTAGCAGTAAATGTATCTGACACTAGGTTAGATTATGAAACATTTGCAAAGTATATGTTGACTCTGAACTAGAAACTCACCATCCTTTTTGCTTATGTTTCAGCATGCAGAATCATCGGGCTGTACAGGTACTTATTGTTTGCAGTGTTTTTTCAGTATTTTCTTCCTTTGTTCATGTTAAGTTTTCCTTTAAGTGTGGCGCTTACCAGTGCTATAAACAAAAGCTATAAGTCTCCAGTAATTCAGGTTGAGAAGTATATATAGTTTTACCAATCAAGTTGAGAAAATGTGATCTGGATCATTCTTGAAGATGACATTTGTGTTACTAAGAAAGTAAATACCACTCTAAACTTAGACAAAAAAATTCCATGTCTGTAGTGACTCAGTTGTTTAGATTTGGGGGCCTTCATTATTAGCAAATCTAATCTTTAATATCCTTACATATTTAATACAGGTGGTGTAAACTGGCCCAAAGTAACTTGCCAGGCAACCCAGAAAAGACCTTGGATGGAAAAACACCAGGCATTTTCTAGAGGGGGAAGACAAACTGAACAAAGGAGCAATTCACAGGTACTTTGAATGAGGTTGGAAATTTGATTAGATGTAAGATCAGTAATGTTAAATTTATTGTCATAATGGTATAGCAATTAGCAAGGCTGTTGATAAAGCATGAGGACCTGAGTTTGAATCCCCAGCCCCTTCTTAAAATACTGTCATGCTGCAATGCACATTTGTAATTGCAGACTTGGGAGGAAGCCACCTTAGCTGAATCTGTGAGCTTCAGGTTCCATGAGAGACTGTCTCAAAACAGTAAGGCAAAGAGAGACAGAAGAAGGGACACACATGATTATGCAATAATCTGATGTCGGATGTCTTTATGCTCTAAATATCATTGGTCAATAAAAGGACTGTTTTGACCTATTGCAGGGCATCTTAAAAACAGGCGAAAAATCTGAGCATAGATAAAGGGAAAGGAGGGCAGAGTCAAAAAAACAAGATATAAAAATAAATAAGCCGCAAGTCATATAATAAGACAAATTAATAAAAGTAAGTTAAATTAAAATACAAAAATTAGCTAACAATATGCCTAAGCCATAGGCCAAGCAACATATAATTAATATAAACAACTTAGTCATTTTTAAAACAATAAGCAGTGACAGACAAGTCCAAACCATAAAACTAAGCCAAGACAAAAACCTCTATGACAAATGTCACCCTCAATCCCACCTGAGTCCCACCACATTGATCATTATGCCTTGGTTTGTCTCATGCCAGTGAGAGATCCTGTCTTTAAAAAAAAAGTGATTGTCTTCTGAAGAATCATATGAGCAGCAGCATGCATGCAAGTCACACACACACAGGGAGCTCTCAGATCTTCAACTTTAAATGCCTTAAGAAGTGAAGCAGAAACAAGGAATGGCCATGTGTTGAGTGAAGGTGGTGAGAACATGGTGAAAATGGTACCTTCTACTCTGTGTCTGGTTGAGCATGTCATCATTTTAATAAAGGAAGGGTTCTACCTGCTGTGTCACTCTCCTTGTACCTCAAGAGTCGGAACCTTCTTCTCCTAAAAATGGTTGTTTGATCTTAAGAACTGTAGAGGTTGTAGGTTTGTAAACATACATTTGTTTATTTTGTGGGTGTGAGATTAGGACAGCTTGCAAGAATAAGGATTGGTCTCAAGTCATTAGGCTTGCTAGCAAACTCCTTTGCCTGCTGAACCATCTCTTCAGCCACAGGTATTTTGATGTGGCTTATTAGCATTCTTCTATGTTAAGTAACATTGTCACATTGATGGTTACTTGGTGCCATGGTGTGGTTAGACTGGACAGTTTCCTAACAGTCATACAGAGTGGGCTGTGCACAGATATGCACTTATAGTGATCCTATCTTCCTATGTTGCTCGACTAGCAAGTCAAGGAATTGTTTATTGATCATTACTTTTCATTTTAGATAGACTTCATTGATTCTTCATGTCTAGTTAAGAAATTAAAATTATTATAGAAATATGAATGTACTACGGCTGGAGAGATGGCTCAGTGGTTAAGAGCACTGGCTGCTCTTCCAGAGGTCCTGAGTTCAATTTCTAGAAACTACCTGGTGGCTTATAGCCGTCCATAATGAGATGCACTGCCCTCTTTTGACCTGCAGGCAGAACACTCTGTACAGAATAAAAATAAATAAATCTTTAAAAAAAGAAATATGAATGTACCAACAGTAAGAACAAGATAATGGATTGTGTATATCAGCTGCTGTCTGCTCTTGCCTCCCTGAGACAAACATTCTAGACAGTTCCTTGATTTAGGCTCTAGGGCTCTAGCTGCTGTCAGGAAAACAGGAGGAATTGCCCTTCCCTGTGATTTTGTAAAAATCAGGCCCCTTCCCCCCTCCCAGGCTTGTGAGGCAAAGTAGCTTTAGCTTTATTTGATGGTAAAGATTAGACAAAACCTACATGATGTTTACTGAGTTTTTCTGTTGGAATTGAAACCTCCTGCTTTGCCAAGCTCCTGGTCTGGGACTGGCTTGGTGTCTGTTGCCTTTTGTTCTGTGTCTGTGTCATTAAAGGACATAACCCTGAGATGAACGTCATAAATGCTTTCTCTCTGCTTGATAACTGGTGGGGGGGGGGGGGGCGGGGAAGCTAGGCCTATAGGTGCATTTATTTGTTTGTTTTGAGAGGGGTCTTTCCCCAGAGCTGAGCTAGCCCAGCCCAGGTTGCTCTGAACTTGTGACCTTCCTGCCTTAATCTCCTAAGTGTTGGCACGTGCCACTCCACCTAGCAAGTTTGTTTATTTTATATCTTCCTGCATTCCTAAAGCATTAGAGCCAGATTTTGACAGTGTTCTGTTCTGTTTAGGACTGATGTTTCCTAGTTCTAGTATTTTAAGTATATACTTGATTTTTTCCCCCAAATACCAACTCCTTTTTAAAGTCAAAATGTTATTTCCTTTTGCAACTTCTAATTATTTTCTAGACTTTAAAGGCTTTTAGAAGATAAATCCTGCAGAAACTATTGACCTGTTTTTCATACTAGATTTTTATTGCCTGTGTGTGAGTATGTGTAGGTCAGCAGATACCTTAGGAGTCAGTGCCCTCTTTCCACCTTCTCATGGGTCCCAGGGTCCAGCACAGGCCAAGCAGGCTTCACACAAGCCCTTTCAGCTGCCGGGTTGTCTCACCAGCCCTTTTGCCACTTTCTTCTAGTGTAGTGTTTCGAGATATTTTTATCAAAGATGTAACTTTGATGCATGGTGATCTCAATTTTCAAAGCAGCAAACCATTTTATTGTTTGTTTGTTTGTTTTCTGTTCTTTTGAGACAGGGCCTCTCTATGTAGACCTGGCTGTCCTGGAACTTGCTCTGTAGACTCACAGAGATCCACCTGCCTCATACCTGATGCAACAAATCCTTTTACTCACCAGCTGTAGGACTGGAGAGATAGTGAGTGGGTAAGAGTGTTTTCTGTTTAGGTGTGAGGACCTGAGTCCCCAACACCTGTGCAGAATGTCAGGCATGGACACGTGTGTCTGTAACCCTGACACTATGGGGCAGAAACAGCAGGATTGCAGCAGCTTGCTGGCCACCAACCTAGCTGTGGCTTCACTGAGACCCTATGTCAAGGGAGAAAAGCTGAACATGACAAAGTGGGCCACCCACCTTCTTTCTCTGACCTCTGTACACAGATACACATGTACCCACACAAACAAACATGCAGATGAAACATTAAAAACACAAAAAAGAAGAAAGGAAAATTAAGGGATAAGAGAGGAATGAAAAGGGGCTTCAGAATTTTTTATTTCTATTATGTTTTTTGTTAGCATTTATTCACTTATCACAAGACACCTGGGGCAAGCCAAATTATATTATAGTCTTGGAGGGAAGATGTCTAAATAACATGATGCAAGCCCTGATGATGTCATCCTGGCATGTGATGGGAGTGTTTTTGTGAGGAGAGGGGGACGAGACCACGTATAGAAAGCCAGAGAGACACCTGAGGATCAAATTCAGCATAGATCTTACCAACTAGGCAAGACGGGCTGGCCAGCATGCCCCAGACATCCTCCTGACTCTGCCTTTCAAACAGTGGGATTAGAAGTGCGCCACACACATGGCTTTAGAAAATGGATTCTGGAAATCAAACTCAGGTCCTGATGCAGGCAGGCAAGTATGTTTCTGCCTGAGCCCTTCCCACAGTCTAGGCCCGCCTTGTTGAGGTTCCACACATCCCAGTGTCCCTGAGGCCTCCAGGAACCAAGTTGGAAAACAGGAGCTCATGAGGGAGACAATGTACCATGTTAGTTAAATTTTTGAAAGGTTTTAATGTAGCTGGGCACTCATCCAGGTTTTGAGTTGTGTTTCTTTTTCTGTGAACTTGTCTGGTCATGTGCCTGCTGACTTTCTGACTCTGTCTATTTCTTTATTTTGAGACTACGTCTCAATATGTAGTTTAGGCAAATCTTGAACTTGAAGCCTCCTACCTCAGCCTCCCAAGAACTGGGGTTACTAGTGTGCCATCATACCCAGCTTGACTCTTGATCTCTTTCCTTCCCTCTTATACTGCCCTGTCTCAGCAGCCCCCCAGAAAGATCCCTAGAATCACACCAACTCCCCAAATGCAAATGCTGAGCTCAGCTTCTGACTGTCACACAGCAGCGCCAGTGGAGGAGTGAGCTCCCTCTACTCCAAAGCAGGAATATTTAAGAGCAAAGATCAAGCAAAGACCATAGAAATGCCATTATCAGGCTGGAACGTGAGGGGCCCAGAGGAAGTTTCTTTACTATGGCTGTTGGGTGATTGGTTGTCTTGGGATGGGGAGAAGATGCTTCACAGCTGGGTCAGATTGTCCTCTGATTACCCAGGACCTTGGGTGCTTGGCCTTGGGGGTTTAGAAACTTCTCAGCTCCCAAAATAGCTCCAGGCCTCTAGGTGGAGGGACTTTAGTTCCACACTCTTTCCTCCTCCTGTCTCTTGTTATTCCCTGCTTTTGTTTTGTTCATTTTGCCTGCTTCTCTCCTTTGAGGCAGAGTCCCACCCTATAGCCCTGTCAAGCCTGGAATTACCTATGTAGGCCAGGCTATCTTTGAACTTGAACATCCTCCTTCCTCTGCTTCCTGAATGCTAGGGCTACAGACTTATGTTATCAGCATGTATGGTTCATACGCTCACTTTCTAGCAATATAACTTACTTAGAACTTATAGCAACCATTCAGTTATCATGAGGTTATTGATTTGCTGAGAAGTTATTGGACCTCACGGAAACTGTTAGTGTGGAAGTTTTAAGTTGCTGGCACTTCTTTTGTTTTTCTTTCTTTATTTGATGATGGGGTCTCCTGTGTAACCGGGCTGGCCTGGAATTGGCAGAGATCTGTCTACCTTTGCCTCCTGAGTGCTGGGGTGAAAGGTGTGAGTCATCAAGTTGCGTTTGTTTTTTTTAAAGAAAACTTGTGGCATATTGATGCCACCAATACATATATGCTAATTGTTGACAGCAGCAAGCATGGGAGTGGCCCATGTAGGTCTGTGTGATGATTCACTCAGCCTCCCAACTGCTTGGTAGTAGGCAGTCCTGTAGGAATGTTTCCTACAGGGAATGTTTCATGGTAGGAATTTGAGGTAGTTGTCAACAGAGAGGAACTTCTTGTGTCTTTTTAATATCTTTTGAGGGGCATTTAACATCAGATGACATAGGTTCTTAAGAGGAGTATCTTGAAGCTCTTAGAATGTGTACCATACTTTTACTCTGCCCCATGACACTGAAATATTTTGCAGACTTACTAGTAAGGGTCTCAGTCTGTTATGGTAAAAAAAGTGCCATAGACCCAATGTTTATGAGCAGAAAGGTGTAGTAAACCAAGGTCAAGTTTCAGGAAGGTTGACTGGTGAAGGATTGTTCACTCTAACAGCCTTCCCACTGTTGTACTCGAGGAAGAGTAGCTGAGAGTTCTCTGAGTCCCCTTTATAGGCTTCATAAAGTGCATTCATGATGCTCTGTTCTCATAACTTAATCACTTCCCAGCATTCCTGTCTCCCAGGGCTCAGGACTCACTACATGAATTTGGGGACATATATAAACAGCTTTTGTAACAGAATCGTAATTCTTTATGTGATCACATAAAGTTCTATTTCCTCTTATCTTTTTTCTTCTTCTTTTTTTTTTTTTTTTCCTTTTTGGTGTGGGGTTGTTTGTTTAATTTATGAGTGAAGATCTTGCATTGTAGCTCAGGTACCTCCCACTCTTCATATTGCAGTCCTGATTGGCCCCAACTACATAGTTCTGCCTCTCTCTCTAGTGCTGGGGTTATAGGCCTCTCCCTGCACTTTGCCTCTTCAATCCATTTCTGTGGTGATTATTAGGCAAGGCTCTGGTAAGATATTACTAAGAAAAAATGATCTCTAGGGATGCTTTTTAGCTTAGGCTAGCCAAGGATAACCTTGGGGTTTTGCTCTTCTCACCTTTCTTTGTTTTTGTAATCCTTTCAATGTTGGCTCTTTCCTCTCAGCAGGTTCCCAGGAGATTTTTTTCAGGTGACTAGATTTACTGGCAGCTCTCACTTCTCAGCCAGCTAATGAGTGCTCTCCTGTATCTGGGAGTGTTCTACTGTATCTGGGAGTGCTCTATTCTATTGCCTGTTAGTAGAACCATTCACCTACTGGAGGACCTTAGGCTTGTCAGGTTTTGGTTCTTATGAACAAAGCTGATAAAAATGTTGAGCTTCTGGGGGAGAAAACAGTGCACCTACTCTGGGTTTGCTGGAAGCTTTAGCTATTAAGATAAGATGGGCTTTGCATAGTTCCTTGAGTCACACACTCCACATATTTCTTTACAGGCTTGCTGTATGTCAGTGACAGTAAAAATGTTATTTTCTTTCCTCTGGGGTTCTTTAGGCTGGATTCAGGTGCCGAGGACACAGCACATCCTCAGAAAGAAGACAGAATTTGCAAAAGAGACAAGACAATAAACACTTAAACTCAGCTCAGGCTCACAGAAGTGACCTAAATTCTGAGTCTTTATATTTTGAGGTAATTTTTTCAAATTCTATTTGTAAACTATTCTTAAAAAATGTCTTTATTAAGAAATTAATTTGGTATGTTATTAATGTGATAAATACTCTATTTTCTTAACATGTTTCTGTGTTAGATGAAAAATGACTTGAATTACTGGTTCATTTTTCTTTGTCTTGATTGTGTTTAAGCTAACATCCCCTTCATTAATGTCTGTTTTGAAGTTGTGTTGTGTGCTCATTTTGAGGTGGTGTGTGGATGAGAAGCTGATCTTGTCATTGGGTATGTCTGTAAGGTTTTTCAGATTTGAATAATTCAGTTGAAATAATTCAGTCTCCCACTCAGCAGAATCTTAGAGAAAAAAGAGCAATGGCTGTATTATTGGCTCTCCCATCACATATATCCTACTTTACTGTGTGTGGTGTTTGTTCAGCTCGCTCGCTTTTACTCCATACCAGGGCTGTAACAAGATGCTGTAGATAACACACTAGAGAAGTGCTGTGCAGTGGGAGGTTACAGACATGGACACACCTTATACAGGATTGGCTGTGATTGGACTAGAAAATAGAACAAGCCGCTTGGGGTGGATCTTAAAGAATACATTTGTTGTTTCTTGTTGTCTCAAGCATTCCTGGTAGTTCATCTGTGCAACTTACCTTGGTTAGATAATAAATTTTATAAAATAGGTTAATAGATGCATATTAAACTGGAATTCTTGAAGTCAGAGGACGAGCATTTTTATATTAACTAAGCTGAATATCTCCCAAAGGAGTTGAGTGCATCTGACATACTCTGCCAGGAACAGTTTTATAGCTCCTCACTAGACAGGTACTTACCACTGGCTTCATAAATAAGGAAAGTTTAAGAAATGTACCATTTGATTTTATATTAACATCAGTTAGAAATGTGGAAACCATGAGCCAGATAATGGTGGCTTAAACCTGTAATACTAACTCCAGAGCTGAGATGAGAAGATTGCTTTAAGCTGGAGATTAGCGGGCTATGGTGTGAGACCATGTCTCCCGAAAACAAAACAAAAATTAGGAAATTTAAATTCTTGGTAGATGACATTAGAATGAATAGTTTCTGTTGATTTTGAAATTGGACTGCTACTTTGGTTACAGTTTCTAGGAAGACAGCTGCGTCGCTCCCGTCCCCCTTCTTTTAAGTCTCTCTATGTAGACCAGGCTGGCCTTGAACTCAGACATCCACCTGTCTCTGCCTTCTTAGAAGGTGTGTGCCACTATGCCTGGCTAGCACAATTTCCATGTCTTGGGGCTTTTCTGAGGCTAGAACCCAGGGCTCTGTGCTTGCTGAGCAGCTGTTCTGTCTGCCCCCATTGGTTTTTATCTACACAGATGATCTAAACTTAAAATGCTAGGTGGGTGTGTTGGTGTGTTCCTGTAGGAAGACTTGAGATGGAGTTTTGCCTGCATTCATGGATTCAAGACCATGTTTATTTCTTTGTTTACTGTGTGTGGTTCCTGTTTGTGGTAGATGGAAGCCGGAGGTCCCTTATTGGCCTGGAGCTCAGTGATAAGGCAAAGCAGGCTGGCTGGTGAGCCTCACGATCTCAGCATTGGGATCTCAGTGCCTGCCACTGTGCAGCTATTTTTACTTAGGTTCTTGGGATTGAATCAGCTCCTCATGCTTTCAGAATTAAAACTTTCCCAAGAAAGCCATCTCCCAGCTCTCAAGACCTTTTAAACAGAGTCTCTCCTCTGTTCTCAGGAATGAGGGTTTTGTGCAGTTTTCAAAAGCCCCAGATTGACCAATCTTTCTTTTCTTACTTGTGGGTTTTATACATGTTGAATATTTTTGTGACTGATAATATGTTACTTCTCTTTCTTCCCTTTAGCAAAAGTTAATTCTAATCTCAGAAGAAGTATTGTTTAAATGTAAATATGACAATTTTATAATAGGCACACTTGTATGATTATTTCCATACAATCAGAAGGATATTGACTAAGAAAGTAATTTTAATAAAAACATTTAAAAAGTATTTCAAACATTTTCCTTCAAATTGTATGTAATAGGGAATGGAATAAATTTTAAAAATGAATACTAAACTATTTAAAATCTCAAATTATCTGAATGTGATAAATCCAGTTTAAATTCTTTTCTGTTACCCATCTGTTTTAGGATATAATTAGTATAAAAATGAAAAAGGGGTTATTGAAATCTAAAGAATGGATGAATGTGGAGTCTTGATTAAAATAGTCCAATAGTAGGATACAAATATATAGTTTTCCTACCTTTCAGAACTGTTAAACAGTATAGAAAGTTTCTGTGCTGGGGAGGTTGCTCATTTGTAGAATAGTTAGATAGTTTAAATAAGGTTCTGGGTTTGATGCCTAGCAAACATGTTCACATGCATGATGCGCACACACACACACGCACACGCACACCCACATATCAAGCATATCCCCACATGCCGGAATGTACACATGCATGTACTGCACAAGTTCTACTTGGTCTTATAATAAAAACCTGAAGCCAGATATTGGGGAAAAGCTGAAAGATTCAGAGAGACAAGAACAAGCCACAGTGGCTTCTCATGAATCCTCAGACTGATGCCTCTGAGTCCTCAGCCAAAAGGGAAGAGGGTCTCAGGCAAAGGGCTGAACTCCTGCCTCCTCCCGCTTTATAATTCTTTCTCTCTCCTGCCATACCACTTCCTGTTTCAATTTTCCTTGTGCTGGGATTAAAGGGATGTGTGTGTGTGTGTGTGTGTGTTTCCCAAGTATGGGGAGCAGAGGCAGGGGTTCCCAAGTGCTGGGATTAAAAAGGTATGTGCCACCACCACCTGGCTCTGTCTGGCCTTGAACTCACAGAAACCCAGACAGATCTTTGCCTCTACCTCCTGAATGCTAGAATTAAAGTTGAGGGTCACCACTCCCTGACCTCTGTGGCTAATTCTGTGGGTGGCTCTGTCCTCTGATTTTCAGACAAGCATTAGTAGATATACAATATATCACCGCATGCAAGTCCATACACACCACACAGATGCACGCACCCCACCCACCCACCCACCCACATCAAGCATGCCCCACATGCAGACATGCACACCCATACACACACACACAGAGTGCATACCCCACACAGACATGCAGGCATGGACATAGACCCACACACACTGCTTTGTGTGGCTAGTCCTGAACATTTTAACTGACATAGGGAAACTATTTTAGGATGAAGATGGGTTTCAAGAACTAAGTGAGAACGGAAATTCTAAAGATGAGAATATTCAGCAGAAACTTCCTTCAAAAGTCGTAAGTAACTCCTTTGAAAATTTTAAGAAAAATAGAACACTTTTTGAACTTGGCTATGTGGAAAGAAATCTTGGGTTTGGTATAAAGGATGGGGGGCAGCATGGTGTGGGGATAACATGGTTAGTACTTCCTCTCAGCACCTTACAGTTCTTACTGCAGTTGTATTTTATATGTGGGTGGATGGGTGCATGGTGTGCTTGAGGTTCTCTCTGTCCGTGTATGTCATGGGGAACCTAGGGTGTCAGTTTTGGCGGCAGACTCGTGTACCTGCTGAGCCCTAGACAGAAGTGGTTTCTAGGACATCTGCAGCCCTATTACTAGATGAGAAAGCATTAAGTCCTGTCATACGATGTGCAACCTATATAGACATTTCCCCAGACAAGCACCACCTTTCCATTCAGCTTTTAGTTCTTTGGTCTCCCATTCTAAGGGGAGGTCCTTCCTCTTCCCTGTTCCTGGTCCTGGTCCTCTGAGCTTCCTTCTTTGTCCTGCAGAGCTGCCTCAATCTTCATTGTCTTCCCTTGTGTTTTGACATTTGTATGATGATTAACAGATGTGTTTCTCTTGTTTCATAGTTGGATGACTTACCTGAAAACTCACCCATCAATATCGTTCAGACCCCAATTCCCATCACCACTTCAGTTCCTAAACGAGCCAAGAGTCAGAAGAAGAAAGCGTTAGCTGCAGCCCTTGCCACAGCACAGGAATACTCAGAAATAAGTATGGAGCAAAAAAAGTTGCAGGTATATAGACATTTTATGCACAGGTGTCATTGTCTTCTGGGCGTGGTGGGATGGATGGGAATACTAAGTGTAATTATAATTTGAATGGATTATATATATTGGAATCCTTTCTTATCCACCTTTTAGGAAGCTTTATCAAAAGCAGCTGGAAAAAAGAATAAAACCCCTGTGCAGCTAGATTTAGGGGACATGCTAGCTGCTTTGGAGAAGCAACAGCAAGCAATGAGAGCAAGGCAGATCACCAACACCAGACCACTCGCATACCCAGGTGATTCCTCTGTGTGGGCACTCTCTCTCTCCCTCTCCCTCTCCCTCACTCTCTCCATCTCTCAGAGAGAGAATGTGGCTGTGCATGCCTATTGATGGCAGGCAACAGCTTTCAGGAGTCCGTCTCCCACCGTGGCTTGTTAGCATGGGTTGAACTCAGGTCATGGCTTGTAGTACAGACACTTACCTGCTGAGCCATCTTTCCTGGCCCAATCCTCATTTTTTGATGTTTCTTCTTCAAAGGCTAAAATAAAAAAATTAATTAATAAATTGATTAATTAAAAAGAAAAACAGGGAATTTGGCTCTGTTAACTATGAAAGTATCCAATTAAATGACAAATCTTAATAGTTTTGAATGTGTGAATTTGACACTGATCTGGCTTCCCCCGAAGCTGTTCCTGTTTTAACCAGCTTTGTCAGCTTTAGCACCCAATGGTTGATCTCCCTTCTTTCCTTCCAGAGGGGTAGGAATAGGATAGCACAAAGGAGGGAGGGGCACTAGTTAAAAGGATTAATGCTGAGAAGCAGAATTTTCTGTCTCTTCTGTTCCCAGATTGTCCCAGTCCCAGGACTGTTGCTGAATAGGTAAAAAGATAGGAATGTGTGGCTGTATCTGTGTGCAAAATGCTGAAATCTGCAGCTGTTCACTCATTTAGTGGACACCTTTGCTTTGAGTAACTGCCAGTAGAGATATGCTGAACGCATAGAGTTGGTGCTGCTGGGATGGGAAGAGTACAGTGATCTCCCCTGGATGCATTGGAGGACATGGCCTTGCAGCTCACTGCTGGGGCTTGAGTCAAGCTGTAGAGATTGGTCTCCTGCTCTTGATTTGTTTCTTCAGGAAGATATTTATCTTCGTGCACTTTAATTCCTTACATTAAAACAGAGTAGTGATGATGCCTACTTCAAGGTTGTTTGGGGGAATAAATGGGCCAATAGATGTAAATTGCTTAGAAAATGTATGTTATAATCACTCAGTAAACTAGTGAATATTATTACAAAGGAGAGGCTGATAACCTGTGATCATTATAGATTTGTTGTTGCTATGGCTATTTTTGTTTTCTGAAATTGGACTAAAGTAAGTCCTTTGCCTTAGTTTTCCTAAATCTGACACTACTGTATGAGCCACCATACACAGCCATTTGTCATTTTAACCATTTATTTTTCTTTAGTTGTCAAGAGCTAAACCTTGTCTAGGAAGGGCTTTATGCCTGGGTAGACAAACACCTTATCATTGAACTGAATGTCTGACCACCATATTTTTTTTCCCAATGCTGGGGCTTGAACCTAAGGTCTTATGCATACCAGGCAAATGCTCTTACATTGACCTATATATCTCCAGCTCTACAACTTTGGTTGATTTAATAAATGTTATGTTAAGAGCACTGGCTGCTCTTCCTGGAGGTCCTGAGTTCATTTCCTAGCAGCCACGTGGTGACATGAAAACATATATAGTGGAATCAGATGCCCTTTTAGTCACATAAAGTCATACATGCAGAAAGAGTACTCACATACATACAGTAAATAAATCTTTTAAAAATGTTATGTTAAACAACTCCTGAGTATCTGTGCTTAGAACGTACTCTTGAAGTTACGGAGATGGTAAGGATAGGCCCATTCAAGAAACACGTTGCTGACTCAGCTGTGAGGTGGCTCAGCAGTAGGTGTTTGTTCTTGCTGCGGAGGACATGGGTTTAGTAATAACAATTCATAACTGTAGATGCAGGGGATCTGATGCCCTCTGACATAGACACCAGCATCCACATGGTACACATCCATCCCTCCAGGCAAAACATTCATATACATAAAATGAATCTTTTAAAAAAGTTTATAGTCTAGTGGGAGAGGAGACACACATTAGTAACTGATCAACAGAAGTGCCTTAGGACAGTTAGAGTGAGTTCCGGGAGCCTGCAGAGGGAGGGTGTGTGGCTGTAGATGAAAAGAAAAGTTAACATGTGACTTCATGGAAAGCAGTGTTTGGGGAATGAGTAGGATTCCTAGCAGATAGATTCCTTCCGATCACCAGTCTTTATTTGAAATTATTGGATACAGAGAAAACTGTTGGGAAACTCAAGAACAGAATGGGATTATGGAGTGAAAAATTGTAAGGAGTTGATGGAGCATGGAATAGCAGGCTCTAGAAATAGGTCAAAGACAACTCCAGGGTGTTGCAGAGATGGCTTATCAGTAAAGTGCTTACAGTGTGAGCAGGAGACCTGAGTTTGGATCTCTAGTACCATATAGTGCTAGGGTGGATGGCAATATGTACCTGTCATCCTAGTCTAGTGAGGCAGATCCCTGAAGCTCATTTCCTAGCTAGTGTGGCTGAATTGGTGAGCTACAGCTTCAGTGGGGGACCATATCTTAAAACTAGAGTTGGGAGTGATTGGAATGACGTATAGCACACCCATATAGAACCTGCCTGGATTCTCTGGCATAGTGAAGAGGGCTGTGAGGAGACCACAGTGAGATAAGGAGAATTGACTTGAAATGCTAGCAATCACAGCCCTGGTGATCCCATTTGTCATGTGTTTATGCTTGTGTAGTTCAGGTTAGAAGTCAGTGCATTGAAAATGAGGAAAAAGCCTGTGGAGTAACCTGGTTTCAGGGGTAGAAGGAAGAAGAGTCACACATATAAATAGAATGAATGAATGAATGAATGAACAGTGTCCTAGGAAAAAATTTTGAAGATTGGGAAACTGTATTTGGCAACTACAAAGTGGTTCTGTTGAGTCTTTTTTTAATTGGGGGGGGGGAGGGGTATTGAGAAAGGATTTCTCTGTATAGTCCTGGCTGTCCTGGAACTTCATCTGTAGACGAAGCTAGCCTTGAACCCAAAGATCTCTCTTCCTCCACCTCCTGAGTGTTGGCATTAAAGGTGTGCCCACCACCACCCAGCTTCTGTTGGGTCTTGACAGTAACACAGTAGAGTGAGTACAGCTGAGAGCCGTGGTTTGGAAAGGAATGATGTCAGGATAGTACAGAAACATTTACCTGCTAGGGAGAGGGCAGTAAGAGCACCTTAGACCAAGGCAGGCCAGTTAAGGGATGACAGGGCTTTGTATGTTGCTTCCCGACCTCTATTTGGGAGTGGCTCAGAGAAAAGAGATTGGGGGTGGAGGAAATATATGTGAGAAGAAACAACACAGGTTCTCAGAGGAGCTAAGGTGGCATTAACTTTGTGGGCCTTGGGTAAGGATATATGTCCCTTTGTAACTTGGGCAGTGTCTTCTCAAGAAAGTGACAAGAATATTCTGCTAGAGTGGGGGTGGGTGTTGAGATTGGGGGCTTATAGATGTTAAAAGACCAAAGGTAAAGAATGAGGGCACCAGTTGCTGGACAGTGGGTGAGAGACTCAGTCTTTCCTTTCTGACCCTCAGCCAAAGAGGAGCCATAGAAGTAGGTAGGTAAGGCTAAGCAGCCGGCTCTGTCGGTGTGAGAAGAACCCCAGAGGTGGGCCTCTGACTGGAGGTCTGTGGCAAAGAATGTGCACGCTTAGTTGCTGCAGTGATGTTGAACTAACAGTCCAAGCTTCCTTCAGAGCTCTCCATCGGCTAACTGCATTGGCTTACCTTACTCATCCTAGGGAGGGGAGAGACTTGGAAGGAAGGTGTATCTGAGGGACACTGCTGAGCTCATTACTATGATGTCTTTGTATTGTTTTCCACGGGAAGAGAATGCTTGTGTTTCTTGAAGATTGTCCAAGTGTGTGGATTTGGCTGCAGTAGTAAAACTAATGGTCTATTTGTTTGTAGTTGCCTCCACAGCTGCTCTTCACAGTAGAGACTCTGCCAACAGAAAGCCTTTAACCAAAAGTCAGCCCTGCTTGACATCTTGTGACTCTCTGGACATTACTTCCTCTAAGGCAAAGAAGGGAAAGGAGAAAGAAGTCGCAAAGCTAAAACGACCCACAGCGCTCAAAAAGGTACCCCGTCTGCAGATGCTTTAGGAAGCAGATGCTGTAATATATTTATACACATGGCTATGTGTGGCTAGTTAATTCAAAACCAGCATTATATGGCAGTCGTTTTGTATGTAAGAAGACCCTACAAACAGAGTTGGGAGCTCACAATCAAAAGGCATGGGCAGTTCATGGAGCCTTTTGCACTTGTACCAGAGTCTATCCCAGGTCATGAACTGGCTTCTTGAAGCCCATGCCCTGTGGGAAAACACCTTCCTCATCCTTGATACTTGGGGGAGGGGCTTTGTCCTACCTCAGCTGGATATGCCAGACGGAATTGACTCACCTTGGGATTCCTTGCCTTCTCTGGGGAGTGAAGGTGGGGGGCGGGTGAGGAAGGGAGGGGAGGGGAGAGGCTGGAGTGGACTGGGAGAAGGGGCAGGACAGGGAACAATAATGGGTATGAGAAAAAAATAAAATAAAATAGAAAATAAATAAAAAGAAAGAAAATAAGCAGCCAGACACTTGCTATCCGCAAACATTAAACTCCTAGGAATGGGAAGCCCAGGTCTTTCCTCCCTTGGAATTTTCTTGTCTTTTGTGTGTGTGTGTGTGTGTGTACATGTGTATGTGGGCGTGCTCGTGTGGGGTCTGCATGTAGAAGCCTAGGATTCCTGTCTTGAGTTTTCTTGATTGTTCTTGACGTGTTCCTCCCTATTCTTTGGGGAAGGTCCCTCAGTTGAACTCAGAGCTCACCAATATTGCTTCAGGAAGCACTTTTGTGTGCTAGTGTAGCAGCACCTTAACACTGAGCCATCTCCACACCATGCCTTCCTTCCTCTCTCCTCCTTCTTCACTCTCCTCGCCAACCCTCTCTCCTTCCTCCCCTGTCAGTGCTAGAGATCTGAGGCAGGCTCTCTGCCTTCCAGCCAGCCCTGGAGCGTAGTAACTTCAGTGTGTGCTCTGTATGTAACTGAGAACCTTAGGTCCACCTTTTCACCTCCATCTCCCTTGCCTGTCGATTGGTGACATATTTGCTTTGGTTTAGTATTAGAGGGTCAGAGTGAGGCAATTCATGCCTGAGTAGCTGAAGACTGTGGAGTGTAAGTCTCGTGAGTTGTGTGAGTCAGTTTCCAAACTTAAAGTGAGTGACTGTCTGGGGAATCATGTTAGGTGACCTAGATTTCAAGATGGAGGGAGATGTGGTATGTGTGTGTGTTCTCAGTGTCATGCTTCCCTTTATTTGAAGATGGAGGCAGGTCAAGTGTGTCTGGCTGTACACTCCTAGCACACTCTTCCCATATTCTCTACAGCATCCCCTTCCACTTAATTTCTAAAATAATAGTCCCATTTCACAGGTCAGTGCAGCCAGCTGAAACCCTCACCTCATGGTTGCGCTTGTGTTTTCTTGTGATGCGTTGTGATAGTTCATACCTATTGAAGAGTGCAGCAGTAATTAAAGATCTGTGCGATGGCTTTCAGGTTATTTTGAAAGAAAGAGAGGAGAAGAAGGGACGTCTGATTGTGGAACACAGTGTTTTGGGAGCTGAGGAGCCAACAGAAACACATTTGGACCTCTCCAGTGACTTGCCTCAGGAGACTGTCTCCCAGGAAGGTGAGGACACCCTCTCTGTCATAGCTGTCTGCAGTGTTGTCACTGAGAGGAAAGCCTCACTGGCTGTGCCTCAAGCGGAAGTTGCACACTATATTACATACGTTCATTTACATGGTTTCATTTGGAGGCAGATGGCTAAGAGGGTGGACAAGTGTTACATTGCAGGTTTCTGACACTTTGGAGGCCAGATCCATCATTTGTAGTAACATCTCAAACATGAGGATCTTCTGAGTGCCTGGGACCAGGGATTGTTCTAAGAGCTCTCAATCATCCTCTTTTATGTAGGGAACATTATTACCAGGGGTTTTCTTTGTAGGAATGATTGTCAGATCATTTTTATTTTCTTTCTTGCTTTGGGGGAATTAATACATAAGGCACAAGGAGTAGAGAATTGCAAAGCAGAGCAGAGATTGTATTGATACCCAGCACATGTAGTTCCAGCAGGGGCTCGCTCTGGTGCACTATGTAGCTACACAGAAGTTTTCTGCAAGGTAAATCTGATTTGCACAGGAATCAAACAGGAGTTCTTAGTGCTTTTAGAAAAGTTTCTTCTCAAGCATTATTTATCAAGGATGTGCTTGGCTGGGTTTCCCTTCACTCTCAGTATGATTCCCCTTAGAGTTATTTTCTGATTCATCTGTTCATCCCTCTGATTTTTATTGAATAGCTACCACATGTGTTCAGTAAGTAGTGGAGGTAAGAGGCTGGAAAACAGAATGATCAAAGGCTGACTATCAGATAGGGTTAATGTGTGACTTTGTTATTTATTAGATTTAATACACAAATTCAGTTCCTGAGTTTCCCTGTTGAGGAGAAGCAGTAACTTAGTAAGAAGTACTACATTTGATAGTTTGAATCCAAAAGTGGCTGCCTATTCACAGAAGCAAAAACCAGATAAATAAGTGGGGAAGAGGACAGTCAGAGGTATCAGGAGGCTGAGCAGGTGTGGGGCCTGGAGAGTCAGTCAGGAGGGTGAGCAGGTGTGGGATGAGGAGAGTCAGTCAGGAGGGTGAGCAGGTGTGGGATGAGGAAAGTCAGGGATAATGAGTGACATAGTATTGTCATTGTCATTACCAGGTAGAATTAGAAAGATTTAAGAAATAGATGGCCAAGTAGAGATGTGTAATAATGTGCAGAAAGGTACAGATCTCTGGGGCAGACGTGTCTTAGATAATTGTGCTTCCCCATCTCCTCTGTGGAAACTTCTAAGCGATGCTTGATTTTCCTTGGGTATGATAGTATTACATACTTCATTCTTTTAGTTTGTAAGAAATAATTGGTGATAGGAAAATACATAACTTATTAGCTTCCAGAGAATTAGGGTATGTCCTGAGAATTCTACCATCTAAATTGTCTTTGTCTATTTGGAGCTTCTTAGCATTGAAGTTGCCAGACTCTTCCCATTCACTTCGAATCTCCACAGATACTGGACTGAGCATGCCCAGTGATGCTTCACTTTCTCCAGCAAGTCAGAATTCTCCATACTGTATGACACCTGTGTCACAAGGCTCTCCTGCTAGTTCTGGCATAGGTAGCCCGATGGCCTCGTCAACGATAACCAAAATCCACAGCAAAAGATTTCGAGAGTAAGTGTTTTTTCTTTCTCAATATTGAGGTCAAACAGTTGAAGGATTTGGTTGTTCTGAATTCTGAATTCGTATCCTTGTTACCTAGTAAGCGGAGCAAGGTTGAATGCAGAGTTTGGGCTGTTCTTCTCTTGTGTAACAGGGTTTGGGTCTATTTAAAACAGTTCTGCTGTCTGTATCCATGGAGTGTGATTTCACAGTAATATGTTTTCTTTATTACCTGGTGTTTCTATCCCAGAATCCTGGCCTCTTATGTCAGTTGTATATTATGTATATGTGCATATAGAAAGTAATGTACTGTGGGTTTTCCCCTCCAGAAGCTTTTGGGTTTTTTTTCTTTTGCATATAATATACTTTTAAAAGTTTGCTAAGTTAATAACATATAATAGGGTTCTTTGTCTAAGACCCTGAATCTGCCACATAAAGCCATGTCATTTTGCTCTTGTAAGTTGTTCATTTTTGTAGTGCTAGAGATTGAATGCAGGGCCTCCTGCTTCCTGGTCAAGTGCTTGACCACTAAGAAACAGTCAATTTAGGCACTTGCTTTTAAGCAAATATGTCTAGGTTTAAGAACTGGGATAGTTAGGGAATCTTGTGTTGATGGAGCCCTGGAGAGACAGTCATTGTGGCTCGGCAGCCACCACTCTGTACTGCTCACACTTCAGCTCTAGCATTTGAGCAAAAGCCTCTCTTCAGGCTCTGAGCATCTAATTATATGTCAGGCAGCAGATGTGGAGCAGAGGAAACACATGGAAAATAAATTACATATGCATGAGATGAACAGCTTGAAATAGGAAAGAAGAAAATGTAGTGTGGTTTTGAATTCTTTGAGTGTTTATGACAGTTAATCTTTCCTCAATCCACCCATTTCTGTCTTCTGAGATTGTGCTATACTTGCTAAGACATTTTTATGCAAAAAGTGACATTCCCTGGACATATTTTCCACTCTATGATGTAGACTACCTGCCTCTGGTGACAGTGGATAATCCACAAGTAAACCTGGATGACTTCCTGGAGTCAAGTGACCACACACTTTATTTTTCTGATGGAGCCATCATGTTCAAACAAAATCTGTTTGATTGCTCTGTTCGATGTAAAAGCCTATGGCTTTTACCCCAAGGCCTCAGTTTACCTATTGAGTTCATCATTCATGACCATAGGTTTTCAGAACATCTAACCAAACTTTATTGGAAATGCTTTCATGGCTGAGACTTAACCAAGCTCAAAGGATGAAGTGTTTTAGGTTTCTTGGCACGCTTTATAACATTTTTTCTTTTAGCAAAAGAAAGCAGGTTTGTTGGGTATACTGTAAGAGTCAGTGGGCTGTGTGATAAGAACAGCCTTCTTTATTTTAATTTGGCGCATAAAAGGGTGGGTTTTGTTATGACATTTTCATACATAGGTACATGCTTTGTGCTCATCTGTGCCCTCTCCAGCTGCCTCCCTCTCCCACTGCCCACCTTATTGCTTCACTTTCTGTCCTAAATAGCCCTCTCCTCACATCACTTACATTCCGGTACCTTTGCTGGGTGTGGGTACCGGAATGTAAGTCCAGCTTACATTTAGTCCTGGCTCTCAGGAGGCAGAGGCAGATCTCTGAGTTTGAGGCCAGCCTGGTCTACATAGTGAGCTCCAGGACAGCCAGGGCTGCATAGTTGGTTTTTCTTAGAAAACAAAAACAATGATTTCATGGCCTCATGTTTTCCTCCCTCCTGTAAGGTCTCTTTGGCCCTCTTTGGTCCTTTTCTACCATCGTGACGTGTTCACAGGCATACACAAGCCTAAATCTAAATTCTACATGAGACAAAGAGTGCAGTGTTGGTCGGAGTCTGTGTTACGTAGCATAATGATTGCTAGTTCCATCTGTTTTCTTGCAAATGTCTTTATTTTATTTTTCTTTGCAGCTGAGTAAAATTGCAATATATATTAATTTATCAATTTCACTTAGCCAGTCATGTTGGAAAGCATCTAGGCTGGTTCTATTTCTTAACTATTGTGGATAGCATGGGACAGACATAGGTATACATTGATCTCTTTTCTGTTACTTGGAGTTCTTGTGGTCTGTCCCTGTGTGGTATAGGTGAGCCTGTGGCCACTCTGAGCTCCACGGTGCTGCACCAGTTCCCACCAACAGCACTGCCAGGCCACCTTTCAGTGAGCTGTTAGTAGGAAATTCAGAGCCATTGCATTCCTTCCTGCTAGACCTTAGTGACATAAAAACCATGACCTTTTAGCAGGCCAGCGTCGGGTTGTATCTGTAGAAGTTTAATAATCAGGACTCCAGTAGTGCTTCCTGAGTGAGCCTGTCCTGGACAAAACGTGACTCAGTTGAAATTTCCAAGCAAAGATAGTCAGTATTGCTGTTTCCAGATTGACCTGTTTAGAAATTGTAGAGACTGACGACTTTTTATAAAGATGCCAGGTTGGATGTATTCTCCCTCAGAGATATTTTCCAATGTAAGTCTGTAATTACAGAAAAATAAATTAAGATGGAATTACGTGGTTCTTTGCTTCCTTTCCAGATATTGTAATCAGGTTCTCTCTAAAGAAATTGATGAATGTGTGACTCTCCTTCTGCAAGAGCTTGTCAGTTTCCAGGAGCGCATCTACCAGAAGGACCCCGTGAGAGCCAAAGCCAGGCGGCGACTGGTCATGGGGTTGAGGGAGGTCACCAAGCACATGAAGCTCAACAAGATCAAGTGTGTCATCATATCCCCAAACTGTGAGAAGATCCAGTCCAAGGGTGTGTACCCCTGCTTCACAAGTGTTTACCATTTATTTCTTACCATTGCAGGGAGTTTAAACAGCTGGGAGCCATATCTTTCTCTACAGTATAGTTAGGGAACAAAATCCTCAATACCTAAAATTAAGTAGGCATAATTAAGACAGGATTCTAAAGGGAATCCTTATGTGTGAACTGTGGTTAAGTGTTTCCATTGAGCCCACAAGTGTCTCCTTACTGTGATCAGACTAGAACTAGTCAGGGTACATTATTGCACATGTATCTTCTTCTCTGAAAACGTTACACAACCTTTTCCCTCTTAAAAAACAATTAGAAAAAGCTGGGCAATGGTAGCACATGGAGAGGAAGAAGGCAGATCTCTGTGAGTTCAAGGCCAGCCTGGTCTACAGAGTGAGTTCCAGGACAGCCAGGGCTACACAGAGAAACCTTGTCTCAAAAAACAAAAAGTAAAATAAAAACAATAAGAAAAAAGGTAAAGATGTCAGTTCCTGCTTATGGTGATTTGTCTCCCAGAAATCAGTGGTTACATGGTACTCAGGGTTTTTATTGATGTGATAAAACACAATGGCCAAAATCAGCTTGGGGAGGAGAAGGTTTATTCCACCTTATATCTTACAGTTCATCATTCAGGAAGGTCAGGACAGGAGCTCAAGGCAGTAGACTGGAAACAGGTGCTGATGCAGATGCCATGAAGGGTACTGCTAACTGCCATGTTCCCCATGGTTTCCTTAGCCTTGCTTTCTCATAAAAGCCAGGACACCAGCACAGGGGTGTCCTCACCCAGTGTGCCGAGCCCTCCCCCATGGATCTAAATAAGAAAGTGCTCCCTTGACTTAGCCATAGGCCAGTGTGGTGGAGAACTTGTCTTAGTTGAGGTTCCTTCTTGACACATGACTCTAGCTTGTGTCAGGTTGACATAAGACTGTCCAGCTCATATAGAGAGGCTCTTTTATCCAGCACATGAGTACATCACATGGTGCGCAGCCTTGTTTGCCTTGGTGGAGCAGAGAGGATCTGCTGCTGTACAGTAGCAATGGTAAGCACTTGCACAGAGAAAACACTGTACCACCATTTTCATCTGTCCCCTGAAATATGACCAGTTGTTACTGGAGCTTAGAGACAGTGATAAAGGAATTGGCAGCTGTTAACAGTTTTTACTAATTTCTTCATAATAAATGTTGATTGCATTGAAACTTGATACCTGATATTATGCTCTATATATACAGAAACTACAGTACTGGGTTGAAGGAATTTTGGATTAATTGTGGATAAAGACAACTGTGTGTATGTGTGTGTGTTACAGTTAAAGTAAGATGGTCCTTTGCTGCAGTGTCTGATTTTTAGCCTGGTTAGCTCCAGCATGAAGGTGACTAATGGATGCCTCTCCACATGGTGATTTCCTTAGGTGGCTTAGATGAGGCCCTCTACAATGTCATAGCCATGGCTCGGGAACAGGAGATTCCCTTTGTGTTTGCCCTTGGAAGGAAAGCTCTGGGACGCTGTGTAAACAAGCTGGTTCCTGTTAGTGTTGTGGGAATCTTCAACTATTTCGGTGCTGAGGTAAGAGACAGAACCAGGGAGGTGACTCAGTTGGTAAATGACCTTCAGTCTGGAACCCACCTCAAGCCAGACAAGGTGATACACATTTATCCTCACAGCATTTGGGAGCCAGAAACAAGTGGGTCTCTTCAGGCCAGTGAGAGACCCTGTCTAATGAACAAGATAAATGGCCCCTGATAACCAGCACGTGCTGCTGACTGTAGTGCTCCTGCACACACATGCAGGCACCCATGAAAACACGGACACTCTTACGAGGCACACGCTTTTTTTCCTCACATGTCAGGAGTGGATTAGTGACTCAAAGGAGTGGACCAGAGCTACTTTTTCAATATTTCTTCTCTTCCCTTATACTCTTTAGTTCCTGTTTATGTTTGTTCTGCTTATAATAACTATTTTAATCTCAAAATCATAAATCTTCATGCCTATTTTCTTTTCACTGATTTCATTTAAATGCAGGGTTTGTTACACGCCACATAAAATGTGCCATTACTAGTGGTCCATGAAGGGGCTGCTTTTAACCATTCTCTTCTATAAAAACAAACAGTATGTATTTGATAGCTGGTTACAGCATTTCCTGCCTTAGCAGTCGGCATGGTTAGCAGCGTCACTCACTCTTCCTGGTCCTGTAGCAGCAGTGTGCCATCCTCTGACACTAACGTCATGGCCATGCCTCCGTGAGAAAAAGAAAGACTGTTGTACTTTTCCATTGTCTTATCAAGCCATGCTGAAATTCTCGGAGGATGTATGTGTAGTGTCTTACTAACCAGACATTAAAACATTGGCCAGGAGTACCAGACGTATTGGTGCGCACCTTTAATCCCAGTGCTTGGGAGACAGAGGCAGGCCGATCTCTGTGAGTTTCAGCACATCTGAAGCTACATAGTGAAACCTTGTCTTAAAAACAAAGCAAAACAAAAACCCCAACAACAAAGATCATCGACCTGGAGCAAAGTCTTTGAATGATGATCTGGGAAGCCCTAGGCCTTGTCCTGTGAGTTGTCTCTTCTGGTGCCTGAGAATGTCATGAGATGCAGCTATTGAAGTACAGCTTTAGTGCTCTGTAAATACTGCTATTTTATTAAACAGGAGAAGTACCATCTCCACTCCATTTCCCTTCAGTTATTTATTTCATTCATACTAATTTTTGTTCTACTGATGGAGGAAATTTAGGTGAACCTACTTCTGGGCTTTGTATTCTGTCTTTATAATTTGCCTTTGGCCCAGTAATCATGCTTGCCTATTGTGTTTTATTGTAACCATCATCAAGTCCTAACCATCTACACAAACCGGCTTCCCTTAGCCTCTTTTCAGTCCTTCCCACAAGTGAGCACTGTAGAGAGGCTTTTACTGGAGGCCATCCCCAGCGGTGGTCAGGTCCCTGCAGAGGATGTAATGTGGCTGCAGGAGAAGGAAGTGAGCCAAACCATGGCGTTCAGGACAACCTTGCAGCCGCAATGACTAGCAACCAGAGTGCTTATTTATTTATTCAGGTTTTAGTAAACAGGGATCACTTCTGGTGTTCCAAAACATAGATCATTTTGCTTTTGGACATGAGTTTCACTTCCTTTTGCTCATCCTTCAGTCATTATTGATAAACCATGACAGAACAGAGTTATCGTTCCCAATCATTTTCCCTTAAGTTTTGGTATCATTAATGAACAGGGTTATCATTTTTACTCTTTAGCTCATAACCTAATTTTTAAGAGCCTTGGGGCATATGACAGCCTGTTCTCAGGCTGGGACACTAGACCCAAACAAAGTCTTCAAGCCAGCCCAGGGACATAGTGCCAAGTCTCAAGGTCAGAGTGCCTAAGAAAAAGCCTCAGTTCAAGGCTGTTGTTTTTATTATTCAAATTCTCATATAATACAATATTTATATTTTATATCTTTGCAGAAATAGTCTATATGTCTAATTCTGGCATTATGTTGTTTCTTGGACAGATGCCACCATAGGCTCTGCATGAGCTAACTTCTCTAAGAAGGAGTGGTCCTGACCTCTTATACTTTTGTTATCTTTCTACATCATCAGTATATGTCTCTGTGTAGGGCAGAAGTAACATCAGTTAATTTAACTTTGTTACTGTATATACCATGTAACTCACTGAGTGTATAGTGGGAAGGGGCTTGTAATATGATCTGCTGCCAACTCCTCCAGGCCACTGAATCTTGTTGAGCTTTTGTTTACGATGTTTTGATATCTTGTTCCTGAGTAAGTATAGGGAAAGATGTTTCAAGAATGTCTCATAGCCTCATGTAGACAACTCTGGCTCCTTTATGTGTGTCACAACCTCCAAGGCATAAGGAAATCCTTCAGGTAGATAAGGATGTCTCCCTAAAAGCAGAGGCAGGGGATAGTATGTTTGGGAATGTCCTGGGGAAGCTTAGCAGCATTCCTTGGAGAAGGCATAAATTATTCATAAGAAATTTTCCATCAACCCAATACCTCTAAATTGTGCAAATATTAAGTCTCCCAAGTATGCAGCAGGTGTAGTTGAATACTGGGTGGCAGGACAGCCATCCCAAGGCTTGGCTTCTCTGGGGCTTTGTCAGGCAGCTGTGCTGGCTTTAGGACTTTTGGGTCTCATTTAGATAAAGCTGTGCCAGGTGTTTGTTTTGTTTTGTTTTGCCTTTTGGTTTTCTTGTGCAAAGATAGGGCCTCACTGTATAGTTCTGGCAGGTGTGGAATTCACAGATTCTGCCTGTCGCTGCTCTGCCGGGACTAAAGGTATCTGCCTCTACACCTTAGCTAGAGGACCTTACATTTCCGGAAACTGCCATCTTCTACACATGCAGCTCCCTACACATGTTCGTTCCCTCCTGTCCTAACTCAAGGAGGGCATTCAGTGCCTCCCAAGACCAGCTGCTCTTCTCTTGTGTTTCCTTAAATTGTGTTGTACTTACTTAGCTTCCTCTGCATAACTCTGCCTGTTTTCAAGTCCTGCATCAGATGTCAGCTTCCATGAGGTCCTCAGTGATGCCCATTTGCTAAAAGCTACAGTGTTGTTAATTTGTTGGTGTTGTTCGGCTTGGTTTTTAAAAGAGAAGGAGCCATCCCCTACACTTGAGTTAATGTCAGGCCTTTCCCTCGAGGCCCACAGAGTGTCTGAGGGATGCTGGCGCTCCACTCTCACTCTCTGCAGCACCAGAGTGTGTTTGCTGAGCCTTCCAAATGGAATGCATGTAGAGGCCACTGTATATCACCTGTCTCAGCCCTGTGAGAATTAATAAGCCACATGTGTGTGAAGTGCATTTTGTAAGGTTCAGGACTGAAAATGTAAAAGTCTTAATAAGGAAAATGACTAGTCATAGGAATCTGTCTTTTTAGAGCCTATTCAATAGATTGGTGGAGCTCACCGAGGAGGCCAGGAAGGCATATAGAGACATGGTCGCAGCAACAGAGCAGGAGCAGGCAGAGGAGGCCCTGAGGACTGTGAAGACAGTGCCCCACCACATGGGCCACTCTCGGAACCCCTCTGCGGCAAGTGCCATTTCTTTCTGCAGTGTCATTTCTGAGCCCATTTCTGAAGTAAATGAAAAGGAATATGGTAAGTTGTCCCCTGTCATTTTAGATGAAATAATTCAAGTAGTTGAAACTGTTCTGTACATGATCTTTCATTGTTCTTCCTGTTTGTTCTTATACTCCTTGAACTCACTGTGAGGATAAGGATGACTTTGAACTTCAGCTTCTCCGTCTATTCCCACGTGCCGACATTATTAGTGTGTACTATCATACTGGGGAGCAGGCTCAGAACTCCACGCAAACTAAGCAAGGACTCCCATCAACTGAGCCATGTCTCTAGACCAAATGTTCTTATTCTTGATTATCAAATTGTGCCTTAGAATTATTTCAGTAAAAGGTGTATAGAATAAATAAAAAGAAAGTTAAAAGTCAGTTTAAACACTATTATTAAAAATAAAATATTTGGCTGGGAATGATAGCACATGCCTTTAATTGGGAATGATAGCACATGCCTTTAATTGCTCTTAAGAGACAGAGACAGATGGATCTCTATGCGTTCCAGGGCCAGCCTGGTCTACATAGCAAGTTCTAGGACAACTAGAACTATTGGGACTGCCCTTTAAGACCCTGTAATTTAATGACATTTTGTCTTAGTCGCTGCTCCATTGCTGTGGCCATGGTAACCTATAAAGGAAAGCATTTAGGTGGGGCTTGCTTACAGTTTGAGTTTAGTCCATTATCATTATGGTGGGGAGCATGGAAGCATGCTGCCAGGTGCTGCGGCAGTAACTGAGAGTTACAGCCAGATCCATAGACAGACATGGACAGACAGACAGACAGATGGAGACTGGACTTGGTGTGGGCTTTTTAACCCCGAAGCATTTCAGCAGTGACACAGTTCTTTCAGCAAGGCCACAGCTCTCCTGAGCCTACTGGCTGGATAGTGGTGGTAGCGCATGACTTTAATCCCAGCACGTGGGAAGCCTTAGTCTTTGTTTTGAACACTCTACCTAAGAAGTAATTAATGCTGAGCCTCTTTTTAGAAAAGGGAAAGCTGATTGAAGGAGATGGAGATGAGGTTTTAAGGCTTTATTTTTCATAATTAAATATATATGAAATAGTTTATTTTTAATTTCTTTAATTGTATCTATTGTGTGTGCACACACATGATACGATGTGGCACACCTATACCACAGCATGTTCTGTGGTACTTAAGAGTACGGTTTTGTGGAGTCACTTCTCTGTGGTTTCCAGGGATCAAACTTAAGATTACCAGCCTTTTTAAAATGTTATTTACTGCTGTTGGGTGATGGTAGTACATACCTTTAATTCCAGCACTTGAGAGGCATATGCAAGCAGATCTCTGTGGGTTCGAGGCCAGCCAGGTCTACAGAGTGAATTTCAGGACAGTCAGGGCTACATCACACACAGAGGCGGGGGGTGGGGGTGGGGTGGGTAAGTGAGGAAGGATGAGGATGGACTAGCAAACAGTAAGTGCTTTTAAATGGTTATGCAAAGTACAGAGGATTTAGTCAGTCAGGAGGGCTCCAAAAAGTCATCAGGACTTCCACAGAGCAGTGTATACTAAGGCATAGATAGCTTATGTGACTGCAGGGACAGTGAGGATTTAGCTTGTATGGTCAGGGGCAGGACACATTGGGAACAGAAAGACAGGTAGGTAAGGTCAGATCATGAGGTGTTCTTACAGAGTGTGAATCTTGTCTTAAGGACACCAAAAGCCAGTTGGAGATAAAGCCAGCTTGCAAAATACAGCAAACAGACAGAGATTAAGACCTGAGTTAAGACAGTAGTGAGCAAATGTAGTTTTTGAGTTAGCAGTGATACAGAGTAATAAGTTCCTCTGGATAGAGGTGTGGGGTAAGGAAGAAAGATAAGATAGGGCTACTAACTGCTTTCTTGTGCTGTCACGCTGTGAATGGTTGCTGCACACGTAGGAGGGGTTGAGAATGTCCATAGGTCCCAGTGTGAGCCGGAGGATCCGGTCTGTACTGAAGCAGTGGAGGGAAGGAAGGCTTGTTTATTTTCTCTTTCTGTATAACCCTCGTCCTGACTGCAGTGCCCCCAATACCGGCTGCATCGGTGTGTATAGTCTGTGCCTAATAAATATAGATGGTGTGTAGCTTTCTCTTTTTATTACAGCATAATAATAGCATTACTCCTGTAAAGTACAAATTATTGCAAGATAATTGGATATTTTTATTAAAAAAAAAACCTAGAGGAGTGGGAGACCCGCACTCATCCTGGATTCCTAGTTTGTAAAGATGATTTTGTTAACACTGTTATATAACGAACTATGTAAGCCAAGTTATGTCTTGTAAGTCAGATTTTTCTAGATGCTAGAAATACATGGTTAGATTGTTTGGGTATATTTGAAACATATGCTCTAAATTGTAGGCAATATGCTTTTCCAAACCCTTGAGGTCAGAATTTTTCTTTTGACATCTTGGCCCTAATGCCTGTGAGTTGGGGGGTCCTTGAAGTCAGCATAGCTACAAGGGACACAGGCACCAAGAGGCAGCACACTGGTTTTCCTCTGTAGGTTTCTATATGAGCATCAGTAGCTCTGTTGGCATATGGTCCTCTTTTGTGACACAGCACGTCTTAGTTTTTCATTTGAATGTACATTGTTTTGAACATTTATATAACATTTAAACTCATTGTAGAGCTGAGCTGTGGTAATGTGCACCTATAATCCCAGCACTTGGGAGGCAGAGGCAGGTGGATCTCTGTGAGTTCCAGACCAGTCTAGGATACATAGAGAGTTCCAGGACAGCCAGGGCTATTACATAGACAAATAAAAGCCTCATGTAGAACAAACTCAATATTTAATTTTCTCACTTAGTTTCTGAGCCAGCAAATTTCTTTGTTATTCCTGCTCCTTAATTTGGTGATTTAAATTCCATGATTCTAAAATGTATTCCTGCTTGTAGAAACTAATTGGAGAAGCATGGTTGAGACTTCAGATGGCTTGGAAACATCGGAAAACGAGAAAGATCTTCCCTGTAAGCACAGCCCTTCTGAAAAGCCTAGTAAACTCGCATTGGACACAACCCTTGTGAGTAAGCAGCCACCGCTGGCTTCGGGCAGCACTACCTCAGCGCCCAGCCAGGGGAAGCCTGGAAATGACAAGGATGAACTGAAGGCAGACGACCTGGAGTGGGCCTCCCAGCAGAGCACAGAGACGGGCTCCTTGGATGGCAGCTGCCGAGATCTCTTGAATTCCTCCATCACCAGCACCACCAGCACACTTGTGCCTGGCATGCTTGAAGAAGAGGATGATGAAGAAGAGGATGAAGAGGAAGATTATACCCATGAACCCATCTCAGTAGAAGTACAACTCAACAGTAGAATTGAGTCCTGGGTCTCGGAGACTCAGAGGACTATGGAAACCCTCCAGCTTGGCAAGGCCCTTCCTGGCTCCGAGGAAGACAAGGCAGAACAAAGTGGGGAGGGATTGGCAGACACGCCTGAGGGGCTGGGGTCAGGGGTGGACAGCGAGGCCTGGACCCCTGACCAGCAGCCGAGGCCCAGCAGCTCCGAGAACAAAGAACACTCTGAGTCCAATTCTGGTCCTTCAAGTCTGTAACTCAGGAAGTGTCCGCTGTCTCCAGCTGCGTCTGGCTGCAGTCATGAGCCTGACGCTCCATCTCAGCATTTCCACAGTCCAATTATTTACTGGGTTTTTAATTCCCAGCAGATCTTTTGTAGCTCTCACCTATTTTGTTATGATCTCTGGCTTCGCTTCTAACTAGTGTCCAAGTCTATTTCTAAGAAGTGTGTAGAACATTCAGACTTGTTTCAACTTACTTTGTCATGAAGAATAATGATTAAAGAAAGAAGACCAAACCCTAAAGAAAAACAAGTAATGGCTATGAGGGTTCCTCTGCAGACTCTCTCCGTGGGGTGATTTGTCTGTTGGAGTTGTATAAGCTGCTTTGGAAAGTGCAGAGGACTAAAAGTCAAGGGCAGCAAGGCTGCCCAGCACTATGCACTAGAACATGACGCATTATTTCAGAAGCCACTGGTCATTGTAGCCCACAGCAGTTGAGATGAGGGAACAGCCTGCAGGAGTTAGGCGGGCACTGGAGCATTACCATCCTGGCTTTGCTTGTGGAAAGGGATAGATGTCTGTAAGAACAGTCACCGCAGTGCAACTTGCCAGGTTCTGCCTAACACTTGCCTCTTACCTCAGGAATGATCTTGTACATAGTATGTAAAGTTAGGTAAATGCTGACAGGTGAATAGTTATAGGCTTATATTACCACAGCACTTCCCGTAGACACCCGGAAGCAAGGCTGGCATGCTGTGTTCTACTGCTTGCTTTTGCTTTAGGACCCTCTTGTTTTGAGGCGTGGATCTGTTTGTATATTCAAACAAATCCACATTGTAAGTCATTTCATCTTTTTAAAAGTGCACCTTCCTCATGGCAAGAACTGCAGTTACAGAAGTCAGGGAAAGGCCCTTTGCAGGTTTGTGACATATTCAGGTAAGGCTTGGAAGGAGCTACAGAAGAGATGGTTATTCTAATTGTGCGGATCCTTCAGATGATTTTCACATGCAAATATATACACAAATTAATTTTGTTCATGATTATGTTGTCTGTACCCTACTCTAGGATTGTGTGCATGTTTGGGAGAATCTTAACCTAATGAGCTTTTTGCTGTACAGCCATCACCTGGATCCTGCTGTCTTTAGCAGGTTTCTGTAAGATAGGAGAGTCATACATCACCCATATTTTGCCTTCATCTTCTTTCCTTCACCCCCAGCTACCAGGACACAGATGGCACATAGAATGTCTCCCTCCGAGCTCCCAGAGTGGGCAGCAGCAGGTGCACTCATCCCCTGGCTCCGGGGGCCAGGTCTCTGTCTCCCAGAGACAAAAGAGATAAGTTAGAGAAAGTCTTTGCTGAAATAATCGGGACCCACTGTGGAGTTCAAGGCTTTAGAATGATGGCATTAATGCTGGAAAAATGAAATTCTTGGCTGGTGGCATAGTGTTTGTAAATTGTGAACATGTAGGAGCATTGCATTATATTTAAAAGAAAAAAAAAAGCCTGTCAGTTTGATTAGTGTGCTAAAGGGAGCAGTAGCATCCCATCCAGTGTAGGCCGTGGGCACTGATCCTGATGCTCACGGGGGGAAGGAGTGAAGCTGACGTGTCATTCACGTGGGTGGATTCTTACTGTCAGCATATTTGGAAGCCTTAATTTATTTGAAGAAATGATAGAGATTTTGAACGACTGACACTCTTGAAAGTGGATTTGAAAACTTTTCCGACTTTTCATGATGTTTTTTGCTGTTGATGTCTGTGGTTCATATAACTCTTGATCTTGAGATAGTGGCTTTTCAAAGATTTCTTGTATTTTATTCTCTTCTGGATGTGGATCATCATTTTAGAGCTTTGACACTTGTACCAAAAGAGAAATTGAGGAAATCTTCAAACACCAGTAAGTTACTTTTGCTGTAGTTGTCAGAGTGCAGTGAGTGCCCTCTCAGAGGCAGTGGATTCCTTCTACAAGTAAGGAACACAGACTTTATATGGGAAACTGGTCACTTCTAGAGGACAGCCCAGAATTTATCAAAGGAAGTTCTACCACGCTGAATATCCTTAAATACACATCAGCGATGCCTTTAGAATCTGTTTCCTTTGGGTAAATTTGGGGATATTTGTGTATATTGAGTTCCAGGCTTTAGAGGCAGTATCAGAAATAGGAAAGTCTTATTTTTGGAAGTAGGTATCATTCACTCTTTGAGACTTAGAAATAAATCTAATGGTAAGAATATGAATTTATCGACACAAGAAATAAAAACTCATTTTTTTCCTTAGTGTGTAGATGTAGTTTTACTGGCAATAATTAGTGTTAGATTTCTATCAGTACATGAATTACAATATAAATTACACTCCCCTGGTTTAACTCCCTCTTTGGTAGGCTTGTTTATTGTGAAGATTACTCCTTAAAGGCAGATGTTCGTAATAGCTTAATTTTTTTGGTTTTAATCTTTGTAAATGATGTAATATAATTTCTTTTGACTAAACATGGAAAAATAACATGTTATACATTGAAAAGTTTTTACAGGCTTTGACTGGAATCATTTTTGAAGAGACGGTATTTTATATGCTTCCAGTATTTGGAAAAGAATTAGTCAAAAGGAATTCAAATAATTTAAATATTGACAAATTAATATCCAATAATATACTTGTGTGATTTTTTTAATAACCCAGGGGAAGTAAGGGATGGGAATTACAATGTGCAAATAAAGAGCGATCTTTGCATTCATTTTCAACTCAACACAAAACTGCTAAATAGTAACATATTGTTACTTTAATGTATGTATAAAGTATTACTGTTTGTAAAGCTGCTGTTTGCTTAAGAAATTATCATGTAAGTATTTTCTGTACATTGTGCCAACAGATTAGAACATTAATTTAATTCGCTGAAAGCTTATCTTTTTATTTAAATTTTTCTGTGGAATATTTTATTTGCAAACATCTTCCTCCTTGTTCCTTTCTACCTTTGTATACATCAAGATTCTACAGAATCTAAGACGAACCTGGTTAATGATAACATTTAAACTTGGTTGGCGCATCATACCTTAAAAGTATTTGTATTGTTTTGTAATTTAATTTCTAAATATAACACCTGAATTTATAATTTAATGAGTTAATTGTAATGCTCTAATAAAAACTAGCAAAATTAGTGGATTATACCAAAAGAGGATTTCTGTGTTCTTTCTCAGTGTAAAGGATAAACATTATCCCACATTCAGAGGTTAGTAACAGCTTTTTTGCACTATGTCATCTCTGCTAATAAAGTGGTTATTGAAATGTGTACTGATGTTCCCCAGCTCCTTGACCTCCCCTGTGTAGGTAGATTTTTAAGGATTTTGCCTGCTTTGTCACTTCATTCTGGGCTTTTCCAGGACTCCCATGGAGCCATAGCAATCTCTGGTGGGGGCAGCATGGTCTGTGGCACCCGCCTATCTTCTTGGTGTTAGACTCCTGCAGATCCTTTCCCCATGGTTGGCCCTCAGGGCTCACAGCAGCCCTGTCATGTTGGTGCCATGACTGCTGTGTCCTTTCCAGGCAATGCACTGGTGAAGAAACTATCCAAAGTCCACAGCCGTAAGTGGCATATCTGGAATTCAAATCATTTTGTTCACTGTAAAGATATATCTTTGCCAAGGCACCTTCTGATTGGTTTAATAAAGAGCTGAATGGCCAATGGCTAGGCAGGACTTAAGGACAAAGAGGAAAATGAGCCTAGGTACAGGAGAGATGCCAGGAGAGATGGAGAGGAAGCAGGACATGCAGGAGGAGAGGTGGAAGCCGTGAGCTGCATGACAGAGCATAGATGAGTAAAAATGGGTAGAAGAGCCAGTGAGACAAGCCCAAGGTAAGGCCGAGCTTCTAGTAAGTCTCTGTGTTGTGACCTGGGAGTTCAAGAAAGCCTGCTACACTTGACTGTGTCTCCGAGTGCCCAGCTATGTACAGTGCTTCCTTTAGGGCAGCATGGCCCTTGAGCAGAACTTGAGAACTCTGCCACACTGTTGATCTCTGCCCTACAACAGTGAGATGCTGGAGAAACCTGCCACAGCAGAAGAGGGTGTGCATAGCTCCTGAAGACAGTTGAAAGCTGCCATGAAGTACTATTTTGATGAAAAGGGACAAAGAGTTGTCTTAGTTAAGGTTTCTATTGCTGTTAAGAAACACCATGACCATGGCAACTCTCAGAAAGGAAAATATTTCACTGGGGCTGGCTTATAGTTCAGAGGTTTAGTCCATTATTATGGTGCTGCGGAGTAGTTGAGAGTCCTACATCTTGGTATGTAGAAGTCCTACATGGCAGCAGAAGCATTCTGTGTCACATGCAGCATACAAGACTATCGCAATAAATCTCACTTGCAATATACCAAATATAGGATTAATATTTATTGGAAAGTAATTTAACAGTCACGATCTCAGGTTACACCTTAGGAAGACATTTGAGCGATCAGATGGTCCAGGCGGTGGATGCTGATCCAATCTCTCAAGAAGGCAGGAACAAAACGGGCCACCCAAAATCTCAGCAGTCCCTTTTGAATGGGGCTGGCCACACCCTGTTTCAATGTGTTTTCTTTGGTCCCAATCAGCCAGAGGCCCAGACCCACAGACCTGCAGCCCCAGACCTCTTAGCCGCCCGCCACTGCTCAGGCCCCAGAAATGACTCAGACAATTATATTAACTTCATGCTGTTTGGCCTATGGTTTAGGCACCTTGCTAGCTAGCCCTTACATCTTAAATCAACACATTTCTATTAATCTTTCCTGCCACATGGCCCATGGATTACCTGTGTTCCTTACATGTTGCTCCTTTGGGCTTCTGGCTTTTTTTCTCTCTGACTCTGCCCTTTTCCTCCTACCTATTCTGATTCCTCCTTCTACTTTTCCTATGGTGCCTGTCATGGGCCAAAACAGCTCCTTTATTTAAAGATTGCTATTTACAGCTTACAGAAAGGCATTCCCACATCACTTCCCCCTTTCTGTCTAATAAAAAAGGAAGGCTTCAATTTTAACAAAGCAAAATTACATATAACAAAATAGTTATCAAGCAAGATTATAGTTACAACATATAGTCCATTTGTATTTAGCAAACCTAAAGAAAATACTCTTATCAACCTTATCCTTATGAATCTAAAGTTTCATATCCAATATACCTTTTAAATGACTAAGATAAACTATACCTATAACTGTCTAATCTTCAACTACATCAAAGACCACAGAAGGATATATTTACCTAAGTAAACCGGAAGTGCAAGCAACTTCCAAAATCCAGAAATGACGGAGATGACACCTATCTGCCTGGACAGTCACCCAAAGTTCCTTAATAAAGTTGGGGCATCCATCTTTAGCCTACAGGCCCAGAGTCTCTTTTCATTTCAGTGAAGCAGGAAATCTGCTCCGCCCATTCTGGTATAGTTTATCAGTCACTTTTCCTCGAGTCCTGAAGAATGTCTGACAGTTTTCTCTGCAGAGCAGGAGCCTGAATGACCATCTTGGCTTGTTCTGCCTAAGTTCAGAGGTCACTTTCCTATGGAACCTGCATGTCCAGTTTTAACAGCATACTGTCAAGCAGTCAGTATAACAGGTTCATGTCCAGTGGCTAACCAGTGCCACAAAGAAACTAATCTCCATATGGAGTTTCTTTGATACCCATTTTTCTCTTGAAGTAAATTAGTGCTGCCAGGAGCAGATCTGTCTCACTGTCCAGAAAAGTCTAAGTTCTTACAACATTTAAATGCCATATTCTGTAGGTCTTAGAAGTACTTGAATATTACCTACCTAATTGAAAAATGTCTTCATATACCTAAAAAATCTAACTAACATGCATTTCTAAATTATACATTACAATTTTAAATCAGTTATATAAACATATCTTAAACAAGAGTAGAAAAATAGAACATAAGAGAATTGACCTTAAATTTGTATCAATAAACCAAAATCCATACCAACATAAAACATTTTGAGATTAACAGCTGATTTTTGGATTAAAATAAATTCAATAATCTAATTTTTTTTAAAAAAAAAATCATTCACGTACCATATCCCCTTTTTCTTCTTAGAAAGAGATTAACTATGACCATTAACCATTTATAATGAAGACAAACATTTATAAGCAATATTTTGGGAATTTGGCCGTAGTTTTCCATTACTACTTCCTGCTGATTAAGGGGCATTGAAAATCTCATGGGTTCTTGAGAGTGGATCATAGTCTCATAGTCTGTAGACCTGAAACTGATACTGCCATCTCTTTCCATCAGAGTTTTTTTCAGGGGGTCTTGGTTGATGAAACCATATTTGTCTGGAAGTCATCCACAGGTTCTCATCTTCTGTGGAAACAGAAGCAGAACTCTTCCAAAGCAATAAATCCTTAGACACAAATTTCAAAATCAAGACACCTTTAAAATATATATTCTTGTTTAACTTAGTAGCCTTTGCATCTGCAATCCAATGTCTTTCTGCAGTTAGCTCATTAACAGTTAAAAAATTAAAAGAAAACACAATAACAACCAAAATCCAGATTTTGTGTCTATTTTCCATCTTTATGTGGCTTATTATATTTTTATTACTCTATTTCTCTTTTTAAAGACTTTTCTATCATCTTTCTTTTCTCTCTGAAGCCTATGTACCTTTTACACACATTGTAACCCATTTACAGGTTTTTCTTTTCATATGAATCTTTTATTGTGAATCCTTAATCATCTTTCAACCATAAGAGCTTTTAAAATATACTCTCTTAAAGAGCTGCATAGTTTTTGCAGATAAATCTGAATCAGTAAGTTCTCTTAAAGGGACCGCATCTGTTTGTGACCAGCAAACAGAGCAGACCCAAGAAAATGCTGCTACTAAGTATCTGTCTTTGTTTCCTTTTTGTTCAAAATAAGCAGAAACCTTAAACCAATAACATGCTACTGAGTCTTCTGTGAGATTTCAGGAACTGGCTTGATTGCAGCTTACACTGCCTGCTCCCAGTCTGCCTGTGCCATTTTGAATGTGACCTGGACACCACGCTTTCTCTGTACAATGACCTGCTTCATACACACAATTTAAAGCTACTTTGGCTCAGTTTCTTTGCTAAAACCCTTTTTAAAACTTTCTCAGGCTTTAAGTGGATATTTGGCCCACCTAGGGACGCCATCTGTTTCAATGTGTTTTCTTTGGTCCCAATCAGCCAGAGGCCCAGACCTCTTAGCCGCCCGCCACTGCTCAGGCCCCAGAAATGACTCAGACAATTATATTAACTTCATGCTGTTTGGCCTATGGTTTAGGCACCTTGCTAGCTAGCCCTTACATCTTAAATCAACACATTTCTATTAATCTTTCCTGCCACATGGCCCATGGATTACCTGTGTTCCTTACATGTTGCTCCTTTGGGCTTCTGGCTTTTTTTCTCTCTGACTCTGCCCTTTTCCTCCTACCTATTCTGATTCCTCCTTCTACTTTTTCTATGGTGCCTGTCATGGGCCAAAACAGCTCCTTTATTTAAAGATTGCTATTTACAGCTTACAGAAAGGCATTCCCACATCAACACCCAGTTCAGGTGCCCGGGGCTCTGGGTACATGTCTTCCAACTTTATCAGCTAACACCTGAATTTCACCACATCTCCCCCTTTTGTCTAACTAAGAAGGTTCTAGACTAAGATTACATACAATAGGAATTATTATGAGGTAATATCTGGGAGAGTAGAATATGCAAACTACAACTAAAACCTAACACATATAAAGTATATCATACATTTCTAGAATATTGGTAGATGGTAGGGTGTATAAATTACTTGAAACTGTTCATCTGGAATAGTGAAAATCCAACACCTGACTGTTCCTTGCTAAGGGATGACAGGATAGTAACCCTAACTACCTATTCTTCAACCCCCACAAGACCTGAGAAAGAAAATATATTACCTGAAAGTCGGAAGCACATGAGAGTAGTAGCTTCCAAAATTTGGGAGAGGACAGTGACACAGCTACCTGGACAATCACCTGTGGTTTTCTGCACCATCATTTTGGCTACAGGCATATGATATCTGACAGATCTTTTCAGAAACAGGGCATTTTTGGAGGGACTGTCTTATCCTGTCCAGGCAGGTTTCATTAGTCTCCATCCATCATCCTGTTCATCCAGATTGGGCATCGTGTGTGTACTGTCAGCAATCAAGGTAAGGGCAGTTCTTTGCCCAACCAGCCATTTTCTGCCAAAAGGACAAACTCCAAAGGAGTGTCCTTGATGCTTAACACCATCTCGGGAAAGGAGCAGTGATACCAGGAGTCATCTTGTCTCTCACGGCTGAATTCTGAATAACAAAATGTTAAATGCCATATTCTCTGGGTCTATGAAATGGTTGGAGACTCCTGTTTATGGTATTTTAGCCTGTATCTGGGATGACTGTGACATCGCAACTTAAGTAATGTTGACTGCAGTTCTTATCATCCTAAGGATTGAAGCCTGTATTATAAAATTAGGTTACCTATAAAGGGGTGTACAATCTCCTAACAATGACTTTTAGTATGACTATCAAGCATTAGCCAGAGGTATATATACCATGCAAAATAGAAATAGTATTCTAGACACATATATACATATATATCATCCAAACAGAGGTATATAAAACATCTTCTGCACATATAACTAGCAAATCATACATTGTGTCTAGTATAGTTAAATGGAGGTAGCAATTGTATAGTAGAAATGACAATAATGTGCAAATATTTTAAACAGAGGTAGAAGTGTATGTAAAATATAGCAGTTACAGATTTGATTTTATATCAATGTGCAAGTTGCTTTGAACATATAAAACAATTTCAGATTTAAATTTGTGCCAATATACAAATAATCTCAATCAAACATATAAAATGATTTCACATTTGTATCAATATACAAATATCTATGCCAGTGCAAATTGTCTTTGGCTTAGCCCATATATTTGGCTATTAATTGTTTATAGGGAGGTAGAACAATCTACTTCTATCTATTCTATCTATTCCCCTTTCTCTTCTTTAAAAGAGATCCCCAAGGCTATATTATTGTTCCATCCTCAACGCAATTTTAACTTATAACTATTCTGTCAGAATAATAATTATCTAAAACCCTCAGAGGACAAAACTTATGGAAAAAGGGGCGTAGTTTTTCATAGGGTTGCTTCCCACTGACTGATGACATCTCTTTGGGATCCTGTAAAGGCTAAAACAATGGTTAGATCCTAATGGACTGACTATACACATCTATAACCATTCTCAGAGTACTGGGTAAATCCATCTGGAATTATTATTAGAGGCGTGACATGAAGGATAATCATAGAGAGCTGTCTTGCAACCATTTTGAATAGTCTGTTTTCTAAAAGCAATCATTGAATCATTGAGTGGTGTACACCAGGTTCTTGATTTCTCTGTTTATGTCTCTGTCTGTCTGTCTGTCTCTCTCTCTCACTCTCTCTCTCTTACTCCTTTATCACCAGTAGGAATCATTGCCATGGGAGCCCCATCTCAGTTCCAGATGCTTCGTAGATAGCTGATAGGAGAAAATGTTGTTTGCAATGGAAAACTTAAGCATTATTGATACCCAAAGAAGATATTTACATCCTTTATGACTTCGGGAGAAGATCGTATGCAGAGAGAATGGTTGGGAGGTGTAGATACAGAGATAAATAAGATTAAAGATGAAGTTATGATAATATTGGTCCCTAAACATTCTAACTGTCTTCTGTTCCACACCAGGTAGCTTTTCTGATATGAGATAGACTCTCTCACATTTTCTTTACCAATATGCTTGGGTTTAGAGAAGGAGAAAGCTACTTACTCCAGCTCCAAATCCAACTTTATTTATAGTCAAACCAGGACCACATTTTTTTGAAGAGGTATAGATGTAAGATGTAAAGCAGTGAGAATTGAGAAATTACCCGGTAGTGCATATTTGTATCAGTTGTTCTCATAGTCCTTTGTTTATATTCCTTCATCATCCATCTCCCTTCTATTGTTCGTGACTAACCGTTCAATACCCAGTCAATGTCTTAAAGATGGTTGTATCCATTCTTCTGTAAAGACAATTTGAGACCCTGCCCCAGTCTTGTTAAATGTGTTTTCCTTACCATGTATCTAATTGTTATATCAGGGATGAACAATTACTTCTCCTGAGGAAGGGACTCCTTTTCGAAGCTGATTTTTTTTAGTTTTGTCGGTACCCATATCTTATCTTTTCCTGTGGAAACAAAAGCAAAACCCCTACCCCATCGAAGCACATATCCCAGCTTCCATTCTGAAGTCAACACATCCTTGAAGTAGATGGATTGATTTATCTCGGAAGAATTCTCTGTTACCCAATGTCTCTCAGCAGCTATTGTTCCCTTTTCATCAACATTAAGAAAATTCAAGGTCAATAAGACACTATGTAACGTCTCCCTGGGTTTTCTCATTTCTTCTGTTTATAAAGCATCTCTTTCAAAGTGTGATGAGATCTCTCTACAACTGCCTGCCCTGTAGGATTGTGTGGTATCCCTGTAATGTGCTTTATATTATAATATCCAAAAATAGCTTCATTTTTTGGGAAACGTAAGCTGGAGAATTATCTTAATCTGAGCAGGAATTCCCATTATGGCCTTGGCTTCCAAAAGGTAAGTACAGCATCAGCCTTTTCAGGACTCAGGGCAGTCGCCCATTGCATTCCGGAGTAAGTATCGATGGTATGATGAACATATTCCATCTTTCCAAATTCTGGAAAGTGAAACACATCTATTTGCCAGGTCTCATTTCTCTGTGTACCCTTAGAATTATTTCCAACAGGTAAAGATGGTTGGTTATAGAAGGAACAAGTGTTACAATTCTGTAGAATTTCTTTTGCCTGATGCCAAGTGATGGGAAAACTCTTCTTTAGTCCTTTACTATTATTAATGTGATGTTTATCATGAAATTCTGTGGCCTCCAGCAAGTTTCCTATTAACAACCGATAAATTTTGTCATTACCTTTTGCTAGAGGGCCCAGGAGACCCATGTGTGCCCTGATATGTGTTATGTACATAGGATGTGTCCTATCTCTGATGATACTCTGTAATTGTATGAACAGTAAGGTTAAATCTATATCGTCAGGAATGAAGGCAGCAGTTTCAATATGTAAAACAACTCCTTCTGCATACTGAGAGTCAGTTATCACATTAAGAGGTTCTGTAAAATCCAACAACACCATAATAATTGCATATAGTTCTGACTTCTGAACAGAGTTATGAGGGCTTTGAGCCACCTTAATTAAGTTTTCTGATTTGTAACCAGCCTTTCCTAAGTTGTTCACATTAGTATAAAATGTAGGAGTTCCAGAAATGGGTTTATCCTGTACCACCTGAGGAAAGATCCAATTAAGTTTTCTTTATAAATTGAATTCTCTTACTTCGAAGATATTTGTTATTAATCTCTCCTAAAACATTACTACAAGTCTTTTGCCAAGGTTCACTGTCTGCCCATAATCGATCAATTTCATTAGTCAAAGGTACAACAACTTCTGCAGGGTCCTTTCCAGTCAATTGGCAAACTTTGAATTTACCTTTAAAAAATCAGATCAGAAATTTTTTCAATATATGTTTTCAGCTTCTTGCTTCGCCTATGCGGCAGAAATATCCATTCTAATATAATATTTTCTCTTTGCATTAAGATTCCTATCAGAGAATATCTAGAAGGTAAAATAACCAGTATGCAATCTAGGTCTGGATCCACATGATCCACATGTGCTTCTTGTAGTTTCTTTTCCACCAGTGCTAATTCTTCCTCAGCTTCATCAGAGAATTCTCTGGGACTATTTAAGTCCTTTTCACTGTCTAAAGTCTTGAACAAATTAACTAGTTCATATTTTTTATACCAATAATGGGCCATAGATGAGCAATATCCCCTAGTAGTTTTTGAAAATTGCTAAGAGTCCTCAATTTATCTCCATTCAATTTCACCTTTTGGGGCCTAATTTTCTGTAAACCTATTTTATATCCTAAATAGTTGATAGAATCTCCTCTCTGTACTTTCTCTGGGCCAATTTGTAGTCCCCAGTCAGGCAATATTTTCTTCAGTTCTTCAACCAATGTTTCTATCTAGGTTTGGGTCTGCCAACAAAATATCATCCGTATAATGGTAAATGATAGATTGTGGGAAGTGCTTGCGCAGCACTTCTAGTGGCTGTTGTATGAAATATTGGCATAAGGTGGGACCACTCAACATTCCTTGGGGACGGACCCTCCATTGTAATAAGAGGTTTCTGGCCTGGTCTTTTGGGCCTAACCTCAAGGTTGGGACCTGCAGACCCGTGGTTCCACAGAAATGCACAGATGCTTACAATAGTTTTAGGCTGATCGGCCTAAGGCCCAGGCATATAACTTGCTAACTCTTTACCCTTAATCTAACCCATGACTCTTATCCTGTTCAGCCATGTGGCTCGGTACCTTTTCTCAGAGCAGCATAGTTGTTCTCTGCATCTTCTGGCTTCTCTCTGGCATTCTGCTCAGTTCTGCCTATTCCTAGAGTCTTCTCAGTCTGGTGGTCCCACCCACACTTCCTGTCTGCCTCTGGCCAATCAGCGCTTTTTATTAAACCAGTGGGTGGGGCAGTTATTTACAATGAAACAACATAATCCCCCTACACTCCATTGATACCTCTTAACTGGACATAAATTATTAAGAGTAGGCACTGTGAAAGCAAATTTTTGTCCTGTTCCTGCAAAGGTATGGTTAAAAACAAAACAAAACAAAACAAAAACAGTCTTTCCAATTAATAACTGTAATAGGCCATCCCTTAAGTAACAGGGAAGGCAGGGGAATACCAAATTGTAAAGAGCCCATAGGTTGAATCACTTTATTAATTGCTCTCAGATCCATCACCATCCTCCACTTTTCAGATTTCTTCTTGACAACGAATACAGGAGAATTCCATGGACTGGTTGATTCTTCAATATGCTGAGCCTGTATCTGCTCCTGTACTAGCTGTTCCAAAGCCTGAAGTCTCTCCTTTATCAATGACCATTGCTGAACCCAAATAGGCTTTTTTGTCAACCATCTCAAAGGCAGTGCTGTGATTGTCCTTTTAGGTATGTCTGCTATTGAGCAATTCTTTTGCACAACCTGAACAGCTGATGTACCTTAAAACATTGCTTTTAGAAACATAATTGAGTCTCCAGTTGATATCTTAACCTGGAGGGATTTTAATCTGAGTATTCCATTGCTGTAGAAGGTCACGACCCCATAGATTCACTGCTATGTCAGCCATATATGGCTTCAACCATCCTTTCTGACCTTCTGGTCCTATGCATTTAAGCCATCTCACACTCTGTTTCACTTGAGATATTGTTCCAGTACTCAGAAATTGGATATCCATTGCCTGTAAAGGCCATCTTGGATGCCATGATTGTGGTGTTATGATTGAAATGTCAGCACCTATGTCTACTAAACCCTGGATATAAATATTATCTACTCATACTTTCAATTTTGGTCTTTGTTAATTAATGTAAGTCTGCCAAAATATTCATTTTGTGTTTTTTCTTGGAACTTTCAATTTCTCTCTTGAATTTATTCTAATATCCAGTGCCATATGATCTTCTAGATTAGGCATTGGATTTCCTACTCGTCCTGAGAATGCTGCTCCTCCACTGTGACTGGATATGATCAGACCTTCCTTGGCTTTGAAATCTGATTTTTGGGGGTTTCCTGGGGGAAGACCCGAGAGATGTTTCCCAATGATAGAGGGTGGCCTTCTTTGTCCCTGGTAGATCTACATTCATTGGTCCAACGTTGTCCTTTACCATACCTTCTGCATAACCCAGAAGGAAATGCCTTCTATTTGAGTCATACCTAAAATTGATATTATTTCCAGAAATACTTTGTGTACAGTTCCATCTTATATGGCCTGGTTTACCACAGTTAATGCAAGTGATGCCTTGGTTCCTTACCCTAACATTAGCAATGGCTTGGGCTACCCAATTCTCTTCATCACAATGGAAAGATTCAGCATTGATTGTGTACTGAATCCATTCCTCTGTTGGTGCAGATCTGATCTTTAAAGGCATAAGCATTATTTTATAGTCCAGATTAGCATGATCAAAGGCCAGAGAAAGTATGAACTGCTTCCTAAGTTATGGATCTGATACTGCACTATGTATAGCCTTGGTAAGCCTCTGTAGAAAGTCGGTATAAGGATCTTTTAAGCCTTGTTTGACTTTGGTATAAGCCTCAATTTTCTGACCAGGGTCCAAAATCTTTCCCCGAGAGTTCAATGCAGCAGTATGGCACAGTAACAACATATGTTCACTATAAGTAGTCCGAGCCTTCACATCAGCAAACATGCCTTCATTTGGTTCTGAGAAATGAAAAAGCCCTAATTTTTCCTTGTTGCTCTAAGGCCCTAGCCTCCTCCCTAAACCAATTTCTCCATTGCAAATTTTGGCGATAGTCCAATACAGCGGCCATGAACTGTATCCAATCATTAGGAATTATCCAGTTTTTTGTTGACCATGCATTTAGCATCTGTTTTACATAAGTGGAGTGTAACCCATGGAGCAATATGGCTTCCTTAAAATCCTTGATATCTTTCATATGTATCGGCTCATAACTATACAAATTCCAGGGACTCCCCATATGTTTTCTTTGTCTGAACAGTAACTGGAAACAATACTGGTGGGGAAGGGGGTAGCTCTGTCATGTTTACCACCTTAGGTATAGTGTCCTCATTACCATAATATCTCATCGGGGGTTGACCTGAATTATTCTGAGCAGAAAATGCATTACCATCTTTTTCCAGTACTGCAATACGGTCCTTCCCCTCCTGAAGCTTGGATACTACTGATTTTTCTCGAGCTCGATTTTCCTGATGAAGTAGTCCTTCCAAGGACCTCATAGAATCAGTAATCTTTCGATCCACATTATTAACATAATTAATGATTTTTTTGTCCTCATCATTAATGTAGTTAACAAGTTTCTTGTTCTCATCATTTACATAAAGCCTGTATTTTCCTTATACAGTGCTATCCATATCCGAAGAGGAAGCCTTATCCAAAAGCTTGTTTTAACCAATTTCCAGAAAATTAACTTTATCTGCCATCTTAGTGCTTGATATTTCCATATCACATATTCTAGAATCAATTGTTGATTTTCAGATTTCACCTCTTTCATTCATAAAATACAGAAATAAGCCGAAAAATAGTAGGACTGGGGAATTGAAGCCCACAAGATATTTATTTGAGAATTTCTCAATCACCATGGAAAAGTATAACCTGAAGTCATGAATAGAATAATTTTCAGCCATTACCTCAATTCAGTTGCAATGATGATGTTTGGTCAGCAGGTGTCACAGTAGCGTTCAATGCTCTGTCCACTGGCAACATGGCGGATGCGGGGACTCTCAGCAGCATGAGGTTACCTACAGGCCCTATGTGGTCTTAAGAGGTCCCAGCAGGGGGCAGAGGCTGAATACGAACCTTAGGAAAGGCAAAGTCTCACAAGATTAAGACAGGACACACTTAGAAGTGTTCTTTGTTTGTTTGTTTGGTTGGTTGGTTGGTTGGTTGGTTGGTTGGTTGGTTGGTTTTTTTTACAGACACCAGCAAGTCAGGATGGTGGCTCAGTACTCAGAAGCAGGGCGCATATTTGGCGCTCTCACTGCTGTGAGTACCTGCTGGAGAATGATAGGGGGAGAAGGAAGGTGGAGCTTTCAGCACACACACGGGAGTGCAGGCTCCCAAGGCTGAACACTCTGCCTGTCCTCTGCTTTCTGGCAGTGCCTAAGGCACGGATGGGCTCCTCAGCCCACCCAGGGATGCCAGATATAACAAAAAATCTCACTTGCAATATACCAAATACAGCATTAATATTTATTGGAAAGTAATTTAACACTCATGATCACAGGTTACACCTTAGGAAGATATTTGAGCAATCGGATGGTCCAGGCGATGGATGCTGATCCAGTCTCTCAAGAAGGCAGGAACAAAGCGGGCCCCCCAAGATCCCAGCAGTCCTTTTTCAAAGGGGCTGGCCACACCGTTCAGGTGGGGGGGCCTCTGGATATGTGCCTTCCAACCTTGTCAGCTAACACCTGAATCCCACCACACAAGACCTCAAAGCCTGCCTCCACAGTGACACACTTCTCCCACAAGACCACACCTCCTAGTAGTGCCTCTCACAGGTGAGTCTAAGAGGCCATACATAGTCAAACCAGCACAGGGTATAGTAAACAGGTCGACTGCAGTAACTGGCGTGCCAGAATTCAGAAACCATGCCCACAGGTGGTGTTTTATTTTAAAAGGGCATTTGGACCATCTGTTGAATAATGTTCTGTGAGGTTTCTAAACCAGAGCAGTTCCAATAAAGCAAATCATGTGGCACATTTGGTTTCTCTGTGTTTGGAAGTTACATTTACACTATGCTGTGGTTTGTTGGCTGTGTAATAGAATTCTGTCTAAATAGACAGTTTCAGAGTATTTTATTACTCCAATGAGCTATAATTGGAAAAATGAAACCTTGATGTTGGTGGCTGGTAACATATCAGCCTGATGCTGGGCTGCCTATGGTAGTATCTTACACAGGGCACGGAAGTCCCCGTGTCCTTTGGCTCGTTCACAAAAGGTCCCTTTAGTTTGCTGTGCTGTAGTTGTGGGGTCTGGGATTAAGCCCACATGCTCATGAGTGCTATGCAAGCCCAGCCCTGAGCCACAGCATGCTTCAATGGCATTTTTGTGTAAAACATGACACGATGGAGTGAATCCTGCTGCTGCTGCTCCTTCAACTGATCCAAATATTCCATTTTGTTACCATGACAACAATACTTCCAGTTTCTCTGCTAGGCATAGACTCCATCTCAGGGAACCTTTTTTGCTTTTTTGCTCATGTGTAAGAAGCAACTCACTACAAGCTTTGTATGAAAGACCTGATCACCCATCGCATCCAAGCCCGCTCCTACTTCTGGTCATTTCACTATTTCTGTCATGTTCACAGCTAACTCTCTGCTGAAATCTGGAGCCATTTAATGTCCATGGGAACTAGAATCAATGCTGACACGGACCTTCTTCCACGAGACATGTTTGTATATGTGGTGCTGGGGACTGGACCAAATTCCTGCACACTAGCAAATACGGTCTGTGAGACATTTCAGCCCATGACTTCCTGATAACATCTGAGTGGTCATTCCCAGAAGGTTTTTAAGTCATTTGACCCAGATCCATCAGAGGGCTCACTATGACAGCTATAGCCTTTCAAAAGATGTATTAGCTTTCTGTTGCTATATTTCTATATAAAATAAAGAGAGATTTGGTATTTGTCACCCTAGTTTGTTCTGTCCTGAAATGTCTCACTAAATCGCCTCCACTTCCCACACCCAGACTGCCACATTCACCAGTTTGTCACAGCTTCTTCACCAAGTGTGGTTTGACCTTGTTCTTTTGTGTTACAGAGGCAACAGCTTTCCTGAGTCCCCATGGAGGAGCACTGCACACTTCCCTAAGTCTCCCAGAAGTGAATTCTTTCTTTGGGTTGGGCTTCATCTTACAGGAATGCTGTAGTTATTTGATTATTTTTTCTTGTCTAGACCGTTACAGTTTCCTTCATGAGCCTTCCCTTCGTGTTCACTTCATGGCCAGCTGGTACCAGAAGTCCGCTTCCAGTCTCTCTCGGCCTTGGAAGTGCCTTTGCCAAGCTTCAGCATTTCTAGCTTCAGACTGGACGTGAGAGATTTTTCCGTTCAGTTCAACACTTATAAACCATTGTATGGTTATTCATTTCAGTCATCTTGGGGAATAGGGAGGGAGACCTGAGGAGATGGAGAAAGACGTCAGCTGGTTAACCAAGCAGCCAGAACACTTATTTACTGATGCGCATGTCTCTGTCTCACACAGGCGTGAAGTGGGATGTCTTTCTCTATGATGTGACTACGTTTTATCACCATTTGTTAATAAAGGAACTGTTTTTTGACAAGGCAGCCTAGAGGTAGGTGAGAAAGCCAAACAGACATAAAGATGAGTCAAGGAGAAGCTGCAAGCTGCCACTCAGAAAGCAAGGTGTAACAGAACACAGGTAACACAGAGAACACGTGGCAATACAGTAGATTAGTAGAAATGGGTTGAATTAAGTTATAAGAGCTAATGAGCCTGAGCCACAGGCCAAAGAGTTTGTAATTAATATAAGCTTCTGGGTAATTATTTCGTAAGCAGCTGTAGAACTGTGGGTGGGAGAGATTTGTCCAGAGTGAGGGGCCTGGATGGGACAGAAAAACTTTCGGCTAGATGGGCACAGGTCATAGGCACCCCAAATGTGACATAACACAGCACCATCAAATGCCACTGTACAGTCACCAGTACAAATGTAAGGATAAAGAACACATTTGAAACGTTTGGTAGGGGGTCACTGAAACAGAGACACTGAGAACTGAAGCTAGTGCATATTACCAACAGAGGGTCAGCACAGTCAAACCATGTAAAGCAGCTCTGTTTGTGAAGGGCACTAAATGAGGAACGGGTGTAAAGGCTTAAGCCTCTGTCTCTCCAGACCCTCTCACCTCAAATATTTCCCCTACGATTGACTTACATGCCCTCTGTTAATTTAGTTTCTCACCAGCTTTGTAAAGCCCATTAGATATTATCAGTATAAGGCACTGGCCACTATTCTTGTGTCTTTTTTATATTTTCCTGTGAGTTTACTCAGCGTCGGGGAAGGCAGTGTACAGGTGTACACAGGAGTCTTGGATTCGCTATTTTTCACATAGTGGGCCTTGATCAAATAACTGGCTGTTGGGTGGGGGGAATGTATTAGTGAGTGTAGAAAGGTGGCCTGCTATAGAGTTACAAAACTGATGCACATTTGGGTGTGTGGGTATGTGCTGGAGGGGGATCCATATAGCTCATCACAGTTTCTCATTCTGCTGCAAGCTACTGGGGTGACTTAGGGAGTTCAGCCAAGAGCACTTTGCCCCGTTGGTCTTACATGTCAACAGAGGTCTGGTCTAAGACACCTAATCTTGGAGACCAAGCAAAGACCAATGAGGCCTTTACCCTTGTCCCACTGGCCTTTTCCAACTGTCCAAAGGGGTGCAGCCATCAGGCCAGCACAGAGTTGCTGCTTTGATGGGAAGAGCCCCCAGCCACAAGTGAAATGGCTGGCTAGTTAAGAGTCCTGCTGAAGAGATCCGGGCCCACCTCTGGATCTCCCCCACTTCCCAGCGAGGGAGAATTCTCACTGCTGCATGTGTATATGCTTGGGCTCCTTCCGGACCACGGGTTTCAGTCCTTTGATCTGGCTTTCCCTCCAAGGGAGCCCTGGCCAAAGGACGTGCCTTCTACACAACTGACCACTGTCGCAGCAACCAGGCAAGCACATTTCTATTTTCATCTCAATTCCCAGCATCTTGGGAAAGAACTTGGCTCTTATCTTACTCTGGACCGGCCCCTGGAGAAGGAGGAGAGCCTGCAGGCTCCTTCTGTAACCTTTCTTTGACTTGGATTCAGAAGACAAAGGTGATCTTGAGTGCTGCAGAGACACAGCTTCCCTTTATGCTACCACCAGACCCCGGGAGCCGCCTGCTTACCAGCACTGAGGCCCCTTTGTCCTGGCGGGGGACTCTGGCCTCCCTGCCCACGCCCCTCCCTGCAAATCGCTGTGCCTGGAGAAGCCTTTGGACTTGCCCGGCGCACACTGGCTCTTTCTTCTCAGGCTCCTGCAGCTTCGGTGTTATGCGCCTGGTCGCCTGACTCCGAGGTTCAATCCCTGCAAAAGCGCAGACACAAGCTCCACTAAGCTTCTGCCCAAGGCCACAGCCATTGACAGCCCAGGGGCGCAGTTCCTACTGCTGCCGCCAGGGGGCGCAGCCCCGCACCGGGAGAGCTTCTGGTACCTAAGCAACCAGCTTCTAGAAAGTCATTTCAAGAAAGGAGCCTAGGAGGATATTAAGAGAGGGGGAAATGATCCTCATGTTATTGTAAAAAATACAAACATGGCATAAAAGACGGAATCCAGAGGGCGGACACTCATAAAGGTTTATCTAGAACGCTCAACCTCCGTGTGAACCTCAGTACCCCATCATAGGTAAATTATGATGCATTTACACAATGGTACTATATAGCCATTAAACTAACATCTGTAATTGCACGAGATATATGAGGAATTCTCCAAACGGGGAAAAATAGGTAGAAAATTGAGTGTCTTTTCTGGGTCCTGCACTAGATCCACAAACTGCATGCCCTGCTCCGGTCAGCCTTAGCCCCATTCTCTGAGAGGGAGGGGCCAACAGAGATAAAACTTTGTAAAATGAAGCCCTAAAGTTCTCTGGCTTAGCTCAAAGGCATCACTAAGGGGCCCTGGGTTCTCTCTGTGTCACGAGTCTTTTTCCAGCTAAACTCTCACCTAGACCCCTCACTTTATTATTATTTAGCGTAATTTGGCAGTACTTCGTGTTAGCTGGATGAACTCACAATTCTCCTGTCTGAGCCTCTTGAGTACTGAGATAACAGGTCTATGCCAGCACATCAGCTTTGTACCCCCAAAGTCAGCCTGGGCTACACAGCAAGACCTCTGCCTCAAAAAACAAACAAAAATCCTAAAGGGGATAATGAACTACCCATATGGTAGGTTTCAAATGGAAATTAAAGAAACCCAAAGTTCATAGTCTATCAGTACAGCCGTTGTGAAGTGAGCCTGCCAAGTTACAGACCAGGGTAGTAGGGCAGTAGCCTTATTGTTTGATGTTGGGTCATAGCTGCAGTAGAGAAGTTACCAAAATGCTAAGTCTTCATTTTTCTGAAGGAGCAGAGGGGTACAGCCTTCTCAGAGAAGACTGGCACCCAGCTAGCTCACTCCAGTTACTTTATCCAAACAATTACAAGGTTTATAGGGCCTGGGAAAGGTTCCAACCACCAAAGTCACCTTGCTCTTGCTGCCCATGAGAGCAGACAACCCCCACAAATCTCAGTCCCTTTTGATTATGACAAGCCACAATCAAATGTAGGAACTCCAGTTTTGCAGGAGTGTCTTAGGACCAAGGTTGGTGTGGTTGCAAGCTCTCATGTAGTACTAAGCTCAGAGTCTCCAGAGAAACAACACTTCTTCAAGCCTTAAGCTGTCTCCAAAAAATTTCTCAGCTTCTACGGATTAACCCAAACATGCAAAGGCTTTGCTGAAACATTTCTCTGGGAGCCAGACACAAAGAATTTACATTTCACTTTGAGCCGGACATATAGGCTTTACTTTACATTTCACTAGACTGACAACATTTGAGAAATGATTTGTCTCTCTTCCAGAAAGTCTTCAAGTTACCCTGTGACTGCAGAGTCTGAGCCCCTTCTTTGTGGTAAAACACCAAACTAGCCTGTCTGTCACTGTAGTTGTAGGCAGTTGTGAGCTGCCATGTGGGGTGCTGGGAATTGCGTGTGTGTGTGTGTACGTGTGTGTATGTCTCTGTGTGTGTGTATGTGTGTGTGTGTCTATGTGTATGTGTGTGTATGTCTCTATGTGTGTGTGTATGTGTGTGTATGTCTCTGTGTGTGTGTGTCCGTGTGTGTCCGTGTGTGTCCGTGTGTGTGTGTGTGTGTGTGTGTGTGTGTGTGTATGTCTCTGTGTGTGTATGTGTGTGTATGTCTCTCTGTGTATGTATGTGTGTGTGTGTGTGTATGTGTATGTGTGTGTATGTCTCTGTGTGTGTGTATGTCTCTGTGTGTGTGTATGTGTGTGTATGTCTCTCTGTGTGTGTATGTGTGTGTGTATGTCTCTGTGTGTGTATGTGTGTGTATGTCTCTGTGTGTGTGTATGTGTGTGTATGTCTCTCTGTCTGTGTATGTGTGTGTGTGTGTGTGTGTGTGTGTGTGTGTGTATAAATGCATGTGGAGGTCAGAGGTCAGGGGGTTCTTTGTTCTTTCATTGTGAGCTCAGGTCACCAGGCAGTAGTAGGTGCCTTTACCCTCTACGCCATCTTACTCACCTCCTTCTTACTTTTCATTTAGAAACAGGCTCTTACAAAGTTGTGAAGGTTGGCCTGTGTCTATAGCACAAGAGAACTTGAACTGATGATCTTCCTGCTTTAGTCTCTCTGCTAGCTGGAGTTACAGATGTTCACATCTGTGCCAGATATTGTGATGGTGACTGCTATTCCCTCTCTTCCCTCCCAGCATTTCCCTGAACACCTCTGAGTGATGTGGGATGTCTTTCTGGATGCTGTGAATATCATTGGTTAATAAAGGGACGGTATTGGCTTATGGCAGGGCATCTTACAAACAGGTGGAAAATCAAAGCATGGATGAAGGAGAAGGGTGGAGTCAAGAGTGTCATGATCCAGCTACCCTAGAAGCAAGATGTAAAGAAAAAGCTAAGCATGGACCATGTGTCAAGAAAGATTAATGGAAATAAGTTGCATTAAGATGCAAGAGCTAGCTAGCAATAAGCCTGAGCCATAGGCCAAGCATCATGTAGTTAATATAAGCATATGAGTCATTGGGGGTGGGGGTGGGGGGCTAAGCAACAGCTTGCAAGTCCAGACTGTGGAGTTAGGCCGGCCAGAAACTTCATACGACACTTCTGCTGTTTTCAGGGTTTCTCTGTGTAGCCCTGGCTGTCCTGGAACTTACTCTGTAGACCAGGCTGGCCTCATACTCACAGAGATCCACCTATCTCTGACTCCTCGGTGCTGGGATTAAAACATGTATCACCACCTTCTGTTGATTTTTTTTTTCTCAACTCTTATTCTCATGGCTTCAGATATGACTCTAGAATTTCTTTAGCCATGATCCACACACTATGCTGTGATCTGAGATCTTTTAATTTTTCCCGATGCTGAAGGAGCTGAGAATGTAGGTGGCGTTGGGAAACACAGGAGCCTGGCCTGTGATCTATTCCAACACCTGGTCTTTGTTTTCAATCTCCCAACAGGACTCCAAGGCAGACTGGTGGATAAAGTTCCCAAACTGGGTTCTTCTTTTCACCTTGATCTGCTTTGAGGAAGAATAAGAAGAGGTAAGTTTCCAACCCAGGCTGAGCTACTATCTTCTTGATATCAAGTGCAAAATGTTCCTTTCTTTCCGGTGTAACAGAAAAGTCACTACGTTGGCATTAATAATAAAGCAAAACAAAAAAAAAAATCTGTCAAAAATTTAGTAGTTTAACTAACACAAGTGCATCAATTTTCCAAACATTGATTAGTCCATTTTCTGTCCACTATAGGCTCTTATATTTCGGGTACAAATTCATTCACCTCAACCCAAGGTCCTCAAAATTCCCTGCTCATTATCCTACTGAGTCAAAGTCTAGAAGCTCATCTAATTTATCTGTTCAGTTGTCCCAAATCTCATTAAGCCATCTAAATTAAGAATGGCTGAGAAGGAGCTAGCTACCTTGGGACAAAGTAGTCACTCTTTGTGGGCTTAGAAAGTGAAGAAACAAATTGTCTGCTCTTAAAAATGGAACAGTAGAGTAGACATAGGAGAACAGCCAGAGAATCCAGCTTTGAGACGGAAGAAAGGAAGCAAAAAGTATCATTGTGTTTCAAGCAGTTTATAAATATGACCTGGAAAACCCCAAGTTCAAAGGCCTGGGGACAGCGGTAGGAGGTACATAGGTCAGTTCTCTGAGTCTTTTTGTCTGTCTTAAGATGGTAGGTTGTAGCCTCTGAGAAGAGGCACTGATAGCCATCTTTGTGAAGCCTCTCACTGCAGGTATACAGGTTTCAAAATTCAGCTGCAGCAGGGAACATTTTTGAAGAGCTACTTTAAAAATCTATTTGGGGAAAAGGAGATGTGGACTCTCATGGTAGTGTAAGCAAGGGAAGTTGGAAGAGATTGCAGCAACCTCCTATGACAGGTTTCGATGTGGGGACTGGAGGATGGTGAAGTGGCAGCTTCATACTGTGGAATGTTGGTGGCCAGGACAAAACGAGGTCTTTGTCAAGACATCATTTCCAGAATACTGACAGTAGAGACAGAGGGCAGCTGTAGTTGTGAAGCATTTACCTTAGTACCTGCTCTGCAGCAAGAGCCTGCCACATACTGTTGTCATATGATTTCCCCCAGACAGATGAGAAAATGGAAGAGCTTCCCGAGTAGCCCACCCCGGCTCTCAAACTTCCAAGCTAATGGCTTTTCCTCCCCTTTCCTTAATGGTAGTAAGGATTGAACCGGTGGCCTCACACATGCTAGGCAAGCACCCAGTTCTATCTCCTTTGAGCTACTAAGCTACTAGCTTTGAGCTCACACTAGTCCAGGCTGGCCTTAAACTTGTACCCTCCTACACAGTCTTCTGAGGAGCTGGGATCACAGCCCAGTTCCACCAAGCCAGCCCAGCTAAGGGCCTTTTCCCTACATCAAGCTGCCAACTGCACAGTGTGTAGACTAACCTCTAGTCTGGTGTTATCCCCACTTCTAAGAAGTCTTTGGTGGGCTACATGCACTTTGTTGCAGAGTTCTAATTAGTATTACAGTAAAAACCTGGAGCCAGATATTGGGGTAAAAGCTTAGAGATCAGAGAAACAGAGGAGTGAGTCACTAGAGAAACTTCTTACCACTACTGAATCATCAGGCCGAAAGGGATAGATCCTGTCTCTAAGTTCTCAGCCAGAGAGGAAGGGACAAGCTCCTGTCTCCTTCCTCCTTATATTCTTACTGCCCCGTATTTTACTTCCTGTCACAACCTTCCTAGTGCTGGGATTAAAGGTGTGGACCACCACTGCCTGGCTCTATTTCTCTTTTAGAATGGACTAATCTCATGTAGCCCAATGTGGTCTTGAACTCACAGAGATCCCGTAGGCCTCTCCCTCCCAAGTGCTAGGATTAAAGGCGTGTGCTACCACTATCCTGACCTCTATGGGCAACTCTGTGGCTGGCTCTGTCCTCTGATCTTCAGGCAAACTTTATTTCTTAGAGGACACACAAAATATCACCACACTTTCTTTTCTCCAGGCAGTTTTGCGGATTAGAGATAGGAAAGAAATCAGTGGTAGAGAAGTTACTTTCTGGTTGGTCTCAGACAGCAGTTAGGCTCCCACAATTCTGGAACCTGTAAGAGGAACCCCCTCACTTCTTCCCCCTCAAGTGTTTGCCAGAGCTCTGAGGAGCAATGAGTGGCTGTGGTCTCAACAAGGGCCAGAATCTAGCTGAGAGCGGTCTGGTTTTCAGGAGGCAGTGGCTGCAGTGGGCATCCTGGTAGGGTCATTACTCAGCAGCCAGGGCTAGGCTGCTGGACTTGCTTTTCTTCATGTCTGCGCATGCGTCAGACGGCACTTGTGCAGTCAGTTGCTGCCAGGAACACTGTAGTTAGCCGGTGGGTACTCAGCTCCAGTGAACATTACTTAGTATTGTATTTGTTCTGGTTCCAGCGAGAGATGATGTTTTGGCCCTCTTAGCTGCAAAGGAGCCTGCTTCCTTCACCAGCCTTCTCTGGGGATGCTGGACAGCTTTTCGGACACAGCAGCAGGTCAAGGTCATCCAAGCTCCCAGAACAATAAAGCGGTTCAGCGCTGTTTTGCTTCTTTTCTTATCTGTCCCCATTTAGCTCTGCCTGAAGATTCCAGAGTGCCCTATTATGCTGGTCTCATCAGCACAACTCAGAGCTGAGTAAGAGGACCTCCTCATCAGGCCTTGTAGCCCAAGGCTGTACCACCACCTTTCCCCTGGCCCATATGAGCGCTTGGAATAGTTTATTGAGACAGTATTCCTTTTTTTAAATTTTTAAATTGCCTAAGATGACATAGTATAGTCTAGCAGGTAGGAATACTTCTTCATCGGGAACACTCTGCTTCTAGTGGCCTTTTATTTACTTATTTATTTAAAAAAAACTTATTTTATTATTTTTAAGTATGAGTGTGTTCGTGTGTGTGTGTGTGTGTGTGTGTGTGTGTGTGTGTGTGTGTGTGTATGTTGTAGAGAGTTCGCGGGTTCTGGGGCAGCCAGAGATCTGGGACCCACAGCTGCCGCCGGGACTGCTTATCTGTCCACCGCCCGGGTCCCTAGAAACGACTCAGACGCTTTATTTATTTCAGGCTGTTTGGCCTATGGCTCAGGCACATTGCTAGCTAGCTCTTACATTTTAAATCAACCCATTTCTATTAATCCGCGGGCCACGTGGCCCCGGCCCGTAGCTCACCGGTGTTCCTTACATGTCGTCTCTTGGGCGGCTTCCGCGCGGTCTGCCTCTAACTCCGCCCTGCTTCTCTTCCCTAAGCTCTGATTTCTCCTCCTACCTATTCTACGTACCTGCCATGGCCCAAACCAGCTCCTTTATTTAAAGATACAGCACTCACAAATGCATTCCCACATTTCCCCCTTTTTCTCTAATCAAAAAGGAAGGTTTCGATTTTAACATAGCAAAATTACATATAACAAAATAGCTATCAAGCAAGAATTATAGTTACAATATCTAGTCTATTTGTATTTAGCAAAATTAAAGAAAATACTCTATCATCTACCTTATCTTTATGAATCTAAAGTTTTATATCTAATATATCTTTTAAATGACTAAGAAAAACTGTATATATAACTATCTAATCTTCAACTACATCAAAGACCACAGAAGGATATAATATTTACCCAAGTAAACCAGAAGTGCAAACGACTTCTAGAATCTAGAAAGGACAGAGATGACACCTATCTGCCTGGACAGTCACCCAAAGTTCCTTTATAAAGTTGGGGCATCCGTCTTCAGCCTATAGGCCTTGAGTCTCTTTTCATTTCAGTGAAGCAGGAAATCCGCTCTGTCCATTCTGGCACAGTTCATCTGTTGCTTCTCCTTGAGTCCTGAAGAATGTCTGACAGTTTTCTCTGTAAAGCAGGAACCCGAATGATGATCTTGGCTTGCTCTGCCAAAGTCCAGAGGTCATCTTTCCATGGAACTTGCATGTCTGGTTTAAACAGCATACTGTCAAGCAGTCAATATAAAAACAGTTTCTTCTCCAGTGGCTCACCATCACCACAAATAGATGAGATTCTATATGGAGTTTCTTCAATGCCCACCTTCCTGTTGAAGTAAATTAGTGCTGCCAGGAACAGACCTGTCTCACTGTCCAGAAAAGTCTAAGCTCTTAAAACATTTTAAATGCCATATTCTGTAGGTCTTAGAAGTATTTGAAGATTATCTATTTAATTGAAATATATCCTTGTATACTTAAAAATCTTAACTAACCTAACTATAAGTTTGATTATCAAAAGTGACTATTAACCTTTATTTCTTAATTATATACTACAATTTTAAAACAGTTACATGAACATCATACCTTAAACAAGAATAGAAAAACATATACAGCATAACAAAATTGACCTTAAATTTGTATCAATAAACCAAAATCTATACCAATGTAAAGCATTTTGAGATTAACAGCTGATTTCCTGATCTAAGTAAATTTAATAATCTAATTTTTAAAAAATCATTTATATACCATATCCCCTTTTTTTTCTTAGAAAGAGATTAACTATGACATTAACCATTTATAATGAAAACAAACATCTAGAAATAATATTTGGGGAATTTGGGTGTTGTTTTTCTATTACTACTTCTTGCTGATTAAGGGGCGTTGAAAGTCTCACGGTTGTTGAGGCTGAATCAGTCTGCAGCTCTGAAGCTGATACGGCTATTTTTTTTCATCAGGTTTTTTCAGGGGGTCTTGGTTGATGAAACCACATTTGCCTGGAAGCAATCCACAGGTTCTCATCTGTGGAAACAGAAACAGAACTCTTCCAAAGCAATAAATCCTTAGACACAAATTTCAAAATCAAAATACCTTTAAAATATACATTCTTGTTTAACTTAGTAGCCTTTGCAATCCATTGTCTTTTTGCAGTTAGCTCATTAACAGTTAAAAAATTAAAAGAAAACACAATAACAACCAAAATCCAGATTTTGTGTCTATTTTCCATCTTTACGTGGCTTATTATATTTTTATCACTCTATTTCTCACTTTAAAAACTTTTTCTAACCTCTTTCTTTTTTCTCTGAAGCCTATGTACCTTTTACAAACATTGTAACCCGTTTACAGGTTTTCTTTTTATCTGAATCTGTTTTATTGTGAATCCTTATTCATCTTCTAACCTTAAGAGCTTTTAAAATACATTCTCCAAAAAGAAGCACAGTTTTTGCAAATTAGGCTGAATCACTAAGTTTTCTTAAACGGACCGTAAACAGAGCACACCTAAGAAAATGCTGCCACGAAGAAAATTTGTTTCTCTTTTGTTCAAAATAAGCAGAAATCTAAAATCAATCACATTACTGAGTCTTTTGTTAGTTTTCAGGAACCCGCCTGATTGTAGCTCACACTGCCTGTCGCCAGCCCGCCGCTGGCGCCATTTTGAGTGTGACCCGGACCATGCTTTGTTTGTACAAAGACCCGCTCCACACACACAATTTGGAAGCTGCCCTGGCTCAATTTCTGCGATCTAGAACTCTTTTTAATCTTTCTCAGGCTCTAAGTGGATAATCGCCCCACGTTGGGCGCCATCTGTTGTATTAAGGTTTTTCTCGGGTCCCAGACACACAGACCTGCCGTGCCAGACCCCTCAGCTGCCCAGCCGCCAGGTCCCCAAAAATAACTCAGAGGCTTACATTAAGTCCATGCTGTTTGGCCTATGGCTCAGGCACATTGCTAGCTAGCTCTTATATCTTAAATCAACCCATTTCTATTAATCTGCGGGCCACGTGGCGGCCCGTAGCTCACCCGTGTTCCTTACGTGTTGCTCCTTCGGCGGCTTCCGCACTGTCTGTCTCTAACTCCGCCCTGCTTCTCTTACCTAAGCTCTGATTTCTCCTCCTACCTATTCTACGTACCTGCCATGGCCCAAACCAGCTCCTTTATTTAAAGATACAGCACTCACAAATGCATTCCCACATGTGTATGCTGGTGGACATGGAGTCTAGAAGAGGGTATTGGGTTTCCTGGAGCTAGAGGTACCTTGAGCTGCCTGACTGACACAGATCCCAGCTCAGGTCCTCTGAGAGAAGTACATGCTCTTAACTGCTGAGCTATCAATCTCCAGACCCTCCAGTGGCCCTTTAAAAATGCTGTCCAGATACTCTCTGGAGCTTTATTTTTATAAGGACCCCTCACTAGTTCACTAGCTACTTATAGACGAGGCCATTGCCACCCACGGAGAGCAAGGAAGTTCCTCAAGGAGTATGATGTTACTGTGCCATAGCATAAGTAAGGGATGGATGTGGGTGGGAAGGAGAAAGCAGGGGAGATGAAAAAGAGAAATGGGGAACAGTCAGAAAGATCACACACATTTTTTTTAGCCTTGCCTCCGTCCTGTCGCTCCAGATCCTGGCCATATAAATTCTGATACAGACATTTCCTTCAATTTTGTCAAGTGTGGAGATGCCAAACAGAAAGTCAGTAAGGATCGAAAATAAGGTGTATGAAGCTACAGAAGATCTCCCCAGAGAAAAACACACGCTAACAAAGTTGGCAGACAGGATGCTGAAAAGCCATTCTGAGCCTAAGACCAAAGGAAGCTGAGTAAGTCTTTTCGGGTCACCTGCACCCGGTTCATTCAAACCCGTATTTGGATGGCCCCGGAGTTCAGGCCAAGTCCTGAGCACTCACTCAGGAGCTAAAGCAGCCTGTGGTCAGTGGGAAGATGAGGTGGCCCTCTTCCCAGATTCTCTTGGCTGCTGCCTTGGTATTTGAATTCATGAATAGTCTCAGGTACTAGAGCCAAGGCTCACAGAGAAATGCAACCTCAGCTGCTTCCCCCGGAGAATCTCACCCCACCCCCACCCCAGGGTCTCAGCGTTCCCTCCTCGCAGCTCCGGAATGAACCTGCATTTCCTTTGCCCAGCTGGGGCTCTGGCTTCCTGTGTGCTCAGCCTTCACGGTCGTCTTCCCGGGGCATTTGATGGGCTCAGGAAATTACACCAGACGGAAGATGGAGCGGCAATCAATTAAAAAAAAAAAATTACGTTTCTAAGAAAAATGAATCTAGGCTTCGCACAAGAGTCATTTGTGCACCATATGGCCTAATGTCCGTGGTACTATACATCTAATTTCTGGCTTTTTTTCTCGCCCCTCCCTGTCTCAACAAGAAAGGAAATCAATTTTTAATCTTCCGCTTCCCAGCATACTGACGATCCAGGAGCAAAGACTGCCTTTACTTTTAACCTATTCTTCAGATACCTCTCTCTCCTCTCCGTCAGGCTTCCTTTCTCCCGGCTACTAGTTTAGTATATTCACTGTGCATGACTCATGAAACTGTAGCCTGATTGGACGAAAACCAAGCAGCACCCCCCCCCCCCCAAACCGGTCAGTCAATTACAGCTATTCTCGGCTCCATTCACAGATTTATTAGCTCTCCCACAACGAGGGAAATTCATTCGGCAAAGTTCATTCATAAAAATTTCAACAGCCTGCGTATCATCCGCTCGGCTCAGCGTTCTGCTGTGCACAGACTCCTGAAGGAGACTGCAGGAGGGTCTGGGAGGGAAGGGAACCCTGAGAAGGGGTCGGCCGGCCGGGATCGGACCGAGCTGCACGGAGGATGCTGGGACCTCAAGCAGGAGGAGCAATGCGGACCAGCGCCCGTCTCTAGGACTCCTGGCCGGTGGCCCAGAACCAAGATTCTCCGAGAGAGGGCAGCCGTCATAACCCCAGCCCATACAGAAGGGCCTTTGACTCTTATGTGCTTTTTTTTTTTTTTTTTTTTTTTTTTTTGGTTTTTCCCTTTGAAATGAGCAATCACGGGAACAAATAAAGGGTTAATGGGCCAGTCGCTGCCCCGCCCCGTGGGAGCTGGAGGGAGCAGGTTTGAAAAGTTCCTGTGCGCCGAGGGAAGGGGGGTAAATATTTCTGCTAAGGCTAGAGGCGTGGTGGCTCCCGCTGCCCCAGCCTGGGGTACTCCACGGCGAGGACCCCCCCTCTCCGGGGCCTCGGCCAAGGCCGGGAAGGGACTGCAATCAGAACCGAGGAGGCATCTTCCTGGGCTGTCATCCTTGAGCAGAGACCGAGGCGGGGAGCCGCCGGAGCAGAAGTGAAAGGTGGCTGTGCTTGTGGGTCTGTCGAACAGCGAAGCAGTTTAGGCTTCGGTGCCCCGTCTCAGCACTTCCAAGGCTATGCGAGAACGCAGCCAGGACAGCCAGGCAGGACTCGCTCTGTATGTAGGATTCTTTGGGTATCTGGGGATGCTTCACAGGGCCAAGTACAGCCGCTTTCGGAATGAGTCCATCACTTCTTCGGATGAAGGTAGCCCCGGAGGCTCGGTTGGAAACAAGGGCTCGTCGCCGCCTCCCTACCCAGCCCTGGCTCCTCACCTGCCGGCTGAAGATGCCACTGCCCCCACCCAGGAAAGCCCTACCGCGCTGTGCACCTTGATCCCCCGTATGGCAAGCATGAAGCTGGCCAACCCAGTCACTTTTCTGAGTCTGAAAACCTTTTGCCTAGGTACCAAAGAAGTGCCTCGGCTGAAGCTCCAAGAGAGCCAGGATCAGGCTCCAAGCAGTCCAGCTTCCCCAGAAACCAGTCTAAATAGGACTGGGCCTGCTCCTACACCGCATCCGGACCAGGTGGGACACAGGGCCACCCCCTTGCCTCCTGATGCTTGCCCACTGCCTGGCCCTGGACAACCAAGCCCCAGGAGCAGGCAGGACAGGCGCTCTGTGCAGCACCTGTTGGGGTCCGGTTTGAACTACTGTGTGAGGGTAAGTCCCTAAAGTCTGTTCCCGAGCACGGCCAGGAGGCAGCTTCGCTCTCTGCAGGGGCTTCACCTTACCTGGCTGGGCTCTAGGTTGCAAGAAGAAATACCTATTGTTGTATCCACAGAAGGGAGAATCAGCCTTACAGATTTTCTACAGGGACCTGGTATGTACCCGAGTCAGACACGCTTTGCTCCAGGGCTATGAGCTGTTGCTAACCAGTAGGCAGCTGATAGTGCAGACATAGCTTCTCCTAAAGACAGACAAGATGGCAACTTCTGGTCTCTGCTGGTCCAGTGTCAAGGATTTCTCGTTGGATTCATAGTTGAAACCTAATAGGTTACTCTGGCTATTATACTTGAGGTGAATATAGTAGAGATTTCTCTACTAAGATGGAGGAATGTATAGTATACAAAAGACTTGACTTGGTTTAATTTTTTTTTTAATTTGACATTTAACAAGCACTTCTGAAAGCCTAGCAAAGTCCTGAGTGTTGTAGCTGGAGCTAAGCTCAGCAGTTGCCTGATCAGGGTGCTATGTCTAAAGCCAGGGCCCTCACTGGCATTGCGTCTGTTTTTGCCCAACCCTGATTAAGTAGAGATGCAGCCTCTGACATTTAGAGCTCAGATCTCAACATATGCATGTGTGACAACAGGAGGACAATGTTCAACAATTGATTAATGCTGTGAAAATCCTCAGGGGAACACCTGAGGAGAGGGGATGTAGTTGGCTTCTGAAATTTATGAGATATGCCATGGCGATGGTAAAAAGAAGATTCTTGACAGATGCAAGAGTAGGATCAGTCACTGTGGGGCCTTCAGCAAAGCATGGGGTTTGTCTTTGAGAGGGAAAGAAGGGTGTGTGGGGGTGGGGGTGGGGGTGACTAGCACACAGTCCTCAGAGACTGAACAAGTTAGAGCAGGGTCATCAATGATCCCCAAGGGCCAAATGAAGAGGTATAAACACTGATGAGACCAGTGAGGATGCCTGCTGTTTCTCATGTGTAGATAAGGTAGGGTAGGATGAAGAGCTGCTGAATGAAGAGCAACTTCCAAAGTTAAGTCTTGGGTGACACAGCGCCAGAGACAGGAGCATAGTGAATTAGGAAAGGGGGTTTCCTATATTTACTTTTAACTTATTAGATCTCAACAGTGATATCTAGGGGTGCTGGTACACAGGTAAGTGGTCTCCACTGCTCAGCATTGAGCTTAAAACGTAGAAACTGAATTTCAAGCTATGTTGCAAACTGACCACATAGATCTCAAGGATGTCTTAATGATGGATGCTGGGAGGGTTGCACAGAGAACAGGCTTTGAGGACAACTTGGTACAGCCCCTAAAGAAGATAAGCATGTAGAGGCCAACTTCTGCCCTCCACAGGGAGGAGCACATCCTGGCCAGGCTTGCATGTGCCAGGCTTGCATGGAAAGCCCACAAGTGCTTTGCATTTGTCAAGCAGTAGGGTGCCAACCCTTTATGGTTTGGAGTGATTCCCAAATCTGTGCTCTTGGCACCTGCCCATTGCTTCAGAGTCTTAGCCTCACTTTTCCTTCTGTCCTGTACCCCCTGCTGGCTCCCCACACTCACATACCTGTGTGATATTAAGTGTGAAGAATCACTGGGCGATGTCCATTTCTCCTGGGAGCTAGCCTTACCAGTGTTTCTGGGTTTTTAATGAGGAGGCCAGCTGTCTTCTCACAGTGGTAATAACTTACCTCTGGACCCCATGACCCAGATGAGCTCACAATATTGCTACAATATTGTGATGTACATCTCTGGTTTTAGCTGCTTTTCTTACAAAGCATAAAATATCTTGATGTCGATAGATCTGAACCTGAAAAACAAAAGGATTATATTTGTCATGTTATCACATTAAAATGTCTCTGAGGAAACTGAATTCCAAAGGAGTAATTTTTCAAGCCAGAAGGAGAGTGAGGTCTGGACTCCTCTTTACCGTTCTCAGGCATCTTCCCCACAGGGCCCCACCCTGGCTGGCCTTCTGTTCCCGAGAATTCTACTGGGAGGTGAACCAATTTTTTAAAATGAAGCACCAACCTCTTAATTTTCAGTGAAAATTACTGTATTACACCATGATTGCCATACTCTTGCCTATGGGCACAAGTATATGGAAGATGTGAATAAAAGCTTGCTTGGAGCAATAGATTCAGGTCAGGGGATCAAGAGATGTTCTGAAGGGCAAATAGACATGGATCCCAGGGAGGACTTAGGTGCAAATTTTGTAGGCAAAAGGAGCTCCCATGTTCTGCCTCCTTGTCCACATATGTGAGTATTGGCCTCGATTCCCAGCCACTCATTTGTTCAGTTTGTTCAATTTACATGTATTGTGAATCAATCCCAATGCAGGAACTGTTGTAGAAACTGGACATTGGTTAACAAAATAGACGAACTCTAAGCATCAGATGAGTCTCGTCTCTGTGGAGCTCATAATAAATAGACAAGTTGGTGTCCGGTTTCAAATGTTAGTGATGCTGTAGAGAGTATAAAAGCCCAGTCAACAGAAGGGCAGTCACTTGGATGGAGGTGCTGTGTCCCTTGGGTCAGAATCAGCATTGTGAAGCTATCTTCATTCATTGCAACAGAAACTCCATTTTCCACATACCCTAAGTTAGAGTTGACTTTGGGTTAAAGAACCCTTCAAAAATATTTTTTTTTCTCGGATCTTAAGATATAGAATTAGTAATGATATCAACAATTTTTTTCTGACTCCTAAGAGCCACTTTTTAAGGAATTTTTGTTTAGCTCAGAGTTTGATTCTCCTGGAAGATTATCAGGGAAGGTGGCCTAATGACCCATTCTTTGTGAGGTTATCAAACCAGGAATGGAATAAGGCTCTAGTCTGGGTAAAGTACTGCAGTGGTGAAATTCATTACATAGTGTCAAATGGTGACTTTTGTCTTACCATCAGACAAAGTCTCACCCCTCTGGGGTCTTCCCCAGGCACTCTGGTTATCAACAGACAGTCATGGTGCCCTTGAGGTGTCCCGACAACCTGCAGTGAGTGTGGGGCTCAAAAAGAGCAGGCCTACATTCTTGAGAATCTCTTACACCAGCATCTAACTCCAGGCTCCTTTCTCCCCTCTCTCTCCTTTAAAGTGTTAGTTTTATTTCCCATCATGCTGCAAGTCTAACATGATCTAAAGGCTAAGGCAGAGAGGTGCCTTGGAGACCTCCACTAGTGACCCTTCCTATCATCCTCTGCAGAAGACTGTTTTTTTTTTTAAAACAGCCCAGAGAATGGATGATGTCTGTATTTGGCAGCTAGTAAGTGGCAGACAGATGTTCCCATCCAGGTTTGTCTTACTTTCACTTCCTTATTTTCCTATTAGTAACCCCCCCCCCCGTAACCCCCCCCCCAGTAACCCCCCCCCAAATATATTGCCTAGAAGCTTATTGAGTGAGCAAAGTAGACTAAGGCCATGCTCCACAGGAAAGCACTTTCCTAGGATCAGCTCATACACCTGGCCCTGCTGTGTATTTGCATGATTATAGATTCTGTACCTTGCCTAGTCTCTGGTAACCATTGCCCCAAGCTAAAATAGCTACCCAGGGCTTGTGTGTCAAGTACTACAAAGTGGGTGGTTTATGCAACAGAACGTTACTCTAGCTAAGGAGAAGAAGCTTCAAGAGAAAACATTAGAAGGGCCAGCTTTCTACCAAGGCACTGTGAGAGGAATCTTTCCTCACCTCTTACAGCTTCTGGTGAGTGCCATCAGTTCTTGGTGTTTTGTGGTGACAGGTACATCCTTCTCCTCACAGCCGCTGTATTCATACAGCACTTTGCTTGGTGTCCATGGCCAAATCCTCTCCTCCAGGAACAGGAATAGCTGGATTAAGGCCTGCTCCAATCAGGATGACTCATTTTAATTACATATCTGCTCACACGGACCTTCCTGTGTTCAGCAGTTATATATGAGTTCAGAGGTTTCTACGTTGACTTTGTAAATCTCTCACCGGCTCCTTCCCTGAGATGTGCCCTGTCTAAGGGTATGTCTGATTTGTGAGCCAATAAGGTAACACTCGGGATGTTCTTTGTCTGAACTTACAAGAACCTCTTGGGGAAGCCCAGGACCAGGAGTCACACCTAGGGCACCTCTCTGTCTCCCGGCACCATCACTCAGTGGCTCCTTTTTCTCTGGAGGACTGAGCTAAGACAGTGGCTCTGACACGAACTGACTGTGACTTGGCAGAATCCCTTCACTCTGCAGGCTTCACTTGCACCTGTGTTTAAAACCAGACATTGGAACAAATGCTTTTTTGAGTGTGAGCCCAGGCCTTCCCTTCTATTCATCTGTATTATCAGGATCTCTGTTATTAGAGCTTCCTGGAGGAAATTATTTGTCACCTCTTGGTGGCCAGTTGAAGAAATGGCCTCAGGGACACACTGGGTGACCCTTGTCCCTTTCTGTGTGGCCCTTAGCTGACTGCCACCATTGAGGCAGGAAAGGCATATTACTCCTGAGTGGAGCTGATGGGTCGAGTATAGGGAGTGGGGGGAAGCAGGAAAATGTACATGTGCAGTGGTTCTCGAGACCCTCACCCATCTCTTGATCTCTCCGGTTCTTTCACGCTACTGAACAGTGGTGCAAACAGTTATTGGGATCAGTGAGTCTACACTCTTAGAGCTGAGCAAACAGAGGCTCAGTTCAGAGCAGCCTTGTCTCAAACCACACATCCCCTTAGGGCCCAGATAACTAGCTAACCTTCTTGTTTCCTAAGCTACCTTGTTTATTTCTCCTGGTTCCCTGCATTGAATGTCCTACAGCAGGTTGGTTCTACCTGGTTAAGATGGTGGTGAAGATGCTGGGTGTGCCCTTTGAAAGACCAACATGAAAACTTTTTCTTATAGGAAAACAGTCTTAAAATAGTAGTAGGAAAGAGAATGTGTAAGAGGGTAGGGAGCCTGTTTTCGTCTGTTTCCATTGCTGTAAGAATTATCCAATGTTGGATAAAGAAAAGAGGTTGACTCAGTTCACACCTTTGAAGGACTGGATGGCCCCATCTACTGGGTCCCAGGTGAGGGCTCCTTGACTGTATCATAACATGGTAGGTAGCATCTCGGTAAAGACACAGTGAGAGAGAGGTTATTAGAGAGATTTTAAAAAACAACCCAGAATGACTCAGGGTCCAGGCTTCTTTTATAGAACTCACTTTTGTGGAAGTTAACTAGGGTGCTATGAGAACTCTCCAAGGGAACACACCCAGTGACCAAATTCTTTGTCCCTTCCTCCTACTAGGTTCTAGTTTTCAAGGATTCCATAACTTCCTGACATTGCCACACTAAGACCAAGTTTCAATACCTGCATCTTTGGGGACATGTTCAAGCCATATCTAAACCTTAGCAGACCTCGGAAAACATAGACTTTGCCCATCTCATTCTTGTTTAAGGAGTATTTTGTGAGTGGCATGTGTCCGCATTGGAGCAGAGTGACACAGAGTGCTGAGACCCTTGGCAGCCAAGTCCTGACTATGACTTTCCCTCATGTGCACGCCTTCCACTCCATACCAGGCTATAAGAATCAACCAACTGTGGTTCCCAGCAGCACACAGTCTAGCAAGTGGCCTGCATATTGCACTTCACTTGTGGGTCAAAGTGGCTGTCCATCCCTTCCACCCAGCTCCATTCACTCCCATCAGCTGTCTACACCCAAAGGTGGCTAAGTTTGTACTTCAGCCCGTGGCACGGCCATGTGAAGATGTTCCCAGACCCAGTATCTTTCATTTTCCAAATGAGAAGACCTGATAGACACAGTGAGATGTCTTTTTGAGTGAACACACTGGGTTTCTTTCTTTTGTGTAGTGGGACAAAGAGTACTTGGGGACAGAACTGAGGGAGGGACCCTGCCTCCTTTGTGGGAAGAGCCTTTGCTGTCCTATAAATGTGGCCATAACCTGGAACATGCTGTCCACATGTCACAAAGAAGTCTGTGTTAGCAGTTACTTTGTACACCAGTTGTTTAGAGTGATAAAACTTTTAAAACAAATTTTGCTTGAACTCGGTAATATTTCTCACATGGTTGGGGACAGGATAAAATGAGAAAAGAAAAAGGTGCAAAAGCTTTGTACAAACAAAACATGGGGAGGAGTGAATATTCAGAGGTATAGTTTGGGGCTAGGTGTGTGAGTGTGTGTGTATGTGTGTGTATATGTGTGTGCATGTGTGTGTCTGTGTATGTGTGTCTGTGTGTGTATGTGTGTGTCTGAGTATGTGTGTCTGTGTGTGTGTGAGAATGTATGTGTTTGTGTCTGTGTGTGTGTCTGAGTATGTGTATCTGTGTGTCTGAGTATGAGTGTCTGTGTGTGTGTGTGAGTGTATGTGTGTGTGTCTCTGTGTGTGAGTATATGTGTGTGTCTGTGTGCGTGTGTCTGTGTAAGTATATGTGTGAGTGTGTGACTAAATTTGACCGTGGTACCTCGCCATATTCCTTCCCTTAGCCCTGGAAGAGCCTTCTTTCTTGATCCCTCAGAGCAATAGAGTGAAAACCTTCTGCACGGTGAAGATGTTTGTTTATCTTACCAACTCTTCATTATGTTATTTCCAAAAATCTTCCAAGGAGCTTCTACCTCTGCTAAAAATCATAATTTTTAAACTATATCCTGGGCCAGAATACATGAAGCAGAGGCCCAGAAACCTGCATTTTATTAAGCTCTCTACATGATTCTTATGCACATAAAGATAGAAAATGTTTACTGAGATGAGTGGGTTGGTCACAGCCAAGGATAATTTTATTTTTCCCCTCAGGCAATACCTGGAGAAAGAGTTCCCCTGTTTAGATGTTTATATGCAGCCAAACATCTCTCCGTACACAGAGGACTCCCTTAAGGAGCCTTGTAGTAAAAAGGGTTTGACTGGTCTGTCTCAAGGTCTGGACTCGCCTGTGGCTGCTTAGCCTGCCCCCACCCCCAAATGACCCATAGTCTTATATGAGTTATTAACTGTTCTGCCTATGGCTCAGGCTTACTGCTAGCTAGCTCTAGCATCTTAACTCATTTTTATTAATCTGACTTGCCACATGGCCTGTGGCTTACCTGTATTTTATTATATTTATTTTTTGGGAGGCTGGATTGTGTCTTTTTTTGACTTTGTCTTTTTTTATATTTAGATGATTTTTTTTTTTTTTTTGCTAGCTTTTAGGTTGTCTTGTCATAGGCCAACTAGTCTTTTTTTTTTTTTTTTTTTAAATTAACAATCTTCACATATTGGCCTAACTGACCAATAGTACTGAGTCACTCAGAGAAAGCAAATAAGCCTGGATGTGGGTCAGGAGCTAATAACAAAAGAAGGAAAAACCTAGGGATTTCCAGAAACTACTAAGTTGCATCTCATATTCTTTCTATTTTCTCCTCTGTTAAAGCCATACATTTTCTGAAATGCATGCTTTCCCATTCCACTTCCTTCCCAGCCGTAATCCCCCCCCCCCCCCACAAGGATATCAAACACACTAGCAGCGAGATCAAGTATGCCCACATTAGTGGCAGATTCTACTGTAACAGGGAAACAGAGTCTAGGTTACTAGTGTCGTGGTTAAATAAGAATGGTCGCCTTGTTAGAGCAGGTGTGGCCTGTTAAGCCTTTGCTAGATCCAGCCTCTCTTGCCTCTGCCTGTGGGTGGAGCTGCTACTTCATTGCCTTGAATACTGCCATCCTCCTATCGTGATGGTAAGGGACCAGCATGGAGTTGCTTTGTTCCTGGTGTCTCTTCACAGCCGTAGGACAGTGACTAAGACAGTATGACAAGGTCACATCCTATCGTTATTGGCACTGATATTTTATAATGGCAATATAGTCAGAGCTTTAACAACTAATTTACAGGCCCCAAACGGACTCTGAGGTTGGAGGTTCTTTCTAATTGAGAAGACATGGCATAGAGCAAAACCTTGAGATCATGTGCTCAAGGGTAACGTTAGAAACTGGACTTTTCTCCTCAGCAACTACCTTAGTCAGGGTTACCATTGCTATGGTGAGACACCATGACCAAAGCAAGTTAGGGAGGAAAAGGTTTATTTGGCTTACACTTCCACATCATAGTTTACTGTTGAAGGAAGTCAGGACCGGAAGTCAATCAGGGCAGGAACCTGGAGGCAGGAGCTGATGCAGAGGCCATGGAGGGGTGCTGCTTACTGACCTTCTCAGCATGACTTATAGAAACCAGGACCATCAGCCCAAGGGTGGCAACACTCACACTGGGCTGGGCCCTCCCACATCAATAACTAATTAAGAAAATTCCCTATAGTTTTATTTTCAGATGACTTTAGCTTGTGTCAAGTTAACATGAAACTATCCATCACAGCATTAGAAAATAATTTGTTTGAGCTATTTATTGAAAAATGATTAAATATATAACCCAAACGTAGTCGGGGGGAGGTGGGCTAAGTTAAGTGCTTGTCTTGCAAGAATGAAGACTTGAGTTCAGGCCCCTAGAATTTATGCAGAAAGCTGGGTGTAGTAGCACATAACTATAACTCCAGTGTGTGTATATGTGTGTGTTTGTATTAGTGTATGTTATGTTTGAATATGCATGTATATGTGTGGATATGTATGTGTGTGTATAGATACATGGATAGGTGTGTGTATGTATATTTGTGTATGTGTATATATGTATGTGTGTGCATGTATGTGTAATAGGTGTGTGTGCATGCATGTATATATGTGTATGCATGTGTGTGTATGCATGTGTATAGGTGTGTGTGTATGTGTGTGGGTATTAGTGTGTTATGTGTGTACATGCATGTATATGTGTGTATATACATGCATAGGTGTGTGTATGTATATTTGTGTATGTGTGTATATGTATGTGTGTGTATATACATGTATAGGTGTGTGTGTGTGTGTGAGTGTGTGTGGTGAGGAGGGAAACAGGTGGTCAGTCACCCTAGCCAATAGGTACACTTTTAGGTTCAGTGAGAGAAACTGTCTCAAAAACTAAGGTGGAGAACAAAAGGACATTGGACAGTGACTGTGGTTGTCACAGACACACCTGCATACACACCCCGTTTCCCTAACCCATCCCTCTGTTGGTAGGCACCTAGGTTAGTTCCACACTGTTGTGGTCTGTGCTACAATAAACATGATGTGCAAGTCTCTGAGATGTGTTGACTTGGAGTCCTTTGGTAAACGCCTAGGAGTGGTAGACCTGGATAATACTCAAGATCTAATTTTAGTCTTTGGAAAAGGCTCCGTACTGATTTCCATGGACAAGTTCTCAATCCCACAGGCAGTGTATAACCTTCCCTTTTGTCTGAATCATCACCAGCATTTGATATTTCCTTCATGACTGCCCTTCTCACTAGAGTGAGAAAGAATGCAAATGTAGTTGTATTTTTCTGATGGCCAGTGAGGTTGAACATTTATGAACCATCGTGTTTCATCTTCTGAGACCTGTCTGTTTCATTAGCTCATTCATTATGGAGTTATTTGAGCTCTTAGATTTTTCCCCTATATTCTAGATATTAGCCTCCTACAACATTTATACATAGCAAAGGTTTTCTTTCATTCTGTCTCTTCATTTAATTGACTGTTTCCTTTGCTGAGCAGAAGCATTTCTGTTTCATGGGGTCCCATTTGTCAATCGTCAGCATTATTTCCTAAGTGACTAAAGGCTTGTTCAGAAAGTCATTGACTATATCTATATATTGAAGTGTTTTCCTGTCTGCTAGTTCCAGAGTTTTGGGTCTTGCATAAAGGTCTTTGATCTCTTTGGAGTTAATTTTCTGTGAAGTGGAAGATAAGGATCTAGTCCCATTACCACCTGCCTTTGCCCAGCTCTCACACCCTGCTTGCTGAAGACACTGTCTTTTCTCCGATGTATATTTTTGGCAATTTTGCCACAAAAACAAAACAAAACAAAACAAAACCAGGTGACTGTAGCTGTGTGGGTTTGTATCTGGTGCTTCTACTCCATGGATTTACATGTGTGCTTTTCTGTCATTACGAGGCTGTTTTTAGTCCAATGGTTCTTTAGTAGACCTTGAACAGGTGTGGCGACACTTCCAGGCTTGCTCTTTTTGCTCAGAATTTTTTTGGTTATTCCAGAGACTTTTTAGTTTCCTAGGAATTTTAAGATTTTTTGTTTTCTGTGAAGAGTGGTTTTGAAGTTATGAAGGAAGACTACCAGTTTTAATGGTAATTTTATATCATGCCACTTTGATAGAGGTGTTTATCAGATCTAAGAATTTTCTGGTGGAGTCTTTATGGTTTCTAACATACAGACTCATAGCAGCAACCAAGGCCCCAGATGTACCCTGGGGTGGAGGGAGATGCCCGTGAAAGACATGGGGTCCCCAGCAGGAGAAGCATCAAGAGAAAGTTCCATTTCAGACAAGCTGAACTGGGTGTGGCCGCACCCAGATGAGAAGGGGGTCACCAGCGGCAGGCAGAAGTGTGGAGAACATTTGCCTTGTGCTGACACCTGGAAGAGGACACCCGAAAATGTTATGGATATAGTTCTGACATGTAGGCAACTTATATAAGCACACATTTGTGCTGTGAAGTCAAGGTTCTTTATTGAACCCTTGCAGACATCTTCAAAGCAGATGAGGGCAGAACACACTTCATGGTTTATATTTTTGATTAGTCTTAGCTACTTCCAACTTAACATTAGTTTTTTTTGAAAGCAACTTGACATCATGCAGTAGTTTTTAAATCAAGCTTTTGACCTATTTTCACAGAATGACTTAAAAAACTAAAATCCAACATTTAATATATATGTATATATATATTAACATAATAATATATATATGTTGGTAAATGAAGATGTGGCACAAATACAAAAGATTCCCAGTGGACCCACAGCTCACAGCCCACAGCCCAAGACATCAGTCTAGTGACACATTTCTGTATAGGTGTAGACACACTAGTATCTTGCCCCATGCAAGAGGCTCATCATAGCAAACCCAGACAGGGAATTTTACTGTAGTGTCACGGTTAGCAATTCTGCCACATGATTTATTGACAGGGTTTACAAGGCCCCTGTAGCTTTTGTCATAGTGTGTGTTGTTCCAGAGTTGTGACCCAAGGCTCACTGAGGGCCTGCTCTAAGTTCCCATCACGCTTACTGATTTAACCTCCTGTGAGCTAAGAGCTGATACCTTGATGTTTGTGTTTCTCAGTGATAGCCTCTTATCTCCTGGGATGCCCTGTACCTCTCTGCAGCACTTTGCAGACATTAACCAAATTCAGATAAAATATATTAAGGTATAATTTCTTCTCAACAGTTTCTTGTCGTTTGGAGAAAATACTTTCCTCAGGTAGGACAGTATTAGCAATTAGTAACACCATATAGTGAAGTACTTCCTCAGAGACAAGTACCCAACATGGTTATTCAAACCCAAATGGTCGGCCCATATATATTTATGTATATGAGAAACATTTAAAAATGCTCTTTAGCAAAAACCTACTTGCTTTTCCTTATCTGTTTGCCAAAACCGCAGCTGCTTTTCCCCATCATGGATGCATGGTAGCTCATCTTTGACCTCAGCACTCCAGCTGCTGGCACAGACCTCAGCTCCTAATGAAGGAGATGTTGTCTCATGTGGCCAGCAAAGGAAGGACGACAATGATACAAGATTTTCTAGGTTGCTCTGTTTTCATTTTGTCTTCTGAGTTTCTCATTGTTGACTCTCTGGAATGTCAAAGGGAACAGAGTTGTGTATTCTTGGCCAAGCTTAGGACAGGAGGATTTGTGGGTCTGCAACATACAGTCATTCCATAGAAAGGTTCTACTTTTAGATGTTTAAGGACCATCAAGCCTCCAGTGAGAAAGCTCTTGAGTGAACTCTGGGAAAGGTTCTAAGAGGGGTAGGGTGGGATGGGGGTGGGCACCACACACGGAACTCCTCACCACCACCTGCAGAGAATGAGTTAAGGGCCCTGTCATTTGGGTAAGACTTTATGAGAGTAATGGATATCACCAAGACAGAGAGTTCCCTCAGTTGCTGGTTAGAAAAATGTTTGCAGGTGGATGGATCAGGGTTACAAGGTGGCCACAAAGCCGTCAGCGCAGGCTCCTTCCATTTTTCTGTGTGGCCATCCTTAACACATGGCATCTGATCTTGGGCTCTCTCAAGGTTACAACATTGCTGTTGGAACAGCCATCACCATGTCTGTTTCCTGGGTAGCAGGAAACAGGAGGTGGGAAGGCAAAGTGTTACATCTTCTGGCTAAGTTAGCCACCGTCTAAGTAATTCCCCTTCAAGTCCCATCTAATTACAGTCTCCTATGTTTGTTTTGTGGTTTTGAAAGAGGAAGCTGGGAGAATGGTTGACTTAAATGTAGATATCAGGGTACATCGGGGTACACTTTTTACTTATATGGAATTTTAAAAATATTGAATATAGGGTTGGGAATGTGGCTCAGTGGTGGAGTGTTTGCCTAAGTGGAGTGCATAAAGCCCTAGGGTTCATCCACTGTACTGTACATCTCTACACACACACAAACACACACACAAACACACACACACACACACACACTGAAAACATGGAAATGAAGAGTAGAAAAGTAGTTAGCAGGATGAGGAAGGACAGAGACAGGAGATACATGTCAAAGGAGACAATCTTTTGGGTCTGCATGATGACTGGGTCTAAAGCTCTAGTAACATTCAACCAACACAGGGCTAAGATTAGTAATTTCATATTGGATACTGAAAACTTGCTAAGGGGGTAGATTTCAGATGATCTTACCAAACATACAGAAAAAATGCCAATAAGGGTAATTTTTTGGTGATGATGCATTGGTTGTCTCAGTTCCTCAGTGGATACTTCAGAAGAATGTTTAAGAAAATGATTCAGTGAGGAAGTTATCTTTAGAGGTCACAGGAGTGCCTGACTTGCACCCGGTATACTTCAACCTACTCTTCATGGTTCCCATTGTTTTATTCATGAATGCCAATAGTCAGGGGTCATAACTATAGGCTTGAAGTGTAGGGGTGTGTGTATGTGTGTGTGTGTGTGTGTGTGTGTGTGTGTGAGAGAGAGAGAGAGAGAGAGAGAGAGAGAGAGAGAGAGAGAGAGAGAGAGAGAGAGAGAGAGCTGCCTGACTTCCATGGGAGTCAAGCTTGAGATGGTCTCTTTATTACATATGACTCCCTGAGCTCTCTCAGGCCTTGAGTTATAGTTGAGTATTCCTTTTGTGTTGGCTACTCTTTTCATGGCTATGACAAAATGCCCAATGTAAGTGACTAAGAGAAGAAGGGGTCACTTGGGCTTACCATTGAAAAGGGAATATGGCCCGCCCGTTGTGGAAGGGCCATGATGTAGCTGGTCACAGCATGTCCAAGGTTAGGAAGTGAATGGGTTCAGATCATTTCCTTCTTCAGCCCTTTGCATTGAGTCCTGGACTCCAGCTCCTGGGATGCAGTTGCCTGAATTGCAGGTGGGCACCCTCACAGTTAAGCCTCTTTATAGACACTCTCACAGACAAGTGCAGAGGTATGGGTTTACTGGGTGCTTCTAGATTCAAACAAATTGTCACTGATGAACAACCACAACACACTTGTGCTATTGACTATTTACACTGAATTATGTTCCTACAAAGTTATTACTCAGTACCATGACCAGTAAGGCTAATTAATGATCCATCTCACACTAAGAGACTTTAAAGACATAGAAAGAGCAGGGTTTGGTGGCAGGAGGCAGGTGGATCTCTGTGAGTTCAAGGCTAGCCTGGTCTACCTAAAAAGTGCTAGACCAGCCATGGCTAAGTAGTGATTCTATCTTAAAACAAACAAACAGGTTTTCTCCCTCTAAGGACAAGACAATCCCATCTGAGATTCATCCTGAAGGTGCTGATCTAATGGAGGGCATTATTTAAGTCAGAAACTTCTGTCTATAGTAAGTTAACAACTTGACAAAGTGCCATGCTCAGAGCTGAATGATGGTGACCTTGTTCCGGTCACTTTCTGCTTCAGAAACAAAGAATTTATGACTCAAGTGGGGGTTTTGTTGGTTTTAAATCACATTTGTTTATTTGGAGCATGTGTGTGTGTGTGTGTGTGTGTGTGTGTGTGTGTGTGTGTGTGTGTGTGTGTGTGTGTGTGTGTACCCTAGCCTGCCCATTGAGGGTAGAGGAGAATCAGTTCTTTCTGCCATGTGAATTCTCATGGAGACTGAACTCAGGTTATCAGAATTGGCTTCTGCTGAGCTATCTCGGGCCCAATACTGTCTATTTTTATACTGACTAGCAAGATTGCCCTTTATGAAATGCCATCACACTGAGACTTTGGACTAATCCCAAAGCAACAACTATGGCTGTTGAAAGCCTGGGTCCTAATGCCACATTCCACTGCAGCTTTTGGATTTAACACAGAGGCTCTGTCCAGTTCCTCAGAAGAAGATATAAGATTCCCTTAAAGAGACCCAGACATACAGAAAGGACAGATGATGGTCCTTCCCACTCTAGAAGCTGCTTGACTCAGGAGCTAGGCTGAGGAAGTAGATTGAACCCAACTCATTGTTAAAGATGATTTATATCTGAATTAAGCCTCGTGAGCTTTGTGAATGTTTCCGCTCTTGCTTGGCCCAGGGACTGTGAACTTACTATGGTCTCTCTTTCCAGTGATTGTCAACATTGTCACTGAGCATGCTCAAGTCTATACTACCCTTAAAATCGCTCTTCTCCTTAGCTTATTTTTTCTTTCCTTAAAATACAGATTCCTATAAGCAAAACCAAAACCTTTGGGTTTAGTGAGCTTGTCTCTGCCTCCCCTTTGCTTAGAGGAAATAGAGGAGACGTAGACAAGTCGGAATGGGTGATCTCTGAGATTCCTCCAAGCCTGGGCTTTCCTTCAGCCTACCACCAGAATCAGACTGACTACAAACTGTTGTGGGATATCTGATCGTACTATGACACTCTGAGACTATTAATAAAGTTAACCTTGAATCAGGGGGCGGAGTCAAAGACTAGCCAACCAAAATTAAGCCATAGAGATTTTGGAGGACCCCGATATGATGATAGAGAGGGGAAGGAATAGGGAGGGGCTTAGAAAAATTCACTGATCTCTGGGAAGTGTGGAAAGGGTCACTACTTGTTCCTTAGCTGCTTTCTTGTAATGACAGTATAATTTAGCTGTACCATATTTTCAGTGTGTGCAGGGTTCAGTACAACTGAATGGGCAGGAGCAATATTTTATAGGTGGAAAGTGCTTGAAGGTCAAGGGTATAGACATTCTGGGCAGAAGGAGAATATAAAGGTTGCTACTGTGAGCACACAGGGTTTTTGGGTTTATTTATTTACTTGCATTATTTGACGCAAACACACTAGGTTCTCGCTTCTCAAGACTGAGTCAGATTTGTGAATAGAGGGCATAATTAATTTTTTTTTCATGAATTGAGAAATGGAACTATTCTATTTATAGAAACAGAATTGAGAAACAATGTCATAAAAAAGATGTTCCACTTTAAGTGGATTATGGGTTGTCAGGAGAGATCATACAGACATCGTTATTAGGTTATATTATACCCAACTTAGTTAAAAACATATACAGAATATAGCTGGTAGGCCATTTATTAAGCCATTGGAATGGTTGACAGAGTTATGGCGTTGCCTTGGCTACAGAAGCAACAGTATTGAAGCCGTGGCCAAAGAGAAGAAAAAAAACCAAGCAAACAAAAGCCATGGTGGACACACTGGACCACTAAGGCAATAGTCACAACATTTCTTTGTCTATACCCTTTAGTGTCCTTATTGACACCTGCCTCTGGGCCTGCCTCTCTGCATCTCTATGACGGATGGCACAGGTGCCAGTCCTCTGCATCTGGCCCGGTAAACTTAGACTCCCAATAGCAGGCCTGCAAACCACACTCAGGATCTGAACAAGAAGGCACTGACTTTTTGCCCAGCTTTTCAGTATAAAGGACACTCGGCAGGCTTTTCCTGGGGACAGATTAACTTCTGAGAGTCGCTGACTTTTCATCTCATTTATGTTTCATGACCCGGGCTGTATTTTTAGCTTTATTTATTATAAGAAGTGGATTGGAAGGAAGTGTAGTTTGGAAATCACATTTAAGCTAGGATTGGCTGAAGTTTGATATTAATAATCAGACATTCAGCAAATGTTCAGAAAGGCCACTGAGGTTCTAGGTTCTGAGAACAGAGGACTTTAGAAGACTCAATTCAATTGTCAGACAGTTTATCATGAATGTATTGTCTTGTTTTTTGTTTGTTTGGTTGGTTGGTTGGTTTATTCATTCATTCATTCATTCATTCATTCATTCATTCATTCATTCATTTATTTATTTATAGACAGGCTTTCTCTGTGTTGTCCTGAAACTTGATTTGTAGTCTAGGCTGGCCTTGAACTCAGGGATCTGCCTGCCTTTGCCTCCTGAGTGCTGGGATCAAAGGTGTGCACTGCCATGTCTGATTTGGAAAGGAATATATTACAACCCCCGCGATACCCCTGCCACATTTCCACATTTTGGTCTCACTCAGTACTTGTGGAGCCCCCTTATTCTTGCCCTGCTCTCACCGCGTGGGACCCCTCTTCCAAGCTTCCCTGCTTGCCTTTCCTGACTCCCTCCACAACTCTTTCACTGAGACGTCTTCCCTGGCTGCTGAAGCTCCTCCTACCGCACAGCCCCACAGCTCTGTGATCTGCAGGTGTTGCACCCTAGAGAAAGTGCTCTTGATTTAAATCCCTTCACAGTATTGGAGGCTTTTTCCTCAGCTCTCCAAACCAAGGAGGCGGAGCTGAAGATACCCAAGCAGAACACAGTCTTCTCAACACAGTGGCTGCTGTTCCCTGAAGCCTCTTCATAGGCCAAACACATGGTCTGCAAAACTGAACAGCTAGAAAGTACATGCAAAGCTCAGATCAAACCCAAGCCTGTCTCTGTGACCTCACCTCCTTTTCCTGTCGACCCTGGCAGGGCCAAGCAGCTTGTTCTGTGTTCACAGGTCAGTGTGGGTCTCCATGTTTCTTCTCTTGTGTGTATTCACAGCACAGTGTCTGAGGCTTTGTTCTGTATCATCCTCATTCAACTGCCTGGGCCGAATGTAACTTCTGAATTCTAAGGGGAAAAAAAATAGAACTGGTCACTGTCGTGTGATGTCATTGACCAAACGAGAAGCTGCGTCCAACTTCAAAGCATATGCAGGAAAAGAGGAAGTTGGAAATACTTTTGGGTTGGCACTAACCACTTCCACATATATGAAAGAAAGCAGCAGAGGAAGCAGAAAAATGAAAAGAGTAAGAAGAAAAAGGAGGCTGTGTCTAGAGGAACGAATCCTCACGGAGTAAGAGGGGCCTGCCTCTCTAACCACAGGCCACTGATTTAGCGGCTTCTGGCATCAGTTATCCCCCCCCCCCCATTAGTACTGTTAAAGCTTTTTCTCCTCTGAGTGTTTTAATTCTTTGACACACACGGGGATTCCCCAGCCTCCTTCAGGAGAGAGCCAGGAGAAAGCAGTCAACTGATACCACAAAAGTAAGCCTAAGTGGGGCGGGCTTCACCAGCCAGGATCTCAATTCACATCAGTCCCAAAGGCTGAAGACTTTCTCCTGGAACAAGACACTAGCATTCGAGGTCTCTTTGGATTAGGCCTTTACACACTGATGAAAATCTCTCAACTGCTGCTTAGAAGGCTTGGGCGCTGTGCCACAAAGACTTGCTTAAAGGTATTAGTTGCAACTTTTGAATTTGAATCACAAAATTAAAGCCATTGAATACGAGATACAAGGGACTCTCTGCTAAGAAGACTACCATGAGAGTTTTTGTTGGAGAGAATTTGCCTTTGTCTGCTCCAGTTCCTGCTTTCTTGGAACACAAAGGATGATTGGTATGAGGTGGAATTGAAGATATATTTCCCATCTTAGGTGGCTGAGTTCATATTCTGATGCTGTTGTTACTGGAGTTCTTAGAGTCAGGATCTGAGTCTCGGCAATGCTATACAGACAGCTTCAAACCTCAGAAGATCTGAGCTCTATATTAGCCTGTCCCAGGATCCTTGAGCAGAGCCCTGAGCCTCTTGACTAGATTTTCCAGCTGCCAAAAGGGAGGGCCCACAGTTTTAGCCTGTCCTCAACTGGCCAACTGAGGAGGCAGCAACAGTGAAGAACCGAGCAACAGATATATTTAATTTGGCCACTATGGCCAGAGGTCCAGGCTAGGTCTATGGGTATGTGGAAGGTGAAGAAGTATGTATGTACAGCCAAACAGACTCAGGCAAGGGATGCACTTCCCCATCACCGATCATTGGCTCAGTGCCAGTTCTTTCCTGTAAAGTGGTCTGAGAACATGTCAGAACTGTGGGGAATCTCTTCCCAGAAGACAAGTTCCTTTTCTGGCTGGCACCAGTCTTTAGCTTATTCCTTCTCACAACATAAGATTCTTGGGGAAAGTCTATTTCTTGGGGTCCATTGATTCAATGATCTGGTCACTAAAGGGAGAGACATAAGTGTCTCTACTTGGAACATCTTCATCCTTGACTGGGTGGTTATGCTATAACATGATACTCAAGATGGGACAATTTAATAATGAATAAAGTGTTGTTGGCTTATGTTTCTTGAGTCTGAAGAGTCCAAGAACATTGTGCTGATGTTTGCCCACCATCCAGCCAGGGCCATCTTGCTACACCATAATGTGGCCAAGAGGATGGCATGGTGAGACAAAGTTAGTGTGCTAGTTGGGGGTCTTTTGGATGGTTAGGTGGAGGAGAGACACAATGCAGCATTTTTAATCTATAGATGCTCAGGTTTCTGGATTCATTTTTATTTAAAATATCTCCCTATCCCTATTTTGGTACATGGCACACTTTAAAAGGGTAGTCATTATAGTGAAACCTCTGTGTGATCTGGGACCCTAAGGAGAACTGTTATTAATAGCTGTCTCATAGATAAGACACCATAATCTTAAGTTTAGAGCAGTGTTCAGCACCAGTGTGTACATGCACATACATACATGCATGCATACATGCACATACAATAGTTACACTTTTTCAAGCATCAAAGTGTCTGTCTTACACTTTTTCATAGACCTAGAGGGTAGCATTTCTCCTATATTATGATAAACTTCTTTGGATTAGGGAGGTGTCGTGAAACAGACAGCTTCAAACATCAGAAGATCTGAGCTCTAAATTAGCCAGTCCCAGATCCTTGAGCAGAGCTCTGAGCATCTGAACTAGATTTTCCAACTGCCAAAAGGGAAGGCCCACTTCTTTAGATCCTGCCCCAGTTTCATCCTTAGGATCAAATGAAGCGATACCCCGAGGATAGATGGAATACAACCTGTTTGTGCAAAAGCTCACTGTAACGTAGGATGATTGTTCTGCCTGGGTACAGTGACAGAATAACTACTGTGGCTTCAGCATTGTTCCTAGGAGAGGCCATAGCCCTGAAAATGCTCTCTGTGTGGGACTTGCCTCTGGGATGACCTTGAGCTGAGTGATTTTGTCTGGGCTCAGGTCTGTAGGCAGAGACTAAACCTCCCTCAGTTTGAAACATTTGTCACGTAAGGGATTTTCAATGGGAGTAGGATGGTTGGAATGAAGGAAGAAATGGCTGGCATGCTTGCCTGGCCCATGCTGACCAGTGCCTTTTTCAAACGGGTTAGAAGGTTTCTATGTGCAACCATGGGCAACTCACTTCCCAGCATATTAGCATTTTAAGGTGGTAACGAAACTAAGATTTTTATTGTATATTCTGATTTCTACCCCCAAATTATTTTATTTGCAGGATCCTAGGTTTCCCTCTGTCAAAGAGAAACTCTTTTGAATAAACATAAAGCCTTACTTACATTTAAAAAGTTATCAGAAATTATCCTTTAGATGTCTCCTGCTCCCCTTACTTCAGGTAAAGCAGGAAGGGAAGTAGAGTGGAGATAGTCCCTCCCTCGTCTCTGAGTGACAGAGTCTGCCCAGTGGAGGAAAGACAGAGATCAACATAGGTCCTCCCTCCTGGTAGAACAAGCATAAGGCACAACTTGCTTTTAGAAGCTCCATTTTTTGTGAACACTTAGGACTCCAGATGCTTGAAATTCCCTGTATGCCACGTTCCTATTTGTAAATGAGCAAACAAGTCCAGGTGTCTAAGCTCCGACCTTGGTATAGGAAGAGGAAATTTTAGTTCATGCCTAGAGAAAAAAAGAAAGGTTCGGTTTAATAACCAGGATGTATCTGAGGATCTCTGAGTGGCAGACAATACTCCAGGTGACGTTGACAGAGCAATTCTGTTTTTCATTGTTGACTTCAAGTGAGGGAGACAGAAAATGGACAAATACACGTATGTCCAGCAATAGGGGCACAAAGAGAAACATTGAATAGGGCAGAGAATGAAGGGGAGGGAAGGGGGGACTCCTGCTTTCCTAGATGTCCAATCATGCCAGGAAAATCAGTGTTTGTCAACACCAGGTGACTTTGGAGGGGGGTGGGGGGCATATGCTCCCAGTACAGAGGAAGGATTTTTCCCATCCATTTCCAAGAGACCCACTTTCAAATTAAACCTGTCAGGAGAACTTCAGGTGACCTAGATCCAGGGTTATCTTAAAGGATGCCAAACTCCTTTAAAAATGAACATATTTTAGGTGGTCCAGCCAGGATGCAGGCTATTTTGAGACTTCCTGAACATCATTTCTTGGCAAATTCCTTGAAATAAATCATGTATTGCACTGTCAGAGGTGCAGGGCAAAATGATGACTAAGACACCACTCCCCCCGCCCTGCCGCCTCCCTGTCCTTGAGAAGCCTGTATGTAGCTGGGGTTTAGACATTGAAACAAACTGTGGCCTCACTGGGTCAGCGCAGCTTGGAGATGTGACCAAAATTCTCTGGGACCCCAGAGGGCAAGCAGAGAGCACTGCCTCCAGGGTATTGGGTAACATTTCAGGCTGCAATGACTTCTGATTCTTGGTTCATTTGTTCATTATTCCAGGGTCATGTGCTGCCTGCAGACATTGCTTGGGTTCGTAACTGTCATGTCTCTGGACAATTGCTTTACTGGGATGTAGTTCACATGCCATACAGTTCATTTATTATGATGAGCTATATGGTTCATTTGTAATAGTATTCAAACTATACCATTCATTAGGGATTATTTTTTGTATAGTCATCAAGAAGTACAACCATTATCAACTTTAGATCATTGTTATCAGCTCAGAAAGAAACCACACTCACCAACAGCCACACACTGTCCCCATCCTTCCCAGTTTTACTTCTTAGCTACAAAGAACGCACAAATATATGGTCGTAGATGCATGAAGAGAGCATGGGGAGGGAATATGGCAGCAGTTTGGGTTATTTGTATAAACAAAATCACACAGGCATTCTTCTGTCACCCCCCTCCCACTAATGATTTCAGAGTTCATTCATGTTATTTCAGGCTTCCACGCCATGGCCAGACACAGTCAGAAGTCCTTTCTCCACATGCCAGCTAATGACTTTGGGATGCTCCTAGCTGGGGGCTACTCTGAATACAGCTTCTTCTGACAGCTGTGGGTGCTTTTTTGTGTTGCTGTATATTTTCAGTTTTCCTGGGTCTCTTCCTGGGTGGGAGTGCTGGTTTGTACATTAATTAATTCTCTTTAGTTTTCTTGAAGCAGGCCTCAGCTGCTTCTCCTCACGGCTGCATCATTTAACATTTTAAGTAGTGTGTGAAAGTTCCAATTTCTACACATCTTTACTAATATTTGCTTTTGGGGGGTTTCTGTTTGTTTTAAATTATGCCCAGGGGTCGTGAAGTGGTTTGATTTGCATTTATTTAATTGATGGATTGTGTTGGGTGTCTTTCCACATGCTCACTGGACTCTTACACATCTTCACTGAAGTAATTTCAAACTCAGATCATCAGGCTCCGTGGCAGGGGCTCTTAACACTGAGCTATCACACTGGCCCAGATCAGATATTTTTTTAAGCTTCCCTTATGATTCTATGGGACTGGAAAACACTTGTACAGGGTGAGAAGAACAGGAGTCATAATTATCATTTAGAGACAATACAAACGGAGGAAGGAAGAAAGGAAGGAAGGAAGGAAGGAAGGAAGGAAGGAAGGAAGGAAGGAAGGAAGGAACCAATGATAAAGACCCAAGAAAGGTGGTCCAAAGAGAAAGATGATAAATTGGGGAACATGTTCTCACAAAAACCAAAGATAGAGAGGTTCGGAAGAAAGCAGGCAGTGGATAGGTGAGCTGGGGAAGCAGCGGATGGCAGTTCCAGTGAGGGTAGAAGGCACCTATACTTTTCTTCAGCTCATCTACTCCACAGAGGAGTAGGGCCAGAAGTGCAGACAGCCTCGCGGTTCTGAAGGAATGTTCTGCCTTCTTTCCTGGTTTTTTGTTTGTTTTGTTTTTTAAGTGAGGAAGACTAGAAATTGCCTAAAGGTGGCAGGAGAATCCTGCAGTGTCTTCTTTGCTGGTGTGGTATCCTCTGTTGTGGTTGGGTATCTGCTACAAGGGCAGCCTTGTTCTGCAGTACTTGGGTGACAGCCCGTTAATGTTTCTTTACCGTGTCTTTGTCTGTTTTACACTTAGCAGCTGCAGGGCCGTTCACATACACTCCTTTCACACGAGCATGACATCTTCCCTACCCCAAGCCCAGGGAAGGTCACTGCGAAGATGGCACCTCAGTTTGTCATTTGTGATAAAACATCATGACCAAAACTAACCTGAATGGGAAAGCTTTTGTTTTAGCTTATAAGTTAGACTCTATTGATGAGGGAATCCAGAACAAGAACCCGGGCAGGAGCATGGAGGCAGGAACCGAGTCAGAAATCTTAGAGGAATGCTTACTGGCTCACTCTCATAACTTGCTCAGCCTACCTTCTTATATAACCCAGGCCCTTCCTGCCTAGGGATGCCTCTGCCCACCAGGGCTGAGCCCTCCCACAGAAACCACTTGTTAAGAAAATGCACACCCCATGCCCAGGAGCTAATTTAATGGAGGCGATTTCTCAACTGAGGTTCCCTCTTCCCAAATAACATATGTTTATGTCAAGTTGACAAACACTAACCATGGCGGCAGAGACTATGAGTTGGTTCAAATGTCTTACCTCTTGCTAATAACCTGTGGTCCCTGCAGGCGAAATGTTAAACCTGTTTTTTTTTTAATTTTATTTTTAATTCTAATACTACAGACTTACATTTAAAAATAAAGGAAGAAAGAAAAAACAAAGTTATTCCTAATATCCGGGTGATTGGGGCCATGTTTCCAGAGCCCTGAAGCCAAGGTGATACATGAACATATGTAATCATCTTCACTCAGCCTTCACTGGCCAAGCATCTCCCAGCATCTGCCATCACCATCATGGTCCCTGCCCATCACAATTACTTATCTAGATAGACCACAGTGCTTCTTCTGTTTGCCTCCACTGCCTGGACAGAGACCAGCGGTAAGCTGCAGACTCTAGCCCAGTGCTTCTCAACCTTCCTAGTACAGCGACCCTTTAGTACATTTCCTCATGTATCTGATAGGCAGGATATCTGCCATGCAACCCCCAGCCCACAGGTTGTGAGCTGCTTCTCTGGCATAAACTGTGATTTGGTCTCAATGGAAGAAGAGGAGAAGCCAAGCATTTCATTTCCCCTGAAGAGGCTTCAGTTTTCTTGTCTCTTCCGATGGAGGTACCCGTGGTTCACCCCTAGAAAAAGGGCCTAGTCATTCATTTGGAGGCTGCCTGTGTTTAGGAGCTGGGATTTAATAAACCAAAGGGAGTTACTGTCATCCCTGGCTTACTCAGACAAACCAAACCTCTCCCTCCGGCCTTGCCATTCAGTAACTCTCTACTTCCGAGGTTCAGAAGTTATAAACAAGGAAACAGATAGATTGTTTTTAGACACTGTTTCCTCCCCAACTCTACCGGGGCTTAGAGGTGGCAAAAGTCCATTGTGGTGTCTTCCACATGTGCCCCAGCCTTGGAAGGAGAATTGTCCTCACTGTTGGTCACCTCTGCATAACTTCATGTTTTCTCCCACATCTTGCATTGTATCACAGTGGGACGAGTTGACAGTGTCATCATACCTATGCTAGTGGCTGTGTGAATGGCTGTGAGGTTCCCATAGCAATGCCTGGGCCTACCTGCAAGAAAGTGGGTAGGAGGTAATAACCTAATGTGTGTGTGGCTAAGAAGGGACCCAGGGGAAGACCCTTCTTCCTCCCTCTACCTAGTAAAAGCCTTCTTCTTATTGATGGCTGGAATCCCCTGTTGGTGCACCATCACACTGAGTTGAGAATCCTGCCCACTCTCAAACCTCATGAGCCATGGGATAGCTGCCCCAGCTGATTGTCTTTGCTCTTGTCATCTGCGATTCAGACATGCAGTGGACTTGCCTTTCTTCTCAGGTTTCAACATCCTACTCTACCTCAAATTCTCCTGTCCGGGCTGGTTGTCTCCAGGGTCTGAAGTGGAACTATCCATGGAGCACATTGGACTAAGGAAGCTGAGCACAATCGTTTATCACTCTGAATCCCCACCATGATGGACTGAGCCATAATGGAACCTTTGTTCCTTAAACTGCTTTTGTCAGGGGACTTTGTCACAGCCGACAGAAAATGAGACTGAGGCAGTACTCATGTCTTGTTCTGAGACACTGATGTTCCCGATCTCCTTTAGCACAGGATGGAGAGACTTGGCTAAATCTTCATCATCCTCTGCCACTTCTCTCTACTCATTTTAAAGGTACAATGGGAAACATAAAAATAAAATAAAGGCGCATATAGTATGCACCAAGATACTGTAATGTCATAAGAGAAGTGTTCTCTCTTTCTCTCCGTGTGTGTTTGTGTGTGTGTGTGTGTGTGTGTGTGTGTCTGTCTGTCTGTCTGTCTGTCTGCCTGCCTGCCTGCCTGTCTGTCTGTCTGTCTGTCTTTGATGGGCACAGTCTTGGCCCTTTTTTCAACAGTGCTTAACAGCCAAGGAAATGAGCAGAGGTCTGGAAGGGACAAGTCAGTGTTGTGCTGAGCAGCAGGAAAGGATTGTTGTTTCATGTTAATTAAAAGCTGCAGGAGAAAGAATCAGACCTGTAAAGTGTGAAGAGAGACAAGTTAGTCAGGGAGATGGCAGTGGGGTGACCCTGCCCTTGGGAAGGCTTGGGGGGATCTGAGTAGAAGGATGGAAGGCAAGAGTATATCAAAATGGAAAAGCAAAGATCTAGGCATTGACAACAATAACTGTTTTGATAATAGACGTGAAGAGACTTCAGCAGTGAAGAGATTCCAGCAGTGAGGGTAAATGATTTATATGTATATATAATGTAATTATATATATAATATAATATTTTTAATATATGAAATCACCTTCACTGCTTAAATATATAGAAATATATATATAAATAATATATATATATATATATATAAATACATGTTTATTTATTTATTAGAAATCCCTGTGCCAGGGTGTGAAAATGTAGTGCCTGTTACATTTCAGGCATGTTCAGATAGGTCAGTATGGCATATCAGCTTGACTTAGTGATGCATAACTTCCAGGGAAGGCACTCACCTGAGCACCAAGTGTGCATCTTGGAGAATTGGAAGCGTAGCCAGAACTGCTCCCCACTTGCATACAGACTCCATTCTTCCCCAGATGGATTAGTAGGAACTTGAGCTGAATGAGTCAGGTTCTGGGGTGAGGAGGGTAGAGAGGGCCATGTAGTTGGAGCAGCCCATGAGGACTTACCGTGTGCCTCATTGTGGCCGAGGAGCATTCTCTTCATTGCATTTCTGATAGGTGCTTTCCAGAAGAGCCTCTAAAGTGAACTTCCATTGTCTAGTGAGTCAGTTCCAGTCTCCAGCTCACCTGAGGTGCTCAAGCCTAGAAGGTTAAGAACTAAGTACACAGAATGATTTTGTGTCAGTATCAGAGACCCCAGGAGGAGTATGACCGGTGGGGTCTGACTGAGAATGTTTCCCCAACACCAGACTTATGGCAATAACTAAGCACACAGCCAGTTTGGGGATGAGACATCTATAAAATCCACTCGGAAACATTACCAAAAGGATCTGGAGAGTGCTCCCTCCTCTTCCCATCACCAAGGAAGGCTGATGGATTCCAAAGGACAGCAAAACAGGAAGGGCCTCATTTCTGAGGCCCTGAGAGCCCTGTCATGCACTGCCACTTGGCACTCATCACCTTTCCAAGGCAATTTTCAGTGTAGTGCTCTCCAGAGTCACCGCTGCTCTGCTAAAGGATCTTACAGCCTCACCTGCAGAGATGCTTAGAAAGCTGTGATTGTGTCCCTCGCCTAGTCCCTTCCTCTGCTTTGTCCTCTCAGGGACACTGAACTCAATTATCGGTTGTCAGCCTGCTACTTCCTGGCTCCCCAACTGCTGGTATCTTGCCATCAATGAACTCCAAAGCAATTCATAACCCTCTTTCCTGCCCCCCCCCCCCATGATGGCAACACAGGTTCCTCTGTGCCTAGCTGGATGCTGCTGAGTCATCCTTGACTCACACTTCTCTTTACTCTAGCAGCAAATTAAGGGCTGAATCCTGTGGTGTGTCTTTCCATGATGTCACTTGAATCTGTCTCCTCCTCATTGCTACTGTCCCTCTTCTGAGTGGGCTAAATGCCTTCTCTCGGGGAGTACCCTATTGCACACTCTACTCTAGGGCCCACTTTCACACTGACTTAAGCCCCTTTAACTACGTTCCTAATTTGGCTCCCCTGATGTCACGTTGAATATGAAGTTTTTGTTTCAGAGATCACAACACCTTTTTCAACGTTCAAGACAAATTAAGCAAGCACTGTTTTAGGGCATGATTATTATTATTTTTCTTTCTTTTGAGCTACAGCAACCTTTCAAAAGATGGAAACAAAGACCTTTTTTGTATAATTTATTTATTTATATTGTGTGTGCCCTGGTATTTTGCCTGCAGGCATATTTATGTATGTAAAGGTGTCAGATCCCCTGGAGTTGGAATTGTATAGATAGTCGTGGCATGTGGGTGCTGGGGATTGAACTTGGGTCCTCTGTAAGAACATCTAGTGCTTCTAACTGCTGAAATATCTCTCCAGCCTGATAAGACCTTCTTAATGTCACTAAATTCTGTCTTTTGTGCATGTATATGCTTGTTGCGGAGCTTAGGTGATTGGAAAGCCCTATATTATTTATCTCCTATTTATTTTTACTTTTCTTGCACCTGTGCAGTTATGCCTACTCAGCATTGTTCTGAGAGCTTTCCATAGGAGAAATGATTTAGCTCTCCCAACAATTCCAATCGCATTTTCATTTTACCAAGGACAAACAAAACCAATGTAAAAAGATGGGTCATCAGCTAGTCTTTAAAACGAGGATGTGACAAAGCCAGTATGTGAATTTGTATCAGTGTGAAGACATCAGACCCACACTCCCAACCTCTGAGTCCAGGCATCCCAGTCACCAGTATTTACTTTGTAGTTAGCTGATGTTTTGTAGCCAAGGAGACATGTATGCTTACTGGTGGTCAGAAATACTGATGCAGGTGATGGCCACAAACATAGCTGCCATCAGGAGCTGACTGTGGACACTGTCCAGGAAGTCCTTGTGTAACTCGGACGTGGGGTTTTGGCATTTGCATCCTTCTACTTCTCTCTCTCTCTTTTTCCCTAGTACATGGGATGCATTGAAGTACTGCAATCAATGAGGTCCCTGGATTTTGGGATGAGAACCCAAGTTACAAGGTAAGAAATTGAAATCAGGGGGGCTCTAAGGGATTGTAGCTTAAAGTCCTGGTAGTTTCTCCTGTGGGTCTCTTATGAAGTCTTCCAAGCCATCCATCTAGTTAGAAGGGAGAACTGCCCCTTCAACCTTGTGTAACTGGCTTTGATCTCATGTGAAAGCTTAAGGCCTATATGGAAAAGCATTAGCATTACATATGAAGATTTACAAGGTGGTTGGTGGTTCAGTCTATAGAAGTAACTGTTTTCCTAGGTACCAAAGTGTTTAAACGTATGTGTAGAAACAAGATACTAAGAGTCTCCAACATATCAAAGAGGTCACTAAAAACATCAACTAAGAACTTTTGACACCATAAAGGTCAGGATACCCTGTTCATTCAGTCTCTGACAGGTTCTGTCTGGGTATCCCTCCATTTTGTACAATGAAGTGGGTAGACCTCTACTCAGACTTGCCCCATGAAGCTTAATACAAGAAACCGGAGCCCTTGCAAGGCAGGGCTCAAGTCCAGAGCATCAGTACAAGGCATGCTGCCTTAGAGTTGGCTTTAAAACAATGATGTAAAGAGAGGTAAGTGACACCAGCAGCTGGGAAAGCTGTGGCGGGAAGGAGATGGGGTGAGAGAAATGTTTGATGAATGGTTTAGGATGAAGATTGGGGCATCTTTTGTGCAGGGTGCCAAGTGTACCTCAGAGGCTTGCCACAGCTCCCATCTGGATCTGTGACCGTGAGCCACCTGTTTAAAGGTGAATGTTTTCATTATGGAGAGAGAATGACGTCTCCTGATGCTCATCTCATATGATTCTAGACACAGAAGCTCCCTGTTACCCAGGAGCCGGGGAACAAATACCTTCTCCCATCTAGGAGACTTGCAGTATACAATGAAGTGTTAATTCCTGTGCTGTGGTTTTCAAAACCTTATCTCAAAATGTTTTTAGTTTATTTAGACTCAAATAAACTTTTGATATAATAAAATTAACCTGTATAACCCCAAGGTTCCAGAAAATACACTCTAGGGGATGCTGACTTGGACTCTGCCTATGAAGAATTCAATTCTGCCTTTCCAAATTTCTCCTCACCAGTTGTTGGCATTCCCTTGAGAACCCTGCTTAGGAGGCATAATCGCTCAAATGTCAGAGGAAGCAAAAATAGATGTGGCACAAATAACACAGGAATGGCCAATTTCCTAAGTGTTGCAATAGGCGTATAAATAAAAAAAAATACAGAACTTAGTAGTATCAGGATCTTATCAATTTTTTTTTGTGAAATGTCAAACAAATGGCATATAATTGTGTTTGTGACACCTGGACTGTAGAAGAGACTTGGTGGATATTTATTTGATTAGAAGTGCCTTTTTTAATCTGGTTGCAGATCCCATGTCTAGAGGTGGTCCCAACATTTCTCCTCTTTTGTGTCCTACTTTTCATTCTTAAACCCTTCGTGTTGTTCTACAAAGGACACAAGTTCTAGATTCCTTTCCATCCTGTTAACCTATTTGGGCTTCTTTTCAATGATCCTGCACCTGAGAAAACCCTTCCTATGATCCTACAAATGCCAGGAAGTGTTTGATCCTGGGTGCAAAGTACAGAAACATGGCAACTGTTCTGACATGAGTACTATAGTCTGAATGTGCCCCCACTCATACAGCTTATTTGGTGGTGTGGTTGTGTTAAGATACTATATTTTTTTTTTTTGGAAGTGATTAAGAGACAAAGACAGAGCTCTTCTTGTGAGTAGAGTTAGTGTCCTTTTCAAAGAAGTACAGGGAACTGCTGTCCCCTTCTTCCACATGAAGATCAGAAAGGGCTCTTTGTTATGAAGGAAGATCACTTTGCCAGACACTGAGTCTGCTGCTGTGTTCACCTTGGACTTGCCAGCTTTCTTGACTGTGAGAAAAAAATTAGTATGAATTATAAATTTATCAGTTTTAATATTTTCTATAGTAGCAGGAGCCCAAGACTGTGATAGTAAGATCTTACTTTCTCTTGATACATCTGATTACATACAGACCCATTCTTTCACTGAAAATTTTAGAGGGCTCTGAAACCGCTTGAGTATTATGGGTCCTGCAAGAGTAAGACAAGGGTCTTCTTCTGAGGAACTTAGCATTTGAGGTGCGAAACAGACTGTTAAAGGGAAGAAACTTGTAGTGGGATTATGTTGTTATATTGTAAATAATTGTCCTGCCTACTGGTTTAATAAAAATGCTGATTGGCCGAAGGCAGACAGGAAGGATGGGCAGGACTACCAGACTAAGAAAACTCTGGGAACAGGAAGTACAGAACAGAGAGGCCAGAGAGACAGCACAGGGACACCATGATAAGATGCTAGCAGACACAGAGGAAAGAAGTTGAAATGGTCTGAGAAAAGGTACTGAGCCGCATGGCTGAAGAAGACAAGAATCACGGGTTAGTTTAAGAGCAAGAGCTAGCTAGCATTATGCCAAAACTATAGACTGATCAGCACAAAATTAATATAAGCATCTGTGTGTTTCTGTGGGTCTGTGGGTCTGAACCATGGGCTGGACAGGTCAGAAACTATACAGTGTGCTTTTAGGTAACAACTGGTACCATTGCTCTAACAATAATGTTAAGTGGAATGTCTTTCCGTATGCTGTGAATTACCATTGGAAATAAAAGAATTGTTTTGACCTATTGAAAAGCAGTTTAGAGGCAGGCAGGAATTCCAAGCATAGATAAAGGAGAAGGAGGGTGTAGTCAATAGAGATGCTGCAGCTAAGGAAGCAAGATGTAAAGGAACTCAGATAATGCCATGAAGCCACATGGCAAGACATAGATTAATAGAAATGAGTTAAGTTGCAAGAGCTAGCTAGCAATGAGCCTAAGCCATAAAGCAAACAGTTTGTAATTAATAAAAGCCTTTTTATGATTATTTGGGGCTAAGTAGCTGTGGGACTGCAGGTCTGGACCTCAGACCAGACAGGCCAGAAACTTCTGGCTACAATTATGCACAAGAGATGGACCTGTAAGCAGGGCGCTTCCAAACTTTACTATTTCCTAATTATTCAAATACTGAATAGTTATTAGAACATTAAGAAACACATGAAAGGAAAGACTGCTTATAATCCTACCCAGAGATGATATCTATTATCACTTTGTGTCCAGAGTATCTTTACAGCCTTTATTTACTACACATGAGATTACAAAAACATAAGATTGCATATCTCTACCACACTGAACATTTTCCTATTGTTACATTTTTTTTACTGCAGCTAAATATATAAAATATATAAAATTACCATTTTAACCATCTTTTAAGTTCAGGAAGTATATGTTAATTCACACTACTGTATAAGCAATGCCAGCATCTGTTACAATGAGGCTTCTTGGTCCCGGGCAGCCAGAGGTCCAGACCCACAGACCTGCAGCCCCAGACCCCCTAGCCACCTGCATCCCACCACAAGTATCCACCTCCAGAATGTATTAATCTCCCCAGAATAACATCCTGTACCCATTAAACACTAACTCCCTACCCCCCATCCGCAGTCTTTGCGAGCCTTCTTATTTCTGTCTCTGTTGTCTTGACTAGATCAAATAGTTTAGATGATTGAAAAGGTTTTGATTTGTTTTGCTGGTTTTCTCTGAAAAGTATACGCTGTACTCTTACTAGCCATACATTGTAATATATGGGTTACAAATATAGGCTCACTGTGTGTACTATTTGGATGGGAACATTTTATGTGAGTCCAGAAGTTTTTCCCTAGGCCCCCTTCTCCTGTCGACAACAGGACCAGCACAGCCAGTCAAATGGGCATCTTGACATCACTTCAAGCCCCTGAGCAAATTGTCCTCTCATATGATTAGAATAAGAAAATGGTTCGCCTTCTCTGTAGCATCTATTTCCCATCTTGGCTTTCTGAATACTTAATCCTGTCCTTTCTCATTTATTTTTGCCTTGTTTAAACTTGTTTTTCCTTGTCTGCGTCTATGTGCCATGTTTGTGCCTAGTGCCAGTGGAGACCAGAAGGGATCAGATCTCCTGGGACTGGAGTTACAGAGAGATGTAAACCATCATGTCCAGAGTCCTTGAAAGAGCAGCCATTGTGCTAAACCACTGGGCCATCACGCCACCCCTTCTTTATAATTTTTATCTCAGCTTTTGGCCCTGATGATGGCCCAGATCTCAGTTGTTAGCAAGAGGATTCAAGGGCAAGGGAGCAGGCGTTGCCTGCTAGTTCAGAGAAATAAGATTATTAAGGAAGCAAAGACAGAGTCACATTTATCTTCAAAATATATGGAAACAGAAACAAATAGAAAAGGGGAAAGAGGAAGTGAAAAGCCAGTGGCAGATGGTGGGCCATTTGCTCTCCTCCATAGAAATGCCCTCCTCATGAAGGCTAGAGAGCTAACCAACCCAGCTACCCCCCAGGCCCAGAGCTAGAGCTATAACCAAATCTATGAACTGTTGAAGCATATGAAGGGGATAAACCTACAGATCCAAAATGGCAGGATCTCCGTGACACAGGACAACAGGATATCCAAGAGGAGCTCCAGTGAGGGCCCGTTATTGGTGGTGTAGTAGAAGCCAGAGGCCTTGAGTCAGACCCATGATTCATGGCAATGAACTTGTAAGTAAAGAATGGACTGCAGGGTAAACTGTGATTCAACAGACCACACTGCAGCATCCATGATGAGCTGCTGCTGTTTCTTCTTCTCTTCTTCTTCTTCTTCTTCTTCTTCTTCTTCTTCTTCTTCTTCTTCTTCTTCTTCTTCTTCTTCTTCCTCTTCTTCTTCTTCTTTTTCTTCTTCTTCTTCTTCTTCTTCTTCTTCTTCTTCTTCTTCTTCTTCTTCTTCTTCTTCTTCTTCAAAATTGTTTGTGTTTTGTTTCTTTGTATTGTTAGATTTTGGGTTCTTTTTTTAAATTTGGTTTTGATTTGTCGGGAACTTTGCAAAGGCAAATGCGAGGAGGCAGGGAGATGAGTGGAATCAGAATGCATGATGTAAAATCCACAAAGAATCAATAAACATTAAGGAAAATTAGAGAAATGTGTCTTCTCCACAATTTTAAAAACAAAGTTAAACACAAAACCTAAGTTTGCCCTAAATCAAAAAACACAGATAAACCAGGAATCAAATCATTAACACACAAAGTTCAGCTTCCTCCCCTGAATTAACTATCCACATATATAATGACAGAAGAACCGATCTTCACTCTCCTTAGGATGCCTCATCACACAGGTCAAGGTGAGAACCTGCCGTGGCGAAGGAGGAACAGATGCACCAAGGGAAATCCAGGAAAGGGCTGATGGGCAAGGCTTGTCTTTTATCCTGAAGAACAGAACTTGATATTCGGAGCATGAAGAAAATTTCAGAGGCCTTGTGTCCCAGTCACTGCTCCATGGCTGAGAAGAGACACCATGAGCAAGGCAACTTATAAAAGAAACCATTTAATGGGAGTTTGCTTAGAGTTTCAGAGAATGAGTCTGTGAACTACACAGTAAACAGCAAGGAGCAGTATCTTGGGGTTCATATCTTATCCCCAAGTTATCCCTCAGAGAGCATGAGACTGGGTTTGGCATGAGCTTTTATAACCTCAAAGCCAGCCCTCAGTGACAGGCTTCCTTGAACAAGGCCACTCCTCCCAATCCTTCCCAAACAGTTCTATCAGCTAGGGACCAGGCACTCGAATACATGAGCGTGTGGGGTCATTCTCATTTAAATTACCATGCCATATTTGATTCATCATTGTGGTACATAATAACTCCAAGGTGCAGGGCCTCTAGCCCTTTGCTCACTGTGCTGCCATCTCCCAGTACTTAGCACTCTGAATTTGCAATTCATATTTGAGAGTGAAGTCAGCTATTCTCAGCCTACTGTGGATCTCTAGGGGCAGCTAGGAGGTAACAGCTTACAGTGAAGGGCATCAATTTCAGCGGGTTTTCTGAGGGAAAATGGGGAGTTGTAAGAGAATGGGGGATGAGTAATCTCTTTGGAGGTCATGGCTTAAGATTTGTTTTCTCTACCTGATAACAACAGATTACACAGATATGCCCTCCCCCAGTCCGTGAAGGGCAGGGTGGAAATATCTGAGTACAGATGAAAGGCAGGCATCTAGGTATTTTGAATACTAAGTATGGAAGCAGAGATTATAACTCAAAGGAACTGTCACACTCATTTTCTGTTCTCCCCATTGTTTTAAAGGGCAGTGAACTTGCAAGTTCAACTCTCCGTCTTGAAAACTAATACTGTGAGCCATTACCTCCTCGCTGCCCCTGCAGCTCCACAGTAGGCTGATCTTGTGTTGTTGGCTAAGCCTAGTTTAGGCTTCACTTTCATACAAATGCAGGGTGCTGAATACTGGGAGAGGGCAGGCAGGGCAGTTGAGCAAGAGGCTAACAAGAGACTTCAGTGGGATGGGTAAGGCAGTTCTTCAGAAACAAATCTCTGTCTGTGTTTTATTGTGGATTAAACCCTGGATCTGGGCATGCAAAGCACATCTTTAGCCACTGAGTGTCATGTTGTCCCATATTCCCCCCACCCCCACCCATGCACATGCAACCCAGCTCCTATTTGGAGCTGTCAGGGCACTTTATTGTCCACTATCCTTGAGTTTGAGGATTGTCTCTTAATTTGGGGCCACCCAATGATGTCTGGGACATAGTTGATAGGTGTCTTAGTTACTTTTCTATTGCTGTGAAGAGACACCATGAGTGAGAAAACTTGTAAACGAAAGCATCTAACTGGGGGCTTGCTTGTCCGCCCTTTCAGAAGGTACACCCATGAGCATGGTGACAGGAAGGCAGACAGGCATGGCATTGAGCAGTAGCTGAGAGCTTACAGTGGATCTGCAGATCAGAGGCAGAAAATGAGAGACTATGCCTGGTGAAACCTCAAAGCCCACTCCAGTGACAAACCTCCACCACGGCCACACCTCCTTATCCTTTCCAATAGTTCCACCAACTAGGGACCAAGCATTCACATATGTGAGCCTATGGGGGGCCGTTCTCATTCAAACTATCAGTAAATATTTATGACTTTTTGGTCCTAACTCATATCTTCAAGTGGCTCTGGAGTTCTTAAAGCTTTGTGGTCATCCATGGCTAGTAAAAGGCAAAAAAGATAAAGAGAACCTAAGACATAAGGATCTGGAATTTTGAAGTGAGACAGAATTCTAGAATAATGAGCCTTGGGAAATTGTTCAGGTACTTGGCTGTTCAACCCAAGCGTTTTGCCTGTTGGTTCTGTGCATATGTGTTTTTGTGCAAAGGAATTGAATACGCTCACCACAGATCCTCAGTGTGGTTTTGACGGGCTTGAGGTCTGGAAAGTGGCTGTGAGCACGAGAGTGACTTCTCAGTCTGAGTGCAACCTCTTTCTGGGTAAAGGGACCAGATGTGGTGTCCAGTTGTCAAGCAGTGGCCAGAAGTTTATTAATTAATAGATACTATTATCAGCATCTCCATCATCATAAACTCTAACATTCATAAGCTAAATATTACTGTGTATTGTGTTATTCGGGTGATTTCTGAGGCAAAGGGCATTAAGGGTTTTACAAAGGTCAGGTCACATGTCCATAAATGATAGGAGTGGAGACTGGTTCTGGTGACTCTTCAGCTCTTTACCTCCAAGGAAGAAAATTTTCGGAACTATACTTTATATATAGCAACCCAGCTTATAATATTATAGTAGAATGACTTGATATAGTTATAAACAGAGGAAAAGACTAGTCAGCAAATACATTTTATACATTAACCCATTTAGAAAAAGTGATTAAAAAAAAATGTTCTGGTGAGGTGAGGGTGTTGTACCTTGAATTTTTTTCCTCTTTTAAGGGACCAGATTTAGGAAAATGTTAAAAGCCAAATGTGACAGAGTAAGAAGACACTGAGTCCTCAGTTGGAACTGGACCTGGCTGTCCTCATGTGTGAGCTCTCTCTAAAACACACAAGGCTTTGTACATCTGCAGCTAAGAATATTTTAGTGTTTTGTTTGTTTTTTTCGAATCTCGACTAAAGAAGGGGAAAAATAGGGTTAGACGGACGTTCTCAACTATTGCAAAAGGGCTTATTAGAAACAAAATGTTGGAGCATGTTCCTGGAAGTTTTGACTGAGGAATTTGTATGTCTAAGGTCCCAGGTGACATCCATGCTACCAGTCCAGGGGCCAGACTTTGAGACTCAGATGCAAGGGATGCTTGCCTATCCAGTGATTTGAAAATAAGGTCTCCTTAGACTCTTAGACTCGTACTGTTAGACTATGTATCACATAACATGCCCTTATTTTGGAACAAGTGGCTCTTAGAAAATCATGTGGAACTTTTACTTTTGTTTGTAGGACAGGAGAATGGGTGTAATGGGGATACAAGAATAGTGAGTTTTCATTTTCCAACACTGTATATATACAGAGAAATTAGTGATATGGGTCTGTTAGGGGCATGTGCTAAGAGGACTCTAGAATTTATTAAACATGAATTGCATCCTGAGAAAGACTGTGAGGTTGATTAATAGAGAGTTTGTGGCCAAAGAAAACACAAGCCAGTTAGTGCATCTCTAAGGAATGACAGGCTTTCCCGTTTTCTGTTGCTGTTCCCCCTCAGAAAATCTGAGCCTCGCTTGGTACGATAAATACATGTCCTTAGTCTTTTTAATGGTGTGTCATTGAGCTGTACACATAAGAGCTGTGTAGGAGCTGTGCCTTTTGTGGATGTAAGACCATAGCAGAGTCTTTTAATTTATTATGATTCGTTCTTGAAAATTATGAATCACTGCTGTGATAGCATGAATTCTTAGGAAAAGAAGACAATATTGGGCATGGGTATTGTATCTGCAAATATGGGGACTGTAACAGCAGCTCTCTGTGGGTCTCAGTAGATGGAGAACTTTGTAGTGGTCTCTTGAAGCTATCTCTTGACACACTTAGGGAACAGGTCTGTGCAAGGGTAGTGGATGAAGAATGACTGTCACCATAGACTCTGTGGACAGTTCTAGGACTTGGCTAGCCCTACAGTGTTGAATTGAAACAAAGTGATAAGGTATTGTCCAACACCTGCTATCTCCGAGGATGGGGCAGATGCATAAGTAATAGGACATCTCAGGACAGCAATATCTGTAAAAGGAACTCAGCTGTGAACCATCAGGAGTAAACCTTCCAGCATGGAGGGAACTAGTGTATCTGTCCTGAAAGGGGATATCTAGCATCGGTGCTGTTGCTGTGACCAAATACTCAGAAGAGCAATGCAAGAGAGGAGAGTTTCATTTGCCATACAGGTGCAAGTTACCATCCATCATTTGGAGAGGTCAAGCAGCTAGTCACATCATATCTACAGTCAAGAGCAGAAAGACAATAAATGCTTGCTAGCTTATTCTACCCTTACATAGATCAGGGCCCGATTCATGAAATGGTACCACACACAACGGGTTTGATCTTCCTATATCCATCAAAACAGAGCTCACAGACATGCCCCAGACCAACCTGATCATCATTTAACTGAGACTCTCCTCCCAGGTGACTCTAGGTTGTGTCGAGTTGTGGATTAGTCTCTGGCTTATGTAGGAAGATGAGAGTTATGCCTGTTTTAGTATCACAGATAGGCTGAAATTACATTAGATCCCGAATGCATTGCTGTCTCCAAAACAGTCTGCTAGGTGCCATGGGGTACCTGAAGGAAATAAGACACGTAGTCTATCTTTAAAGAGACTTGCATTATCTATTATGATCAGACAAAAATAGGCAGAATTTGCCCTATTACCCCCTCCCTAGTTACTTAGTAGAATTTTTGTATTGGGCATTGTATGAAGGTTAGATCCAGGTCCTAAGGCAGGAAGCCATGATAATGATAAGAAAATGCGTCATTTATTGAGACTTTGGTCAAAGCACTATTGACTTCTACTGTATATATTTAAGGCTTTGAAACATGGTGTTTTGTCACTGTTCTGTTGTTGTGAAGAGACACCATCACCAATGAAAGAAAGCATTTAATTGGGGCTTAGTCCATTATCATCATGGCAGCGGCATAGCAGCATGCAGGCAGGTATAGTGCTGGAGAAGTAGCTGAGGACTATATTCTAATCCACAGGCAGAGGGGGAGAGACTCTGGGTTTGGTATGGACTTTTGAACCCTCAAAGCCCACCCCTAGCTGTAGACAGAAATTTCTCTCTTGCCAACAACTCCCAAATACCTGGCAACAGCTTCTCAAATAATTAACTCAGAGGATTAATGTTATTTATAAATATTTGGCCAATGGCTCAGGCTTACTACTAGCTAACTCTTAAATCTTATATTAACCTATTAATCTATGTATTGCCATGTATTTGTGATGTTACTGGTCTGCTGGCATGTTGCTCTTTGGGTGGTTGGCTGGTATCTCTCAGACTCCTCCCTTCTTCTCCTGTATTTCTGATTGGCTTTTTCTCCTGGCTATATCTTGCTTTGCAATAAGCCAAAGCAGCTTTATTTATCAGCCAGTGAGAGCAACACATATTCACAGTGCACAGAAAGATATCCCATAGCACCTAGTGATATACTTCCTCCAACCAAGCCACACCTCCTAATTCTTCTAATCCTTTCAAATAGTGCCACTCCCAGGTGACTAAGAATTAAAATCTATGAGCCTATGAGACCATTCTCATTTAAACCACACATGAAGAGATTTGAAAACTTGTTCAAAGCCAGAGATATTGAAAGAGGCCACTGGAGTTTGAACTCTAAATGGATAATGAGAAGCCTTTCTCACTTCTCACTATCATGGGAGCAAGATGTCAGATATTACCCCCTTCACTTTGGTTCCTTTTAGCATTTACTATAATTTTATGTTTCTATTTTATTCCTGTGTCCTACTGAACCTTACACTGTAGATCGTGTATGTGGTAGAGCTTGATGAAGGTTAGTTGATACTAAAGCCCTCCTCCCTCCCAAAAGAGTGGGAGCGGAGGAAAGATGGCTCAGTGATTAAGAGCACTTGTTTCTCTTATAGAGGACCTGAGTTCGTTTCCCAACACCCATATGGTGGCTCGTAATCACCCAACTCCAGTTCCAAGGATCCAACACTCTCTTCTGACTTTTGTGAGCTAAATTTGACCTGCCTGAGTTTTATCTTGCCACTCTGTCAGGTCAGAGTGCTTTGGATACTTTTAACTAGTTGAAAAGAAGCCAAAAGAAAAGTACTTTGTTCTGTGTAGAAATTAAATTTGAGTAGGAATGACTTGTGTGCTATTGGTATTATGGTAAACAAACCATTGCATATTTATTTACATGTTGTTTGAACCTTTATAGTCTTTATATATTGCGTATGACTGTTTCTAAAGTCATAGTCGAATTGTGACAGGCTGTGTGGCTTGAGAAGCCTGAAATATTTACTATCTGGACTTTTAAGAAAAAGTTTGTAGACTACTGCCCTTGAATGCTGTTTGCCTAAGGCTCTGTTGGAAGTACTTGAAAAAGAGTTGAAAACTTGTAGCCCCGCAACTGAGGAACAGAGGCAGGAGCATTAGGAATTCAGGTTCCTCCTCAGCTATAGTGAGTTTGAGAGCAGGCACGGTTGCATAAGACCCTGTCTCAAATACTAGAATCAAACACAAACCTCAGAGGCCCTGAGGCCTATCCTGCACTAATTTAATCCGAATGCCTGAGTTTCAGTCTGCAGTGTGCCAACACTTTCTGGTGTTTCTGCTCTGTGAAACTGCTGCCAAGGAACAGTGCTTAGTGCCTGCACGCACTGGAGGCCAGATGGAGGCAGATCACCATCACCACCTGTGTGTGGAAGGGTCACGAGACAAAAGAGATTCAGATCTTAAAAAAATATCTCTCCTATAGCAGGCTGGGAAGAGCCAGATGGGAGAATCATGCAACATATCTATCCTAGCATATAGCAAGTGGCTTAATTGAAAATAGGTTTTCTCCACAATGGACTATCAGTAAATATACAGGCAGTACAGCCCGCTCTACCCCAGCCTCTAGGAGCAGATATTCTAATTCCTTTATGCCCATAAATACATCCATCTGGATGCTATAAAGCAGAACCAGTCACCCTGTGCAGTGTGGCCAAGAGAAGGTTCAATGCACTGTGCAATCTGGGCTGTGGGAGTTACTATAAGTCACTAGCACAGGCGGTTAAGCTACAGGTTGCTAGGCCCCAGTCTAGATGTGCCAAGTTAGTAAAATCTCTAGGAATAGCTCTGGACACCTGCACTTGAACCAGCTACTAGTGGGCTAAGACCTTCCCAGCTCTACCTAAATGCCTATGATATGAATTCTTGGCAGATGTGCACGCAGAGTTACTCTCCCATCATTTACCATTGTGGACTTAACTAGTCAGGCCAATTAACAGTTCCTCTCAGGGCTGTGCATGTCCACACTGAAACGGTGAAGGCTCCCATATGATGTCTGTAGCAGCTGTGCCAGCCTTGCTTTAAAAGGAAAAACAGAAGCTACCTATTTATTCCATCAATTGCTGTCTCTAAATATCACAGACATCTTTTGGGGGAGTTAAATAGCAAGATTAAACAGGGCCAAATCTTCCTTCTTTGAAGATAGGCTTAATTTTTAGAAGTGTATGCTCATTGTTTAAATAAATTGGGGTAAATAAATTGGCCGATTGAATTAGCTGACCTTGCCTTTTAAAAATAAGCTCTTGCCTCCTCCTCTTCCTGCAGAGCTGGCAATCAAACCAGTGCCTCCTACATGCAAGGCCAGTACTTCAACATGGATATGCCTGGAGCTCAGGAAACATGATGTCAGCAATCACACAGTGAATCAGTACAGCCCTGAATTCCCAAAAGACAAAGATTCACAATATTTTAAATATTTTATGTAAAGCAGAGTTGTCTTAAGAGAGCTCAATATATCCTTAAGTAAAGAAAAACTCTTTTGTATTAATAATTCTTCTCTTTGAGCCAACCCCATTTCTTTATTGCTGTTTTCACAAGGTTTAACCATTTGCAAATCCTGGGGGTCATCAGTTTGTGGGTACAGATGTTTACATATTGAGTCATATGAATCTTTTACAAGAAATCACGGTGAAGGGGTGTCAGGCATAATCCCATCCATTAGTTTGAGAGACGTGGGGTGGGGGATGAGCTCCTTAGGAGAGAATAGTTTCCCACTGGGTTCTAGTGTGATTCATTGAGTCCATATCTGCATCCAGGCCAAAAGAGATGGCCAGGGTGGACAGAGAAACTCACGTACAATGAACTGGCTTAGGTTGCAAATGCACTTTGGAGTCGGATTTTAAGCAGAATTCCATTCAACTGGATAGAGTTGGGCGATAAGCCTATGTGGCGGTAATGCTGGGCACACTGCAAGGCTTTATTTACTGCTCTGGGACCAGAGAGGCCAGCTTCCAAAGTGAAAGGATATATTTTAAGAGCTGGGTGTACCTTCCTTGGGTGCTGGTGATGCCCCCTTGATAATGGCACCAAGGGAGTGTGAAGCCATCTACTGTTCCCCAGTGTGTGGGCCCTGACTGTGTTCATTGTGTTCCTAACGCTGCCGTGAATGCAGGCTGGGTTCTAAAGTGTCCTGTCTGCAGGCTTTCACAGCCTCTCTTTCATGACACCAAACTGAACAAAACTGAACACACAGGTCGCCAAGTCTTGATGCTCTGTAGGAAAAGAGTTCATGTTTCCCCAGGATGATCCCAACCGCTTAAGGAGGCACGGATGTGGAGTGCTCTGGTCTTCGTAGGAAGACTGCTGGAAAGACAGCCAGTCATCCAGTCTTTGCTCCAGGATTCTTGTGGAGAAGGAAAGTCGGGGAATGCCCCTGGGAATTACAGGCAATTTTACTCGGCTTGAGTATCTTTGACAATAATCTGGGAAGGCTCTTGCTATAATTAAAGTTGGGTCTCATGTCTGTTTGCCTAGACAGAATTGAGGTTGGGGGCAGACATAACCTGTCTCTCTCTACCGAGGGTGCTAAGAAACCTTAAACGGTTCCCACTGGGCCCTTTACCTGGGGTCTCCCCCCCCCCTCCTCCCGCCCCATTCTTATTTTCTGGCTTTCCTATTTACTTAAGAACTACATTTTCATTCGGCAAAAGGTTTGTTCTTTGGCACCTTCCCCATGAAATGTGCTGCGGTGTCCTGGACCATGCTACTGCCTTCCAAACTTGAAAGGGGTGGAGTGGGGGATGGGGGCGGGGGATGGGGGCGGGGAACAGACTGCTGGGCAACATGGCTTCCAGACGACGACGACGACTGTTGAAGGGCTGAAGACGTAGGAAAAAAACCAACAACCAACAAACAAATCTAACATAAGTCCTGAAGTGGGTAGAGTCCGTAAAGAAAAATGGTTTTGTTTGCATGATTAGTTTGGACTTTGTGGAGAAAAGCAAAATTTCTTTTTCTGTCTTGTGGTGTGGGTGGGGTTTTGCAGTCTCAACAGTAAAGCTTCAGCTGCATTCTCATTCCCTTACATCAGCCCACTCTCCCTTTCCCTCTCACGTGGAGAATCAATGAACAAAGTGGCCACTGTTGGTGCTGTGGCCAGGGGCGGGCTCAAGCTCTCTGCCCTCCCCCCCCCCCCCCCCCCCCAGTTCCCAAAGGCTTGGGCTAGCAGGCAGAAGGCAGCCTGGAACTCTGTGTCCTGGGAGAGGTCCTTTCCTGTCCCCCTGAATTTCTAGTCAGTGCCTTGGGCCTGGGGTGTGGCTGAGGCTCCCAAAGTCACTGAGAGACACACTCATCCTTGGCCACATTACAGTTAATTTCTTGGTCTCCGTCTCAGGGACAGAAAAGATCTTTGGGGGGGGGGGAGCAACAGAGACAGCAAACCCAGGCGCCTTGTCTCCCATGACTGGGATTCTGGGTTAGCACAGATACCAAGCAAAGAAAGCAGAAATGTGAAGTTATTTAGAATACATTTCTAGAATGTTTTCTGGCCAGGGTGGGAAACTGGTTTTTAAATTTGAATAAAGTTTGTACAATAGGTCTTCTTTGGGAGAGCTAGTCCATGGCTGATTTGGAGTCTCAAATCCTAGAGTGTGTGTGTGGGGGGGGGGGGGAGTCACTATATAGCTTAGGCTGGCTTTGAACTCTCAGCAATTCTCCTGCCTCTGCCTCATCGGTGCTGAAACTATAGGTGTGTGCCATCACAACCACCCAAAAATAAGTATTTTTGAAAGCAAGTTCCCAGGCACAAAGGCACAGGCTCTCCTTTTGAGGACAGCTCCAGTCAGAGTTCTTCACACTCTAAGAAGCCACAGGAACTCACTTGGCCTGGGTTGTATGAGTGTACCTTGTAGGAATATACTTGCCAAGGCTGCGAGAAAGCTAGTCATTTGACAGAGCCTGTACCAGGTAGACCCCTGTAGACATTTTCGGTTTGTGGTTAATTATAGCCTCCCCACTGTAAAGGGTTGTCCAGAGTGTAGACCCATCTCTCTGTTGCAGTGTTTGTAAGCAAAGAACAACCAACACACATTACACACATTGCTCTGGTCCCAAAGCTGGAGACTCCTGTTTCTTCCCTGCCATGTGTGGGTCTGGATTTGTTCTCTGTCTCTGGCATCACTTGTGGCCTTATTAGAAGACAGTAAAAGCTGAATGTGTTCATGTTTAGATTCTTCTTTACAATGTGCAGTCAAATACTTGCCTTGAAATTGTACCAGCAAGACTGAAGTTGAGGTACATAGAGGACAGATCAAAGAGTGGCCAACAGAGCAACCCTGGCCAAGGGAGTCACTCATCTCATTGATTCCAGCAGACTGGAGAGTCAGGAATTCAGTGCTACCCTGAACTATACCATAAAACCTTGTCTCAAAAAACAACAAAACCCAAACAAAACAAGTAACAATCGCCAAAAATATCTTTAAAAGATTGTTTATCCAACCAACTTAAAATGGAAGTATAAATAAACATTTTTTATATTGCTTATATCTATAAATACAGTAGAATCAGAAATAAATAATCCAGAGCTAGAGAGATGGTTCACCTGGTTAAGAGCGCTCACTGCTTTTTCAGAAGATCTGAGTTTAATCCCCAACACCCACATGGTGGCTCACAACTTTCTGTAATTCCAGCTCCAGAGGATCTGCTGTCTTCTTGCTTCTGAGTCTATGGACTTCTACACATATGTGGTATACATACACATACCCAGGCACATACATACTCATAAAATTACAATAAATAATAAACATTTAAAAGAAAGAGTAATAGTAAACCTTAAGTCACAAATGCTAATAAATGACTCCAGGTGGTGTTTATAAGATTTGTTTGGCTTTTGGAGACAATATTGCCATGAATCCCAGGCTGGCTGTGATTTCCCAGTTTCTATGTCAGCCACCAAGTGCTGGGCTCCCAGGCTGGAAGCCCAGTCACATAACTTCATACACACTTTTGTTAGTATCCTTTGTATGGAAAGAGTGTAGTAGGAGGTTTCTGGCCCAGAGACCCGCAGACTCGCAGACTGTCAGAGACACACAGAGGCTTACTATAGTTTTTAGCTGATCGGCCTAAGGCTCAGGCATATCACTTGCTAGCTCTCTACCCTTCATCTAACCCATGATTCTTCCTGTTCAGCCATGGGGCTCAGTACCTTTTCTCAGAGCAGTATAGTTGTCCTCTGCTTCTTCCGGCTTCTCTCTGGCATTCTGCTCTGTGCTTCCTGTCTTAGAGTTTTCTTAGTCTGATAGCCCCGATACACTTCCTGTCTGCCTTTGGCCAATCAGCACTTTTTATTAAACCAATGGGTGGACAATTATTTACAATGAAGCAACACAATCTCCCATAGAAGAGTGTAACCAACACATCACATTCAAACATCTACCCTTTTTCCTCTGCTTTATATAATTCTCTCCCTAGTATTCTGCAGTGTGAATACCTAACATCTCAAATCACAGTATTTAGCTTTTACATTTTATTTATGTTGGTTGTGGGTAAAGAATCTCTGTTATGTATACAGCATTTGGCTACTTCACATTTTCTCCCATCAAACTCTCGCTAAACTTTATAGTTGTTATTTTAAAATATTTTACAATTTGATTATTTATTGTGTGTGGGGACACACATGCCACAGTGCACTTGTGGAAGTCAGGACAATTTGTAGGAGTCAGTTCTATACTTCTGCTCTTTGGGTCTCAGGGATCAAACTTAGGTCACGAGGCTTGGCAGTAAAATGCCTATACTGAGTCACCTCACAGGCCCAATACTTCTCAAATTTCATCAAATTACCCCTTAGAATAATTTGGTAGGCCCCTAACAATGGGTAAATACATTTGAATTAGAATTTTCCATTTGTCCTAAAAAAAAAGTTTATATTTTCTTTTCTTTTTTTTTCTAATTTAAATGTACATGAGATATCGTATAGCTTTTTTTTTAATTTTCAATTTTAAGAGCATGATGAATATGAACATGTTCTCATTTTGTTTTCTTTTGTTATTTAAGATAGGGTCTTGCTTTGTAGCCCAGGCTGGCCTAGAACTGAAGCCCTTCCAGGCTCAGCCTCCTGAGTGCTAGGATATGAAGCTTTGTTTTTTAAGACTAAGCTTTTCTATTGTTGTGTAAGTGGTTTAATTCAGAGGATGGCACATTATGGCCCACCAGCCATATCTGGACAGTCCTTATTACTAAAAATAAAGTTGGATTGGCACATAGCTATGTTCACTTGTTCATATGTTGTCTCAGGCTGCCTTTTGTTGGAACTAAACACTGACACCTTTGCTATCTGGCCTTTCATTAGTAATTTGTCCTTCAGCTTCCCACACCAGGGTCCAGCACTGTCGTATGCTTGAGCTCTCTTCATCCAGTACTGGATGCCATCTTGTCCTTGCTCATATGCTCTGTCTGTGATGCCAATCCCCACTCTGCCAGGATGGCTCACCTTCTGAGAGGAACCACTGCCTTCAAGTCAGATCCCCAATGCTCATTTCCTTAGACGATACTTAGTCCATGTATGCGAACTAGAGTGTTTCAGAAACCACTTTGTGAAAATACAAAGTACTATATAAAAGCAGGAACTTCTCACATTAATTAGCAGTTATTGTATGTGGAAGCATGAGCATCCATCACTGTTTCTATTATTTCAAACCACTTAGCCAGCATTCCCACCAGCTCCTAGGGAGTAGACGGTCTTCCATTTCTAAAAATACTCTATTGAAGTCTACCAGTACAGTAAGGAGCATGGAGACGTTATTTTAGGGATACCAGAGGTCACCTTGGGATCAGCTATAAGAATCTCATCAATTCAAATAATCAATTAGGTGACTAAAATATGAAACAACCAACCAAGAAAGCTCAGCCTTCTGCATCATCCTTCAGTTCATTCCAGGAAAAAAAGGTTGGAATATTGGAGGAACAATGAATGTGATCTCCCAAGAGAATACTAACCAAAGAGCGGGCTTTCCTTTGGTGAGTTATACAAGTCGTTACGAAAGAAGACGATGCTTTGGAAGAAAGTTTCATTTATTCAGACAAAAAAAGAAAAAAAAGAAAAAAGAAAGAAAGGAGAGATTCTGAGCCAAAACATGTTATGTAGAAAGGATGCCCAGAATCTTTGGAAATTCTGCTACTTCTGCAAAGCATTGTTTAGAAGATGGAGCGCCAACCTGTCCCAACTGACTTTCTAGAAGCATGTCTACAGTCTTTTTGTTCTGATAGTTTGCTCTTCCCTTTCTTTGAATCATGATAAAAATATTAAAAACTGCAATACACCATTGTACGTGTGTGCGGATGCAGGTTGTTGGTCTTGACGATGATCTTTTACCTTTGCGTTGTGAACAAGCTGGGTGTTCCCACTTACAGAGGGAAAATTTGGTTGGTTATGAATGCTCAACCCTGGACCAGAAGTTTCTCATCATACCCGCCCTTCTGGGGAGGAGGCGCCTGCTCCTTCAGCACCTCCATTAACCAGCAATTCTTATTTATTAATAGTGTTGCTTGTTCCTCAGGAAGTGCAGTATACAGTAAAGTCAGAAAATAAGCAAAAAGGAGAACTTGAAATTGATTTTCTTCTGCTTTTGTGAAATGGCACTAGAATTCAGTGGCTTGCAGCAGTAGCTGAGTCAATACGGCTCCATTTGAGACCACCTTGGAGTTCAGGGCGTTTCCCATCCCTCATAAACTTTCTCTACTGTCAGATGCATTCACACTTAATTGTCTTTTGTGGTAAAATAACTTGACCTTTGTTCACAACAGCATGGTGAGAATTTTGCTCATGGTAGAATTGTGATTTATTCCAAGAAAATGGTTTGTCCTTGTTTGTTAAAAAATCAACATCATAATAAAATAAATCTGAAAATATAAAGGACAATAAAATAAAATAAAAATAAAATCAATAAAGTGAATTGTAGGACTTCTTGTAAGATATTTTTTCAGTATTAGAGTGTTGCAAAGTCTTTCTGGGTCTAAACTGCAGAAAAATCAAGTATTGTGCCTTATAGTGTGGGACTGAGGCAAAGTCATTATGTCAACATTGTCCTTTTTGTATACTCTATTGAACGCTGTTCTTGATCACTTACAGACCACAGGTGGAATGTTAACTCTCTATGGTTTCTGTCTTTAGGGAAGCAATAAGCCGCCTGTGTGACGCTGTCCCTGGGGCCCACGGAGCCATTAAAAAGCGAAAGGTGAATATTTACACAAGCTTCTTGTTGCTTTAACTCTGGCAAAATGATATAAATAGTAGTCATTTTACTCCACGGCTTCTTTAATTTTTTTTCATTTGTGGCCCCCCTTTGGCCTGAGAATTTAATGTATGTGTGTGCATGTTTGATATGGGTGTGAGTGTATATGTGTGCTCATGGCTGTGAAGATCCGGTCTCTCTCCACTTTATTTATTTTAGGGACAGGGTCTTTCACTGGTCTTGGACTTGCCAAGCAGGCTAGGCTAGCTGGCCAGTGAGCCCAAGGGATCTGTCTCTGCCCCACCATTTTGGAGATTACAAGCACACACAACTTAAAACAATTCTCCAGACTGGAGAGGTGGCTCAGAATGTAAAAATACTTGCCACAAAAAAACTGGATGACTTAAATTCCACCCCAGGACCCCATGGCAGAGGGATAAAACCAACTCCTGAAAGTTGTCCTTTGACATCCACATATGTGCTGTGATATGTGCATGCCCACATTCATAAACACACTTTGGCACACACACATAAAATGATAATAATAAGTATAAGTTGTCTTGTATACATATGATTTATAAAAATGTTTATTAACAGTAAAAGCAAATTTGCATACTAATGAGGATGTGCTTATTCGTTTTCATATAGAGTTAAATTTTGGTTGCTTATCTGATAGTGCACGATATAGAACCTCTTATACATTCTTCAGATTTGATCAATATTTTATTTTGTGACTGAACTGACTGAGAATGTCACTTTGTATAAATATATAGTGCTACGTGGCAGAAGTATATCTAGGGCCATTTCAGAAATTCTTTGAAATTTTGACCAAATTTCAAGCCAAAATTCTCTTAATGATATCTTATGAAACTCAAGTGAATGATTCAAATAGCAATTTTTTTCATAACCCAACGTTGTAATGAATGCAACACAAAGATGTAATAATTTGATACTAATATGTTAAGGAATTACAGTTGGAGAATATTGTGGTTTTTCTCTTCTGTAGTTCAACCACATTTTTCATAAGAGAAGAAACTCTGTAAGTATGGCGGAATATTGCAATGTTCATAGCATAACACCTCTAATTTGTGTCAAGACATTTTCAGCAGCATCCATTAGTGCCGTGGGTTCTGACACATTCACTTTGATATCCTCGTCATAAAAAGAACTAGGGCTTTGATGAAGTCCCTACCACACACTTCCAACTCATTTGGTTTCTACAAAATAAGACAGAGGGGGCAGTACACATCTATAACTCACATTGGTGTTTGTTATCTTTAAAGGCTCCTGTTAAGATCCTGCCAACAGTTCTTGGTAAAAGCAATCTTCAGTTTTCAGGAGTAAACATAAAACTGACCGTTTCGACATGCAACCTCATACTGATGAGCCTTGACAACCAGCAGGTAAAGTAGCCAATGATTATAGTTTCGCATATTACCATTTTTCTGGAAGTTTGTGGTTAGTAAGAGAATAAGATGTTAGAATATACTTACTATTTAATAAGCCACACAGGGAAAAGTTGCCCAAGATTTGTGCCGCCAGTAATTAGGGTTCCTAACACCGTTACTATTGCTGGGGAGTTTAACTGCCTACAAAACCACTTAATACACCTGATTGGCTCTGTATAAAGAACCAAAGATAAAAGGACATAGCTAATATTATTTGACAATTTATATCCCTGATGTGGTTATTGGACTGGGGTTAGATTGAGGACAAAGAGCAAAGGTGATGTTGGGGTTAATGTGTTAGGCTGTGTGTTAGGAGAACTTTCTCCAGGAGTTGAGGACTAGGCAACATTTACCGCCTCCCCACCACTATCACCACCACCACCACAAGGTCCCGTTGACTGTGCAGTTTTCCAAAGTTTACCCTAAGGAACTAATAAACTTGGCCCACTGATGAAGCATAGGGGAAGGGTTTCAGGCAGGAGCATATGAGTTCTAGCTCCTCTCTCAGACCACATGCAATTAGGGCAGGACTGCATTCAACTGCGCCTGCGCGGAAGGATTGTCTACCCTCATAAGGGCCCTGTAATTCCCTGTTCCTCCTACTTGTGAGGGAGGGTCAGGTCTTGTTGACTGATCTTTTGACGATGGGTACAGCTAAATTCTTGAAGATGGAGGCAGTTTGGCTCAAAGAATCGTCCCAAACAAAAGCAGCTAATTGAAATTTGTGCAGAAAATGTCACCTTCTAGGTTTTTTTAGTTGAAAGCTCTCCCCAAAGCCTGGCAAACAGTGACTCCTCCCCTAGAGCTGCCCTGGGGTTCCAGACTCCTACCCCTGAGGGAAGCCCACCAAAAGTCAGCTCTCCCGGGGCTGCTCAAGACCACACCTATAGGTTACATAAGGCCAGGTTACCATATCCGCCATGTGACTCTCCCCTTGCCTTTTAAGGGTCACCCAGAATTGCTTTGCTCTGTACCCATTAAACCCGAGCTTTTTATAATTTGGTCTGATTTGATTATTGTGTTGGTGGGGAGGCTTGTCAAGGTGCAAAAACCAATCACTCATGTCAGGTTATTTATACATGTTGGAGCCTGATGTTGCTGTGTGTAATATATAGTAACTAAAGCTGTTACTATAGGAAGTGCTGTTTACCAAGGACTCACAGATAGCTCAATCTCACTGGCAATGAGAGAGAGAGCATTAAGACCCTTGAGACCACATAGGGGCTTGCCACTTGGTAAGTTTCCCTTCATAGTTCAGCTTCCGTTTTCCTCATCGGTGACCTGTGGGTCACAGCACCTATTTACAAGGCTTCTTGCATTGAAATGCTGTTACAAAGTTAGAGGATTAAATGAAGTAGTGAATGCAAATCACTTAGCACAATGCTGGCAATGTGGAGCCCAGTATTTTTACTCATTCCTTCTCCAAGGCCTTTTCATATACATTCCTAGCACCCAGGGGGACAAGGCATAGTATGTAAAGTTGACAACAACTTCATTGCTTTTTTGTAATAATGAAACGTACTGTACTGCTTATTTAGTGGTATAAAATACCTGAGGACACAGTTCAGTATCAGACAACTTAATAGCCCTGCTTAGCTGGGTGTTGATTATCTATCCAAGTGTAGGGAAATGCCTCTAAGTGGGTACGTGTGGTTTTGGTGGGCAAATGTGGAAGATGTAACACAAGTGAAATTTTATTCATTCATCCATTCTGGCCTCAAGGTATTTGTAAGTGTAAACTGCAGTTCTGATTTTACTTGCAGACGTCACCCTGGGGACTCACTGTTTTAGGGATGACATCCCACTGAACTACTCAAATCACTTGTTTTCAAGAGGCAACCCTGGAGGTATAGGGTCAGCCTTATGTGCAGAATCGAATACTTGGTTTTTGTTTGTTTTAGAGATAGGGTTTCTCTATGGTAGTCCTGGAACTTGCTATGTAGACCAGGGTAGTCTTGAACTCGCAGAGAACCTGCCTCTGCCTCCTTAATGTGAGGATTAAACGTGTATGCCACCAACTCCAACTAATAATTGTTTTCTAATGGCCCTTTCCATGGGGAGATGAAAGTGAATTGGGGGCTGTGGTGCACATGGTGGTGAGGCATCACCCAGTCTGTCTCTTTCTCGACTCCACTATCCTACCATAGCAGTTAGAATTGTGTTATGTGGCTTCTGCTGGGAGAGATGTCAACAAACATGTTTGCTCCAAGTAAGGTACCAATGACAGATCAATCAATTTCACTGAAATCTAGCTTACTGAGCAATGAGTTTATTGAGCCTACTTATAGGACAATAGGTGAGGAGTTACATATAGGTACACGGATGACCTCAAAGGCAGCTGCATAGTGCAAACAAAGAAGCCCATCCAGTGTGGATGAGGACTTACAAAAGCTGCATCTCTTGGGCTCCCTGCACAATTGGCTCTAGCTGGCTGTTTAGACTCCACTGACCATTGCTATAGCTTGCATAACCTTGAGCAGGGGCCTCTGATTTCTAAGATCTGCCTCATATACCATGAAAAGAACAGTTAAAATGTTCAAGGGATAAAGCCAGTGGAGAAGGGTCGTCATGGACATAGGATGAGAAAATGACTAAATATTTAAAGGCTACTCAATTTAAGGGAATACAGGCTGGTGAGATAGGCTATTAGCCTGATGACCTGTTTGAGTCCCTAGCCCACATGGCAGGAGAAATCAACTCAGGCCCCCTCCCCACATACACACAAAGAAAATCAATGCATGGCCCCTCTTAACTTTCAAGATATACTTTGGTCCCCAAACAGATACATTCAGCTTAATGTATTACTTTTACATTACACAGTATTATTTTACACAGTAGTACTTTTCCAAGTCTGTGGAAGATGTGATGGTAAGGACTATTAACCCCAAATAAACACCAATAAATCAAAAGATTCCTCCAAGTCCATCTAGTGAGTCAATGAATTTATCGGATAAGTAAAAAGGAGGGCTGAGTGGTTACTCATTGGAGTGTTTGTAGCTGCACTACAAAAGATCCCATCCCAACATGGGCAACAGCCCCCATGTCACCCAGACAGAGCCTGCATGTCGGTTAACTTCCCACCTTTCATGTATTTTAGCACCTATTGAAACCACATGCAGCTGGGGCAGAATTATGTACAGGTGCTATGGAGGACCCGGAGGGACTGACTAGAGTTCTCTCCCTCCACATGGGCTCCTGAGATCAAACTGGGGTCATGCAGCTTGGCTGCGTGGCAGAAAGTGCCTTTACCCACTGAGCCATCTCACCAGCCCAGACTCCCAATCACTATGAATGTAAAACAAACAACACTCCCCCAAAACAAACCCTGAGTTATGCTACTGTTCCATATTGCCAGGATGGCACAGGAACATTTCGAACTCCATCCCCACCGAATAACCCACAACAATATATACAGAGCAGGTTTCCAAAGGCTGGCCAATTCTTTCAGAAAAGTTAGTCTTAACTTCTCAGAATCCATTTGTCAGGTAACTGAGAACAGTTTTACGTTGTAAGCACTGGCTGTTTATCTTAAGATGGATGCGACGACACCCATAGCTGGGAATTTTATATGAAGTATGTATGCAAAGCTATTAGACAAAATACACAGAACAGGAAAATTTATTATCACCAATGCTGGTGCATAAGGACTAACAAGCATAAATAGAAGGGGGGAGGGGGAGAGAGGAAGAGAGAGAGAGAGATAATATGAACCCAGGAACCCAGGTGGACTTCTGAGAGGGTCTGAAACCTTCAAGGTTTAACAGCATATAACATCTCATAAGATCTTTTATAGATACAGGTAGTGTTTCCTATTACTTGACAATCTTCACAAACAGTTCTTACAATATGAAGTCCAGCTATCTTACCATCTGTCAAGGTAAAAAAACAGCAAGCAAAATTTCCCCAGTATAAAAGGGTATTAGAAAGTTGTCTTTGGGCTTTCCCATAGGCATAAACTCAAAACTTTAAAAAAAGACATTGTTTTTTTCATTAGCTTTAAAAATCATCACAATGGATTTTTTTCAAATTACAGATCACAGTAGTTTTATAAGTCATTAAGATACACGTGCAGTCAAAATTCCGAAAGCTTTTAAACACACTTTAATAGAACACATGAAAACATATCTACACTTATACACACATAATTTGCTTATCCTTTGGGGTTGATGAATATTCAATCTTAATCTCAAATTTAGTGTTTAACAACTGATTTCTATAAACCACAAAATAGGATTTGGAAAGTTTTCTCAAAAGGCTTTCACTTCGAATCAAAGATATCTTGTGGCTGTATTTTGCCTCAATCTTTAGATTCTTGTATTGGCAGTCACGATTTTCTCTCGCAAAACCATTTTTACAAGCTTAACCCAGGAAAGCTCTTCTCCAACGCTGGGAAAATCATCTCGTTCAACAGTCTGAGCCAGAGCTTTTTGCTGAGCCCCTCCTTCCCTGATTCTCCTTTTCCACAACTGCACGGTCACTCACGATCTTGTCTTCGCGAGAAACAAAAACCGTTTTTATTTATTTACTTTTTGCACAAAACTATTTGGAATGAACCCAAAAACAGCAGAATGTTGACTCTCTCCCTCTCAGGTAGTTTCCTCCTCTTTGTCAGCATTTACTCTCGATCAATGATCTCGTCACAGCCGAGCTCTTCGGTCAGTCGATTGACAACCATCAGCGAAAACAGCTCTTCGATAAAAGCGAGCTGGTCGAAAGGGCTCTTCTCGCACCGCGCCTGAAACCCGCCGTCCAGGGCATCGCCGGCTCGCGCCGTTCTCAGGAACACCTTGTTGGCTTCCTCCAGCGCCGCAGACACCCTGTGCATCGCGCCGCTCCAGCGCTCCTCTTCCGGGAAGTCGTAGTCGTCCTCCCAATCGTCAAACTCGTCGCCCTCCAGCTCGGCGCCAGCCTCGGGGAACAGGCCGCGCTGGGCGCGGGCGGCGGACGGCGCGGCCTCCTCCTCCATGGGGCCCTCCTCCGGGGCCGGCCCGCGGACCCCGCGGCCTACCTCCATGTCGCCCTCGCCGGGCAGCACGTCCATCTGCAGCTCGTTGCTTTCTTCGTACAGCTCGCAAAGCTCTGCCATCTCCGCCATGGTGCAAAACGCTTGACTCTGCCAGGGGAAAAGCTTGCACAGAGACGGACGCGCGAACGGGCGTGGTGCGCGCGCGCGCGGGCAACGGGGAGTGCGCGGTCCGCGAGCAGGCGTGGTGCGCTTGCGCAGATGAATGGGCGGGGGTTGGGGTGAGCGTGCGGAGGGGTGTGCGTGCTGCCTGTGCAGGCGAGTGGACGAGCGTGCTGCGTGTGCGGGGCACGGGACACGTGCGCCATCATGTAGGCAAGCGTGGTGCGCGTGCCAGCATAGCGCGCGTGCGCAGGTGAGTAGGTGTTTGGGTGCGTGTGGGCGTGGTGCGCGAGTGTGAGCTCTATCTCCCCCCCCTCCCCGCCCCCCAGGCTCTGGACCAGGCTCCGGGAAGCTTCTCCTGGGTATGGACCATCCTTCTGCAGACCCGTTCGAAGCTTCTTGCCAAGTGCTTGCTTGGCCACACTCTTCACGTCGCTGCAAGCTGGAAATACAGATAATCACACCCCACAGTTGCTCTACAAATTTAAGCAGTGTTTGAGAACATCCACATCCTTGCCACCTGTTGTTTTATTGAATTAATAAAGTTAAACTTCAGTTTTATCAACTTTGTTCTCTTTTTATGTGTATGTCTGTGTGTAATGCGCCATGTGTGTGCGTCGCCTTCGTAGACCAGAAGATGGCGTTGATCTAGAAATGAGGTCACAGTTGTGCACTGCCCTGTGGGTGCTGGGGTCGAACTCCTTAGTGTGAGCTGTCGATGCTGATTACTGCTGAGCCAGCTCTCTGCTCTGATTGTAACTTTATAATCCTCCCATAGCTTTATTGGAGGACAATTATCTTTTAGCAGATATAGGGAACATTTGCTTTTTTTTCAATGCATTAACTGGCCTTTATGTTTGTTTTGCTGATTTGTAGGATACCTTTGAGAGTATATGAATACACTTTTTCATTTTCCAAATGTATTCTTCGAATCTGTATGCTTAAGGTATCTTATGTAAACTTTAAAAATTAGTTTTTATGTAATCAAATCTCTGTTTCTCTCTCATACTATGATGGATATTCCAACTTCAGTCATATGGCTTGCTATCTGCCAAGCTACACCTTGTCCACTTATTTTTTTTTAAAAAAAAAACTTCCCTAATTGTTTCTTCATACTTATTTTTCCATATACATTTTTACAGCTGCTTGAAAAGCTACACCAGTGATAGGCAGAGTTTCTAATAGAATTTTATGATATTTGTAAATTAGTTTGGGGAACAATCATTGACAACTTCTATAATTATATAGCCTTTATATTTATAAAGTGATATATATCTTTCTACTTAGTCAGATCAAAAATTTATTCCTTGAGGATTTCATTTATACGATGGCATATTTTCTTCACTCCCCATTTCCATCCACCAACTCTCCTCAAGCCTCCAAACATCATATCTCCTCTAAAATTAATGTTTTCTGTTTTGTTTTTTAATGAGTGATGTCCATATGTGCTTGAATGTGAGGCCATTCACTGGAGCATGGGCACCTATGAGTAACCATCCCTCCAAAGAAGAATGGTTTTTTCCCCAGAAACTATCATCTGTTAATGGCTCCTTTGGGCTGGCTTGATCTAACACAAGCATTGTAAGGATAAACATGGAGGCTGTGAATTCATGGATGCAAAGGCCCTGTCATGTCCAGAAGACAGCATTTCACAGTATTACCCTTTGGCTTCTGATTGTTATATAATTTTTGCCTTCTATTTTGCCAAAGGTCATTTTTATGCCCTTCAATGGCATTTTCCCTAAAGTTCTACATGATTCTTACTGGTTTTACACTTGGGCATGTTTGTATGAAATCTTCCTTTTTGCCCATTAAATGCAATTTCTGATGAGCAATTGTTGATATCTGATCTCTCCATTTTGATTTTGTTTTTACTGAAATATTAATACAGAAAACTGCCCAAGTAATGTGTGGGGTTTAATTATCACAAACTAAACATATTTGTTTACCTAATACCCAGAAGAAAAGTAACCATTTGTGGGTCCCAGAAAACAACTTTTCCTTTTCTTGTGCCTCATGAATAGCCACCAAACAGATTGTAAGCAAATACTTCAAAAAGTCTTTGCCAATTTTTTTCTGGTGATATTTTGTTTGTGCTCTAACAAATAAAGCTTGCCTAGAGATCAGAGGATAGAGTTAGCCACTAGTTAACCATGGAAGCCAGGCAGTGGTTGCACACACTTTTAATCCCAATACTTGGGATCTTTTTTTTTTTTTTTAATAATTTTGTTCCCTTTCTTCCTTCCTTCCTTCCTTCCTTCCTTCCTTCCTTCCTTCCTTCCTTCCTTCCTTCCTTCCTTCCTTCCTTCCTTCCTTCCTTCCTTCCTTCCTTCCTTTCTTTCTTTCTTTCTTTCTTTCTTTCTTTCTTTCTTTCTTTCTTTCTTTCTTTCTTTCTTTCTTTCTTTCAATAAGACTTATTTATTATGTATCCAGCATTCTGTCTACAGGCCAGAAGAGGGCACCAGTCCTCATTACAGATGGTTGTGATCCACTATGTTGTTCCTGGGAATTGAACTCAAGCCAGTGCTCTTAACCTCTGAGCCGTCTCTCCAGCCTAGCCCTTGGAACCTTATGACTTTGATCTCAGCTCTAGGGAGGTGGAGACAGGAAGTGATATGGCTGGGCAGAGAGAAAAATATAAGAGGAGGGAGACAGGAACTGGGGCTCCTTCTGTCTGAGGATTCCATAGAGATAAGAAGTCTCTGTAGGGAAAAGTGGCCAGCCAAAGAAACCCACCCTGGCTCTGACAGAGCCAGTGAAAGAAACACTTTATCCCTGAACCCAGAAAAAGATAAGTGCCAGACTCTGAAACCAGCACCAAAGAAACACACTTTGGCCCTAGAATCAGAGCCAGTGAAAGAAATATGCCCTGTCCCTGAAATTAGAGCCCCAAATCTCAAAAGAGCCAGTGAAAGGAAGGTTTGACCCTGAAACCAAAACCAAATCAGGGATTAAAAAATCTGGCCAATCCCCACCCTGGAACTCTTCTTCTTAGAAAGCTCCACCCCCAAGAAGCCCTATATCAACCCTGAGTTCAGAGCCCATTCCCTGCTGTCTTCAACCACCCCGGCTGAGGCAGCCACACTCCTGGATCCTTCCCTCAGAATAAATCTTTTAAATGAGATGAGCCTGTAACACGCTCACCGCCCAGAGCCTTGGAGGGGAAGCCAAGGAAAGCAAAGCTATAACACTTTGGTGGGCAGAGGAAGCCTTCCCCAACGAGCAGAGTTGTTACACTCTGGGAAACCGGAGCAGAACTGTAGCAACTTCACTGGAGGAGATTCTTCCCTGCAAGAGCAGACCTGCTCACATTGGGGAAGCCCTTCCCTGAAGCAGGGCTGTAAGCTGCTACCTAGGCTTACTGTGGCCTGTGGTGTTCATTGGCTTCCGACTGCCTGGGTACTTCTCTATCCAGCTGTAACACTCAAGATTCATTGGCTCCTGAATGTCTGAATACTTTCCATCTGAGCTGCACAGACACCTACAGTCTCAAGTGACCGGCTCCTTTGTCTCTCTGATCTTTCAGCGTTTACCCTGATATCTGGCTTTGGGTTTTTATTAAGATCAATTAGAATTCCTGCTACAGCGGGGAGGGGAGGGGGTTTGACACTGCCTCAAGTGAATGCGGCAGGCTTTGCTGACTCCTCTGGAGGGGCCTTACCCTTTTGGAGGAAGGGATGGGAGGTGAGAAGGGGGAGGCTGGGGGAGGATGAGTGGGAGCAGGGATGAGAGGGGCATTTGTGCTTGGTATGTAAAGTGCATTTAAAAATTCTTTAAAAAAAGAACTCACTCTACAATTTTTCATAAATTAAGTGATGCATTATTGACTTTTTTTTTAACCTAACAAATAGACTGTTACATTGTAAGTAAGTAGTATATGATTTGAATATCACAAATGGGATTGCTTCTAATGGGCTATTTTAAGTAGTTATTTCCTGAGAATACATTTTTTGCACATATTTATTCAATTATTGTTGGATGTCTATCTAGGAGCAGAGTTGCTTGGCTGTCTTACATGTACATCTTAGTAGCTTCTGTCACAGTTCTGCTATCAGGATTCATTAGTAGTTGCATCTACAAATTAAGCTCTACAAGTCAGCTATTGGACTGTATTGCATTGTATTGGTTTCCAAACACAAGCAAACACATTTAGTACCTCAAATAACACAATAATTTTGGGCTAATTAATGAAGTTATTTGGCTAGTCATGCTTCACATTAGAAATCTTTAAATTTTAAAATTGCTTTTAAATTTATTTTAGCTTTATGTGTGTGAATGTTTTTCTTCTATATATGCTTATGTACTGTGTGCACGCTTGGTGCACTGAGAGACCGGGAGAGGGCATTGGATCCTTTGGAACCAGAGTTGCCCATGGTTGTGAGCCAACGTGTGGGTGCTGGGAGTGGATCCTGGGTCCTTAAACACTGAGCAACCCTTCCAGTTCCCATGTTAGAAGTCTTAATATTAGTTTGTTTCAATGCATGGTAATGAATGGCTAAAACAAAAGTAAATATAGTGCCTATAAATAGAAGTAAATTTAATAAAAATATAAAGGGAAGTGGGGAAAGTACTGTTTAAAGTGATGAAACACATGTTCCCACTGGTTTATTTTTTCTGTTTTGAACTCTCAGATCTTAGTTTTTCCAGAAGAAAAGTTTTATATTCCAGCAGGCTTTGCCCACATGACAGCAAAAATGTCCCCTAGCAACCTTAAGCCAGTGTGGCCTCAGCAGAAGAGAGAACTGCTCTCTTCCCTACTATCTATCTCAGTTTCTCCTATAAAACACTGATTGGCTGTTTTGAGAGAATGGTATTTGCTGATTGGATGGGTAGGCTTCCATCCTATGTCTACCTAGGTAGGGAGGGGCAGAGAGAAAGGCATGTCAAACCCATGGGGTAAGTGAGATTATTTAGGGTTTGGGGACATAGTTTAATGGTGGAGAAAATGCTTCGTATATACAAAACTTTGACTTCAACCTCTATAGTAAATAGCAGCAACAGAAAGGGTTTATTTTAGAATGTAGGCAGAGTGGTTTCTAAAGGGATGCCAAGCAGGTGGAGACAGAGCAAATATGTTATAGCAGTATACATGTTTAATTTGTTTTTGTTTTCCAGATTATTGCAAAGCATCAAATGCAATCAATCTCATTTGCCTCTGGAGGGGACCCTGTGAGTACAGATTTGTAAAAGTCCTTTTTGTGAGTCCTAAGAACTCCCATATAGAGAATATTAACTGCTTCGTGTCTTTTCCAGATGCCACAACTTGTTAAATGCTACATGTAACAGGTAGAAAACAAAACAAAGCAAAAACCAGTCGTTGGGCAGATGCTTCCTGTGTCTGAGTTTTAAAAGGTTAGCCTTACTAGAAGGACTGCTAGAAGTCTGTGGTGTTAGCTATCATCAGATAATTCCTCTTGTTAACATTGAAGTTGGAAGAGGTGTGTGTGTGGGTCATTCCTTGTAATATTAAGTTTCTGGCCCAGCCCAATCCCAAGGTTCGGCCACCCACCACTGCTGAAGACACCAAAAATGACCCAGACACTTATATTAATTTCATGCTGTTTGACCTATGGCTCAGGCATATTTCTCTTTCATCTTAATTCAACCCATTTTCATGAATCTCTCCTGCCTCGTGGCCCATGGCTCACCTGTGTTACTTTACATGTTGATTCTTGGGTGGCTGGATGGTGTTTCTCATGACTCTGCCCTCCTTCCCTTATATCTATGCCTGGATTTCCTGCCTACTTCTAAGATGCCTGCCATAGGCCAAGATAGTTCCTTTATTATCCAATTGACATTCACAGAAAGACATCCCACATCAATTCCTTTTCCAGAATTACTCCTAAGAGCATTCCGAGCAGACTGCTAGTTGGATTTAATGTATGATGGGAATCCCACTCAACATCATTGTGGCCACTGAGCCCAATCTATAATGACCATCCAGATTTTCAAAAACCTGTGGAGATGCTGCTTATCTGTGGAGGGAGAATTTGTAGATCCTCTCTATCAAGAGGCTGTGCAGTGTTCATTTTCCACATGTGCATGACTACTTTTCAGTGTCGTTCCTTGATCCCTCGTTTCTGGACCAGAGGCTTTAGAGAGGGGCTGAATACACGGTTAATTAATTGTTGTTGCTCCTTTAGCCAACAGGCATGCAGGGTGCCCAGGGGTATATTTATACTCCATTTAACTTAATAATTTGGCTTCAACCATGAGAGAGAGAGAGAGAGAGAGAGAGAGAGAGAGAGAGAGAGAGAGAGAGAGAGAGAGAGAGAGAGAAGCAAATGTAGAACATTGGCGATTTCTCTTCTCTTCCTAGCCCATTAGATTTATCAGGAAGGGACTCGGGCCCTTTCTAAAAAGACTTACTAAATATGATGTACTTAAACAATAATGAATGGGGTCTGTTCTGAATTTACCCTGTTCAAGGTTCCAGGTTGCTGTGTGTTAGGGCTGGTGCACAGACTTCTTTTACTCTGAATCCAACATGATTTGTTAGTGCTCTTCAGTATTGCATGGATTTCCATCCTGTCTTCAAATAGCTTTGATGCTTTAAACTCATTCAAATCCTGTCCTTGCCAAAATCAAACCATCTGCAGCCAGGTGGGAAAATTTGTATGTCTCTGCAGCTGGAAAATCTACTGTCTTGGGGTTTAAATGACAATCTGGCTCCATCCTAGCCATCGACATTAGGACATCCTCTGCCAGTCCATGCTTTACCCTCTTGTCAGGAAAGTAGTATGGGCTAGTATTAAGCATGAGAGTCAAGTAGATTTGATGTACTAACTTTTCTAAGGTGTGGAGTCCTTCACAAGACAGGGATAATGCCTGTCACCTCAGTGTTGCAAGAATCAAGTGAGATTATTCACATGCAGGGCGTGTGGTCACAATGAGGCCTTTAGGATTCATGTCCATATTTGTTTTAGCACACCCTCCAAGCTGCTTCAGTAAAATGCCCAGCGGGATGCAGAAGGTGATGCTGAGTTAAGCTCCTATGTTATCCAGCATTCTTTTTTTTTTTTTTTCCATTTTTTTCTCCAATTTTCAAAACATGCGTTATTCTTCCTAACCTGTGATGTTCGCTCACCTTCACCTTTACTCTTTCTCAAAAAGATTTTGTCTTTCTAGTTACGGTTACAGCAGCTCTTGTAAAGGTTTCTACAGCCACTGTGCTTTCTCTGTTTTGAAAAAATAGCACAGATTTGTGAACAATTAAAGATATTTCCTGACATTTACTCTTTCCATTCTGCATTGTCTCCCAGATATTTACAGCCATGGAGTTTTAAAGCTATTAGAAAGTTGGAGATCATTTGGGAAATGATCTGGGTGTGGTCTCAGAGCTTCTCAAGTCTGCAATGACCCAGGGTTTTAAGAGAATAGAGAGCAGAATGCATAGATACGGCCTTATAGGAGATACTTCAACCCATTTTCTCTTTGCTTGAGACATCTACTTAGGTGTGTGCTATTTTTAAAAATGACTTAAGACATTTCTGCTGATCCTGAGATCTGCTTCCTGCATGATTCATTGTGGTTGTTAAGTGGCTATCCTGGAGGGCATTACCAACATGACCTTTACTTCCTACCGGTAGACTGCATATTCCCTCTAGAGACCTTTTTAATACTTTGAAATGGCATTGTAGGTATTTTGCCCTCTGAGAATTAAGGTAACAAAAGCATCTTTAATTATTAAAATCTTACAATTCACCAGCTTACAGTTTTCAATGAAAGCTGGAATTTCCAAACAACTTTTTGCTTGTTTTCATGAAGTCAGCAGCATCTCTTTTTGAACTTAAGTTATTCATAGGGTTCTCTGCCTTAAAACGATTTGCCCACCTACTGATGGAATCATTTATATTTTTGATGTGTTATCTTGCATCACACGCATGCCAGTGAGCAACCGAAGAAAGGTCTCTGATGGATTTGTTTTCTGATGCACACGAGTCTGTTGGAGACAGGCCAACTCAATGTCACATCCAGCTGCTGCTAGCTTTATGACTGTTCAGTTCCACGCATACTTCATCCTAGCTACGGGAGACAGTTCCTCGTCAGTTTTGAAGAATTCCTTAGCTGTGTTCACTTTTATTTCTAATGACACGATCTGCTTCTGAATTTCCAGTCTTCATACCCTCCTGGCAAGAGCCAGAAAATACAGAGTCAATTGTTCAGCTGTACAGAGTATGCCACAGAGGGGTTCTCAACCTGTAGGTTGTGACCTCTTTAGAGGTCACCTATGACCACTGGAAAGCACAGATATCTACATTATGATTCACAGCAGCAGCAAAATTATAGTTATGAAGCAGCAAAAAATAAAAAAAATAAAAAATAAATAAAAAATAAAAATACTTTTATGGTTGGGGGAATCACCAAAGCATGAAGAGCTGTATTAAAGAGCTGAGCATCAGTGCCTTAGGGAAAATTATGACTAAGAGTTTGCCTCAGTGTTAGGCTTTAAGGAAGTCTTATCTTCCAGTGTTTATAATTCACTCATTTTAAATGCATTTGTTTCTCTTTTTAATAGGATACCACAGACTATGTTGCCTATGTAGCTAAAGATCCAGTCAACCAACGAGGTATGGAAAAGTAGCTTCTGGATTTTCGTAAGAGCTGTTAGGTGTCAACTATAAAACCAATGGCTATTTCGAATGCACACAGTAATGAGTGTCAGACAGAGCACTGTTTCAACATCACTGTGGTGTGGTATTGAAGGACTCTAAGAAACTGTAAATTTGAATTGGAAATAAATAATCCTACCAGCAGAGAAAAGTGGAAAAATTCACGGGCAGTATTTAAAGCTCAGTCACTTGAAAGATTCACTAACTAAAAAGCTTATGTATTTACATACTCAGAAAAGAAGCTGCTTTGGCTATGGCAGCAGGGCTCCCTTATCTCTGGGTGATAAGCTGCTCATGAACTTGCTGAGGCATGAATGTTGGGGGGGGTGCACTCGAGTGCGTGTGTGTGTGTGTGTGTGTGTGTGTGTGTGTGTGTGTGTGTGTGTGTCCCTATGTAGCTAAGGATAACCTTGAACTTCTGATCTTCCTGATTTCGTCTCCTGAGTGGGGTTATAGGCATGTGTCACCGTGTCTCGATTTATGCAGTACTAGGGCTAGAACTCAGGGGTTTGTGGGTGCTAGGCAAAGCCTGTCTTGCTTTAGGTCTCAGCTCCAATGTTTCTTTTGAGACGCCTTTGACTGATGGCATCTCCTGCATCACTAGTCATGTGCTCCCCACCCCTACTGTGACACTGCATTTCTGTCCTTATGAACAAGTCACACTTTGCTACTTGCTTTCTTCACATACTTGTTTGAATGATTCCTGTCTTCTTTTTATCAGATGAGCTCTCCACGAAGGCAGGGACCCATCTCTCTTACTGTCATTCCTCAGACACTCTTCACAGTGGCTCAGACATAAGTGATGCTCAGAAACTATGTTTTGAATGACTGTGTGGGAGAGTTGAGTGAATGTCTCATCCCAGGGCATAACAAGGCTTCCTATGAAATGCATCTCCTGGCCGTGCATTGAGTTAAAGGCCTGAGGTTCCTTAGAAGGTTGGATCTCTCTGGAAAGACGTGCGTAGTCCTGTTTCTCATCCTTAACCCTGGGGCATTCAGACTCCTCTGAGACCGGTTTAGGCCAGTTCCCCTTAATTAGAAACTGGGAGATGGGGAACTTCTTCCCCTCTATGGAAATTGCTCCCGAGTAATTAATTAAATTAACAGCAAGTGGTATTTGGCAGTTGAGAAAGAACTGTAGCTCACAAAGGTGGACATGTACGTGGCATGTGGGAAGTGTGGCTGCAGGGTGCCTATGAGGACGGAAAACACTACCAGCAGATAGGAAAGGGCTAAAGAGCAGGGTCTTGATCCGGTGCGTAGATGGGTAGAGGTGGGTTTGCAAAGCAGAGGTCTAGAAAGACTGGCCTGGCAGGCTGTAGTAGGTACATTAGGGAGAAGCTTGAAGCCATGGAATCAGTGTGATCGTCAGAGTGAAATTAGGAGAAGCAGACATTGGCATAGAGTTTCACACATAGTAGACGCTTGGTAATTGCTGGCTTCTGTGAGATCCACCTGTAAAGTATTTTCTCAATTAGTGATCAGTGGAGAAGTGCCCAGCCCATAGTGGATGGTGCCATCCCTGGACTGTTGGTCCTGGGTTCTGTAAGAAAGCAGGCTGAGCCAGCCAGGGGAAACAAGCCAGTAAAGAGCTCCTGTTCACAACCTCTATGTCAGCTCCTGCCTCAGGATTCTCCCTGTTTGAGTTCCTGTCCTGACTTCCTTCAGTAATGAACAGCAAAATGGCGTGTAAGGCAAATAACCCTTTTCTCCCAACTTGCCTTTTGGTCCATCTTTCACACAGCAAAAGAAACTCTAAGACAAGGTGGAAGGGAAGGGAGGAAAAGACAGTGATGAAAGGAGCCAGCTGCAGGGGCAGGCTTGGGAAAATGATAACTTCTTAGCTAAGAGTAAGACCACCAACAGAGGAAGCCAAAATGGAGAGGCTCTCAGGAGAAGTGGGGAGTCGGAGAATGGCCTACTCAGGAGAAGACCCCAGGGATGGTCACCCACTGAGAAGAGGGTTCAGAAAGGAAGCAGACAGTACAGCAGAGAGCAGACAGAGGAGGTGACCTTAGAAAGGCAGGAGCTGGAGGGCAAGGTTGAGGAGGAAAGTATGGCTGGCCGGAAGTGGAGGTGGGGACAGGAGAGCAGGCTTTCTGCTAATCCTCAACGTGCCCCCCCCATACCTAGTTCAACTTTTGCACCCAGATCAAGCTGGTATCACATTTTCCTGTCTTGGCTATGGCTCTTTCATGAACTCTTCAGTTTATGAAAGGCCTTCTTTGTAGAGAAGGCAAATTCCAGTAAAAATGTCAATGGCAAGGCCAGCCTTCTGTAGTGGCTGCGGAAGTCATGCTGTCCTTAGCTCTCCAAAGCTGTGGTAGGCTAAGGAGGTTTGTTTCAACTTGGTCTAAAAAGAGCACACACACACACACACACACACACACACACACACACACACACACACACACACAAACACACAAACACACGTACACATACACAGACATGTTTACCTGAATTATTTGTGTATAGGAAAGCCATGGGCTGAATACTGAAAGAGAACTGTAAAAACAAAGCCCTCGCCAAAGAAAGCCAATCTAAATGGACCTGCTAACTATGTCTATGGTTAGAAAGTCCACAGGCTGGCTATGAATCTACTGTTGGGTCTTTTGTGGCCGGTGCTTTTGGAAAACATGTACTGCATCTGTGTGCCACAGCACCATCTGGTGGACGATCTGAGCCAATGAGAGACCTTTGGACTCTTCGTTTTCAAGATAAAATCCTATACCAATGTTGGCTTTTATGAAAAATGAACAGTTAGCTGAGAGTGGTCGTGTATGCCTTTAATATCATCACTCAAGTGCTGAAGGCAGGTGGATCTCTGTGAGTGGAAGCTAGCCTGGTCTACATAGTGAGTTCCAGGACAGCCAGGAGTATATAGTGAGATCCTAGAGGAGATGTGTCACTGGGATGGGTTTTGAGGTCTCAGAAGCTCACAGCATTCTCTGCTTCATGCTGCTTGTACATCAAGATACAACCTCTCAGCCAGTGTACTGCCTGCCTCCCTGCTGCCACACCCCTAGCCATGAGGGCCACAGACTCATCTTCTAAGAAACTTAAAGAAACAAAATCCTTTTTTTTTTGTTGTTCCAATTTGGTTTTTCTACATAAGGTTTGTCTGTGTAACGGTCTAACTGATCTGGAACTTGCTCTGTAGAGCAGGCTGTCCTTGAACTTACCGAGATCTGCCTGTTTCTGCCTCCTGAGTGCTGGGATTCAAGGCCTCCACCACCTCTGCCCTGCTCCTACGACTCTTCCTAACTCGTATTGGTACATACAGGCAGAACTGTGGGCGTGGCAAAGAAATCAGGTCTGCACTAATTACAGACGTGGACAGTAAAGCTCACACTGCCATGGCTATTTTGATGTCACCAAGAGTCACTCTCTGCTTGGGAATATGGGATTTCTTGTGCAGTCCTTTCTTCCTTTGCCTGGTGGCTGCAGAGTGGGTGGATCCTGACCACCCGTTCTAGCTTGGCACTATTGTAAGTGACTCACAGTCTACACATATGCTGCTGGCCTGTGGCCAAATTAAAAGAGACAGTTCCCAGAGTAGCGCCGTCAAAAGACGGTGTTTCTAAGTGGGAGTTGGGGACGGCACCTATGTAGGGCCAGCCTGCCATCCAGAGCCATTTTTTATGAAAAAAGGTGCTTTTTTTCTTTTCTCCATTTTATTTAATTTTCTTAAAAAGCAATAGGCCTGCAACAGAGTAATCAAAGCCAAGCATAAAACTATTTTAGAGAATCTGCCTATGAACAGACAAAACCCAAATCTCTAGGCATTTAAGTCAGAGAAGTTGTGGGGGGGGGGGGAACCCAGCACATGTCAGAGTGTGCTCAAGTGGCTAAAGATGTATCTTAATTAGGGTTTTTATTGCTGTGAAGAGACACCATGACCACAGCAACTCTCATAAAGAAAACATTTAAGTGGGGCTGGCTCACTTAGTTTCAGAAGTTCAGCCTACATCTTGCAGGCAACAGGAAGTTAGTCACAATGAGGGAAGCTTGAGCAAAACAGATCTCGAAGCCTGCCCCCAGAGTGACAAAGACCTTCAACAAGACCACACCCATTCCAACAAGATCACACCCACTCCAACTAGGCCACACCCCCTACTACTGCGGTGCCCTTTGGGGGCCATTTTCTTTCACACCACCACAGGATGGTAATTGGCTTTAGTTCTTCCTGTGTGCCCAGCCCGCTTGTCCTGTTCCTCAGAGAGCTTAAGTGACTATGAAAAAGAAAAGCCTGACTTTCTCTAAAATAAATAAATTGCCTGCCCTATTGTCCTAGCAAGTGAGGGACTTACCATGGAGTGGTGTTATAATTACTTTTTTATTGCTGTGATAAAACGTCAAAACCAAGGCATATTGTAAAAGAAAGAGTTGATTAAGGATGTACAGTTTCAGAGGGTGAGACCATGATCACCATGATTGGGAGCATGGCACTGGAGCAGTAACAGAGAGCTCACATTTTGATCCACGAGCAGAAAGCAGAGTGCACACTGGGATGACATGGGATTTTGAAACCTCAAAGCCCACCGCCAATGACACATCTCCCTTCCTAATCCTTCCCAAAGAGTTCCATCAACTCAGGACCAATCATTAAAGCATATGAGCTTGTGGGGACCATTCTCCTCCAAACCACCACAAGTAGCATGTCCACACAGATGACCGCATGATGGAATTGAACATAGCTCTAAATCTTTTCCTCAGAGCACTTCTAGTTCCTCATCCTCTCTCTCTCTCTCTCTCTCTCTCTCTCTCTCTCTCTCTCTCTCTCTCTCTCTCTCTCTCTCTCTCTCTCTCCCTCTCCCTCTCCCTCTCCCTCTCCCTCTCCCTCTCCCTCTCCCCCCCCTCTCTCTCTACACACACACACACACACACACACACACACACACACACACACACATTCTCTCTGTCTGTCTTCCTGAGTCTTGCCAGCTTCTCAAACCAAAGGAAAAAAGTTACAATTGTTGGTTCTCATTTTGATTTTATTTTTAACTGAGTCACATATGTGTGAAAGTAGAAATGAACAAAGAGGAAACATTAAGTAAATGACCTTATTAGACAACGTGGCAGGACTTACCTTGCTTTGTCTGGAAAACACCTCTAGGGGTACTTGGTATGTCTCAGGATGTGAGACTACCTGGAAGGAGCGACTTTTGTTTAATTCAAGCAGATACTTATCACTCAGCTCTCACTTCAGCAAACTCACAACTACTTCTGGCAGCAGTGAGATGATGAGTGTGGTGAATCAAATGTCAGTCAACAAAATATTGTAAACAACTTCCCTATGTTTTTTACTCTGAAAATCTCAGTAGGGAAAAATACAGGGCCAATATAAATTGACAGTCTGAAAAGAGACAGGACATTTTCTGTTGGTAGAAATGATGTAAATTTAAAGATATTTTGAGTCTTCAGAAATTCCAATTGGCTCCTGTCTGTTTCGGGACCCTGTGAAGGTGTTCAGAGACATGAAGATGTGGAAAGAGACATAGGAGTTTTCTCTCAGTTATGGGTACCGAGATTGTCAATAGATACATAAAACCTTTACACGCACACACACACATGCATGCACGTGCACACACACAGGTGCACACTCTCTCTCTCTCTCACACACACACACTACATGAAAGCAAAGGGAGACTGAGGGACAGGAGGGCACAGCAGAGGAGGGAAAAGAAATGCATGACTGTGGTCAAATTACATGACGTACTTGAGAGAAATGGTGTGAAACCCAACACTGTGCCCCATGAATACACACTGCTAAAATCACTGAAAGAGATTCAGATAAAATGTACAAATTAGTAAAAATAATTCATCTAAAAATCAGGTTAATCATGGAATGACAGCACAGGAAATCCCTCGAGTTGCTGTCAAGCTGAAGGAACCCTGTTACAGAGTCTATTGTCGGTCACTATCAGCCCTGTCAGGGGGTGTGAATGGCTTTGTACATCCACATATATGATGTCTCTCCCCAGACTCAGTGCCTGTTAAGGTCTTAGGAAAGCAGGCCTCCCTCCGTTCTCAGATTTCCTTGTGATGGAACAATCCAGTGGTAAAGTCACGATAAGGAACACCCAAATGGTTTCCCCATACTTCATCTAATCCCCACATAATCTCTTTAGCCTAATCCCACCTCACCTCCCTTTCTGGTTCTAAGAAAACAGCTTGTTTAAAACAGCAATGACATGTAGTAAAGCACTCAAAACTTTCCCTCATGCCTCAATTCTTTAAAATACCCAAATATTCTACCTTATTATCTTTTATTTCTCATAGGGCTTTACGACTCCTGTCTTTTTAACCTTCTTGTTATTACTGCTTTTGTTTCTAAGTTAGCCTAAGTATTCTTCCTAAGTCATCTTTGGGAAAGTTCCGTCAATTAACTCTCCATATTGCAAGATCCTAAGCGTGATACCATACTCTAACCAAGTCAAGAATGACGTACAGCCGGGTGCCATTGATGCATTTCAGCATAAGGGCATGGAGGCAAGGAGGATCAGGAGTTCAAGGTTAGCTACAGAGAGATGGTAGCTAGCCTGGGCTACATGAGGCAAGAAGAAGGCAGTTGCGCCCCCACCTTGTTTATTTAACATGTGCAAATTAGCCTTAGTATAAGCTGCTTCTGTGGGAATATGTCCAGTACATCTGTCAGTATCTGGCAGTGACACCCTTCACCAAATGTGGAATTTAAGTCTTCTAGCAAAGTTCTTAATGGGTTTCAGTGAGGCTCCCTGCCTGCGTCAGTGGCTTATGACAGCAGGGACAAGGCAAAGGTGGCAAGAGGACAGTCTCCTCCACTGTATCTTCACCACCGCTCATTTAGGTTTAGAAACTGCTTTTTTGTCTGTCTTCTGTAATCTACCACACAACACAAGGCCTCAAACTTGGTCTTCTGGTGTTACCGCTTCCCGCCTGACCGTTTTTGGTGTGACTGCTTCTGGTGTGACCGCTTTTGGTGTAACTGCTTCCAGTGTGACTGCTTCCAGAGTGACCGCTGCATTTCTCATCTTCTGCACTGAACACAAGAGGTAGCACAGAACTGGTAGTGACATCATTTAGTCAAGATGGTCTTCCAGGCCAGAGTGATGGCTCAGTGGGTAATGATACCTGCTACCAAGCCTGAGCTTGTTCCCAGAGACTTATATAGTGAAAGGTAAACAGACTTTCACAGTTGTCTTCTGGGCTACACACGGACATATACACACACACACACACACACACACACACACACATCACACATACACGCACCACACATACACACACCACACATACACACACACATACACACACATACCACACATACACACACACCACACATACACACACACCACACATACACACACACACACACATGCACACTAAATAAAAAGTTGTAAAAAAAAAACATTAAGAGGATCTTACTAAAGTGTGAGCCCTAAATATCTGCCTGGAAACCAAAATTTCTAAGTTTTTAGATATGTAGATTTTGAGTATTTTTATATTCCTATGGAATAAGGTTTGATTATGCCATTTTAGAGATGAGTTTATAAGCCTGATTTTTTTTAACGTAGTTAAAAATTCAAGTTCTGAAACTATTTTGATTTTGTATAACGTTCTCAGAATACTTTTTGTGTGTCTCCTCACAGCATGCCACATACTGGAATGTCACAGTGGAATGGCCCAAGATGTCATAAGTACCATAGGGCAGGCCTTTGAACTCCGATTCAAACAGTACTTGAAAAATCCTTCCTTGAACACATGGGAAAGGTCAGTCAAGAGTTCCTTAATTATTTAACTTGCTGTCTTTTTGAATATTTGAAACAGTACTGTGATGTGGGGCATATGGTGCACGCCTTTGATCTCAGCACTTGGGAGGCAGAAGCAGGTGGATCTCTGTGAGTTCAAGTCAGCCTGATCTATACAGCAAGTTCTAAGCTAGTCAAGGCTAAATGGTAAGGCCTTGTCTAAAAACAAAACATCAAAAAATTGCTATAATGTTTGAAGTTCACTAATGAGATGAATATTTTTCTTAGATGTAACAGTTTCAGTACAAAAATAAGAGCTATATACTTTTCTTGTGATCACGTTTGTCTAGACATTCTTATGACACTACAGTGGGAAGGGGTCAGCCCTGTTTCTCCAGTATCCCCCAAAACTATGAACTGCATAGAGTTCTGAAATGGCAAACATTAACAAGTTTCTCAGATTTTCTTTAACCCTGGATCTCATGCATAAAACAAACCAAAACCCAAGAGTAAAATAGAATCAAAGATCTCTGTGGGAATGTGAGCTGCTGGTGGGCGTTGTAACTGGCTGTAGTCTGTAGACGAAGCTGGTGTCTGAGGCCATTAAAGCTGATTATTTCAGGCCACCACCTGACACCAATTTCATGCTCAAGAAATTAAATCCTTGGATATTTTTAAATGTACCTTTCCCCAAATTGTCATCCTGTGTATCAATAAGCTCTAGGTTTGGAGATGACTCCTTATGAGGTAAGTAGTCCAGAGCAACAGAGAAAAGGGTTGGCAAGAGTCCCAATACTAACTTCTACTCAGGATTCTTCACAGTCATGTGGGTTGGTAGGCTAGTTCATTCTAAAAAGACTTGATTTGGCTTGGGAAGAAGATGACTCAGTGGGTAAATACTTGGGACTCAAGCCTAATGACTTGAGTTCTGATCCGAGGAACCCAAGGAAAAAGATAGTTTTGGTGGCATACATCTGCCACCCTGGAACTCCTGTGGTGGGATGGGAGGAGGAGACAGATGCTAGCCTCCACAGTGACACAGCAGAATGAGAGAGCTGCCCCCAAAACAAGAATAAAGGCAAGAACTGACTTCCATGTGCTCTGACCTCCACATGCGTGCCATGGCACACACACGCCTGTACTCAGTCACATCACCCCTCACATGCATACAAAATTATAAAAGGATTTGATTTGACTTATTCTTTTTATAAAAACCTTTAGTTAGTTCCAATTTGGAAGAAAAGCCTATTTGTTTCTTTTCTTTTTTTTTTTTTTTTGCCCTGTTTCAATTTTTAAAACAATTGCATGTTTACATAATTCTCCCACTTGCCGCACATGACTTTAATTGTTCTTTATGAATACCAGACTTGTCTAGATTTGTGCAGGCGAGATAGCTGGCCACAGCTCCCTTCTTTTTATCTCAGTTTAGTGAACTGGGTGAGGCCCTCTACCCAAAGAACAATATCTACATTTTCTTTGACCAAAAAACGAAGCAATGGAAATGAGCCAGAGACACTCAAGAAGACTTTGCATTTTTATGGTGCTCTGTCAAACAGCCTTCCACCCGGGCAAGCCAGTGTTTACCCTCAGTATCATTACTACTGGAGGGAAATGCAAAAGCCTCCCCCTTGATACTATTCGCTGACTTCCATTGGATTATCTACAGACTTCTAAACAATATAGCATGGCAGTCCAGATGTTTGGCATTGCTTAATCACAGCAATAAACTTAAAACGTAATGCATAGTTTTCAGGATGATTTGCATGGGTCTGATCTCTTCGTATACTTTATAGTCTTTGAATTCCCACCCAGCCTCTTGGGGTTTCTTTTTCCCCCTTACAGTGAGGAGGTGCACATTGATGGCACATCTGAAGACAGAGACCATGACTATTACAACACAATCCCCGGGAAGCAGCCACCTGCAGGCGGCATTTCAGATGTGCGGATCAAGGTTCAAGCCACAGACCAAATGGCTTACTGCCCTATCCGGTGTGAAAAGTTGTGCTATTTAGTAAGTGATGTTTTATTGTTATTGGGACCAGAGACGTGATTCTGTTCATACCACTAGGGTCCTTGATTTGAGGATTTTTCAAATTTGAGTTTAGCGAAGCACCATCTTCCTTATGCTGGGTTGTCTTTATTCCCCATCCCATACCCACAGCTTCTGCAGATGGCATCATATGTCTTCACTGGAGAACGAAATCCATCCAGCGCACCACCCTCCTTCATCTTTCCACATCCCCCAGTATTCCTGTGCTCTCCCTTCTCTTTCCCAGCCACTATGTCCGAATATGGTCCTCCCCTGCACCGACCCACCCCTCCTGACAGCCCTATGCCTTATACAGTCCCTGCCTCAAAATCATCGCATCGGTTCTTTCTCTTCTGCCTGTGGATGAGCTTTGGCCACTGCAACCCAACCAACACTGCCTCTCCTTCTCACTCCCACGTCTAAGGGCCACGGTCTTCATCCTGCTCTCACATTAACACTGTGACTTTGCGACCCTAACTCTGCCTGACAACCCGATGGAAATACTGTTACAACGGCCCCTAGTGACTTACTTGCTAAATGGACTTGCCCCTTTAGTAGTCAGTACTCTGCATCTTTAGGGATAGCTCTATTGGTGCTGTTCTGTGAGTCTTCTTCTGTTGGCTTCCTAAACATTATTTTCATCCCTTACTGAAGCTTTCATTTCCGCTCCTATGCCCCTCTCTCCATCTAACATTCTCGTCTCAGTTGTAAGAATCCTAACAGGGAACACTCATGTGTGTAACATCTGCCTCATTGCATTTGTCCCTACCACATTGTTGCCACTTACCATCCATGCTCCATCTCTAAATTTGTTTTGCATATTTGTTGTGTGTAGCTATGTACATGTATGTGTAATCATATGTCTGTGATCACACCTGGAAGCCAGAGGTTGATGTCCATCACTCTTCATCCTATTTACTGAGGCAGGGTCTTTTGCTGAACCCAGGCTTGCCCATTCACAGTTCGTCAAGCACTCAGCTTGCTCCAAAGATTCGCTCTCCTTTCTTGTGTGTTGGAATTGCTGGGAGTCGTTTGGTACTGGGTGCTAGACACCACAGTCCGCAGGCTTCTCTGGAAGGTTTCAGATACCCTGAGCCTCCATCTATTTCTCATACTTTCAAAGGCAAATTGAGTTATTCCTTTTTGTTGCTGTTTTATTTTAAATTTATTTTTCTTTTAAACATTTTTTGTTTATTTATAAAAAAAAGTTTTTATCCATGTATTCCCCCTGCTCCCTCTCCCCTCCCCCTCCTAATCCCACCAGTCAGCCTTCAGCCTCCCCCTTCCCAAGGTGGGTCAGCTCAGCGTGGCATGTCCACTCCAGGCAAGCCCAATTCACTCATCCCAAAATCAAGACTGGGTTAGGTACAGGGAATGGGCTCCAAGTGCCAGCCCATGCACTAGGAACACAGTCTGATCCCACCCCTCCAGGCTCCACATACTGCCCATGCTGATTGACAGTTGCACACTCTTGGAGGGCCTAGCTCCTTTTTCCTACAGATCTCTATTGGTTGTTCTTGATTCAGCGAGCTCTCCAGAGTTCCAGCCAGCCATCTCTGTGGGAATTTTCCTCATAATCCCTATCCCCTTACTCATTTGCTCATACAGACCCCACCCCTACCCCATGCCCCTTCCCCTGCTCTCAGCTGTACCAGGAGCTTGGCCCAGTGCTTAACCATGGATCTCTGCCTCCACCTCTATTCATTGTTCGATGCAAGTTCTGCGATGACACTTAGGGTGGTTATTCATTTGAGTATAGGGGAAGTCCTGTTTAGGTACCCCCTCCACTATTGTTTGGAGATCTAACCAGGGACATCTTGGAGGTTTCCTTAACACATGGTTTCTTTCTAACCCCACATTGGCTCCCTCTATCAAGATATCCATCTCTTTTTTCTCCCTCTCTGTTGCTCCTCTCACTCAACCATCTCCTTCTCTCATGATTTGTTCCCACCTCTTCATGGTTGCAACCCATTATGATCACAATTTTCTCTTCCCAGAGGAATTCCTGCATATCTCTCTTAGGTTCCTTCTGCTTCCGAGCTGTTCAGGGGTTGTTGTTTACAGCTTGGATATTCTTTGCTTTTTGTTTAAAGTCCACTTATGAGTGAGTACATCCCATGACTATCTTTCTGGGCTTGTGATACCTCATTCAGGAGGTTATTCTCCAAATCCATCAAACTTTAGGATGTCATTTTTTTTTACTGCTGAGTAGTACTCCATTGTGTAGATGTACCACAGTTTGTTAATCCATTCTTCAGTTGAAGGGCATCTAGGTTGTTTCCAGGTTCTTGATATCATGAATAATGCTACTAAGACCACAGTCTCCACTTGGCTTGAGAGTCAGGGTGCCACTCACCTCTCAGTCAGCTGTGGACCAGGAAGGCTTTGGGGTCTCCAGTTGTCAGTGTATGATGAGGCAGATTGCGGTTTTGTTGGGGTTTGGCTTGTGGGATGTCCCTCCAGCTGTGTTTTGCTGAAGACTGGGCTTTAGGGTCCTCTCCCAGCTTTCTTTGGCTTAGGGAGGAACTGGGTGTGGTTCGGGTGCCGGGGGCTGTGTCCCCGAGCCGGGGTTCATAAACCACAGTCTCTGCTTGGCCTGGGGGTTGGGGTGCCACTCTCCTTTTGGTCAGCTGTGGGACAGGCTCTCGAGTCTCCAGCTGTTCGTATGTCAAGTCTTTCCTTTTTTTTTTTATTGTATTTTCTTTCATTTCCTCCTTGAAAACCCAGCCCTACCTTGCCACCATGTAAGCTTTTCCAGGCTCCTCCTGACCTTAGATCTTGCCTTTATCTGAGTAGACATCTGTCCTTTACTCTGTCTATCTTTAGACCTTTCTCTACAGCTCTAATACCAAACTATGTAGCCCTGGCTTGAATTCACCAAAGCCACCTGCCTCTGCCTCGCGAGTGCAGGGTTAAAGGCGCACAGCCACACAACAGTCAGTTCCGCTCGTCATGTTTATTCCTGCCACTGTCCCTCTTTCTCTCAAAGTCAACTTTGCCTTTTCTTACACTTTGGAGCTCATATCAACTTGTGTCCAGTATCCAGACTTCTACTATGTAAATTTCCTTTTTATCCACTCAGACTTCACTGAACCTTATCAAGTTCAGGTCTGACTTGCCTAAATGATTCTGAAAGCCTGTCACTGATTTCATGCTCCCAGTCTACCTACGCTATCGGCGGATAAATCGATTCACTTATTTTAGTTTTTAAAATGTGTGTGCATGCATGTGTGATATGTCTACATTCATGTGTGAGGGCCTGTGCATGCTGCAGCATGCATGTAACTGTCAAGGGACAATCTGAGGCCGAGTCCTTGCCTTCTACTTTGCTTGAGACAGGATGCCTTTTGTTTTGGTTTGCTTTATGTCACAGGCTAGATGTTCTGGGAGCTTCTGGGCATTCACCTATGTCTGCCTTCCGCTTCTCCCACACATGCACTGGGGTTACTGAGTTCTACTGTACAGGGCTTTGACGGACTCTGGGGACTCAAACTCCAGCCTTCACTCTTATGCAGCATGGGCTGAAGAGCATACGTGTAAAAGTGAGGATGACTGAAGCCCTCTAATTGAGGTTTTCAAGGATGACAAGTGAGTCTAGCACAAACCTCCGTGGAGTAGGATTCTAGTTTGTCATGCCAAAATTAGGTAGAGATTGGGATAGTGTAGTTTGTAAAGTGCCTGAGGTGCAAGCATGAAGTCCTGGCTTAACCCCCTGAAGCCCACACTAAACAAAAAGTCAGGTGAGGTGGTAGAGCTTATAGTCCCAGTACTGCAGAGGGGGCAAGCGATGGCTAACTGCGGCTCTCCAGATAGCCTGGCCTAACCAGTGATCCCCTGATTCCAGTGAGAGACTGTGTCTCAAAAAACCAGGTGGATCGATTCCAGAGAATGCCCCCAAGATTGATATCTGCCTTTCATACTTACATGAACACACACACACACACACACACACACACACACACACACACACACACAAACTAAAAATCACTTTCTAGCTGAGACCTTGAGGGCTGGAATGTGACTTCGGGAGCAGAGGGACTCTCAAGACACAGGATGTGGACAGTCCTTTTGACGCCTCCACCATTAGAATCACTTCTGCAACTAATTCTGAAAGGAAGACCACCAAGTACTTCACTTTCTCACCCAGCTCCGCTCCCAGCTCCTCAGACTTCTGTGCAGAAAGTGAAGTTGCTTGCTCTATTTTCTTGACAGCTATCTTGTTCTTTGTGGACATTATGAATGTCTTCTCTTGATAATCATTCTGCAATCTGTTGTTTGTACAGCCCGGGAACTCTAAGTGCAGCAGTATGTACGAGAACTGTATGGGACAGAGCGGGTCAATAGGTAGGTACAATGCCTTCCCAGCTGCCACTCCAACTCCTTTTATGTCATATGGATGTGTGGGCCCCTGCTCTCAAATGGAAGATGTCAAAATCAACAGGCAGGCTTCCCAGAGAAACAAGAATGTCATCGTGTGTCACTCAACAGCTTCATGCTTCTCCCTTGCTCTCATGTGATCCCCAAGCTGGTGGCTGCACCTCTGGGGTTTTCAACTGCTTTGACATCATGAAATACCTCACTGAAAAGGGTTGTCTTTTGTGCATAGCTCAAGGAAGTTCCACTCCAAAGATCAGGAGATGGATTAGTTTGGAAACAGATGCCGATTCCACTGTGATTTTGATGTAACCTGTGTGCTAGTTTGGTAAAGGGGACAGGAGAGATAACGGGGATGTGAGTGTGTCAATAACCTCCCATCATCCACCTTGCCCGGGAGTTCTGTGCTCATCACCACATGTACTCACTGTTACAGGACAGACTTCCCTGTTACACAAATGCAAGGCCTTGAATGCCACATTAGAAGCAGCCTCACTCTCACTGTCAGAACTGTTTATTTAGGAAGGTAGGTCTTACAGAGTTAGGTGGGGAAGAAATTGGATACCTGTTAAGGATGCAACAGACCATTTGTCACCTTTCATGTCTTTTATTAAAATTTACCAGTGTAGCTTATTGACTATTATTATACCGTTGAAGACACATAAAGGTCTATTGTCTGTAATATTATCACCATTCTACATTCTATACCAAAAGACTTGTAAGCTAAGGCAGCATTTTAACTTTCTAAAAACAGTTCCTTTTAATAGAAATTTGATAGAAATAGTGATACTTGTCATAAATCCCTGCACTTCAAAGGCAACCTGGTAGACATAGCAGTTTTGGGCTGGCTAAGACTCCACAGTGAGACTGGGTCTCAAAAAAATTTTTTGACATGAAATTCCTTACAGTCAATTAAAATCCCAAGTTAATTACTTGTTGGCCTTTTGGCTGAGATCAAATGTAAAACTCTAATAATCTTAGTTGCATGGCTGAAAAATGAGACTAACGCTAAATGCAAGGCCTCTGAAATCATGCTCTCTAGGAACTGTAGTTTCTCCCTTCCTCCCTCCTGGAAACTTCCAGCTGGTTTAACAATGGACGGACCTTGCCCACTCTGCCATACTCTCAGCCTGCTCTCCCATGCTGACGCTGACCTGTTCTGTGTCTCATGTAATCAACATTTATCCAGTAATCCCATCAGTGATATTTATTGAGGCTTCTCAAGCATTTAGTTAGAAAAGTAGATGTACATCACATTCCAGATCTTGATATTTTGAGTATGAGAAAAATTAGGATTTGGGGGCAGATATCTACCTGGTTGGGTCATTATTGTTTCTAAGCTCATAAAGCTGCTTAGAAAGAGCTTGCTCAATGAGCAGAGCATTGTCTCCAGGCCTAGACTACCTTGCAATGATCTTTTAGCCTCTTTTTATTTGTGAAAGTATGTTTAAAGTAGGTATCCCAATCTTAACTCCGTTTGACGAAGCAGGCAGTCATACGTCACAATGCACAAATACAATGCCCCAGTGGTCCCTCCCTCTGTAGAGAAAGGGTCCTTTCTTGGGATTTCCTACATACTACATATAACACTAGTGAGATGGCAGGAACATCTGACAAACAGAAACATCTGGAGTGAGGAACAGCATTAGGAGTGTGGTCACACTGCTGGGCCTCTCTCTTCACCATCGTGTGAAATCTGGTGTGAGCTGGTCCTGTCTGGACCGCATCAAAGGGGTGATGGGACTGAAGCAGTAGGGGAAGGAATGCTGTTTGACAGTATGGCCGTCACGGGCTATGGCTTCCAGTGCAGGGGAACATCACTGCTTTGGGTACAACCTCCTGCCGAGCCTGGAGCTTGTACAGCTGAAACTTATAAATTTATCATTTAAACAGAGATGCAAAAAGTTCATCCTGGTGTCCTTAGGACACAACCATCTGGATGATGTGGGGCTCTTCATGCCATCAGAACATGAAAGATGTGCTGGTACCCATGCATCCAAACAATAGTCATGTACCAGACATGTGAGGCATTGCAGCTGTAAGGCAGATATCACCCCGGCTTTTTAGAACACGCAGCCTAGATGCAGAACAGACCTTAACCAGTAACAGACCCGAGAGAATTGCTCCCATGGAATGGCCTTCAAAGTTAAGTTCAAACTTCCAGGGAAGCAGAAAGCCGTCTAGTCTTGGGGGAGGAGACGGCTCTATTGAAGAAAGGGGCTTGCATTGACATCTGAAATTTAAGTGGCGATCACACCGAAGGCCAAAGAAGCCTGGAAGGACTGTGCAAGTGAAGCCAGGTGGATAGGGGAGCCCAGCAGAGTATGGGCAGCAACTAGAAGGTTTTTAAATCTCTGAGAAACGTGATTGGATTTTCGGTCTTAGAGCATTTGGCCACAGTGTGCAGACTGGGATAAAATGGGGGAGGGCAGGCAGCGAGGGGGAGGGTAGAGGCCATTCTACCAAATACAGCTAAAGCATCAGCAACTGGTGCTGAGCTAGGCAAGAAAAACCTTTGAGAGGAAAAAAGAGCCAGATTTTCTGTCCTTAAGAACTGTTCTTAGGGGCTAGAGAGATGGCTCAGCTGTTAAAAAAGGCTAGGCTCACAGGCATAAATAGATTCATTGATTTACTTTAAAGTTAATTCAGTACAAAGGAAGTAAGACTTTGTATCAAGTATCAAGTCCTTAAAGGGGGGGGGTAGCAATAGATGATCAGTTCAGTATGATCCATTTCCCTTCCTCCCAGACTATCACCCTAGCTGGTGCTGTTTTCTTGGCAGGTCCTTGTGCTCCCTGGATAGTCCTTTAGGTTTCCCTGGTTGCCTCCTGCCTGCTTTTGTCAGGGGCACCCCTGACAAAAAGAATATGGCAGAGAGGGGGAGGGAGCCAGAGAGAGGGTAGACCTAAGTGTCAAAGAGTTCGGTCCTTGTTTGGGGTGGACGTACATGACCCACAGTTTTCTGATGCTCTTCAATTCAGACATGATTTACATAGCAAAATTTGATCGTTGACTACTCTGTTCACTGCTAACCACTCCAGGTATTCCCCACGAGCGAGGGATGCCCAGTGATGCTGCGCCGACAAAGCACTCCTGTCGAGTGGATCTCTTTGATGACACCTGCTATGTCAACACACAGGCTCTTCAGAGCACCCGTGGCTGTGCTAGAAATCAAAGCTTGGCTCAGCCACAAGGGAGCCTGTGGCACCTTGCAAGTAAGTGCCTTCAGCTGTCTGGATGGTTAGTACCCTGTTGTTATGGTAGCTGGTCACTATCTGAGACCCAGTGTCTGAGAACAACAGCTCCCAATTCTCCTTGTTATGAAGGTCACATGTCCAAATCAGACTGTTAGCAAGACTGACTCCTCTCAGTGCCCTGAGCAATCTGCCTAGTGTCCCCATCCTTGTGTCTGGGGCTAACTGGCAAATGTCAACAATGCTTGACTTACAGGCATTCTGATCTCAGTATTAGCTTCACATTTGTTACTTCCTGTGGCTCCCTTCTCTTTGCTCAACAGAATAAGTCACTGCATTTTGGGTGAAATGAGGTAGTTGTGCAAGATCCTTAATTTGGTTATATCTGAAGAGATATAACCTTTTGCCAAATTAGGTGATTAAGACTTGAAAATATCTTTTGAGGGACCACTATGCATGGGCACAATCTCTCATTTAAAAACCTATTGCCTTGGCTTCATCTTTGGAGAGTTAAAAGGATTTCTTAAAACATTTTTTAAAATTACATTTATTTATTTTGTGTGCTTATGTACATGTACAAATACATGCAAAAGCATTCAGGGCAATCTTCAGGAATAGTTCTCTCTTCTCCTTGTGGGTCTGGGTATTGCACTTGGGTGTGTGGCTTGAAAGCAAGTGCCTTTACCTGCTAATTCTTGGCCTTAGTCCTTTGCCATAGCTAATGACAAATCAGATCTTTGTGAACATACTATGGATTTTGAGGATTTAGCACATGGTTTAAAAATAATTCTTTCAACACTGAATTGACTCCCATTTCTTTTGAGTCTCTGACGTGTGGTTTTGATCAAGGAAGGGCTCTCAAAGCCAGAGGGTAATCCTGTATTTGTTTCTTTACAAGCAAGACAATGACCACTATTTCCATCCTGTTTAATGGCAATGCTAACTTTAACCACTTCAGACCCCTTGATAAAGCATCTACACAGCACTGAAAAGAGGCGCTCTGCTTCCAACCACACATTTCAGTGGTGGGTCAAACACAATGAGGTGAGCAATCCTTTTCCTGCCAACTTGCTTGGGGCAGTGAATGCTTAAGTAGGAACACAGTTAAATAAAAGCGAAATAAGCTCAAAGCCTAAAATCTTTTGAAAAATAAACAATGTTTTCCACAAAATCCTGGGCTCAGTGGTTGGTGTGATACCAAACTTGGCTTGCTCTAAAGCTGGGGAAGGAACTCCTGAAAAGGGTCTGTCACTGCCCAGGAAACTTCCTTAGAGCTGCCACAAGTGTTTCAGCTAGGGCGGCTGTGAGCTGAGGCATTTCAAAGGTTTTTCTGGGCCTGGTCATCAACACAGCCTTAGATGAAGGGGCCCTCACTGTCAGCTGTGTGACAGGTGCTCTATCTTTTGGTAAAAAAGTAAGATCACTCTTCTCATGCAAGCTAGCCAGGTTCACCCTCTGGAAGCAGGTACTAAGGGAGGTTGTCATTTCAGATCTCTGAGCATCCATATCTGGACACAAAGGAAGAGAATGTGACTGAGCAGAAGGGAAGGTGGGACATAGCATGGGCCTGTGAGAGCTCTGGCCAACTCCACAGAGAGTCCTGTGTGCTCTGACAGCATTGTCCTACACTGGGCACAAATCAACTGGTCTGTCTAGCCTCAAGAATCTGTCTGCACATGGGCCTCCTGAGGCCGACTCTTGGCTGCTGAGGTAGATCCCAAAGGGCTGGTCATGTGGAAGCTGACTGCTGAGCCAGAGTAGAGTGGGTGAAAGGAGAGGCAGCTGGTTCTTCCTTGAAGGAAGTGCATCTCTGTTGGTCACAGAGGGGATGTTTTGAGGTGGTGACTGCATATTCATTTCAGATTGCTGCAGTATAAAGACAATGGAGGTTTCAGAGATGATTTCAAAGGTAACTTACTAGACCTAGCCTTTTGTTACAAAGAAATACTAGAAGTGGCCAAGTTAATCTTCAGCAGGATGGATCTCTGCTCGTAGCTAAGAACCAGGCTTCTTTGTCCTGGGCCCTGCCTGCATTGCTGCCAATCCTTTTCCTAGTGCGCCCCAATCTTTGTTTCCTATTAGGGTTCAGTGTGCACAGCCACCTGGGCTTTGGGGCTCCCCTGAGGATTAATGTCAGCTTACCATTCCTTATTCCAAAAATAAAACCCAACTCCAAATGCACTTTTAAAATGGTGGTTTAAGAAAACCTTATGATAAGTTAGAACACTGGTAATTTTTTCTACTTATTTTGTTTTTCTATAAAATGCCTTAAATAAATCTTCAGCTTTCTTCTGTAATTATTTCTCCTCTTCCCCCTTCCTTAAAAATCCTCCTAGCCCCCTTTATCCAGACTTAGCCCCCTTTATCTGGAAAGGCTTACTGATCCACTCAAACATGCATACACTCACGCACGGAAGCATGCACGTGCGCACGCATGCACGCACGCATGCACCCGGATTCTGACTAGCAGCGATCCCAGCTCCCACCGCACAGCAAGCAGGAGGCATTCTCACAAAGCCTTTTGTTACTGTGAGCGGCAGCGGTTTCTCTAGCTTTGCTATGATCAATGTACACTTCTGTAACAAAGAAAGCTCCCAGATACTATAGCATAAAGTTACTGGCTTATTTCTACCTACTTGTTCAAGCATTGACACGGGGCTAGGACTAGGCAGGACATCTGTCTTCCAGGCTGGTTCAAGGTGACTGCATGGGTCCTTATCTGTATTTAGCCAGTGAGAGGAAAGGCAAGAATAGTACCTGAATATTCCTTTAAATGATGTGACCCAAAGTGGCAGATATTTCTTCTTACTGGAAGACATCATTCATTTCTTCACTTGCCATTATTGAACCCAGACACATGGCCACCTCCCTGTAAGGGAAGCTATAAGCTACCTATCTGGGTTTGGTAGTGTGGTGACAGGGAGGCCATTACCTGTTGACAACAAGTGATCTGTGCTGCTGTGTACCTTTCTACCCTCAGCCAGCCGAGTGGCACTCTATTTAACATGGCGCCCAGCATCCAATGGCTGTCCTTATCACCTGCCAAACTGCCTTCCCTCTCTGCGTGCACATCTGATGATGGCATAGGAATACAGTCACACCGAAAACTCACATTCACAAAGGGACAGCAGCCCTAATGGCAGGGACTCTGAAGACTGAGCCAGAGCCAGACACCACTTGCTTTGGTCCTGGCTCGCTTTTGGGAGATGAGGTTTGTCCACTGCTGTCTGTGGTCTCTGCTGTGCCTACTGGCTTATTCCTGCCATCATCCTCCATGTGTTCACTTAGACCAGATACCAACGGGTGTGCCTCTCTAGAGTGGGTCTTCACATCTTTCCAGCATGTTTCACGTTGCCAGGGGCATGAGAGTTTGAAGTTTGTTTCAGGAGCCAAAACATACAACAAGGAGGCATGTAAATTCCTTGGCAATGAAATTTCTTCAGAAACTTGGTATAGAATATTCGTTTTATTGTTACTTTATTCCCCTGTAGCTCTCTGGTAACGTATCCTCTCTTGGGCTGTCTTTTCATTATGTGAGTGGGCCTTTGTTGGGTTTGTTGATTTTATCAATCTTGCTAAACCACCTGGCTCTTTGTTTTGTTTGATTAACCTCCATTTTTTATCTCCGCTGTGTTTCCAACATATATCCTTTTGATTAGTTTTTCTTTTTGTTTGGCTTCTACTGACTTTTATAGGCTTTATAATTTTATTACCAGTGGCCCTTTTTACTTTATGATATTGAATCTCGTTTAATTTTTTTTTTTTTGTGAATCAGCTTTCTGTTATTCAAAAACTTTCTTTCTCCCCTATTGCTACTCTGTTATATTAAGGTCCTGTATATTTGTATGTGTTTCTGGGCTTCTCAGTGCACTTTCTCTATTGGACCAGTTCCCTGTTCTGTACACTGTACTCATTACCATACACTAAATTGACAAATCTTGTAATTTTCTTCCTTCCTTTTCAGTTTTTTTTTGGGGGGGGGGGAGACAGGGTTTCTCTGTGTAGCCTTGGGTGTCCTATAGCTCTGTAGACTAGGCTGACCTTGAACCCACAGACATCTATCTGCCCTTGCTTCCCAAGTGCTGTGCTGGGATTAAAAGCATGGGCCACTACTACCTGGCTTGTAATTTTCTTAACAGGCACACGATTCTTCCTTTATATTATAAATAATTTTCTATTGTAAATAATAATAATTATTATTATTTTTAGACAGGGTCTAACTATGTAGACCAGGCTGGCCTTAAACTCAGAGATCTACCTACCTCTGCCTCCTGAGAGCTGGGATTAAAGCTGTGACAACCATCTCTCATCTACACTTAATAATTTTTTTTTTTTTTGGTCAGGATTTTCTAACAAATTTGCAGGCACTTTATGGAGGGGTATTCTTACTTTTAGCAATACAGGTAAATTCCCATCAGTTCTCAGTATTTACATTATTTAGTAGCTGAGAAGTAGCTTGCTCAGCAAGATTTAGTGGTACCCTCAAATCAATACTTAGAACCTTGGTTGTGATTTGTAGCTCTGCAGAGAGCCACAAAGACTCCCAGTTTTCTAATGCACATGCTATATGCCTTCCCAGCTGATGTTAGCAGGGAACTTTCTACCTCACCTCGGTTTCCATGCTCTAAGAATTTGTTTAAGACAAATATAGTGGTGCATACCTACAGTTCCGACACTTGGGAGGCTGAGCCACGGGGTCACAAGAGTTCAAGGTCACACTGGGTTACACAGTGAGTTTGGGGACATGCTGGAATACCCAGTCAAATTGTCTCACAAAAGGAAAACTAACCAACCAAACAGAAACCTCAAATGTCCTTTTGTAGTAGATTTAAGTGCCAATTCCCCCCTCACACACACACAAATTTTGGGACCATTTTTGATGGTTTTGCTGTTTAAAATAGTTCCCAAGCACTAAAATGATGTGTGATGTTTCTAAGTGAAATAAAACTGAAGAGCCCTCATGAGAAAAGACAGGTTTATAAAAGCATCAATCAAATATGAATTATAGTGCCATGGCTGTGAGCTCAGTATTAACAAAATATGCTATGTCCATATCCTTAATCCAAAACTCACATAAAGTAAGACTGGGGTTAACTAAAGAAACTGTTGTGGCCTGAGGCTTGTTGGAAAGGTGTAGGAGTGATGGTTTGTTTTCACTAATGCACTGCCACAACCACTGTCCCAAGCATAATGACTACACGTGGCCAGAAGTGACCATACTCTTGGGGTCATGCACTGAGGGGAGAATATGCTGAGTTTTAGAAAATGAAAACTTTTTCCTTATATTTGGTAGTCCCCTCCAAATTTGCATCTTCAGGTTGTCTCCTAAGTACCGCGGGACTATTTTCTGGTACATTGTAAATATTTGTCCCTCCTACTGGTTTAATAAAACGCTGATTGGCCAGAAGGCAGACAAAAGTGTGAGCAGGGATACCAGAGTAAGAAAACCCTGGGAACAGGACAAGTCAGGCAGAGATGCCAGCAGACCCAGATGAAAGATCAGGCAGGATGCTGCTCTGAGAAATGGTACTAAGCCACACGGTTAAAAGATAAGAATAATGGGTTGAGTTAAGATAAAAGAGCTAGCAATATGTCTGAGTCATAGGCCAAGCATCATGAAATTAACATAAGCCTTTGTGTGATTGGGGCTAAGGAGCAGTGGGGCTGCGAGCTGGTCTCATCCTTAGGGCTAGGCTAGAAAGGCCAGGCCAGAAATTTCTTACTACACCTGAGTTACAGGACTGTCTTGACTTTTGCATGCATTTTATTAGACATTTTTAAAATTTTAAAATTAATGTAGATACTCACAGGATGCAAATAATAAAGAATGGGGTAATTGAGAAATGGAGACCCCTCCTTCCAAGCCCTGATACTATACCCAACACTCCAAATGTCACCAGTTTCCTCTGATCACTCTAGAAGCTGATGAATTAAGTACCTACTCCTTAGCTCTCTGCCCATCTTTAAAAATGGTAGGGACCTGCCCTTCTGTTTCAGAACAAGGGAGCTTATGTGCTGAGTGTCATAAGCACACAGTTTAGTTATTAGCCTCAGTCACATAGAGCAAGGTAACAAGCCATGCACCACAGCACTGATCCTTGATAGTTGGTGATGAGACCGAGGCTTTGTTTTTGTTTTCCAAATTAACATACACAACTTTTAAAAGTTAAAATGAATTGGAAACTTTACCACATAGTTTGTGTCTAACAGAATATGATGCTAAGAGAACATTTGAAATAATTGCTCAGCACACTATGTCCTGTCCTTGTCCTAATCTGGGAACCTGTGTCAGAAAACACTCTCTGCATCCCTAGGCTGGCCCCATGAACTGTTGACTCTTTTCAAGATGATATAATGTCTGTTTTCTTTTGTTTTGTCCTTTTCCAAAAACTGTTCATAATCTTAGAATAAACCAGAAGTGCACACCACAGTAGCTGCCAGCACCCTCACAATGCATGCCCATGTGCATTGCCTTGCACTTCTGCAGAGCATGTCTCTGACATGATGCTTGCCTGCTTGCATTGCTCTGTGCTTGTGTGGCGCCTGGCCCTGACACAAACACACACAAGACTGCTCATTAGACGTTTTCCATCGTGTCCAAAAGCAGGCAGCACCAAGGCCAACTCCAAGTATTAGTCACTGTCTGGACACGTTTCCTCAGGCCCTTTCTGGCAACAATGGGAGAGATGGTTTGTGGGAGAACATTCCTTCCAGTCATTAGCTTTAGACTGAAGACTTTTTACAAGATATGTTTGTGGTGCTAACTACATATGCATAACTGTCATATGCAAATAGACATTCTTAATTAGGGCAGGGCTCCAACATACTGACAGAGAACTTGGGCTATCTATAGGGTACTGCATGTTGTTGGCACCAATGACGTCACAGCGTGGTGGACTATATGTTGCACAGTTTGAGTCCAGTGTATTTCTCTTGGTGAGACCCTTCCATAAGGGCCTGTAAATTCTCCTTTGTGTTAGTGAAGTTAACATGAAGTTTCTATGCAAAAGATCTTTTGCTTTTCAAAACACAATGCTGGTTTCTCTAGTTTATTTTCTGTGTTATTTGCCTTTAAATATATGACCCCCACTACATCATATGCATTTAGTGCCCATGGGGGCCAGATCCCTTGGAACTAGAATTACAGGTAGTTGTTAGCTAGCCTGTAGGCCATAGGAACTGAACTCAGGGTTCTCTGCAAGAGCAGCAAGTGCTCTTAACCTCTGAGCTATTTACTTTGCTCTGAGGAAGGTCTCATTGAATTGTATAGGCTTGTCTGACTTGCTATGTAACCCAGGCTAGACTTAAGCTCTCTCTCAGCAAACTTCCTGTGTCAGCCTCATAAGTGTGCCAGGACTAGGAGACGCTGTACATGGTCCCACAGCACTGCTGTCTCCTTGGGAATGACACTGAGCACAGCAGGGCCACTTAACAATGCTAAGCTAAAATGTCTATCAAGAACAATGTCTAGGTGCAGTAAATTTATAAATTTAGCAACTTATAAACTAGCATAAAAATGAAAATGAGCTAGGCAGTGCTGGCAGTTCTAACATTTGAGAGACAGAGGCAGGTGGATCTCTGTCAGTTCAAAGCCAGCCTGTTCTACAAAGTGAGTTCTAGGACAGCCAGGGCTGTTACACAGAGAAGCCCTGTTTCAAAAAAACAAAACAAAACAATAAATGAAGGAAGGAAGAGAGGGAGGGAGGGAGGAACGGAAAAGAAAATGATAAAAGCTAAACATAAAAAAGTAAACATAATTTGAAATTTCTGTTGTGCCTTTTAAAAGTTTAGAAACACTGTAGAGGTGATTTATGACCGGGCTGAGCATAAACTTTTTCCTTTTTTAACATGAAGTCCCTGGGAAAGAGCCCTTTTCCACAGTTCTAGAAGTCATTCTCGGGGGCTGATTCCACCCCACACTAGTGGAGACACACTTGTGCCTGGTGACCTTTCCTAGCGACAGAAGCCAAGGACGATGTTTAAATTCACCTCTAACTTAGAGCCTGCCGAGCAGGACATTTGTTCTGCGGTGTTGGCTTGAATAAGAAGGAAGGATGTGTGGACTGATGGGGGACACTTTGTGATATTTCTGTTGTTTTGATTTTAGAGGCACCAGAAACTGTGCAGCCAGGAGCCACAGCACAGCCTGTGAGCTCACACTCTTTGCCACACATTAAGCAGCAACTGTGGAATGAAGAATGTTTCCACGGCAGGATGAGCAGGGGGGCAGCAGAGAGACTTTTGGTGAAGGATGGGGACTTTTTGGTTCGAGAGAGTATAACATCTCCTGGCCAGTATGTGCTGAGCGGACTACAAGGTGGCCAGGCAAAGCACCTCCTCTTGGTGGATCCTGAAGGCAAGGTATGGCTGTGTTTTCATTGTATGGCACACTTAGAGGTCAAGGCTAAGTGTTTACTTTTCCTTGAGCCATACACCGGTAGTGTGGTTAGAACTTGAAGGCCACCCTGGAGCATGATGTGGAGGACAACGTCTTTCTGCGCTCTCCCTTCAGTTCAGTAGGACAAACCTGTAGGTATAGCAGATGCCTGAAGCTGAATAAGATCATAGCCAACTCAGCAATGCAGAATGAAGTGACATAAAAAATACAATATGGTACTAAGAATTCTGGCTTTCTCAATCACTAAGAAAACTGACAGACTTTTAGCTAAGATACAAATATGACAGGAAATGCACTATAATGGGTATCATGTAGTTAAGATTATAAAAGATTTCTATATGCAACTTAATGACAGCAAATTGGATAAACTGGAAGAAATGGACAGGCGTCTACAAACACATTACACTGAAAGATTGAATTACAAGGAAATGGAGAATCAAAACATAATAAAATTGCTAGGAAGGTGACTCAGTAATCAAAACTCCCCCACCAGAGAAAGGCTCCGGGACAAGTAGTTTTCCTGGTGAATGATGTCTGGTATCTAGAGAATGAGCCCTGGCCCTTCTCTAGCTCATGCTGAAAGGGACATTTGAACTTGTCTTTTGAGGTGAATGTTATTTGGACATCAATATTATATAGAGTGGGTCTTCTCTCCTCAAACAACCCATCAAGAAAACCCTCACAGGTGAGCCCTGCTGTTTGGGTTTTAGCTGATTCTGGATGTAGTCATGTTGACAACCAAGATGAGCTGTCAGAAATGAGAAGAAAATTAAAAATTGCATGATCATCTCCATGAATATTGAAAAGGCATTTGACAGAATTTTTCACCCTTTTATGATGGAAACACACACACAACACACATGCTTGCACACACAAGAAAACAGGAAGAAATTAATAGTAATAAAATTGTCAAATAATAGTAGAAAGGACATAGTAAATTCCATGTAGGAAGAGCTCATAGCAGACAGCATATTTTTAATGTGAAATTAGTTGAGTTTCTACAAACAAATGAAAACTATCCAGAAGGAAATGAAGAAAACAATTACAGTTATAATGGCATGGATAGTAAAAGGGTACTTAGGAATAAACTCAAGAAGAAGAAATATAGCCAGGAGGTGGTGGTGCACACCTTTAATTCCAGACCTCAGGAGGCAGAAGCAGGCAGATCTCTGAGGATTTGCGGCCAGCCTGGTCTACAAACTGAGTTCCAGGACAGCCAGGGCTACATAGAGAAAGCATGTGTCAAAAAACGAAAACAGAACAATAAAACAACAAAAATATTTTTGCAGTGAGAACCATAAAACACCGAAGAAAGGAACTAAAAGGATGCTAATCATTGGAAAGATGTCTCCATGGTGAGAAGACCGAGCATCATCAAATGTCCACACCACCCAAACAATCTACACACACAATTACAATTTTTATAAAACTCCTGATGGCAATTCATAGGCACAGGAAATCCTAAAATTCACAGTCAACTGATACAAAGAAGCATGAATAGCCAAAACACTTTTTTTTTTTTTTGGAAGAATAATAAAGCTGAAAACCTCAAAACACATTACAGTGCTCCATTATTCAAAACAGTAGTGTTGACATAAAGTTAGGCAACAAGGCCTGTGGGACAGTATAATGGACCCAGGAATAAATTCATGTGTGCAGTCAAGTGATCTTTAAGAAGATCACTGAATCTTCTCAAAGCAAACTGGAGAAGAATGCTCTCCAAATGCCACTGAGAAGCTGAATACACCCATGCAGAAGGATGGAACTGGATTCTTATACTACTAAGAGTTAACTCAAAATGGGTCAAAGACTCCACTGCAAAAACGTGAAACATCCAAACTCTCAGGAGAAAGCGTAGAAGAGTGTTTCTATAACTACGGGCTAATTAACTATCTGTTAGATAAGACTGGCAGAAGCATTTAATCCCAGCATCTGGGAGGCAGAGACAGGAGGATCTTTCTGAGTTTGAGGCCAGTCTGGTCCACAAAATGAGTTCCAGGACAGCCAGGACTGTTATACAGAGAAACCTTGCCTCAAAAAAACTCCCAAACCAACAAACCAACAAACCAACCAACCAAACCAACCAACCAAAACCACAAAACCAAAAAATCAAGATTACCAGAGTACAAGCGTCAAAAAACAGAGAAGTGGGTCTGCGCTAAACTAAATGCTTTGCGCTACGAATAGTCAACTCACGGGATGAGGTAAATGTTTCAAACTCTTAAGTTTGATGGAGTTAATATCCAAAACACATAAGGAAACCCTGCAACTCACAAAAACAATCAATCAAACAGACAGAACATCCATCCAGAATGAGCCATTTCTCCAGAGAAGAGAAAGCACACAGCTGAGCGACAAATAGTGGACAGTGCCCAACATTTCTAATCAACACGAAATTCAAATCAAAGCTACTGTGAGTGATCACCTCAAGTCTGCTAAGCTGGCTATTACCCAACCCTAAAAGCAGAAAACAGTTCAAAAGTTTCTCAGAAATTTAAAAATATAATGGCTGTGTAAAGTCGCAGCCTCCGTTCTGGGCAGAAGAACAGAAATCACTGTCCAGGAGAGCTCCTCTTGTGCTCACAACAGTGCTACCCCCAACAGCCAGAGTTCATGGATGAGAGAAGCAAGAAGACAGGCCATATACACGCGAAGGGATCCTGTCACATGCTGTCATTTTCTCAAGGATGTTGAGAGGATTCTGTTAAGTAAAAACCATCTAGTCCCTGGACAAATGTCACATGATCCCACTTAGATGAAGTACCTTGGGAAGCCAGACTTCTAAAAACACAAAGGAGAATGATGGCTGTCACCATCTGGGGAAATGAGCTGAGGTTCTGAAAGCGGCAGAGTTCCAGTTGGAGAAAATTTGAGTTGACAGTGTTGGACTACATACTTCAAGTCTCATGGAATAGACTTTTTTTTTTAATCACTCAGTTTTTAAAAGTTTTTGAGGGTAGGTTTGCAAATGCAAATGTTTCAGGGCCCAACCAGTCTATAAGGAAGTAGAAGTGAGTAAATAATGGGGTGAGCCCAGGGTGTGGTTGACTCTGCCGAACTGAAAAAACAGTCACCATTCAATGATGCTCAGACTGCTGCCATGTAGAGTCGGGGCTGGCAGGGCCACCAGATAGAGTTTTATGTTCACTGTTTTCTTTCTCAATTTAGAGTACTTTAAAACTTCTGGTTTAAGGGCGTCTGGTGGCTAGCTTGTAGTTTCTGTTCTAGGAAGGAAAACTTCTGCAGGACTGATTGAAAAGCACAGTGGGGTTGTAGGACCCACAGGGACAATTACTGGTGCCTCAGGATGGGAACTGTGAGATCCTGGACCACAGTGTTGGCTGGAGAAACATGGAGGAAGAGGAGACAGTTGAAATTAAGGATGCAGCAGATTAGTCAGCTAAACTGGAACAGGAAGAAAGAAACACTTCATTAAGGTTCCAAGGCCTTAGAGAATACACTACAGTCCTCGCCTCCTTGTCTTATGTGCTTACAAAACTAAGGATACTTTCTTTCCTAACTCTAGTATAATAACCAAACTCAGGAAATTCAATTATAGATATCATTATCTAACATACAGTCCATAGTCAACTTTGGTTGGTTATTCCAGTTATGCTGAAACCAATATGCAGGCACAACTGAGAATCCCCTGTAGGAAGCTGGAAAAATTATTAGGTAAGTGTGTGCTGGCTTCAGGCCTTCTCTCTCCTGGACAGGTGTGCTGTCCTCCACACAGGAGCATGCATGAGATCAGGTGACCACGCCAGTGGAGTCGGACAGACAGGAAAGCACTCAGAGGGCAGGTCCATGACAGTGTCAGGAGGAAATTCTATAAATCCATTTCCTTCAGCGTGCAGACAGTAAGTCAGTTACTCTTAATGCCTGGTGGGAGGGTCTGAGGAGCCTTCTTAGAGGAGACAGAATTTGTATCAAGGCTCTAGGGAGAGGCAGGACTTCTCCAAGGGGCCTGCTTGAAGCACTCCATCCATGGAAGATGACTGTAATCCTGGTAATGTGCTGGTACACAAACCCCCTTGATATTTATAGAAGTGGTGGCATGATAGGATTTGTCAAGCGACAGGACTGCAGAGAGGCTGACTGTAGATTTGGATTAAATGACAAGCACTTGTCATTTTCTGAACTTGAATGCTACTGTAAAAGGTAACAGGGAATGATAAAACTATTTATTAAGAAGGATAGAATTAAAAATCTACCCTGTAAAATATCTACTCCAGGGATATACTCCTCCTTGCCACACAAAAGTTTACATCTTTCCAAAGACCTGCTAGTATTCAATCCAAATATAATTGTGTTTCTTTTTCCAGGTGAGGACCAAGGACCATGTGTTTGATAGTGTTGGCCACCTTATCAAATATCATATGGATAACAACTTGCCAATCATCTCTTCTGGAAGTGAAGTAAGCCTTAAACAGCCAGTAAGAAAAGATAATACAAGACTTTTGAATCCCAAGAAATGACAACTCCAGGCACTGTGGTGCTGATGTTAGAAGAATATCCTTTCTGTGTCAGGAACAATGACAATTCAAATCTTTTCTCCAGATAAAGTAGAACACAAACTGTGAAACATGTCTTTCTGAGACCACCATGGATTATGTCTTTTATAAAACAGAGAACTAATAAAATAACCTCTGAATATGAAAATCAGAGAAGAAGAATTTTGATCCATTTGAAAAGGAGTTATCCATATGCACAAAGGTCACTTTTTAAAGGTCACATTGCATTGATTAAAAGCTAAAAGCACAACTAAAATTTCATAGGCTAGAGACAACTTGAACTGCTCAGGTAGTAGTATGTGCCTTCAACTCGATAATCTGATAATCTGGGGATGTTTTCACATGGGGGAAGTTAGTTCCAAGTGTCTTCATGTTCCATAGCTACCGAACCAGTTGCCAAAAAAAAAAGAGAAGAAGCAATTTGATGATTTGATGAGCAGTATTGACTTCATTCCATGTTCTGCTCAGTAGCACTTTTGCTGCCTTGTTAAATATGACATCAAATAAGACCGCCTGAGCTTGCGCAATGAAAGCTAAAGCCATTGATGCTTTCGTCATTCTCTCATTTGTTGATTAAAAGGTTGGGGTCCAAATGTCACTGGCCAGTGTTCCTCCATCTTTGCTGTCTGAACTGTTCATGTGCGGCACGGGACAAGTTCAGGAGGCCAAATAGCTTGGCTATTTCTGATTTGGAGTACATGGGTACAAAAGACGGCAAACAGAGCCAGTGTGCTCCATGTTCAGTCCACACTGGTTCCATTCTTATTGAGAGTAAGAAGGTAATTTACAGGATAGGAAACTTTCTTTCACTGGCTGCCACTGAATCCTAATGTCACCTCAATATGTGTCCTATCTCCCTCGCTACATGTGATTAGAAAAAATGCAGAGTGAGAAAACATATGGGGTGAAGGGCTTGGAAAGGCTTGCCACACAGAGCCCAACGGTTAATCTGGTGATGAAATTAAGAATTCTCAGAGAAGCTCTGGGCTCAGACTATTCATCACTGTGGCTCTTGGCAGGTTGCTAAACCTTTCTGGATTCCAGTTTTCTTGTTAATAGATGAGGGAGCTCAGAGGTACATTCTGGTATCCGTTGTCATCCTAACATAGTTTTTCCTTTGTTAGAAGTTAATACTGATAAACGGCTTGTATAGTTAAGGGTAAACATTTAGAATTTTCCCTTTATTCTGTGTCTATACTGATAAAGGGTTTAAGCAAATCATCACTCATGTAATTTGGCTTCAAGTGTTTCAGTATAAAGCAGGTAATATTGATGTAAGTGCATCTGGTTGTTTTTAGTAATAGCAGAAATGTTTCAGTCAGTTCTTACTTGCATTTGCATATAAAGACATGGCCATTACTGAAGGAGATAGACAGAGAGGGGAGAGAGAGAGAGAGAGAGAGAAAGAGAGAGAGAGAGAGAGAGAGAGAGAGAGAGAGAGAGAGAGAGAGAGAGAGAGAGAGAGATCCTAGGTTTTCTGGATAGTTATCTCAATGTCACTTCTACTTAACCTTTGTGATATGATATATTTGGTAAGTTTTAAGTACAATATGGAATAGTTTTTCGGGATAGGATAGACATCATCAGAAATCAAGTCCATTGAAGTCTTGACATTTTTGTAACAGCTCACTATTTTATTTCTGCTCCCATTGGCTTTTTACATAGCTTTCCTTTCCACAACTAGAAAATAATGTATATTTCATTGATTTCCCCCATATACCTTAGGTCTTAATTATTTTACTTCATAAAAGGGATCAATGTAGTGATAGAAGCTTGTAGGCAACCTGCATCAAAGACAGGGCAGGATTATGGTCTCCTTTCAGCTGGTGAACATGGACTGGGTGGCCAGGAGTTCCAGATGCAGGGGGTGCTGCTGGTGTGAGTGGCACTCATGGGTAGTCAACACTGGACTCAAGCGGTGGTGTAGCTAGGGAAGCAAATACTGCACTTTCAGATACTAAAGACACTGTCACACATACCCAAAAGATGCAAGAGATGTCTGCATGCTATTTTAATCTCATATTCTCAACTTCTATTTTAAAATGGTGGTTCATTTGCCTATAAATATCTGTAAATGACTTTTCTAAAAAAATAAATGATTACTGCTTTGTGACAACCGACAATATTTGTCTGGTACTTGGGACTTAGAAATTTTCTTATGTGTGGTAGATCAGTGTCTTGGCAGGTAACAGATGGCTCACGCAAACTGGGTAATTTGAGGAGAGATTAATAAAGGGTTATTAAGGTATGGTTAAATTATAGAGGAACCACAAGTAGAATGCAGTGCTGTAGGGCCCAGTAGAAGGGGGAGGGTGAGAGCAGTTATAGACTGGAGAGCCTTATGGCTGCATAAAGGAGTTGTGGAGGGTCCTGGGGTTGGGGGTGGGGTCCCAACTGATCCTGGTGATACAAGAGAGAGGAGTAGCTAAGAGCATTAATAGCCTTAGTTTTTCCTGCTCTGTCTCTGACCTGCTGGGATTTGTCACTGACTGAGGTAACTAGAAGGCAGAGTGAGTGAGGGAGCTTGTTGGTGTTCTCTTAAAGGCTGGCTTCCCAAGGCGTGGCATAATGATTCCAGGGATGACAGGGTCCCCTCCTGGCATTTGCAGTCTACTTAGTAACAGAATCTAAGAATGACCTCCAACAGAGTCTTGGGGACAGTTGTAGGAGAATTCAAAGATACCCCCAGGGTAGTCAAGCTGTAAATCACCAGTTGCCCCAGGAGAAGAAAAAGCCATGATGTTGAGTTAGGCTGGAACACAGACCAACTCCCCAGTGGACCAGCAGCTAGATGGTGGGGAGGAGAGCTTGAGAAAAAGGGTGGGAACTCTCAAAAGTCCCAGAGAAAACATATGGGAAGACAAAAAGAAAGTTACATCCGCTTGAGTGAGTACTCACAAAGGCAGGTAGATCTGACAGAAGTTCCTGGAAGCTCTAGGTAGAGTGTGCTAGGGAACAGAAATTCTGGAAGGAAAAGTACCTAACAAAGAACAAATTATTCCTCTTATGTCTTACCATTCTTGCAACAGTATTACACCATATACCTCAGCATGGGACACTAGACATAGTTAGGTAATGAAGACATAGTTAGGTAATGAAGTGTGTCCCAGCCTCATTCTCATTAGCAGATACCCTGGTTTACCTTCACCGAATGCCATTTACCCACATGCCTTTCATTAATCTTTTCTGAACCCAACATCTTCCTTTATTTGTCCATTCAACTTATTCACTAAGAACTCAGTTGTTTTGAGTGATTAGCACGGGCCATGAAGCATGATGATAAATGCTTAAGTAAACACCTCAAGACATTGTTCTATGAGTAGACAGATATTCTGACTATAACAGAAGAGAGATCTATCTTCTGGTAGCAGGCATGTATACACTGAACGGTGTTAGCAAAATCAGTTCCACTAAGTGAAGTGTCCGGAGGGCTGAGCCGATGAAGGCAAGGTGAAGTGAAGAACAGCACAAGTGAGACAAAAGCAATCCGGGAACTCGGGGAGTGCAGCCTTGTGATTTCACTGTTTCTCTGGATCAAGCGCTTCTTCTGTATCAGATACCCAACTGAGGGGCTAAGCCAGGCATTACAAAGACGGGATGGCCCTTGGCAAAGCAAAACTATTTTACTTCATGTGGTACACATGGGAAAGGTTTAAAAGGATATGGTAATCTATGCCAAGTATTCATTGGGGCCCTTCTTAGCTCTCTGTCCATGTTAGGTCCAGCCATCTTCTTCAATAGGCCAATTAAGAGAGACAGATTAAGTGGAAAGCAAAAATGAGGTTTATTCAATGTGTTTGTGACCTCCAAGTTCAATGATATAATGGGATCTGATGATAAGCTAAACCTTAAAGGAAATTCAAGTATGTAGTGAAGAGACACTTGGGAGGCGTACAATCTTATCAGTAAAAAAACGTAGTTTAGTAGTTGGAGTAAACGTCTATGAGTTTAGGGTGGAAAACTGAGTATACATTTCCTTACCTCTGAAAGGGCAAAAGCTCCGCTGTATCTAGGCAACCATAAGCCCGGCCTCTCAGAAGGCTTTTGTGATTGGCTTACGAGTTGCCCAATGGGAGCTCTGGAGAGCTTCCCGCCACCACTGGCGCCTTCTTCGAACAGCGGTGCTCTAGCAACTGCGGGCGACTTCTCAACCGACCATGGGGGAGGCGGGTCTTCCGCCCTGTAGCTCCGCCCAGCCGCCCAGCCCATCAAGCGGCGGTGGCGATTGGAGGAGGCGGCTGCTCATCGAGTGGCGGAGTTCGCGGGCTAGGTTGCACCGGGAAGGTGCTCTCAAACCACAATTGGGAGTCGTGTGTTGCCGCAGGGCGCTTTGGTTACTGCAGCCTCACGGCTGGGTGGGCTCCTGCGGGATCGGGAGCCGCCTTCGAGTCTCCTGCACCGGGGCGACCGTGCACGCTGGCTCCCTGCCTGTCCCTCTGCCCCGGAGCTTCACCGGGAGACCTGTGCGCGCCCCAGGTTCCTGGGCGCAGGGCCCAGCTCTTTGGTAAGGGCGCTGCGTGAGTACGCTAGGTGGAGGGAGCTTCCTGTATTTTAGGGTTGCTGTCCTCGGCTTACCCTGGCATGTCCAAGCTGTTGTCGCTACTACGGTTCATAAGAGGTGTCATCATTTGTGTTTACGGCTCTTTGCCCCTGCCCCCAGTTGCTTCTCTGTGCCCTTTGTAGTGGGAATAGCACTTGGAAAGTGTCTGAAGCAATCTGTTGCGTTCTGGCTAGTCCGCTCTTTTAAGAGAAGTTAGCGTGTAAGCTAGTGAGTGGGTCCCTAAGTGCCAGGGCACTTGCATTTAATTCTCGTAGTCATGAATTTTAGTGTGACTTAAGCTGAATCTCACTTTCTAGCTTCACAGTACAGGATTGTTTTCATGTAAAGGCTGAAGTCTGAAGCCACAAGCAAAGGATAATAAGACGAGCTCTCTGAAAGCGCGCGGACTGGACCTTTGATGGAACAGGCATCTAAAGGAGGGCGGAGTCCGCATCTTGGAGATGTCAGGTTTCCCACAGGCAGTTACAGTCGTTTCTTTCTCACACCCCCGCTGTTTTTATCCTTTTCATTTGTAAAGAAATGAAAGCAGTTGAAGATTGCTTAGCTGCCAGAGTCCAGGTTTTTGAATGAGGACTATATGAGGACTGTCAGTACATGATGGCTGTAAGGTCTATCTATCTAAAGATCCTTTCTACCGCAGCTGGAGAGATGGTTCAGTGGTTAAGAGTTTATCGTTGCTCTTAATGTGAGTCCATTTCTTAGCACCCACATTGCCTAGGTCACGACCACTGTGACTCCAGCTCCACTAAAGCCAGTGACCCAGTGGTTATATTCACTCATAATTTAAAAAAAAATAAAATAAAGATTTTTTTCGAAAAGAAAATGTACATTAAAGTTTGGTCACAAAAGCAAGATTCTGGAAATGTGTGTGTATGTATGTGTGTGTGTGTGTGTGTGTGTGTGTGTGTGTGTGTGTGTGTTGGGGCGGGCAGTGATGACCAGAGAACGACCTGGGACACCAGAAAATGACCATGGACAATACTGATTAGAAAGGGAGTGCTGGTCAGAGTGTTGGACATGCTTTTTCTGTCCTTGTTAATAGGGCTAGGAAAAGTTTCCTGGCTAGAATGAAAATATTAACCAAGTAGGTGTGTTTTTAAAAGCACACCAACCATGTCTACTATGTGCTCTCTGGTCAAATGTAGGAGTAGGTTATTGTTTCTACTAATGCATGATTTTCCCATATTCACCTGGGGGCCATTTTACCAGGGCACATATTCATCATGTATTGATAGCTTCCAAGATGATTATCTGTTCATATTTCACCAGCAGTTTATTATACCACAAAAAACATAGTATTAAGTGTGATTGTTTTTTAATGCAGCAATGAAGGTGGTACTTGGTTACTTATGTTAAACTTCCTGAGTTCTTCATGGACTTAACCTCTCTGTTTTTGTATGTATATAAGGTGTATGTGTGTATCTATGTGTCCGTGTGTATTTGTAGATGTAGATATGGCTTTGCTGGTGTCATGCCATATGTATTAAGCTCTGAGGACAGTGTCCGATGACAGTCCTCAGTTTCAACTTTGTTGGAGAAGTCTCTGCTGCTGTTCTAATGTGTAGGACATGCAGCTTATCTGGTCCATGACCTCCTGGACAGTCTCTGGAGCTGGAATTACAGATGCCTGTGCTTGGTCTCTGGTTGTAATGTGGGTTCTGAGGATTTGAACTCATCTTTACTCCCAAATGGCAAGAATTTTGATGCACTGAGCCATCTCCTGAGCCTGAGCTCAGATTCTGATAATGCAAAATGAACATCCGCATATCCTCCTGAAATGAATTCTCTTGCTATTTCCCATTTTAAGTTGTCATCTCATTTTCTTAGGAAAAAATGTTTATCGACATTTTGTGTTTTGTAAGGAGTTTTTCATTTTTTGTAATTTTACCTCTTGTTTTTGTTTGTTTGTCTTTTGAGAAAGGGTTTTTCTGTGTAGCCCAGGCTGTCCTGGAACTACCTGTGTAGACCAGGCTGGCCTCAACTCAAAGTTCTGTCTGCCTCTGCCCCCCAAGTGCTGGGATTAAAGAGCTGGTGGTGTTGCTGCTGCTGTTCTGCTGCTACGCCGCCACCGCCACCGCCACCACCACCGCCACTCTTGACTTTGTTGATGTAGTCTGTGATACATACTATTTGACTTCGGACTGATGTCTTCTGCTATACACTTTAAAACACATATTTTTATTTTATGTGTATTTTTTTGCCAGCAAGTGTATCTCTGTGTCACTTGCATGCCTGGTGTCTGTGGAGGATGGGATCTGAAGTTACAGGTGGTTGCTAGATGCCATGTAGATACTCAAAACTGAACCTGGGTCCTCTACAGAGAAGCAGGTGTTTTGACCACAGAGTCAACTCCCCAGTCTCTGGAAGGATCTTTTTTTTTTCTTCTGAAAGGATGCCTTTGCCTCAGTTTTGTCCCACCTCTTTAGGGTGATAGGTTAAAGTGTATCTCTGTTCCTATCATCTGAGACTCTGTCTAGGTGAGATGTCTCCTTGGAGCAATGGACTGAACCCAGACATGTGAGAGTAGTGTTTTCTCCTGACCACATCAGCCACTTTAGGTTATTGTGTTCTGATCTTTATCTTAGGATGTATACAAGAGAATTCCAGCAGGGACTGGGCAGAGAGAAGGCTTCTATTCCCCAGTGAGATTGCCTATGTGTGTTTTATACTGTTTGGTTAAAAGCGCAAATTTTGAGTTCCCATGTTAACAGCTATAAAATAATCTGTATTTTAAAAAGTAGTGCTGTGTCATAATTGAAATTGGTTTCTTTTCCTTGGTGTACAAATGGGACTGCATTATGCAATCCCAGGTGCCTTCGATCAGATAAAGGGGATTTTCTTTTTGTACAGTCCTAACAGTTATGAAGTTTGTGATGCAGGTCACAGCTGTTATTAAAAGGAAGTTGTAGGTGGAGTTTACTTAGAAGGCACCAATACCAGATAGATATTTATTAAAATATAAACCAACACTCACGGTACAGGTAACAGTTTATAGTAGCACCTGAACAGGGACTGGAGTCTGGAACAGTGGACGAGTGATGGACAGACGATGGAAAATGATCCTGTCTCTCCAACAGCCAGGAACCAGGAAGAGAGCTCCCTCGTGTTCCAGCAGCCCTTTTTCAATCAGGTTTCCACGCCCCCCTTCAGGGGTCTGGGGCTCTGGATAAGTGTCTCTGGACCTTAGCTGACACCTGAGTCCTGCCACAGGAAGTTATATTCTTTACTGGCAAAATGCATTTTTGTTGCTGGGTCTGTATACTTCTTATGTGACTCACTTTAATGATTTTTTTACAGTCTGGAGGTTGTGGTAAATGAGTTGTGGCTCAGACCACACACAAAAGTACATTTCCCTGGTGTGAGGAGCCTGAATTGAAGACAGTGTTAGCCAGACCACTCGTAGCACATACTTACATTTTCTTTATTTTGGTCAGAATTATTCGATATTTTGGAACTTGGGGACTTGAGGCCCCCAGTGTTAGTAGTTGCTAGCCTCATGGTGGCACAGGTCTTGGCCCCATCTGTCCTGTAGTATTTTTCAGACCCTGATTGCTGAAGAAGGAGCCTCAGAAGCCTAAGCTTTTCAGTGTGTGAACAGTTTCTGGGTATCAACCACTGGCTCAGAATTGAGCTCCTTTTTGGAAAACACGAAGTTTGTATTTGTGGAACTCAGAGCATGGGGCAGAGTCTTGAGGACCCTTTCTGCATTCAGTGTGTAAACTTGAGGCTTCACTTGAGTTGATTCTTAAGGTTCCTATGTCGGTCTTTCTAGTTTGTTAGTGTTCTAAGTTTTTGTCTGTAAATGCCAATCTAGCCACTTGGGAAACCTGGTCATTGATTTGATGATTCTTTGTATTTTTTCTTTGCTGTGAATTGCTGTCATATGTCTGGTTTTTTGTGAGTGGTAATTCTCCCTGCACTCCCAGGAGGACCATGTCATTGGAGTTTGGCAGCGTAGCACTGCAGACACAGAATGAGGAGGAAGACTTTGACAAAGAAGATTATGAAAGAGAAAGAGAGGTGAGTTACTTGGAAAAAAGACCTGAACCTGTGTTCAGCAGTTCATCGGGATTACACCATCTTGTGTCATTTTGAAGGGATTTACAGTTCATTAAACTTCAACAAAGCAAATCTTCTAACCTGACTAATACTGCATTTTAAATGCTGAGGAGTGGGGTCTCGAGAGATGGATACATGGTGTGGGGGTCCATCTTTCTCACTCCCATCATGCCTATCATCTGCAGTTGCATATTGATAACGAAATCAGCCCTGTTTTGTTAGTTTTGCTGCACAATTTTGCATCTTCTAAGAGCAGAGAATATCACATATCTTCTCCTCCTTAGGGTTAGATGACTGTCCCTAACCAGACTCCCTAGAGGGTCTCTAGCCCATTCCCAGAGCTTAAGGGCTACAAGACCATATGCTGTTGCTTCTGTTCCCACCACCTGGACAGAGGACATCTGGCAGCTCGGATTTCCTGTGGGATATCTGATTGTCACAGTCCTGATTGCTGGTGAGGTGTGAGCCTGAAAGGCAGGTCTGCTCTGTGGAGCCCAGCACTGTGAATGAGCACAGTGATTTAGGATTTGCTGTGCATCCATAAGAAGCTTTTCAGTTGTGATGTGTGTGCATAAACCTGACACTCTTGTGGAAAAAGTAAAGCCTGCTTTTAATCATTAGCCCTAGTGTAATGGTTTCCCCTTTCTTCAAGTGAAATGGTGATCAGGATTCATGTGTAATATAAGAAACTCATTAAATGGAGGAGCAAGAAATCTCTGTGTGTACACTCACTCACCGGCTTCGGGGCAGCTTTGGGTAGTGTCTTGTGTTTCGGTCAGCATGGTACTGATGTGACTCTCCTGACTCAGTTGCAGCAGCTCCTCACCGATCTCCCTCACGACATGCTGGATGATGACCTCTCCTCTCCTGAGCACCATGATTCTGACTGCAGTGTGGATGGCATAGTGGGAGGGTAAGGGCCTGGAACCACTCGCTCTTGTTTATCATACTCCATGAATCTTCCTTTAAGATCATAGTGTAAACTCTAGACTGATTTCTGAAACTTTGGGGTTAGGGTTGAAGCAAAAACAAATACAAGAATTTTGGGTTTCTTTTGGGTTATCTGGCCAAATGTGATAGAGTATAGATTTAAAGTATTGGTTTTTTACAGACTGCATCCTTCTGAGCAACTGGAGAGGAAGTGGATTGAGCATGATATACTCCCAAAATCTCATGTTGTGAGTGTAAGTGCTGGTTGTGACCATGGTGCTGTTAGGGGAGGGTGGATCTTAGTGCTTTTTTAATGCTCTTGTTGACTAATAAGACTGTACTGGACTTGTGTTTTGGAGAACAGTGTAACAATGGCTGGGAAGAAAATCGAAGTGAAACTGAAGACCAGCATCTTGGGTACCATCCCGGAGAAGGCGGGGATGAGGGCGGAAGTGGCTATAGCCCTCCAAGTAAACGAGAGCCGGCAGATTTGTATCACCTTCCTGAAGATTTTAGGCCGTACACTGGTGGTCAGAAGCAGGACTTCCACAAGCAGGCAGCTGGTGTCATTACATTTTCAGATCCTCAGAGGGACAAGTTTCAGGTATTGTGAGGCTCTGACTTGGAAGAATCTGTGGGCATACATGTACTTGCTTGGTGTTTGTGTGTTGAAGGAACTGTGAGAATACAATAGTAAAGTGATTTACAACAATTTTTCTAGATCTACTCACTCAGGTTTCAATTAAATTAGTTTTCTGTTTATAATCAAATGCAATTGTGATGCCAAGCCTGATGTCTAAAATAGAAGCTTTGGGGGAATAGTCATTTAAACATCAAAGGTTAAGTCTGTCAAGGAGTAGCGCCTTGTTTACCGCCTTTCTCTTCTGTAAGGCTGCTTCCCTGAGAAGCATACTTTTTAAAGTAGCGATTTCATGCATTTAATTTCCCTCATTTTCATGTTCACCAGTTTTAATAGTGAATTTAAGTCCAACACTTCAAATCCAGTTCCTGCTTTGTGTGGTGTTAGAGCTGTAGATGGGGTGACTGTTAAGGGAACACACTGTACACTGACTGGGCAGTTCTAAGAAGGTGTCAGGAGATAGTGTGTCTTAGAATTTTTCAATGACAGGAAGTGTCCCATTTTCCTAACTACTATTCTGTATTATTCAATGACATAATGATTTTTTGTTGTTGTTCATTAAAAGGGAATTATTTTCTCTTTATCTCTGGAGAATGTTATTTATTGAAAAATAATTGAGATTTTTTTTTTTTTTGTACATGAGATGGTATCACATGTTCTCATTTATTGAACATGTTCCCAAGATGGTGACATTATCTTAACCATTTGTGATACAAATCTCATTGCAATTTTTAAATTTCATTTTTGAAATTGACTCTATGCTCAAGAGACTAGGAAGCAAAGGGGATACTATTCTTGCACAAAAATGTCTGTGAATCTGGTCATGGACTGGGGATGTTGTAGGTCAGTTGGTAGAACGCTAGCCTACCGTGCATGGGGTTCTGGGTTCAATTCCCAGTATTGCATAAATCAGGCGCTATGGTGCACATCTGTAACTCTAGCACTGGAAAGTGGAGGGAGGTGTCTAGTAAGGTAATTTTGGAAGGAAAGATCAAATCTTAATTGTTTTTTTTTTATTTGTCTTTTAATAGCAATTTGTTTCATCCCAAGGACCCAGCTGTCAAGCTTTGGAGCCATATAAAGCGATATATAAACCTTACCAGCCTTCTGGCCAGAGCAGTAGCTCACCAGCCCAGGAGATAGCAACGGGTGACATGTTTGAAGGCCTCCAGCAACAATTTTTAGGAGCTAATGAAAGTAGGTATTCTGTTTATATTTATTTACTTGGTTATTTTTGTTTTGTTTTGAGATATGGCCTTGCTGTGTTGCCCAAGCTGGTCTCAAATCCATGGCAGTTCATCTGCTTAGAGATGTGTTACTACACCCAGCTTTATTATTTTTCATTAACATAATTGGGGAATTTTGAACACTTATGATTATTTATATATACATTCAAGAATTAGTATTTTTTAAGAAACAATAATAGAATTGTTGACATTTCAAAGAGCCTCTATTCCCTTATATTAAAGGTATAGACTGGGGTATTTATGATCAAAGTAATAAGCATTTTAATGTTTATTTCAAAGTAGTTTATTGAACTTGGGAGTGGTGGTTCACCTGTAATCCTCACTCTTAAGGAGGAGAGACAGGAGGATCTGTCACCAGTTAAGGCCAGCCTAAGTACATAGAACATTCCAGACAGACTGAGTGCACAGTGAGAGCACTCAAGGTCAGCCTGTGTACACAGTGGGAGCACTCAAGGTCAGCCTGTGTACACAGTGGGAGCACTCAAGGTCAGCCTGTGTACACAGTGGGAGCACTCAAGGTCAGCCTGTGTACACAGTGGGAGCAATCAAGGTCAGCCTGTGTACACAGTGAGAGCACTCAAGGTCAGCCTGTGTACACAGTGGGAGCAATCAAGGTCAGCCTGTGTATACAGTGGGAGCAATCAAGGTCAACCTGTGTACACAATGAGAGTACTTACAATCAGCCTGTGTATACAGTGGGAGCACTCAAGGTCAGCCTGTGTACAGTGGGAGCACTCAAGATCAACCTGTGTGTACAGTGGAAGCACTCAAGGTCAGCCTGCATTGCCTGGTGAGACCTGTCTCAAAAATGCCAAAGGCTGTGGCTGCAGTGCAGTGGTAGGGAGCATGTGTGGCATTTTTAAGGCCCCATTTTCACTAGTTTTGGGTTTCTTACTCTGTAGATGTGTATTAATAAATCAACTATAAATTTCTTAATTTTTCTTTTCCTTTTATATTTTTTAGTGTGACAATTTACAAACTTGCTATTGTATTCAGAGCTGATCTTGATCTCAGGTTTAGTCATACATTACTTGCTCCCTGTCTTAGTCACTGTTCTGTTTCTGTGAAGAGACGCCATGACCAGCGCAACTCATAAAAGAAAGCATTTAATTGGGACTTGCTTACAGTTTCAGAGGTTTAGTCCATTGTCATCATGGCTGGGAGCATGCTGGTCCTGGAGAAGTAGCCTAGAGCTACATCATGATCTATAGGTAGAGAGAGAAACAGATAGCCAGACAGACTGACTTTGGACTTGGCATGGGCTTTTGAAACCTCCAAGCCCACACTCAGCGACACGTTTCCTCTAACAAGGCCATTCCTCCTAATCCTTCTAATCTTTTTAAATAGTGTCACTCTCTGGTAACTAATCATTCAAATATAGGAGTCTCTGGGGACCATTCTTATTCAAACCACCACACTTCCTAGGCTTTTGGGTTTTTGATGTAAAATGTTTATAAATATGATCATAATGAAACACTTAAAGCCACTAGAGGATATTGAGATGAAATGCTTGTTTTAAAAAAAGTAAAAAGACCCAAACAAAGAAGCTATACAGTGACTAGCCTTAGTGTTTTCATAGATGGAAGCTTTAATCACTATGCTCCTAGCAGATTAAATTAACTTTGTATTATTATGCATATTGAAGAGCCAGTATGATTCTAGAGTTAATGGAATAGTTGTCCAATATACTATAGGCCATCTGGCTAGTTCAGAGGGAAAACTGCCTTCTTTGGTGGGACTCAAAGTGTTGTTTTAGACTTGTTGGGGCACCGAATAACTGTAGGGAATCCCAGAGTTCATTTGTCCTGAGGGGTCATTGGCGAGTGTGGGAGTGGCTTCTCTATTTGAAGTGCTACAAAGAAGTAGAAAAGTATGTGGCTAAGGTGGTCTGACGTGGAGTGGCAGTCACCACAGTCACGCCTGCATCTGCTTCTTCAAGTTCTCTGGTAGTGACACACTTTATATTTCTCATTTCCGTTCTTGCAAATCTACATTTTGTTAAGTTAATTTATTTCTAAGTGATTTTTTTTAAAGTTGACGTTTAGAAGTTAATGGAATAACTGGATGGTAGTGTCAGATTTCCCAATAAGAACAGTTAAAAGCATGAGTTCAGTTGAGGCCACCCAACCTCAGGAAGAAAAACCTGCAAGTTCTCCATATGGGAACCTAGCCAAGAATATAGGCATATATGTAAACAGATACACACGTGGATGCCGTGAATATAGTCATATATGTAAACAGATGTGCACGTGGATACCGTGAATATAGGCATATATGTAAACAGATGCGCACGTGGATGCCGTGAATATAGGCATATATGTAAACAGATGCGCACGTGGATGCCATGAATATAGTCATATATGTAAACAGATGTGCACGTGGATGCCGTGAATATAGTCATATATGTAAACAGATGCGCACGTGGATGCCATGAATATAGTCATATATGTAAACAGATGTGCCCGTGGATGCCGTGAATATAGTCATATATGTAAACAGATGTGCACGTGGATGCCGTGAATATAGTCATATATGTAAACAGATGTGCACGTGGATGCCGTGAATATAGTCATATATGTAAACAGATGTGCACGTGGATGCCGTGAATATAGTCATATATGTAAACAGATGCATACGTGGATGCCGTGAATATAGTCATATATGTAAACAGATGCGCACGTGGATGCTGTGAATATAGTCATATATGTAAACAGATGTGCACGTGGATGCCATGAATATAGTCATATATGTAAACAGATGTGCACGTGGATGCCGTGAAACGTGAGGAAATAGAACAGGAAAGAAAGGCTAGTAGTGTCAGGGCAGAGGAAGGGCCGAGCACAGGGAGGGATATGAAAGGAAAGAGGCCTAAACAATTGCTTTTCTCCTCACTCTGGCTTGGATGTTTTGTTTTTGGTGGTGAAGAAATGCATGAAATATATTTAACAGTGAACCGTAAAATCCAATGTGAAGTTCCTTAGCTGCTATTTTGAATGGCTACTCTGTTTACAAGTTCATGGAAGTATAAAGACTTCGGGTCTGGTTAATTTTGGTTTGTAATCTTTTTATTTGCAAATTGTTTTTATAATAAAGTTTAAAATTAATAAAAATATGTGAATTTGTTGAGGTGGAGTTTTGAGAGTTTATTTCTTCTCTCTTTCTGTAAGGCCAGAGAGATATTTTCAATATTCAGATTTTTTTTCTTTTTCTTTTTTTAAGACAGGGTCTCAATATGAAGCCCTGGGAACTTGCTCTGTAGACCAGGGGCTCTTGATTCACAGATATCTGTTTGCTTTTGCCTAAATGATGGGATTAAAGGCTTGTACCACCATGCCTGGCCTTAAGTTTTATTTTTTTAAATTTAGAAAAGAGTACCAATTATTTTGTTAAATATTAACCTTTTATCTGTATTTTTTGATCATTGGCTTCCAGAAGCATTAGCCTAGTGGGAGATCAAGAGTGTCATTATGGAAATGAAGGCTGTTTTTCTTAAACCTGCCATTTTTTTCTTCCTCCAGTCTGAATATTTTCTACAATGACTTTGTTTTTGATGAAGACATAAGAGTTTACTCCTCTTTATTAGTTAATGAATACAGCTGTTATGTGCCAGTATAAACATAAAACAGTGTATTGACCCTTCTGCTAAAGAGGCTGTTTTGACAGATCTGTCTAGCAGTATTCTTTCAGACCGTGCGGTAGCAGCTTCTGTGCCTGTGCTTTGTCCTGCACTTGATGAGCACTTTTTTGTGCTACAGCTACGCGTCAGTGCTGCAGCTGCGCGTCAGTTCTATAATCTGACCCCAGAGACATTCCTCCTTTCCTGGTGGTGACCCGTAGTAGAGCCTGTAGCTTGTCATGCAGTGGTCCGCTCATGTAAATGAGACCAATAAACAAGATACATATTTTCACTGCGCGATGCTCTGATACTTCCTGTATAATCTGTCTTCACAGTCAAAAGGATGTTAGTCGTAATCCACTGAGTTGATTTCATGATAATTCACTAACTTGTTTAAAAAGCTTGAAATACATTACTCTAGCTGATCGCAGACTTATATTTTAGTATGTTTTTATCTAATAAATTGTCTCTAATTCCAAAGCAGACTCTGCAGAAAATATACATATTATTCAACTCCAGGTTCTTAACAAGGCAAAGGAGAGACAACTGGACAGCTTAGTTGAAAAGTTGAATGACAGTGAACGCCAGATTCGGTATCTGAACCACCAGCTTCTAATAATCCAAGGTGAGGTGGCCGCCGGGCTGGAGCTTCTTCCCCGCCGCTCGAGAGCTGAGCAGTTGGTTTCTAATACATTCATTGTATCCTGTTCTGACCCCTGTGCTTTCATTTCCAGACCTCTCATGTGATCTGGGCAGAGGCTCACAGGAGTGGGAGCAGACCGTGTGTGCAGGGCATTTTCATTTCCTCCTTCCCTTTCCATTTGTCCCTCTTTCCCCAGATGTTAGAGTCAGTGTGTGGGCAGTAACTGAGCTGGCCGCCTCCCTCCATAATAACTGTTGACTTACATCATCACCTTGATAAAGTATTCCACTTAGAGGTGACACGGTTAGTCTGCGGTGCAGCAGAAGTTAGGGACTCTTGCTGCTATTTCAGGTGTAATCATCTGGAGGAAACAGATCAGGTCTGATGGCTTATCCTTTTGTGCTCCAGCTTTAGTCAGTGGAGAGGGTCCATTTGTAGAATAGTTTTATGATTGGACTCCAGCTCACTTCAGACTTAATTGATACTGAAACAAAAGCTCTTTCTGTGATGCTTACAAGATCTTTTTGGAGAGAAGAATTTGTGAAATGTTATGATGAAGTATTTTTGGGAAGAACTGGACGGATATTGGGGAATTCAAGAGTTCCTTCCAAGGATGCGAAGGAGTGGTTAGTCCTCAGATACCTTGTTTCATGAGTGAAGGTCTCACTGTGTAGTCCTGTGAGTACTGGGGCCACAGATCTAAACAACTGTGACCTGCTCTCGGATACCTTTGTGATTGGCATGAGCTTCTATCTCTTTTCCTCCTCCTCTTCCTCCTCTTCTTCTCTTTTTAAGATTTATTTACTTTATGTACAGTAATGCATGCATACCTTTATATCTGAAGAGGGCATCAGATCTCACTGCAGATGGTTGTGAGCCACCATGTGGTGCTGGGAGTTGAACTGAGGACCTCTGGAAGAGCAGCCAGTGCTCCTAATCTCTGAACCCCTTCTCCAGCCGCCTGTGAAGTATTGGGAATCTTTGTGGTGAAGGATGCAATAAGGGTCTAAAGACAGTGGTTTTGGTTCTTTGAATTATTTTTGGCATCAATTTTTTTTTGTTTTTATTAAAAAGCAACTACAACTCATTTGTCTGAATTGAATTTCATTGAGATATGGATCTTATAGAGGTTGTGGCAATTATGGTCCAACAACGACTATTTGTGTAAATATCTTTCATGCTCCAGATGAGAAGGATGGCTTGACCCTCAGTCTTCGGGAATCCCAGAAACTCTTCCAGAATGGAAAGGAAAGGGAGATCCAGCTTGAAGCACAGATAAAAGCTCTGGAGACCCAGATCCAAGCATTCAAAGTCAGTGAAGAAAAGGTAAGCCTTTTCTCTATTTACAAACTTCAGTTAGGGGACTGGAGCGGAGGTCCAGCAGCTAAGAGCCCTGGCTCTTTACCTGTGAGGCAAGGTGACCTTTTGTCCTTGGGTCATCTCTTCCCTCCTTAGTCTTGTCTCTGTGTGCCCATGCACACCACTGCTTCTTGGGAATGCCTGTTCCATGGCTGTTCCATGGCTAACCAGCTTCTGCTTCTAGCTTTTAACTCCTGAGTGTTTTTCCTCAAGATAATTAATTATTCCTTTATAAAAGATGAAAATACCTTGAAGGTATCATTGGGCTAGCCTCATGCTTGTAGCTCTGCCCTTAAGGCCAATATTTGGCTTATAGTTGGTGGTCAGCATATACTGATTGAGTGCTAGTTAAAATTAGCTTAACTTGTACAGATTTTTTTTTTTCTCTTACATGCTGTTTGAATGATGTTATGGTGGTAGCTTTATGGTACATTTTAAAATTGGCAAACAAGAGTTGTTCTTATTCAGAAAATTTTGAAAATTCTCTCATTTTCTTCTTTAAATTTTCCAAATCATTGTTTAATGTTTTATAAAACAAAAATCTAATTAGGATTCTGATCGGAAAGGCAGTATACTTTGCCATTTTATATGTGTGTCAAGCAGGTCTCTGAAGGGCAAATGACTTGTCTGAGGGCATAAAGTCAGTTATTAACAAATCCTGGGAGTGTAAAGACCCTAAACCAAATGGTTTTCTTCAGAGTCTACTTGTTTTAAGGTTATTTGATTAGTAACTTTAATCCCATCTACAACTTTTTTTTCTTGCAGTAAAGCCTACATAATCAGAGATCTAGGGCATTGGGAAACCATCTGTGGGTTGTTATTTTACCCACAATATCAGCTCTGCTTTCAGAACACTTTATGTCAGGATGTGGTGTCATGTGCTTGTAGTCCTGGTTACTCAAGGGGCCGAGGCACGATGATCACTCGAGCCTGGGAATTTGAAGCAATCTGGGCAGACAGTGGAATTTTGTCTCAAAAAACCAAACCAAACCAAACCAAAAAACCCTTTTGATTTAGTAAGTGACCATTTGTAGGTTGCAGTCCTTGAGAGCGCAACCCATTTTTCTGTGACCCTACACGTGGTTCGCCCCCTCTTTGCTTATAAAGCCATGCAAACAGTGCTAGGGTTAATAGTGCAGAGCCACTGTGCTCTTCTGAGTCCTCATTGACCCTCTGCAGGTAACTATGCAGTCCAGTTGACAGTGAGGAATTGTTCCTAGCAACCGTACCTTTGTGTGTAGCAGCCAGGGGCAGCCCTAAAGAGCAGAGTTAAGATGCTATTAACATGGGTACCCGGTGCGTGTTTGCTAGTTGACCAAGAAAGCTAGAACAACTGAAATCACCCTGGAAAGCTTAAAACAGCAGCTGGTGGAGCTCCATCATTCGGAATCACTTCAGCGAGCCAGAGACCAGCATGACAGCATCGTCACAGGCCTCACCCAGAAGTACGAAGAGCAGGTGCTGTCCTTACAGAAGAATTTGGATGCCACCACAACAGCGCTTCAGGAGCAGGTCAGGTGGCTCTGATGAGCAACTATCCTTCAACTTTATGTAACTGATATTTTGTGTGTCTCCCAGCCAGAAATTTTGCTGCTAATGATAGGTATAAAATTGTAATTGAGCTCCTCCAACCCTCCCCCCCCCTTTTTTGAGCCATGAATATATGTCTGAAACCCTAATTTTGGGTACCTTTCTTGTAGGATCAATTGGTACATTCTTAGACTTCACAGTGCTAGTCAATTTTATTTTTCTATACTATTTATACATACTTGTCATAGAGTAAATGCCAGCTGAAAGAAATGGGGGTATGGTCACTGGCCATAACTAGGAGTCTTTTGTAGGTCTCTGGACATTCCCCTCACCATGAAGAATGTAGAGAAATGGTTCTTTTGAGAATAGAAGTTGAATATCTGGGATTCAGTATTCCAATTGCTGACAGACGCTTCACATTGAAAATTTTATACCAAACCTCCAGGTTACAGTCAGTATTCTATAAGTAAAATCTTTGGACTGAGTGTATTGTGTGTGTGTGTGTGTGTCCCCTGGCTAGTCGACTTATATAGTTGTGTCCAAGAAGGAGTAAGTATTGGAAGCTCAGAGTGCAGCAGGAGGTAGGACCAGTTGAATGAAGAGTTTCGGGATGAATTTTTTTCTAATGTAACTTAAGAACTGTTTAACCCAAGGGAGAGGGGAAGGGAACTAAGGTGAGGGTACAGCAAACCTCCCACACCCCAAGGTCACTCTGATTTGGGCTGTCTCTGACTTCTGTGCCCGACTCTACCTTTTCCATGTTTGATAGACCTCGTATGGCAGAGTCATTGTTTAACATTTACTTCATTATTATTTTTATTATTTTTTGTGACCCACTCTCAAGTAGTCCAAGCTGTCCTCAGACTTGCTAAGTAGCTAAGGGTGTCTTTGAACTTTGGATCCTCCTGCCTTTGCTTTCTGAATGCTGAGGTATGAGAGCACCACCATGCTCCGTTTGTGTGATGCTGGGCCTATGCCTTGGGTTTGGTGCATGGTAGGCCAGTATTCTGCCAACTCAAACCCAGCCCATTTTCTTTTATGTGTATTTATATGTTTTGTTCAACTTATTATTTTTTCCTTTTACATAGAAAATAGTGAATTTAATTATAATGGAGAGTTTCTAGAGATGGGAAAAGATAAAGGTTATGCCCAACCATTGAAGAGTCTGCTTTATAGACACTCAACTAGAATTTAGGGGGTATAGGTTTGGGGGGAGGGTTTGTTTTTTGGTTTTTTTTTTTTGTTTTGTTTTTTTTGTTTTTTTGTTTTTTGTTTTTTTGCTATTATTATTCTTTTTTCTTTTGCCATTTGTCAAAGGAAATTTTATCTACTTTTTAATAAACTTTATTGTAAAAAGAGAAAAACACACACCAAAATTAAGCAGACCCAAAGTCTATACATCTCAGTGACCTTTTATATAGTTAGAAGACAGTTCTTATTTTACTTTAAAATATTTATTTATTCATATTACCCTTGATAAACAGTGGTATTTTAGCTGTCAGTGGTCTTGGCAGATTTAGGGAGATTGAGTCTGTGAGCTTCTGTGGGGTAATGGGCGAGCATCATCTCTGCTGATTTGACAGTGTCCCACTGCAATGAGCTGCAAAGAATTCCTAGTGTGTTTGGAAACCTTTCTTGTAGGAATGGTTGGTACAAATGTTGGTAGACCCCAAAGTGCCTCTCAGGACAACCTCCCTGGTTCTTCCCTCATTCATACAACCAGTTCCTTCCAGTCTGTGGTTATTGCAGTATAGCTAATGCATTAAAGCCTGTGACTCTGGCTGCCATCACTTCAGAAGAGGGACCTTAAACTAGAAGATGGGACAGAATCTTGGTTCTGTGCCGTGTGGACTTTCATAAGCTATATGTGACTTATCCCCCCACCCTGGGAATGTTTTTATGGTATCCTCCTTGTAAACTTGTTATCAATTGGCTCAGCAGTATTTGTAAGGAGTCAGAGTACTTGTACCAGTCTGTATTATTTTATAATCCAATTTGTATTCCTAATCAGGAGAGTGCTACAAGAGTCAGGTTCACACAAAAAGTGAGAGAAAGATAGAGAATTTCCCATGATTCCACCTCCTGCCTTCTGTGATTAGTGTTCCTTTATTCTCAGCATGCTCACAGTGTGGAGGCAAAGTGTGGACCTTATATAACCTTAAGATGCTCAGTTTGTTGACAGCCACAAAGTAACCTGCCGGTATGCTGAGAGTACATGGATTCTGGTTCTCACTTGGAGCACATGGTATCCTGGTGGTCCCGAGAGCTCCCGTTATAAATAGTACTGTTATAGTTGAATAGTTTTTTATTGATTTCTTCAGATTTGTAGTTTTGTCCAACTAGATTTATACATGTTTCACATTTTTACTAAAGACCCTCATTTCAAATTCTACTTGCTGACTGTGGTATATGGGAAAGTGATTTTCTTCCCCCACCCCCTTGTTAGCTTCACTCTGTTGCTCTTCGGGAATTGCTAATTAGTTTTAGGAGGTTTCCTTCCTTCTAATTTTGTGTGTAGCAGATGACGTCATTAATAGACAAAGAGTGTCTTACGCTCTTCTCTGTAGTTTATATTCTTTTCACTTCATTTTCTGACCATACCTCATTGGTGAGAACTTCTAACATGATGCTTAAAGGCAACAAGGGACATACATCCCTTCCCCGGTCCTCATCTTTGTGGGAAAGCTTTGGGTTTTTCCTGTTAAGTATGCTAGATTTAGCTTTCTGTTTTTAAAGAAAAGTTGAGGAAGTTCTTAAGACATTTTTCTTAAACACCTGTGAATGTTAGTTGTATTTGGAAAGAATTCAGCATAGAGACTAATTGTAGGTAATGGGAGGTGCGGCTGTTTGACACAGCAGAGTTTTTAATGTCCGTGCACTAGTGCAATTTGAGAAATATATTGTTATAGCATATTATTAACTTAGTGCTTTCCTTAAACATCAGATTTTCAGTTTAGACAAGACCACATATACAACATTGTAACAATTCAAAACTATTGTGACCTCTAGAATATGAATTTGAGGGTCCTGCCACCCCTCCATGACAAGTGTTTGTATTACATTCTTATTAGCTCATCGTGCATCAGTCATGTTAGGCTGATTCATTAGAGCTGTGCTTCCCAAGCTGGCCTGGGAAATAGCAGCAGCATGCCAAGAAGTTTCGAAGAGCTAAATAAACACGAATTGGCTTTCCAGAAGCTTCATTTTGCTAAAAATCTGGTAGAAAAAATTTAAAGCAAACACAGCTGCATTGTGACATAGAATAGAAAATTCACAGGAATTTGAAAGCAATCGAGCGCCTTCAGAGCCCTTTGCACCGGGACACTCCCATGTGGTTTGCATTTTGAGCATCCCTGTACTCCTGTTGAGACTGTTACTGAGGTTTGTTACTAGGGAAGCTGGTACCAAAGGCCACGTGTACTCCTTACTTCAGAACGCTTACTAGAATGTTTGCTAATGATTTTCTTAGGGCTTCTCAGGAAGGTTAAGACCATTGCTACACTAAATTCTGCCTCTTCTGTGCATTGATTGACATTGAGCCTGAGTAGCTTTTGGGTGAGAAGTGGATTACTACAGTGATGTAACCTGGGCTTCAACTCCCATTCTGCCTTATAAGTTTTCTTTTTGGAGAAATGTTTGCACAGTATCTTTTTCCATGTATGTATTTAGGCAAGACCAGCCCTTGTCCGATAGTGTATATTTTTTATATATCTTCATACAGTCACACTCAATAATTACTGTGTCTTTTTGTCATTAATTTTTCAAGTATTCATTATAATGCTTGTTATGCATAACGTATTGCAGAGATGCCTTTGGAATATAAGGAAAATAAGATGTGTAAAAGGTAGAGGAATCTAAGAGAAACAAATCAAATTTAAAAGAAACTCAGAGGAGGGACAGATTATTTTTGGCTGCCCTGAACAGAGTGAGCCTTTGGCTCCTCAGAATAGAGTTTCCATGTGTTCATCTGTTTCCTTGTCTGAGGATATGGATTCCGTGACTCACAGTGGGTTTGCCTACATTTGTATATATATGTTAACAGCATAAAATGCAAGCAGGACTGTAATATATTTTCTTTGGCATGAGTAAAACCTGATTTTAGACTAACAGCATCTTAGGGATGTCCTTTATGAGCTGGGCCTCCCCCTGCTCACATTCTCTTGTTCTCTATGTACAGGTTAACCCTGTACAAGAGATCATATTACCAGGTGATGATTTTACATTTGACACTTTGTTTAATTGTTGAAATTTCTGCAAAACTGATTGTGAAAATGACTTACTGACTTTGGTTTAGGAAAATGTTTGCACTCGCTTAAAGGATCACGTGCAGCAACTGGAGAGGAATCAGGAAGCTGCCAAATTAGAAAAGACAGAGCTCATTAACCGGCTGACGAGAAGCCTGGAGGACAGTCAGAAGCAGTGTGCCCACCTGCTGCAGTCAGGTGCGTGTCTTGTTGGGGGTCCTCCAGAGGCTGTGTAATAGTGTACAGGGAAGACAAACTTTTCTGCTGGGAACACCAACTTGCAAATAATGACACAGAGACGACGACTTCTTTTTTTTTTTTCCTAGAGACTTATTAATTATGAAAGCTTGGCCTTAGTTTAGGCTTGTTCTTAAAAAGTCCTTATAACTTAACCCAAAGTTTTTAATCTATGTTCTTTTACATGGCTCATTTACCTTTACTCTGTACTGTTCATTCTGCTTCTTCCATGTCTGGCTGTCCTCAGATGTCCCTCCTAACCTCTCCCTGCCTAGCTAATGGCCAGTCAGCTCTTTATTAAAGCAGTCCCAGTGACACATCTTCATACAGTGTGAAGGAATATTCCATAACAATACAGAACCTCGCTGGATTCCTGAACTTGAGTTTTACCCCACTGGTTCCCATGTGTGTGGGGTGTGTGGGCTTGCACGTGCATGTGCATGCCAGAGGTTGGTGTAGGACAGAGGAACAGCCTTCAGCTTGGCTTGCCACTACTCCATGACATGAGTTACATTGCAAGAGCTTTTCCCCACTGAGGCATCTCACCAGCCCAGATCCCTGAACTATAAAAGCCACAGACAGAGAAATCTACCAGTAACATTTTCCTTTATGGAGGGTTAGATGTGCAATTTCTGTTATATAATCTAGAAAATACAAACAAGTGTATGTTCCAAATGAAAGCTACCAGTGTTCCTCCCCGAGAAGTGTGGGCTGTGATTCGTGACACTCTTTCCGGTGAAGGAAAGGGATGCACATGCTAGGCGGTGCTCGGCTCCCAAAGCGAACTTCTGTCCTCGGCCACCTTTGATTATAGGATCTCACTGTAGTTGCCTATTTTAGACTCAATATTTGACTAAATGTTATCCCTCATAATGGGTCAGTGTCATAGTGACTCTGTTAAGATTTCTAGTGTAGCCTCTGTGGTATTTGAGACGTGCTTCCTATGCTTTTCATGGTGGTGGTACTTTGAATTATTATTTTTATAAGATGATGTTAAAGGCAATTAAATGTCAATGTTGATACACAGACTGTTGAACAGACAAAATCATCCTAATGTCTGGTTGACAGAATCATTTTTTTTTTAATTAACTAAGATACAAGTCACATTTTGGCATATGTACTAGTTAGATGATTGGTTCAATGCGTAGTAATGTAGTTGAATCACACAGTGGATGTACTAATGTTAAAAGCTGCCTGTGGATGTGTGTATGCCTGCTGAGGGACCAGATTTGGACCCTGTCCTATTTAGACTATCCAACTCTGCCTAGCTATAGATTTCCCTTTCCCCTTGCCGTGACTTGGTGAGTCTTTCCCTTAAATGGCTATTAAATGTTGAAGGTAGGATTTTCTGAAGCTGCCTAACAGACAGTCATTACTTCCCTCAGTTATTTCTGAGAGGCCTGTTTTCATTTGAAGAAATCCTCAAATGGCCCTAGAATCTTGTTTACTACATACATTTAAATTATTAGTTTGTTGGGGACAGAGATATGGCCCAGAGGTGAAGAGTACTTGCTGCTCTTGCAGAGTACTAGAGTCTAGTTCACAGCACCCAGGGGGCTCACAACTACTTGTAACTCAGCTCCAGAGGACCTGACATCTCCTCCTGGCCTCTGTGGATGATGTGTACACAGACACACACACATGCATTCATCTTAAAATAGTAGTTTGCTAAAATTTCAGAAATAAAGCTGTAATGTACTGTTTACATCTGGAGATGGGGATGTTGGAAATAAAAGCATTTAAAAAGATATCAAGATACGGTTTAATTGGAGGGCAAAAATGGTAGGGAAGAACTCTCTTGGCTTCTGTGAGCTGGAAATTTACATCCCCACTAGGTGACTCCTGGGCTGCTGTAGTTGAAACACTGGCCGAGTGGGCTAACAGGGTTCAGTGTTCCAGTTGCTCAGACCTGAGCTCCTGGAGGAATAAATCACAGAAACACGCAGACTAGACTTATGTCTTCGAGGTCTGCCATGGCTCCCAATCTGTTTGGCCCTAAAATCATAACAGTAGAGCAGACTCCATCTCCAGCCCTGGATCCAGTTCTGTGGATGTGGTTCTTTTTCTCCTATCAGTGACATAGTGTTGTACGTCATTTTTACTCGTATTCTTTGGCTCCCAAATAAATCACATGGAAGTTTATCCTTACTTATGAACACCCGGCTTTAGCTTGGCTTGTTTCTAAACAGCTTTTCCTAAATTATCCTGTCTACCTTTCGCCTCTGGGCGTTTACCTTTCGCTGTCCTATACACCCGTCTTTACTTCTTACTCCACGGCTTGCTGTTATAGCTTCTTCTCCTCAACCTTTTCTTCCCAGGTTTCTCCTCCTGCCTATTCTCCTGCCTGCCAGCCCCACATACCCTTATCCTGCCTTGCTATTGGCCATTCAGCTCTTCATTAGACCAATCAGGTGTTTGTGGCAGGCAAAGTAACACAGCTTCACAGAGTTGGTCAAATGAAACATAGAAGATTGCAACACATTTTTGAATTAGTAAATAAATGTTCCATAGTATAGGCAAATGTAACACGTCTTAAATTAATACTCCACAATAGCATATCCTATGACTCTCCCGCAGGCTCCATGCAGGAGATGGCCCAGCTACAGCTACAGTTGCAGCAAGCACAGAAGGCCCACATCCTAAGTGAGAACATGAACAAGGCTTTACAAGTGAGTGTTGGCTCTTAGAAGAGACATAGGCAACGTTATAGCACTTTTATTGAACCTTAAGTTGCTCTGTGTAGTAAGAGTGGCTGGACCTTCTTCAGACCAGCCCAGGGAAGTTTTTCAGGATCTCGCTCATACCACACTACTGTTAGTTAGACTTCGCTGTCCAGCTTAGTTCTGGTGAACTGCAGAGCCAGGCCCTGCCTCCTCTTGCCAGTCTGTCCCCTGTCTCTCCTGCCTCTGCAGGTGTATCCTGGGAACCAGGGCTTCTATAGGTGTGGGGAGTATTTAGTTGGGATGTGATTTTTCTCACATCCTCCACCACTTTAATTTCCCTGAAAGACAAAGAAGACATGCTGGAGAGGACTTTCAGTGTTGCCTGCCTTTGCTAAAGAAGTACTCGGCTTGTTGACCAGTGACACAGGCAGAGCATTGCACACTCCTGCAGGCAGACTGTGCCCCTGGCTCAGCTCTTTTGTTCTCTGCTCTAGTGACGCAAGAACAGCAGAGGTGTCCCAGCTAAGGAGTTTTTGTGAAGAGGGTTATGGAAAGAACTGCCTGCCTGTGAGGGATCCCTTATTCATTTGGTTTGTTTGAAAGCATGGCAGGAACTGGCCTTTTTGTAGAATGCATGTTAAGAATATATTTGAGGAGACTTTTCTGCGCTCTACTGATCATTAATAAAGTTGAAAACATAGAATGACTGATTTTGTTATCCAGGAAAGTAATGAACATTATTTTTTATAACTTTGTTCTAGGAGGAAGTAACAGAGCTCAAAGATGAGATTTCTCTCTATGAGTCTGCTGCAGACCTCGGAGTACTTCCAGGTGACTCAGAAGGGGACTTGAGTATAGAACTCACTGAGTCATGTGCGGACTTGGGCATTAAAAAAGTCAGTTGGAAACAATCCAAAGCTAACAGGTACTGCATGAATAGTTTACTGTAGAAGACCATGTTAATAAAGCTGGTGATAGAGGCATGGGACATTAGTGGCACCATACGTAAGATAAAGACCCGATTAGGGGACAGCGTGTTTAGAAATTCTTAATGAAATATAAATGCCTGAAAGCCCACATGAACAGAAATCTGAAGTATTAATATTGGGCTTGTAGTTCTCATCATTTAGATAGACAGCAGTTAAAGAAGCTAAGGAGGGGATTATATAGTTAAAATATACAGATTATGGGGCTGGGGAGATGGGCTTGGTTAAGGGAGCATGCTGTACATGTAAGTGTTAGCATAGCTTGATGGAAAGTATTCAGACAGTCGGGAGCCAATAAATACCACAGGTTATAGGGGTGTAGCAGCTTACAGCCCTGTTTCAGGGAAAGGCTTCTCCAGTGTAACAGCTCAGGGCTTCCTCAGTGAAGTTGTTACAGTTCTGCTCTGGTTTCCTGGAGTGCAACAACTCTGCTTCAGACAGCATTACAGCTTTGCTCCCCTAAGCTGTCCTCTGTCCTGGTTCTGTCACTACCTGCTGAAAGAAGGTCCTCATCCAAACCCCATTCAGGACATTTTTGGGAGGGAAGAATCCAGGAGAGCAGCTGCCTCAGCGGGGGTGGTAGAAGGCAGGAGCAAACTGAACAGGTGCAAGACTTACATAGGGGTTCTTGGGGGTGGAGTTTATTCAGGGAGAAGATTTTTAGGATGGGGATTGGTCAGATTTCATTTCTTGAGTTCAGATTGGATAGATCCCATGCTCAGAGATTGGTTGGGCTTCTGCTCAGGGATTGGTTGGTTTTCCTTGCTCTGGGGTTGGTTATTTTTCTGTTTAGTCAGTCAGGGGCAGATTTAGCTATGGTTTCAGGGCCAAAGTGTGTTTCTTTGGCACTGGTTTTAGAGTCAGGGCACATTTCTTTGGTTCTGGTTTAAGGGATAAAGTGTTTCTTTCACTGGCTCAGGTATCAGATCCAGGGTGGGTTTCTTTTACTGGCTCTGGTTTCAGGGCCAAGGTGGGTTTCTTTGACTGACCCTTTTACCCTACAGTGCAGGCATAAGGGGTCGAGTTCAAATTCCCAGCACCTAGCATTGTGGGGGATTGAGGCAGGAGGATGGCTGAGGGCTGCTGGCCATTCAGCCTAGCTCCTGATTCAGTAAGAGACTTCATTTCAAGTGGAGAGTGATAGAGCAGGCCACCCAATATAAAGTGTGGGAGCACACACCTGTGTGCATACATGTGCATGCACCACACATACTCCTCTCTCTCTCTCTCTCTCTCTCTCTCTCTCTCTCTCTCTCTCACACACACACACACACACACACACACACACACACTCTCTCTCTCTCTCTCTCTCTCTCTCTCTCTCTCTCTCTCTCTCTCTCTCTCTCTCTCACACACACACACACACACACACACACACAGACTCTATATGTTTGCACTATAGAGTGAAGTGAATGCCTACTGTTCAGTGTTAGCCTTGTGTGGTAAACCAGTTGTCTTGCATTAGCCAGTCATCCGTGAGAAAATAGGTTTAGGAATCACATCTCCTTGGAACCTTACTGAGATCTTAAATCGCTTTTTTTAAAGATTTATTTCTACTGTGTGTGTTTTACCTGTATGTGCCCATGCTATTGTCCATAGAAGTTAGAAGTGGGGTCAGATCTCTTGAATTGGAGTTACGGATGGTTGTAAGCTACCATGTGGGAACTGAACCTGGGCCCCTGCAAGAACAGCTGGTGCTCTTTACCATTGAACCTTCTCCAGCCCTAAGATTTTGATTTTAAAATAGGGGTTCTTTTAAGCTACTGTTATTATAGATATTTTATCATTCATGCTGGAGAGGGTGATGGGGGTGGCGTGGAGAGGGCTGAAGGGTTATAGGCGTTCAACTGATGGTCTGAATACTTGGTGAACTTTGCAGTCTTGCTGCATGGAAGGTACTTTGTGAGGGTCTTGAAATAGGCTACAAAAAAATCCAGTAGAAGCTGCCCTTTCCCCAAAGAGGTTGCGGTTTGCCTGGCAAGAGGAAGGACATGCCCAATCTGCAGCCAAGTGCTGTTTGGTCAGTGCTGGCTTGACTGGGGCATTTCTCCATCCCCCTGGTGGTTTGAGTTAGGACGAGGGATGGAGTATGGTCAGGACATGGGGTTTAGGCTAAAGTAAGTGCTTCTTTTGCTGAGGCAGAGAGCCTAGGACCTCACTCATTCTAAGAAAGTGCTGCATCACTGACATGTATTTCCACCTTTGAAGAAAATGTTCCTTGAAAGCATTTGCCCTTCCCAAGCACAACTGTGTTCACTGTCATTACTGAGTTGTTTAATATGTGTCATGTCTCAGGTCTCCTGACAAGTTCACCCTTAATGGCCCTCAGGAAGATTGCATTTTACACTGCCTATATAGTTTTTGAGCAGTAAGATGGGATTTGGTCGGTTGAAACCTAAAGTGATGAGGTGGTACTGCAAAAGAAAACGCTATTATTTAGCTTAATAAGGCTCCATTTACCCGAGTTTCTTATCTTCTGGGGCTCTCATCTCGACAGATGACAGCCTAGAGGTAAGCAAAGAAGAAAATAGGGGAGCGAGACCAATGCTTCTGCAGGGAGCCATCCTCAGGCTCGTGTCTAGGGCCATGTGAGCCCTGTTTCTTCCCATAGTCCCCTGGTTTTCTAATGGAGGTCACTATGGCTGGGATGAAGTGGAGGGAACTGCTGTGAGCTCAGCCTTAGGGAGAGGCGTGGAAAGCCTCGCAGTGGCAGCACAGCTGTCAGTATGAATGCTTAGACCCAATCACATGATGTCACACTGTGGTTAGCGAACACCAAAGAAGTATTTTATTATTTTTATGCCTAGGTACTTACAAATTTAGAGTTCTATGTAATCATCTTGAAAACATACTTTACTGTGAATGCCTCATTTCTTGTCAGTGCCAAATGAATTCTCAGGAACTAGTGAAATAGCGTGGGCTTCAGGTCCAGGGTGGTTTGACCCACAGCTTTGCCCTTGATCACCAGGTAAATGGCCAGTGGCCTTACACCAACTTTTAAACTTTCTCTGGGCTTGGTTTTTTCCTTTTTATCCTTTCATCAGGCTTGCTTAAAGCAAGAATTAAAATAAATAATGATCATGAGTCTCCTGGACTATGTCCTAGCACTCATTACGTATTAAAAGATGACTATTTCTGTTATTTGATAGATTATTGGCTAAATATGCCATTGATCAGATTTTACATTTATCAAACTTTGAATTCAACACATACTTTCTAAAACAATTTGATCGTGAATTTTGTGACAGACGTTGGTTTGCTGGAGCATGGACGGGAATCACTGGCCTCAGGTGCCACCAGGATTGAACTCATCTTGAGGCCTGGACTCTGGACTAGTTCTCTGTCTGTTCATATTGTCATAGTAGTCCAGCCTCTTTACTTCAGTCTTTATCTCTCTTATGCTGAAGACTGAAGATTGGTTCATTCACAAGTATTTGTCTCCAGTTTGGTATTCTTTCTATTTTAGTCTGTACTGGAGTTGGCCTTGGAGCTGAGGAATGAATGCTTCCACACTGATCTCTCTCAGTAGGACCCACTTCATCTCTGTCCATTAAAACGAATCCTACCTTTTGTACCATTTTGTTTGCTTTTTGTTTTTTTCCTGGAGGTAGGATATTGTTGTGTATCCAGGCTGACCTCAAATGCACAGCCTTGCCCTGGAATCCCAAGTACTAGGATTACTGGCATGCACTACACGCCTAGCTACTCTTGTAATTTTATTTACACAACATTCATAGCCACAATGTAGTAATTCTAATGTATGTTCCTGTAGCTAATAGACTGGAGGCATCTCATCATTATAAAGAAATGACTGACCCACTCAACTAGGAAAGTGGCGGTGAACTGAACCGCAGTGGGTAATTGGGGAGAATCTGGAAAAGTCATTAATAACTGCAGTATCTAGAGGGCATGATTAGAATCATCTCATACACCAGCAGTTCATAGTGCATCAGCCAATCAGCCTCCATTCTCATGTCAAATTCAGGGACATAAAAATGAAGAAATTTATACTTTTCTTCCCGTGAACTGATTCGTTGAGTAAGAGGAAGCAAAGTTTCCCAATATGAGTTACTTTTTTCTTGAGCTGCTTCCAGTCACTGACCAGGTATCCGTGGTTTCCAGCTTTTACTACCAACCACCACCCTCTTTGGCTACTGCTCAGTAAAGTTTAAGCGTTTGGTCTCAATGTTCCGTTTTACATTAATGGAATTTGAGAAGCTAAATCTGTCCACAGCTGCAGACGGCTTCGTCTCTCCATTATTATAGTTGGCTGCTAAGCCCAAATAATAAACATTTAACAAGTGAAATGCCGTGTTCCTTTGGTCTTCTCAGCAGGCTTCAGAAGGGACGACAGTTTATTTGGGTTTCAGGGGACATTTCCATAGGGTGCTGTGAGCCTCAGGCAGAGTAGACACCACTCTGACTCTTTCCTTTCGAGGAAGGAGAGAAAATTATTTTACAAGTGCTTTCTCTGTTCTCTGATTTGGCTTCCTCTGAGAGTACGGGCTGTTACTGCAGTGGCCTGCTTTCAGTCAGAAGAGGAATTATGGAGGTCTCATTAGCTAGCTGAGTCAACTGAGGATCACAGCTTACCACACAATATGCAGAACACTTTGCATGTATTTAGTTTCTTACATGACTTTCCCTGTTGTAACTATGATTTCCTTTCTGTTGAAATGGAAATGATTTAAATAGGTTTTATATATGCAAACATACACATGATTATTATGTATATTGTAATATACTAATATATATATATATAATATATCCATCCTAAGGAATTCCATTGATAAATTTACCTAGCTATTTGCTCATTTTCTCCTCATACATTCACAGTATTTTAACATTTCACTTAAAAGAAACTGAAATATTTCTATTTCTTGAGTAAAAACTTTAATTCAGATACTATTATTTCCTTTTTTAGATACGTTTGTTTTTAGAAGATTTTGGAAATAGAGATTTATATTTTACACAGGTTGTATATACTCAGCTCCCATGTCCCTATTAACAATTTGAAGTGTTAAAATTAGAGAAGCAGTATATTTCCATTTTTTCTAATGTCTGTTCTCACTTTTCCTCCAATGCCTATGTTTTATAGTACATACTGGCCACCATCAAACTGTTTAGAAACTTAAATGACTCTTTTCAAGTAAGAAAAAAAGACACTTCTATTAATGGAGAATTTCATACTTGCATATACTGTATTTTGTATATTGTCTTTTGTGCTTCCAAGGCCACTCCAACTTGATGCTCTGTTGTTTTGTTTAAATAAGCCAGAGTCCAGTCTGTGCTGGCCATATGCTCAGGAGTGTGGGTCCACTGAGGTGTGGACCTACCAGGGACCACACCCTTGAAGAAAGCTGACTCTCCCACCAAAGCCATCAGCTATCTGAGAGTGGGGACTGATAAAGCTCCCTCTGTTTGCTGCAGTGATGACTGGCTTGATCTTGTGTAGGTTGTGAACAGGCAGCCATAGCTGCTGAGAGATCACGAGGGCAGTAGGTCCTGTCATATCATCCTCACACGCTACTAATAAAATGACCTACAGAATTAGAGTTTCATTCTGAGCCTAAAGCTTGTTGAAAACAGAGTTGGGTTTAAAGGCTGGGTGGAATACAGCTTAGCATGCATGTGGCCCCTAGGCTCAGTCCTTACTACTGTAGAGAGATGAGAGGGAAGGGTGGTGGGAGTTTAAATTGGATTAGCATGGCTCTTTTGTTCCAGTTTTCTGGTTGCTTGGATTCTGTCCATACTCCTATGTCTATTAGTTGGAACAGGTAAAAGTAGTTGGTTAGGATAACTGATGTTGGCTATTCTTTTCCTCTTCATTATCCATGTTGCCTCACTGAATATTAGCGTTAGCATACCACATAGTCAAAATAACAAGTGTGAGCTATGCCCAAGTTCAACTGCCTGTATCTAGGCAGAAAGACTAAGCAGAGAGAATGTCTTCTGAGGAATGAACTTATTTTTGTGTAAAGAAGATAGCCTTGTGTATGACAAAGATCCAGTTTATTTATTTTTGGTTTATGTGTATTAGTGGTCTGCCTGCATGCCTGTATGTGCAAGTGCCTGATAACCTTGGTGGTCAGAAGAGGGCATCAGAGTCCTTGAAGCTGGAGTTAGTTGTGAGCCACCATGTGCTGAGAATTGAATCCAGGTCTTCTAAAGAACATCAAGTATTCTTAATCACCATGCCCTCTCTCCAGCCCACAAGTCCAAATCCTTTAGCAGAGTTGGGGTGTAGCTCAGTGTTTGAATACTTGTCTTGCTTGTATGAGGCACCAGAAAGCAAACAAAATGTTAAAAATACAGTTGGTTCAAAATGCCATCACAGTCGAGGTATAAAGAACATGATTACCACCGTGTGGTTATGACGGGCCTTAAGGAATAACTATGTTGATTAGTTACTTGGTTTAGTCCTAAAACTGACCATTTCTCCATTAGCACTGCACATCAAGAAGCCCCAGATGAGGAGCTTTCCAAGGATGACCTTATCCTGAAGCTGAAAGCCCACGTTCAGCGCTTGCTAAATAGCAACTCCATGAAGCGTCGTCTGGTGTCTCAGCTACAGAGAGATCTCAAGGACCGCCATGAGAGGGCAGAAGCTCTCCAACGATCAGAGGATGGTGACAAAGGCTTGGAGGTGAGGGCCATGGCCTGTGCACTTCAGCCTTCCCTGTTGAAGCGCTTAGTTGAGAGAGCCTTTATGCTTTGTAGATGTAAATTAAGTCTTTGGTTTCCTGGGTTCCTTTGACTCCTGAGTGTAATAAGAGGTTTCTGGCCTGGTCTAGTCCCAAGGGCCCCCAAAATGGCTCAGGTGCTTATATTGATTTCATGCTGCTTGACCTATGACTCAGACAGATTGCTAGATAGCTCCTGCATCCTAATTCAACCCATTTCCATTCATCTGTCTTGCCATGTGGCCTGTGGCTTGCTTGTGTTACTTTTACATGTTGATTCTTGGGCGGCTGCATGGTGCCTCTTTGACTTTACCCTCCTTCCCCTATCTATGTTCCAGTTTCCCCGCCTACTTCTAAGATGCTTGCCATAGGCCTACACAGTTCTTTTATAACAAATGATATTCACAACATACAGAAAGACGTCCCACATCACCTGGGAGTAAAGCTTACAGGAAAAAAAGCCACTTGAAAGGGTATTTTTGACTTGTTCTTGGCACCTAGTAAATGAGATCCCATGAGATTAAATTCTTTGCTCACAAATAAAAGGAGCACTCTGTGAAGGGCATGTGCGTTTTGTCCGATGGCTTGAACCGACTTGAAACCCGTGGTAATCCTCATGACCAGTGAGATCCCTCCAGTGGTTCTCAACCTTCCGAATGCTCTGATCCTCTAAGTTCCTCATGTGGTGACTCTCAGCCATAAAATTATTTTCGCTGCTACTTTATAACTACAGTTTTGCTACTGTTATGAATCATAATGTAAATATCTGTGTTTTCCAATGGTCTTAGGCAACTGCTGTGAAAGGGTTATTTGACACCTCTCCCCCTCGAGGGTTGATCTAAGTAAATTCAATAATCTAATTTTTAAAAAATCATTCATATACCATATCCCCTTTTTTCTTCTTAGAGATTAACTATGACCATTAACCATTTACAATGAAAACAAGCATTTATAAACAATATTTTGGGAATTTGTGCATAGTTTTCCATTACTACTTCTTGCTGATTAAGGGGCGTTGGCAATCTCATGGTTCTTTAGACTGGATCATCTTAGTCTGCAGCCCTGAAGCTGATGTGACCCTATCTTCCCATCAGAGAATTTTCAGGGGGTCTTGGTTGATGAAACCATATTTGCCTGGAAGCAATTCACAGGTTCTCATCTTCTATGGAAACAAAAGCAGAACTCTTCCAAAGCAACATATCCTTAGACACAAATTTCAAGGCAAGATATCTTTAAAATATATTTTTTTGTTTAACTTAGCAGACTTTGCAATCCATTGACTTTCTTTAGTTAGTTCATTAATAGTTAAAAACTTAAAAGAAAACACAATAATAACCATAATCCAGATTCTGTTTCTATTTTCCATCTTTATGTGGCTTGTTATATTTTTATTACTCTATTTCTCTTTTTTAAAGACTTTCTCTACCTTCTTTCTTTTCTCTCTGAAACGTATACATTTTACACACATTGTAACCCGTTTACAGGGTTTTTCTTTCTTCTGAATCTGCTTTATTGTGAATCCTTAATCATTTTCTTAACCAGAAGAACTTTTAAAATACTAGCACTCTCTTAGAAAGTCACACAGTTATTGCAGATAAAGCTGAATCATAAATTCTCTTAAAGGGGCTGTGTCTTTGTTTGCCACCAGAAAACAGAGTAGACCCAAGAAATGTTGCTACTAAGAAACCATCTTTGACTCTGTTTCCCTTTTGTTCAATATAAACAGAAACCTTAAATCAATCACAGGCTACCAAGTCTTCTGTGAAACTTCGCAACCGGCCTGGTTGCAGCTTACACTCCCTGCCTCTAGTCCACCGGCGTCATTTTGAATGTGGTCTGAATACCACGCTCTCTCTGTACAATGACCCGCTTCAGAAACACAATTTGAAATCTGCTACTGGCTCTGTTTCTGCTCTAGAACCCTTTTTAAGCTTTCTCAGACTTTAAGTGGGTGTTTGGCCCATGTTGGGACACCATCTGTAGTAAGAGGTTTCTGGTCCAGACTTTCAGGCCTAGCCTCAAGGTTTAGGCCCGCAGACCCACAGACTCTCAGAGACACACAGATGCTTACAATAGTTTTAGGCTGATCAGCCTAAGACCCAGGCATATAACTTACTAACTCTTTACCCTTAATCTAACTCATGACTCTTATCCTGTTAGCCATGTGGCTTGGTACCTTTTCTCAGAGCAGCATCTTCTGGCTTCTCTGGCAACTCTGGAGTCTCTGTGGCATTTCTGCTCTCTTCTTCCTGTTCCCAGAGTTTTCTTAGTCTGGTAGCCCCGCCTACATTTCCTGTCTGACTTTGGCCAATCAGCACTTTTTATTAAACTTATAGGTGGGAAAATTATTTACAACATAACATCATAAATCCACTACAGCACTACAGCACTTGGGAGGCAGAGTAACTTCATGAGTTCCAGGACAGCCAGAGCTACATAGTCAGACACTGTCTCAAATAAGACAAACAATTCAAAGCATATTGTTTTGTGGCATTTCTAGGTTAATGCATGGTACAGATTAGGAGACTGCTTGTATAAGCATTAGGCAGTGTTCGAGAGTGGAGCAGATATCTTTTCATTTTGTTTTTCCAAGTGGGTGGTTAAGGCTAATGGAGTGGGTTAGAGAGATGGCTGGATGGTCAAGGGTGTGCAGTTGCTTTTGTAGAGGATCTGAGTTTGGTTCCCAGTTTCATGGGATCTGATGGCCTCTTGTGAACTCCATGGGCATTACATTTATGACCACATACTGGTACATACACATATAACTAAAAATTAATATTTATATGTTTTATATATATATATATATATATATATATATATATATATATATATATATATATATATAATAAAGATAGAATGGGTAATGGTCTTAGGAAAACCATATTGACCCACCAACAGTCAGAGCCCATAATCTGAATTTCTTTGTGAATATAAAACACCAAACACAGAAAGCTTTTTGTGTCTGATCCCCAATAAATTTCTTTTGTGTGTGTTCATGTGGGTGTGCACATTTCTCAGTATGTTGAAAATGAGTGACTTGAGGGATCAGCCATAATATACAAGGTATCTATACCATCCTTGAAAAGAAACAATTTAAAAGTGTATTTTAGCTTGTGGTAAGGGAATACAGCTTATCATGGTAGAAAAGGTGTGGAGATGGGAGAGGTAACATAGTGGTCATGGCACGCCATCACGGGGAGCAGAGAGAGATGGATGCCAAAGGCCATGGGTGTATACAGCAGGTGACAACTAGTGTTTGGCACACCAACCCATCAGACAAGTGACTCCCTCATGGGAAGCTCCACTTGACAGAGCGTGGGGTTACTAACTGTGAATGACTGGTTGCCTCTTTCTGTAATTTTTCTCATGTGCCACTGCATTTCTTCCATAAAAAGAGCAGCTGTGGGGTTCCTTCCACAGCCCATTGGTAGTGTGTTTTACATCTTTTGGGCACATGTACAGCTGTGATTGATCATTGAAGGTGATTTCTGCTTAATCTGTATAATTCTGATGAATGGAAATAATACTAGGACATTTTTCATATTGACACAGGAAAGTAACAGTATTCTCAAGTCACAAGGACAGCTAATTTTAGACTTTAGGACAAATTCAAAATAGACTAAGCTGCCCCTGCAGAAAATACACGAAAATACAAGTCGCAGGTGTTTATTGCTGGACCAAGGGCAGACTTGTAGCAAATTTGGAGGACGTAACCCTCTGCAGTAATTGACTTTCTTCTCATAATCCCAGCCTCAGTTTATGTTACAGGCTCAACGTTCAGCCAACTAACTGTTTACTTTCTGTCTGGGAAAGAGCTACTGCACTGCCAAGTGTTCCCTCACCGACCTTGCCTGAGAGAAACTGTGGCTTATTATTGCACAAATTCTACTTGATCAGAGGCAGAGAAACAGCCTCTGAATCCACCAATTGCGTCTCAGTCCGAAGCCAAGAGGGCCTCGGGGAGTAGGCCAATGGCTGAACCGCCTCCTCTTTCTCTGCTCAGCTCTCTCACTTCCTGGTTCACCTGGTTAAAGGTGAGGGTCACCACTCCCTGACCTTCATGGCTAAGTCTGTGGGTGGCTCTGTCCTCTGATTTTTTTCAGACAAACTTTATTAGATATACAATATATCACTGCAACTTATGTGTTATAAGACACTGAAAATGTACCATATAATTGTCCAGAGTTTAGCTGTAATAGTGTATGTGTGGGCTCTGTAGAGCTTGTAGAGAGCTGCTATGTAAAGAGAAGAGATGTGGGCGTGTGTGCTGAGTGAGGGGTGTAGCTGAATGAGCAGAGAGAAAAGTGTGAGAGATAAAAGAAGAAGCGGGAGAGTAGTGAGTGATGAAGAAGAGGTGTGAGTGTGTGCGTGTGTGACAGCTGCCGCTATGTAGAAGGGCTGTGTGAAGGAATGTGAGCGTGTGTGTGTGTGTGTGTGTGTGTGTGTGTGAGCGTGTGTGTGTGAGCGTGTGTGTATGAGTATGAGCGTGTGGGGGTGTGTGTGTGGGTGTAGGGAGAGAGAGCAAGTGTAGTAGGTGGTTTCTGGCCCTGACTTTTGGGCCTAGCCTCAAGGTTTAGGCCCGCAGACCCCCAGAAGCACAGAGACACACAGATGTTTACAATAGTTTTCAGCTGATCGGCCTAAGGCCCAGGTATATAACCTGCTAGCTCTTTAGCCTTAATCTAACCCTTGTCTCTTGTCCTGTTCAGCCATGGGGCTTGGTACCTTTTCTTAGAGCAGCATAGTTTTCCTCTGCTTCTTCTGGCTTCTCTGTGGCGTTCTGCTCTGTTTTTCCAGTTCCCAGAGTTCTTCTAGTCTAGTAGCCCTTTCTGCCTTTGGCCAATCAGTGCTTTTTATTAAACTAGTGGGTGGGACAAATATTTACAATGAAACAACACAATCTCCCACAAGCAAGAGAGAATTTTTCAGAGAGGATTTTTTTTCAAGATGCAGTAATAAAGTTATCTTCAGAATGTGTGAGTGTTTTTTCCTAAAGACTTTTAGACAGTAAGAGTTTTTTTTCTAAATTACCACTACTCTGAGGCATTCTTATTTGGAGCCCTGGAGAAGTCCTGGGAGCTCACCCTCCTCTCACCCTCTTGGGCTTCAGTACTTCCTTTTTCTTCTTACCTTTTAATTCATTCCCAGTCTGTAGTTCTTGGGATGTGCTTCCTCGTCAGGGAGTGTCTCCTAGGTGATTCTCAGTACTTTGAAGTTAATGATCCAGACTAACAAGTATCATTCCGCCCCTTTTCAACTGGACGCCCAAGCATAATCAGTTTTAATCTGATACTCAGTTAACTCTTCAGCTCAGACCTGTTCTGAGGAGTGGAGGTCCCTCTGTAATAATCTAACTGTTACACTTGTTTTTCCTACATCTGCCATGTCTGCAACTTTCAATTTGTTCACACTCCTTTTCCTGCCAAACTACATTTCTAATACCTTCTGCTTCGCCTACTCTCTCTCACTGGATACTTGGATGAGAACAGAGCAGGGTCGTGTATAGTAGGGACACCTCAGCCCAGGTGCTGTAGTCTTAACATCTCTTCACCAGAACAGATTCGTCCATTACATTCAAACAAAGCCTCACTCATATTCTCAGGATGCTGCAGAATGCAGCTGGGTTCTTTTCTAGAATGTTACGCAAGTGGCCTGTAGTCAGTTGCCAGCAGAAACCGGAGAGCCAGACTTCACTGTCTAGTCCCTAGTCTTCCCATAATTCACCAGAGTAGTCCATTGAGCTTCACCTATAGCATTTCATCATTCTCTAGCTCACAGGTCCACAATCTCTGAAATTCTTTTGGCAAACCATTTAAAAAGCCAGTCAGTCACATGGTCATAGAGTCAGGGCAGCAGTGTTCCTTTTGGGAACAATCTGTGTCAGTTACTTTCTCGTGATTGTGCCCAGATAACACTGTGGAATAGATTTTAGATACTTTCATAAACTGACTAGATATGTTGATTCTTCTCTAGAGAGTAAGGAATTGATAGCCATTGAAACGTTCAGATGGAAGCAAAGAGGCTCCACTGTGGTGGCGACACAGAATGGAGGTGGAAGAACTGTTCGCTCCTTCCCACCCAGTTCAGCACCTGAAGATAATTGTTGGTGTTAGGTCAAGAGACCTGGAACTAATTCCTGAACCTCCTAGCAGTGTGTCTGTTTTTATGGCCTATCTAGAAAGTAATATACATGTGTCATGTTATCTTAAAAGTATTACCTACTGACTGAAGTATATACGTGAGGTAATGCTAGTAAAAAGTACATAAGTATGTTAATCCTATGGGGTAAAAGTGTAACAAAATGAGGTATTGTCTAATCCCAAAATAACCTTCTCCTGAGCTACACTTTACTAGTTACAGCGTGTGAAGACAGCTAGCAATGGAGGCAATGCCCAGGAGGCTCTGCCTTCAGCTGGTTATCACCAGAGATGAGACATGTTGCATCCCGTGTCTTTTATAAGGAACTTACGTCACTTCTTAGCATTCCTGCTAGATGCTTAACCTGAATTTAATGAATAAAAAACAAAATAAGAGAAACACTCTACAAGTAGCTGATTAGTACTTGTAGAAAATGCCACGGGTTTGAAGGTAGACTGAAGGCATATGCAGCTGGGAGGAGACAGGACAATTAAATGCAGTGTGACATAGACTTAGTCAGGGAAGTGGAGGCTTGTGTGTGAAGTCTCTAGATTGGCTGATTACACATCTGTCTTAGTTAGCTTTCTGCTTTGATGACTGTATTGACTGTATTTGAGAAAGGAGATGAAGAAAAAGACATTTAAGCACTTTTTCTAAGTGAAATTATTTCAAAATGTGTAATCTTATTTTACTTTTTAAAACTTAAAACCTTTTAAAAATTTAAGACTAAAACAGATACCTGCGGAAAAGCAACTGATGAGTTATGGGTCGATTCTTCTGAGGCAATTGTCAGAGAAGATATTCTGCGACTGAAAAATGAAGTTCAAGTTTTACAACAGCAGAACCAGGTGAATAAACGCCCTGTCTTTGAATGAGACTTCTCATGGCCTTACTGAGTACACAGGTAGTAGAGATGTGAGTTAGTGGGCGTGTTCCTGGAAGTTCTTGGTATCCTTTGTTCTGTGGCTAGGACCTTAAAGAAGCCGAAGAACAGCTGAGAAGAACAAATCAAGACTTGTGTAACCAGATGAGGCAGATGGTCCAGGACTTTGACCGAGATAAGCAGGAAGCTGTGGATAGGTGAGTCATGTTGGTGCCCATTGCTTACACCCTGGTCTCCTCCTGGATAGTCCAGTCTTCTACCCCCGCAGGCCCTCACCTGGAATGGAGTGAACTGTCCCTTTGGAGGTCTTAGATTGACAGAGGTCAGCCCCTACTTCCTGGATTATCACCGGAAACACTGAGACAGAGTTGTGTAATGGGCTAACCCCAGTTCATCACAACTGCAGTTCACAGAAATACTAGAGCTGTTTCTAAAGGCTTGTCTGGGAAACTCTGGAAGGGTTTGTCTTTCAAATACTGAGTTATACATATCAAATAGCTCTTTGGAAGATGATATGTAAGTTGACTACTGCTGGCCATTGTGTATTAAACATGTGTGATTTGAATTTGGGAACTATTCCTCAGTTATTTCAAATAAACAGTTATTTCTTTATAAACACCAGTCGTCAGCATAGTCTAACTATTCTGTTTGAAGTACTGGGATATTCTCACACCCAAGTCCAATTTTCTTTAGAAATATGAAGAAATAAATGTTTTAAGATTCCTGTAATTGGGGGATAGCAGTCTGACCTAATTTGCATTAATGAAAACAGGAGGGAAGGCAGGCAGGAAGGCCAGCTCATCTTGTCCCTGGTGCTGTGTGGCTTTAGTTCCCCTCTCTTGCTAGGTGTGAGAGGACTTATCAGCAGCACCACGAAGCCATGAAGGCTCAGATCCGAGAGAGCCTTTTAGCAAAGCACACTGTGGAGAAGCAGCATCTCTTTGAGGTCTATGAAGGGACCCAGTCACAGCTCAGGTAAGAGGAAGCCTCACTGCCTATTTGCTCCGTAATTGGAGGGGTGTGTGTGTGTGTATTCACAGACCCACTCACTTGCTGGTTCTGCATCTCCAAGGTCTGACCTTGATAAGATGAACAAGGAGATGGCTGCTGTGCAGGAGTGTTACCTAGAAGTCTGTCGAGAGAAGGATGAGCTAGAATCTGTTCTCAGGAAGACCGTGGAAAAGGCTCAAGAGCAGGAGGTAGGCTGCCCCCAACTCCTCTCAAGCCTCCATCATTTACATTAACACTCCCGCTTTGGGGAAGCGTGGATAAGGTGTTCATAGAGGCCTCTTCATTTGATTATATCAAACTACTGTGGCTCATAAAAATTTAAAAATACTGAAATTGTTAAAACCGTTGTAGAAAGAAAGGGTGACTAGATGAGGGAAGATCACATTTGTTTTTTAAAAATAAATTAATTTATGATTTATTTTATTATTTTTAACTGTGCATGTGTATGTCTCTGTGGATATGTTGTGCACAGGAATGCAGCTGCCACAGGTGAGAAAAGGGTGCTGTATAACTGGGGCTGGAACTCCAGACTTATAAACTGTCTGTCATGGGTGCTGGGAACCAAACCTGGTCCTTTGTAAAAGCAGTATGTATTGTAACCATCGGGCCTTCTCCCCAGCCCGGATCAACTCACTACCCATGGCATCTCCATTTTTATGTGTTTGTTGCCTGTGCCTGCCCAGGAGATCCTGCATAGCTTACAAGTGTTGCACAGTGGGTGCCCTCAGGGCCTGTGAGTGCTGCACAGTGGGTGCCCTCAGGGCCTGTTAGTGCTGCAGTATGTGCTGTCAGGGGCTATGGGTGCTGCAGTGGGTGCCCTCAGGGCCTGTGGGTGTTCCAGTGAGTGCTGTCAAGGGCTTTCCCCCACACCTGTTTCACTCAGAGTAGATGATTTTCATTTTATTGTTTTGGGAAGGCCAGGAGTTTGAATGTCATCTCATGACATGATGAGGCTCTGGAGAAGGCTGTTGTATGTATGACCACTGGTGTAGCGTGAGCTCTAATTGGTTTTAATAATAAAAGCCCAGAGCCAGATATCTGGGTAAATGCTGAAAGATCAGAGAAATAAAGGAGCCAGACACTAGAGAGACTTCTTACCTCCTGTCTCCTCAGGCCTTCTATTCCTTTCTCCACAGCAGCCATCTCACTTCCTGTCTCCTCCTCCCTAGTGCTGGGATTAAAGGCATGAGCCTCCACCCTGGCTCTGTTTCTCTTTTTAGACTGGGTCAATCTCTTGTAGCCAAGGGTGGCCTTGAACTCCTCACCTTCCTGTTTCCTTTTCCCAAGTGCTGGGATTAAAGGTGTGAGTCACCACTGTCTGGCTTCTATGGTTAACTAGTGGCTAGCACTGACCTCTGATCTTCAGGCAAAGTTTATTCCTTAGAGTACGAACAAAATATCACCACACTCTGGCCTCTCTGGGGAGCTAGAGAAAGATCACTAGGTTCTTTATCTGACTGGTCCTTCCCGCTGCCTTTGCTGCATGTCCAGGAAAACCCTCATGGTAAGCAGTGGTCGGTTCTAACCTCTGGAAATGGAGATCTGACTGGTTTGCTTGGACCAGCCTGCAGGCCACAGTTTGAAAGCTACCTGCTTCAAGACTAGAAACTCGGTACAGAGCCTTGACTTAAATCTTCTGTCCAGATGTTTTTGAATATGGCATCACATATTTGAGAAAGGCAGTCATAGCAGATGGGGTGTTCAGTTCATGTAATATTTTGGCTATATTTCAGTAGATCAACATGGAAAGCATGTCAGGTGTGTTACGTCACAGTGGGAAATGAATTTTTAAAGGAAGCAGTTTTAGTTAGTGTTGGGTACAGGATAGTCAAAGGATTTAAACTTATGGAGAAACTGGGAACTTAGTTTATAGTGATTTTATAAATGAAAATAGGGAGAGAATCATTGATGTGAGTGTTGGCGGGAAGCTTAGTCTGGATACAGAATCCATAAAACGTGCACTGTTTCGTTTTCTTAAATAAGGAGAGTCTCATACTGTTGCCAAGGTTGGCTTTGAACTTGCTATAAAGCCAAGACTCCTGACTGTGTCTCCACGATGCCCACACTGATCTTTTTTAGCTTGGTGACTGTCAGCGCTACACAGAGATGCAGGGATGCTAACCTATTTATTTATTTGTTTGTTTGTTTGTTTGTTTATTATTTACAGAGGCAGCTTCTGGAAGACAGAGAAGAATATGTGAGCAAACTCAAGTTGGAGCTTGAAGAGAGGTACCGAGACACCCTTAAGATGGAGAGACAGAAGTGGCGGGAAGAGCAGGAGGCTGGTGTTAAAGAGGAAGAGGTGATGGACTCGGAGCATGCTGGGATACCTGAGGAAGGGCTGGGTCAGACTTTCTTCTGGTCACTCTTTTTTCTCGTTTCTCCCAGCTCTGGCCTTAGTCACAGGCACTGTCTGCCTTTGCCTCTTGAGTGCTGAGCCTAAAGGAATGAGACATTACACCTGGCTTCTGGCGACTACATACATTAATAACTGTAGGTCATTCTTCCTGAACATGTGACTTAGAGTTAATTAGCAAGTATGTAGATAGCCAGCTGACTGTCTCTCAGAATCTGGCTGTTAGAACACATCATACCACGTTGACTTTTCAAATTTTTCTATGGTCTTTATCCATATTCAGGATATATATGGTTGTTGGTTTGTTTTTTGTTTTTTTTATATTTCTTTGTTTCCTAAAAGTGAAACTATGTCTAATTTCCTATTATGAAATGGGTCTAATAAGTCCATACCAATGTCTTTAATTATGTAATTATAAACATAAACGATTTATGCATTGAATTATAAAAGTGAAAGCTTTAAGAAATTATTTAATTATGAAATGTAGTGTGTTACTAGTCCATTTTCATGCAAGTATAAGAATGTCCTTAGCATCCAGTGCCCTGCTCTGCTCACCCCTCCCTCCCATTCGTCCTTCATTTTCTAGATAGTTTTACTTGTATTTCATGTTCCTGCATAAACTTGATTTAATGTATATTTATGAAATCTGTAGACCCACAATAAGAGGTGATGTATTTATTTTCCTGAGGCTGACTTAAGTTACTGGATATAACTGTCTTCAGCTATGTCTGTTTTCTTGCAAGTGCTGTAACTTGTGGTTCTTAATGAATAAAGGGAGCGCTATTGTGTATAAATTGCCTTTCCTATTGGTTACCCTGTTGTTGACATCTAGGTTAGTCTCTACGTGGCTGTCATATGTAGCGAGTCAGTAGTGTGATTGCCTCTGACACTGATGTGCGTCTTCGGGCTCATCACCCAGTGGTGGTGTGGCTGTGCCTTTTCATAGCTTCATTTTTAGTTTGTAGGAACCTCCATACTGGCTTCCACAGTGGCTGGTCTGGTCATCGTTCCTCCAGCTTGTCCCAGCTTCCCTTTGGTCTGCATCCATGCCAGCATGGCTTATTTGTCTTCCTCCCTGTCTCCTCCGCCACCTTTTTGAGACAGGGTCTCACATTGTAGCCTAGAACTTACTATGTAGAACAGACTGGCCCTGGACTTGGGGAGATCCATCCACCTCTGCCATGCAAGTACTGGGATTAAAGGCCTGTACCACCATACCTGGCTGGTTTCTTAGAAGTGTAAGGACGGAAGTATGATCTTAAATACTTAGAAATAAAAAATAAACCAGAATTCCAGCCTGTTAAGATTATGTCGTGGATTCTGCCTATGAGCTTGCAATTGTGTTAGCGTGGTAGCCAGGAAATGCTTTCCAGGTAGTCAGCAGAAAAGGAAAGGCCACTTTGCTTCTTTATAGTTTTGCATAAAACTAATTAGACCCATCTCTTCATTGTTGAGCGTGGGGGACTCATGGAGAGGTTCTGTCCGTGACCTTCCCTCTAAGTTACTATATACTACGTAAGATTTCAGGGTGTTCGGGTTGGCGAGACTATTTCTAACCCATTCAACTGAAACTTGTTGATTATTGTTAACTTGTGGAAACTTAAACTTAGAGAAAGTGTTCTTGATGTAAAACTCTGTAGTTATTAGTAAACAGTTCTATGACTTTTTTGTTGTGACATATCTACAGTGTCAGAATCAGAACCCCTTGGTCACATACTGACCCTGAGGTTGTCTGCCCTCAATACTATCATTGAGTCTTCATGTGAATTCTGTTCTGGAGTAAAGCCAAAGTGGAATTTTAAAGTGTTGCTGGGGACTGTATTTCTAACCCTTATATAATAACTACAAGAGTATCAGGTGTTTCCAGTGGCTCCTGCAGGACACATGTGTCCAATGTGCAGAACTTTAAACTTATCTAACATATGAGATTATTTGTGTGATTATGGACCATGAACTATTACATAAATTCTCCTTCGTCTTATGATAAAAACCCGGATCCAGACATTGGGGGAAAGTCAAAAGATCATAGGGACAGAGGAACAGGTCTCAGCCACTCCTCAGGAATCCTCAGACTGATGCCTCTGAGTCCTCAGCCAAAAAGGAAGAGGAAGTCCAAGGGAAGGAAAGAACTGCCTCCTCCAGCCTTAGCTTTCTTCCTCCGCCCAGCTCTCTCACTTCCTGGTTCAGCTTTCCTTGTGCTGGGATTAAAGGTATGAGCCACCACTGCCTGGCTTTGTTAAGTTTAGAATTCACAGAGATTCAGATCTCTGCCTCTGAGTGCTGGGATTAAAGGTGTGGGTCACCATTCCCTGACCCTCAGGCTAAACGTGCTTTGGCTCTGTCTCCTGATTTCCTCACAAACTTAATTAAATATACACTGTCTCATTACAGTGAACTTTATGGAAGACAAGGTTGAATCACAGTGTCAGGCTCACCATCCCTCCAAGGTTTTTAAGTACAAAGAATCTCTTCTTTTGAGAAATGTTTGATTCTAGTTTTTACTCTATCGAGTGTTTTTCTTATGTTTCTTCTAAAAACAGAGCAAACAAAACCTCATTCAACAGCTGGAAAAGGAGTGGCGTTCCAAACTGAATCACCATGTAAAGGCTCTGAGAAAGGCAACTTCAGACTGTGGCAGCCAGACCGAGCAGATGGCCCTCCCGGATGTCACTTCTAAGGCAGAAGCAGTGGTCCTGCCAGAGGAGCAGGCTCACAAGGCCCAGCGGGAATTGGAGCAGGAGAAGGAGAGTGCTGTCAGGGAAGCTCTGAGGAAGCTTGAAGTTGAACTTGAGCTTAAGTCCCATGAGAGTATCACACAGCAGGTGATAGGCGCCAAAATCCAGCTGCATTGTGACTTCACACCTTTTAAACTGTTTAGCATTCCTCGGATGGAATAGATACTGCAGTGTCTCTAAAGCTTTTTAAATTTCTGTTATAAAACGCTTTCTGTGTTCTTTGAGTTTTCAAAGTGCTTCCTTTCTGAAATCTTAAGTGTTAGGATGCCTAGGGTGTGTGTGTGAATTGTTTTGACATTCAAATTAAGGATTAATTAGAAATCTTTCACATCTAGATTTATAGAAAATATTCCACAAAAGTATTTTTGTTGGTAATTTTAGATTAAGATATTTAACAGGATTGGTGTTGAAATTCTATGCTGAATTGCATTGACAGGTGTGCCCCGTAGTGGAGCTTTGTAATTACCATCAATGGCCAAAAAGTGGTGCCATTGCCTTTCCCTTGAAGCCTTCACAGCCTTGCCTTAGTCATGGGTGAAAACATTTTCAGGGGAAGACTGTACTGAGGAAAGTGTAGCTCATGATAACGGAGTAAAGATGACGGAGTTTCTGAATCTAGGTTAGCTAGTACAAAAGGCAAGTACTGTCTTAAAAATCTATTATATGGTTATTATTTTAGATATTTTACCTTAAATAAGAAGCTACCTGGGACTAGGGATGTGGATTAGTGATAGCACACTTGCCCAGCACAATAGTAACCTACATTTCAATCCCAGTACCAAAAAACCCACAAAAACTAAAAAACAGTAACTGAATTAAGATATTTAAATATCTTTAGCTTTTGATAAATACTTGGCAGTTTGTACATATGCATTATTCCACATGTTATTGTAGGATATCTTACAGTCAAGAAAAATAGACAAACATATGACATGTTGAGGACACCTTCCATCAACTTCTATCAGGACCTGGTGTTGCTTTTGAAGAGGCAGGAGTATTACCATAAGTTCCAGGCCAGCCTGGTCTGCATAGGGAGCCCTAGATCAGCCTGGTCTACATAGGGAGCCCCAGGCCAGCCTAGTCTACATAGGGAGGCCCAGACCAGCCTGATCTGCATAAGGAGCCCTAGACCAGCCTGGTCTATGTAGTGAATTCCAGGCCAGCTTGGTCTACATGGGGAGTTTTAGGCCAACAATCTTCTGAGTCTTTACAAAGGTTAAGAAACTGTTGCTTAGAGAAGTGTTTAAGAGTGTTTAGAGTCTTTGGTGTGTATGAAATTTTAGGTCATATGAAGAAAAGCTAACACTATGTGGAGGAAATATCTCTAGAAGACATAAATTTCTGTAGGAATTCTCACCTTCTTGCTCTACTTGAACCACCTGGAGTTTCTGTGTATGTGCAGTTAGTACTTTGGCTGGACTATGTTTGCATCAGCTCTGCATTGCTAGGTATATGTCTGTGTTTTAAAAGAAAGAGTAAGGTTTAATAAGCTCATGTAATTGCTGATAGGTTATAACCCACTTACCCTTAAAGTTTATCAAGGTTTAATAAGCTCATGTAATTGCTGATAGGTTATAACCCACTTACCCTTAAAGTTTATCACACTTAGAGTTCTTATCTGAACCTGAAGGGTCATGTGCATTCTTGTGTCCAATTCATTCTTGATGGTAGCAATCGGTGCTAGGTATGAGGCTTGTCTGTGTGAGTGTGCACATGGTGTGTTGTTGAGCATGAATGAAGAGGTGGTGGATATAGTGATTGACAGCAGCTGGCACTAGATGACCCTCTGGTGTACTTTAGTTTTTCTACCAGAATAAATAGAACTTTGTGGAACACAACAGATGGTACTCTGTATGAAACTTCTGATGACCAAATTGATCATCAGAAACAAATTTCCACTTCCTATTTTGCCCTTTTCAGGGGACAGAATGTAAATTTAGAAAGAAGTACTGCTGTTTTCTGTTTGGTGTGAAGTCAGTGTGGTTGTAACGTGGGAGACACAATGTAAAATATGTATGAGGTCATAGTTGCTGTGACATTCCACCCTTGCTACGCCTCTCTCCTGTCATCTCCTATAGGGGGAAACAGCTGTGCAGAGTGCCCCAAGTCGCTGGATACAGGAGCTGCCCAAGCTTGCAGAGTACAAAGCATTGCTGAGAGCCCAGCAGCAGGAGTGGGCGGAGCAGCAGGAACTGGAGGTGGCTCAGAGGGTGAGTGCTGCGCTCTTCTGTCCATACCTCCCACCTCCACTCTAGACCTGCACCTGCTGCTAGTGTCGAACCATCACACACCAGCTCTTATCTCCCTGGAGGGAAGGCCTTGCATCTCAGCACCTTGATTCTCTCATGGTCTGAGTGATGACTATACTTAGAAATGAACCCCATTGATTGTGGACCATTTGGTTGAGACTGAGAACAGGTCTCTGCCCTTGTTATTATCTCACACGTGTGAGATTTCCTGAGCGCTTTCCCTGCATAAATGCCCAGCTCTCCAGAGTTGGTGTCTTCAAAAGAAAAACCCAGATGTGCAAACCCCCCCATTTAATTTATGGATTTTAAACTAATTCCAATCGAAAGGCAAGCTGAAAATAACTGTAAAGTTTGGCACAGTAATTTTAAAGAATTATTTTGAAAAATAAAAGATTAGACTTTTTATTTCACTGTTCTAGAAAAGGTATTGAAGTCCACACAACAGAATGTATTTGAGAGCAAAAATTGCCTTGGATCACGACCACGTGCTTCATACAGACAGACTTGAGGGACAGGCCTAACTTCTAGTAAATGTCTAACAAATTGTTTCAAGGTCAGAGAAAAAGGAGCAGATCACTCCGGATGAATAGTCCTGTGATAACCCAGTAACACTCTGGAAAAGTGGTTTTACTCACGTAGGTGTCACAATAAGCTTTAGGTTTATAAAGTTAAATGCTTGAAAAATAAAACTGTGTGATGGTGCCTGCCTGTCACTTGAGAGGTCTGATACTCGGCCAGAATGAGATGCATGAGGCTTTGTCTCAAACATAAACAAGTAACAAAATTTCAGCATTTTCTTAGTATGTAATAGTAAGTGCATGGGTATTTCTTATTTATGTATTTTTGTGTGTCTGAAATATCAAAAGGAAATATCTCGGGTGGGGGGGGGGAGAGAAAGAAGAAACAGTATAATGAGACTCAAAAGTCAATTAAAATAATTAAGTTGGGCAGAACAAAAAAGAGCAGATAGCCAAAGGGTCTCTAAGAATACAGCAGACATTTATAATCCTAGCACTTGCGAGGGGAGTCAGAGGCAGGAGGATTGTACATGTACATGAATTTCAGAAGTATAAGATGGAGCATGGAGGAGGGAGCCCTGGAGTCAGCCTCTGACACCTTCTTCATAGGTGAATGCATCCACACCCAAGTGTACACACACACACAAAGTAAAGAAGATCCTTAAGTTTAGTGTAAGTATATTTTACAGAATGTATGTTGTCACATACATTGATTTTTTTTTCCCCTTTATGTTTTATTTTATGTTGTTTATTTAGTTGGGAGTTAGCCCAGGTGCTCAGGATTCATTGTCAATAAAGACTGTCAGAGGCTCTGATATCTGCTGCTGACCATCTCTAATATATGCTACTGTGTCTTTCAGCTGACACGTGCACTCTCTGAAGCTAAAGAGAAATGGAAAAATGAGCTTGGAAATATGAAGCCCAATGTAATGCCTGTCAAGGAACTGGAAGAGAAAATTGAGTCTCTCCAGAAGGAACTGGAATTGAAGGATGAGGAAGTCCCTGTGCTTGTGAGGGCTGAGTTGGCTAAGGCTTTGACTGAATGGAACAGAGAAAAACAGGAGGAAATTCGTAAGATTCAAGAACAAAATGAGGAAGATTATCGACAATTTTTAGATGATCACCGAAATAAAATTAACGAGGTGCTTGCTGCAGCTAAAGAGGACTTTGTGAAGGAGAAAGCTGAACTACTTCTTCAGAAGGAGACAGAATTCCAGGCATGTCTGGACCAGAGTCACAGGGAGTGGACACTGCAGGAGGCTAAGCGGACGCAACTGGAAATCCATCAGTATGAGGAAGACCTCCTCACTGTGCTTGAGTTTCTCCTAAGGGACACTCAGAAGGAGTGTGCTGGTGCCTCACAGGACAGGCAGCTGTTGGAAGTCATGTCAGTTTGTTCTTCAAAATGGATATCTGTGCAGTATTTTGAGAAAGTAAAAGCCTGCATACAAAAGGCACTTCAAGATATGCTGCCCTTGCTTACAAACCATGTTGCCTCTGAGTGGGAAAAGGTATGTTTTAGAGTAGAGAGAGCTGCTGAGTACCGAGGGTGACTCCGATGGCCTTTCTCATCTTCATCTATGGTTACTAGGGTTAGGTGTTTGTTTTCACCAGTGAGCACGCTCTGTTATAGCACCTCTAATGATTGCATTGTTACTAGTCTTTTTAATTGCTTCATAGCTTCACCACTCCAGGGCAGGGCATTTAGCCTCTCGATATCTATATTTGTGTGTTATCCTTTATAAAGGCATAACATTGTAGAAACTGAGTAATTGTGTTCCTAACCACTTCCAGAAGTATATGTCATTAAGACAGAGGGTTGTTTGTTTTTTTCTGAAGAGGTTAGAAGTCAGGTTCTTGTCCTTAATGAATTTATCTCTTATACAAAAAGTGCCAATGAGGTCCCAAAATTGTTAAAAAAAGAACAAACGAACAAGAGGGTTGATTCATTTGCTAAAATTCCCAGAGCCCAGTTATATAGGAGACTCATATGTATGCATGCAGACATGCAGGTACTCTCGAGACCAGATGAAACCAGCCTGACCAATTTAGGAGTGAAGGGTGAAGCATTCATGAAAATTCCACAGTCCTGGTCTAGTGTGTGTTTCCATGTGCCAAAGTGTCTGAATTGGACTCGAGGCAAGCTTTAGCCATTAGTGTTTGGGTCTGTGAAGTTCTCCCCATTAAAGGCTTCCCTAGGCCATTTTTAAGCATCTGGTGCCAATGCCTACTGGTGATGCTTAAAGGCCAGAGTGGGAGTTCCAGTGCAGGAGACAAACTAGTGAGCTATTTTGGGTCAATCTGTATTCTGATTGGCCATCCAGAAAAAGAGAATCCAGCTCCCTGGCCCAATTCCTGACCCTGGCATCTGTTGGCCTGTTTGTGTCCCACATATGGAAAAGGACAGAACTTTAGAGCCAGAGGGATCGAAATGGTCAGTCCACCTCATCCCAGTTCATCCCAGTTCATCCCAGTTCATATGTTTAGCCTTGATTTTTAACAGTGTTACTATTACGTAGTTTCCATCAATAAAAATGATGGGCGAGATTAAGTCCCATGAGCATTGCTTAATAAGGAAATAAGAAAAAGAACAGGTTTTAGGAATAGACGTGATAAAGAAATCATGTTGGTGCTTTCAAATTTATTTGTCTAAAGAAGACCTTTTACAAGTGAAAAAAATGACACCACCTTTCTCCTACATGTGTTTATTATACATGTTTGTTACATTCAAAGTTTAGTTGCTAGTGAATTTGACTTTTTCTATAGTGGAAATGCAGGATTTTCAAGGCATTTCATTTTATGTCAATGCAGAATTGATCTGGAGGTCTTTGAGGGCTTATAATTGCATGAGTGTGAGCTCATCTCTATGACTTATCTGGCTCATGGCTGTGGACATGAGACAGTGCAGCTAAGGGTTTAGACTCCACAGCTGCCCTTGGGTGGGTCGAATTGTATTCCTGAGGAAGATGGCTTAAAACGCCTCAGCTCCAGGTTGTCATAGAAGCAGTGCTTGACCTGCTGCCTTGCAGCCAACACAGCTCAGGACACTGGGGGTCAGTTAGCGATTCCAAGTTTGCAGTGCACATTCCATAAATATGAACAGCTGATTTATAGCTTACTGAATCCACAGGGTTTAGAATTGCTCATGGAAATTAAATAGACCAAAAGCTAGCTCACTAAGAGGGAAAGGATGCAGGAAGTGAGGAAGACGACTTTTAAGAAAATGTTTATTGAAAGATATTAATAAAATAGTTCTTAACGGATAGAAGAAAATGGAAATATTGGGAGAATTTCAAGCAAACTTAAGGCAGTACACTCTGTCGCCTTCCAGAGACAAGATAAAGCTAGACAATGTTACATGTTCTGGTGGGATTTTTTGTTTGTATGTTTTGTATTTTTGTAGTTAGTAGGTATTCAAAATCTGAACATACTACTTTAAAAACCAGTGAGTTTAGTATAATGCCTAAGAGAGTGACAGATACTAAGAGTCTTCATCATGAAGAAAGGGCCTTGTACAAGGTTCATTTCTGTAAGATTTCTGTCTTTCATTTGTATTAAGTATCTTTCTTATCTAGCAACAGAGTATGGTAAAGTATTTATTTTGAGTATGTTAGGACATAAAATATCTGTATCATAATTGCTAGTGAACTTGACTGTTGTAGAGAAAGTGTGCAAGAGTTTCAGGAATAATGCTGATGCCATTTATAATACCCTGTCCTGTGTTGTAGCCAGCCGGGGAGGCTTCTCCATTGGCATAGTGGGTGCTATTCCTGGGGGAGACACTAAGATAGTTCAAGCAAGACTGAAGGTAGGCAGTGGTTTCTTTTTGTATTTGTTTTGTTTTTTGAGACAGGGTTTCTCTGTGTAGCAGTCCTGACTGCCCTGGAGCTCACTCTATAGACCAGGCTGACCTCGAACTCACAGAGATCCGCCTGCCTCTGCCTCCCAAGTGCTGGGATTAAAGGCATTCACTGCCAGGCTTCTTTTTATATTTTTAACATTAGAATTACATTTCTTTAAAATTATGATTTTAAACAAATATTTGTAGATATTTTTCCCAGGTATTAAGTAAAAATATAATTTATTTCAGAGAAATGTGGTCAAGACCTCTGCAGATCCTGTCAGCTGGAACACTGGCCAAGGAGACCCCGGAGTCCCAGCATCCCTTCCTGTCTCCACCTCTGGATGCTGTGCTCAGTCCTTGGCCTTGCCAGAATCAGAAGTGGAAACTGGTACTGATTTTTGTTGCCTGTCTAGATTGCATTTTGGATTCGGGGGCAGGGTTCAGTTAGGCCCTCTTCTGTAGTGATGGGTTTCCCTGCGTTCACAGATGATGCTACAAAGTGGGGCATGGATAGACAAGCCAGACACTTAGTTCCGACTGTTAAGAAATCAGGCATTCAATAAGAGAATTGCCATACACGAACAGTGGAGCCTACATCAAATCACTGAAACTTACTTCAGCTGTTTCTCTTTTTATTTAACTAAATTACAATTACATCATTAGCCTCTCCCTCATGTCCCTTTCCATCTCTCCCATCTGTCACCCCAAGCTTATGGTCTCTTTATTTCACTATTATTGGTGTACGTGTGTGTGTGTGTGTGTGTGTGTGTGTGTGTGTGTGTGTGTGTGTGTGTGTGTGTAAGAGAGAGAGAGAGAGAGAAAGAGAGAATAAGTAGATACATGCAAACATGCAACCCGCTGAATCTGTTTAGTGTTGGTTATTATGTATGATCTCAGGATAGACATCAGACATTTAGTATTGGTTAGTCAAAGTGCTCATCCCTGGGAAAGACTCATCTTCTCTCCCTCTTTCCCTCTCTTGCATGCCTTATTTACTATAGTTCTTGTTTAGGGGATGAGACCTGTGAGATGTTGTTCAGATCTTGTCTAAGCAGCCATATTGTTGAGATTTCTTAGTGTTGTTTCTCTGTTGTGTATAGAAGACAATCTTACAACAGTCTTCCTAGATTCCCTTCCATCATTTCCCTGATGTTCCCGAGCCGTGCTGTAGGACTGTTGTAGATTCAGGGATGGCTGCCTCACAATTAGCTATTCTCTGCATTTTGAACAACTGTGGCTTTCTGTAATAGTCTCCTCTGAAAACATGAATATTTTTTTGAGGAGAGGTGAGAGCTTCACTTATCTGTGGGTATAAGGATAACTATTTAGAATACAGTAGCAGGTCTGTGACCTAAGATCTGTGACCTCACTAGCCCTAGTGGTTGGCTAGGTTTACAGTACTGGGCATGTTTTCCCTCTTGTTGGATGGCCTCCTGGTCCAGCTACAGAGCTGTTGGTCACTGCCAAGGTATAAGTGACACTATTGCACACTGTTGGGACTCTCTTGCCATGCTGGGCTGAGTTGCTGTTTGCAGGCATGATAGCTGGGTAGGATGGCTTTCCTCCCTGACAACTTCAGACACTGAGAAAGCTAGTATTCAGGTCCCATCGAGCTCAATCCCCCAGTGTGTGGCTTGTCTTCAGCCATAGGGACTTACCTTCAGCTTTAGGGAGGTGGCCTAGGGCAGATAAATAACCTATATTGTTTTGGGAGTCTCTTGGACTAACTTGACCAACAACCCAAAAGGTTTCTCATGCCTGGTTCTGGGGTTCTTGTTAGATCTCTGACTCATGAGGGAATATTCTCTTCCCAAGTGTCAGCTTTATTTATACTCTGTGTATATACACATGTATGTATTGCATATAATATTAGGTACATATAAAATATGATTCCCGATGGCTAGTTCACACTTCTTTAGTGTGTTAGTGTTATTTATCCATTTTCTCTCCTTCTGTATTTCCTCTCTCTTCCCCAAGAACTCATCCCCATTTATCCCATTTCTATAGATGTTTCTCTTTATATTTTTGGTTTTGGGGTGTGTGTGAGTGTGTGTGAGGGGGGGGATGTGTGTGTGAGTGTGTGTGTGTGTGTGCGCCATAGTATAGATGTGGAGGTCAGAGGACACCTTTAGAGTCTGCTCTCTTCTTCCACTATGGGATCTAGGGATGAAACTCGAGTAGTCAGGTTTGTTTGGCAAGTGCTTCTCCTGCTGATCCATCCTGAGAGCCCTGTTTCAACTGCTTCATTAATGCAAATCTTTCTGGTGCATTTTGACTTTTTTGTGTGTATGTGCAGATACTAGGACAGGTTTGGTGTTTTCATCTATATTTTTGTACATGGTGACACGTACTCATTTGATAGAGTAAGATTTTCACTTTTTAAAATAACGGTTTTATGTGTTTGAATGTTTTGCCTGCCTTATGTCTGTATGCCACAGACACCAGACGAGGGCATTGAATCCCCTGGAACTGGAGTTACAGACAGTTGTGAGCCTCCATGTGGGTGCTGGGGATCGAAGCCAGGTTCTCTGAAACAGCAGCCAGTGCATTAAACTGCTGAGCCATCTTTCCAGCTCCAAGTAACTTATATCTTATACTGTGCTGCAGCCCTTCGTATTCAAAGTTTACCTGGGAATATGAGGCTGTTGCTTATTCACTGAGGTCTCTGAAAACTGGGAATTGGAAAATTTATAAGGGTCCATCCTATCCAGTATCCTGAACGACTATAGTCATTCTTAAGTCCTGTTCCTGTCCCCCACACTCTTCCGCTGCTTAATTGTTTTGACCTGCAGAGAACTGACAGTTGCCTGTATATTGAGTCACACATTCTCATGCAGTTAACACAAAAAGTAGTATTACGGTGGCCTTTATTGGCAGTTTTTGCTATTGTTCTCATCAGAACCTTTTCCCTTACCTCTGGGTTCTAGGTGACTGGGAGTACCTTACTCAGAGTTTATTTAGTGCATGGCAGTTTGACCTAATTGGTATTTTGCTCTGTATGTTACATTTGTAATAGTTTGAGAGTTACATTATAATCTGTTAAACTGTGGAGATTATAATTAGATGTGACTTGGCTGTTTGTAAAAGAAATTGGCGGGACTGAAGGCCAACAGCACCGTGCAAAGATTTGTTCTTTCTCTTGTCTTTTTCCTGCAGCATATTCATAAGCTCATTGGGAAAGACTAGATCCTGTAAAGTCCTTTACAGCACATGTATTAGTTTGGGCTTTTATTGCTGTGAAAAGTCATTATGACCACAGCAACTTTTAAAAATTAAAACATTTAATTGAAGGGGCTCACTTACAATTCAGAGGTTCAGTCTGTTATCCCCACGGTGGCATGCAGGCAGAGGAATAACTGAGAGTCCTACATCTCGACTCAGACAACAGGAAGTCGATTGACTCTTCAAAGTGTCTTGAGCATAGGAAGCCTCAAAGCCCTCCCCCACAGTGACACACTTCCTCCAACAAAGCCATTTCCACTCCAGCAAAGCCACACTTCCTAATAGTGCCCCTCCTGATGAGATTATGGTGGCCAGTTACATCCAAACTACCACAGTACTATTTCCAGAAGTTACCATGGGAGATGTTAGACTTGTTTCTAGTTTCCTAATCTTTTTATTTTTAAGTAATTTAAGCACTGGTGATGGAATATTTCATATATGTCAAGAATATAAATGGTGTGTGGTAAGTTATGAAGGCTAACAGCAGGAACCCTCTGTTTGGCTTAAGAAGTAGTCGGTCTGCAGTGACTCCAGGACAGATCCACCCACAGCACCTCCTCGCCTGGAGTAGAGTCTGATTTTAAAAGCCATCTTATGGTTCTTTTCATTTTGACCAATATAAATATATATATTATTTAAACATGATAAAAATGAATTAATGCATATTATATTCTTTGCAATTTGAGTTTTCTCCTAACGTCAGTCTAGTATGACTTGTCCATGTGCTGGCACTCTAGTTCATCCATTTTATGCCTATAGATTATTTTATTGTTCACATATTTTATGTGATTCTTGTCACTGGACATATTTGCCTGGTTTTCAGTTTTACCATCAGTCTTAAATGACAAGTCTGGAATCAGCCTGCTGTACAGGTGTGATTTCCTATGACTCTTTAGTGTTGATGAACATTATTGGCCCCACTTAAAAGAAATGGAGAAGCCAGGAGGGTGCTGCAAAGATCGCCCACCCCCCGACTCTCATGGCTTGCCCTCCGTCCCTTTCTCTCCACTTTAGCATATCACTTAAACAGTCGCCTGTCTTTGGTAATACTTTTGTGTATTACTTTAATTTTATAAATTCTGTGTGTTACTGGTAGCAGAACAAGTATTTATTGTATTCTTACAGTATGCTAGGTACTTAACTGTATTCAAAGGGTTTGTTTGAATTTTAAATAATTTTTTAATTTGTTGGTAATTTCTAACTTCCAAAAAGTAGTTACAAGAATAAAATATTACAACAATAAAAATAGTTTAATGGAACACTCATTTTGCTGTTGGTGACATTTTTTTCTGTTTTGTGCTCATGTATATATACATGTAAATATCATTTATTCTAGAACTATCTGAGGGTTATGCTATATACACTGATGTCTAGTGGGGCTTCCCCCTTCATTATACCCATTCATCTGTGTGTCCTCCTACATAAAGCGTTCCTTCGGCGTCTCTCTCTCTCTTTTTATCACTGGGAGATGTTGAGGATTAATATTCTTCCTTTTCTTCCCCTTCTTTCTTTTTGTTTGTTTTTAGATTATTTATTTTACATCCTGACCACATTTCCCCTCCCTCCTCTCCTCCCATTTCCTCCTCCTCTGTTTCTATTCAGAAAGGGGCTGGCCTCCCGTGGGTATCAACAAAGGCATTCTTTTTTCAAAATAGAACTTACTCATTTGAGGTTTATCTTCTGTTCTTGATGATTCCGTTTGGATTGTGTGTCCTTGTAGAAGGCTACACTGGTGGTATCTTTTCATATCTTGAAGCATATAATGTCCAGTTTTCCTTCTTATAGTTGAGATTAATTTATGATCACCTGGTCAAAATTGTGTCCAGTTTGTCCGTTATATAATTACTGCCCTCCCTCCATCTGTAGCCAATAAGCAGTCTGTAGAGAGGCACCGAGGATCATGTGACCAGCCTTCTCATTAAAGCCTTCTCTTAGAGATGGTGGTCACTGGTGATTCTTGCCTGATTGTCTTTACTGTTCTGGTTGCAAACTGTTTTCCAAATTCAAACATCTCTCTACATTTACAGTTGACATTCACCCTGTTTTTATAATAATAATAAAATCATTTATTTGCTGGCTCAACTATTATCTGTCTCCATTTGTGCCATTATGTGTATGATTCACATATTCTTATTTTTCAGTACTTTGTAATTCATTAATGGATTTAATCAGCACTCAAATTTCCCAGAATCATCTAGGGAGACCCGCTAGATTATCCCCTGTGTCCTTGTTTTGTGGTCATAATTTTTATTCTTGCTTTATGGCGTGGCAAGATATTTCTTTTTTCATTTTGTGTATATGTGTATGTATGTGTGTGTGTGTGTGTGTGTGTATCATACTTTGAAGTTAGGCATTTCTTAAAAATTCTTTTTAAACGTTTCCTTTATGGAGAATGGTATTCAATATTAAGATTTGGGCATTCATAGCAGTTTTAAACTGGATGGCATTATGAGTTCTGTGCATCAAAACATTAAGCTTTCCCGAGGCCAAGCAGCCTTGCCAGCAGTTGGGGCAGGAGTTAGACCTGGTCTCTTCCTTGTGTCCCGCTTTTTTAATTATGCCGTGTGGCCTTTGGTCCTGAGATCTGCCGTCCGGGTTTCTTTTTCTAATTTGGCCGTAACCCAGACAGTTTTATAAAAAGGTTTTGTTTCATTTAATATTTTCCAGATAAAAAGATCTTTGAAATTAAAGATTTGTGCAGTGGGCACTGCTTCCAGGAACTTGAAAAGGAAAAGCAGGAGTGTCACGATCTGCAAAGGAAACTGGAGAAGTGTCACAGGCACCTTCAGCATTTAGAAAGGACACACAGAGCTGCAGTGGAAAAACTTGGAGGTTAGCACTTCAGGTTCACTGCTGCTGTAGGAGGCTGCCGGGTCCTGGCTGATATGTTCAGGTGGAACGTTTTTTGTTAACAACATTTGTTGTTTGTGGGCACCAGTGCTCTTATGGAGCAGATATAATCCAGTTTGGATCTATATTTAATTCTGAATTAAAGAGCCTAACATTCCTTTCTTGATTGATGAAACATTGAAGGCCTAAGTATGTGTTAGGCAGTGCTCTGTGCCCTGGAAATACAAGTCAAGCTTTGCTCGGGGAGATGGGAATAGCATAAATCAAGCGTGGGTCTGGGCCAGCCTCTATCTGGTCCACTCGTACATACTGTCAGGGTATCTGCTACCATCCTAAGGAGGAAGCTGTAGGCCTCACATGCTCCTCTGTCCTCTTCTCCACTCTCCTTTGCCCTGTGTTTTCTGTACATTTGTAAGGTTGCCAGCTGTCTTCTTTGCTTCTGAGCCTACAATGCTATCTCTCACTCATGTGTACTTGACCTTGCTGTTTTCTTTTTGGTCTAACTTTCATGCTTTAGGATTAACTCACAAAATGTATCTGCAAAGTCCTGATTTTCCCAGCTGACATAGATAGGCAGTTGTGTGGTCCTGTATTTTTGCTTGGGCTTCTCCATTCTCTCTGTTGCTCTTCTGTATTCTACCGTCCAAGCTGTTTCTTAGGGATACAGGATGCACCTTCCCTTATTGTCTTTAGAGTCATAGTATTACACAGTAAATGTTTGAATGAGTAATAATAATGACAATAATGATAAAATATGAATGCCAAGGTCTTAAATAAGTGTGTGGTGGGTGGGGGAAAGAGGTAAGCAGGCATTTCCATTTACATTTTGTATTCACTTTACTTCTAGTCTTACCTGGATGTTGATACTCACTCTGGAGCCTTTCTGCTTTTCTTTCTCTCTTTCTCTCTTTCTTTCTTTCCTTCCTCCCTTCATACCTTCCTTCCTCCCTTCCTTCCTTCCTTCCTTCCTTCCTTCCTTCCTTCCTTCCTTCCTTCCTTCCTTCCTTCCTTCCTTCCTTCCTTCTTTCTTTCTTATTACAGATGGTTTGACCTATGGCTCAGGCTCATTATTAACCAGCTCTTACAATTTAACTAAACTCATTTCTATTAACCTGTATGTTGCCATGTGTTCCGTGGCTATACCTGTGTTCCATTACACCATGCTTTCTGGACAGCAGCCTGCAGTGTCTTTGTGACTCTGCCCTTTACCTTTCTCTCTGTTTGGATTCCCAGCCTGCCTCTAAGCTGCCTTGCAATAGGCCAGAACAGTTTCTTTATTAACCAATGATAATAAAGCATTCACAGACATCACACATCACTTCCTCTTTTTTGTCTAATCAAAAAGGAAGGTTTTGATTTTAACATAGTAAAATTACATGTAACAAAATAGTTATCAAGCAAGAATTACAATTACAATATCTAGTCTATTTGTATTTAACAAATTTAAAGAAAATATTCTTATCATCCATCTTTGTGAAGCTAAAGTTTTATATCTAATTTACTTTTATTATCACTAAGGATCTGCTTCCTTATCTGCTAAAATGGATTGTATTGTTAACACTTTCTTGTTAAGTCCTCCTAAGTGGTTGTGCTTTTACACTGTGATCATAAAATGATTAATTCATTTTATCGACTTGTGTTGTGATAGGATCTCTTTATATAATCCTGGCTGGACTGGAGCTCACTTTGTAAGCTAAACTGGCTTGAATTCACAGAGATTTACCTGCTTCAGCCTCCTGAGCACTGAGATTAAAGACTCTCCACTATACCTGGTGTACTTATTTTGCATAATGATTTTTGAAGCAGATATCTTGTATCATTCAAAATCTCCAAGAAAGTTGGTGCTTCTTTCAAAACTGTGCTGATGAAAGAGCCAGGGTCAGAATTGAAGTAAGGCATCTGACAGCTGGATTTACACTCTTGTTCTGAATTCATTATGTGAAATCTGCAGTTCTACTTGCTTGTTTTTCGGGGTTTTGTTTTTTGGGTTTTTTTGTTTTGTTTTTGGATAGCATTTATCAAAAAGTTATAGTAAGTGACTTCAGTCCATTGCTTTTATGTCTTAGGTCATGGGATAGCTTTGTTCAGTTACTGAGTATTAATCTGCAGCTGTTGCTTTATTATTGTGTAATCTGTTAAGATATGTAACACTATCCTATTTATACACAGGACAAACTCAAGCTTAGAAAGACAAGGAATTTTCTCAGGCTCATCCAGCCAGTAAACTGAGTTAGTGCTTAACCTTGGCCCTGCACTCTGCTTTCTGCTTCATAGCCCTTGGCTGTCAGCCTTTCTTGAACACCTTACCCTACTTAAAAGAATGGCACCTATTTTAGCTTGTTTTCTGTTGAGGTTCTTGCTCAACGATGGTTTTTATGATTTTTATGAACATAAACTCTATAGTAGGAGCCAAGCATACATAGAACCAGAAAACCCAGATCTTGGTGGGGACATAGCTTGCTGGTAGAATTCTCATGTATCATGTGCAATACTGAGTTCCAGCTGAAGCCCTGAAAAAGCAGCAGACCCATTCTGGAGAGCTTCCATTCCGCTGGGGAGCTCAGCACACACCAGACAGTTGGACATCACTCAAGATGTGTGCAGTGTAGGTGAAGATGAAGCATTTTAAATGCTGAGAAAACTGTGTCAGGGAAGGTTCAGTGCAGGGCTGACTGGGGCATGAGAACAGGAGAGAGAAGCAGAAAGAGAGGCCCCCTCTGAGGCACTTTCGTAGGAACGTAGGAAAGGAAGGGCAGAGACTAATGCTGACTTTCTGTTGTAGAAGAGAACAGCAGAGTGGTTGAAGAATTAATAGGAGAAAACAAGGACATGAAGAAGTTGGAAGCACTGAGGGCCCTTTGCAGATCACCACCACGGTAAGCCTTTATAGTCAAGACCATTTAGTTTCTAAGCACCTTAATACAGTAGAATTGTCACCCTGCGTTGTGTTATTTCACATAAAATATATTCACAGGAAAGACTGTGTCTTATTCCATTATTGCACACATTTTATTTGATATTGTTAATAAAAATCCAGAACCAGATATTGGGGGAAAGCTGAAATATCAGAGAAACAGAGAAACAAGCCACAGACAGTTCTCACCTAGACTACTCCTCAGGCCGAAAAGGATAGGTCATGTCTCCATGAATCCTCAGACTGAATGAATCTGAGTCCTCAGCTGAAAGGGAGCCAAGGAGAAGCTGACTCCTCCCTCCTCTTTCTCTGCCCAGAGGCCTCACTTCCTGGTTCAGTTTTCCTAGTACTAGGATTAAAAGTGTGTGCCACCACTGCCTGGCTCTGTTTGGCCTTGAACTCTCTAAGATGAGTGCTGGGATTAAAGGCGTGGCTCACCACTCCCTGACATACTTGGTTTGACTCTGTGGGTGGCTCTGTCCTCTGATATTCCAGGCTATATACAATACATCACCACATTTCATTGTTTTATGTCACTTAGGCTGTTTATGTTTACATATGTTTTTGGTGTTCAAAAAGCTGGGATTTGGGGGTTATTGTAACTCTTCCCTAATAAGAATAGAGAAACAGCCGAGTGCATGCCTTTTTCTAGCACTTGGGAGGCAGAGGCAGGCAGAGTTCTGTGAGTTCAAGGCTAGCCTGGTCTACAGAGTCCCAGGACAACCAGGGTTGTTAAACAGAGAAACCCTGACTCAAAAAACTAACAAAACAAAACAAAAAAAACCCTGGAGAAACACTTCCCTTGTGGATTTGCCAGTATTTACTTAGGCAATCATAATGATGACTGGCTGATTTCCTTTGTTTCTGTTTTTGAGACAAGGTTTAATGTCTTCCAAGATTGACCTCAAGTGTAGCCCAAGATTACCTTGAATTTCAGCCTCAATCCAGTGAGTGCTGGGGTAATAGGTGTGTATTATGACTCCAGATTTCTGGGGATGGAACTCAGGCTTTCATGGATGCTGAGCAATCCCTTTACCAACTGATCTACTCTGATCTTCTTCTTATGTCAAATACCTGAATAATGGCAGTTCCTTTGTGTGGAATCCTGGGCACATCTCAGGTTGTTTTATTAGATTGTAGGAGTTCATGTGACTCTTTCAAGTGACGCTTTTACTTACAGCCTCTGTTGTTCTGCAATCTGGTTTTTGTTTTGTTAGGTCACTGTCTGAAGGAGCCATTGAGAACTCGTGGCTGCCATGCAGTAGGCAGGCCCTGGAAGAACTCCGTGGGCAGTACATTAAAGCGGTTAAAAAAATTAAACGTAAGTCCCTAAAGAGAGTCAAGATCCTTGCTGGTGTGAGCCTTTTGCAATGTTGTGAAGTGGAAACTCAGGGTTTCCATTTTAGTGAATTTTCCAAATTGCCTTAGAGATTATTGACGCCATCTCAACATCCTATTGTAGTGGATTAGTTTGCCAAGTCACTCCAGTATTTTGTTTCTCTCTACCTTTATTTTTATTTTCTGTGTATTCAAGTTCGCCTGTGTGTGTGTCTGCACATTGTACATGCCTGTTGCCTGTAGAGGCCAGAAGGGGGTGTCAGATACCCTGGCACTGGATTTAGAGACGGTTATGGCCACTGTGTAGGTGCTGGGAACTAAAGCCCGGCCCTCTGCAAGAGGAGCCCCTGCTTTTACTGAGTCTCTAGTTCCCAAGAGTAGTTACTTTTATATTGTTGATTATCATTTTTTAGTCTCTGTTTAGATATTAGAATCAAATTTCCTTAAAGTATAATAGTCGTACAACATCAGTAACTTGTAGCAAAGAGCATTCTGTGGAAAGGCTGAAATGTGGCTCAGAGGCAGAGCTTCTGCAGTCTGTGTAGAGGGTGGGACAGAGGGAGAGAAGTGTGTCTGTCACCTGAGTCAGAGGCCTATTGTAGACATGGGAACTGTGGGATGGGTCTCGTCAGTATTACTGCTTCTTATTCCAATTGGCTGTGAGCTTGCCAGAGCTTTGTCAGTATCAGCCTCCTTATAGAGCATCTCCAGAGTGTTTCCAGAGAAAAGGCTCCTGTGTTTTAGCTGTAAAAGTGCATGACATGGGTGTGTGTCCCAGTACAGCAGTTAGGGCTTAGTAGAGAAACATACTTCCCTCCTAAAATTGCTTTCATTTTTTAACAAAAAGCAGGAAAAGTCTCAGATCCTAATTGTTGGGTATCAGAGTCACTTGGAGAAGTGAAAGGTCAGTCAGTACCATTAGTGAGATTTCTCAGTGCTCCTCCTACTAGCAAAGGGCATAGTTACAACAAACAACTCTTGCAGGCTTCTGTCAAGAAGGAAATGAAGCAGCTTCCATCCTGCCAGAAAGCACACGGTACGCTGTAGTTAACTCTTAGAAGGGTGATTGGAGGTCATGTGGCAACATCGCTTTAGTTTTCTCATCTCAAAGAAGGAAAAGTGGGTCCCCAGTTAGCATTCCTGCACTTCAGATCTCCAGATGCTTTCTGACATTGACAGGGCAGTTCCCGTGTGAGTGGGCATTCCTAATATAAAACCAGTGCTACCTTCTGGTTGAAGAATGTAGTCCTAGATTTAGTTTTTAAAAGTTAGCTTCAGCCCATAGTAGTCCAAATGAAAGCCATGATGATTAAGAGAAAGGTATGTGACTCTCAGAAGGGAACGTGGTTCTCCCTACTCTGTGTAGAACATCTGGTACTTCCTTGTGAGTTGTTTACTATTCCGTAAATGTTACCGGAAGCACCAGCTCCCATTGGACTAGAGACGTAGAGCACAAGGGAAGGATGTAAGGATGTGGGTTTTCTTCCTTTCCAGGGTCTCCTCTTTACTGAATTGTAAGGTACAATAGGACGTGTGCTTCCTGCTCACTGTACTGTGTTTTAGAATATAACCAAATACATTGGTTTTCCCGTGTGCAGCCATCAGCACCTTTTTTGTTAACAGTGCTTTTTTTTGAGTCTACCAAAATGGTGCTGTGAAGTGTTCCAATCTAAGGAGCAGGGAAAGTACAACATGTAAACTATGCTTCCCTCACCTCATCTGCCAGCAATCTGGTCTGATGTTTGCACCTTCTGTTTTTGGGGTTTCTTCACCCTCTGCAGGTGACATGCTTCGATACATTCAGGAGAGCAAGGAAAGAGCTGCAGAAATGGTAAAGGCGGAAGTGTTGCGGGAACGGCAGGAAACTGCGAGGAAGATGCGCAAGTATTATCTGACTTGCCTTCAGCAGATCCTCCAGGATAACGGGAAGGAAGAGGGGTGAGTTCAGTGTACACTGCCTGTCCCGACCGCGCCGCGACAATGTGCTGTCATTCCTTAACCACAGAATCCACTGCTGAGGGCCATGGGAGACAGCAGCTGACAACCAGTACTTGATAGTTCTCTTACTAAGTGAATAGCTGTGTGTTGGGGACCCCACTAGGCAGCGTCTGTGGAGTGGCCCAAGGTAAAGCCTATGGGCTGACTGGCTGTGGATTCCGGTTCTTTCCTGTCGGTAACTTTCTCTGGTGCCACTGCTATGCCTCCCTAGTAAGAACAGCTGTGGGTTTTGTTTTTGGTTTTTTTCCACAGCCCTTTGGTGTGTTACATCTTTGGCCATACTTACAGATGTGGATAGTCAAGTCTGATGTATAGAAATAATACCAGAATAGTCTTCTTTACTGACCCAGGAACGTAATGTATTTTCAGTTACAAAGACAACTAATCTTAGACTTCAGAACAGATTCAACATACCAAACTGCTCCTGCAGAAAATACACAAAGACTAATTCCCAGGTGTTGTTTATTGCTAAATCAAGGCCAGGTTGTCTTGAGACACACCCCCTATCAATAGTTGACTTTCCGCACATACCCTGATCACTCAAGGTTCAACCTGCTACTGGTCTTGCTATGTCCTGAATTTCAGTGTCATTCTCTGTCTGGTAAAAAGTTATGTGCAAGGCCAAGCATTTACATTGGCCGGTCTTTGTGACCTTATTAGCCTGAGAAAAACGGTATGACCTTTTATGTTAGGAGAATGGGTTGGACCCTGAAAGTGTAGCATAGAATTGTCCAGAGCTTGGTTAATAAGAGACAGCAGCAATGTAGGGAAAGAGAGAAGGGGACTGAGTGTGTATGAATGAGAGTGTGGAAGAGCAGCAGCAATGTAGGGGGAAGCTGTGCAGACTGTGAGCGTGTGTGCTGAGTGAGAGATGGAGAAGCTAAAGAGAGGGTGAGATGTGAGAGAATGAGTGAGGGAGCTAGTGACCGAAGAGGGAGTGAATGGTGTAGAAGAAGCGTGTGTGAGAGATAAAGCTGTGAGAAAGAGCTGCTGCCACCTATAGGAACTATGCAAGGAGCGGTATGCGAGTGTGTAAGAACTGTAAAATGTTACGTAGAGAGAGAGCTCTGTAAAGGAGATTTCTAACAGTGTGGAGACGAGGAAGCTAAAACTGTAAATGGAGATGTGGGAGAGAAAGATGTGAAGACGTGAAATAGATGTAACTGTACAGAGATGCACAGCCGTATGTATGTACGGTAAGATACACAGTTGTATGTACAGAATGCAGCAGTGTGGAGATATGTAGCTGAATGGAGACAGAAAGAGTAAAGAGACCATTTTTAAGAAGTAAAAGGAAAGTCACCATCAGAAGGTGTGTGTGTTTCCTTATTTTACCAGTCAGATAGAGATTTATTCTTAATTATCCTCAGATTTAAAAAGTTTCCTATCCTTTTGCTACTCTGAGGCATTTCTTTTATTGCTCTGAATCAGATCTGAATAGGAGTTTAGGCTGGGTTTCCCTCAGTGTTGGCAGAGCTATCAGGAGACAGTCCCAGGACTGAGGAGTCTCGTGTATTTCATTTAAACTGTTTTGGTTTTATTTTCTGGATTTCCCCTCAGGGCCGAGAAAAAGATTATGAATGCCGCTAGCAAACTCGCCACAATGGCAGAGTTTCTGGGAACGATCGCAGAGCCGGACTGCGGAGTCAGGTGTGCACAGGCGGGCCGCTCAGGTGGGTTCTCTCTTTATTTGGATATCTGGAATCCTCTGTATGAAAAGGGGCGGCTCCATGGGAGTCAGAGCTCATTTATAAGGTTGTACATGGGGTTAGAAGGGAGAAAGATGGTTTGCAGTTTCCACAGATAAACTGCATAGCCTCACCAGCTACCACTGTGGCATTCAGCCTAAGAAGTGGTGCACAAAATTTTAAATGATAAAGTATGATTTCTTTTTTTTTTTTAATGCAAAATTGTAACCGAGTAGCTGTAGGATGGGTGAGAAAATGGGAAACCTCAGCTCAGAAGTGCCACTCAAGAGCATGAGTAGGGAGCAACAGCAAACTTATTTCACGTGGGGGCTCCTGTGTCCCAGAAGCGGGGGTGCATGGTTGCCGTTGGGGCTCCTGTGTCCCAGAAGCAGGGTCGCATGGGTGCCGGTGGGGGCTCCTGTGTCCCAGAAGCTGGGGTGCATGGGTGCCGGTGGGGGCTCCTGTGTCCCAGAAGCTGGGGTGCTTGGGTGCCGGTGGGGGTTCCTGTGTCCCAGAAGCAGAGGTGCATGGGTGCCGGTGGGGGTTCCTGTGTCCCAGAAGCAGAGGTGCATGGGTGCCGGTGGGGGCTCCTGTGTCCCAGAAGCAGGGTCGCATGGGTGCCGGTGGGGGCTCCTGTGTCCCAGAAGCAGGGGTGCATGGGTGCCGGTGGGGGTTCCTGTGTCCCAGAAGCAGGGGCGCATGGGTGCCGGTGGGGGTTCCTGTGTCCCAGAAGCGGGGGTGCATGGTTGCCGTTGGGGCTCCTGTGTCCCAGAAGCAGGGTCGCATGGGTGCCGGTGGGGGCTCCTGTGTCCCAGAAGCTGGGGTGCATGGGTGCCGGTGGGGGCTCCTGTGTCCCAGAAGCAGGGGCGCATGGGTGCCGGTGGGGGTTCCTGTGTCCCAGAAGCAGGGGCGCATGGGTGCCGGTGGGGGGTGAGCCGGTGGTGTGGAAACCCAGTTTTTCTTTCTTCCCTCCCTTTCTCCTCCTCTCCAGTCCCTCCCCCCTTCCCATTCCGCTTCCCTTTCCCTTTCCCAACCTTAGCGTTGGGCCAAGTGGAAGTAGAGCCGGTGCTGGTGCCTGGGCATCAAGGATGTACTCTTAGCCTCTCTGCCCTGAGCCTTAGCTGTCAGGTTTTTCTGCCTCCTTGCAGCATGACTGTTCCCTCTACAAGCTCCTCAGTCCTGCTGCAGACAGACACTGCATTCGGGACACGTAAGAGATGAACATTTAACCAAGAGCGTCAGCACTGCACCGTGAGAGAGATGCAGAACACAGCTAACAGAATGTTTATCAGGCAGAATACTTAAAGAGCAGAACCGGAGAATGTTCAGAAGTATAGTGAATGATCTTAGAAAGATGGAAACTTTAGGGAAGCCAAGAAGAAGAAATGAATATACTTCCAAACTACTAGATGAAAACCTTTTAAGAAAAAAATGTAGTCTAACAAAACCCCCCAAAAAAAGGAAAAATGAGAAGACAGACATTAAAAGTAGGTTGCAACATCAGGAACCACTGGGTGTGAATGGGGCAAGGATTTTACAAAATACTGGCTGTTGCTATTTTTGTAAGAACTCAAGGTCATACAGAATGATAACAAGGAGATGAAATGGAGCTGTCAGAATATAAACATAGATACGTAAGTGGGCAAAGGAGAACGTATGTTAAAGGGTGGGTGTCTGAAGAAACAACACCGATAGAAGTACAAGAAGAAAATTTAACATGCTTATGTGGAAATTCAGCTTCTGACCTTCTGGTCACCTGGAAGCAGAGACTGTTCAGGCACCCAGAACGTTTCTCATAGAGTCACAAGAGTTACTTGTGTAAGTTTTGGGTTGCTGCACTTTAGGTTCAAAGGGCAGTGGAATGTAATAAGAAAAGCCATCTTCTGGTTTGGGATCAAGGACTGAAAAACCATGTTCCCAGTAGAACCAGCTTCTGTCGGTCAACTCATAACTAGTTATGAGAGCACTGCTCAGATGCAATCCTGTGGCTTCTTTCCTCTGGTCTGGCGCAGTCCTGGCTGTTACAGAGGGGGGTTGGTTCTGAGCACTACGGACATAGGGTTGTTCTACCGCACTTTCTTTGTCAGAAACGTCATGCTTGGCATCAGATTCAGAGCAACGTTACCTTGCAGTCAGCTCTTAAAATGTTGTAATACCTACTAAAAAAAGATGGAATAGCTGGAAATAAGGCTCCCTCCTCTCTCATGACTCCAGCTGTATCAAGTTTTCATAAAACTACCCAGCACAGTATGTAACATTTCAGCCACAAAAACTACCATTTCCATGGATATGAGTAAAAGACTATTTTTACTTGTCTAGTGCTGATGCATTTTCTTTGATAGTACACAAAATTATAAATATATTGTTCTCTTTAAAGTGTTAATTTTCTCTTAATTCTTGTGCTCTTAACTTTGTCTTCCTTTGCACATAGTAGCATTTCCCTTGACTCCAGAGATGCTGATGGGTGTTGAAAGATCAGAAAGGAGCGGTGTGAATCTGAATATTCCACATTACATTGAAAGCAAACCAAACACTGGAAAAACGATTCCCAGAAGTGTGTGTGAGCAAGTTCCTAGGAGGAAGGCTGCATCTAATTTACAGAGCCGGTTAGAGGATTCAGGACACAGAGAAATAAAGCCCATGACTTCCACAGCTTCGCCTTTGGACTGTCAGTGTGGGGATGGGAGTTCCAGGCCTCCAGACACCTTGGCAAAGAACGTTCCTGAGTTTGTTCCACACAGGGGCAAGGGAGGCTTTGATTTGCACAAGAAAGACCCTCCTGGTGGAGCTGACTCTGAGGCACTCCTTTATTCGGCCACCCCCTTCCTTGGAACTGCTGAAAAGAAATTGTCACCTAGATGCACTTCAGAATCCATACACACAAGCCTCAGAGGTCCCAGGGAAACACCAAGGTTCAAAGCAATTATGTATGGTTCTTTAATAGAAACTGAGAATGCTGTATCTGAGGAGAGTCAGGGTGTGGGCACTCAGGACACTCCAGTGAAGGATGGAGGGGATCCTAGCAGCTCTCCAGGCTGGCTTTCTGATAGTACTTTACCCTGTGGCAGTCATGCTCCATTGTTTCTTGGTGATAGGTCCCAAAGGACTCAGGAGATGCTCGGGGACTCAGTTCAGTTGAAACAGTTCTCAGTGGCCAGTTGTCTTCCGGATGCCCAGAAAAGTAATAAGGTTTGTTGGAGTGGTTACACTGCAGATCTGCCCAGAGAAACCCTGCATTCCCAGCAAGGGAAGATGGGTGTGACTCTGGGACACTCATCTCAGAAGAACACTGATGTGGTAAAGCCAGATTTCAGGAAACTTAGTGGCACAGGACCAACTTCAGTGTGTCAGAAGTCTTCGAGAAGGTTGACTGCTCCCCCGACTAGCCAGCAAGACAGTGGCTTTGACAGCCCGTTTGCCAATCTAGACTAATCATGTGCCATGTTTCAGAACATTCATTATTATTTACATAAGAAACTGGATGAGAATACTTTGTACTGACAGTCAGTTAGGAGGTCTGTCACTTTTGTGTGCCTGACCCCCTCAATCCTGAATAAAGTTTTCTCATACAGTTAACCTGAGGTTTGGCGCTGCCCTCATCTTGAAGGCCTGGATGATCTGCTGTGTGATCTGCTTCTGTGAGAGGCTGTATTCAGTTGCTCAGCCCTCTATATTTATAAGCTGACATTTTGCGGTGTTAAAGTGATTAATAAAATTGTGTGTAATCTGTAGGTTGTCATGATTTATTTTGTTTATAGTCTAAAAATGGTACATTGACATCATGCTTGAAATCAACTCAAAAAATACAGACTTTGATTACTTGTGTATATGACCAGCCAGATGTAGTGTTAAGCTCAGCTCATAAATATCAATATTAGTTTTCACTGGTTTTCCTTGTGATTTTTTTTTGAACTATGTGTTATTTTTAAATGCATCACTTTATTTTCAACAATTTGGGAACACTACACACACAGTTTTTCCCTATTTTCTATTGTTTTTGAAGAATATAATTTGAATGTTTCCAGTTCTTTTATAGAGACTCATTTTATGGTCTGTGTATAGTGCCTTTCACCTGACAAGAGTGTAGCTCCTGTTCACTGATGGCTTTCATCCTGCTTTAGGCCTTTGGTTAATGGCATTGCCAAGTCTGCTGAGCCTGCTGACATTTTGTCTTTTGTTCTGGTAACCATGGCGTATGGAGGGCTGCAGAGAGGGCTTGGGGCTTTAGAGCACTTGCTTTTCTGGCAGAGGACTCAGGTTTAGTTCCTAACACCCACTAAGAGGGGCTCTCAACTGTCTAATGCCAACTCCAGAGACCTAAAGTTACCTTCTGTCCTCTGCTCCCCAGCGTGTGAATGCGTGCACACACACATGTACACATACACATAATTGTATAACATTTCTTACTGAGTGGGATGTGTTAATTTCTGACTATAATCATTACATGTTTTGTTATTTTTGTTTTGTGTATTTATGTTGTTAGGAGTCTGTATTTATCTTTCTAATGTATTAATCCTCTACCATTATAAGATACCCTTTTAATTTAATATTTCTTATCCAGAAAAGCTTCCTTTTCCTCTCTGCTTTCCTTTTCCTCCCTTCCTCCCTTCCTCCCTCCCTTCCTTCCTTTTTTTTCTTTTGAGACAGTGTATATGCTGTTGGGCCTGCCCTGAATCAGTTTCATCTTAGCAGAAGTCATACCCTAAACTAACTTTTCCCTCTCCTGGTGTCTTAGTTGAATTTTTACTATTGTGAAGAGACACCATGACCACAGAAACTCTTAGAAGGAAACCATTTAATTGGGGTAACTCGCTTACAGCTTTGGAGGTTCATTCCATTATCATCATGGTGGTGGCATGCAGGCAGACCTGGTGCTGGCCATATCTTGGCTTGCAGGCAACAGGAAGTCGACTAACACTGGGCAGTAACCTGCGTAGTAGCATTATGTTGATACAATGTAAATAATTGTCCTGCCTACTAGTTTAATAGAAATTCTGATTGGCTGAAGGCAAACAGGAAGTGTGGGTGGGGCTTTCAGACTAAGAAAACTCTGGGAAGAGAAAGAACAGAGCAGAAATACTACAGAGATGCCAGAAGATACCGAGGACAGCTATGGTGCTCTGAGAAAAGGTACCAAGTCATATGGCTGAACAGGATAAGAATCATGGGTTAGTTTAAGCGTAAAGAGTTAGCAAGTTATATGCCTAGGCCCCAGGTCAATCAGCGTACAATTAATACAAGCGTCTGTGTGTTTCAGTGGGATTGTGGGTCTGCAGGTCCACCAGGCTAGACCGGAAAGTCCAGGCCAGAACCACATACAACAAGCCTGAGCATAGGAAACCTTAAAGCCCACTCACATAGTGACACACTTCCTCCAACAAGGCTATAACCACTCCAGGGTCATACTCACTTTAACAATGCCACACCTCCTGATAGTGTCACTCCCTATGAGACTATGGGGACCAATTACAGTCAAACTACCACATCCCACTCCTTAACCCTCACAAGCTTGTAACAATATAACACAAAATATTTTTAACCTAAGTTCAAAAGTACCCATTCTCTATCACAGTCTCAACAATGTTTAAAATTTCAAAGTCTCTTCTGAGATTTGTGTAATCCCTTAGCTGTAATCACTTGTAAAATCAATTTTTTTAAAAAAAATCACATATGTCCAATATACAATGATACATGCATTACCATTCCAAATGTAGAGAAAGGAGCATAGTGAGGAAATATGGAACCAAAGCAAGACTGCAAACCAGGTAGGCAAACTCCAAACTTTGCATCATCTTGTCTGATGTCAAAACGCTCTTCAGATCTCCAACTCCATTCAGCTTTGTTGACTGCAACACATTTCTTTCTTGAGCTGGTTCCACTCCCTGCTGGCAGCTCTCTTCAGCAGGTATCCCACAACGCTGGCATCTCTAATATCTTGGGGTCTCAAAAGTAATTCAAGCTTCAACATCACGACTTCACACAGTGGCCTCTGTCCCTCCAATCAGGGACACTCCTGACACATGCCTGACCTCAGTGGCTTTCTTTAAGCATGGAGGCAAATTCCATAACCCATTTCTTCTATCTTTAACTCTAAAGCCGGAACCTTGTGGACAAAGCTGTCAAGTTGTGCTGCTTGCTGGGCTGGAACATCCCCCCCCCCCCCATTCAATTCCATCTTCACCAGCTTTCTGTCCTTCGCTGCCTCAACTTGGCTGTCCTAAAACCTGCTCTGTAGACCAGGCTGGCCTCAGAGATCCACCAGCCTCTACTTTCTCAGTGCTGGGATTAAAGGTGTACCCCTCACCTTTAAACTCTTTTTAAGTGCCTTTAAAAAAAAAAAAAAAAAAAAAAAAGTTGGAAACTTAGTTTGGTGGGATCTTGGCCTGGGGTCACCATTCCCTTTACTAATACATGTATCTCCTTGAACATGGGACTCAACTCCATTCTACTTCCTGGTTTTTTCTCCTTAAAATTTTTCAGTTTGTAATTTACTCATCTCTATGATGACTTCCTTTTCATAATAAATCTTCATTAGAGTTACCACTAATAACCACACAACAGAGTCTATCCTAGGCTGCTTTGAGATTGCCTCTGTCAGTGAAATTAATCAAACACACTTTAATCTTAGGCAAACTCTTTGGACAAGGCCAAAAGCAGCCACTTTCCTCACCAAAATATTACAAGACCAGTCTCTAGGCCACATATTAACATCCTTCTCTAAAACCTCTTGATCCCCCTGGTTTGTCAAATCACATTCAGCATCACTGTCTTCTATGTCCCTCTAGTATGGCTCAGTAAGCAGCGCTTAAAGCATTCCACATCTTTCCTAACCCAAACTCCCAAAGTCTATATTACTGGGAACAAAACATGGTCAGACCTATCACAGCAATACTCCTGTCCTCAGTACCAACTTCTGTCTTAGGACTTTTATTGCTATGAAGAGATACCATGACCACAGCAACTCTTATCAGGAAACCATTTAATTGGGGCGGCCCACTTACAGTTTCAGAGGTTCAGTCCACTATCATGATGTGGAGCACAGTGGCATGCAGGCAGACCTGGTACTGGCTACATTTTAGCTTGCAAGCAATAGGAAGTTGGCTAAAACTAGGCAGTAACCTGAGCATAAGAAACCTCAAAGTCTGCCCCTACAGTGTCACACTTTCTCTAACAAGGTCATACCCACTCCACCAAAGCCACATCTCCTAATAGTGCTAATCCAATTGCTCCTTGACTATATGTAGGACTTCATGCCTTACACCCCACCCCACCACCAAATACTGGGATTTTGTCTGGCTTGAGCTTATGCATACAGTCACAACTCGAAAGTGGCTAGTTTTCCAACTCAAAAGTAGTTGGTTGCTCCTATAATATTCATGCCACTATTGAAGCAGTGGGCGTATCTTACCAAATAATAGAATTTTATATTAAAAAATTCTAGGCGATTTCAGGACTGTCATGCAATTATTTATATATTTTTGAATGGTTTAGATTCTTCTCTTCCTGACCTCCTCTATGCAAAGCCATGCTGTGTCTTTGATCTTTATTATCTTGTTTTTTCTGTTTGTTAATTCTGACTAACTCATGTCCAAATTTCCACTTTTCCTATTAACTTGAGTCACCCTTTCCTATTCACATTTTATTAAATTGTTAAGCACTAATGGCCTCATGTATGCGTTGCAGCAACTTGGGAGTTTGTGGTGGATTCAGGTGACAGCTGATAAAGTCCGAAGATGCTTATCCAGGGTCCCGGGCTCCTGAAGGGGGAGTGGCCAACCCCATTCTTAAGGGGCTGCTAAGATCTTAAAAAGCCCCATTTCTGGCTCCTGACTGCTGGAGAGACCAGTTCAGCATCCATCGTCCATCACATAGATAATCCAGCCTATCAAGTGCCCATATAAGCTGTTACCTGTATTGTGAGTATTGGCTTATATTTTAATAAATATTAATCTTAGATTGATATTTTTAAAAAAAAAAACAAAAAACTCCCGCCTTCATCTGGCGCCCAACGTGGGGTGCCATCTGTTGTTGGTATTTTACCTGGTTGTGTTGCTGTGTTGTTTGTGTGTTATTGATCTTTAGCTTTTCTTTTCTAACCCATTTTCCCAAGAAGGGAAATGAGTTCAGCAGGCTCTCATGAGACCAGCTCAACAGTTTCTTTTTAGGATTGGGGGGGCGGGGGATTCTAGTCAGAATTAAAAGTTGATGAAATAGGAGCCAGTGAGATGGCTCAGCAGGTAAAGGTCACCGACCTGATGACCTGAGTTTGAGAACCTGGATTCATTTGTTAGGCATGACTCTTATGAGTTGGACACACTTCTCTGTGTGTGTCAAGTGTGTTCATCCACCTAAATAAAAAAGTGATTTTTTTTTTTAAGCTTATGGGATAGGATATTATCTCTGGGCTATGTTTTGAATAGAAATTAACCAGCCATGGGATAGCCTGGCACACAGTGGACAGACACCATCTCTAATTTTAGGCTTCAGTTTATCTGAAGGAGGAATTTAGATATTTTCTGCTAATGCAATTTCAAATCTCCTGGTAGAATTTGGGATAAAACATATTTAAAATCTGTATCCCCTCACTTTCTGCAGAGCCTACGTCTGTGAAAGAGAAATGAGCATGTGTCAGTGATGCTGTTGCTTCTTTGAAGAACTAAACACTATTGTCTACTTTTTAGAGTAACAAGGAGTATCTGCCAGTTTCTGTAGCTCAACCCTCTTTTTCCTGGGCTAATCACAATGGTCTCAGTTCCTCATGCCTAATTGGTTTCAGGTGGTTCATACTCCTCATTCAGCCAATGGCTGAAAGCTCTAGAAAAAGTTTTTGTTATTGTTGTCTTTTTGTTTTTTTAAAATCCATCCCCTTCCATACTGAAAACGACGGACATATGACAGCCGTGCACAGTACACACTGGGGCCACTGTGTCTAGCTGTGTGTTCTGCATCTACTGCCCTACCTTACTTCCTCCTGAAATACTGAACCAACCAGGGAGGATTCTGCCGTTCATCCCCAGACTACATGAGGTTACACACCCTCATTGTTGGGAAAACCGGAGCCTTCCTGCAACCATTTCATCACAATAGCATGCTTCGTGGGGTGACAAAGCTCAAATGAGACTTTCTGCCAAGGGCCTAATGACACTCATACCTAGTAAAAACTGGCTCCATCTGCTGAGTAAACAAGGCATAGGTGCTGGCATTAATTTCCTCAAGGCTCTGGATGTGAAGTCTTCCACTGACCCCTTTCATCCATGTTCTTAACACTCGGTAAAAATGACATGTGAGGATCAGTTCTAGATCAAGCAAATGTGTATACCCAGGATGCACAGAGGTTAACCCCAAAACTAATAGATTTAAGCAAAGAGGACCTTTCCTTCTCGGATTGGTATGTATCTGGCCCATTGCCAAGAAAAGTTGGCCGCATCTCCTTCTAGAGATAAAAAACGTCTTCTGCTCAAAGCCAGTTCCCCTCCTCCAGCCACCTCCTGAATACTTGTAGCACAGGCTGACCTTCATGTGGCCTTTCCTTGAAGAAGGATTGTTTACATTTATTTACCTGTTCCAAAGTTAACATTTAAGTACAGGAGGAAAGCAAATCATCTCAAAGGTACCAAGATCACCCCCTGTGGCTTCCTTCTGTGAAGCGCTAAGGTTGTCCTTTTTAGAGAAGTTGGTAAAGGCCAGAAACGAACACAGGAGTTTGCTGCGGTTTGGAGATGGACACCATGTGCAGCAGAGACAGCCAGAACCGAAGAGGCATTTGTCCTTAGTCTCACAGAGCATGTTACTGTAGCTGGGGAGGGGGAGAAAAAAAAAGTCTGTGGCCAAACAGCCAGAAATCTGTAAGCTGAAAAACTTGGAGTCATCAGCTCTTGGCCCTGGCTCAGGTCAAGCTCAGATGGTCTGTTCTGCCCCCAGTTGTCTGCCAAACGGGCCTGTGCTGGTTCCTCCAGAGAAAGCAGAAGGTAAGTGAGGGGCAGGCGGCCCAGACCAGCCTCGGCTTTCAAAACATGCCTCTGATGGCTGCTCACCTCAGCAACTGGCTGACTAGAGGAAGCTTGGAAACAACAGAGACTGTCTTTCCTCAGTACTCATTCCCAGCAAGGACAAGTATGTGATTATATAAGAAGCTTTGTCTCCTGGCATCCGAAGAACTGACCTACAATGTCAAATGTGCAACTTATTAAGCAAATTCCACCAAGCCTACAACACTTGCTTTCTCAGGAGGTTCAGCTGCTTTACCACAAGAGAGCCCTGCCCTCAGTGGTCCCACTGGCAAACCCACTCTCAATCTGGATACTTGGTAATCACACAGACTTTCTCTGTGGGTTTTTAAGAATACAAAATAAGTTGATCTGCCCTCATTGTCCTTTACTTTCATGATTCTCGAGACCATAGATAATAGTTTAGGCCCAGTTTCACAATGCTGTTCTGTTGGAGAAAATCTTTCCATGGTACCCTCAAGGGCAATTATAGCTTTGTTTTCTTCATTAAGATGCATACCCTCGCAGATGCCTGGCTTCCATTTAAGTGGGTACACAGTTGTACTCTCTCTCTAATCTAGAACCCTTGACTCTGTATGTCCTGGTATGGATGGGTTGTTTTAAGTTCATTAACTGGCAAAAGTCATTATTTGCTGAGGCCAGATAAAATCATCAGTGGAAATACCTTCATGGGGGAGATGGTGGTGTTTTTTTTTTTTTTTTGCCCTTTTGGGACCCTGCCACCCACCTCCAAATAAATCACAAGGAGGCTTATTCTTTATTATGAATGCCCGGCCTTAGCTTAGCTTGTTTCTAGGCAGCTTTTCTTAAGTCTAAATTATGTTGTCTACTCTTTGCCTCTGGCCTTTTCCTTTTTCTTACTTTGGTATATATCACTTCTGCTGAGTGGCTGGGTGGCTGGGTGGCTGTGTAGCTGGGTGGTTGGGTGGCTGGGTGGCTGTGTAGCTGGGTAGTTGGGTGGCTGTGTGGCTGTGTAGCTGGGTGGTTGGGTGGCTGGGTGGCTGTGTAGCTGGGTGGTTGGGTGGCTGGGTGGCTGGGTGGTTGGGTGGCTGGGTGGCTGGGTGGCTGGGTGGCTGGGTGGCTGTGTACCTGGGTGGCTGGGTGGCTGGGTGGTTGGGTGGCTGGGTGGCTGTGTAGCTGGGTGGTTGGGTGGCTGGGTGGCTGGGTGGTTGGGTGGCTGGGTGGCTGGGTGGCTAGGTGGCTGGGTGGCTGTGTAGCTGGGTGGTTGGGTGGCTGGGTGGCTGGGTGGTTGGGTGGCTGGGTGGCTGGGTGGCTGGGTGGCTGGGTGGCTGGGTGGCTGGGTGGCTGTGTACCTGGGTGGCTGGGTGGCTGGGTGGTTGGGTGGCTAGGTGGCTGGGTGGTTGGGTGGCTGGGTGGTTGGGTGGCTGGGTGGCTGTGTAGCTGGGTGGTTGGGTGGCTGGGTGACTGGGTGGCTGGTGGCTGGGTGGCTGGGTGGCTGGCCTCTGATGTCCTCCTCCTTGATCTCTCTTGCTCTTATGCTCCCAGACTTCTCCTATTTATCCTCTCTGTCTGCCAGCCCCGCCCATTTCTCTCTCCTATTGGTCAAACAATGCTTTATTAGACATCAGGTGTTTCAGACAAGTGTGTGTTTAGACGGCTTCACCGAGGTAAACAAATGCAGCATAACCAAAAGCAACATATTTTACATCATTGAACAAATGTTCCACAGTATAAACAAAAGTAACACACCTTAAAATAATATTCTACAACAGGGAAGGCTGTGTCGTTTTCACCAATGATATGTTTTGGAGACCTAGATGGCAGCAGTCACTTTTATACATGTTGATACCCAGTCTTTTGCAAGTGCAGCAGATAAAATAATACTTGTGATAAGTTTGTTCATAAGCAAGTCTACATTTCTAAAATTAACATCAGTGATAGAAGTTATAAGTAGATGGGCATGGAAAGGCCTGTTACTTGTTTCAGTCCCCAGCTGAAGTCCACCCCAAGCACAGCCTGTATTCAGTCAGAGCTGTGCATGAAGTGGTTGGTCTCTCTTGTTTTCTAAGTGGTAGCATGTTACAGACATTGCACTGTACCTTTAAAGCCCACACGTAAGTGACAGGTCACAATTTTTAGTGTTAAAAACTTAGAAGTAAGCCTGATTGGAATAACAGAGAAGTAGGCAGGTGGATCTTTTTTAATTCAAAGCCAATCCAGTCTACATAATTTCAGGACAGACAGGGCTATGTAGAGATACTCTGTCTCAAATAAAACAACCCAGAAGTTATGAGAACTGGATTAAGAGATAACTAATTACACACACATTTATACATGTAGCTAGTTACACATACATTTATACATATAGCTATTTACACACACATTTATACATATAGCTATTTACACACACATTCATACATACAGCTATTTACACACATTTATACATATAGCTAGTTACACAGATTCATACATACAGCTATTTACACACATTTATACATATAGCTAGTTACACATACATTTATACTTATAGCTGATTACACATTCATTTATATATATAGCTATTTACACACACATTTATACATATAGCTATTTACACACATTTATACATATAGCTAGTTACACATACATTTATACATATAGCCGATTACACATTCATTTATATATATAGCTATTTACACACACATTTATACATGTAGCTATTTACACACACATTTATACATATAGCTGATTACACATTCATTTATATATAGCTATTTACACACACATTTATACATATAGCTAGTTACACATACATTTATACATATAGCTATTTACACTCACATATGAACTCTAAGCAAGTGTGGAGCCTTCCTGACTTACAGGAAGCGGTGTTGGTGAAGTGAGTCTTCAGGTGTTCCTGCTAGACTCCTGCATTCCTGCCGTCACTCCAGATCTTCCTCTGCTTCTCCCAGACCACTCTTCAACCTCTTGCTGTTCCTTCTTCCTCTCCCACCTCTGCCTTTTCCTCACCCTACCTCTAGCCTTTCTACCAGCCTTTCCCCTGAATTCTGTGACTTCTGTCTTCTAATGGTTATAAAAGATGGCAGTGGTCAAGGCTGGGCCTGAAGATCCAAGGGAAGCCCACAGACCATCTCCCTTTCTTACCTGCCCTGGTGTAAGCAAAGCGTTTATAGCTAGCACCCAGATACAAAGACCAGACCACAGCTTGTGATGGATGGATGACAGGGAATATGAAGGACAGTTGTTGGGGTTGGATACACAAGTCCAAAGCCTTGGACTCGGAAGGAAAAAAGGCAGCTGCAAGCTGAAGTCCACATGTCCAGCCAAAGCTAATGTCCAGAAGCAGCATCTGTTTGTACAGGGAAGTGAGGCTCACATGAGGTAATCCTCTTAACTGGGTCACTTGATGTGGGACTTTTTTCACATCTGTACCCTGGATTTGAGTAACAGGGAAGCATGTGAGTACAATATGGCTGCTGTTTCCTTTCCAGTCAAATCTTGCATGAGCATGTATCTTGAGCCTTTCTTAATGATAAACATATTAGAAGGGGGATTCTGAGGACCTATAGTTTAGCCCATACAAATTGAGACTATTCAAATTATCAACACAATGCACATCTGTAAGGTTAATGCAGTGTAACCACAGGCTTGATTCTAAAACCTAAGTGACAGAGGAGATTCTAAATATTCAGTCTGTGCTTTTGTCTCAATAGACAACTGCCTTTGTAGGCTGGAGCCAGTTCAGGGCTCGGACTTTAAGGGACCACTGCTCCCTGAGAAAAGAAGGCAGGCAGAGAGAGAGAGAGAAACATACACACATAGAGGGGAAGGGAGGGAGGAACAGAAAAAGGAATGGTGTGAGAAAGAGAAATAAGGAGGGAGGACGAGAGAGAAAAAAACCAATGTTCTCTACCCCTTGTAGCCGCAGCTCTGTGATGGAAGAAGACTGCATTCCTGCTTTTTAGTCACCATTAGAAATCAGCTAATTGATGAAACTCTTGGCCACCTGACTCAGAAGCTAACAGTGTCTTGAACTTATTCTGTAACTGCCAGGAATCTATAAATTGAGGAATGCTCTTACCCAGTAATACAAACTAAAGACCACATGTGCACCTGGGTTCTAATGCCTGGCCCTCTGAGATCATTCTCCAGATCAACCCCAACAGGAAACCTTGTTCCTCTACCCACCACTCTTCTCCTTCAGCTGGCCTCAGAGAACAAGCATCTAGGGGGTCAAGACCTTCTGGAGGTCACATATCAGACATCCTGTATATCAGATATTTATAGTACAGTTCATAACAGTAGCAAAATAATAGTTATGAAGTAGCAATGAAATAATTTTATTTGGGGGAGTCACCACAACATACAGAAATTGTACTAATGGATCTTAGCATTAGGAAGGTGGGGAACCACTGTTCTAGAGGCAAAGAGTTTGCTAGTTAGGGTTCCGAGATCTCTGAAAACAAAGGATCAGGGACGTAGTGGTTGCCTCCCATGTGGATTTGTTTTCAAGATCAGACTCTAGTCAATAAGACAAAACAACAGACTACAGAATGGGAGAAGACTTCATAAATGCTAAATCTGACAGAGGACTGATCTCTAAAATATGTAGAGAACTCAAGAAACTGGAGCCCCAAAGCCTAAGTAACTCAATTTAAAAATGGGGTTCAGAGCTAAAAAGGGAATTTTCAACAGAAGAATTACATGGCTGAAAGGAACTTAAAAAAATTGCTCAACATCTTTAGCCACCAGAGAAATGCAAACCAAAACAACTTTGAGATACCACCTTACTCCTGTCAGAATGGCTAATATCAAAAACACAGATGACAGCCTGTGCTGGAGGGGTGTGGAGCAAGGGGAACATTCCTCCATTGCTGGTGGGAGTGTAAACTTGTACAGCCACTCTGGAATGTAGTATGGAGGTTCCTCTGAAAGCTGGGAATCAATCTCCCCAAGGATCCAGCAATACCACTATTGGGCATATACTCAAAAGATGCACATTTGTATTAGCATCTTAATTAGCATTAGCTCAACTATGTTCATAGCAGTATTATTTGTAATAGCAAGAACTTGGAAACAACATAGATACCCCTCAACTAAAGAATGGATTAACAACTGTGGTATGTCTACACAATGGAGTACTATTCAGTAGTAAAAATAAATAAATAAATACATAAATACATTTTTAAATTTAAAACCTCATTGTCACAACAGAAAGAGAAAATAGAGATCTCCTTAGCAAATTGGGATCATAACGGGTAGCAACCAAGAAGAGTTGGGAACAAATCATGAAAGAACAGATGGTTGAGTGAGAGGAGCAACAAAGAGGGAGAACAAAGGAAAAGGATATCTTGATAGAGGAAGACAGTGTGGGGTTGGAAAGGGATTGGGTGCTGGGGAAACCTCCAAGAACTCACAGGATGTCCCTGGCTAGATCTCTAGCCAATAGTGGAGGTGGTACCTAAACAGAACTTCCCCTATAATCAAATGAATAAACCACCCTAAGTGTCATCACAGAATGATGTCGGAGTGTTTTTCTGTATGCTGTGAATATCAATCTTTAACTAAAGGAACTGTTTTGACTCTTGGCAAACACTGTAGCTAGAGGCAGGAGCATAGGTAGGAGGAGGGATGAGTCAGACACAGATCGAGCCAGATGCCCAAGGAAGCAACATGTAAGGAACACAGGTGAGCTACAAGCCACGTGGCAGACAGATTAATGAGAATGGGTTGAGTTAAGATGAGGGATCTAGCTAGCAATGTGCCTGAGCCATAGGCTGGACAGCATGAACTTAATAAGTGTCTGTGTGATTCTTGGGGACTTTGGGATTGCTGGTCCAGATAAGCGGCAGTGGGCAGGTCCAAACTGTGGCCTAGTTGGCCAGAAACCTCATTGCAACAACACAACCTACATCCAACAATGAATAGAGGTGGAGGCAGAGATCCATGGCTGAGCATTGGGCCGAGCTCCTGGTCCATCTGAGAGCAGGGGAGGAAAGTCTGTATGAGCAAGGTGATAGGGACTATGAGTTAAATTCCCATAGTGATGGCTGGCTGGAGCTCTGGGAAGCTCACTAAATCAAGAACGGCCACTGGGGAACCATGGGAAAAGGAGCTAGGCCCTCCAAGGGTAGGCAACTGTCAACTGGCATGAGCAGTATGTGGAGCCTCGAGGGGTGGGATCAGAGAGTGTTCCTGTGTGTGGGCTGGCACCTTGGAGCCTGTCACCTGCAGAGGAACACCTAGCCCAGCCTTGACTTTGGGATGAGCCCACACCTGGAGTGAATGTGCCACGCTGAGCTGACCCACCTTGGGACTTTTTGTCCTTTTTGTGGAGGGGATGAGGGATGGGGAGGGGAGAGGCTGAAGGCTAATTGGGAGGGAGGGAGAGCAGGGGGATACATGGAAAAAGACTTTTTTTTTTAAATAAATAAACCCCCAAACAAAACAAACCAGCAAGAAAAAAGATGAGACACTTCTGAGAATGGTTTTTGTCATCATGAAAATAGAGCTGGGGTGAGCATGCCTGTGTCTGAGGGGCTGTTCTTGCTTGAGGTGTACCCTCAAAGTTCACAGGGAGATTTCCATATGGAATGGGGATTCCCTCATCTCTGTTTTGAAGCATTTGGGTGGGATTGATTGGAAGCAGCAAACAGGCAACAGCTGCAGGTATCTGTAGTGGGATTCAGGTGTCAGCTGATAAGGTCCTAAGACGCTTATCTGGGGTCCCGAGTTCCTGGAGGGGATGTGGCCAACCTGGAGGGGGTGTGGCCAACCCCATTGAGAGGGGGCTTCTGGGACACGAGGGTCTGCTTCCTGGTTCCTGACTGTTGGAGAGACAGGATCGGAATCCATGGTCTGTCTATCGCTCGTCCACCGTTCCAGACTCCAGTCCCTGTTCAGGTGCTACTGTAATCTGTTACCTGTACTGTGAGTGTTGGTTTATATTTTAATAAATATCTATCCTGCACTGGTGCCTTCTAAGTAAACTTCGTCTACAGGTATCATCCACAGGGAATTCCAGGCCAAGCTGTACTATGTCCTCATTGCCTCCCTCTAGCGGTCTCATACAGAGCATGATGCCCTGGCAGATTTTAGAGGAACAGATTTAAAGAGTGTTTGAAGCTTGTTCATGTATTGTAGAATTTCTGTTCAAATCTATAAAATGTCAGTATAAAAAGCAAAGGTTAATGAGTTTGACACTCCCCCCCCCACCCCCAACACACACACAGGATGAGGATGGTGCTTCTGGTTGCTCCTCTCACAGCTGACTTCAGTCTTTAACTCACAAGCCTGTGTCGCCCACAGATGTAGAAGGCCTACACTCAGACGCTCACCAACTCACCGAGGCGAGACTTATACCTTGGAGGAAATTGGAAGTCAAATTTAGTAAGTACATCTGGTGGCGGTGGCGTTTCTCTGGGAGGAGGGGACCTTACCCAGTAAGGAAAGGATAAGAATGACAAAGAAGGCTTAAGAGAGAAAAGTTCTGACCAGGAGGGCCCTGAACTGCCCTCCTCCTCGGCCCCTGCTGATCCCACTCTTTGCTCTCGTTCTTTAGTAGAAGGTTCTGCTGTGGGATTCTCAGTTCTGTTTCATGCTCTAACAGAGTTCCCTTGTTCTCTGAGGAGTTAATTTTTTTTTTTTCTGCTCTCACATCAAGGTAAAGATAAAGTTTCTTTTGGGGGATTAGAAGTAATGCACTCATGTTGTACTGGAGGACAGAGCCTTTCCTGGTGGTTAGCACTTTAACTCAGCACAGGGAATGTGGTGAGTGTGCTGGGATTTGCACACTTGCTCAAGGGAAGGTACAACTAGACTGGTTCTCACAAAAAATTCCGGACTCTGCATCAAAATACAAACAGACACAAAACCAACTTCCTGGATGTAGCAGGCTGAGTATGATTAGAATATAGAGAGGTTGATGTTTGGGAGGAGAGCGTAACAAAGGTTTAGCTCTCTGGGGTTACACAGCTTTTAACTGACCAAATAGTGTCTGAGATGCCCATTTAAAATGTATCAAGAATCAGTGAGTTCAAGATGACCATTGGAAAGGGAAGTGCCAGAATGGAGATGAGAAGCCCTGGGTGCAGACTACACTAAGCTTTGCTTGAAACCATGAGCTCTTCTTGGACAGGATTGGGTCTGAGGGGTTTAGTTAAGGGTGAAGTAACAGATGGAGGATTTGGGCTGCTGCATAAGAAATGGGACTTTTAAGTTTTCAGCTAATAAACGGCTGACATAAAACAAACAAAAAAATAATGAAAGCTCTTTGGGGGGAATATATCAGAACAGAACCCCCCACCCCCCACCCCCATGGTCATACCCTCCACCTGTGATCCAGAATCATCCATAATAGAAGCAAAATGGCAAACACACTGGGTGTGAAATTATCAGATAAAAATATTCAAGAGGGCTTTTCATAACTGTACACAATGATGTAAAGGAAAATATGCTTATAGTAAATGAAAAGATTGGACATTTAAGCAAAGGAATAAACCCCGAGAAAAACACCAAAATTCAAAACATTAAATTGGAGATTAAATTATCTGCCATATAAAATTCACCTGATGGCCTTAACGGCACAAGGAAGGGACATAAAAATCCACTCCGCTTGAAAATAGGGCTGTAGAGTTACCTGCAGCACAGTGATCAAAGACTAAAGGAATCTCAGATGTTTGTAGCAATGTGTTAAAAGCCTTAATATATAAATAATAATTTCAGAGGAGAGACAGAAAAGGGAATAGAACATTGCAAGTAATCCTATCCAAGCTCAATTTTTGTATAACTTATATTTATAGTTTTTAAAAACTCACAAGAATAAACTAAGAATAAACAGAAACTCTTGGACATACCCAGAGAAAAAAACCATTATTTCTAAGGGAATAATGATCTAGACAGCAACTTAAATCTCATCAGAAATAGAAATCAGAGACAGCTGTGCTGGCTAATTTTATGTCAACTTGACACAGGCTAGAGCCATCAGAGAAAGAAACCTTAGTTATGAAAATGACTTCATATAAAATGGGGCTGTAGGAAGCCTTTAGGGCATTTTAAAAACTAGTGATTGATGTAGGAAAGTCTTTCCCCTTGTGGCAGACACCAGCCCTGAGCTGGTGGTTCTTGGTTCTATAAGAAAGCAGGCTGAGCAAGCGATGAGGAGCAAGCCAGTAAGCAGCATTCCTCTATGGCTCCTGCCTCCAGGTTCCTGCCCTGTTTGAATTCCTGTCCTGACTTCCTTGAGTGATGAACAGTGTTGTGGAAGTGTTAACTGAATGAACCCCTTCCTTTCCAAGTTGTTTGTGGTCCTGGTGTTTCATCACAGCAGTAGTAACCCTGACTAAGACAATAATAATATTAAATAAATTTCATGTTTAATTTTGAGTCTCATCCCAACATACACACACAGATAGATAGATAGATAGATAGATAGATAGATAGATAGATATTTAATTTTCCAAAATTGAAATGTATTCCAACCTGGACACTCAGCTTGTATAATGTATAAAATAGGGAAGCACGTCTGATCCAGATAAACTGCTTGTAATTCTAAGTTTGAGGATATTTCAGTCAGAAGAAGTGAGTATTGAAAGCTCAGGTTGCTTTAGTCATGGTATTTCATCACAGCAATGATAATCCCGACAACAATAAACTACACTGTGTGTGTGCGCGTGCGCGCGGGTGTGTGCACATTTGTGCATGCACGTGTGTGCATAGTGCATGTGTGTGTGCACGTGTGTGCATAGACTCACGGGCACTGTTGGTGCATGTGTGAGAACAGAGATGCTAGACTAGTTGGCCAGTGAGCCCCAGGAATCCTCCTGTCTCTGCTTGCCCATTGCTAGGATTACAAATGCATGCCCCCACCCTCAGTTTTTTGGCATGGGATCTGGGAGTCAAAATCAGTCTTTATCTTTGGACTGTAAGCACTTTACCCACTGATCTATCTCCCTAGCCCCACCAACACCTTTAAAGAGCTTCACAGGAAAATTATGTCAGCCTTGAAATACTTATCTAATCAGGTGTGGTAGATCACACATAAAATCTGAGGCAGAAAAATGTCTTTGAGTTTGAAGGCAGCCTATTGCTCCTGGCCATGCTGGACTACAGTGAGGTCTTGTCTCCAAAAGCAAACGAGGGGGGCGATTGAGAAAGGGAAGGGAGAAAAAGGAAGGAAGGGATGGGGAAGGACAGGAAGAAGAGGGGAGAGGGAGACGGAAGGGAAGACACAGGGAAGGAAGTAGGAAGGGAAGGAAAGAAGGGAGCCCCAAATCCAACCAGAACAATTACCCCATAACAGACTTCCCACTTACCAGTAGGCACAGCTTGCCTGACCAGCCAGGTTTTGTTTTTGTTTTTTAACCACCAAGGGCTAGCCAGCAGGGAGGAAATGTGGAACCCCATTGCTGCTGTGTATTTCTGTGTCCTGAAGCTAGATAGCTAGACACCTCCCCCCTTCTCTCTCTCTCTCTCTCTCTCTCTCTCTCTCTCTCTGTGTGTGTGTGTGTGTGTGTGTGTGTGTGTGTGTGCGTGTGCGCGCGTGCACGTGTGGTGTTTAGCAGTAGGATTTCATCATCTAGTTCTGTTGAGAGCCAGCAGTGGAAATTGTCAGTGGTACTTTGGAAGCCTTAGGGCAATAGCCCACCCTTGTCCCTGGGGTTTTCATTTAGCAACCTCTGGCCTCTGGCAGCTGCTCTATTCACTCATATCCACTTGGTTTTAATTTTATGGTTTGCTGGTTTCTTCTTTATTGCTTTTTTTTTTTTTTTTTGCATGACTATGTTTGGTAGACCCCCACCCTCACCCCCACACCTTCCACTCCACACTCCCATCTCCATCTCCCTGCCCAAATCATTCACCTTTGGCTTTTGTATCTTATGCATTCTATTATTCTTCCCTTGCCCTTAGAGAATGTTTTCCTCCTTCATGGGCCATTTCTAGCTCCCCAGGCTCTATACATACTCCTCCTGCATAAATGCACATTTATAGAAGGTAGAGTCTGTAGGATCTGCATATGAGAAAGAGCATGCTGTGCTTTTGAGCTGAGTGGCCACACTTTATAATATTTTCCAGTTCCATCCATTTTCCCATTTTTTTAAAAAAAGTTTATTTTTCTTTTATGGCTGAATAAGCTTCCACTATAAATATATACCACATTTGCACTATCTGTTCATCTGTTGATGGACGTCCAAGCCGATTCAATTTTTTTGTTATTGTGGCAATAAATATGGATGAGCAAGCATCTCTGTGGTAAGATGTAGGAGCTCTTTGCCACTATTGCACCAGTAGGCAGGCACATCTTCAGTCCTTTGAGTGGTATAGCTGGGCTATATATGACATTTCTGTTTTCGGTTTTTTTGGTTTTTTAAACATTCACTGTCAAACAGTGGTGGTGCACACCTTCGTCCTCAACACTTAGGAGGCAGAGGCAGGCAGGTCTCTGTGTGTTCAAGGCCGGCCTGGTCTACAAAGTGAGTTCCAGGACAGCCAGGACTACACAGAGAAACCTTTTCTCAAAAAAACAAATTAAAAACCAACCGCACTGATTTCCATGGTGGTTGCAGCCATGTTCAACTCTACAAAAGGGAAGAGGATTATTTTGTTTCATGACGGCAGCCACTCTAACTGGAGCGAGATGGAATCTCAAAGTGGCTTTAATCTACATCTTTCTGATGGACAAAAACGTTGAATGCTATTGGTTTGTTTTATTGAGACAGAGTCTCTCTATGTATCCTGAGCTGGCCTGGGACTCACAGAGGTCCGCTGCAACTCCATAAGCGCTAGAATTTAAGGCATGTGCCACCATGACTGGATTTAAATACTTTAAAGAATATTTATTATCTATGTGCATTTCTTCCACTGAGAAGACTCTGTTTCATTTTTAGATCATTTTTGATTGGATTATTTGTTTTCTTATAGTTTAGGGTCCTGCCCCCCCTCCCCGCCCCTCCCCGTTCTTTGTGTATTCTGCATGCTAATCCTCATTCAGGTGTCCTTCTTTCCTATTCTCTCCACTCCCCCCTGCCTCTGCTGTACAGAGCTTTGACATTCCCTCTGGTCCTGTTTGTTGATTGATTGCTCATTTCTGAGGGTGCTGGAGCCCCTTTCAGAGACCGTCAACTGTCCTGATGTCTTGAAATGTGATTTCTACTTTTTCATCTAACAGTTTCAGGTTTTACTTTGAAGACGTTGATACGGTTGGAGTCGATTTTTGTACAGGTTGAGAAATAAGGCCATACTATTATTCTCCCACACATAGATATCCAGTTTCCCTAGTGCTGCTTGCTGAGAGGGCTGTTTTTCCTCCACTATATATTTTTGGCATCTTTATAAAAAGAAATCAGTTGGCTATGTGGGCCTTAGGGTCTTCGTCTATCCCGTTAAACGGTGTGTCTGTTTTTATGTTGGTACAATGGTGGTTTTATTATTATAGCTCTGTTGTATAACCTGAAATCAGTTATTCTGATACTTCAAGCAGTATTCATTTTGCCAAGGATGGCTTTGGCCATTCAGCGTCTTTGATACTTTCATATTAATTTTTTTTGTTTTATATTTCCTGTTTGTATCCCCACCCCTTATTCTTTCCTCCTGTCTTATTGCTCTTGCTATGCACTCTATTGAATAGAAATGGGGAATGTATGCCTGTTTTGTTTCTGATCTCAGTGAAAAATTCTTGGTTTTTTGTTTTGTTTTGTTTTTTTGTTTTTTGTTTTTTTTCCACATGGCTTGATTTTGGCTATAGGTCTGTTATATAAAGCCTTCACTAAGTGAATGTATTGTGATGGTTTAAATTAGAATGGTCCCCATAGGCTTAGATGTTTGAATACGTGGTACCCAGTTGGTAGAACTGTTTGGGAAGGATCAGGAGGTGTGGGCTTGTTGGAGGAGGTGTGTCACTGGGATAGGCTTTTTTCAGAAGCAAGCCTTCCTTTATCCCTTATCCCCAGAGAGCTGTCTGCCTTCTGGTTCTGGTTTGAGATGTGGACTCTCAGCTATTTCTGCTGTTGTGCTTTTGCTCTGCCATCATTCATTTTAACCCTCTGGAAACTTAAACTCAAGCTCTTTTCTAAGTTGTCTTGGTCATGGTGTATTATCACATCAATAGAAAAGTAGTTAATGCCGATAATGTTCTCTGTATTCCTTGTTTCTTCAAGGCTTTTATTATGAAGGGATATTGGGTTTGTGTGTGTGGAGGGAGGGGGGAGTTTGAGACAGGTTTCTCTGTATAGTCTTGGCTGTCCTTTAACTCACTCTGTCTACCAGTCTGACCTTGAACTCACAGAGATCCTCCTGCCTCTGCCTCAAGAGTGCTGGGATTAAAGGTGTATGCCATCAACTGCAGGGACATTGGATTTTTGCCAAAGGCCTTCTCTCTATCTGTTAAAATGATTTATGCTTTCTGTGTTTGAGTCTGTTTCTGTGATGTATGATGTACTACGTTTATTGATGTATATATGTTGACCCATTTTGCATTTCTGGAATGAAGCTGATTTAAGCATGATGGATTATCTTTTTGATTTGTTCTTGCATTTAGTTTTCTAGTATTTTATTGGGTGAGTGAGTGAGCGAGTGTGTGTGTGTGTGTGTGTGTGTGTGTGTGTGTGTGTGTGTGTGTGTGTGTGAAATAGAGAGAGAGGGAGAGAGAGAAAGAACAAACTTCAAATCATGATTCTGCTTGAAATTGCTACTGAAGAGTGGGCAGCAGGTAAGTTTCATGACACTCTGCCTCTGTGGGCTCTCATTCTTTATTCTTATTTCCCTGTAGGGGACTGCCTCCAGAGGCCTTACACTATGTTGAGCTCTCTGGTGTGGTTCATCCTGATAAACCATGTGCCTTTTGTCCTTTGCTCCTTCCACACAGGTCACCAGGGACGGACGGACACATTCTTCAGCTTCAACGCTCTCCTGTGACTGGGGCCTCTGAGGATTTTCCTGGGATCACTTATTGTGTAACTGTTCATGTGGTGACTCAGGCTTTATACAAAAATATATGTGAATATTAAGTCTGTTACCATAAAAGACAACTTAGAAAAGAGCTTGAGTTTAAGTTTCCAGAGGGTTAAAATGAATGATGGCAGAGCAAAAGCACAGCAGCAGAAATAGCTGAGAGTCCACATCTCAAACCAGGAGGCGATTTCTAGCTGTTCAGTTTTGTGTTGAAGGAAATAGAACTCACAGTTTCCTGTTCCCTCGTCCTTCTTCCTTGTGCTTTCTCTACTTCCCTTGTTTGTTTCTTTTTGTCATTCTATTTTTTAATTTCCTCTTGACTTTTCTTTTTTCTCTTCTTTATTTTGTTTCTATCTTTTCCTTTGTTATTTTTCTTGTTTTCCTTTGTAAAAAGTTGACCTTTTAAGCACTAATACAGAAAGTGATTTAATAATATCTATTTAGAAAATTAGTCTATCTACCAATAACTAGGACACCGAGGTTTAATGTCCTTGGGATTATATCACATTTATTGAGTAATGATTTTCACATAATAACTGCTCATTAAATTGTGTTCTTTTTGAATGAAACTTCATTAAAAATTCCAGCTCTGTGGTGAGCACATTGTGATATCAGAATGTTGCCAAGCAGACTGTACCTGTGAGTCAGTCAGTCTAACCCAAACTGACAGAGAAACCCGTGGAATGTTAATTGATAGCAGCTGGGTGACTGGCAGGCCTGCTGTGGCAGAACAGGGCCAAGGATCTCTCAGCAACTATAAAACTTACATTTGTCAAAGACCCCAGAGGCTTTTTAATGAGAATGACCTCTGGTTAAAACCAGAGTAAAGGAGAAGTGAAGATAGTGGTTTGGGGACCTTGGATCTAGCACATTTTCCACTTACTAACTGCTGACTTAGAAGATAAAACTCATGGAATTCTCAGCCATTCTGGCTTGCCTTTAATGGTCGCCAAAGCCGGTTAGGTGGGCTCATGACCTGTTGCTTAGCAACACTGCAAACATACACTGGAATGGGGGAGGGGGGAGGTGTGAGACCGGAAGAGTTCCAGAATGCAAAGCTTTGCTTTCAGTACCCTTGGCTGAGGGGGAAAGCAGGTTGTGGTGATTGGATTTACTTCTTAGAGGAGTCCCAGCGGGGCAGCTTGGCTGCAGTTAGGAGACTTGGGGATGGGCTTGTAGGAAATACAATTAGGAGGCGTGCATCACCAGCTGGATGTGGACCAGTCAGACCCCGCCCCCATTCTGTGGAATGACTTGATACTGTAGCAATAACTAGAACCAGCATCTTTTGGTGGGGGGCCTTGGACAGCTTCCTCCGAGGGCTTCAGAGTCCCGGAGGAGTCAACAGTCTCCTTGTCCACTGAGTGAGACTATCGGCCTTCATGTGTGAAGCTAGATGTTCACCCTGGTGGAGCATATGCTAGTCAGTTTGTCTCTGCTTGAGACGCTCTTGTAGGTTAGTGTTGAGCTGTCTGCAAATGAGCTGTTGGATCTGTCTTGTCCTCTGTACACAGCTTCATTTCCTGTGGTCTTTAAAGGCAGATTCTTGACAACATTGCATTTTATCTGTGGATCCCTTAGAATTCTAGCTCCTCTTGAGAAGGGTCAAGGCTGTATCTAGTTTTCTCTTAGTGACTGCCACGTGACATAAACCCAGTCCGTATTGCTACCTTCCCGTCCACAGCTGCTAGACATCATTATGCACTCTTATATATGGGAGCTTATTTTACACACAGGGAGTCAGCATGTCCAGAACAGCTCCATCTCCTTATGTGCTGCTATGAAATGCCCCACTCTGCTGTTAGAAGTGCTGGGACTGTGGCCTATGGGAGCAAGGAGAGTGCTTTATCCAGTCATCCCTCAGCATTCAGAAGCTTTAGAACTCTCAATTTGTGTGTGATTATTTTGTGTACCTGCATCTGAGGAGACAGGGTGTGAATATTTGTGAGTTTGCAAGTGTGCAGGAATACTTGTGTAGGGCCTGTGTCTTCCCCAGTCTCTCTTCACCAAACCCAGAGCTTGCCATTTTAACTAGGCTGAATGGTTGGTGAGCTTCAGGGAATTGGCCATCACCATCCCTCATCTCTGTTCTGTCCTTTATCATGCCCATACTTGCCTCCCACATCCGGGTCACAGAAACTCATGGCTTTTTACGTGGGCACTGGGGATCCGAACCTAAGTCCTCATGCTTACATGGCAAGTATTTTGCCCACTAAACCAGGTTCTTTATTTTTCCTCCTTTAGTAATATTTTTGGTCAATATATTCCCAAGAAGTTAGACTGTGGTTACGGTGAAATAATATTGAATGGCTGGTTCTTTCTCCAGAAATGTAAGGTCTCACTGGTTTCCAGAGTAATTTCTAAAATATTCTTGAATCTTGTATTCTACTCTTTAATTTGAAAAGTGCTGCTGCCAGCATTGCATACTGTGATCATTTAGATCGCAAGAATAAGGCGAAATATCTGACTGATGTGGTCCTGGGAACTAGACCCCGGTTCTCTGCCCGGGCAGTAACTGCTCTTCACCACTGAGCCATCTCTCCAGCCCCACATAGTCCTCTCTGAGTACAAGGTTCTGGTGGCCTAGAGACCACCCTTCAGGCTCCACCTCTTCAAGATTACCTACTAACAGCACCATGATCTGAAGACCGAGTCTTTAAGACATGACCTCTGGGGAACTTGGAGATGTAAGCTCCTCCGAGTGGTATTCTGGGTACTTTGGAGAGCTGTATAGGATATTTGCCTTTTCCTTTCCCAAACACATATATACGGCTTTATTTCTCCTCCTTCCCTTCTTTTCCCCCCTCACCCTTTCTGTCTTCCTCCTCCTCCCTCTCTTTTCATCTCTAATTGTATTGACTGACATTTCTAGAATGGCATTGGCTCACAGTGGCCTTGGCTTCATATTGATTGAAAAGAGAATGTTTTTGTAGCAGTGTTTCCTAAAGTTTAAGGTTTTATTTTAAAAGTGAAGAGTCCTGATTGCACTAACCCCTTCCTTACTCTTCCCAGTTCCCCTTCACATCCCCTCCCATCCAGATCCACCCCCTCTCTGTCTCTGTCAGAAAAGAACAGGCTTCTAAGAGATAACCACAAAGCATAACAAAATAAAATATAATCAATAGGACAAAAACTATCACATCAACGCTGGACAAAGCCAAGCCTATGGAAAAATAAAAAAGCCCCAAGGGAAGGCCCAAGAGTCAGAGACCCGCTCATTCGCACACTCAGGAGTCCCATAAAAATACTAAACTGAAAGCAATAATATATACTGGGAGGACCAGGTGCAGACCCCTGCAGACCCTGTGCTTGCTGCTTCAGTCTCTGTGAGCTCATATGAACTTTGCTCAGTTGACTTAGAGGGCCTTTCTCTACCCCTTCTGACCCTTACATTCTTTTTGCTCCTTCTTCTGTAGGGTTTCCTGAGCTTTGAGGGGAGGGTCTTAATGGAGAGGGAACTGTAATCACATATTGTACGAGAAAAGAATATTTTCAATAAAGGGGGGCTACCATATGAGCATGTGGTACTGCTTCCCGTTATATGCCCAAGGACACTAAGCCAAGTCCTCACAGAGGGATTTGCACATGTGGTTACTGCAGCATTATTCATAGGAAGTTGTAGAATCAGCCTAGGTGTTCATCAACAGATGAGCATGGCGGAAAAAATCTGGAATAAAGACACAAAAGACTACTTATTCAGCCTCCAAGAAAAATTATGTCATTTTCAAGAAAATGGATGCAACTAAGGATTGGTATTTTTTAATTAAATAAGATAGACTGATAAAAATGTTCCATGTTTCCTCTCAGTATTTTGGATCTTAGATTATATAGATACATAAAATCACTCAAATATATAAATGATCCGGAGGCAGAGAGGAGACAGGGTGAGGGAGGAGGAGAGAGGCTTCATGAAGGCTGAGTGTAGACAAGGTAATTGTGATATCCTTGGGAGAATTGGCCTGTCTGAAACCATTCACCATGTACAATGAATATAAATACACATCAATAAACCATAAAGCTGTTTTTTAAAATAGCGATGAGTCAGTGCCAGATGTGATGGTACATGCCTTTAATCCCAGCCCTTGGGAAACAGATGAAGATCTGTGAGTTTGAGGCTAGTCTAGTCCACATGTGAGCTCCAGGATAGCCATAGCTATGTAGTGACATCCTGTCTTAAAAAGATAACAAAATACATTGTAAAAAATATATTAGAGTCTGAAATATTAGTAGAAAAGAGATGTGTGATTAGCTTCTGCTTCTGTTTCCCAGATACTTTCAGTAATCACAAACTTCTCATGTTTTGTCTGCAGTATTTATCTGACCAGTTCCAACATGGCTAAGCCTTCTGTTGGGTGTTATCTTTTGTTTGGTTGGTTTTTTGAAACAGGTTAGCCCTGTGTAGCCCTGGTTGTCCTGGAACTCACTCTGTAGACCAGTCTGGCCTCAAACTTTTATTCCTATTTGACTATAATTAAATGCTAAATTTATCAGATGTATTTTTAGTTGTTAATCAAGATGATTGAATATCTTTTTCACTTGCCCAATGTGCTGAATTATACTAATATATATTTGTTATTTAACCATTCTTAAATTTCTAAAAGAATAAATTCCATTCAATGACTATGGTTTTTTATTCCCTTAAGGTTCCTCCATATTTTGCTTACTACTATTATAGTTAAGGTTTTTAACTCTTACAGTCAGAAGTTATAATAATCTCAACTTTTCTTTGATATGTTGATATCAGTTCATACCTGATGTGGAATGTCATGCTCTGTGACAAACGTTAGACAAAAAACTATTCTTGCCTCATCTACCTGACAATATACTGTATAAACTAAACATACAAAATTCATTTTAAAAAACCCTCTAAACTTTAACAAAACAAGGCAAGATAGTCCTTCAAGTTCTTGCTTCACAGAAAAAACTGCCAGACATTCTTCAAAACACACACACAGAAAACAACCCCAAAATACAACTGACAAACTATACCAAAATAAACAAACACTCCTTTAAATTTCCTACTTAACTAAAAAATATGCCAAAGACTCTCTAAGCATATAAACTAAAATTAAATGCCCCTTCATTTAAAAAAAAAACTAACTGTCCAGACAGCCAGATGTCATCTCTGTCATTTCTAAATTTTAAAAGTTGCTTACATTTCCTATTTACTCAAATAATATTATACCCTTCTATAGTCTTTAATATATTTAAAAATTAAATAGTCATAAATGTAGTTTTCCTTAGTTATGAAAAAATTAAATAATAAAATATTTTCTTTAATTTTATTAAGTACAAATAAACTTAATATTACTATAATTCTTGCTTAATAACTTTTATTATATATAATTTTACTATGTTAAAATTAAAACTTTTCTTTTTAGTTAGACAAAAAATGATGTGGGATGTCTTTATTTGTTAGTAAAGGGTCTGTTTGGACCTATGGCAGGGCATCTTAGAAGGAGACACAAAATTGGAGCATGCATAAAGGAGGAAGAAGGCAAAGTCAAGAGACAAAAATCCAACTGCCCAAAAAACAAGATGTAAAAAAAAAATAAATAAGCCACATGACATGAACTAGACATGACATGACATGAACTAGAGCTTTTCACACTTTGAATACACCCTGACTAGAATTATATTTAAAATACTCTGTTTCCGGGGAGTTTGGAAGTGCTGAAGGACCAGGAAGGTAGGATGGGCCATGAAGCGGCCTTCTGGCAGTCTGCTCAATCTTCTGAGAATGTCCAGTGTTTTTCAAAGCTGATAATCCAAGCAGTGTGATTACACTGATGAACACAGCTAACGGCTCTCTCATATCCATGCCTCGCACAGCCTCCGCTTCATTTTAACTCAGCCAAATTTGCAACTTGGTTTGTCCAGTAGCATCTGATGGGTGTAACACCTGCAGCTGAAAAGTCCAGGCCTGAAAATGGCTGGTGTGATTTCTTCTTGTTCTTAGAAATCAGCTGTGTATGTCAATCACCTCAAGCCGGCCTGCTGGAAAATGAGAGATTACATGAAGAAAGTCAGTAGCCCATCCAAGACTATTCTAGACTAGCTGGAGTCAGACATGGCCTAAACCAGCTGCCCTAGTAGCCAGAGGGGACTGCAGAGGAGAGAGCATGGAACAGGCCACCTGACACACAGGAGTGTGTGCTTTGTCTTAAGGGGTATTTGTTATGCAGCAGTGGCTTGCTAATGCATGTCTGTGTCCTTAGAAAAAAGACTTAAAAATGTATCCAATACTTTCATATGGTGTTTTCTTTTTATAGTTCTTAAAGTTTTATAGTTCTTCCCTGACTCTAATGATTTAACTTGCTGAGCTTTTTGAGTGCACATTTATTCCAACAAAATTTTGTATGGTTTTAATTTTTTAAAAACAAATATACTCCTATCTATAACTTATCTATATTAAATGTAGATGTATAGTAGCTATGTTTATTTCTTAAGATTTATTATTTTTTTATTTTTTATGTGATAAGTAAAATTTTAAGAAAGAATATGTCATTTCTACTCTTTTGTGATTTATTTTGTTACTATTTTCTAGAGTTCTTGGTTAAACAACTCCTTTTCATACTAAAAATACATTAAAACTATAGACTTCATTTAGTTCAGCTATGACAGAATCCCATGTTTAAAGTTAATTTTCCTCTGTCTCACTACACGTGATGCCCACTCAGAAAATGCATCAGTTGCTGGGAGGTCACAGTAAGTATAGCATAGAGCAGTCATGAACTGGCCAAAGATGGATTCTGCCTGTGGGGGGCTCCTGGGGGGGTGGGGGAATGTTAAAGTGTTTTCCTGTTGAAAGCAACTGGGAAGTCATTGCTTTTTAATAAGAATATATAGGTAATAATGATCTAAAGCTCTTTGGTACAAGCAACCCCGCAATGACTTTTCATTTTACTCCTGGTGGTGCCCATGTCCATGCAGCCACCCAGCATACAGGTGGCTTCTGGTGGTGCCCACATCCATGGGCTATGTACTGTGTGGGAGGATTTCTCCTGGTGGTGCCCATGTCCATGCAGCCACCTGGCATGCAGGCTGGCTTCCCGGTTTGTGCAGATTCTGCCTCAGTCTGTGTTTTTGTTGTTTGTCACATCTTGGCCAGAAAAGATTTCATGTGAACTTTCATCAGAAAGTCACTAAGAATTTCAGCTTTTTAAAATTATCAGTAATATAATTAGTTCATAATTTTTTGACATGCCTTATCCAATTTCACTAGATTTTAAGATTAATAAACACTAGAAGAAAGGGGAATTAGTGATGGTCTGTTGATCAGCTGGAGCAAACGATTGCTTGTCAAAATGATGATGTGAAGAAGGAAAAATGTTTTGGGTAAATAAGTATCTTGTGTAACTATAAACCTGCATCTGATTCTGACATAAATAGGAGGATATTGCTTGATTTCTATTGAGAGGAAGCATTCTGGAATAGGTAAACCACAGGGGTACCCATGGTGACTGCTTGGCAAGGTGGCTTTAATATAGCTGCATCCCCCTTCTGGTAGGGTATCAAGACCCCTGCCAATGTTGGGTTACTATTGTTTTGGGGTTTTTCCCTGCGGGATGCTCACAAATATGAAAGAAAATGCCCACATGTTCTGAGGTAGAAATCTAGAGCTCAAGAAGCAAGTCTTTTTGCTTAGTCTTAGTCACATATATGATGATAGTTGTGGACATGTCACTTCAGTACATATGTGGTACATGTCGTTGTCACCTAATGACTTGTAGGTTTCTGCCTGTCAGGGTTTAAGTACAAGTTATAGACACCACTCTGCAGAGAGCCCTGTGTTTGATGATTTCCCTACTCCCCAAGATCACTGGGATATTTCTGTATGCCTTTGTTCCATGTCTGCAAGTTTTTATCTTAAATACCCGTGCCCCCCCCCCCCCCCCCCCCCCCGAGAACTGCCCTCAGAGCCCTGGAGTACTCTGTAAGCACACAGTCCCCTTCCGGTTCTTCCCTGTGGCCCATGGCTGGTGGTAGACAATAGTAAGTTTGAAAACCCTGCTCAGCTGAGGTCCGTTTTTGAGATGTATTTTGCCCTCCAGAGGACTTGAGTGGTGCTGTCTAGGGCTGGAGCTCTGCCTATAAACATGGCTTCTCTCAGCCTCTTCCCTTTTCCATGGTCACATTTCCTGTCCTCTTATTGGTCATTCCCAGAAACGCCTCCTCAATAAATCCTCAATTCAGAGTCTGTTCTGGGTAAACTGACCCTAGGCATGGCTCAAGTCACTCAAGAAAGGGGATGATCATGGAAGGATCATGAACCAGAAGCCACCATTAAATTTATGATTATAATGCCATAGTCACAAACCAAGGCTCAGGAAGCTTCTGTCACTATGGCCACACCTACTTCTAGTAGGCAAAACTTTTGACTGTCAACAGAATCATGCACATGTTCACTATTGAATAGACCCCATCTACAGCTGTAACTTCCTAGAAGCCACAGCAAGGTGGTGAACCGGAAGGTTCCAACTTATCCTTGCAAACTCAGCTAACTGGCTGAGCCAATTTCAAATGTAGAACCTAGCTTCAAGGGAATTTGGAGAAACTTTCCTTTCCTGCCCATGTGATATAAGGGAACACTTGAAGGAAGTGGGTATTGAAGCTGGTTGCCAGTCAATCTCAACAGTGGCAGAAGGCAAGAGAAAATGGCATGTCTTCACTTCAGGAACGTTTTTGTATTGTTTTTATGTTTGTTTGTTTGCATGGAAAGTTGTCTCTTGCTCTCAGTCCCCGCCGGGCCACAGATCTGGTTCTTTGTGTGTGTGATGCTTGTGTACGTGTTTGTGTGTGTGCACGTGTTGTGTTTGTGATGTCTTCCTCGGTTACTTTCTTCCTTGTAATTTGTTTATTTGTTGTGATGGGGTTTTACTACACAGCTCTGGAAAGCCTGGAATTCGCTATGTAGACCAGACTGGCCTCAAATACATAGTCATCTGACTGCCTCTGCCGTCTAAGTGCTGGGGTTAAAATATGTGGGTCCCTATGCCCAGCTTCCACATTATTTTTTAAGAGTCTCTTTACTGGACCTGGAACTTACCATTCCAGGTAGGCTGGCTGAGAGCTCCTGGGAGCCACATGACTCTTCCCCCGACACTGGGATACAGATGCTCACAGCTGGCCATGCCCAGCATTTTCCGTGGGTCCTATGAATCCCAAGTTCTTATGATGAAGTAGCTTAGAAAACATTCTTTTGTTTGTTTTTTGTTTTTCAAGACAGGGTTCTCTATGTAGCCTTTGTTGTCCTGGGACTGACTTTGTAGACTACGCTGGCCTTGAAATCACAGAGATCCACCTGTCTTTGCCTCCCAAGTACTGATATGAAAGGTGTAAATCACCATGGCCTGGAATGGAAAATATTCTTTAGGGAGTAATTCCTTGATCTATGTGTCACAATATTTTTCTAAATTTATTTTACACCCTGACTTCAGTTTCTGTCCCCTCCTTTTCCTATTCCTTCCTCCCTACCTCTCCTCTTCCCCAAATCCATTTCTCAGTTTCTTTTCAGAAAGAGGCAGGCCTTCCATGGGTATCAACAAAGCATGATGTATCAGGTTCTGGTAAAACTAAGCAGCTCCTCTTCTATTTAGGGTGGCCAAGGCAATCCAAGCCAAAGCATTAGGAACAGTCCCCGCTCCTAATGTTAGGAGTCCCACAAATAAACCAAGGTAACACAACTGACCTGAGGGCTTAGGTCAATCCCATGCAGGCTCCCTTCTTGTTGATTTAGATTCATAAGTGAATATTAACTGAATAAGAACATACCATATTTGTGTTTTGGGACCTGGGTAATTTCATTCAGGATGATTTTATTTTTAGTTCCATCCATTTGCCTTCAAATTTCCTGATGTCACAGCTGAGTAATATGCCATTGTGTAATTGTACCACATTTTCTTTATCCATTCTTTGGTTGAGGGGCATCTAGATTATTTCCTGAGTCTGACTATTATGAATAATGAACATAGTTAAGCAAGTGTTCTGTGGTATAATTGAGCATCCTTTGGGTATATGCCCAAAAGTGGTATCACTGAGTCTTAAGGTAGATTGATTCCAAATTTTTTGAGAAACCACCATATTGTTTTCCAAAGTGGCTGTACAGGTTTACACTCCCATCAGCAATGGAGGAGTGTTCCCCTTGCTCCACATCCTCTTCAGTGTGAACTGTTTCTTGTGTTTTTGATCTTAGCCATTCTGACAGATTTAAGACAGAATCTGAGTTGTTTTGACTTGCATTTCCCTGATGGCTAAGGTTACTGAACATTTCTTTGTGTTTCTCTGCCATTTGAGAATTTTCTGTTCAGAATTCTGTTTAGGTCCCATTTTTAAATTGTATTATATGTTTTTTTTATGTATTGTTTCTTGGAGTTTTTTTTAATATATTTTTGAGATCATCCCTCTGTAGGACAAAGGGTTGGTGAAAGTGTTTTCCAATTCTGTGGGCCGCTGGTTTTCCCCCCATTTATTAATTGTTGATCTTAGTCTGTGTTGCTAGTGTTCTACTCCTGTGCCAATGTGTTGAAGGCTATTCCCCACTTTCTTCTATCAGGTTCGGTGTAACTGGATTTATGTTGCGAGCTTCGGTTCACTTGAACTTGAGTTTTGTACAGACTGATAGATTTAGACCTATTTGCTTTCTTCTACATGATGAAATCTAGTTATGTCATTACCATTTGTTGAAGAAGCTTTTCTTTTCCATTGTAAAATTTTGGATTTTTTTTGGGGGGGGTCAAAAATCAGTTGTGCATATATGGTAGGCTTTCTCTTTTAGGCCACCAATCAGCTCCCAAATCATGACACAGAGACTTCTTATTAGTTGTGAATGCTCGGCCTTGCTTAGGCTCATTTCTGGCTAGCTCTTATGACTTAACCTGTTCATCTACCTTTGCCCTTAGGGCTTCTTATTCTTTTCCCCTCTGTATTTCTTTCTTTTGCTGCTTCTCCTGTCTGCTGTCTGGCAGGTGCCTGGCTTCCAGACTTGAGCATGTCTCTCTCCTTTTCCCTCCTTATCATTTTCCTGTTCTCCTGGAGCCTATATTTCTCCTATTTATTTTCTCTCCCTTCCAGCCCCACCTACTCCTCTCCTGCCTTGCTATTGATTATTCAGCTTTTTATTAGACCAATCAGATCCTTAGGCAGGCAAAGTGAAACAGAGGCTACACATCTCTACATAATTGAATACACATTGTATACCATTAAGCAAATGCAGCATGTACAAATGTAACACATATTTACATAGTTAAAATAACATTCCACAGCATGCATAGGTGTGTGGATTTATGTCTGGGTCTTCCATTTGATTCCACTGACCCACTGTCTGTTTTTATGCCAACACCATGCTGTTTTTATTCTTATAGCTCTGTAGTAGAGTTTGAAATCAGGGATGGTGATACCTCTGGCAGTTCTTTTATTATACAAGATTGTTTTGGCACTTCTAGGCTTTTTGTTTTTCCATATGAAGTTGAGTATTGTTCTTTCAAGGTCTGTAAAGAATTGTGTTGGATTTTGATGGGGATTGCATTGAATCTATGGGTTGCTTTTGGTAAGATGGCCATTTTTACTATGTTAATTCCACAGATCATCTTTCCATCTTCTGATATCGTCTCCATTTTCTTTCTTCAAAGACTTGAAGTTCTTGTCATATAGATCTTTCAGTTGCTTGATTCGAATCACCCCAAGATATTTTATGTTGTTTGTGGCTACCATGAACTGTGTTTCCCCCCACCCCTGATTTTCTTCCCAACCTTTTCATCATTTGTATATTAAAAAAAACTACTGATTTTTAGTTAATCTTGTATCCAGCTGCTTTTCTTAAGGTGTTTATCAGTTTATCAGCTGGTAGAATTTTGGGGGTTGCTTATGTATACTACCATATTATCTGCAAATAATGAAAATTTGATTTCTTCTTTTCCAATTATATCTCCTTGGTCTCCTTTTGTTGTCTTATGTTCTAGCTGGAACTTTGAGTTCTATATTTAATAGATATGGAGAGAATGGACAGCCTTGTCTTGGTCCTAATTTTAGTGAAATTGCTTTAAGTTTCTCCCCATTCAATTTAATGTTGGCTGCTGGTTTGCTGTATGTTGCTTTTATTATATTTATGTATGTTCTTTGTATTGATGATATCTCTAAGACTTTTATCATGAAGGGGTGTGGATTTTGCCAAAGCTCCCCTCCCCCAGCATCTAATGAGCTGATCATGTTGGTTTTTTTTTTTTTTCCTTCAGTTTGGTTATATAGTGGGTTAAGTTGTCATATTTTTTTTTTTACTGAGCCATCCCTGCATCTCTGGGATGAAACCCACTTGATCATGGGTGATTTTTTTCATGTGTTCTAGGATTTGGTTTTATTGAGTATTTTTGCACCAATGTTCATGAGGGAAATTGATCTGTAATTCTCTTTCTTTGTTGAGTTTTTGTGTGGTTTGGGTATCAGAATAACTGTGGCTTTCTAAAAAGAATTTGGCAATGGTCTTTCTGTTTCTATTTTGTGGAGTAATTTGAAGAGTGCTGGTGCTAGCTCTTCTTTGAAAGTCTGGTAAAACTCTGTGTTGAAACCATGTGGCCCTGGGCTTTTGTTTGGGAGACTTTTAATGACTGCTTCTATTTTCTTAGGGGTTAGTGGTCTGTTTAAGTTGTTTATCTGATCTTGGTTTAACTTTGGTTAGTGGTATGTATCAAGGAAAATTTTCATTTCTTTTAGATTTTCCAATTTTGTGGAGCATAGGTTTTGAACTATGACCTAATGATTGTCTGGATTTCCTTAGTGTCTGTTGTTATGTCCCCCTTTTTGTTTCTGATTTTGTTAATCTGGATATTCTTTCTCTGACTTTTAGTTAGTTTGGATAAGGGTTTTCTATCCTGTTGATTTTTTTCAAAGAACCAAGTCTTTGTTTCAATGATTCTTTGTATTGTTATCTTTTATTAATTTTAGCCCTCAGATTGATTATTTCCTGCCGTCTACTCCTCTCGGGCGTGTTTGCTTCTTTTTGCTTTAGATCTTTCAGGTGTGCTGTTAAGTCAATAGCATGAGATTTCTCCAAATTCTTTATGCAGGAACTTAGTGCTATACACTTTTCCTCTTTCATTGCGTCTTATAAGTTTGGGTTTGCCGTGCATTCATTTTCATTGAATTCTAGGGAATCTTAAATTTCTTTCTTTCTTCCTTGACCCAGTGGTAGTTCAGCTGAGAGTTGTTCAGTTTCCATGTGTTTGTAGGCTTTCTGTTGTTTGTGTTGTTAAACTCCAACTTTGATCCATGGTGATCTCATAAAATACAGGGGGGTTATTTTAATTATTTTTTTTTATCTCTTAAGACTTGCTTTGTTACCAAATACGTCTTCAATTTTGGAGAAGATTCAATGAGTTGCTAAGAAGAAGGTATATTCTTTGGTGTTTGGGAAAAATGTTCTGTGGATATATGTTATGTCCATTTGAGTCATAGCATGTTAGTTTCATTATTTATCTGTTAAGTTTCTGCCTGGATGACCTATCCATTGGTGAGAGTGGAGTACTGAAGTCTCCCACTATTGATGTGTAGTGTTCAATGCGTGATTTAAGCTTTAGTAATATTTCTTTTACAAATGTGGGTGCCCTTCTGTTTGGGGCATAGATGTTCAGAATTGAGAGATCATCTTGGTAGATTTGTCCATTGATATATATGAAATGTCATTCTCTTTTGGTTAATTTTAGCTTGAAGTCTATTTTGTTAGATATTAGGATAGTTACACCAGCTTGTTTCTTAGGTCTGTTTGGAAAATCTTTTCCCAACCCTTTACTCTGAAGTAATGTCTGTCTTTGATGTTGAGGTGTGTTTCTTATATGCAGAAGGGTGGATCCTGTTTTTATATCCACTCTGTCATCCTGTGTCTTTTTATTGATGAATTGAGTCTATTGATATTGAGAGATAGTAATGATCAGTGATTGTTAGTTGCTGTTATGTTTTGTTGTTGTTGTTGTGTATGTGTTTCCCTTTTTTTGGTTTTGCTGGTGGGTGGTTATCTATTGCCTGTGTTTCTGTGGGCATAGATAACGTCCCTAGGTTGGAGTTTTTCTTCTGTACCTTCTGTAAAGCTGGAGTTGTAATAGATATTTATTAAATTTTAGTTTGTCATAAAAGAACTTGTTTTCTCCATCTATGGTAATTGAAAGTCTTGCTGGGTTTAGTCGTCTGGGCTGGGTTTCTCTGAGTCTACAAGAAGACTGTCCAGGCTCTTCTGGCTTTTAGAGAAGTTGGGTGTAATTCTTACAGATCTACCTTTATATGTTACTTAACCTTTTTTCTTTGTAGCTTTCAATATTTTTTTTCTTTATTCCATATGTTTAGTGTTTGATTATTATGTGGCAAGGGGACTTTTGGGGGGGCAGTCTATTTGTTACTCTATAAGCATCTTGTGCATTTATAGATGTATCCTTCTTTAGGTTGGGAAAATTTTCTTCTATGGTGTTGTTGAATATATTTTCTGGGTCTTGATTCTTCTCCTTCTTCTATTCTTATTATTGCTAGGTTTGGTCTTTTCATAGTGTCCTAGATTTCCTGGGTGTTTTGTGACAGGAATTTTTTAGATTTAACATTTTTTTTTGATCAATAAATCTATTTCCTCTATACCTTCTGTCTTTTATCTCTTGCATTCTGTTGGTGATGCTTGCATCTGTAGTTCCTGTTTGCTTACCCAGATTATCCATTTCCAGAATCCTCTCAGTTTGTGTTTTCTTTATTGCTTCTAATTTCATTTTCAGGGCTTGAATCATAATACAGATCAAAGTTGGTCTTAATAAAAACCTGGAACTAGATATCAGGGAAAGATCAGAGAGACAAAGGAGCCAGCCTGCTATTAGAGAGGCTGGGCTCCTGTCTCCTCCCGCCTTATATTCCTTTCTCAAACTCCCTAGTGCTGGGATTAAAGGTATATGCTGCCACTGCCTGGCCTCTGTTGTTAACTAGTGGCTGGCTTTGCCCTCTGATCTTCAGGCAAGCTTCATTTGTTAGAGCATAAACTATCACCACACTAAACAGTTTTTTTTTTTAAAAAAAAAAAAAAAAAAAAAAAAAAAAAACCAAAAAAACAACCCTCCCCCCTTTTTTCCCTTGATTTTCTTGACACTCATTAAGAGAGTAATTGATTTCCCTCAGGCTTTTGGTTGTCTTTTCCTCATTTCTGGTATTTCCTCCTTAAGGACCTCTGCTATCTTCATAAAGGTATTCTTAAGGTCGTTTTCTTGTGCTTGAGCAGTGTTGGAATGTTCACGTCTTGCTGTTGTAGCATAGCTGGGCTCTGGTGGTGCCGCATTGCCCCTTTTGTTACTGTGTTCTTAGACTCCATTTAGGCATCTGGACTTGGGTGATTATAAGTCTAGGTGTTAATTCCTCTTTGTCTTTGTTGGATGGGTTTTTTTGTTCATTGATTTATGTTTCTTCTGTGGTCTTCTGACCCAAGTGGCCAACGGTCTGGTGACTGGTAAGTCTTCAGGGTCAGTAGGGTCTCTCCACTATGGGTTTTTTTGTTTTTGTTTTTGTTTTTGTTTTTGTTTGTTTGTTTGTTTGTTTGTTTTGTTTTTTTTGTTTGTTTGTTTGGTTTTTTTTTTGTGTCCCTTGATTGGGTTTTGGCCTCCGGTAAAGCTGAAGTCTTCTTGGGCCTTTAGATCCAGCCTGGCCTTCAGTAAAGCCTGAGTCTTTTTCTGGGGTACCTAGGGTCAGCCTGGCCTCCATTAAAGCTGCTGCGGCTCTTCTGACTAGTGTGTACTGTATGTGGGCCTATAGGGTCTGCCAGAGTCCTGGGGAAGGACAGTTGTGGCTGGTATGGGGACAGGACCCAGCAGTGGCAGGGCCAGGGACTAGCTGGGATGGTGTTGGGGAAGGATTGCTGGAGGCAGAATCCAGGTAGGGATGTGTCACAGTTCTTAGCACAAACACACGTTTAGGTGTGAGCCAAATGTTTACAGCACATTGTGCCAGGCACTGTGCTAATCTTATTTTCTGCCTCTTTATATGAGTTCAGAGTGACCTTCTCATTGATCTCTTGGATGGACACAAGGGAATGGACACCTTTTGTGTTGTTTACTCACTCTGGAATAGCAAACAGATTTACCATTGGTAACAGAAGCAAAGCAGCCCAGAGGGGATACCCTAGCACAGACCAGTCAGGTCCAGGGAGAAAGACCCTCATGGGAAAACAGAAGACAGCCTGAGCTCTACCTCACTGGGAAGGCTTGCTCCTGACTTTACAGTTCAAGCTTGTGTGCATAGTTCATTGAATAGACAGTACATACATGTGGTTTCAAGTTCTCTGTAACCATTTTTTGTGTCTTTATGTGTGTTGAGTATATGTATGTGTATTCATGTATGTAACTGCATGTGGAAGTCAGATTTCATCATGTTTGAGACAGGATCTTTTGTTCTCTATCTCATGTACCAGGCTACCTAGTGCACTAGGTTCTTGGGATTCTTTCTGTGTCTGCAATCTCACTGTGTGAGCACTGGGACTTGAGATGCATGCTACCTGTTCAGATTTATGTGGTTTCTGGATATCCGTTCCTCGTGCTTACATGCTTTACTTACTGAGCCATTTCTCCAGTTCTTAATGATTTTTTATGTGATCTTTATTATCTTGACTAAATGAATTCGTTAATAGTGTTACATGTGGGTTTCTGTATATATATCAGAGTAGGGAAAAAAATCTCATGAACTGACCAATAAACACACTTCCTCAGGGAATTCCCCTGGACAGACGTGTGCAACCAGTTGCATTATTTTAAAATATCCCGAAAGAGAATGGGGTAGTGATTGGATGATGTATTGAAAAATAGTAAAGCCAATGTATTTTCAAATTTGTTCTATACCAGGGACTGTGATAGGGACATTATGCCATATGGTTCTTACCACTCTAGAGGTTTTAACTGAATTTTACAAATCAGTGTCCTCAGAAGAATGGCCGGTTAATAACACCATGTTTCAGAGTAAGACAACGCACAGCAATGTCTTGTTCCCAGGCTGTGTTCTCAGTTACTCCACTGGCAAAAGCCAGTGCTGACTAATTGTCTAATCATGTTTCTAGCCCTTAATTGTTGCTTTCTGTTTCCTTGTGGCCGGAGGTTTACTTTAATTTTTCCTGTGGTCGATGGTCCATGACATAAGATTCCACAGTCATATACTGTAAGTGCAAAATGCTTAAGTGGATGGCCAAGAACAACTTCCCTTTCAGATTACAATCACTTGAGACATTGGCCTTTAGATACCAAGCTTGTATTTACAGTTGGACTGGATAAACACTCCTAGATATTCCTAGCTGTTCATTTTATTCTAAAAATGTTTTAAGGATGTTTCAGGCAGAGTCCTAGACACTGGGGATGTTGACAAAAATCTTTGTTTTATGAGGCCTCCATTCCCACTGGGACACATGAATAAATTGAGTTGGGTACATCTGCTATGGAAAGTCAGCCGAAGGGCAGTGTTTGCAATGTTGAAGCAGCAGCAGGTTTCCACATTCGTGAGTGGGGAAGATATCTTTTGAAGAGGGGTTCCAGAAAGCTTTAGAATCAGGTAGCACTTGAGCAAGGACCTGAAATAAACTGAGGGAGGCAAGTTCTGGTGGCAGTACTTTTTGTGTAGAGATGTGAGCAGGCATAAAGGTCCTTTGAGACCAGCAAGGAAGCTGCTGATGTGGCAGTGGTATGAAGGTGTGGGTGGGGGTGGGGATGGCTTGAGTTGATAAAGGCAGGATCATAAGGAGTCTCTTAGGCCTTGATAAAGAGAAACTTTATTCAGAGTAAGATAGTGTGGGGCACTTTTTTTTATTTAAGATTTTGTTTAAAACTTATTTTACATACCAACCACAGATACCCTTCTCATCCCTCCACCTGCCCCTCCAGGACTTAGCCCCCTTCCCATCACCCCCTCTGAAAAGGTAAGACCTCCCATGGGAAGTCAGCAAAGCCTGGTACATTCAGTTGAGGCAGAACCAAGACCCTCCCGCCCTGCATCAAGGCTGTGCAAGGTGTCCCACCATCAATAATGGGCTCCGAAAAAGCCAGCTCACGCACCAGGGATAGATCCTGCTCCTACTGCCAGGGATCTTGTGGACATTTTTAACAGAGGTAATATGGTGTGGATCACTTTCCAGGAAGGTCACTGTAGCTTGGGGGGCTAACCTAAACACACTATGTAAACCAGGTGGCCTTGAACCCAAGGAATCAGACTTCTGGGGCCTCTTGAATGTGCCACCACACTTGGCTTTTGTTTTGTTTTGTTTTGAGATGTATGCATTTAGCACTTGGATTTTTTTAATTTTTAAGTTTAATTTTTAAAAATATATACATATATATTTGTTAATTGGTACATAACAATTATGCATATTTTTTGATAGAATGTGGCATTTTTGTTCTGGTGTATGGTGTGTATCAATCACATTATAAATTTTATTTGATTTTTAAAGACAGAAGAAATGATAGCATGTTGATTTGTTGAAGGGATCCATCTTATAGAAGAACACTTTCCTTAAATTGGAGTGCAAATTGTCCACCTTTAAAATCACTTGCCCTAAAAATCCCGTGTTCCAGTGTTTTTTTGTTTGTTTGGCTGTTCTGTCACTGACTTTTCTGTTACTCAATGCCCCAGGGATAGAGCTAAGCACATGTTTTTAGCATGCAGCTATTTCTCCAGCATCCCAGGAAATGCAGTGTGTGTCACATCACAGAGGCATGATGCTTGCACCATGGAATCTGTTTCATTTAGACATGGAAATTTGTTTTTTCAGTGAGATAGAACTCTCCCTAGTTTCTTATTCAGTTAAGGCTGATGGGTGGTTCTCCCAAGTCCTCTAGTTTTGAAAATAGACCCATATACTTAACTCCCCATCACCAACATGCACATCTAGATCTAAATATTAAATGGCTTCCTTCACACAAGTTATTAGAATTGAATCCACATAGTATTGACCATTTGGATATCAATCAATTCTTGCCAGGCAGACTTCATTAAATTTTCTGTATTGTTTTTTTTTTTCCTCCATTGAATCCCTTCTTCAGAATTTTCAGATGAGCACTGATAATAAACCTTTGAGGGAAAATAATCATTTGATTTATGACTTGGAATTCTAGGACACCAACTCACAAGAATAGCCAGCAAATTCCACATCAGCCATTGGAATAGTCTAATTTAAAAGGCCTATGCATGGGAAGCCTCCTTCCCAGTTCACAGCTGACTAAGAGCTGACTAAGAGCCAGCTAAGAGCCAATGAAGACCCCACCAAGAACGACTCCTGTGACAACTGGAGACACACAGCTCCTTGGACTGCAGCCAACTACAAGCCGAATAAGAGAGCAGCCCCTGCAGTTACTGGAAACACTCAGCCCCTAGGATCACAACTAAGAGTTAAGAGTAAACCAAGGAAGCAATGGGCTGACCCCAGTGCAAGAATACACATAGCAATATATAGAACAACAAGACACCATTAGAAAAAGCAGGCGGCTCTACAGCATTAAGAGCTGAGCATAACAATTAAGAGGAAACAGAAGGAAACACCCTTTAAAACAACTTAATGAAGATAATAGAAGCTTTAAAAGAGGATATAAAAACTCCCTTAAAGAAATAGAAGAAAATACAAACAAAAATTGGAAGAGATAAACAGATCCCTGAAAGAAAATGAAGAAAAAGAAAGCAAACAGGTGAAAGAAACATTCCAGGAATTAAAAAAAATTGAAATAGAAGCAATAAAGAAGGCACAAACCAAGGCAAAGCTGGAATTAGAAAGCCTGAAGAAACTATGTGAACAGTAGATGCAAGCATAGCCAACAGAATGCAAGAGATGGAAGAGAGAATATCTGGAGTGGAAGATTCAATAATGGAAATAAGATACGCCAGTTAAAGAAAACACTAAAACCAAGAAAGTCGTAACACAAAATGTCCAGGAAATCTGGGAACCAAGAAAAGACCAAACCTGAAAATAACTGGAATCAAAGAAGAAAAATACCAGCTAAAGACACAGAAAATATATTTAACAAAATCAGAGAATACTTTCCCAAACTTAAATAAGTAAATGACTATAAAGATACAAGAAGCTTACAGAACACCAAATAGACTAGATCTCCCTCCCACAAAAAAAAAAAAAAAAAAAAAAAACTGCTTGCCACATAATAATCAAGCCACTAGCCCCACAGAACAAAGAAAAAAATACTAAGAGCTGCAAAGGAAAAAAGACCAAATTACCTATAAAGGCAGACCCATCAGAATAACACCTGACTAATGGAAACAATGAAAGCAAGAAGGTCCTGGTCAGATGTTATACAGACACTAAAAGACCATGGCTGCCAACCCAGACTACTTACTATATTTACTATATCCAGCAAAACTGTCAATCACTATAAGTGGAGTAAATAAGATAATTTCACAACAAAACCAGATTTAAACAATATCCACAAATCTGGCCCTACTGAAAGCACTAGAGGGAGAACTCCAACCTAAGGAAACCAGATACATCCATAAAACCACAATTGATAAATCCCACAGAATAAAAACCCAAAGAAGGGAAATACACACAAGCTACCACCAAAAATAACAAGAAATAACAATCATTTGTCATTAATATACCTTAATATCAATGGACTCAATTCACCTATAGAAAGACACGCCCTAAAACAATCGATACAAAAACAGAAGCCATCCTTCTGCTGCATACAAGAAACACACCTCAACTTCAATGATAGACACAGGCTCAGAGTAAAGTGTTGGGAAAAGACATTCCAATCAAATGGTCCTAAGAAACAAGCTGATAGCCATCCTGGTATCTAACAAGAGAGACTTCAAACTAAAGTCAATCAAAAGAGATCAGGACAGAAATTGCTCATTCATCTTAGGAAAAATCCACTAAAATGAAGTCTCAGTCCTGAGTATCTATGCCCCCAACACAAGGGCACCTACACATACAAAAGAAACACTACTAAAGCTTAAACCGCACATCAAACCCCACACACTAATAGTGAAAAACTTCAGTACCCACATTCACCCTTGGATAGGTCAACCAGACAGAAACTCAATAGAGAAATAAGGGATCTAAGAGACATTATGACCCAAATGGACTTAATAGATATATACAGAACCTTCCACCCAAACACAAAGGAATATACATATTTCTCAGCATCCTATGGAAGTTTCTCCAAAATTGATCACATACTTGGTCGTAAAGCAAATATCAATAGATACAAAAAAATGGGAATAACACCTTGTATCATATCAGACCACCATGGCCTAAAGCTAGAGTTCATTAACAAAAAACACAGAAAGCCTACAAACTCATGGAAGCTAAACATCTCTCAGTTGAACCATCTCAGGGTCAAGGAAGAAATTAAGAAAGAAATCACAGACTTCCTATAATTTAATGAAAATGAATCCACAACATACACAATCTTATGAGACACAATGAAAGCAGTGTTAAGAGGAAAACTCACAGTTCTAGATGCCTATATGGAAACCTAGAGAAATCTCACACAAGAGACCTAACAGCACAGCTGAAGGCTTTAGAACAATTAGAAAAAATCACCCAGAAGGAGTAGATGGCAGGAAATAATCAAACTCAGGGCTGAGATTAATACAATAGAAACAAAGAGAACAATACAAAGAATCAATGCATCAAAGAGTTGTTTCTTTGAGAAAGTCAACAAGATAGATAAACCCTTATCCACACTAACCAAGAAGCAGAGAGAGAGAGAGAGAGAGAGAGAGAGAGAGAGAGAGAGAGAGAGAGAGAGAGAGAGAGAGAGAGAGAGAGAGAGAGTATCCAAGTTAACAGAATCAGAAATGAAAGAGCAACATAACAACAGACACCCAGGAAATCCAGAGAGTTATCAGGATTATATCAGAATTATACTTTGAAAATCTATACACTACTAAAATGGAAAACCTAAAAGAAATTGACAGCTTTCTGGATAGGTATCACTTACCAAAATCAAATCAAGATCAGATTAATGACCTAAACAGACCTATTAACCCCCCCCCAAAAAAAAAGTGAAGCTGTTATTAAGAGACCCAGGACCAGATGGTTTCAGGGCAGAATTATACCAGACAAAGAAGAACTAATACCAATACTCCTCAAACTGTTCCTTCCATACAGTAGAAATTGAAGGAACGTTGCTGAACTCTTTTTTTATGAGGCCACAATCACCCTGATTCCCAAGCCACTCAAAGATGTAACAAAGAAAGAGAATTACAGTCCAATCTCCCTCATGAACATTGATGTGAAAATAATCAATAAAATTCTGGCAAAGTGAATCCAACAACATATTAAAAACATCATCCACCACGATCAAGTAGGCTTCGTCCCAGAGATGCAGGGATGGTTCAACGTATGAAAAACTGTGAATGCCATCCATCATATAAACAAACTGAAAGAAAAAAAAAAAAAAACACATGATCATCTCATTGGATGCTGAAAAAGCCTTTGACAAAATCTAAGACTCCTTCATGATAAAAGTCTTGGAAAGATCAGGAATACAGGGAAAATACCTAAATGTAATAAAGGGATATACAGCAAGCCAACAGTCAACACCAAACTAAATGGAGAAACACTCAAAGCAATCCCACTAAAATCAGGAATAAGACATGGCTGTCCTCTCCATATCTGATAAATATAGTTCTCAAAGTTTTAGCTAAAGCAATAAGAGAACAAAAGGAGATTTTTTGTTTGGAAAAATTGGAAATGAAGAAGTCCAAATATCTCTGTTTGCAGATGACATGCTCATGTACATAAATGATGCCCAAAATTATACCAGGGAACTCCTACAGCTGATAAACACCTTCAGCAATGTAGCAGGGTACAAGATTAACTTAAAAAAAAAAAAAAAAAACAATAGCCCTCCTATACACTAAGGATAAAAGGGCTGAAAAAGAAATAAGGGAAACATTACCCTTTATAATAGCTGCAAGTAGCATTAAATATCTTGGCGTAACTCTAAACAAAGAAATAGCTGACCTGTTTGACAAAAACTTTAAGTCACTGAAGAAAGAAATTTGAAGAGGATATCAGAAAATGGAAAGATCTCCCATGCTCCTGGATAGGTAGGATCAACATAGTAAAACTGGCAATTTTTCCAAAGCGATTCAATAAAATCCTCATAAAAATTCCAACACAATTTTTTACAGACTTTGAAAGAACAATACACAACTTCATATGGAATAACAGGAAACCCAGGATTGCCAAAACAATCCTGCTCAATAAAAGAACTTCAGGAGGAATCACTATCTCTGACTTCAAGCTATACTATAGAGCTACAGTAATAAAAACAGTCTGGTACTGGCAAAAAAACCAGACTGGTGGATCAATGGAATTGAATCGAAGACCCCAACATTAACCCACTCACTCGTGAACACTTGATTTTTGACTAAGAGATCAAAAATATTCAATGGAAAAAAAGATAGTATCTTCAACAAATGGTGCTGGCATAACTGGATGGTAGTATGTAGAAGAATGCAAATAGATCCAAACCTATCACCCTGCACAAAACTCAAATCCAAGTGGATCAAAGACCTCAACATAAACCCAGACACACTGAACTTAACAGAAAAGAAAGTAGGAAATACCCTCCAAAGCATTGTCACAGGTGACAACTTCCTAAATATAACACCAGTAGCACAGACACTAAGAACAACAATCACTAAGTGGGACCTCCTGAAACTGAGAAGCTTCTGTAAGACAATGGACACAGTCAATAAGACAAATGACACTCTATAGAATGGGAAAAGATCTTCACCAACCCTACATCTGACAGAGGACTGATCTCTAAAATATATAGCGAACTCAAGAAAATAGAGCTCAAAAACCTAAATAACCTAATTAAAAAATGAGGTTCAGAGCTTAAAAGGGAATTCTCAACAGAAGAATTGCAAATGGCTGAAAGGCACTTTTAAAATTCCTCAAAATCTCTAGCCATCAGAGAAATGTAAATCAAAACAACTTTGAGATACCACCTTACACCTGTCAGAATGGCTAAGATCAAAAACACAGATAATAGCCTATGCTGGACAGGATGTGAAAGAAGGAGAACACCCCTCCATTGCTGGTGGGAGTGTAAACTTGTACAGCCACTCTGGAATGCAGTATGGCAGTTCCTCAGAAATCTGGGTATCAATCTCCTCAAGGATCCAGCAATACCACTATTGGGAATATACCCAAAGGATGCACATTTGTACCCCAAAGGCATTAACTATCTTCATAGCAGCATTATTTATAATAGCAAGAACTTGGAAACAACATAGATACCCCTTAACTGAAGAATGGATTAACAAACTGTGGTACATCTACACAATGGAGCAGTACTCAGCAGAAAAAAAAAATACCTCCTAAAACAAATGGATGGATTTGGAGAATATCCTCCTGAGTGAGGAATCAAAAACCCAGAAAGATAGTCACGGGATGTTCTCACTCCAAAGTAGACTTTAGACAAAAAGCAAAAAATACCCAAACTGCAAACCACAACCCTGAACAGTTTGGGATCAAAAGGAACTTAAGAGAGATATCCAGGGATTCCCCTAGGAAGAGAAAATAGAGAAGATCTCCTTAGCAAATTGGGGGTATAATGGGTTGCAACCAGGAAGAGTTGGGAACAAATCATAAGAGAAGGAGATGGTTGAGTGAGAGGAGCAACAAAGAGGGAGAAAAAGAGATGGATATCTTGATAGAGGAAGCCAGTGTGGGGTTGGAAAGAGACCAGGTGCTAGGGAAACCTCTAAGAACTCACAGGATGTCCCTGGCTAGGACTCCAAACCAACTATTGTGGAGGAGGTGCCTAAACAGGACTTCTCCTATAATCAAATGAATAACCACCCTAAGTGTCCTCACAGAATCTACATCCAACAATGAATAGAGGTGGAGGCAGAGATCCATGGCTGAACACTGGGCAGAGCTCCTGGTCCAGCTGAGATCAGGGGAGGAGAGTCTGTGTGAGCAGGGGAATAGGGATTATGACGAAAATTCCCACAGTGATGGCTGGCTGGAGCTCTGGGGAGCTCACTGAATCAAGAACAGCCACTGGAGATCCATTGGGAAAAGGAGCTAGGCCTTTCAAGGGTAGGCAACTGTCTGGCATGGGCAGTATGTGGAGCCTCGAGAGGTGAAATCAGACAGTGCTCCTATGCATGGGCTGGCACCTTGGAGCCCATTCCTTGTAGAGGAACACCTAACCCGGTCTTGATTTTGGGGTGAGGAAATCGGACTTGCCTCTAATGGATGTGCCATGCTGAGCTGATCCATCTTTGGATTTCTTTGGGGGGAAGGGGTTGGGGTATGGGATGGGGGAGGTTGAAGGCTGACTGGAAGGGATTGGGAGGAGGGAAGGGGGGAGCAGGGGGATACATGGCTAAAAAAGACTTTTTTTCTATAAAAAATAATAAAATGAAGAAAATAAAAGGGCCCATGCTTCTCTTTCTCTTCTCATTCACATCCTTTGAACAGTCTTGCCGATTCTTTCTCTTTGAGCCTCTTATTTCAGTTCTCCCTGTTAATTCAGCTTGCTAGCTGTGCTCAGAAGATGATTAATTTTTATAACTATTTGCCACTGAGCTGAGTCTATTCTTTTCAAATGACACGAAGTAAACCCAGCACGGTATCTAGTAGAGAAAGATGGCTGACAGCCTTGACCACATGCTGGGTGACAGAGACCCTGTATTCACCCTGCAGCTGAGCCTAGGGAATTAAATAGCATCTGTCTTCATTTCTCACACCCAACAAATGGTGGTCAGCTCATTTGCCGCCATAAATCCAGGAATAATTTTTATTATTCTATTAAAGTACTTTAGCTGTAAACCCCAAGAGGACCCTCAATGTGTCACACATTTTCAAGTAGTTAGGTGATTCTATGTAGTCATAGCACCATTTCTGAACTGACGCTTACAGATGCTAGTAGTCCAGCACAAATATTTCTTGCTGAAATTTGAGAAACTATATTATATCAAAATATTTTAATATTCCAACATATATGTTTTTAGGAAAGCACTTTACCCACTGACTCATATCCCAAGACCTCACATGTATGATTTAAATGAGTTCGTTATTAAATGCTTGGACTGTGTTAACTAGAACATTTCTGCACATACCAGAATGGTGAATTCTCAATAACTAGCTCCATTATTAATTTAAAATTTTACAATTCCACCAGCCTGGCAGTGGTAGCACACACCTTTAATCTCAGCACTTGGGAGGCAGAGGCAGGAGGATCTCTGATTTCAAGGCTAGTGTAGTCTCTAGAGCTATTTCCAAGACAGCCAGGGCTATGCAGAGAAACCCTGTCTAAAAAAAAATCAAAACAAGCAAGAAAACAATGCCCCCCCCCAAAGTACAATTCCGCTTATACTGTTAGCGACTTCTCAAAGCTTTGTGTGTTACAGTTTCTTGTTTGATTGTGAATATACCAGAATTCTGCTGGTTCAGGTGCTGAAATACTGTCGAGGAACATCCTGAGAATGTCACTGAACCCCAAGAGATAGGGCTGTGGACGACTTCTGCCTTCTTCACATCATCACCCCCTTCCACTGACTCTTCCTCTTGTAGGTCTTCACTGGGAGACATTTCTCTTGTCCTTTGATGCTGAGAGTTGGTACAGGCTCCCCGCCCGTCTCTATCTTTAAAATATTTGACAGTTTTTAAAAAATTCTCATTATAAATGTCCTGAGTCCCATCATCCACGATCATTTTTTCCTTTGTCTGTGCTATTTTTCCCATTCTTGAATATACTTATTTCTGTTACTAATTTTTGATAGACATGTAAAAGGAAATTTTGGTGCTATACTAGAGATTTGAACACACGTGGAAGACTACCCTGATGACCTAGTTTATGTTGTGTGTATGAGACAGTCACTAATCATAAGGATGGAGCCTGAAGAGAGTATAAGCCTGAGAAACAACCAAAGTTCTGCTTATCAGAAGAGACAGAGGTTCCAAAGGCAATACAAATACTTGGAGTAAGATGCCAGGGAAAGAGGCTTGTGCAGAGTTTTGATAATGAGTCCGGAGGTTGTGGTGATATTTTGTTTGTGCTCTAATAAATAAAGCTTGTCTGGAGATCAGAGGGAAGTTCTCCACTGTTAACTGCAGAAGTCAGGCTGTGGTGGCACACACCTTTAATCCCAGCACTCAGGAGATGGAGACAGGATCTCACTCACCCCTTTCAACTTGGTAAGAGGCGGCTGTGGCTGGCTCCTTTGTCTCTCTGGTCTTTCCACATTTACTCTGCTATCTGGCTCCAGGTTTTTATTATTAAAAACCAATTAAGGTTCAAGCTCCATGAAGTTGAGATTAAAAAAAAAAGAGAGAGAGATGGCATCTCTCAAACTGCAGAATTCCAGAGCCTGGAACTGTAAGGCAGGCATTCAAGAATAAAGCAGAAACATTCATTTCTTGCCCCAACGTATTAAGGGACTGCTTGAAGTGTTTGGTAATTTACAGAGACCCACCATCCCAGTCTGAGGAAGAAGGGATACTTTCATAGGTATTGGTGGTGACACCTCACAGAGGCATGGAGAGAGCCAGAGAGCCTACAGGTTGGAAGCAGGAATGTCAGTTTTCTTGGTTCTATTTTTAAAGAAAGGCAACCAATGGGAGTGAAGCTTCCACCTTTTCACAGGTTTGCAGGATGAATTGTGCATCTGGGGAGTTTATCTAGAGGATCAGTCCTGACCAGGAAGCTAATGGCACACACCAGAAGCTGACCAGGTCTGTGGAGTCAGGGTATTGTGTTCTCCTAGACTGTCATTTAGGACACATTGCTTAACTTGCCCCAAACCGTTTTCAATTCTGAAATGGGAATGCTGTCTGGAATGAAAATTTACACTTTGCAGACATTTAATACATTTTTTAAACACCTTCAAGTGTTTCAAAATCAGCTTTGTTTAAAGTTAAAACAAGAAACAGTTATTCTAAAATACTGTCTATTTTCTCTTTGAGAATTTTATTCATGCATTCAGTGTATTTCCAGTATATTTACCTGTCCCTCCAGCTCTTCCTGACCTTCCTGTATTCTCTGAAAACTTCATCATCTCCTCCTCCTGTCTAATTGGTAGTGCGCATATATGCTCATATGTGGGTCATACACTGCAACATGGTCAAGTTGCCAGGGGTCACACCCCACCCCAAAAGAAAACTGACCCTCTCTCTCCCAGCCGCCATCACTGTCACTAGCTAAGGATGGGGCTTCATAAGCCCTTTCTCTCTCCATGTTGTCATGCTAACTGGACTGACCTTGTGTGGGTCACCACAACTGTTATGCATTCACAAGAGCAGAGGTCCTGTGATGTCCCAAAGACACCATGTCACTTGGGTTCTCCCTAATCTTTGGCTTTTTAAATATTTCTTTTTTTTCTTTCCCAATATTCCCTGAGCCCTGAGGGAAGAGGGCATGATCCAGATGTCCCATTCATGGCTGAGCACCTCATAGACACTTATTCCCTATACTTTGACTATTTGTGAATCTCTGTGTTAAATTGCACAGAGGAACTTTGCTGACTCTGTCTGAGAGCCACACCCATTTACAGGGAGAGAGATGTGAATTTAGAAGGCAGCTTGATGCTGTGTCCAGTCAGCGGAATAATAGTAGTTTCCATTCTTGGACCCAGGACTTCTCTATTCATGAATTCTCATCCAGATTTACAGTACCACATGCACATTTCCTCCTATGAAGAAACATGGTTATTCTTTAAGTAACAAAAACCTTTTAGAAACTAAGGAATAGCACATACTATTAACCAAAGCACTAATTTAGTCATAGTCTTTCTTTAGATGGATAAATATGGGAGATATTTATATATCACTGACCTTAAAACTTATTCTCTGTCTTGTAATTGGAGAATGTCTGTGTAGATCTGTTTTGAAATATATTGAAAGAATTTTTGTGTTTTTTTCTGAGACTGGACTTCACCTCATAGACCTGGAAGGTTTGTTTTGGTATTTCTCTAAAGACTGTTGAATTATGGTTAGAAATGCTTACTACAGAGAACTGTATTTGTTAAAATATGTATGTGGAAACTTTTCTGATCTCACCTGCCAGTCTCAGTAAGATCCACCCACTCACTGTAATGTAATGCTAATGTAAAAGTTAAGTCAACTCATGAAGAGACCAAAAGACTCTCAGACCTATAAACATATCTAAGCGTCATATCACTTTGAGATTTTCCTGACAAGTACAACTAAAATGGCTACACCAGACACTGACGCAGGGGTCTTGTACAGTACATGAGATCATCTGGTTTTTCTATTGAGTCTTCAGACAAACCCTTTCTTTGAAAACGTATAGCCCTATACGTTCACAGTCCCAGCACACCTCCAGAATTCTAAAGTAAACCATTTCTTTTCAGCACAGAGAGACAGGCTTCCCTGCCATATGCATTTACTCTCCCAGGGCTGTCCTTACTGACCAGGCATACTTCCTGCCTTGGAAAAGCCATGCTAATTTATCTCAGGAAGGAAGACAAAGTAAGAAACAACTCTGAGGATTCAGGACCGTCTGGACCACACCCTCCATCCATGCCCTCTATACCCAGGTGTTTTTCTTCCCCCTGGTTTGCTACCAGCTTTGATTTGATAGACATCATCTGTCTTGCTGTGGGCATATGTGGGAGCTAGGCCAATGTCTACATGCCCAACCAGTGCTCCTATTCATGGTCCTAATTCTCATGTTCCCTCCAGCCAGTCTCTCCTATCCTAGTACAGCCTGTGAAATGGGCCACACTCAGAGCTACTGAACACAATGGGGGTGTATGATAGGATCTGGAACCCACAGATGGTGAAGAAAATGTTGTTGTGTTGGTGTTTACTAATGGGCATCTGTATCACTGCATATCTTTCAGCCCTTCCCTCCAGTAAAGAGAAGGCCATCTGGCTGGGAAATCCTTTCTAGGTACCCCGGAGGGATGGCATCCTGCTGACTGGGTCAATCTTTGCCACAGCTCTTTGTAATTCTCCCTCCCAAGGCTACTTCCTGACTCTTACCACTTCTTTGATACTTCCTGATCATATGAATCACAACAGACCTTCTGAATACGTTTACAACTATTTTATAATTGTGCCTACATTCATCAGCTTCATGAAGTCAGCTGGGGGCTTTGAACTGTTCGGTCATTTGTTTATGTGCTGGACCACCTAAGAGGATGCTGACTTTGCTGATATGTAGCATTTCCTGTCCTCCTGGGGTATCTGGCTTTGACTATCCTGGGGAACCTCAGAGCGTACCCCCTTAAACTTCGTTCTGACCACCCAACTGCTAGTTCGAACCAAGACTGCTCCAATATCCTAGGTGGCAAGATTTAACAAGTAGATTTTTTATTAATTCCTAGATAATAAAACATAAAAATAAGTCCTAAGATGCATTTTAAAATGTGTCATATATTATTTTAGGCACATGAGCTATGAAATAATGGCAATAATGATGTGTTTAAATCCATTAAATCACGGGGCCAGCTGAAAGTACTCCATAAAGTAGAGTAGGAATAATAACTATAGGTCAGACTGAAGTCTGAAAAATGACCACACAGGGACCAGGAGACTCAAGGACAGATGGATCTTTCTGAGGCGGGAACCATGGTAACTGAATCTCTAAAACTCACAGAAAAAATATTTGTTTATAGAATGATAGCTTGAAGGTCATCATTAACAAAGAATTTCCCATCTACAGAGGACAGTGAGCAGTGCTTGCTCTCCCACGAGCTAATCATTTTTACATGTAGAAGATTCTGGTAGGTTGGGGAACTTGGTGTATGTCTGCTGTTAGGTGTTTTTAATAGCAATACCCCCATTCAGCTTTCTGGCGAACACTAGTGATGTAGGCAGAGTGAATAGTTCTCTCACCTCACAGATGAATGTTGAACCCCATTAAGTACCTCTCAAACTTTAATGAACATAGAAAGGGTCTGAAGCTTCTGTCAGATGCAGGTTCAGCTACAGCAGGTCTAGGACTTGGGAAATGATATGTAGCTAACATGCTTTCATTTGAGGCTGAAGCCCTGTAAGACCCGAGACATCATGAATACATCCAATTTTCTTGGCAAAAAAAAAAAACAAAACAAAACAAAAAAAACCACAAAGTTTCAAGGCATCGTGGAGAAGGAAGTGGGCATCATATGTTCTTTAAGTTAATATCTTTGTATTACAGGATAATCTTACTTAAAAATTAGCATGTGGACTAGAGAGCTGGCTCAGTGATTAAGAGAACTAACATCTCTTGCAGAGGACCTGAGCTCCACGACGGCTCACAACGGCTGTAACTCCAGTTCTAGGGGGATCCAACTGGCCTCTTCTGTACTCCTTAGGCTCATGTATACACATAGTGCTCATAGACTCTCTCTTTCTCTCACACACATATATAAAATAATAAATCTAAGGAAAAAAAGATAGTTCAGACCCTGGTAACAGAATTTATTGCCTTCTTGGTGATGGCTCTATGATGTACTGTTAGCATCCCCGGCTTACCAGCCAGGTACTTAGGGCTATACAGGATCACTTTCAGCGGGTCCTATAGCACACACGTCTTGCTCAGGATAGATGCCCCATTGCCCCATTTTACTGCTTTTGATCCTTTTCAACTGTTGTTGCAAAATTGAACTGGGGTGGCTTTTATTTTGTGAAATGGAAACTTAATCCAAGAAGCAGCTCAATTTTCTAGTAACTATCCCAACAATAGAGCAGGTTGCACTGACAGAGTGTCTCTTGTACTAAATGGGTAATAAACTACTCAGTAGTTTTCAAACTATACTTTTACGGACTTGTTACAGAGACCATGTCAGGCGGGAAGAACAGACCTGGAGATTTGTTTTTTGGACTCTTTTGTCTTATTCACGTATTCGGGTCTATGTAGGTTCTGTTCAAATATAATTTTCTGATGCTCCATGTATGTTAAAAGACTGTAGGTTAGATGGCCTCACGTCCCATCCTAAGGTTCACACTGAGTGATTTGGGTAAGTTGGTGAGTGGTAGGGTTTGAATTAGAACTGGACCAATTGTTCTTTCAGCCTGTGCCACCCCGAAGCCCAAGAACACTAGATTTAGTATTTTCTTCTTTCAGGGGTTAACTGACAAGTCTGTTCGGAGGCTGGGACTGGGTGAGGGGATTGAGAACCACAAAGGATTTTGACCTAAAGTGTAGATCTCACATTAATGTAAAACACTTTAAAAAAAAAATCTATCAACTGTTTATTTTGCCTCACCTCTTGGGTGCTGTCCTGTGCACTGAAAATATTATGGTAAACAAGACAAGACGTAGTGTAGCTCTCACCAGCATCACACGTAAATGGGCGACACGGAGACTAACAAGTAGATAAATATAAAGGATGAGTTCTCCTAGGAAGGACGATCCCATAGTTATGAGGGACGTCTTTATGCATGCTGTGAATATACTTAGTTACCGTTTGTTAAGAAAGAGGCTGTTTTGGCCTATGGTAAGGCAGCTTGGAGGCAGGCAGGAAATCCAAACAGAGATAAAGGAGGAGGGCGGAGTGAAGAAGGATGGCCGTCCAGAGAGCAAGATGTAATGGGACAATGGTAAAACCACAGAGCCACATGGCAGTGCATAGATTAATAAGAATGGGTTAAGTTATAAGAGCTAGTTGGTAATGAACTTGAGTCATTAAGCCAAACAGTTTATAACTAATTTAAGTCTTTGTGTCATTCTTGGGATTAAGCAGCTGCTGGCTGGTTCAGACCTTGGGGCTAGGTCAAGCTGGAAGGGTCAGAAAACTGACTAGACACAGTCAGATACAGCCAAAACATGTGATCATGACAAGTGGCTTAGGGCCGCTTTAGATAGGTCAGTTAACTCCCCTTGATATTTAGGCTGAGACCTAAAGGGAGAGAGTTCACATGGTGACTTGGGGTAGGAAACTAGGAAACCTTCTAAGGATTGGGGTGGCATTATACCCAAACTCAAAGTATAGGTGTGATTTTTCACATTTTGAGGAATAAAATGTAAAAGTAGATAGAGGTTTATATGGAAAAAGACTGGAGGGGTAGGGATGGCCAGCTTTTCAGTGCCAGGGTGTCCACATTGGCTTTGCTTAGAGTGACGTTTGCCAGGAGGATAAGATGAGACAGTAGGGCTGGGAATCTTGGAAATGAGACTGTATCTTGGGCTAGAGTAGATGTTCATGAGTAATCATCAGTTTTCCACCCTTCAACAGCAGGAAAATCCCATAGGAATAGACAGAAAGAGAAGATATCTAGTATCTCTTTCCAATGAAATCCAATGACCCGTTCTCCCAGGTATGTTCCTTGACACAAACTCAGTGGGAAGAAGCAGAAATCATGAGAACTTCTGAGACTCCACTTTCCAAAGCCTCTTCCTGAACGCATTCAACCGCATGCTCAGAAAAAATGCCCCATACATAGCTGCCAATTATTCCAGGTTCCCTACCCTCTGGTTTTTACCGCATGCCCAAGCACTGAAGAAATCTCACTAAAAGTAAAGATGTGGAACTCCTGGGATTTTAGAAAACATAAAGTCTTATAGAAATTATCTATTTTACAGATAAAGAAATGAGATCCCACAAGATCAACTTAACACAAAGTCATTTGATATATGCGGTTATCTAGAAACGCAGGTCTCACGGTTCTGGGTGTAGTGCACTTTCTAGGTGAACTCCATTCTCATCAGCTTACATATGTGGTTTTGTCTAACCAAAATGGGTGTAAAATGTGCCACCGTGAATCCTTTGGGTGCAGCATCAGGTCTGAAATGAACTCATCTCCTCCATCGGCATCCTCATCTTCCTCGCCATTGTTTGCATGAGGCTAAGACTCTAATGTAGAAGGTCCCCAAGATACCTTCCAAGCCTCCCTATGTCTGACCCTCAAGTCTTTGCTCATCAGGCATTTGGACAACAGACAGGATTCCTGATGGTGAGAAAGAACCCTTTGGACTGACTTACCTCCTTCTGGCAGAAACTCCACCCATTAAACCAGAGGGGAGTAAGAAATCACAAAAGTTTAGTCATCTAAACTCAGAGAGGCCAAAGTCTGAGTAAAGACAGACTCAGCTTATTAAATGTAACTTCTCGGAAACCACCCGACAAGATCAAGATGGTGAACCCCTCATGGCTGGGAATAAAGGGCCCCTTTTAGCTAAGACTCCACCCTCTTGAGGGAGACCCTTGTATCACACATGCAGAAAGAATGTGAAGCTGGAACATGATGTTTCCTGGGATGGCAGCATCCCAGCGGGTCCCATCTGAAGCTCAGGGCTGGGAGGGGTGCTGTTGGCTTGGCCTGGAATAAAACAATGACTGTGCATGCTTCAGGGAATTCTAAGGATGAGGTCACCCTGCTGTGCCCGGCTTTCTTCACACAGCATGCTATCTGTTAACAGAGGGTTAGAAAAGGCAACTGTCAACATTCCAGTGAGCCTTTACCTTGCCCCTGAGTGATTCTCTTCTCAGCCACGCACGAGCCTGTTTGTGGAACACTGGCCCCAGATACAGAAGATTTTACTTCAGATTCTCTGCAGTAGAGACGTAAGAGCCCGCCCCATTTCTGCAAAGTGACCTTTGTGGTCTGAGTAACAAAATGCCCACCGCCCTTGTCTGCTCACTCATTTATTGCCTATTTAACAAGTTTTATTTAGTGACAACATTCTGGTGCTTAGTTGGACAAATCTAGAATAAAAGTCACTGGCCGCATGGGGCTTATGTTCTAGCTGAATTCTGAAAAGATCCAAGGCTTTGCCATTATTTTCTAAGCTACTGGTAGTCTCTCATTGGCATTAAAGTTTTTTTTTTTAAATGTTTTTTAATTTGCTGTGTGGGTACATATATATGCCAGGCATATGTAGAGGGGAAGGACAACCGTGTGTGAGTCAGTGTTCTCCCTGCACTGCGTGAGTTCCAGGGCTTGAACTCAGGCTTGGAGGTATGTTCCTTGACACAAGCTCAGTGGGAAGAAGCAGAAATCATGAGAACTTCTGCTTCTTCCCACCTACTGAACCATCTTGCCAGCCCGTTCCCTGGCTTATTTTACTCAATACTAAGTATTCAATAAACTTTGCTTTCACTCAGCCCATGCATAGTTTTTAAAAGTGTTGAAATTTGATTGCCAATCTGATGATTCTTAGAGGTAGGGCATTTGAGTGGTGGTTAGGTGGTAAGATGCTGTCCCCTTATGAACAGATGGACAATGGTAGTCGTGAGTTAGAGGGGGTAGTTGGAGCTCTTCCCCCCCCCCCATCTTTTTGTGTGCTGTCTCACCATGTGATGCTTTTACTATGTTATGTAACTAGAGGGAGTCCTTGATCGTGGACATCTCAGATTCTAGAACTGTGAGCTGAATGACCCTGGAATTCATTATAGATTACCCAGCCTCTTGTATTATGTCACAGCGGAAAGCCTAAGGTACATCATATCGACCATGACTGAGTAACAAAATATGATTTCTCAGGATGTTTTCTGAGAAAACAGGGTCCTATAACCCTGAAGAACCTCCCCTAGCTTTGCAGTGCCAAAATGGCTCTTTATAGCTCCCTCATTTATACCAAGATGTTTAAAAACAACTCAGTTTCTCCATAACCAGTGCTATACTTGCTTCTGATGCCTTTGTTGCTGACACCAGCTTCCCTACACTCATTTTTCTGGTTCCACTTGTAACCTTGTCTTCCAGTACCTTTCTTCTTATTGCATCTGCTGATTTCTTCATTCCCACAGTCATATTCAATTCTTCTTCAGTTTCTCATTGGATGGTACATTAGCCTCCCAGGAAACCTCCTTGACTTCAGGTGTCCCTCCCCCAATCCATCCTGCATGTGGGTACCAGATAAATGTCCTGCTGCCCCCTCTTATATCTAACAAACTTGTAAGTTTCTGGGACATTTCTATGTGTGACTCCTCCTCTGTAGTTGGAAGTTTCTGTCCCATTGGAAACTCTCAAATACTCTGCAGACACTTCCCAAATAATTGACTTGGAGGTTTAATATTATAGTAAATGCTGGGACAATAGCTCAAGCATATTACTAACTAGCTCTTACACATAAATTAACCCACAGTTCTTATCTATGTTTAACCATATGGCTTGGTAGCTTTTCTCAGTCCAACATTCTCACCTTGTTTCCTCTGTTACCGTGTCCGGTTAAAGCGGACCAAGTCTAGAAAGGTGAGGGGCATCAAGGTTAATATCAGTACTCAGGAGTCATCAGGTTCCATCATTCAGGATCACAAAGAGAGACCCGAGCTTTATTCAGTACACTCTTACATCCTCCGCCATGCTTCTCTCCCCTCCTTCCCTCTCTAACTCTCTCTCCCAGTCAGGACACACCCAAGGTCTTGGAAGATCCCAAAAGACTAATACCTCTGGTGGGTGGCAGCGATAACAAGAAGACTGTAGAGCAGGAAAACATGTTTATCCCCCTAGTTAACATAAGGTTCAGTCCTTCGGGGAGGAGGGGCCATAAGAGCCAAGGTGGAATTTTCCATAGGCACAATTCAGGAACCAATACTCTGTGTCTGGCTGGCAACTGCCTCTCTGCCCTTCCTCTTCCAAGAATTCTCCTAGTCTGGTTGCCCTGCCTGTACTTCTTGCCTGGCTACTGGCCAAGCAGTGTTTTATTAAATCAATACAAGTAACAAATCTTTATAGTATACAAGAGCATTATCCCCCAGCACCAGCCCAACACTGCTCTCCACTTTCCTCAACACATGTGCTATGCCCTTCATCACACAGGGGTGATGTTCCTTAAATACACAAAAATAATTTCATTTATGTTTATTCCTTTCCACCCAGTCTGGAAGTATCCTTCTTCCTCTAAACCTGTGTGAAGCAGACTTCAAGTGACACTTCCCCCCTGGGCCTACACTATCCAATGACTTTCTTCCCATGAGTTCTCTCTGAACACCATACTACACTATACAGTTCTGTACACTGCACTGGCTCTACACTTTTATACCCAAGCCTTTAGGTTTTAGATAACTGGATTTTGGTAGTCCTGTGATTTGTGTGTGTGTGTGTTTCTAGAATTCATGTTGAGGCTTAGTTCTTCAACACCATGATATTGAGGTGGTAATGCCTTCAAAAGGTCTGACCTGACCATTAAGAGGATCTTCTCCTTATGGGAGTTCTATTATTCTCTTGGGAAGTCCAGTAAGATAGGGTTGTTCTTTGAAGACTTGGTAGTTCCCCTAAGGCTCTCTCCTTTACTCACTACTGTGTGGTACAGTACATTAGGAGCCTTTGCTTGAGCAGAAAGGATGCTGGTGGTGTGCTTCTGGACCTCCAGAATTGGGAGATAAATGAACTTTTTTTTCCACAGTTACTCAGGTGTGAGTACTTTGTTATAGTCATACAAACTGACCAAGAGTTACAGACTACCAGGCATCCTTCATCAAATATGCAACTGCTGCACTTGAGGACCCATGTTAGTGTGGGTGGACACATTATATAGTCCCACTCCTGGCTTTGCTTCGGTGTTTTTGACCATATAGTTTATATTCACTTCAAAACGTTACTAAATAAGAAATTGAGTTCTTGCTGCACATGGGAACAGTGGCACATTCCTTTAATCTCAGCCCTTAGGAGGCATAGGCAGGTGGATCTCTGTGAATTTGAGGCCAGCTTGGTATGCAGAGAGAGTTCCAGGCCAGCTGGGGCTCTACAGTGAGACTGTGTCAGAAAGAGAGAGAGAGAGAGAGAGAGGGGAGGGAGGGAGGGAGGGAGGGAGGGAGGGAGGGAGGGAGGGAGGGAGGGAGGGAGGGAGGGAGGGAGGGAGGGAGAAACTGGCTCTTAAAATATCTTCTAGCAATCCAATCTCAGAAGAGCAACTAGTCTACTAGAGAAGTTCAGGCATCTTCAAAAGGATGTTTTCATATTAAAGAGCTAAGACTTCATATTCAAAGGAGAAAAGTCATGCTATGACTATGAACATAAAAGAGACTTGCCTAGAAGAAATGGAATATGGCTCTAATCCTTTGGCAATATATTTAGCTTCAAACTCAATGAGCTAAAGATCTGTTCTTTTGGTGAATATAAATCGACTGTCACGAATCTGAGTACTGAATGGTTATGTGTTTATTTCTGTCTTCATTCGTGGGCACTATGGATTGTACAACATTACCTCATATGCTGTAATCATCACATGTCACATATGAGATACAGAAACCAAACCACCAGTGCCCAGCAGGTATCACAGCCACCCAAGTCTATGATCTTATTTTAAATAATATGCAAACCTCAGAAATAAGAAACTAATCCAAATATTTGAATATTCTTTTCTGTAAAAATCAAAGCATTGCTATTTACTTATTATCTATGATTTTAGCTTACATTTTTGTCCTCACTTTTTCATACCACATTAGAACAATTTAATGAATGATAGAGAAGGCAGACTTCTCACTGAACTAACCCATGAGGTGTGAGACATAGGGGCCAGTCATCATTTGCTTCACTGTTCTGAGAGTGACAGTGTGCCTCTTTTTATTCCCTGCGTGATAACAAGATCTGTCCTTTCCCCAAACAAACTGGCCTTCTTTGTGAATCTAAGGCACACTAAGATTGGGATTTGCATGCCCTTGAAGAACATCAGACCCAGAACTTCGTAGGACACAGAAGAAGAGTATATGGTGTGGCTTGGCCACTGCTGTCTTAGCGTGGGGTGGTTGTAACCACAGAGGTCAGGCGAGAGAGCATGAGCTCTGGCCCATGCCTTATTGTGCACACCCCTTATTCTCCAGAGTCCAGTCCCTAAATCACATCTCTTTACCATGTGTTCACCCTCCTCCCATGACACATGTAATCACCCACCTTCCCCATGTATTTCAGCGTCTATAACAAGCATCAGAGTTCTGCTTAGGGGCCCTGGGTGAACTACCTTGTGTCTAGAAGAATTCTGTGCTATTTTCCTGGTAGGGAAGGGACAGAGGGCAGAGGGCCAATCAGAACTTGTCACAATCAGACAAAAAGCAGGAGCAAGAAACCCTTCTTCTTAGGGGCCCCTCTCTTCTTCTGCCACTAAAGCAGAGCCTCCAGCTTGCTGTCACCAACATCTCTGCTTAGGAGCTAAAATGTGCATTTGCTGGCCTGAAATGCAGATGTTTCATAGGATACCTGCAGCCACGGAGGAATCAGTGGCCAGTGCAGGGCTCTCCCGCCCTCTGGCATGCAGCTGTTCTTTCCAAAGTCATCTTGCTCCAGACTTCTAGAAAAATGAACAGTCTCATGGCAGCTATGCCCGGAGCCTTCCCAGACGACCCAAAGCACAGAAAACCCGGAGAAGACTTTGCCAGCTTGAGCTGTAATTTCTGCCCTTTAATGACAAGTTCTTGTAAAATGAACTCATTTTACCCAGAAATGGCTGTATCTCTCCCTCCTGGGGTTTCCGAGTAATCCTGACACATTTTTGAAGCAGCTGTCACTGAACAATGCTTTTCTTCAGAGACGTGAGACATGTGAAACATCTTGTCTGTGGTTTCAAGACAATATTGAGGTAGCAACAATAATGGACATGGGTGGGCAGTTGTTTTTTGCTCTTATTGAACTTGAAATTTCCCATATTGGATACGTTATCTTTCTGGAAAGTTCCCTCAATACCTCATTTTGTCCTAACCAACCTTATTGTCTCTCTTTTTGAACTAAACTGAAGATGAGTTATATTTTACCCGTAAGGAATATAGAATAACAATGGTGGCTTTCACAGGCATACATTCAAGTAAATCATTATACTTCTGTTAATTTATCTGTAGTGCATAGTGTCTGTAGCAAATCAGAGCGGTGCTTCTCAACCTTCCCAAATCTATAACCCTTTAACACAGTTCCTCATGGTTTGCTGACCCCCAAGCATAAAATTATTTTCATTGCTACTTCATAACTGTGATTGTGCTACTGTTATGAGTCGTAATATAAATATCTGATATGTGAGCCCTGATTTAGATATAAATGAGGAAATCAAGCCGTGCTATAATCTTATCACGAGGACGGTGTTTTGGCGGGTTCCTTTGCTCTTTGCATTGTACACATGTGGATAGTCCTTGCTCTTGAATGTATTTGTATGGTGTCTCTATCACTTTTTTTAGAGGCTAAGAGAGGAAATATGTGCTTAACTTCTGGCTTCATGTTTTAGTCCATCACAGTTGGGAGTGCGTGGTGCACGGAGCTGCTCCTGGATGCAGCCAGGAAGCAGAGAGATGGAGAGCTCTTATGAAGCCGACCTTCCTCCTTTTTTACCTCCACAGCCCAGGAGATGGTGCTGCCTGCATTCAAGGCAGCTTCTCCCCTTTGGTTAATCTCTTCTCAGGAAGGTTTCTCACAGGCAGCCTCAGAGGTGTGCTTTGTAAATCTCCTAAACCACCTCATGCCTACATGAATCCAATCTTGCTGAGCGTCAAGATCACCTGTCACATGTGATATGCTTCTGACTGCTTTTTTTTTTCTTTTAACTCACCACTGTCTTATGAACCCACATAATCATAGTTTTCTAGGGTATGATTAAAATAGCATATAAATATTATACATAGATTTAACTGTTTTCTTTCTATTAGTCGTTAAGACTACTAACAATATTTCAGCATTAGAAATGCTGCTTCTCTAAAAGCCTTTACATAAAAATCTATGATTTTGTTTCTTAATGATTGATTTCTGCAGTTAAAATGGACACTATAGAATTTAAAAAAAAAAAAAAACAAACAAACTATCAACAACTTAGTGCATACAGAAGAGCATCAGTTCTAAGGAGCACTTAGCTCAGAACTTAGCTCAGATAGGTTAGTCCTGGAGTTAAGATTGCTCCTCATTCTCTATGACCCACAGTCCCTCCTAGACGATTCTAAGAAGATGCCTGGTGACTGGTTGTTCTGTCTGGAGCTCATCTTGTCTTCCTCGACATTCAGCCTATCAGAGTGGTCCACCATGTGTCTCCCCCACTGCATCCTGGCCCACCCACCCCGTCCTTCACTATCCCTGCTTCTCTAGATTGGCCACGGTTGCCTTACACTGAAGCTCAGCAGCACCTTCAGTGGGTTTGCCTGCTCCTGTCCTGGACCATCTAACTTGAGAAAAATATCAGTTGCTCCTGATTATACTTTTAAGACCATTTTCCACCAGATGTTGGTGGCACACGCCTTTGATCCTAACACTCAGGAGTCAGAGACAGGAGAATCACTGAGATTAAGGCCAGCCTGCTTTACAGAGTGAGTTCCAGGACAGCAAAGGCTACACAGAGAAACCTTATCAAAAAAAAAACAAAAAAAAACAAAAAAACAAAAAACAAACAAAAAAACCTTTTTTAAAAATTAAAAAACAAAACAAGACTATTTTCCATAATGACTCACAACAGTTTATCTTTTCCAGTTCTTTAATTTTTTTTACTGTTTATTTTTTCAAAGAATTACAAAATGTGGCATGTTTCAGAAGGAAGTTATTCTCAGTGAAACAACACATTTCTTTCTCCTTTCTCCCCTTTCACTCCCTTCTCCCTCCTAGAAAACAGACTTACAAGTAGACACATGTATCTAAATCTATCTGTGACTATTTTGTGGGCATAGAGGTAAAATATGTTGTTGACATGAGACACCAAATAATACCTACAAGTGATGTGTATTTTCAATTTATGCAGTTGAGGGATAGTTCTGTCTGAATTAAGGATGTTGAGTGATTCAATAAGGTTCTTCTTGATATTACTTGCAAAGTCTTTGACATTTCTTGATATAAATATCACATTCTTGATATAAGTCCCTGGTTGAAAAAATAATGAGAAAAACCCTTGCTCTCCTAGATTCTCCTCTGTGGATTCTAAAATGAGTTCCCATGTTGGTATTTGATATTCCTGATTTAATATTTTAAAATTATTTTTGAACATTATTTTATATGTATGGGTGTTTGACGGCATGCCTGTCTGTGTACCACACGCAGGTGGTACCTTCAGTGGCTGTCACATCCCCTAGAACTGAAGGTACAGATAGCTGAGAGCCATCATTTGGGCGCTAGGATTTGAACCTGGGTCCTCTGGAAGAAGTGCTCTTAACCTCTGAGCCATCTTTCCAGCCCCTGTTTTAGTTTTAAAGTTATTTCACCATCAATTCTGAGTGATAGTGACTTCTGGAGTTGACATTGATACCTGTCTTGGCTAATGTATATCTGAAATATGGGAGATTACTGTAACCTTAGAATACTGAGGGACTCCAAGGAGGGGAACATTGGCTCAAGTCTGGGGACAGTGGGGACAGAATGGGAATGGGAGGAGGGGGTACTGATGGCTTCCTTGAATTGCATGAACAGCTATTATCGTCACTGCTGTGTTTCCATGAGATGTGAAACTGGTTTCTCCTTCAGCACACGAGGCAACCCTGCTGGGACTCCCTTCTTTCTCAAAGCTAACCTTGCTCCTCACTGGAGCTAGGTTCCTACAGGTCAGAATCCTTAAGGTTGAACAATATTATTATGTTTGATTACAGCCTCCACCCCACTCTACAAATAGTCATGGGTATGAGCAATCTCATTATTTCAAACTAGGAGAGACTGGTGCATACACAAGTAATTCATCTAAGATAAAAAATGTGGGTAACGGTAAAGTGCTTTATAACTTTCTTTTATTGGTAGGAGTTAATTCACTTTGATGATGTCACTTTAAAAAATAAGGCAATACAAAACTTTTAATAACTTAAGCCTGGAGCTGGAAAGATGGCTAAGCATGTAAGGGTGTGTATTACTCTTACAGAGGACTCATATGGCAGCTTACGACCATGTATTACTATAGTCCCAGGATATTCAATGCCCTTGTCTGAACTTTAAGGACACTGGGCATGCACATGGTGTACAGACAAACATACACGCAGGCTCATACCCATGAAATAAAATAAGTAAATCTTAAAACAAAACAATCCCTAAAACTTAGAGAAGCTTTCAGGGAAGTGCTCAAAACGCTCATGCGTATGCTTAGCCTTCATTATATGCAGAGTCATCATTGTCCATGGGGGGGGGGTGAGGCCCTCCCCAGCTCTGTCTACCTAGGGTGTTTTATCAAGAACCCTCCGGCCAAAATCTGGTCTTAACCTTTGCACAAGAAAAGCCTTTATGGGGCTGGAGAGATCGCTGAGAGGTTAGGAAATACTGGCTGCTCTTTCAGATGGCCAAGTTCAATTCCCAGCACCCAGGTGGAGATTCATAAATATTTGTAACTTCAGTTCCAGGAGATCTGACACCCTTTTCTGCTTTCTCTGGCTACCAGGACATATGTGATACACCAGAATACCTGTAGGTCAAACACATAAGAATAAATAATGAAAAAGAAAAGTAGTTATGAATGTTGAAAATTATGACAAAAAAGCATGTTGAATTGTGGGACTTGGAGGCTTTGAAAGCTAGGCAGGAGGTTGGAGAACTAACCCTGTCCCTGTCCCTGGAACTGCCAGACCCTGTTGCTTATGGAGAGTTCAGCTCTCACTCAGATGTGCTCAGTGATGAGGCTTCCTCCCATGTGCAGTGATCTCACCCTGGCCTTTATCTGAATTCCCCCTTGAGTCATGGTGTTAGTCAACTTTTTGTGTGCCATTTACAAAAGCTCCTTTGTGAAATAGAAATAATTTGTACATTTAAAAAGTTATATTTTTAAAGTGGATTTCAAGTATTCTTTAGTCCCAACTATTCTTTTTGTTGTTGTTGTTTTTATTGTTTGTTTGTTTTGAGACAGAATCTTTATTTAAGTCAAGTGAGGCCAAGAATCATTCACTATGAAGACAAGGCTGGCCTCGAACCCATGACAGTCTCCCTAGCGCTACTATTTGAGTGCTGAGTGCTAGGATTACAGACATACATAGCATTTGGTGCAAAAATTTTTGCCTCATTAATTCTTGTTGCCTCCAAGTAGATGTGGAGGTCAACTCACTGACCTGGTATGAGATACAAAGCATCCCTCACCCAAATCAAAGCATTCCATCTCCATTTGAAGGATGGGGGAAGGAGTCTCTTCCCATTGGCATTTGGAGAGAGTAATATTGGTGGAACAGAAATGTCTCATTGCTGTGACAAGATATCTAATGAATGCTCATAGATCCCGGGGGACAGCCCACCGTGGCAGGGTGTGTGTGTATGACAGGAGCAGGGGGCAGCTGGCCAGATTGCCAGCATAGTCATGAAGTAGGGAGTATGAATGCTGTTGCCCAGCTGGCTTTCTCCTTTCTATGCAGTCCCAAGTGTCCCAGTTTGTGGAAGGGTATCTTTGGGTGGGTCTTCCCAATGTAACCTATCCTAGGTAACCCTTCATGAAAGACTGCTTTTATGGTGATTCTAGTCCATCAAGTTGACAATCAAGAGTAAACAGCACAGAGGGTATCACTGAGAAGGACTTTTGTTGCCCATTTATTTCCCCATTATTTGATGAGTATAAAGTTGTTTTTTTTTTTTTTTTTTTAAACCACTTAAGCCTCTGCAGTTCAGCGTTCACATGTTCCACTTTTGATCAGTAAAGAAGCTCATTAAGAACCCATTACCTTGTTTTATCTTGGGTCCTGAAGTCTGCACAAAGTTCACCTTTCTTTTGCTACACGTTGGAGACTGTGCCTGTAGCTATAACATTCAGGAATTTTTTAGTTGTACGGAGAAGGAGCTGGGAGGAAGAGCCTTCATGATTTTGGTGGACACAGAGATTAAGGCAATCAATTTTGAAACAAAAGCATCAGAGTTAGAAGACTTGTACTATCATGGAATAAACAAAATGGCAGCATGTGACTACTAATGAGGCAGTGTGGTCGGCAGGGAGGTCCAGAAATAGGGCATGTGTATCAACTGCTGAGTTTTGATACAGATGCTAACACAAATCAATGAAGAAAGAACAATCTTGCCAACAGATGTTATCAGAACACCCAATAGTTCTGTGGATGAGAATGAGCCCTGACCCTTCCTCACACTATGGAAAAAAATCAACGTGAACATAACTAGATTGGTTAGGATATGGCTTAGTTGGTCGAGTGCTTGCTTAGCATGCCTGAAACCCTGATTCTGTCTCCTTCATGAATAAAAGCAGGCATGATCACATGCCTGTAATCCCAGCACTTGGGGGGTGGAGGCAGGAGGATCTCCATCCTTTGACTATATAATGAGTATTTTTATTAGAGAATCTCTTTGTGACTTTCTGTATTCTGTGGTTTTTGCTTTTTTTCTTTCAGACAGGAATACTGTAAGGAAGAAAAAAAATATATATATTTGAATTTCCACAAAATAAAACTTCTTTGGGCTGGAGAGATTGCTAAGCAGTTAAGGCTTACTGTTCTTTGAGAGGACCTAAGTTTAGTCCCAACACCTATGTTGGGCAGCTCACAGCCACCTGCCACTCCAGCTCCAAGGGATTTAATGCCTCTGGCCTTCTTGAGTACCTACATACACATGGCATATAAACACACACACACACACACACACACACACACACACACAGATAAAAATATACCTTCTGCTTGCCAAAGACATCAACAAAATTAAAAGGCAACAAAGAATTGGTTGTAATATACATGGCATAGAACTTAGAATATTTATGTCCAAAGCCAGGTGTGTTGGTGACACAGGCCTCTAAGCCTATGACTGGAGGCATAGAGCCAGGAAGATTGCCACAGGTTCACAAACAGCCTGGTCTACATGGGGAGTGAGTCTTGGCTGCACTTGCACTAAGCAGAGCATGGTGGGTCAGGCTAACCAGGAGTTTAGGCTAGCCTTCAATACGTACCAAGTTCAAGGCTTATGCTATGTGAGTCCCTCTGCCGCCAAGAAGACGTTGAAAGGAATTCTAGCCACTACTAGATTGAAAGGAGATATAGACAAACACGATGACCTTAGTGACCCATCTACTTTCAATAATTGCTAGAATTACAAGACAGAAAAGGTTTTGGCTATTCTGGGCCCTTTATTTTTTCCTATATGCATTTGACTCGGTGTTCTAGTATGAGCTTCTGTTGCTGAGATGAACACCACTGCCAAGCCACTTAGAGGGAAAGAATTTATCATACCTTTCAAGCTAGAGACCTCTATCAAGTGAAGCCAAGGCAGGAACTCAAGGCTGTTTACTGGCTTGCCGGAGTGGTTCACATTCAACCATCTGTCTTGTATATCCCAGCACCATCTGCCTAGGGACAGTACTGACCACAGTGGGCTGGGCCCTCTTATGTCAATTACCAACCAAGAACATGCCCACAGATATTCCCACAGGCCAATTAATGGGCAATTCTTAAGGAAGGGGTTCCTTCTTCCCAGGATGTCAAGGAGACAACCAAGACACTGGTTGGGACTCTGGTTGGGATTATGTTTGTCTGTGGGTTATGGATCTGTAGATAAATTTGTAGAAAGAAAAGTGACCTCTGTCTAAAGGCTTTCAATCTGAAGATAGCTTTCTATTTACTTAAGTTTTCTTTAACTTCTTTTAGAAGTATTTTATTATTTCCATGATCTGACACATATTTTGTTTTTCCTAAGCATTTCACCTTATGTTTTGTTTTTTTTTCAAGATAGGGTTTCCCTGTGCAGCCCTGGCTGTCCTGAACTCACTCTGTAGACCAGGCTGGCCTGAAACTCACAGAGATCCACCTGCCTCTGCTTTCTGAGTGGTGGGGTCAAAGGTGTGAACTACAACCACCACCCAGCTAGCATTTCACATTTTAAAAATAACAGTTTAAATATTAAAAATAAAACACCTTCAATTTAGCTTTCATTCTTGCTGTATTTTTTTTATGGGCCTAGAACTTTGAGCCACTAATTTCTTATTTTTTATTCTCTCTGTGTGTGTGTTCTTGTGTGTGTTGGTGCAAGTGTACAACGTGTGATACATGCCGAGGCCAGAAGTCAGTGTTTGGTGTCTTCCTCTATCACTCCATGTCTGTCTGTCTGCTGTTTGTCTGTCTGTCTGTCTGTCTGTCTCTCTTCCTTCCTTCCTTTCTTTCCTATTTTGTGAGAGTGTCTGTCACTGAATCTGGAGCTCATCAATTGGCTGTACTGACTGCCAGTGAGTTCTAGGGATCCTCTTATCTGCATTCCCCTAGCACCGGGGTTATTGGCCTGTACCCGTTACACATGGCTTTTTTCCATGGCTCCAGAGGGGCTGAACTCAGGTCCTCAGGTTTGTGTGACAAGCATTTTACTTTCTAAGCCGTTTCTCCAGCTCTCTGAACTAATACATTTTTACTGGGCCTAGGTCATAAAGGCGAGTGCAGTGTTATCTCAGTACTCATGCTAAGCAGCTTCATGTGCTGGCACAGGCTTTTAATCTCAACACTGGGGAGGTGGAGGAGGGTGGACCCCTCAGGCACTCTGACCAGCCAGCTCAGTCTTTCAGAGAGCTCCAGGTAGGGAAGAGACCGCCCCTACCCCCTCACCCCCCCTTTTTTAAATTAATTTAAGAGGATAGTTCTGAGGATGTAAGGAAAGCTTACATCTTTATTGATAAGTAGGAGGCAGAGAGAGAGAGAGAGAGAGAGAGAGAGAGAGAGAGAGAGAGAGAGAGAGAGAGAGAAAGAGACTGGAAATGGATGTGGGCTTTTGAAATTTCAAAGGCCACCCCAGTTATCTATGTCCTTCAACAGGGCCACACCTATTCCTTTCCAAATAGTTCCACTAACTTGGGCCCAAACTTTCAAATATGTGAGCCTATGGGGGCCGTTCTCATCCAAACCACCATAGATGACAATATCTATTTGCATCATTGCTCATGTGTCTGTAATATGTCAATTATTTGGCACCTTTCACTATTTTTTATTTATATAAGTTTTATTGAAAAACAAGTGGGATTTTTTTTTTAATTTATTGGTCTTACATTTGATGAGTATCTATAAATAGAGCTTTCTAAGCAAGGACTTTTTTTTCTTTTAACAAACCATTAAAAACTTTTATGCTTTTCTTCCTTCTCTGTAACTTCCAGTGCACGTGTGTTAGACTGTCTGGTATGACGTCATAATCCTGGGACGTTCTGCTTTTCCTTAAATCTTTGCTCATCCTCTGTCCATCCTCCTCACTTTGGATAATTTTTGTGTATTGATTTTTAAGCTTCCTGGGTATTTTCTCTCTCTTTGTTTAAAATTGCATGTTTATGTGCTTGGGAGGGTATAGCATGTGGCTGCACGACACAGCACAAGGATGAAGTCAGAGGATACCTTGTGGGGGATGCCCCTGTCCTCCACATGTGGGACCTGGGCTTGGCGGTAGCACCTTGGCCCCTGTCGCCTCAGTTCTACCATTTAGCTCAGCTGCCACACTTCAAGTGTCCGTTACTGGATTCCACACTCATTCTTTCTTCTTCCTGTAGTTTCTATTTCTGTATCTCATTCATTATTGACCCACTTTCTTATGCCTATTGAATCCAAGACCGTCCTGAGCTACGCAGTAAGACTGCCTCTACTAAAAATAAACTGCGGAGTATTTGATCTGCTTCCATTTTCTGAATGAGTTCTTGGGAATCTGTTAGTATCTCTCTTTAGTGTCTAAGTGGCCAGGAGCTATTGAAGCAGGGCCTCATGCTTGCTGGGCAAGTACCTTCTCATCAACCTACATCCCAGCCTTGCTGAAGTATTTTTAATGACAAGTTTCATCCCTGTAAAGGTGTCTTTAGCCTTTTTACCATGGGTTGTTTGTTTGTTTGTTTGTTTGTTTGTTTGTTTGTTTTATCCATTTGGCAATTTATGCCTTTCAAAAAATTTTTCTTGCTCTGTTTAAGTTGTCACATTGATCGTTTATGCATGTGGGACTTTAGTAATGCCCCCACTTTGATTCATGATATCAGTACTTTATGTTTTATTTCTTTTTAATCTTGAAGTGTTGAATTATCCTTAACAGGCTTCTTTTAGGAATGTTTAAAAAAAAAAAAAAAAAAAAAGTACTGGGCTCCACCCTCGGGTTAGGTTAGGCAGTTCCCTGTGGCCAGTGTAGTGTTCAGTAAGGGACACAGCTGGGAACTGTTAGCAGTTAATAGCCCAGCAGATGGGGGGATGGGCTCACAGGCCCGCCCAGCTGAGTAGATCCTGGCAAAAAGCAACACTATCTATCTACTTAGGAAAGAAAACACATTCTGAGTGTGAGATAAGGCTTGAGTAAAAGCAGGATGCTAAGCAGAAAGGGATCTGTAGAAATGTAGAGTGGGGCTGGGGGCGCACCAGAGGGCAGAGAAATAATTATGAAAGGGTCCAACTTGGGTTCCCTGGTCACTAGGGAAGCAAAAGAAGCTCATAGTCCTAAAAACAGTGACAAGTTTCCCATACAAACCCACTGGTTACATCAGCATCGGTTTCTTGTGCTAGGAAGCGCATAGGTAACAGAAGTAAACACTTCTTTCCCTTTTGATTTTGGGGATTTTGCTTCTGGGTCATATGCGTGCTTGGCCTGAGCTATGTTCCCACGACTATACTTATTTTGGGATGGGACTCATTACACGGCTCAGACCGGCCTTGAACTTGCAACCCTCCTGTCTCTGCTTCCAGAGTAGCTGGAATTATGAGCCTGCACCACGTCCATATTCATTTTTTACTCAGCAAGTACCAAGTATATCTCTAGGCACCCAGCCATCAGGAACTCCGTTGAAAATTTCTTAGTGTGTATTCATTGTACAAAACAGCGGGTTCCATTAGGAGGTTTTTTTGTGGGTTTATCATGCACTTTGAGCATATTCATCACTTCCTTGGCAGTAATTTCAATATAGACTCAAATCTTAAGTTGAGAACTCAAAATGCACCTGTGTAATTGTACATTTCAGGCTAGTTTTAAACAAACAATTCTGTCTTCAAAGGGGAAACACAGACATCTTGCTTTGATTGACAGCATTTTGGGTACTCACAGGCAGCTGTAGCATTTCTCATTCTCAGGTTATCCTGAAGTGGATATGATATAAAACAGCGCCTTATCAACCCCCTTCCCAGTTCTGTTGTTCCAAGTGGAGACATGTCCGTCTTTTGTCTTTTTCTCCTAGTCTGGGCCAGCAGCAGAGGCTGTTTCTGATATTTGCAGGGTGTTCCCCCTCCCCTTTACTTTGTAATTACTCAAAATTTCTACCCCTTACCATGAGAATCTGAAACTCAAAAAAACAAATTTTGGCTGTCAAGATGGTCTTCTCTTCCAGGTCAGTTTGCAGCATTAATATAAATCAAACTATGGGGGAATGCAATTAGAAATAGCCGGTGTATATAATTTACAGACGCTCACACAGCCAAATCCCAAGCCCCTCCACAAGTACAGCATTGCCTCTGTCTACTGGCAAAGTTGACACATTTTTTCTGCCGGCTGCCTTTCCTCACTGGGATCTCTTCAGAACAGCCATGGAGCAAGGGAGGCCTCGTCATCTTCCTTCCAAACCCAGTTTCTCCTGCCTGCGTCTCCTCCCCTTATCGTCCTCTCCCCAGGCAGCTAGTTTCAAATCTCTGTCAACGTTGGCTTTCCCCTGTCCGTGGCTTCTCAGATTTAATTATTCACTCAGCCATCACGGCTCTACTGTGAAATTGAACTATAATTTCCCATTCTTTTTCCCTCTGTGCCGTCACATACTTGGAGGACGTTCTCACCACTAAGTCTCAATGCTGGATTCACTTTCTTTCCTTTTTCTTTCATTGTGTGAGATACGTGCTCAAATGTTCATGGGTTTATCTGTCAATCAATCAATCAATCATCTATTTATTCATCTATCCATTTATTTACTCATTCACTGTTTTTACAGACTCCTACGTAGTCCAGGCTGCCCTCCAACTGGTTCTGTACCTGAGTATGACTGTTAACAATATGGTTTTCCAGCCTCTACCTCCCACCTGCTGGGATTATAGGCAATATACCACCATGCTTCATGCTCACCTGTCATGTTCAAAATTGTTTTAAAAGTATATATATTTATTCACTTATTTTTTATTTGGGTATGTGTGCACTTGCGCTGTGGTGTGTATGCATGTGGGTGTCAGAGAGCAACTTGTGGGGTCACTTGTCTCTCTCCCACCATGTGGGGCCTGAGGACTGAGCTCAGGGTGTCGGGTACCTTTACTCAATGGGCCATCTCCCCAGATCTCCCAGTCTCTCAGTGGTGTGCGTTTCCCTAAATTCTTCAACCTTTTGGCTTTGACCTACTTGTAATCATCTCTCATTCTTTGCCTTTATGAAAACCATCTGGTGTGGTCCCTGGGTTTGACCTCTCCTGGTATAAAAGCTCTTCTTCCTGCAGGATAGGAGGGCCCTACTGTCCAGCTGTAAATGATCTCTTTAGGTTGTCATCCCTCAACTCCTCTCTCTCCTCAGAAGTTTTTCTGGCTAGAGCATTATCTTTCACCTTCTGAACATCTAGAACTCAGACCCTCTGCCTTCTTGTATTTATTGTTTCACACGACTCCCCACCCCATCAGCTCATTCTAGCTCCCCATCTTTGGCTAGACTGACCATGGAACCCCTGCCAAGCATGTTCTACCAATGAGCTACACACCCAACTCTTTTTCTACTGTTTATTTGTAGACACAGTTACACTAACCTTCCCAGGCTGGCTTTGAATTTAGAAGCTCAAGCAGGACTTGAGTGTGTGTTCTTCCTGCTTCTTACCTTACAAGTAGCTGGGTTTTAGGCCTTCACTGTCAGACCTGATTTTAGTGACCATTTTCCTGATGTGCAAGCTTAAAAGTCTGTTAGATGTCACTATGACCTCGTCACATTCCTTTTTACTGAAGGTAGATCTCGGGCTGGGTGATGCTAGGAGACAGGGCAGGGGGGTGGGGGGGTGGGCAGGGGCAGCAGAGAAGAGGTCAGGGTGTAGGCAGGTGAAGTGTTGATCTGAAACACTTGATGTTTCTATAGCACAGGATAAAGTCTCCCTGTAGGCTCAATGGCTTTCTCCCCTTCAACCAAGGCCTTTAGAAAGTCAATTTACTACCTTTTACCTTCTCCCCTTCAGCTAAGGCCTTGGTAAAGATGGTTTATTGCCTTTTACTTTTTGCTGAAGATTGTCAGATGTTTCCTCGTTAAAACACACTGTTTCCTTTTGATGTGATACTGTGTAGAGATAGGCTTTTAGGGGAAGATAAGAAAGGCATTCTCTCCCTGCCCCTCTTTATCTTTCCTCCTCTACCTCCTCTATTCAACTCCTTCCCTGCATCATCTGTTCTTTGGGGGACAATATCTTGCATTTATTGAAATCTTGCGGCTGTCATGCTCTATGATGAGTTTAAGAAGCTCATTGCTATTTGGCAGTTTGCCTGTGACAGTCTTATACTTTTATATTCCTTTTTATTCAGTTCCTGTAGAACTGCCATAGTCCCCAGCGGGGTGAACTTACCCCAGCGACTGCAGAGAGATCTGTCAGGGTTTGGGAAGAAAATAAAATGAAAACAAAATGAAGCATAAAATACTCCTTTAACATGATGTATGTTTTATAACATAGTCGAGTTGGCATCTAATTACAAACCACTGAGCAGTAACAGAATAGAAGCAGTTGAGCAGATCTGAACCACAGGTTTCTATACCTAGATATCTTTCAAGAATCTAGATGCTCCAAAAATCCAGGTACCTAAGGCATGGAAGACCTCGAATAAGTGTCAGTATATGTTAGAGACAGGTGTGTGGGAATTAATTAAGCTACTTAGTTCACCCTGAAGCTACATGCCCATAGCTCCATGCTCCACTGTCCACTGGAGTCGAATCATCAAATTTTCTTGAAGGAGAAACAAAGTCTCCTATGAGTGAAATGGCAAGACCATAGCAGATCAGTAGCAAGGCAAGGGTCAGGCCTCTTCGGTCCACTGAGGTGTCTTCTAGACCTTTTCAGGTGGTTGACTTGCAGATGATGGGAAACATTTTCCAGCATCGCCAGACTCTCCTCACCCCCTATTCTATCACTCTGGACACTTCCCAGGGGTTTATTATCTATGGAAAGATACCCAGTATGATGTCATGAATGTGGTTGCTGATAGAATCCTGTAAAAATTGAGCAAGATCAAGTTATAGTATAGACAGCTTGAGGCCCACATGGAACACACAGGGAGCAAGTTATGACTACTAAATTGTGTCAGTTATCATAAAAATATTCAAAACAGCTGATCTTTAGTAGATGTGAAGAACACAATGAAGGCCTCTAAGACATTCCTTATCAGCATCAGTGAGCATGCGGTGGTCCTTACAATTAAATTTAAAATTCAAAAGAAGGAACATGTTTAGGCTTCTTCTTCTTTACTTCTTTGTTTGCTTTTGAGTTTTTAAGACAGGGTTCTCTGTGTAGCCCTGGCTGTCCCTGGAACTCCCTCTGTAGACCAGACTGGCCTTGAACTAGAGATGCACACCTATCTCTCTCTGCCTGCTGAGTGCTAGGATTAAAGACGGGTACCACCACTCTTGGCCATATTTAGGCTATTGCTTAGATAATTGTTATCCATTTCTATGCAGCAAATAGCCCCCAAATCAAGAGGCTCCAAACACTTCTTCTTCTTTTTTAAATAATTTTTCTATGGGTCACAATTTGAGCACTGCTTCACTGATTCTTTGGTTCTTGGGCTCCCATCAGTATTACAGTGGCATCTGAAGATGCCTAAGTTCCCCCATGTGTTCCTTAGAACAAAGCTCCCAGAAGGCTGTGCACTGGCAACTTTGGTTCTTGGTGATTGGGTGACTGGCGATTTCTTCACTTTTGGGCTACTGGGACTTTGTAGGTCAATTTACAGTGGGGCATCTGACTCCATCAGTGACTGGGGAGACCAAGAAGGGAGGAGCAATGTGGAACTGAGAGTCTGTAATGTGACGACATGAAAAGCAGTATCCCTTCACTGCCACACTGAGAAAAGGAGAGACTCAGGTCCAGCCCATGCCCAGTGGGAGGGCATTATTCCAGGGCATGAGTACCTTTTTGGAAGCCATTTCAGAGGCTGCTGCACAATGACTGTCCCTGGGAGGAGTAGGTGGAGGCGTCCAGCAGGACCTTGGACATCTGCACTGGAAGCCCCAGGGATACTAGGGTGGAGATACAGATTTGGGACTTAACAGTATGTTATAAGCCGGAGGGTGAAATCGTGGGAATAGATAAAGTCAGCTAAGAAAAAAAACATTTTTTTATATCCGCTAATTACTGTTAGGAGAAAATTGAGATTAAAAGTAAAACCAGATGTAGGCAAAGATAGTGTTGTGAGCAGAGATTGCCTCACGCCTAACTTAGACTTTCAGGTTGCCCATGACAGTAGGTTGTGCTGCTTGGTATAAAGAGACTATTATTAGGGTCCTGAGTAAAAGTTTGTTCTCTATTAAAATGTCTTACTGTAGCGGACTAATTGAAACCCAGAGGAACTTGAGTGTAGTTTGTTTCCTGTCCGTTTGAACACAGAGAGGTCAGATGGATCTCAATTCTTCCAGATCTCAGTGATGGAGGTAATACATGTTCGTGTGGTGTGATTAATCACAGTCATTTAAGAAATGACACCCATGGGTCCGCAGTAGCCTGTTGCCCTTCATAAACACTCAGCCCAGGGTGTGTCCCAGGGAAGGATGGGAAAATACCTCATCTGTCTCCTCTGGCCCCAATTCTTTCCTCCCTTTCTGCTTTTGCCTCCTTCTCTTGTGCGTCTGGAATGCTCTCCCAAGATAGTTCTGTGCAGCCAAACCCTACCCTCCTTTCAAGGCACCACTCAAATCCCATCTCGTCCATTAAATCTTCCTGACCAGACTAGTCATCCTACCCCACCCACCTCTCTCCCCTGTGGGCCCCTATTTTGGTGACACCCAGCTTTGGGAAGGTTCCTCAAGCCATTTTCTGTGCTGGCCTTTGTCTTACAGCCCAGGTAAACTGCTTCCTGGAAATCTCACTCCAAGGGCCTGTTTTCATATACGTGTAAGCTGTAGACTTTTACATCGTTGAAAAGATCAACAGAATGTTCCATTGCTTAAGAAACTTAAATGAAGCTCAAATGTCAATCAAGGTCCATAGATAAAATTTGAGTTTTTGCCCATAAAATGCTTGAAGAAAATACTTTTCTTTGCCTCTCAGATTATTGTTTGCCTTTTTTTTTTTTTTTTTGAACTTTGCAGATATGAGAGAAGGTGAAGCGAAGGGTATTTGGTGGTGTCTGCAGGATCGACCATGGTGTGGTACAGAGTGTTGGTGTTTAGTAAACATGTGTTGAATGGCACTCGGGGGATGTGTTTTTAATTTGTGATGAATCCAATGCTATATCCCTTCTTGCTGGCCAGGCCTCTTCTCTATTCTCCTCTGCTGTTGGGCTGGTATCTGTTATGTCTGGTAGGAAAAAAATGACAGGCAATACCAGGGCGGGACCCGGAACTCATGGAAAGCACAAGTGGAATAAAGCCTGGGAATGGAGCTTTTGTTATGGGTGGAACTGTTCGCTTTGGGGATCGAGGTAATGAAAGTTATTTCAATAACATAATTCAACAGTTGTGTGTGCTGACTGCCAGAAGGATGGCTAAGCAGACCTCACCCAGAAATGCAAAGGTTAAGCCTGAAGTGTGAAAAGATTCTCCTCTCTGTTCCGCAGAAGACAAAACTATACAGACTCTGTGGTTATGACGATGTAAGATGTGCCGCAGGGACAAAGACCCATGGGAAATGGAGAAAAGTAAAATAGTTGTTAGAATGGTGGGATTAGAGGAAAATACTTAAAAATTAAGTAGTTACATATTTCTTCAATACAGGAAAGTTTTGAAAAATGATGAAAATATAAATAGTCTCATGCTTGATATAGTGTTTAACAGTGGTGCTTGCCTGGGGCCAAATTGATTAATCAAATGATGAACTAAGTAATAAAATGCAGACCATACAGACACATACATTGGTTATACACATACAGTCAACTTACATTTACTTTAATATTCATTACATTCCCAAGAAAGTAGTGGGCCCACTGGGGCACAGATAGGTACCATCTATCTGTCAGTGGCTAGAAATATGTGGGTCCTTTCTTTAGTGCAGAGAATAGTAAGGAAGAATGGGGTGAGGGTTTAAAGTTACCATCATATCACTATCTAGAAAGGAATCCATTGGCTTCTTTAGCAAATATTTTTGGATCCCTCTTGCAGAAAACGTTGTCCTACATGGAAGTCGGGGAACTGAAAGCAAAAGGCTGCCACACTGACTGCCATAGCTCTTGCCAGCCCTCCACTCACTGAGGAGAACTTGTTGATCCTGAGATATAGGGAAGCTTTACTGGGGTTTGTTCTGTGCTGCCTAGGCAAAAGCCTTTGAAGAGTCCTGCACCCAGTTGTCCCCAACCATTATGTTGCTGAGTGGCAGCCTGCAAGAGAGGGTCACATTGCCTCCTTTCATGGCCTCTGAAAACATAAAATACAGGCAGTTTCCAGAACACACAAAGGATGTAGAACAGCCCAGATACATAGCAGTCAGGCCATAATCCTCCTTGACCTCCAGAAGCCTTGGTTCTACTGACCTATGGTTCCTCAGCTGAGACCCCCTTACCCACCTCTAATAATCTCTGTGTCACCTCTTTGTATTTGGGAAACTGAAAACTATCCATGTCAAGGTTCACCACAGACTTTAAAAAACAGAATCTCTGGGTCCTTGTGTCTTATTTTATATATATATATATATATATATATATATATATATATATATATATATATGTGTGTGTGTGTGTGTGTGTGTGTGTATATATATATAATACATATATCCTATAATATATATAATTAATATATATCATAGATCCTATATATTAGTATATATCTTACTATATATTCCATAACATATATAATTAATATATCCTTACATATATATATGTATATATCCTAGATCCTACTGTGCCTATAGTTCAGAATTCTTGCTCTCTCTATAACTAGTCATCATGCCTTGAAGGGTTCGATGACACCTCTTCAGGGAAGCCTTCCCTATTCAACTCTAGTTTAGGTCTAGTTACCCTCATACATACCTTCTGAGCATGTACTGTTTGAGCTATTATTTGTTTCAAGCCTGCCTTCCCTGCAGCCCACCTGCTGCTGGAGGAGCCTGAAACTCCTGGTTTACTTGCAGGTAATTCTTATTCATCCCATAACCAGGTGGCATGAATGGTGTTCAATATCTACTTCTTGAGTGAATGGTTCTTTATTATTATTATTATTATTATTATTATTATTATTATTATTATTATTATTATTATTGTGTGTGTGCACACATGTGCATGAATGTGCTGAGTACATCGATCAGAGGACACATTCAGGGATCTTTTCTTTCCTTCCCTCACGTAGGACTTGTGATAGAACTTAGGCCATCGGGATTGGAGCTTGATCTGAACCATCTCCTAGTCCTTGACTGAATGATTCTTTACTCAACTGAGGATGTCTGATCAAATATCCAGTTCGTGGATCTGCTAAGAGGATTAAGACCTTGATCAAGTAAGACCATATATTTAAAGAACTGTGAATTTACATCAGTATTTTCATCTTCCCATTCCTGTCTCAGGGCAATGCAATGAGGCCATCGTCATGAGGTGTGTGGTCCATCCTGAAATGAAGATCTAAGTTGCCTTGATTGCTATAATCTCATAGCTGGAAACAATGTTGAAACAAGAAAAATCTCCTTCAAGAAGATGCATGCATTCTTATGGTACCTGTTTATCCTGAGTATGACAGTTGGTGGTTGGGAGTCCCTGGTTCCTGTGGCAGAGCCTGATTGGATTTCCAGACCAGCTAAATTCTAGTGCAGGCAATATTTGGATACTTGTGTATTCTGGATCTCCCTTTCCCTCCCTTCCTCTTTCCCTCCCTCCCTCCCCCCTCCCTCCCTCTCCCCTTCCCTCCCTCCCTCCCTCCCTCCCCCCTCCCTCCCTCCTTCCCTCCCTCCCTCCCTCTTTCCCTCCCTTCCTTCCTCCCTCCCCCCTCCCTCCCTCTCCCCTTCCCTCCCTCCCTCCCTCCTTCTCTTCCTCCCTCCCTCCTTCCCTTCCTTCCTCCCTCCCCCTCCCTCCCCTTTCTCCTTTTTCTCCCTCCCCCTCTGCATTTGTGCTTTGTTAGTGCATGTACATGTGAACATAGGGTTCTTCCAGGAAATCCCAATTTTAACTAAGAGTTGGCAAGAGGATTTCGGGGAAAACCCAAATCACAGGCCCCGACTCAGACTTTTGCAAACATCCTAGATTTAGCCCAAGTTAGAGAGTGACTTGCCCTGAGCCTCTGAAGAACCACTCCTCCAGTGAGCCCTTGACATTGACAAGCCCCTTTCTCCACCAACCTGTTGGCTGGCTCAGTGATGGTGGCCTTGAGATATACCCCTGCCTGAGCCTCCTAGGAGCCTAAGGTTTTCCCAGGCTGCAGGACCTCAGGGGCACAGGAGGCTAGACCCTGAAGCGAGGGCCGCTGCCACAGACCCCCTTTCTGTCCAGGGCCTCCTGGGCCTTGGTGGACAAGGTGTCTAGCAAGTTTTCTTGGTGCAGGTGGCGCAGCTCTCCACGCTTCTGATCACGGGAATCTCGGGTCTAGACCTCCCAGCCGCAGAACGGTCCAAACTGCTACACCTCTCTTCCCATTCCCTCGCTTCCCCACCCTGGGACGGAATATCCCGGCCTGGCAGGACTGGATCACCTCCGCTTCCTCCCACTGCCTTAGTCCTGCGAGTAAGGGAGGCCCCAGACCCGGGCGGTGGCTGGCAGAGGGGAGTGGAAAGGGAGGATAGATGGGGCCGGGGGTGGGGTGGTGATGGGGGAGGTGGGGGGTGTCATTTTCTTTTTCTTTCTTTCTTTTTTTTTCAAAAAAGTATTTCTCTCGCGAGAAACCGCTGCGCGGACGATACTTGAAGAGGTGGGAAAGGAGGGGGCCGCGGAGTTGGGGCAGAGACTGTGGGTGCCACAGGCGGCCAAGGCTGGGACAGCTGCGGAGCAGAGCAGCCAACGTCGCCTAGGAGTCCGAGCCGCTGGTCCAGTGGGTGTCTTGGGGTCCCGCCTGGGTCAAGCGACAGCCGGGGGCTGGAGGGCCGTTTGCGCGGTACTTAGGGCAATGAGGCCGGGCAGGGTGAGGGGCTGACCCGAGCATTTGCAGCTGGCCCTCTCTGCCTGACAGCTGCAGGACTTGGGGCTGCGGTGCCCGGCTCCACGTTGGATGCTGGGGACTGGCGGGGGTGGCCGTGTCTGGGTGTCTGGGCGGAAAGGACCCTGTTTGGGGGAGCGTCAGCCCTCACCGCGCGCGCAATCAGTGCTATCAGGACCTTGTAGGCTGCCGGCTCGCGGGACTCTAGGGCTTCCCGGGGACACGGTACTTGGCGCCGCGAGGCCGCAGGGTCCGAGGATCCCAGTCTGCTGGCTAACCTTCTGCAGCCAGCTGGGATAGAAGGGTCTTTGCTCATCCGAGTAACTGCGCCACGCGCAGGCGGCGCGCTGGCTAGGCTCGGCGGCAGCGGGGACTGCGAGCTTCAGCATCCCAGAGCCCTGAGTGTTTTTCCCCCCCGCCCGCCTTGGGGACTTGTCTGTGTTGCAGGGCAAGGGCTGCCCGAAGTGGCAGCAGCGTCGAGGAAAAGAAAACGGTAGGAGCCAGTCGAGAACACCTCTGCCGCAGGACCGCAGGAGCAGCGGGACCCCCGGAGGCTCGGGGCGCTGGAAGGCGCAGCGGCGGCGGCGGCGCTAGTGGCGGCCGGCGGCACCATGCGGCGAGGCGGGCTGCTGGAGGTCGCACTGGCGTCCGCCCTGCTCCTCGCGTCCTACACGAGCCATGGGGCGGACGCTAATCTGGAGGCTGGGAACATGAAGGAGACCAGAGCCAACCGGGCCAAGAGAAGAGGCGGTGGAGGACACGATGCTCTGAAAGGGTAAGGGAAGCACCTCAGCTGCTTCACCCTTCTTGGTACTTTAAGATCCACAGCAATTGACAGGGCTAGTTCTGCCCGGTAGAGGACCCTGGGTGAGACCTCCTGGAGGGGGGCAGCCTGGAAGTGCCAAGGTTTCTTGGTCATCACCCCTTGTTTAGATAAATCACCTTGCTCCTGTCCCAGGGGAGAGGTCCTGGATGGAAGGAATTCTGGGCCATTGTTGAAGCCGATTTGGGGAGGCGAGGAGGGCTCCTTGTGGAAGAAGGGGAGGAGCTGATACCCAGAGAAAGAGAGAGAGAAGCCCTCTGCTTTTGCTGCATACCAATTCCGGCAGTGTGCAGGCAGAAAAGTGCATTCCCTGTGGGGAATCAGCTGTTTGGGAGGCAGTGAGGAAGACTCCAGAGACCGAGACAAGACACATGGTCAAGAGGTGGCTCTCTCCTAAGTCATGCTCATGAAAACCAGGGTTGTGCGCTCCCTTCCAGAAGTGTACCCTGAAAGTCTGCTGGGCAAAGGTTTGTGAGAACCAGCCTTTGGATTGTGTGAGCTCTGCGTGTCATTGCTGGAGTAAAATTGTGGCTGGCCCTAAACGGGTGTTGATGTGGTGTCTACTTGAAAAATCCTTGTACCACTAGCTTCCCACGCCCTATGTTGTGGCGACCGGTTGGCTGTCTAAGGCTCGGCAGTTTCGGGAGCCGAAGGAGAGTGGAAATACAGTTGGTTCCTTTAAGATTTCTTAAACTCTTTAGAACGAGCTTCTATAGAAGTGGTAGGATGGAAATACATGGGCACTCTTCTCTCCCTTGGAGGAACCTGCTCAGTGACCCCAGGCATTGTATATACTGAGATTTCTTGCCATTCTCAGGGTGCTTTTCTCCCAAGTGATCTGTGACTTCTGTGGTCCTGGACGACACACACAATAAAGGTGTTCATTGGATTTGTGTGTGTGTGTTGGCTGTTTGGTGTCTATGTAATGAATCTTGTGTTTGTATGGCTTCAGTACAAGAAGCAAAAGTGGGGTGTATGGAACAGTTTTGAGTCCTTGTCTGGACTGAGGGACCAGATTGGCATCAGTGCTAGTAATACGTTTGAGATTGTTTGATCCCAGGAAATAGCTAGACTCAGTTCTATCTTGACCTTTGTGGGAAGCAGACCCAGAATTCCAACAACATTGGTAATAAAATCTACTGATCCCGACGAAGCAACAGACAATGGTTACCCTGTATAGGAGACTCATGGAGAGTTCAGTAAATGGGTGGGAAGACTGATTTTAACATGTTCTCAAGAGGGCTTTGTTTAGTTCAGCATTTTTCTTTCAGACATATATTTCTGCTGTACAATATCATATTAGTACCTATTGTGATGGCATTGCTCATATATATACATAAATTTATATATACATGTGTACACATATATGAGAGATTGTAGTTTTTATAAATCTTTTTTCAATACATAGCATTAGCAGAACAGCCATTATGAGCAATCGTAGTTCTTATGTTATCTATAAAGTTTTCTGTATCCATTTCTATGTGTGGATGTGATAAGTTAATTTTAAGGGATATACAATTAAAAGTATATTGTATACTTTTTCCAAGATACCTCAATCATATATTTTTTGAGAAAATTATAGATATATACACATAGCCACATATGCATTGCATACATGCATGTTATATATGTATGTATACACATATATGTACACCTATTTTTTACTACATGAATGTACTGTATATAATGTAAGCCTTCACTTTTTATACATCTTTAGTGTATCCATCTGTTAGCTTGTGTTCTCTTGGTTTGTAGATTCCCATGATATGGTAGAGTAGGTCCCAAATTACAGCTCTTGAGACTGTAATACATATTTTGCTATTAATAGCATGTTCCTATATACTTACATGTATATACATATGCTTATGTGTAGCACAAAGTAATACAGGTAGAACTGCTAAATCAAAGTTTGCTTATAGATTCTAAACACACTCATTCTGATGCTGATTTTGAAATGTCTTTTTACCCACTGCCATTAGTCTTACATGATGAGCCTTTTAGTCATGCTGTGCAGTGTAAGTCATCAGAAGAGCAGGCAATGCATGTCTATGTCTGCTCACTAAAGTGTTGTCTGGTTCAAGACTAGCCCCTGACTATACTGATACCTGCTTGTTGCTTTGATGGACATGCTGGTCCTCTGAAGTGGAGGTGGTTTGTAGTCTCCGAGGCTTATGTGAGGCAGGGCTATGACTTTTGACACTTTGCTGATATCCATGCTGATGTCAGGCATGCGATGTGACATGTCCTGACCTTAAGCCCTGGGTTCTTTTCCTGTCAGCTCCCTTGCTCTGCAGACTGGAGGACCCGTCTTTCCTCACTAGGTATGCCGGTCTACCTGCGTCCCAGGGCAGGTCTTCTCCCCTTTCTCTTCTCACTGGGCAGCAGAAGTTGTTCAACTGTAGAAATTTAAGGATCCTCAAAAAAAATTCCCAGCTTTTGCTGTGTTTTCTTAGTAAGCTGCCAATTTCTGCATTTACAGGAAAGCCTCAATTTTTTTTGAAAATTTAAAAAGATGGAATCAATGTGTTCCTCATTCACTCACCAAAGCTATGTTTTTCTCAATTTTCTAGAGAAATTTTGCATTTTTATTTTTACATTTTGCTTATGTAGTGTGTGTGTGTATGTTCGTGTGTGTGTTTGTGTATGTGTGTGTGTATATGTTTGTGTGTGTGTATGTGTGTATATGTGTGTATATTTGTGTATGTATGTGTGTATATGTTTGTGTGTGTATATGTATGTGTGTGTATATGTATGTGTTTGTATGTTTATGTGTGTGTGTGTGTGTGTGTGTGTGTGTGTGTGTGTGTGTGTGTGTACAGAGGACAACTTGCAGGCATCCAGTCTCTCACTCCATCATTAGGTTCTGATATTAGACTCAGCTTGACAGGCTTGGCAGTAGGCACCTTTACCTGCTGAGCCATCTCACTGGCTCAGAGTTTGCAAATTTAAACATTGTTTTTAAATATTAAACACATATAGTAGTTTTCTTTTACCTGGCCATTGTTTAACATGTGTGGAATGACCTGATAAGAAATAATGCAGTCCTAACTCTGAGTTTTGGCTCATAAGAATTTTTCTCAGCTAAATTTTAATACTGTGATTAGTCAAAAGTAGATGATTCAGTAATACACACACAACACACACCATCACCACCACCACCATTACACTACCATCAGCAGCAGCACCACCACCACCAATAAACCAATTCTAGTTTGAGAGCAGTGGTTATGCGCCCTTTCTTTATGATTGCCTTATTGCTTTAGCGCCCAAATAAGGAAATATTACAGTTTCATGTCAAAGGGAAACACCCCTTAAACTGAAACTGCTTTTCCCAAGTCTCCAGTAATAGAGAATGAGTCTGTCCTTGTTCATGAGTTTACAAGCTGACAGGCTGACAGGATGACAGATTGATAGATTTATAGGTTGACAGATGACGGGCGCAGGAGTACCACTGTGTTTTACAAAGTTTGTCCCCCTTCTCAGGATTCTTTTTGGTCTTTGTTTATTTGTTTACATTGTCCGGATGTCTTATTACCAGAAAAACACGTGTGCAGCAGTTCACAGCCAGCGTAGATCACATGATGGCAAACTTCGGGGATTAATTCCACACGTGTTTCTTACTGCATTTGATGGGGAAGATTGAGGATTTGCAAAGCCCATTTGACTCCCAAAGACAACTTAAGACTCGTCTGAAGTCAGTGTCCCAGTTACACACAGGGGACCCTGTCGATGGCATCTTTTGCTTTCACATTAATGAAAAGAGGAAGCTATTATATTGGGGACACAATTTAAAAAACAGATTTTCTTAAGCTGAGGTTTATGTAATTCTTCATTTTAATTAAACAGAGATGAAATATTTGTCTTTTTCATCTGTGCCTTTTGCACAAAGAGATAATTTAAAGACATGAGTAAGCTATTAATGATGTGAATGAATAAAAACACATATCAGCATATACAATATCATGATTAAGAGCAGAAGGGAGGGGAAGTACAGACGTACCTTCAAGCGTAATTAAAAATTTAAATAATATTGACAGATTCTTTTGTTAAAAACATAGCATTCTATTAATAACTTATAATTACTTAAACAAAATGGTAAACAGTTAAAATATACATTCAAAACCAAATAACTTACCCAAGATACTCTGGGAGCTTTAGCTTTGGTTTCAATGTAAATGTTTTTTTGGAAGACAAGGAAACTATTTTAACAATTTCTTTGATTCTAGACACTGCCCAGCAAATGGACTCACTTTAATAGCATTCTTTGAGAAAGCTGAAATCAATAATATATCAAGCCTGTCATGGAAGGTCTGTGAACATTTGTTGTTCCATGATTATTAAAATGTGATTGTCTCTTGTGTGGTTATGTATGGGGATGTGTGTGTTCCTGGGTTTGTGAGTGTACGTGTGTAGGGGTGCACAGACACACACACACACACACACACACACACACACACACACATATATATATATCTATATATATCTATATCTATATCTATATATATATATATATATATATATATATATATATATGGTCATGTATATGGAAGCCAGAGGTCCGCTTGGGGTGCCATTTTTCAGGATCCATTCACCTTATTTTTTGAAGCCTGATTTCTCCCTGGGGTCTGGAGTTCACTGATTAGGCTACTGAATTCCCAGTAAGCACCAGAGAACTGTCTGTTTCTGCCTCTCGGTGCGGGGGTTACAGGACTGCATTTCCTGCTTGTCTTGGGTTGGTGCTAGGGATGGAGCTGAAGCCCTCACCCTACTATGAGAAGTATTTCCCTACCCCACCTCCCACTAATTTGTAAAACCACCAAAGAGGCACAAGTCAAATCGTAAGCATTTTATCACTAATATCGTTAAATAAATTTCAAAGAATCACTAATTCCATAAGCCTTGATTGAAATCCATTTTTATTCAGTTGAGGGGAACACCAGAGATGTGTAGTGCATGGCTTTAAAGGGGCCTCATGGTTTACAGAAGACTAAGAAATATTAGCAGAAAAGCACAGGGTCTCTGGTGTTAGGCTAAAGGACCAACGTGCCTTCATTTGATGGAGCTGAGCATTGATAAATGCTACCAAGGACTTTGAGTATATTGGCCATTCAGGCTGGGAAGTGGGGATGGGTGGGTGGGGCAGATTAAAACTAAAAAAGATGAAGTATAGTTTTTATTTTATAGCATTATAGAGTAAAAACATTGTATCTCTAAACAGTGACTCAGCCCTGTGTAATATTGTATGAAGTGATGCCTAATGGCATTAATGGCAGACACTGATCAATAATATGTTCTCTGCATAGCAGTTCATCTAATCCACATGATGTTTCCAGATGGGTCATTTCACCCATTCTTCCTGACAAACACGAGCGAAGTCTTAATATTCAAGTGTCTTTGTTGATTTTAGTTATAGTTTTGTTATTTCATGAATGGACTGAGATATAAGATGTAGGGCCAAGATATCAGCGAAATTCCATTTCAGATTTCTAATATTCTCTAGTAAGAGTTCAAAAATCCTAAGTATAGTTAATCTTATTACTTAGTTAAATAAAAATGTTTTCTGAGACTTCAGCCAGACATTAATATAACAGAAAGAATCATAAGATGTCAGGGTCATCAGGGACGTTGGTGGTGTATCTATTATATTTAATATTAGGGCTGTGTTTTTACTAAGGTGGAACTAACCATCACAGGCACACCCTTCTAGAGTGTGCAGCTTCTGAGCTGAGTTTATTATGTATTAATTATATCATCCAGAATCTTGTTTTCAAATTCTCCATAAGAAGCATCTCTCAGGTAGAGTTATGCAACATATATCTCTTTCCAGGGAGGCCAATAATTTCCTCACATTCTTCCTGGCAAAGATGAATTATTTAATTATTTGCTTCATTTTTTTAAAACATTGTTTACCTATAAGCTCACAATTTTTAAATATTAAGTTGAGCAATTATTGTTAAAATACCAAGCTTTAATATATCTATGACAGTTACACTTTTACAATATTAATCCCTCAGTACACAACTCCTTATGAGGGAGATTAAGTGTCTTTGCACACTTAACAGGTTGGCAAAACCCAACATAAACATAGTCTGTGGCAGTCATGTATTACCCTAGGGAGATCAGCTAGAGTTGAGAAACCTAGCTTCATAGAACTTTTAACTTAATATTTTGTTGCTTCTCAGCTAAATTAAATTTTATAGCTGGTAAATTTCTTTCTTTAATCCTCTTGATACCTTTCCCCTAGAACATTCTCCTGTGGGCACAACTCAACATTAGTTGAAGGTGTATCCTGTTACAGGCCAACAGAAGCACTGTTGGAAAGAGATTAATCAGAAAAGATATTGTAGTAAAAGTTCACTGGGTCTACGGACTGTGGACCAAGCTGTGTTTGAGAATAAAGTTTTATTGATGCATAAGCCCAGACGTCTGTGCACATTACCCCAGAGTGGCCTGTGTGCAGTGCTTAAATGGTGGAGCTGTGGCAGACATGATTGAACTTCTGCAAATCTGAAATATTTGCTCTTTGTACCTTCTTAAGAGAGTTCCTCAACCTCTGGTTGTGCAATTAAATGGTGGCTGTCAACTACAATGCAGAAATCCTCAAGGATAGGAGGTAGATGCCTCATGTGTTTATTTCAGATGGTTGTGGATAGTCAGATACAGACCAATTTTGATGGACTGACTGGGTAAGGTTAATTATATAGAGGTTAGAGGAAATCTGACATAAAGAGGAAAGGTGAGGGAGAAAGACAGAAGAGGACTTGAAGTATTTGGTATGGTAGGACTTTGGGCACAGCAGACAAGGTTTGTACTGCAGGGATCTGACTGGCACTGTTAAGTGTGTTCTGAGGGTTGGCGCTTTGGGAGCCAACACACAGATGATGCTGTTAAAGGCAGAGAGGGATGGTAGAAACATCACGTCCCCGACTTATGAAAGGTGAGGATGAGTGGAGCTCCAAGATGGCTGCACGATGGGCCCTGCATTCTGGAAGCAGCAGCGTGAAAGTTGTGTGGTCACTGCAGGGGACCAGAGGCAGGGAGTTCGAGGAGCATTGTAGGGTTCTCTCTGTTCACAGAGAATAGATGGTGGTCAGAGCACAGGCAGGGGATTGATGACAAAGATGAGGCACAGGTGCCCCAGACACACACAGGTGGTACAACTGAGCAGTTGGGGAAAGAGACAATGGAGAGGTAGCACCTAGAATTTTCCTATCCTACATAGTAATTAAGATTTCTCACACAGAAGACAAAAGGACACAGATCACCCTGGATTACCCACTGCCAGGAGACACTACCTCTTATTTATGTCTTATCTTTACTATGTAGGAAGTCACTTTGAACAACTTGATGGCTTCTCAGTTCTGTGGGTCAGGCATTTAGACAGAGACTCATGTCTTTGCCCCTCGTAGTGTCTGTTGGTCAGGGTGAGTGATAGCAGGAAGCTTCTCTGTAAGCACAGGCCCACCACTCTGTTTACCTTGGTGTAATTTATCTAAATAGAGAGAAATAGAGAAAAATAGAGATCTGGTGTAGGTTTCTCAGGTTTTAATTCTCTCTCATGTAGACTCCTGCCTGGGGCAGGCCTTGTTTTTTTTTTTTTTTTTTTTCCAGTGGGAAAACTGAGCTCCTAATTCAATTGGTAGACCTTGTTCAAGGTTGGGTCTGCTGGCTGGCTGTCCCTTGGTGGCATATTGGAGCCACATATCTTTAATGTAGTGTGACTCAAATGGCTTCAGGCTGGTTGACTTGGCTTGAATAGGTTCATGTAGAATGTTGGCTTGAGTTCCTTAACTCACTTCTTTGTGGTCTCAGACTGCCCTTCATCAGTGACCTTTCTGTGTGACTTCCCCAGCAACAAAGCCAGGCTCTTTATGCAGTGGTTCTGGATCTCCCATAAGCATGAAAATGGAAACCACTAGATTCTGTTCAAACATCCTGAAACCGTGTAACCTGGAACTCCATTGAAGTTGTAGGCTGCCTCAGTTAGAGTTTTATTGTAAGAGACACACAATTCTTATATAGGAAAACATTTAATTGGGGCTGGATTACAGTTGCAGAGGCTTAGTCCATTATCATTATGGCAGGGCTTGGCAGCATGCAGGCAGACCTGGTGCTGGAGAAGGAGCTGAATTCTACATCTTGATCCTCAGACAGCAGAAAGAGTCTGCCACACTGAGCATAGCTTGAACATATATGAGACCTCAAAGCCCGCCTCCACAATGACATGCTTCCTCCAACACGGCCACATCTACTCCAGCAAGGCAACATTTCCCAATAGTGCTGCTCCCTATGGACCAAACATTCAAATGCATGAGGCCGTGGGGGCATTCCTATTCAAACCATTACACTGCAGACCCATACTGTTCCTCACATTCAAAGAGATCATCTGTTGTTCATGCCCTTGAATCTGGGCAAAGCCTGTGTGATTAGTGAGCAGAATGAAGCCATGGGCCCT